>CM054063.1:19115788-20367156 GCA_028641055.1 Alopecurus myosuroides
GTGATGGTATCTTTGGCACCCAACACCCATGATACAATCTAACACACATGGCATGGCAAATCATTGGTTTAGGTGGGATACCGATGCTCCGGATCCCCTCTACGTGAGATACACTAGCCCCGATGTAGAAAAAGACGGAACCGGCGTCTAGCCCCCTCTGTGTGAGCCGGAAGTGGGTAGCAAAGTGGAACTAGTTGATTGGTTGTGTAATGTTAGGACCAAGGAACACCCTTGACAATGGTAGGGCCCACCTACTTGCAAGATTCCCCCCCGTTACGTCAGATCCGGGAGCTTCGGGGTGTGAGCAGTCCTGGAACCCGCGAGAGAGAATCCGACGTCGGTGAGGCCCCGGCACAGAGAGTGATGGTATCTTTGGCACCCAACACCCATGATACAATCTAACACACATGGCATGGCAAAGCATTGGTTTAGGTGGGATCCCGACGCTCCGGATCCCCTCTACGGAGATACACTAGCCCCGGTGTAGAAAAAGACGGAACCGGCGTCTAGCCCCCTCTGCGTGAGCCGGAAGTGGGTAGCAAAGTGGAACTAGTTGATTGGTTGTGTCATGTTAGGCCCAAGGAACACCCTTGACAATGGTAGGGCCCACCTACTTGCAAGATTCCCCCCGTTACGTCAGATCCGGGAGCTTCGGGTGTGAGCAGTCCTGGAACCCGCGAGAGAGAATCCGACGTCGGTGAGGCCCCGGCACAGAGAGTGATGGTATCTTTGTCACCCAACACCCATGATACAATCTAACACACATGGCATGGCAAAGCATTGGTTTAGGTGGGATCCCGACGCTCCGGATCCCCTCTACGGAGATACACTAGCCCCGGTGTAGAAAAAGACGGAACCGGCGTCTAGCCCCCTCTGCGTGAGCCGGAAGTGGGTAGCAAAGTGGAACTAGTTGCTTGGTTGTGTCATGTTAGGCCCAAGGAACACCCTTGACAATGGTAGGGCCCACCTACTTGCAAGATTCCCCCCGTTACGTCAGATCCGGGAGTTTCGGGGTGTGAGCAGTCCTGGAACCCGCGAGAGAGAATCCGACGTCGGTGAGGCCCCGGCACAGAGAGTGATGGTATCTTTGGCACCCAACACCCATGATACAATCTAACACACATGGCATGGCAAAGCATTGGTTTAGGTGGGATCCCGATGCTCCGGATCCCCTCTACGTGAGATACACTAGCCCCGGTGTAGAAAAAGACGGAACCGGCGTCTAGCCCCCTCTGCGTGAGCCGGAAGTGGGTAGCAAAGTGGAACTAGTTGCTTGGTTGTGTCATGTTAGGCCCAAGGAACACCCTTGACAATGGTAGGGCCCACCTACTTGCAAGATTCCCCCCGTTACGTCAGATCCAGGAGCTTCGGGGTGTGAGCAGTCCTGGAACCCGCGAGAGAGAATCCGACGTCGGTGAGGCCCCGGCACAGAGAGTGATGGTATCTTTGTCACCCAACACCCATGATACAATCTAACACACATGGCATGGCAAATCATTGGTTTAGGTGGGATCCCGATGCTCCGGGTCCCCTCTCCGGAGATACACTAGCCCCGGTGTAGAAAAAGACGGAACCGGCGTCTAGCCCCCTCTGCGTGAGCCGGAAGTGGGTAGCAAAGTGGAACTAGTTGCTTGGTTGTGTCATGTTAGGCCCAAGGAACACCCTTGACAATGGTAGGGCCCACCTACTTGCAAGATTCCCCCCGTTACGTCAGATCCGGGAGCTTCAGGGTGTGAGCAGTCCTGGAACCCGCGAGAGAGAATCCGACGTCGGTGAGGCCCCGGCACAGAGAGTGATGGTATCTTTGTCACACAACACCCATGATACAATCTAACACACATGGCATGGCAAATCATTGGTTTAGGTGGGATCCCGATGCTCCGGGTCCCCTCTCCGGAGATACACTAGCCCCGGTGTAGAAAAAGACGGAACCGGCGTCTAGCCCCCTCTGCGTGAGCTGGAAGTGGGTAGCAAAGTGGAACTAGTTGCTTGGTTGTGTCATGTTAGGCCCAAGGAACACCCTTGACAATGGTAGGGCCCACCTACTTGCAAGATTCCCCCCGTTACGTCAGATCCGGGAGTTTCGGGGTGTGAGCAGTCCTGGAACCCGCGAGAGAGAATCCGACGTCGGTGAGGCCCCGGCACAGAGAGTGATGGTATCTTTGGCACCCAACACCCATGATACAATCTAACACACATGGCATGGCAAAGCATTGGTTTAGGTGGGATCCCGACGCTCCGGATCCCCTCTACGGAGATACCCTAGCCCCGGTGTAGAAAAAGACGGAACCGGCGTCTAGCCCCCTCTGCGTGAGCCGCAAGTGGGTAGCAAAGTGGAACTAGTTGCTTGGTTGTGTCATGTTAGGACAAAGGAACACCCTTGACAATGGTAGGGCCCACCTACTTGCAAGATTCCCCCCGTTACGTCAGATCCGGGAGTTTCGGGGTGTGAGCAGTCCTGGAACCCGCGAGAGAGAATCCGACGTCGGTGAGGCCCCGGCACAGAGAGTGATGGTATCTTTGGCACCCAACACCCATGATACAATCTAACACACATGGCATGGCAAATCATTGGTTTAGGTGGGATACCGATGCTCCGGATCCCCTCTACGTGAGATACACTAGCCCCGATGTAGAAAAAGACGGAACCGGCGTCTAGCCCCCTCTGTGTGAGCCGGAAGTGGGTAGCAAAGTGGAACTAGTTGATTGGTTGTGTCATGTTAGGACCAAGGAACACCCTTGACAATGGTAGGGCCCACCTACTTGCAAGATTCCCCCCCGTTACGTCAGATCCGGGAGCTTCGGGGTGTGAGCAGTCCTGGAACCCGCGAGAGAGAATCCGACGTCGGTGAGGCCCCGGCACAGAGAGTGATGGTATCTTTGGCACCCAACACCCATGATACAATCTAACACACATGGCATGGCAAAGCATTGGTTTAGGTGGGATCCCGACGCTCCGGATCCCCTCTACGTGAGATACACTAGCCCCGGTGTAGAAAAAGACGGAACCGGCGTCTAGCCCCATCTGCGTGAGCCGGAAGTGGGTAGCAAAGTGGAACTAGTTGATTGGTTGTGTCATGTTAGGCCCAAGGAACACCCTTGACAATGGTAGGGCCCACCTACTTGCAAGATTCCCCCCGTTACGTCAGATCCGGGAGCTTCGGGGTGTGAGCAGTCCTGGAACCCGCGAGAGAGAATCCGACGTCGGTGAGGCCCCGGCACAGAGAGTGATGGTATCTTTGGCACGCAACACCCATGATACAATCTAACACACATGGCATGGCAAAGCATTGGTTTAGGTGGGATCCCGACGCTCCGGATCCCCTCTACGGAGATACACTAGCCCCGGTGTAGAAAAAGACGGAACCGGCGTCTAGCCCCCTCTGCGTGAGCCGGAAGTGGGTAGCAAAGTGGAACTAGTTGCTTGGTTGTGTCATGTTAGGCCCAAGGAACACCCTTGACAATGGTAGGGCCCACCTACTTGCAAGATTCCCCCCGTTACGTCAGATCCGGGAGCTTCGGGGTGTGAGCAGTCCTGGAACCCGCGAGAGAGAATCCGACGTCGGTGAGGCCCCGGCACAGAGAGTGATGGTATCTTTGGCACCCAACACCCATGATACAATCTAACACACATGGCATGGCAAAGCATTGGTTTAGGTGGGATCCCGATGCTCCGGATCCCCTCTACGTGAGATACACTAGCCCCGGTGTAGAAAAAGACGGAACCGGCGTCTAGCCCCCTCTGCGTGAGCCGGAAGTGGGTAGCAAAGTGGAACTAGTTGCTTGGTTGTGTCATGTTAGGCCCAAGGAACACCCTTGACAATGGTAGGGCCCACCTACTTGCAAGATTCCCCCCGTTACGTCAGATCCGGGAGCTTCGGGGTGTGAGCAGTCCTGGAACCCGCGAGAGAGAATCCGACGTCGGTGAGGCCCCGGCACAGAGAGTGATGGTATCTTTGGCACCCAACACCCATGATACAATCTAACACACATGGCATGGCAAATCATTGGTTTAGGTGGGATCCCGACGCTCCGGATCCCCTCTACGTGAGATACACTAGCCCCGGTGTAGAAAAAGACGGAACCGGCGTCTAGCCCCCTCTGCGTGAGCCGGAAGTGGGTAGCAAAGTGGAACTAGTTGCTTGGTTGTGTCATGTTAGGCCCAAGGAACACCCTTGACAATGGTAGGGCCCACCTACTTGCAAGATTCCCCCCGTTACGTCAGATCCGGGAGCTTCGGGGTGTGAGCAGTCCTGGAACCCGCGAGAGAGAATCCGACGTCGGTGAGGCCCCGGCACAGAGAGTGATGGTATCTTTGGCACCCAACACCCATGATACAATCTAACACACATGGCATGGCAAAGCATTGGTTTAGGTGGGATCCCGATGCTCCGGGTCCCCTCTCCGGAGATACACTAGCCCCGGTGTAGAAAAAGACGGAACCGGCGTCTAGCCCCCTCTGCGTGAGCCGGAAGTGGGTAGCAAAGTGGAACTAGTTGCTTGGTTGTGTCATGTTAGGCCCAAGGAACACCCTTGACAATGGTAGGGCCCACCTACTTGCAAGATTCCCCCCGTTACGTCAGATCCGGGAGTTTCGGGGTGTGAGCAGTCCTGGAACCCGCGAGAGAGAATCCGACGTCGGTGAGGCCCCGGCACAGAGAGTGATGGTATCTTTGGCACCCAACACCCATGATACAATCTAACACACATGGCATGGCAAAGCATTGGTTTAGGTGGGATCCCGACGCTCCGGATCCCCTCTACGGAGATACACTAGCCCCGGTGTAGAAAAAGACGGAACCGGCGGCTAGCCCCCTCTGCGTGAGCCGGAAGTGGGTAGCAAAGTGGAACTAGTTGCTTGGTTGTGTCATGTTAGGCCCAAGGAACACCCTTGACAATGGTAGGGCCCACCTACTTGCAAGATTCCCCCCGTTACGTCAGATCCGGGAGCTTCGGGGTGTGAGCAGTCCTGGAACCCGCGAGAGAGAATCCGACGTCGGTGAGGCCCCGGCACAGAGAGTGATGGTATCTTTGGCACCCAACACCCATGATACAATCTAACACACATGGCATGGCAAAGCATTGGTTTAGGTGGGATCCCGATGCTCCGGATCCCCTCTCCGTGAGATACACTAGCCCCGGTGTAGAAAAAGACGGAACCGGCGTCCAGCCCCCTCTGCGTGAGCCGGAAGTGGGTAGCAAAGTGGAACTAGTTGATTGGTTGTGTCATGTTAGGCCCAAGGAACACCCTTGACAATGGTAGGGCCCACCTACTTGCAAGATTCCCTCCGTTACGTCAGATCCGGGAGCTTCGGGGTGTGAGCAGTCCTGGAACCCGCGAGAGAGAATCCGACGTCGGTGAGGCCCCGGCACAGAGAGTGATGGTATCTTTGTCACCCAACACCCATGATACAATCTAACACACATGGCATGGCAAATCATTGGTTTAGGTGGGATCCCGATGCTCCGGGTCCCCTCTCCGGAGATACACTAGCCCCGGTGTAGAAAAAGACGGAACCGGCGTCTAGCCCCCTCTGCGTGAGCCGGAAGTGGGTAGCAAAGTGGAACTAGTTGCTTGGTTGTGTCATGTTAGGCCCAAGGAACACCCTTGACAATGGTAGGGCCCACCTACTTGCAAGATTCCCCCCGTTACGTCAGATCCGGGAGCTTCGGGGTGTGAGCAGTCCTGGAACCCGCGAGAGAGAATCCGACGTCGGTGAAGCCCCGGCACAGAGAGTGATGGTATCTTTGGCACCCAACACCCATGATACAATCTAACACACATGGCATGGCAAACAATTGGTTTAGGTGGGATCCCGACGCTCCGGGTCCCCTCTCCGGAGATACACTAGCCCCGGTGTAGAAAAAGACGGAACCGGCGTCCAGCCCCCTCTGCGTGAGCCGGAAGTGGGTAGAAAAGTGGAACTAGTTGCTTGGTTGTGTCATGGTAGGCCCAAGGAACACCCTTGACAATGTTAGGGCCCACCTACTTGCAAGATTCCCCCCGTTACGTCAGATCCGGGAGTTTCGGGGTGTGAGCAGTCCTGGAACCCGCGAGAGAGAATCCGACGTCGGTGAGGCCCCGACACAGAGAGTGATGGTATCTTTGGCACCCAACACCCATGATACAATCTAACACACATGGAATGGCAAAACATTGGTTTAGGTGGGATCCCGACGCTCCGGGTCCCCTCTCCGGAGATACACTAGCCCCGGTGTAGAAAAAGACGGAACCGGCGTCCAGCCCCCTCTGCGTGAGCCGGAAGTGGGTAGCAAAGTGGAACTAGTTGCTTGGTTGTGTCATGTTAGGCCCAAGGAACACCCTTGACAATGTTAGGGCCCACCTACTTGCAAGATTCACCCCGTTACGTCAGATCCGGGAGTTTCGGGGTGTGAGCAGTCCTGGAACCCGCGAGAGAGAATCCGACGTCGGTGAGGCCCCGGCAAAGAGAGTGATGGTATCTTTGGCACCCAACACCCATGATAAACTATAACACAAATGGCATGGCAAAGCATTAGTTTAGGTGGGATCCCGACGCTCCGGATCCCCTCTACGTGAGATACCCTAGCCCCGGTGTAGAAAAAGACGGAACCGGCGTCTAGCCCCCTCTGCGTGAGCCGGAAGTGGGTAGCAAAGTGGAACTAGTTGCTTGGTTGTGTCATGTTAGGCCCAAGGAACACCCTTGACAATGGTAGGGCCCACCTACTTGCAAGATTCCCCCCGTTACGTCAGATCCGGGAGTTTCGGGGTGTGAGCAGTCCTGGAACCCGCGAGAGATAATCCGACGTCGGTGAGGCCCCGGCACAGAGAGTGATGGTATATTTGGCACCCAACGCCCATTATACAATCTAACACACATGGCATGGCAAAACATTGGTTTAGGTGGGATCCCGACGCTCCGGGTCCCCCTCTCCGGAGATACACTAGCCCCGGTGTAGAAAAAGACGGAACCGGCATCCAGCCCCCTCTGCGTGAGCCGGAAGTGGGTAGCAAAGTGGAACTAGTTGCTTGGTTGTGTCATGGTAGGCCCAAGGAACACCCTTGACAATGTTAGGGCCCACCTACTTGCAAGATTCCCCCCGTTACGTCAGATCCGGGAGTTTCGGGGTGTGAGCAGTCCTGGAACCCGCGAGAGAGAATCCGACGTCGGTGAGGCCCCGGCAAAGAGAGTGATGGTATCTTTGGCACCCAACACCCATGATACACTATAACACAAAAATGGCATAGCAAATCATTGGTTTAGGTGGGATCCCGACGCTCCGGATCCCGTCTACGTGAGATACCCTAGCCCCGGTGTAGAAAAAGACGGAACCGGCGTCTAGCCCCCTCTGCGTGAGCCGGAAGTGGGTAGCAAAGTGGAACTAGTTGCTTGGTTGTGTCATGTTAGGCCCAAGTAACACCCTTGACAATGGTAGGGCCCACCTACTTGCAAGATTCCCCCCGTTACGTCAGATCCGGGAGTTTCGGGGTGTGAGCAGTCCTGGAACCCGCGAGAGAGAATCCGACGTCGGTGAGGCCCCGGCAAAGAGAGTGATGGTATCTTTGGCACCCAACACCCATGATACACTATAACACAAAAATGGCATAGCAAATCATTGGTTTAGGTGGGATCCCGACGCTCCGGATCCCCTCTACGTGAGATACCCTAGCCCCGGTGTAGAAAAAGACGGAACCGGCGTCTAGCCCCCTCTGCGTGAGCCGGAAGTGGGTAGCAAAGTGGAACTAGTTGCTTGGTTGTGTCATGTTAGGCCCAAGGAACACCCTTGACAATGGTAGGGCCCACCTACTTGCAAGATTCCCCCCGTTACGTCAGATCCGGGAGTTTCGGGGTGTGAGCAGTCCTGGAACCCGCGAGAGAGAATCCGACATCGGTGAGGCCCCGGCACAGAGAGTGATGGTATCTTTGGCACCCAACACCCATGATACAATCTAACACACATGGCATGGCAAAACATTGGTTTAGGTGGGATCCCGACGCTCCGGGTCCCCTCTCCGGAGATACACTAGCCTCGGTGTAGAAAAAGACGGAACCGGCGTCCAGCCCCCACTGCGTGAGCCGGAAGTGGGTAGCAAAGTGGAACTAGTTGCTTGGTTGTGTCATGTTAGGCCCAAGGAACACCCTTGACAATGGTAGGGCCCACCTACTTGCAAGATTCCCCCCGTTACGTCAGATCCGGGAGTTCCGGGGTGTGAGCAGTCTTGGAACCCGCGAGAGAGAATCCGACGTCGGTGAGGCCCCGGCAAAGAGAGTGATGGTATCTTTGGCACCCAACACCCATGATACACTATAACACAAATGGCATGGCAAAGCATTGGTTTAGGTGGGATCCCGACGCTCCGGATCCCCTCTACGTGAGATACCCTAGCCCCGGTGTAGAAAAAGACGGAACCGGCGTCTAGCCCCCTCTGCGTGAGCCGGAAGTGGGTAGCAAAGTGGAACTAGTTGCTTGGTTGTGTCATGTTAGGCCCAAGGAACACCCTTGACAATGGTAGGGCCCACCTACTTGCAAGATTCCCCCCGTTACGTCAGATCCGGGAGTTTCGGGGTGTGAGCAGTCCTGGAACCCGCGAGAGAGAATCCGACGTCGGTGAGGCCCCGGCACAGAGAGTGATGGTATCTTTGGCACCCAAAACTCATGATACAATCTAACACACATGGCATGGCAAAACATTGGTTCATGTGGGATCCCGACGCTCCGGGTCCCCTCTCCGGAGATACACTAGCCCCGGTGTAGAAAAAGACGGAACCGGCGTCCAGCCCCCTCTGCGTGAGCCATAAGTGGGTAGCAAAGTGGAACTAGTTGCTTGGTTGTGTCATGTTATGCCCAAGGAACACCCTTGACAATGTTAGGGCCCACCTACTTGCAAGATTCCCCCCGTTACGTCAGATCCGGGAGTTTCGGGGTGTGAGCAGTCCTGGAACCCGCGAGAGAGAATCCGACGTCGGTGAGGCCCCGGCACAGAGAGTGATGGTATCTTTGGCACCCAACACCCATGATACAATCTAACACACATGGCATGGCAAAACATTGGTTTAGGTGGGATCCCGACGCTCCGGGTCCCCTCTCCGGAGATACACTAGCCCCGGTGTAGAAAAAGACGGAACCGGCGTCCAGCCCCCTCTGCGTGAGCCGGAAGTGGGTAGAAAAGTGGAACTAGTTGCTTGGTTGTGTCATGTTAGGCCCAAGGAACACCCTTGACAATGGTAGGGCCCACCTACTTGCAAGATTCCCTCAGTTACGTCAGATCCGGGAGTTTCGGGGTGTGAGCAGTCCTGGAACCAGCGAGAGAGAATCCGACGTCGGTGAGGCCCCGACAAAGAGAGTGATGGTATCTTTGGCACCCAACACCCATGATACACTATAACACAAATGGCATGGCAAAGCATTGGTTTAGGTGGGATCCCGATGCTCGGGATCCCCTCTACGTGAGATACCCTAGCCCCGGTGTAGAAAAAGACGGAACCGGCGTCTAGCCCCCTCTGCGTGAGCCGGAAGTGGGTAGAAAAGTGGAACTAGTTGCTTGGTTGTGTCATGGTAGGCCCAAGGAACACCCTTGAAAATGGTAGGGCCCACCTACTTGCAAGATTCCCCCCGTTACGTCAGATCCGGGAGTTTCGGGGTGTGAGCAGTCCTGAAACCCGCGAGAGAGAATCCGACGTCGGTGAGGCCCCGACACAGAGAGTGTTCAAGTGTAATTAGGGTTGTAGATTAAAAATTTACCATCACTCCTTGTGTTGGGGCTTCACCGACATCGACTTCTCTCTCTATCTCTCGAGTTTCTTGATTGCTGGCCCGAAACTCCGAGAAACATACCGTCGGGGGGTATGTTATGTAGGGGTGGGTTGTGATCTTGTTTTATGACTTTGTAGGGTCCAATAGAACACAACCATGCAAAGATATTCACATTGCTACCCCCTCCGGGCTCCGATATCTGCAGATTTGGGAATTTCGGGGTGTGAGCACATGGGTTTGATCCGGAGTGTCGGGATGGCGCCTAAAACTAATATGAATGAATATATGCTATATTAACTAATATTAATGAATATATTATTATTTGTATATTTAAACAGTGACCAAAGGTGAAAGTAAATAAATTTGGCCAATACTTTGCCGAGTATTCCTGTGGGTGACACTCGGCATTGAGAGAATCGGCAACCTACCAGTAAACTATGCCGAGTATCCCGACAAATTGCACTCGGCAAAGCTTGATACTCGGCGAAGATTAGGCGGGCAGAGATGCCACTTAGCGAAAACTTTCCCCCTCTTTCCTTTTCGTTGCCGCGGTGCCCTAGCGCTACCCCTCCCAAAATCCCCCGAGCCGCCACCACCTCGTCTCCTTCGCCGACGCGCGCCGCCGTCCACCGACCCGCCGCCAAGGCTTCCTCCCTCCTCCTCGCAGCCCCCCCCTCGCCCACCGACCCGCCGCCAAGCCCTCCTCCCGGCAGCACGTCTCCCTCCGGAAGAAGCAGAGCAGAGGGTCGCAGATCTCGTCTCCGCCGCGGAAGATCTCATCCTTCTCCGCCATCCGCCACCAGCTCCGAGCACGCGGGCCTGCCCTCTCCGCCATCCGCCACCAGCTCCGTCCCCGGCCTCCATTGCGGTGAGTACTCCCAATTTCCCCCCTTCCCTGGCTCATGCAGTAAGCTACTGGTTGGTGGAAATAGCTGGGTGGGAATGTGTTTAAGGTTGGGATCACTGTTGGCTGTTGCTTATCTCTAAGTTCAAGTCGCGAGTGCACAACTCGCAGGTATCGTTCGAAGCAAACTGTTAGGTCATTCTGAAATCGATGGTCACTGACGTTCTAGCAGCTGTTGTTCATATGACTGTTGCTGCCTTTTTGTTGGCCTTCATCAGATAGCCTGTACAAGTTTTACTTACCATTGCTTCTCTGGTTTACTCTGCGTTACTCTATTTTGTGATTACCTGTTGGTACTTGGGAAGAAGTAGCCCCCATTTGGCTTATAAGCTATTGGGTCTGTGAATTGGATGATCACTGATGTTTAAGCAGCTATTGTTCTCAAGACTGCTGTTTCCCTTTTGTTGAACTTGATCAGATAGCTTAAACAAGTTCTGCTTACCATTGCCTCTCTGGTTTATTCTGCATTACTCCATTTTGTGGTTGTTTGTTGGTACTTGGGAAGAAGTAGCCCTCATTTGGCTTATATGCGATTAGTTTGTGTGCCTCTGAATGTTCTTAAGGGGCAGGATCGCTGTTGCTCCAATGCCTAACCATTTTGTGCTTTTTGATCATGTTTAAAGTGATTTTATAAATTGCATTGCTCTTAAAGAATTCTAGTTTATATTGAGACCTGTTTAGATTACTGTTGTTGACAATTTTGGAGTGCCAATGTTGTGCTAGTATGCAATCTAACAATGTTGGATAGTTTCATGCCCCTCCCTTGTACTTTCTATGTTTATTGGTTTCATATGTTAAGTGTATTGTAGGCTGCCGTCATTGGTACATCTGACCTTTTATTTTAAAGTGAGGTCATGTAATGGTTGAGTGTAATTCTAATATGTTATGTTTGACAGTTTTGCAGTCGGCTCCACTAAGATCTGTTTGTTGTGCAGTAAGTATCATCTTTGTCTGGTATCGTAGTCACATAAGTAAACATTAATTGATTCTTGCTTAATGGGCACCTCAATTTTTTGCCATTCTATTTCACCCACTAGCTGGTTTATCACATCTATGGTATTTTTTGCTTGATTAATTGATGCTTGATTAATGCACACTTCAGTGTAGTGTGTTGCCATTCTGTTTCATCTGCTAGTTGGTTTATCACTTCTGCGGAATCAAGGTCACATGATTATTCATACATGGTGCTGAACATATGCATCTAAATTTATTTTCCAATCTTTTTCATTCCAGCTGTTTTATCATATGTCAGTAAACCAGTGCAGCACTGTATAATTATCTAGTGCTCCCACCCCTTAGAGTGCTACCGCTAAAAAAAGTATATGAAAATGTTTCAAACAATTGGGATGTACGCATACAAGTCTGATATATTTTGTAAACAACACTAAGAAATTTAAAATGGCTATCCTTTTATTTTTCAGTTATCTTATTGTTTATTTTCTCTTGCTGCAGGCAAGAAGCTATCAGAAAGCATAATCAGTGAGAAGTTTGCTGCGTGTGTGAACATAGTGCCTGGTAGGAACTATGTTTTCTCTCTTTGTTTATTGTGTTCAGCTATAGACACTCAAATTTAGCAGACTCTTGTCAATTGACCATCTACTACAATAGTTTCCAGCTCTCACTTGAACCACATCATCTCTTTCAGTTTCCATTCAACATGGCATGCACTTAAAAAAATTAACTTATCTATGCCTTGGTTTGCATGGAATGCCATCGATGGGCCAGCGTGACCATTAAATGTTTCAGTTCTCCAACATGTGACACATGCAATCATGTGGTTGTTTACGTAAAGCATCATTTGGCCTGTCAGTGGCAGCATCATCACCACTGTTGGAACTAAACTTGATGAAAAGGATTTATTTGACGACATTGTGGGGTCTCAAATGAAATAAAAGGCTGAATGGAACTATCTTAATAATCATGGAAGTAGGGATTTGAACATATGGGTGCAATGATGTCAAAATATTCTATCAGTTTGTACTTTTTTGTCTTTACTAACAAGATAATAGTTGTGTTAAACTTATGAATATGCACCATGAACAGGTTGATTTACAGATAAACTACATCATATTCTCTTGATAGTTTCTTCCGTTGTACATGGCTTACTGAACATTCTTATTTTCAGTCATCATATCAAATCATCATGTTTTCTCATGTACTTATTTTTTAATTGTTATCCTTGTCTTTTTCCAGGAATCCAATCTGTTTACTGGTGGGAGGGAAAGGTGCCATGACGTTGGGGGTTTGCTGAGGTTGAGGCCAGGAGCGTCTGCGATCATCTTCATCATCATCTTCATCGACAGTCGGCCACGCTTTGAGGGTAAAAACCTCCCCCCCCCCACACTCCTTTCCTCCCTATATTGTTTTTTGTAGATCACCAAACTAGTCGCGTTACCCTAGGCGTCTCCCGTTCGGAAGAGTTGTAGTTATAAAAATAGAACTCTTTGTATATATTTATATACAAAGATCTATATTTTTATAACCGCGACTGTTTCGAATTGTCCACGTTTTTGGACAGCTCGTGGATGTGTAGCTGTGTTTGTTTTCCATGTTCTACTCCTATCCGAGACAGATTTCGGTGGCGCCTCTCTGTTGTTCTCCGAGTACACATTCTCTCGACCCCCGTGGTCAAGACGTGTATTAGGAGAACAGCGGGGAGGTGCTGCCGAAATCTGTCTTGGATAGGAGTAGACATGGAAAACAAACACAAGCTACACATCCTCGGGTGGGATTAGGACCTATCTTTACCTAGTAGACATGTAGGACTGCATTCAACGCGTAAAACTTGTAATGTTCTAAATAATTGAAACAACTTGTTAAAATTTGAAACATATGTTGATCTGGCTGAGCATTCATCAGTGTGGATATGGAGGACCGGGAGTGGATGTACAGTGGCCGACCGAGTGCTGCCGAGATGACAATGGAATGGGTTACAAAGACAGACGAGTTCTTGGAATTTGCATTTGCTAGAGTTGATGATTCGTCTGATGTTTGGTGCCCGTGTAGTCGTTGCCGTAACATGACAGAGAAACCGAGGACAATCATTTCTGATCACCTTGGGAAGTATGGTTTTATGCCAAACTATTACCGTTGGGTGTACCATGGCGAGTCTGCTGAGCGTGTACGCCGGAAGAAGAAGACAAAGAAGGTGGCACCACTCACTCAGCATGCGGCGACCGTTTTTGATACCGGTTTTGATAGGATGTTAGAGGATTTCACTAATGCACAAGCACCTGAAAATCAAACCGGCGAGGGAGATGCCCCTGACGATGCCGATGATAGCACTAAAGAGTTCTATGACACGTTGTTTGAGACACATAAACCCCTGCACGAGCATACACAAGTTTCTCAACTTGATGCCATCGGCCGGCTAATGGCGGTAAAAAGCCAGCACAATGTAAGCATAGCCGCCTTTGATGCATTTCTGACTGTTATTGCCACCCTCCTGCCGCCGGTACACCTTCTTCCTAAAAACATGTACGAGTCGAAAAAAATCCTCGGTTCCCTAAAGATGCCGTATACGAAGATAGATTGTTGTCCAAAGAGCTGCATGTTGTTCAGGAAAGAGCACGAGCATACAAAGTACTGTGTCAAATGCGGGGCCTCTAGGTATCTGGAGGTGGACGATGGTAATGGTCAGAAGACGCAGCTCACAGTCGCCAAAAAGATCCTTCGGTATCTTCCATTCATACCACGGATCCAAAGGCTTTTTATGACCGAGGAATCTGCAAAACAGATGAGATGGCCGTCAGATGGGAGGAGGTACCGTCCTGAGAAGATGATACATCCGTCTGATGGTGAAGCATGGAAGGACTTTGTTGGCAAACATAAGAAGAAAGCGGGTGACCCTAGGAGTGTAGCAGTTGCGTTATCAACCGATGGTTTCAACCCATATGGTATGACATCCGCCTCATACAGCTGCTGGCCGATGTTTGTTATCCCGATGAATCTCCCCCCCGGCGTGTGCATGCAACGGCAGAACATGTTCTTGTCGCTTATAATTCCAGGGCCTGAGTATCCGGGGAAGAACATGTCGGTGTTCATGGAGCCGCTGGTAGATGATCTGCTCATTGCCTGGAACACCGGGGTACGGACATACGATGTCATAGAAAAGAATCACTTCGATATGTATGTTTGGTACTTCACTTCACTGCATGACCTTCCGGCTCGCGCGATATTCTGCGGCTGGTGTACTCATGGGAAATGGCCTTGTCCGGTGTGCTACCAAGCTGTGACTTTTCTTTGGCTGAAAAAGGGTGGCAAATACTCATGCTTTGACCAACATCGACAGTTCCTTCGTCCTGGTCACAAATACAGGAGAAACACAAAGAAGTGGATGAAAGATGTAGCTGTCGATGCGCCACGACCAACTTTGATGACCGGTGTAGACGTCAAGGCTCAGCTAGATAGTCTACAGCTCAATGCCGAGGGGACCGGCTTTCTGGGGTATGGAGAGTGGCACCAGTGGACTCACATCTCATGCCTGTGGAAGCTCCCTTACATGCAGGATCTTCTTCTTCCACATAACATTGATGTCATGCACACTGAAAAAAATATCGCTGAGGCCCTTTGGTCAACACTTTTTGATCTTGAGAAGACGAAAGATAACGTCAAGGCAAGAGTCGATCAAGCCGAGCTTTGTTACAGGAAACATCTAAACTTGAAGGAACCCACAAAAAGCAAAAAGACCTGGACGAAGCCGCCGGCCCCTTTCTGCCTGACGAGGGCCCAAAGGAAAGAAATTCTCCAGTGGATCTTGGACTGCCTCTTCTTCCCTGACGGGTACGCAGCTAATATAATGAGGGGAGTGAATCTCGCTGGGCTGCGGATAACGGGGCTCAAGAGTCATGACTACCACGTATGGATTGAGCGGATTTTGCCCGTCATGATTCGAGGCTATGTTGACGAGGAAATCTGGCTAGTGCTAGCCAAGTTGAGCTTTTTCTTTCGTCAGCTTTGTGCCAAGGAATTAGATAGAGATGTGGTTGCAAAGTTGGAGGAACAGGCCGCCGAGCTAATCGTGGAACTAGAGGCGATCTTTCCTCCCGGTTTCTTTAATCCGATGCAACACTTGCTCTTGCATCTCGCGGAAGAGGCACGATTGGGGGGCCCTGTGCAGTACCGCTGGATGTTTTCAACCGAGAGAGAGCAAAAGAAACTTCGAGAGAAAAGCACCAACAAATGTCGCATAGAAGCATCCATATGTGAGGCAACCCTCAACGAGGAGGTGGCAAACTTCACGACAAAATACTATCATGACAGTCTTCCCACTCGTCATAATCCGGTTTCTCGGTACAATAATGACTCCGACCCCGCCGATGCACCAGAGCTTAGCATACTCGTAGGGCTCGGCGGCAGATCAAGTGGCGCGAAGCAAGAGCAAATAGACTCACATGAACAATGGACGGCTATTTTCTCGTGTGTCTTGAAGAACACGGTGGAAGTAAAACCCTACATTGAGTAAGTGCTCAACACCTAATTTTCACAATCTTTCATTCCCTCAAATTGTGTCTAACTCCCCTTCTTGTTGATCCCACACTTAGGTTATTTGAGCAAGAAACCTGGAAACATCATCCGCGAGAACCTACCTACGCCGAGAAGTCGGACCTTTTTAAGAAGGGTGGCAAAGGAGGCGGTGGTTTTATTAGTTGGTTCGCCGCAAAAGTAATCTCCTTTCTTACATGGTTTCTAGCGCAAGCCACATATTACGGCGAACTTATTGACCGAACTTCTCGTATTGAACATGTAGGCTTTAACCGACAAGGAAATGAGTCATGAGTTGAGGCAACTTGCCCGGGGCTTCACCTACTCCGTGAAGTCATTTAAGTCTTACGATGTGAATGGGTATCGCTTCCATACCCGTTCTTACGATGAGAAACGGCCCAACCGGAAGACAAACAATTTCGGGGTATTTACCCACGCCGGTGGTGATTACTTCGGTATGGTCGAGGGAATGTATGAGCTGGACTTCCATTTTGGCACGAAGAATCCGGTTGTATTCAAATGCCATTGGTTTGATCCGAGCCGAGTGAGACGGAATCCTGCCATTGGTTTGGTCGAAATTGATCGGGCATCTGTCTATGGGTCAGATGATGTCTACATCATTGCACAACATGCCACCCAAGTCTTCTATCTCCCCTACCCATGCAAAACTATGAAACGCCTCCAAGGGTGGGATGTCGTGATCACAGTTCCACTGCGTAATAGACCACCTCCTCCTAACGATGACGATTACCACCAGCGCATAAACCCCAACACATATGAGGGAGAGTTCTATCAAGACGATGGGCTCACCGGCGAGTTCATCATCGACTTGTCCACCATTGATGAAATGGAAGAAGACGACGATGATGATGTCGGCATGGGAGTCGATAATGGGCAAGGCGACGATCCATCCGTTCTTAACTCTAAGGACGTGGAACTACTTGAGCGTCTCCACTTGCCTGATGTCGAGGAGCCGAGAGGTCCACCACCGAACTACATGGAAGAGTGGTGGTATACTCGTGATAGCGATGATGACGATGATCCCGGTCCAAGCTATGATCCCAAGGATTTAGACAATGGGTTCTGAACCATTTGTGTTCCAATTATGTAATCGTGAATGTATAATTAGCATTTAGTTTTCACTATTTGTGTGTCACTTCGAAACTTATAGCTTGTAATATTTTTTTATTCCGAACTTCTTATTTGTGTTCCAATTATGTAACCGTGAATGTATAATTAGCATTATGTCTCAACTATTTTGTGTGGCACTTCTAGACTAATCACAAGGTTGTAATATTTTTTTTAATTTCGCTATTGTTATGTATTAGTTTGATTTCAACTATTAATTGCCTTTCAACTATCATTACCATTTTTTTATTCCAGTCTTCTTATGCTTGGTATATATCATTAGTATTTTATTTACAACTATTACTTGTCTTTCAACTATTAATTGCCTTGTAAATATTAGTTGCCTCTCAACTATTAATTGCCTTTCAACTATCATTAGCATTTTTTTATTCTAGTTTTCTTACGCTTGGTATCATTAGTATTTTTATTTACAACATTAATTGCATTTCGACTATTACTTGACATTTTTTATCACTTTGTACTAATCGGGACCCCTCATTTTCATAACAGGTTAGTGCAGCATGGCCCCGAAAGCCAAGCCAAAAGGGGTGAAGCGGACCGCGAGCAAAGTTGCGCAAGTGGAAGCTCTGTACGCTAGAAGAGAGGATGGCAGCCGAGTGAAGATAGGGAGAATCCGGCGCAAGAAGCATGTGGACGCGCCCTCGTCTTCCAGAGCACGTTCCAGAGGCCGGGGAGGTGGTACGCGCTCACGTAGTCCCTTGGCCCACGTTTCTTCTTCTTCCGAGGAGGAGGAGGAGCAGCAGCAGCAGGAGGAGGAGGAGGACTCGGAGGAGGAGCAGCAGCAGCCGGAGGAGGAGCACGTGGAGCAGCAGCAGCAGCAGCAGGAGGAGGACTCCGAGGACGACTACCGATACAGTTCAGCGGAGTCAGAGGATGGTGGTGAGGAGGATGTCGAGGTGTCGGATCCGGAGGACGAGCCCGAGGACTTGTTTGCCCACGCTCTCCCTGACTTAGGGAAAGTGGCACCCCCCGGCCAAAAAGTTTGGCTCCGAGGGGTATCTAGGCTCCCTAAGCCTCCATACCCCTTCAAGGACATAGTTGTCACCGTCGACGGAGATAAGTAAGTGGACATTGTTGTAATTACAATTTACTTTGTTTCTGCCTCATTTATGTCATCGAAAGCTCACCGACTCTTCTACTTGTTTGTGCAGGTCGTTGGAGTGGCTTGGGGACGTTCCACCACCACGGACCATGAGCGGCATCTTGGGGCTTCTTTGCAAGAAGTATTACCCTGGCTTGGTCACGTTGGAGAACGGCACTCGGGAGCCAGCTTGGTCCTGGAAGGACTATGAGAGGGTCGCGGACGTGGAGGACAAGCATGGACGGGTGTATGGCCACTTGGGCCTCCGAGTGGTCGCCGATTTCTGGGTATGTATTTGTCTTCACCGCTGACATGTGTATTTCTCTTTAAATATCCTTCTAATGTCTTTATCGTATGCTTAATGGTTGTAGGACTACTTCACCTGCGCCCCGGGTATGGAGGACAAGGCCAGGGTGGTGCTCATTAGAATGGCCAAGAAGCTCATCCGCGACATGCTATACGAGGCACGTGTGGTTTGCTTGGTGAAGTTCTACGCGAAGCACATGAACACCAAGCTGACGAAGACGGATGCACGACAGATACACCTGTCAGCGGTGCAATACTTAGCGGTAATGGCATCATTTTCATTTTAATCCATACATTGATGCGGCAAAGAACTACTCATATGGATTGTTTTTGTTAACAGGTGATTCCTCAGTGGCTGGCCAACAAGATGCCTTGCTTCAAGAAGATCGTCAAGAAGTGGACGAGCGACGCATACAAGAACCAGCACGCCGAGTGCCGGGAGCGGCGCCTTTTGCTTGGTGATGGACACCGTCAAGGCGGCCTCACCCTCACCGGCCGCGTCCAGAGAGAGGTAAGGAATTGTTTTGCTAATAATTCCATACGCCGCTTCATTCTTAAGATGAGAGTTTGTGCTGATCATTTTTCTTTGAATTGTAGAAAGCAAAGAAGGGCAGGGTCATCACTCGCATGGTGGCATTCTGTGAGACCCGGAGGCCCAAGGTCCTGAAGCCGGATGTACCTGTTGAGAAGCAATGGATCAACCCCCAAACCGGCGAGAAGTGGGACAAGTACACCGAGAAGTTGAAGCAGGTGCACGGCCCCGACGCCGACCCACTGACGACCCCCTATGACCCTAGGGTCGCTCTGTTGGCGGGAGAGGGTCGGAAGAACGGCCGGTTTGCCTTTGCCGATGGTGCCTTCGACACATCAGGTACTCCATCGCTCTCGCACATCCGTGCCGGCCAGACGAGCTCATCGCCGTCTATTGAGCGCCGCCCACGACCAGGACTGACAGCCGTCGCCACACTTCAGGTATGAACACAAACAATTTCATTGGTCAGTCTTATCTTCGCTTTCTATACATGCTTGCATTGCATATTTAATGACATTTTCACATACCGTAGGCTGAACTTGAACAAAGCAAAAGAGAGGCGGCAGAGTCAAAAGAGAAGATGCAGATGATGGAGAATCAGTTGTCTTCCCAGCAGGCATTCATGGCGGCGATGCTCGAGGTACCGGTTTTCACACATAAGACACATTTCCATTCCACCCTTTCATCGATTTACGCATGTTAACTCACGGATCGATCACTTGGTCATTGCAGAGGATGCGAGCTATCCCAGCCGGTCCGTCTGCTCCTCCTCTACCTGAGCTCCCTCCACTCAACTTCAACATTGTAAGTTGGCCTGAACTTGCTCAATGAAACACTATTTAGCTTCTCTCGACTAATGCGGTTGTTCATAGGGGGGGAATGCATCGCAGGGATCCCACATGTCGCAAGGAGCGGGCACCGGAGATGCCGAGACGTCGACCTCCAAGACGCCGCACTGATGCTAGGTTAGTATACCATTTTTCTTATTTCTTTTGCTTCTCATGCTTCTTCACTTGTTTTGCTTCTCATGCTAACTTACACGGTTCAAAACTAATCATTTTGCTTGTTCACTTGTAGGTTTGCATTAAGGGAAAAAAATGAAGCTTTGTATTGAGAGTAGTATGTGTTGTGATGACAATGTCTTTTGAACTTGAATACTATGTGTGATGGAATATATGTATGAATATTTGAGATGCTATGTATTGAAAGTGAGTTTGGATATAGATTGAGTGCTATGTATGTGAAATACTGTCTGTTGTGAACCCCAGTGAGCCAAAATGAATTATATATGAAATTTGGTTTTAATTGCAGGGATTTGAGCAAAATGCAGCAGTGAAATAGGACCATATGGTAAGTATGCCGAGTGTAACACTCGGCATAGGACCAAATGGCAGATACGCCGAGTGTTACACTCGGCAATGACTCCCTCCAGGCGCACAGGCTGGCCCCTGGCAACGGTGTTTGCCGAGTGGCACAGAAACACTCGGCAAACACCGTTGCCAGGGGCCAGCCTGGGCGCCTGGAGGGAGTCATTGCCGAGTGTAACACTCGGCGAACAAGGGACACGTGGCTGGCCAGGGTGGCTCCTCTGGATGCCTATACGCCGAGTCTCGGCACTCGGCAAACATAGGGGCCGCCGAGTCATTGTTTGGCACTCGGCACACTTTGTTGCCGAGCCATTCCAAGAAGGCACTCGGCAACTGGATGAACACGTGGCGCTCCGCGGTAGCTCCTCTGGTCACCGCTACGCCGAGTGTTACACTCGGCAAAGCGGGCACACGTGGCGCTCCGTCGTGGCTCCTCTCGTCATCACTACGCCGAGTGTGACACTCGGCAAAGCGGGCACACGTGGCGTTCCCTGGTGGCTCCTCTGGTCATCGCTACGCCGAGTGTTACACTCGGCAAAGTGGAACACGTGGCGGCTTGCTGGTTCCCACGGTGAAATTATTTCGCCGAGTGTCTTGGATACGAACACTCGGCAAAAGTTTACGGTCCGTTCCGTTGTGGACTTGGACGTGGGCTGTCAGAACTTTTTTTCGCCGAGTGTGGCTGTAAAAGACTCGGCGAAGATGTCGCCGAGCAGCCCGTGCTTTGGCACTCGGCATACTCGCTTTTGCCGAGCTAATGTACGCCGAGTCCCGTACGCCGAGTCTAATACTCGGCAAAGATGCTGCCGAGTATTTTCTCTCTTTCGCCGTGTATTTATGATACTCGGCGAAGTATGGAATTCCAGTAGTGACTAGTGAGTGCAATAGCATCTTTATTGCATAACTTTTGAAAACGTTTCCATTTGGTAGTTATACGTTTGCTGCTGAAGGCATGATGCAGCTGATACAAGTAAGCTAGATTCGTTCTGGAGTCGACATGAAAATGTTCAGCTCGAGTGGTTACAAGAAGAATTGTAACAACCATTTCTTGATCTAGGAATCAAGAGAGTACTAATTAGCAAAGATTGAATAATGCATGCTGGAGCAGGGTCATGGCTACCCTGCTCTTGCCTCGTTCTTACCCTGCAATTGGCAACATTTTGCGAGGTGTATCAATTAAGACAAAGACTTGTGCATGTGAGTAGGTGCCAATTCGACATCTTGGTGCGTCAGATGAATTGTTTCTAGCTACTGTTCTATTGTTTCAACTAGCTTTGAATAGAATATAGCCTATAAGAGCATGTCTAACAGACCACCTAAGTTTTCACCCCCTAAAACGCGGGTAGAGGGCCCTGTATGCACATTTCGCCGGCCAAAAACTCGTGCGAGCTAGCAGACCCACTACCCCCACCCCGTAAAACAGATATTCTGTTTTACGGGGTGGGGGTAGGGGGTCTGCTAGCTCGCACGAGCTTTTGGCCCCTCAGAAAACAGGGTTTTGGACATTTTGCATATCAACGCAACATCTCATCACATTGCATAAAATTATCAAAGCACACAATAATAATCTTAATTATTACAATCAATGTTTTCACACAAATAAAATGTTCAAAGCACACAATAAAAATCTTAATTATTACAATCAATGTTTCACACAAATAAAATGTTTTCCGAACTGCCAATCAATGTTTCACACATAGAAGAAGAGAAAATGAATCATTGGCCATGCAACTGCCAGTGGTGATCGATCAGATCTTGGGTGAGCTGGTGATGAGTCTCAGCACATTCAATGCCGCGATGCCCTGCAAGAAAAGCTTCAATCCGATCAGGGTTTCTCTCGGGCACCACTCGGGTGCCAACATTATCATAGAAACATGGCAATATTAACCCCCTCTCATCTTCGATGATCATGTTGTGAAGAATCACACAACATGTCATGATGTCGACAAGAGTCTCCTTGTCCCAAAACCGTGCAGGACCCCGAACAATGGCAAACCTTGCTTGCAAAACACCAAAAGCTCTCTCAATATCTTTGCGAGCAGCCTCTTGTTCTCTTGTGAACTTTGCTTCTTTTCATGTCAAAGGCCTATCCTTTCTCTCTTTAATTGCCTTCACAAGAGTTGCATAGTCAGGGTAAATACCATCTGTGAGATAGCACCCCATGGTGTACTCATTGTTCATAACTTTGTAGTTGCAAGGTGGTGCATCACCCCTAATTATTCTTTTAAATAAAGGGGATTTATTCAAGACATTAATGTCATTGAGTGTCCCCGGTAGTCCAAAGTATGCATGCCCAATCCACAAATCTTGGGATGCCACAGCTTCAAGCACAATGGTAGCATCACTGCTTTTTCCACAATACATTCCATGCCATGTTTTTGGACAATTTTTCCATGTCCAATGCATGCAATCTAGACTACCAAGCATCCCAGGCCACCCTCTCTTTTCATTCATCTCCATGAGCCTCTTTGTATCATCCTCATTTGGAGCTCGGAGATACGTCTCGCCATACAACTTGATCACCATCTTGGCAAACATACGCACACAATCAGTGGTTGTTTGTACCCCAATGCGAAGGTACTCGTCAGTATAGTCCGCAGGGATACCATATGCAATCACCCTCATGGCAGCTGATATTTTCTGATATGGGCTAAATCCCATGACTTGGGCGGCATTTCTCCGTTGCTTGAAATAATCGGAATTTGCTTCACAGTCTTGCACGATTTTGGTGAACAAACTCCTACGGAAGAGACGGGGGGGATAGGTAGGTACCTCGGCAAAATAATCTTGCCACAGCTGTTCGTGGCCGAGCGCGCGGTTCCGCGGGATACATATGCGGCCCTTCGTGGAACCCTTTCTCTGATCTAGCAGCTTCGCGCGGTCCTCGAGGTCCTTGATGCGGAAGATGTACTGCATCATCTCCATGTCGTCGTCGCTCAGCAGCTCGTCGAGGTCCGAATCCCCCGATGACCAGCTCAACGAATCATCGGAATGCTCCACATCATCCATAGTCGCGTCCGCAGACATCTACGATGGTGAAGCAGAGATCAGGCCCCCGCGGAACGGCGAAATCGAAGAGGAACGCGGCACGGCGAGTACTCACCGTGGGGAGGCGGCGGAGATGCACACGGCGCGGCGAGCCGAGGGGCGCCGAGGTCCGCTGGGGGTCCGGCGGGGGTGCGGCGGTGTCCGGCGGGGGTGCGGCGGCTCGGAGGCGACCGGATCTACGCGGCGGCGGCTGGCGGCAGGACGAACGAAAATGGGATTCGCACCTGAAATTTCAACGCGCACTAGCTCGCACGAGGTAGAGGGTTGGCCCTGTACATCTCCTTCCGACCCGCACATGTAGGGGTCGACGGGCCGCCCCCTACCCAAACTTGTAAAAAATCGTCCGGGGTGGTCCATTTACAGGGTCTGCTAGATGGCCGGTAGAGTCCAAACCCGTATATCAGCGGTTATTATACGGGTTTGGGCCATTTAGGGGATCTGTTAGACATGCTCTAAGTAAACAACTATTGTGGATGGTTGTTGATAAGACCGTGAGTTGGCAGCAGCTAGTAGTTTTTTTTTGAAACGGAGCAGCTAGTAGTTGAGTCTGACACACATAGTCTTCGTTAATTATTACTTGCCTAGTGGTATAAAAATGATCACTCATTAGCAATTTGTTTACTTCGTAATCGCTTCTTTAATTAAATTATCGCCTTCCTCTCTCCTTTTGACACGAGCTGGTTTAAGATCTCGCCTCCATGAAGGTGTCTTTTCAACTCTCACGTCTCCTATTTGATGTCCTCCATTTGGCAGCATGAGAAATTATCCGTCGTCCTACTATGAAGATCATCTCAAGATCGCCTCCACTAAAGTCCTTTTTTTAGAAATGGGAGCCTCTGCCCCGGCCTCTGCATCAAAATGATGCACACAGCCGGACTTTATTAAAGAACTAAAAGCATCCAGAACCAATATGCGGTTACAGTTTACGGATCACTCAAGGTGGCCACAAAAATCAGCCACTCAAAAATAAGTAAAAGTATATTATGCATCTATCCGCCTTGAGTTAAGCCACCCACCCCGGCTGTAGATAGCCCGCACGACCGCCAGCAGCCGGGTACAGCCTGAATCCATAAGTTCTCGCTGGTCGACAGGGAGAAGGAAGGACCATGTCTGTAAGGAAAATACCGCCTTGTTTACAACCTGCAAAAAATGAACATTGTTTCGTTTGTTAAAGATCATATCATTACGGCTGTTCCAAATCTCCCACAGGAACGCAGCCACCCCGACACGAATGCGTGCTTTTGTTTTCTTATCAATGCCATTTAGCCAGCTACCAAACATATGCGCAATGTTGGTAGGTGGGTAAATGTTAAAAGTGAAGTGAACAAGACGCCAAATATCACGAGTAAACGGGCAGGAGATAAACAAATGCTCAACAGACTCATCCGTATCACAGAAAACACACTTTTTACAACCATTCCAATTTCTCTTTAACAAATTATCTTTGGTTAAGACCACCTTTCTATTAAGAAACCATAAGAAAATTTTTATTTTTAAAGGGACCTTTAATTTCCACAAGTATTTTCGCAAAAATCTTGTAGAACCATGAAGCAAGTCAGCATAATATGATTTTACCGAAAAAGATCCATCCATAGTTAATTTCCAACGGAACGTATCCGTCTCGTTGTTGAGAGTGACATTCATCAACCTCTCAACCAAGTGTAGCCACAAACCTCTTCTATCACCTAAAAGAGCCCTCCTGAAACGAATTTCCAGAGGGTTGTGTGCTAACACATCAGCCACCGTGACATTCTTGTGTAGCACAATATTAAATAACTCGGGGTATGATTGTGACAACGGTTCATCACCTAACCATGTATCCTCCCAAAACCGAATATTTTGTCCATTACCCAGAATAAACTTGCCCCGTGAAAAGAATTCTTGCTTTACCTTCATAATCCCTTTCCAAAACGGAGAGTCTAATGGTTTGGCTTCCACTTGGGACAACGTTTTGTCCCCTAGATACTTATTAGATAATAACTCCTGCCATACTCCCTCATCATGCATCATCTTAAACAGCCATTTACTCAACAGACACATATTTTTAAACTCTAGAACCTCGATGCCTAACCCCCCCTGATCTTTTGGCCGACATACTATATTCCATTTCGTGAGACGGTATTTTCTTTTCTTGGTATCACTTTGCCAAAAGAATCTAGAGCGATAAAAGTCTAATCGCTTCCTCACTCCAATAGGTATTTCGAAAAAAGAAAGAAGGAACATAGGCAAGCTCGTAAGGACTGAATTAATCAAGATGAGGCGATCCCCATAAGATAAAATTTTTCCCGCCCACGAACTTAGTTTCCTCTCAAATCTATCCTCCACCGGCTTCCACTCTTTGTTTAACAATTTCCTATAATGGATTGGGATTCCTAGATACTTGAACGGTAAATTTCCTACCTCACACCCAAAGATTTGACAATACTCGTGTTGTGCATTTTTTGCTTCTCCAAAACAAATAATCTCACTTTTATGAAAGTTAATCTTAATACCCGATAACTGCTCGAACAACGCTAGTATGAGCTTCATATTTAATGCTTTTTGTAAATCATGTTCTAGGAAAAGAATTGTGTCATCAGCATACTGTAAGATTGAAACCCCTCCTTCGACAAGGTGTGGTATCAACCCTCCAACTTGTCCATCCTCTTTTGCACGCTCAATTAAGATGGCCAACATATCGACAACCAGGTTGAAAAGAATAGGGGAAAGAGGGTCCCCTTGCCGTAATCCTTTCAGCGTTTGGAAATAATGACCGATGTCATCATTTACCTTAATACCCACACTTCCTCCTTGAACGAACCGAGCCACCCACTCACGCCAAACGAGTGAGAAACCTTTCATCCTTAACACTTGTTGTAGGAAAGACCAGTTCACCTTATCGTATGCTTTTTCAAAATCGATTTTAAACAGAACACCATCCATCTTCTTCCGTTGAATCTCATGAATCGTTTCGTGTAGTACAACCACACCCTCTAAAATATTTCTACCTAAACCCTAAAAAAAAGTCCAGACAAAAGAAGAAACATAAATTAAAACTGAAGCATCAACGAGAACAAGGAAAAGCTTGGCCGCGCCTATTCATTTTATTGCAAACAGTGCATATACATTTTATGAAGCACACGGTTGTAGACTATTGCACGCCCAAACGTGTTAAGAAAGTATATGCCACGAGTCAACACCGGAGAATGCAGAATAGACAAAACTGAACGTTGGGAGAACGAGTCAAAAAGAAATACAAATGGGGAGGGAAAGAGACGTAGAGATTGCTGAAATTCGGATGGACCTATAGAACCATTAGCCAATTTTCATTTAATCCTAAAGGCCCATGCTACCATAGCAAATGGTGGGAGTTTAGTCCCACGTTGCTAGTTGGGAGAGTTTTGCACCAGTTTATAAGGTGAGCTCTCTCCCCACTAGTGTGAGTTGGTATGAAGAGAGAGGAGTAGTGGAGGTGTTCCACACGCGCTCCTCCTCCTCCGCCGCCCGCCTCGTCACGCCTCGCCGCGCCGCGCCGCGGGTGGCGGGAATGAGCCGAGCCGATGCCTTTATTTTGGCAGTCGGAAACGGGGAGTCAACAGACACGGCAATAATATGAGACGTCATAATTATTGTTGTCTAAATGCGTCACATTTATATTGGTAACAGCTGGTAACGGCTGTAGTAAACGCCAATTAAATTGACCGTTCTCCTACTCGGCCGTGCCTATAAATTGGAGGCTCAGGCGGACGCAGCAGACACATCTCACACACGCCGCCTCTTTGCGCCCACTGTCGTTCCACCTCCTGTTGCTGCCGCCGGTGATCCCATCCCGTCTACCGCGTACACGGCCGACGGGAGAGCAGGCCTCCGAAACCCCGCCTCTCCAGATCCTGTACGGGAGAGGGGCGATTAGGTTTTCGGGGAGCGTCTACTACGCGACTGCTCGCTGCTGCTGTACATCTACTTCGTCTACTACCGCATCGCCCTCGTCGTCAACATGGCCACCGAAGCCGATCGAGCTGCTGCCGCCGCCGCTGCTGCCACCGAGGCTGCTGCTGCTGCTGAGGCCGCCAACGCTGCTGCTGCCGCCGCCGCGGCCGCCGCCTCTGCTACGGCTACTGCCAATTGGCCAACTGCAGGGTATAACACGTTCATCCCTGCCATTATTATTTCCATGTGTGCAACACTAGTAGTTTGCGTAGATTTATCTACTATAAATCTAGTATGCACGAATATGGTTAAATATCAGTATGTTTACGTCATGTTCATGATTTGTACTTGGATTAATTTAATCTGTAAATTGCCTAAATTCTTAACAGAGATTAGTTGCTCAAGGAGGAGACGCTGCTTTGCTATAAGTCTCCTAATCCGCTATCATATGGGATGTCTCCTAATCCGCTATCATATAGGAGCTCAACAAATAACCCATCGTCAAGATCTCCTTAACCTTTGCCTACTGCATAGCAGTTCTTCGCCAGGTAATAATCACCAAAGTTTCCCTCCAGATTATCTTTCTTTTGTTCTAGTAGCACATACAAAGGTGATTTGTGTCTTCTTCTACCAATCTATTATGCTGTCAAGCGAACAACTCATTAACTTTTCTTCTATTGCTGAGCAATAGAGCTTGAGGTTCGAAACACTAGGATTGTTGTTGTGCAAGTTTTTCTGTTGCAAGAAGAGAAGAGTGTTTGGTCCTTGTGTATTTATGCTTTCAATTATTAGCTAATAAAACTCCATCAGTTGGTGGAGCTGCGTCTATTAGCCTCAAGAACTATTTCAAGAATAGAATAGGATGATTGTTCTGTACTTTCATGATTATCCAAAAGAATTTTTTCGCCTTGTAGCCTCACAAATAATGCGCTTGCTCTTTTCAGGGTTCCTGTGTCTTGTAATCATAAATGGCTCGCGGATCTACTGTTACACCAAGGGACTTGGAGTGCATGTTGTGCGATGAAACGGTAGAGCCGCAGGCCCTGCCACTGTCGCTTCTAGAAGAAATCACAAATGATTTCTCTGATGAGCAGAAAATTGGTATCGGTGGATTAAACTAACACTGACCTACCGTAGTCTCAATCAAGTTTATCTAATAATCAAAGTTGTTGTTGACAAGACATCGTCTTGATCCAGAGAATGCTTGAGAATATGACCGTGGCCGTGAAGAGGATGTCCAATACATATATGTACGAGAAGGAGTTCCAGCGAGAAATTGAATGTCTCATGATAGCGAAGCATAAAAATGTAGTACGGTTTCTGGGATATTGTGCCGACACACAAGGTACAATGGCAAGACACGAAGAAAAATTCGTCATGGCGGATGTACAACAAAGATTGCTCTGTTTCGAGTATCTTCCTAAAGGGAGTCTTCATGAGTATATCGCTGGTAGAATCATGTAGCATTATATTTTCATTACTAGAGAGCATGCGATAGGATCATGCTTGAGGATAATCTAAATTTCATTTCTCCTACCACATTTTAGATACGTCTCATGAACTTCGGTGGAGAGACCGCTATCAAATTATCACGGGAATTTGTCAAGGGTTACATTATCTTCATCAGAAAAATATTCTCCACTTAGATTTAAAGCCGGCGAATATATTGTTGGATGATAACTGGGTACCCAAAATTACTGATTTTGGTATATCAAGGTGCTTTGATCAAATGCAAAGCCAGGTTATTACTAAAATAGCTGGAACTCCGTAAGTTAGCTAAGCCTTTAAAAAGTTGAGTTTTCTACTATGATTTACACCATACCTTGCTCATTAACCAATATATATGTATGTAGGGGATATTTGGCACCTGAATCTTTTAACCATACTGAAGTAACATATCGGAATTCATACCGGCTTGATATTTACAGCCTAGGTGTAGTAATCATGGAGATACTCACCGGACAAAAGGGGTTTCACGCTGTGGACAAGGTATGGAAAATTTTGTTCTTCTTACGGAATAAGCTGATGTACTTCAAAACTAATGTGTTACTTACTTTTTTTTTATATTTAGCATGTTATCACTGTATATCCCATCATGGACCATATATTTTGAGTGAAAGACCAAGATTGTATGACATCATAAATATGACAACTAAGACATCATGGACTACAATTGTAGTATTTTCGTGACGTATCAATATTTATAGAACTTTAAAGTCCCACAAATTACCAAGTTAAACCCGATAGAAATCATTGTTTTCCTGGCAACACATCAAACGACAAAAAAAATTACACAAGGATGAAATAAAATTTAGTTTCTATTTTCTAAATGTTAGGAAATACCGTGAATTACAAAAAAAGACGCTCTTTACATATGCACCTATAGCTGTAACACAGAATATTTTTAAAATGTAAATAAAAATTGTTAAAATATATATAGCTGGATGAATATATTTTTCGAAAATAGCTTCTGTACATATTTGTTTTTATGAATGAGAAAATGCAAATCCATGTGGCCCTATATGTGTGAATGAAAAGAAAGCTCAGCCAAATTGTGTAGGCAATTCGTTGTATAATCTCGTTACCCATGTATAATTTATCTCCAACCTAACTTGTATATATGCACATTTCTTCTTAATTTAACTAACACATGTTTTATCCTGATATCTGAAAAGAAACTCGGGGTGCACTCTCATTAAATACTTGCGCAATTTTTTTTATGTCAGGTTGATCTCTTTGTTGATGTGTTTTGTGTAATCCTTTAACATCGTATACCGACCTGGTTTGAAGTACTACATATTTTGGCTCCACCCTTTTGAAAGATGACAGTTCATTTCATAATTTACAAATCCAATGTGTAGGTAGTTGAGAGGTGGAGTGACATGTTGGAGGAATCATAGAGCGAGGTACAATTGGAACAAGTAAGAGTATGTACTGAGATAGGATTAGAGTGCACCAACTTCGACCCATCAAAGAGACCAAATACACAAGATATAATCACTAGACTCGATGAAACAAACTGAATGTACGAATATGCGAGAACATACGGTCGCTTCCAGCACTGCCTGAGTCTCTTGAGCAGTTCAATCTCGATACCTGCAACAGAGAGTTTATGAAGTCATGTCAAACAGTCGGAGATCCAAACTGGCAAAGGATTGAGCATGTCGCCTATAAAACATTTGATGGCAATCTAGGTAAGACTACAATCACGCTTTGCTGCGATGTTTTGTTTTTCCATTTTGTGTCCATTGCTCGTGCTGACCCTGCTTATGTTTTGCCTACTTGACACCCAATAGCTTCAGGCCGTTTGGTAACCAAGATTTTGAGTGGCGTGAATCGATTGAGAGGTCTCTGGCATCGCAGCACTGAGTGAAGGGCGTTGCAGCACTTTGGTTCAGAGATAGCAAGCCAAAACTGCTGTCTCCGGATTGTGATGGTGGGTGTCAAACATTGAGCAGCTTGCTCGATCTGATTTGTTGTCAGCACTGCCCGATTTGATTACTTCTACGTGTTTGTTTGTTCTGTATGCTGTGTATGCACTCAAGAAACTTTTGTTTTGTTTCACAATGTAGTGAATATTTTGCGGACGCTCTTCTGAGCTTATGCCTTTTTATTGTTCGTGGTATATATGCCACGCTCTTTGTTTATGTTATCGCCTTTAGGCACGGACTGTTACTTTCTAGCTCAATTGTTTGTAACTCCATACACTTTCTAGCTCAATTGCTCGTCACCAGTGAAGCTCCATGGGATTAGAATATGAAGTCAGTTTCAGATGAGAGGCCCAAGCTTTGCTGTTCCGTGCCAACTCCTGTCACGATTTCTTTGGTTATTTCCGGAATTGTTATAAGTTATGTATTCGCCACACCGCATTTTCTCTTTTGCATATCAATAAAGAGTGGTTAGGACTTGCATCTTATACTTTTCAACTGGATATCGATATCTCACTCTAAAGTTCACAGTGATGATCGATAATTTTCTCCGCGAGTGGTAATAATTTAGCTTATAGTCTTATTTTGCTTCTGTTACTTAGGGCATCTCCGGCCGTTGCGCCCCCCCAGGGCCCAAAACGCCGCCGTTTTAGGGCCGCCGCGGCGCTAAACGGCGCTATTCTGGAACCTGGGGGGCATCGTTCCCAGTCGCTCCCCGAGCCCAAGAATCGGCCCAAAACAAACGCAATTTGAAAACTAGTCGATTTTTATTGAAATTAGCGAATTGCGTACATATTCGACGGAGATTCAAACTAAACATCGACGGAAATTTAAACTACAACTTTTTATTGGTCTACGCGACGACTACCGCTACGCATCGTCGTCTTCAGCGGCGTCCTCGTCGCGACGCTGGTTGGAGGGGCCAGCTTCGCCCTGCCTCGCCGCGGCGAGCCAGCGTTGCTCCACCCGCTCCGCTCGGGCTTGCACCCGCAGGCGGTGCAGCTGCGCCTGCTCGGAGGGCGGCCGGTTGCGCCGCTCGCTCTGCAGCGCCACCTGCCGCCGGTCCTGCTCGTACAGGGCGATGATGCCCCCCTGCTCGGCCGAGGCAGCGCGCTCGGCCATCTGCCGGCGCACCTCTCGCGCTGCTTCTTCCCTTTGGTGTGTTTCCAGAGAGGCTCGAATGGCGGCCGCCTCCACCGTCTCGGCCGCCTGCTCGAGGACGCCGCGGACCTCGCGGTACGCGCCCTCGTTCTGCGCGGTTTCGAAGGAGAGCAGCCCGGCGTGCTGCTCCGGCCATATGGGCTGCCTCCGCAGCTCCCTCCTCCAGCGACGCCGGGCCTCCCGCGCCGCGTCCTGTTTGGGTGGCTGCTCCGGCGCCAACTGCTGTGCCGGTTGCTGCTCCGGCGCCACCTGCTGCGCTGGAAGCTGCTCCGACGCCACTTGCTGTGCTGGCTGCAGCTCGTCGTTGTCGCTCTCGGGCCACGCGTCCCAGAGATGGTCCATTGCGGCGAGGATGAGGTTGGAGAAGAACGGCGAGGATGGAGAAGAACGGCGAGGAGGAGGCGAGAATGTGCGGACGGAGAGGGCGCGGGCACCATTTTTATAGCCTGGCGGGCCAGTCGCCGCGCCGCGCGTGTCACTGCTGCCGCCCCCCGCCATTAATCCGGCAGCCTTTGACCGGGGGCATGCACTGGGCGGCCGCCACGCTATAACTCCGGCAGCCTTTGACGGCGCGGGCGCCGAGAGGGAGGTCACGGGCGGTGGCTTCTGTTCCCGCGTTTTCCCGGCGCGTCACTGACAGAGCTGGCCCGCGCGCGCGGTCGCGCAGTTTCGCCCCCCAGGCCGAACCCAGCGGGCTGGGTTTGGCCTGGGTGCCGCGGCGCTAAATAGCGCCGAAACGGCGCTATTTGGGCCTCTGGGGGGCCGAGTGGTGAAGAAGCGGCGCTATTCGCCGCTTCCGCCGCGAAAAAAGCCCCCTGGGGGGCTCTGGGGGGACGGCTGGAGATGCCTTTACCTTGGTGTTGCCAGCGCTGTCCGATTTGATTACTGCTACCTGTTTGTTTTTTTGGTAAAACGAGCATTCTGCTGCACAACTCCATTGGATCTCAGTACTTCTGGCCCAGGAGAAGAGAATTCAAGCTCGCCGGTTTTCCGGCTCATTATGATAGCCCGCCTAGACTTGGCCTGCTTGACCACTCGATTGCAGCCTCGAGCCCAACAACGACATGCGAGTCTGACACGCCTACCTCCCAGCCCCCGTCACGCTCCTCTCACATCCCATAGCATCCTCACCCGATAATCACTAAAAAAAAAGCCTATCCTCTCGGAAGGGCACACCACATGTGCTATGGGTGCGACAACTGTCACGTTCTCCTTTCTCCTAGCCTCCACAGGCTGCTTGCATGCGTGGCAAATGTCGCCACCAGAGTGTTTTGGTGGGCTTTCTTTTGCCAAACGGGAGGTGGGGTGTGAACGCATTTATTTCGTGATTCATTTTTTTAAGATGAAATATCTCCTAAACCGTATTTCGAAATTACGAACCGTTTTCATATTTGAGATCCTCGCGTCGAGATCTGCAAAACTAGATCCTATGTTGCTAGGTTTCGAGAAACTTTTTTTTTGTACACTGAGAATCAACATGGATGTACGCCCAGTTACACATAGATGTACGCCCAGGTGCAGTGAACGAGTTACATCCCCAAGTGCATGTGATGACGTACACCCATGTGCACCACGGGTGTACGCCCAGACGGCTGTACACCCAGGTGAGGATCGATGTACATACAGCGGATGTACACCCACGTTGCACCTTAAAGTAAACGGTGTATAAGCACACTACTACTGGATGTACACGGTGTACATGGCGTACACTCACACGTCTACTAATGAATGTACACCCACGTTGCTACTGGAAGTATAAACTGCTACTGAAAATACAAAATGTATAGAACAGAAAGTATAAAGTACAGGAATTTTTTTTTTCTCGAAACCTATCAATATGGGATCTAATTTTAAAGATCTCGATGCGAGGATCTCAAATATGAAAATGGTTCGTAATTTTAAAATATGATTCTCGAGTTATTTCATTTCTAAAAAACGAATTTCAAAATAAATGCGTGCATTCCCTTCCTCCGGTTCCTCGCATACAAACCCGCCACGTGGCGCTCTCGCGTGAGCTCATTCTTGCCGCCCTTTTCTTTACAGGAGGGAAGCTCTTTTCTAGTGGTACCGGCGAGTCTAACAGGCCTACCTCCCAGCTCCCGTCACCTTCCTCTCACATCCCATCTTATCCCCTCGCTCGCCTGCACTATATATCCAATATATCGCCTGTTGCGAGTCGGAGTATCGACTCGCTCGCAGCGATCGTCCGTGGTGGGCCGGCCCATTTCCAGGTTTGTGTATTATTTACTTTTTTTTTCTTTCTTCTAATTATTTTTCTCTGTTTCCTTTTTCATTTTTTTCTGCAACATTTTTTCTGTTTTTTCTGCACCATTTACAAAAATGATTTTTTTTTAAAAAAAATTTGATTTTTTTCAAAAAAGAATAATTTAAAATATGAACAAATTTTGAATACGATTTTTTTTTGAAAATAAACAAATTTCTAAAAATGAACAATTTTTTAAATGAACAGTTTTCTAAAATGAATATTTTTTTTGTTAAAAAAATTGTTCACCGTTAAAAATCACCATTTTAAAAATCTGTTTATTTTCAAATTTTGTTCACAATTTATAAATAGAAATTTAAAAAGAGTTCAATGGTAGTAAACCATATCACAGCAAAAATTTCTATCTTACTGTCTATTATTCTTGTTCTTTCTCGTGATTGACCATTGATCATTCTTCTTTAAATAAAGATGAGCATTCTTTTTAACCAATTTCTTCAATGGTAGTTCATGATATGCATAGTAAGAAAAGGGTACTTAGTACTTCACGGTAAGCATAACGTATTTACATTTGATTCAGTGAAATAATTTGCACCAAATAATTGACTACATAAACCCATCATAAGAGTACGTACATATCCCCTAGAATGATTGGAAGAACTAATTAATCCTCATTATGAAAAAAAGATATGCGTTATGCACTAATATCAGTGTTCTCTTTCATACAAAAATTCTGATGTCAAAATTATTGTGGCCATTGAAGAACCACCAAACACAAAATACTATCAACTTACCCGACCATGATCTGAAGCAGTTTGTCCTACACAACAAAAATTCACATGAGGCGCTTGAAAGTGATTCAATGGTTATTATTTTACATATTTCACCAAACACATGCATATGCGCAATGTAGACATATAAAACTGGAGTGCTTGTTGTAGAAACAAAACAATTAACGCCAAAACAAAGGTAGCTCTTTTACAAATCAAAACTACAAACTAACTATTGTTAAAATTCATATTATTTTAGACAATAGTAAGTTCCAAGATATACATATTCTAAAGGATTTATTCTTCACTCTAGTTCATCGGGGAGGAAAAGTGCAGATTATTTTTTTGGTATAATAGATATAATATTCTATTTTCCCTTTTTGTTAGGTTGTGAAAGGATTACATTTCTTCCTATTCGACTAAAATATGGATTTTTATTTTAAGTGAATGAAAATGACACGTATCTTTCATTTGTAGTTAATTACTATTCATTTTTAGGCTAGCTAACTAAAATCTCTGCATTGTAGGCTGCATGGCTTGGATTGTCTTTCATGGCTCTAGTGCAAAGTAAGTTCAGATGGACAGGACAATGATATGTTTGATCCATGAATTGTATGTGTAACTGGAAACTTACCGAAATATGATTTTTTGAGTTCCTCCTCTAGTTGCTTCCATGTTCATATATCTATAAATTATTCACTCCAATTAATATTGTTTTGTCTGAAACAGAAGGAATGATGACAAATAGTGAGGCACAAATACTAACAAAATATTGTTAGATACATATTGGCACAATAGATTTTTTTAAGGGAAACATATTGGCGTAATTTTAGATGATGGTTGTGGAATTATTTTTTCTGGGTGTGCAAAATATGATCAGCCCGGATGTATAAATTAATGCCAGGAAGAGTGGAGTTAGCACTCGAGTAGTAAAAAACATGATAAAATAAATTAGTTTTAAGTACCCAAAATGGTATATGTATGTTCTGTCCGACTCTTCATCCATCTAAGCTCAGTTGAGAAGGCAACTATGCCAATGATAGAAATTAACCAATAATTCTAGCACAGTCTAATGCCATCCATTCGTTCCATACAAAAAGGAATTCATGTGACTAATCTACATAGAAGATGACAAAACCTAAGAGACGGACCAGATACGCGTCGAATTGCAGTACCACCGGCATACTAAATCGTACTCTGACATCCATGCATGGTGGCCGATGAAAAATTAGTAAGAGAAGATGAGAAGATACATGAAGATTTACAGTAAAATACTTACAGGTTGTCCCCTAACTGGCCTTCGGACTTGGAAGTTAAATACGTCTTGTTGTGATTCCGGCCGGCGCCGATGCACCGACTGCTGCTCCTCTCCTCATCGTGTGCAGATGGAACACTGTTTTTCTCGTGATCTCTCAAAGCCCTCTGCAAATTAATCTTGATGTAACGGAGAGCTAGATGGGCAATCTCAAAAGAGAGAACAATGGCTCTTTCACTTATCATTCTTACATGTAACATCAGGTATTTTTACAATCCTCACCTGAATCAGGAAGTTGTAACCTTCAACGTATATTTTTCAGAATATTCATTTTACTTTTTTTTTTATTTTTCACAATTTCTAAAAAATATTTATTTTTCAGAATTTTTAGAAGAAGCATGAGCTGGTGTCGCGCAATGGGCCAGGCACATGTAGCCTGAGCCAGACACCTTCTCGCTGGCGTGCGCGAGCCGAGCGTGAGCGAGGCATTGGTAGCACTCGCTGAGGGCGACCTATAGGAGAACCGCCTCCCCACCTCGTGCCATCGAGAATCCCGTTGCTTCGAGTGGCCACTGGGCCGTTCGCGAGCCTGCTAACATCGACGCCGACTTGCTTGCTGTTCATCATCGCGACTGCTTTGTTGTTAATGACAACACATGAGGTGAGCAAGCATCGTCTACCTAGCTAGCTAGGATCACATCAAACTCCAATGGAATTCACCTTGCTCGCTAGCGAGGATCTAACTCCTCCACGTCTACCGCCCGAGCCTGGTTTTATAGTAAGGCGTATCCAAATTCCTCGCTTTTAATTTTACATACATATATACTGTATTCCCTCACATACATTCACTTTTGTACAACTTTGAGACAATTAATATGAGATAGAGGGAGTATCTAATCTCATGATTCACGATGCTACCCTAGACACTTTATGCATTGCTCTCACCCCAACGTCTTTACTTACTAGCATACGATGATCATTCAATAATTCAAAACATATGAAGTAAACTTTGGTCTGGTTCTATCATTATTTTAAAGGTATACCATCCTACTAGTACTAGCAAAGTGGGTCTAAAATAAATCAAACATCTTATATTTGAAGTAAACTTTGGTCTGGTTCTATCATCATTTTAAAGGTATACTACTTTTCTCCCGATTTCAGTTCTCTTGCATATCCCATCACAATCACCTTATCAAAAAAAGAATTTTTGGCCTTGGATACATGAAACAGGCGCAAGTGTATGTAAATTTGACTAATTTGCATGTGTATGGAAATATCCTTCGTGCAACTTAAACGAGAATGTACCGTGCAAAATTTCAGTATGTCCTCATTATCCATATAACTAAGGTTACAACTTTAAGAGATGAATTATCCATCTTGTTTTGCATCTGGCGCTAGAATTAAGCGAGCAATACTAACATTTAGATGAGCTCCATGTACTGCAGTACACACAAAAATTCAGGTTTTGTTTTGGATGAGCTCCATTTACTACAGTACACACATTTAGATGAGCTCCATGTACTGTCATCTATCTAAGCTCCTGATGTGCGTACTGTTAGTGGGATATCTCTTCCTTGCCTGAATCATGACAAAATCACATGGGATATTTGTCCAAGCATATACAGACTTGTAGTTTAACTAAGAGGGGGAGAAAAAATTCTGGGTTTACAGAGTCAATGAGCAGGAAAAATTAGGAAACAGGACTAGTGGTTTTCTTCATCAACAACTGAAAAATCTGCAGGAGCAGCAACTCACCTAGCTTTAAGAAGACCGAGGGCCCAAAACCGATGACCTTAAGCAGGAGATTGTCGTCAGGACGCCGACGATGTCGATCCAGCACCGCCCGCAGCCACCTCGCATTCGCCAACCACGCCGCCACCGCTCGCCGAGCCAACGACGCTGCCGGGCGCTCACCACGCCTGAGGCCACCAAAATCTCCAATAGGTCGTGGGCTGCTCTGGCTTGTCACTACGGACCCGTGCAGACACCACCCGCCGTGGCTACAAACCACGCCACCGCCACTCGCAAAGCCAACGAAGCCGCCGGGTGCTCACAACGTCCTCTCGCCGCACTGAGGGATGGAGGTGGTCGTGGTGACCTAGACGGCGGCAGAGGGAGGTGGTCGTGGTGACCTAGACGACGGCGGCACAAGTTTTGCAGGGGATCGAGTGGGCGGCAGCGGCGGCACACGCTATGGATCGAGTGGGCGGCGGCGGCGGCGCACGCTACGCAGGGGGATCGAGTGGCCGGCGGCGGCGGCGCACGCTACACGGGGAGGGGGGGGTTGAGTGGGCGGCGGCGAACGGAACGCATGGGGGTCGAGTGGTTGGCGGCGGCGGATTTGATTCCTCTGCGAACGCTACGCAGGGGATCGACTGCTAGAGTTTTTTTTTCCTGACCGATTGGGTAAAGGAAAAAGAATTCGGAGTGGAATATTGAGTCCAAGATAATTCGCATTGATAGTGAAGGTTGTTACATATATGGAGTACATGACAGAGAGCTCTCCTACATACAAGGCACTACCAGAGACTAGGGAGGAGTCGGTTACATGCATACATAGGAAAACGTGTGTTCAACAGCCCCCCGCAGTCGGTACGACGCTCTTCGCGACGTTAAGACTGGATCGAAAATCTTGGAACACACTGGTTGGTAGGCCCTTGGTGAAGATATCAGCAAACTGCAAATGCGTGGGAACATGTAGAACTCGAGCTTCTCCTAAGGCAACTTTGTCACGAACAAAGTGGAGATCTATTTCCACGTGTTTAGTCCGTTGATGCTGCACTGGATTAGATGTCATGTACATAGCACTGATATTATCACAGTATACAATAGTGGCACGAGTAGGCGGATGATGTAGTTCATGGAGGAGCTGCCGCAACCAACAAGTCTCAGCCATACAATTTGCTACTGCTCGATATTCCGCTTCAGCACTCGAGCGGGATACGGTGTTTTGGCGACGAGAGGACCAGGAGATCAAATTGTCACCTAAGAACACACAAAACCCGGATGTGGACTTCCGAGTGTCAGGGCAACCAGCCCAGTCAGCATCGGAATACACAACAAGATCAAATGACGAAGACCGATATAGTTGAAGGCCAAAATGAGATGTCCCCTGAATATAACGCAAAATGCGTTTAACAAGCTGAAGGTGAGACTCACGGGGATCATGCATAAAAAGGCAAACTTGTTGGACGGCATAAGAGATATCGGGGCGAGTGAGAGTGAGGTATTGAAGTGCACCCGCTAGGCTCCTATAGTGTGAGGGATCTTGCACCCGAACTCCATCAAGTGCCGAGACTTTGGCTTTTGTGTCTACAGGTGTGGGTATGGGGTTACAGTTGAGCATGTGGGCTCTCTCAAGGATTTCGAGGGCGTACTGTTGTTGAGAGAGGAAGAGCCCATGTGTGGTCCTATGAACATTAATCCCCAAGAAGTGATGAATATCACCTAGATCACTCATGGCAAACTCACGGCTGAGAGAGGTGATGATAGAGGTTAATAAGTTTGTGGTATTGGCTGTGAGAATGATATCATCTACATATAGGAGTAGGTATGCTATGGATGGCCCATTGTGGAGAATGAAAAGAGATGAATCACTTTTAGATGACACAAAACCAATGGAGGTGATAAAAGTGGTGAAACGATAAAACCAAGTGCGTGGTGCTTGTTTGAGGCCATAGAGTGATTTGTTGAGTAGGCATACATGAGAGAGATGGGAGGAATCCAAAAAACCAGAGGGTTGTTCACAGTATACCGTTTCCTTGGGATGTTCGCATACAAGTCTGATATATTTTGTAAACAACACTAAGAAATTTAAAATGGCTATCCTTTTATTTTTCAGTTATCTTATTGTTTATTTTCTCTTGCTGCAGGCAAGAAGCTATCAGAAAGCATAATCAGTGAGAAGTTTGCTGCGTGTGTGAACATAGTGCCTGGTAGGAACTATGTTTTCTCTCTTTGTTTATTGTGTTCAGCTATAGACACTCAAATTTAGCAGACTCTTGTCAATTGACCATCTACTACAATAGTTTCCAGCTCTCACTTGAACCACATCATCTCTTTCAGTTTCCATTCAACATGGCATGCACTTAAAAAAATTAACTTATCTATGCCTTGGTTTGCATGGAATGCCATCGATGGGCCAGCGTGACCATTAAATGTTTCAGTTCTCCAACATGTGACACATGCAATCATGTGGTTGTTTACGTAAAGCATCATTTGGCCTGTCAGTGGCAGCATCATCACCACTGTTGGAACTAAACTTGATGAAAAGGATTTATTTGACGACATTGTGGGGTCTCAAATGAAATAAAAGGCTGAATGGAACTATCTTAATAATCATGGAAGTAGGGATTTGAACATATGGGTGCAATGATGTCAAAATATTCTATCAGTTTGTACTTTTTTGTCTTTACTAACAAGATAATAGTTGTGTTAAACTTATGAATATGCACCATGAACAGGTTGATTTACAGATAAACTACATCATATTCTCTTGATGTACATGGCTTACTGAACATTCTTATTTTCAGTCATCATATCAAATCATCATGTTTTCTCATGTACTTATTTTTTAATTGTTATCCTTGTCTTTTTCCAGGAATCCAATCTGTTTACTGGTGGGAGGGAAAGGTGCCATGACGTTGGGGGTTTGCTGAGGTTGAGGCCAGGAGCGTCTGCGATCATCTTCATCATCATCTTCATCGACAGTCGGCCACGCTTTGAGGGTAAAAACCTCCCCCCCCCACTCCTTTCCTCCCTATATTGTTTTTTGTAGATCACCAAACTAGTCGCGTTACCCTAGGCGTCTCCCGTTCGGAAGAGTTGTAGTTATAAAAATAGAACTCTTTGTATATATTTATATACAAAGATCTATATTTTTATAACCGCGACTGTTTCGAATTGTCCACGTTTTTGGACAGCTCGTGGATGTGTAGCTGTGTTTGTTTTCCATGTTCTACTCCTATCCGAGACAGATTTCGGTGGCGCCTCTCTGTTGTTCTTCGAGTACACATTCTCTCGACCCCCGTGGTCAAGACGTGTATTAGGAGAACAGCGGGGAGGTGCTGCCGAAATCTGTCTTGGATAGGAGTAGACATGGAAAACAAACACAAGCTACACATCCTCGGGTGGGATTAGGACCTATCTTTACCTAGTAGACCTGTAGGACTGCATTCAACGCGTAAAACTTGTAATGTTCTAAATAATTGAAACAACTTGTTAAAATTTGAAACATATGTTGATCTGGCTGAGCATTCATCAGTGTGGATATGGAGGACCGGGAGTGGATGTACAGTGGCCGACCGAGTGCTGCCGAGATGACAATGGAATGGGTTACAAAGACAGACGAGTTCTTGGAATTTGCATTTTCTAGAGTTGATGATTCGTCTGATGTTTGGTGCCCGTGTAGTCGTTGCCGTAACATGACAGAGAAACCGAGGACAATCATTTCTGATCACCTTGGGAAGTATGGTTTTATGCCAAACTATTACCGTTGGGTGTACCATGGCGAGTCTGCTGAGCGTGTACGCCGGAAGAAGAAGACAAAGAAGGTGGCACCACTCACTCAGCATGCGGCGACCGTTTTTGATACCGGTTTTGATAGGATGTTAGAGGATTTCACTAATGCACAAGCACCTGAAAATCAAACCGGCGAGGGAGATGCCCCTGACGATGCCGATGATAGCACTAAAGAGTTCTATGACACGTTGTTTGAGACACAGAAACCCCTGCACGAGCATACACAAGTTTCTCAACTTGATGCCATCGGCCGGCTAATGGCGGTAAAAAGCCAGCACAATGTAAGCATAGCCGCCTTTGATGCATTTCTGACTGTTATTGCCACCCTCCTGCCGCCGGTACACCTTCTTCCTAAAAACATGTACGAGTCGAAAAAAATCCTCGGTTCCCTAAAGATGCCATATACGAAGATAGATTGTTGTCCAAAGAGCTGCATGTTGTTCAGGAAAGAGCACGAGCATACAAAGTACTGTGTCAAATGCGGGGCCTCTAGGTATCTGGAGGTGGACGATGGTAATGGTCAGAAGACGCAGCTCACAGTCGCCAAAAAGATCCTTCGGTATCTTCCATTCATACCACGGATCCAAAGGCTTTTTATGACCGAGGAATCTGCAAAACAGATGAGATGGCCGTCAGATGGGAGGAGGTACCGTCCTGAGAAGATGATACATCCGTCTGATGGTGAAGCATGGAAGGACTTTGTTGGCAAACATAAGAAGAAAGCGGGTGACCCTAGGAGTGTAGCAGTTGCGTTATCAACCGATGGTTTCAACCCATATGGTATGACATCCGCCTCATACAGCTGCTGGCCGATGTTTGTCATCCCGATGAATCTCCCCCCCGGCGTGTGCATGCAACGGCAGAACATGTTCTTGTCGCTTATAATTCCAGGGCCTGAGTATCCGGGGAAGAACATGTCGGTGTTCATGGAGCCGCTGGTAGATGATCTGCTCATTGCCTGGAACATCGGGGTACGGACATACGATGTCATAGAAAAGAAGCACTTCGATATGTATGTTTGGTACTTCACTTCACTGCATGACCTTCCGGCTCGCGCGATATTCTGCGGCTGGTGTACTCATGGGAAATGGCCTTGTCCGGTGTGCTACCAAGCTGTGACTTTTCTTTGGCTGAAAAAGGGTGGCAAATACTCATGCTTTGACCAACATCGACAGTTCCTTCGTCCTGGTCACAAATACAGGAGAAACACAAAGAAGTGGATGAAAGATGTAGCTGTCGATGCGCCACGACCAACTTTGATGACCGGTGTAGACGTCAAGGCTCAGCTAGATAGTCTACAGCTCAATGCCGAGGGGACCGGCTTTCTGGGGTATGGAGAGTGGCACCAGTGGACTCACATCTCATGCCTGTGGAAGCTCCCTTACATGCAGGATCTTCTTCTTCCACATAACATTGATGTCATGCACACTGAAAAAAATATCGCTGAGGCCCTTTGGTCAACACTTTTTGATCTTGAGAAGACGAAAGATAACGTCAAGGCAAGAGTCGATCAAGCCGAGCTTTGTTACAGGAAACATCTAAACTTGAAGGAACCCACAAAAAGCAAAAAGACCTGGACGAAGCCGCCGGCCCCTTTCTGCCTGACGAGGGCCCAAAGGAAAGAAATTCTCCAGTGGATCTTGGACTGCCTCTTCTTCCCTGACGGGTACGCAGCTAATATAATGAGGGGAGTGAATCTCGCTGGGCTGCGGATAACGGGGCTCAAGAGTCATGACTACCACGTATGTATTGAGCGGATTTTGCCCGTCATGATTCGAGGCTATGTTGACGAGGAAATCTGGCTAGTGCTAGCCAAGTTGAACTTTTTCTTTCGTCAGCTTTGTGCCAAGGAATTAGATAGAGATGTGGTTGCAAAGTTGGAGGAACAGGCCGCCGAGCTAATCGTGGAACTAGAGGCGATCTTTCCTCCCGGTTTCTTTAATCCGATGCAACACTTGCTCTTGCATCTCGCGGAAGAGGCACGATTGGGGGGCCCTGTGCAGTACCGCTGGATGTTTTCAACCGAGAGAGAGCAAAAGAAACTTCGAGAGAAAAGCACCAACAAATGTCGCATAGAAGCATCCATATGTGAGGCAACCCTCAACGAGGAGGTGGCAAACTTCACGACAAAATACTATCATGACAGTCTTCCCACTCGTCATAATCCGGTTTCTCGGTACAATAATGACTCCGACCCCGCCGATGCACCAGAGCTTAGCATACTCGCAGGGCTCGGCGGCAGATCAAGTGGCGCGAAGCAAGAGCAAATAGACTCACATGAACAATGGACGGCTATTTTCTCGTGTGTCTTGAAGAACACGGTGGAAGTAAAACCCTACATTGAGTAAGTGCTCAACACCTAATTTTCACAATCTTTCATTCCCTCAAATTGTGTCTAACTCCCCTTCTTGTTGATCCCACACTTAGGTTATTTGAGCAAGAAACCTGGAAACATCATCCGCGAGAACCTACCTACGCCGAGAAGTCGGACCTTTTTAAGAAGGGTGGCAAAGGAGGCGGTGGTTTTATTAGTTGGTTCGCCGCAAAAGTAATCTCCTTTCTTACATGGTTTCTAGCGCAAGCCACATATTACGGCGAACTTATTGACCGAACTTCTCGTATTGAACATGTAGGATTTAACCGACAAGGAAATGAGTCATGAGTTGAGGCAACTTGCCCGGGGCTTCACCTACTCCGTGAAGTCATTTAAGTCTTACGATGTGAATGGGTATCGCTTCCATACCCGTTCTTACGATGAGAAACGGCCCAACCGGAAGACAAACAATTTCGGGGTATTTACCCACGCCGGTGGTGATTACTTCGGTATGGTCGAGGGAATGTATGAGCTGGACTTCCATTTTGGCACGAAGAATCCGGTTGTATTAAAATGCCATTGGTTTGATCCGAGCCGAGTGAGACGGAATCCTGCCATTGGTTTGGTCGAAATTGATCGGGCATCTGTCTATGGGTCAGATGATGTCTACATCATTGCACAACATGCCACCCAAGTCTTCTATCTCCCCTACCCATGCAAAACTATGAAACGCCTCCAAGGGTGGGATGTCGTGATCACAGTTCCACCGCGTAATAGACCACCTCCTCCAAACGATGACGATTACCACCAGCGCATAAACCCCAACACATATGAGGGAGAGTTCTATCAAGACGATGGGCTCACCGGCGAGTTCATCATCGACTTGTCCACCATTGATGAAATGGAAGAAGACGACGATGATGATGTCGGCATGGGAGTCGATAATGGGCAAGGCGACGATCCATCCGTTCTTAACTCTAAGGACGTGGAACTACTTGAGCGTCTCCACTTGCCTGATGTCGAGGAGCCGAGAGGTCCACCACCGAACTACATGGAAGAGTGGTGGTATACTCGTGATAGCGATGATGACGATGATCCCGGTCCAAGCTATGATCCCAAGGATTTAGACAATGGGTTCTGAACCATTTGTGTTCCAATTATGTAATCGTGAATGTATAATTAGCATTTAGTTTTCACTATTTGTGTGTCACTTCGAAACTTATAGCTTGTAATATTTTTTTATTCCGAACTTCTTATTTGTGTTCCAATTATGTAACCGTGAATGTATAATTAGCATTATGTCTCAACTATTTTGTGTGGCACTTCTAGACTAATCACAAGGTTGTAATATTTTTTTTAATTTCGCTATTGTTATGTATTAGTTTGATTTCAACTATTAATTGCCTTTCAACTATCATTACCATTTTTTTATTCCAGTCTTCTTATGCTTGGTATATATCATTAGTATTTTATTTACAACTATTACTTGTCTTTCAACTATTAATTGCCTTGTAAATATTAGTTGCCTCTCAACTATTAATTGCCTTTCAACTATCATTAGCATTTTTTTATTCTAGTTTTCTTACGCTTGGTATCATTAGTATTTTTATTTACAACATTAATTGCATTTCGACTATTACTTGACATTTTTTATCACTTTGTACTAATCGGGACCCCTCATTTTCATAACAGGTTAGTGCAGCATGGCCCCAAAAGCCAAGCCAAAAGGGGTGAAGCGGACCGCGAGCAAAGTTGCGCAAGTGGAAGCTCTGTACGCTAGAAGAGAGGATGGCAGCCGAGTGAAGATAGGGAGAATCCGGCGCAAGAAGCATGTCGAGACATCGTAGTAGTTTTCATAGACTGGGGTGCCATGAGACTACGGTAGAGACGTGGGGTAACGGGATAGCGTAGTAACACAGAACACGGGATTTACCCAGGTTCGGTACGTCGCGACAGTACGGCGTACCTACTCCTGCACTTCTCACTATGTGGGACTAAAGCCCGTATAATAAGGTTACAATGTAAGGGAATAGATCCAGCTACTCGTCGAGGATGAACTTCCCGGCGAGTTGCGTAAGGCTTGAACTTGAACCTAGAACCTTGAAACTAAAGGAACTTATGAAATCTATCTCCCGTCCGGCTTTATATAATAGCCGGATTAGGGCTTACAGAACCAGAAACCTAGAAGACTACGTTTAACTTGTAACTTGGAAAGTAAGGAATCCGTCTTCTCCTCCAAGCCAGATCACGCATGCCGTGATCCGGGTTCTTCTAGAATCCGGCTTCCGCGCGTCGGACTACTGGGCCGCCCAATGGACCTAAGCCCATTACCTTGCAGGCCACCCTGGTAGTCCAGCTCTTTTGTCTACCATCTTCTATACCCCTATTCGGTATATATCCGACAGTAGCCCCCAGGAAGGATCAAAACTCTGAAACTCCGCCTTTCGTCAAATACATTTTGTCCGGGAAACTTGATTCAGCAGTCTTGATTCTTTCTTCTTCCCTTTTGAAGGAGATGGTAACATAAAACTCGGAACTATGAAAATCCGGCTTTTCTTCTCGCGATCCTTCGCAGAAAAGGAACACGTGACATCAGCGCTTTAATCATACTGACGTAAGCGCCGCTTGGTTTCACGCGGGAAACCCTGCAACGTATCTCTGACAGATTCTCACGAGAAACGAGGAGATAGCCATCATTCCTCTGTCGTTCCGTTTCCCGGATTTTCCGGCGAGCGACACGCGTCGAACATCCAACGGTCAAAAGAGCCGTTAGCGCGTATCTAGAGGGTTTTTAGGCTATAAATAGCCGTCTTCGTCCTCCTCATCAACCTTCTTCACTCCCTCACTGCCTTCACCATTGGTGCGAACGTGAGCTCGAGAGCGAGAACGATTCCTTGCCCCGACGAGCCCTTTGCACGCCGGAGCGCTCCGTCACCACCGAAAACGATGGCCTCTCCGTCGTCCTCTCCGGCCCGCGCCTCCATCGACGAGCTTTTAGGCGATCTGGATCCACAACTGGGGTCGCCCAAGCATGCCGGCGGCGGGCCGGAAAAAGCCACGACATCCGCGGCGGGCGGAGGAAATGCTTCCGCCGCCGCAGACGTAGCGGGCCCAAGCACCACAACATCCCCGCCGTTCGCACCGGAGACGGCGGGGGCCAAGATTCACTCTCGTGGCACTGAGCGCTTCTCCGACGGAGCTGATGAAGAAGCAGAATTTGTCGGAATTTGGAATCAGAGTGATACTTCACTCGTCCTCCTTCGTCGGATGTCAAGGGATAGATTGATAGTTAAAGGCAAATGGCGGATCTCGAAGAATGAGCCAGAGCCCAAGCCAAAGGAAGGAGAGCGCGTCCTCCTCACCTCTCATATCACGAGAGGTATGGGTTTTCCGCCTTCCGCCTTTTTCCTAGACGTCCTCAACTTTTATGGTGTTCAACCACATAATATCTCTCCAAATTCCATCCTCCAATTAGCTAGTTTCCAAGCTCTTTTCGAAGGGTATCTTGGGATAACTCCCAACTTAGACTTCTGGCATTACTGTTTCGAGGTAAAGCACAACATCACAAACGGTGTTTCGCCCATCTGCGGCACCATATCTTTTATCCTCAGAAACTTTAGGGAAGAATGGTATCCAAGGATAAGAATGCCGAAACCTGACCAATCTTGGCTAGGTTCTTTCTTTTATCACCAAGACATTCCGTTTCCCAACAAAGAAACCGGACTTCCTCCCTTTGTCAATTCTGCTGCCATTCCTCATGAAAATTGGACACTCGCAATAACAGAGGATTTGCCTGAAAACCTGATGAAAATAAAACGTCGCATTGCCAAACTTTCTTCTTCTCAACCACCTTTGGTTTGGAAGGATATCGTGTTATGCTGGTTTGGACGTCGCGTACAACCTTTATCCCTTCGTTCCCGACTTCTTTGTGAGTACACGGGACCGGAAGATAGCATGAGAGGCACCGATAGGTCCTTTAGCAAGAAGGATTTTATAGAACGCCTTCATCAGATAGTTGCCGCCGATAGCCAGGTTGAAGAAAGTCTAGCCATATATCATGCGGAAAATCTGGTTCCTAAGGTACTTTTCTTCCCTTGTTTCTGAGTTTCCACTACAAGAAATATGTTGATACATGACCCTTTTTTATTGACCATGGATGAATTTGTCATAGATCCATGACCATGTTTAATCTGTTGGTCATGACATGTTTGGGAGGGACTAAACACATGACTTTTTTGCCAAAAAAGTCATGATTTTCTTTAACAAGATGGTCATAGGACATGATACCTGGTGTATGACCTTTTTTTTGCTTATCTAAGACCAAATTAATTGGTCATGCGTTTGTTGGCTGTGATGATTTGTATTACTTGGCAGCCACCTCAGCAGGTGGGACGCACTGACTTGTGGGGCCCACTGACACGTGGCTGTACCGATTTTGTGCTTCGTCTGACAAGTGGGCCATGGTCTCATGTTTTTTTTCTCACTTGGCTGTATTGCTATTACACAAGTGTGGCACACCAGCGCACAGCCCAGCCCACGCGCACAGCCCACGCACACAGCCCACGCGCACAGACAAGCCCAGCCCACACTCAGTTTTAATTCAGCAAAAATAAGCGCTCGCGGGGACTCGAACCCCGACCGCGCTGCTTGCTCCGCTTGCACGTTGCCATTGAGATGTTGTCGCTGTTTTGTTATATATCCAGAGACGCATCCTTTTATTCTCATCTTATCTGAATTCAGATCGAGTAAACGAGCGAGTTAAGTTGTCTGAATCTTAGATCGTGGAAATTTGTCTGAATCTTAGATCGAGACGAGCTTGTCTGTTCGGAGGCGTGCGAGGCCACCGGCGGTGGGGGAGGCTACCGGCGGCGTTCGCGAGGCAACCGGTGGGGGAGGCTACCGGCGGCGGAGGCGGGGGAGGCTACCGGCGGCGGAGGCGGGGGAGGCTACCGGCGGCGACGCCGGAGCGCCTCGGTGCTTACAGGCGGGGGCGGAGGCGGGGGAGGCTACCGTCAGCGACGCCGGAGCGCCTCGGTGCTTACAGGCGGGGGCGGAGGCGGCCGGCAAAGGCGGGGAAGGAGCTGCCCTGGTGCCTCGCCCTGCTGGTGGCCTCTCTCTGTGCCCTGCTGGTGGCCTCCTCTCTCTGGTTCTGCTCATGCTCGAAGAACGGCAGGGTATGCACCCTCTCCTCTCTCTGGTCTTGATCCTCTGCTCTTTCTCTCTTGATCTCTCTGTTCTAGCTAGAGCCCCCACCTGCACCTGCTACACTGCTTGAATATTAGGAAATTTAAATGTAATAAGAAGCATAGATGAAAGTAATTTAGTGTAATTAAGTAATTAGAGATTTATGGCATAGCTAGGTTTTTTGTTCTTGAGTAATTGATTTAAGTTACATAACTGAATAATGAATCAAAAAATTGTTATTGATGTGTTAACTGAAGAATTAAGCAACAGATTTGCATGCTTCTGTTACTGCTATATTTTGTAGTGATGCATTATAATTTGGTAGAATAAAGTAACTTATTAGTTTTGTGGTCTTTGGCAGATGGACAGAAGTTGGATTATAAAAGGGGTTAGAAAGCTTTCCACTGAACATATCAAGGGAGTGGAAGATTTCATGCAATTTGTCCGCGCAATATTTGCCAACGATGCTGCCATTCTTTGTCCATGTTGTCGATGCTTGAACCGTAAAGAACAGACCCAAGGTATAGTGGAAGATCATCTGCTTCTTAATGGGATGGCCAGCACATATGATAGGTGGGTCCACCATGGAGAAACTTTTCTTCAAGAACCTCAACATGGTGAAGATGTTGAAGAGCCACACCATGGTGGTGATGATGACTTTGAGTTTATGGAAAATGTTTTGGAAGATGATGATGGTTTGGACAAAGAGGATGGATATGAAGATGATAGGATTCCTGACTTATTGAGGGATCTGTACAATTCTGAAGACCATGTTGATGGACAGAAGTCACTATTTGCCGAGGTATTAGAGGAGGCTAAGCGTGTAGCTGTTGCAGGGGGGAAATTTTCAAGATTTACCTTCACCGTGAAGTTACTCCACGTCATGTCTTACTACCGGATTAGCAATGCTGCATTCAACGCAATACTGAATCTTTTGACCTTGCAATTCCCTAATAGTGGTGTTCCCAAGAATTATGATGAAGCCTTGAGCATAATCCGCAAGTTGGGTCTAGGTTATGTTTCAATACATGTCTGCCCAAATAATTGTGTCTTGTTTCGGAAGGATTATGCCATGTGTGACAGCTGCCCCAAATGCAATGCCCCAAGGTGGAAAGATGCCGATGGGAAAAGATCGATACCGCATAAGGTTTTGAGGCACTTTCCTTTGAAAGCAAGGCTGAAGCGGATGTTTCTCTCGGAGAAATCATCAGATGATGTACAATGGCACAAGCTCAAGCGGCAGCCTGTGGAAGATGAGTTGAGCCATCCAGCGGACGGAGAAGCATGGAAAGATTTTGACGAGAAATATCCAAAGTTTGCAGAAGACCCAAGGAACATAAGACTCGGCCTTGCCACAGATGGCTTTAATCCGTTCGGAAACCAGAGCACGTCATATAGCATGTGGCCAGTTTTTGTGGTGCCCTACAACATGCCCCCATGGGCATGCATGGATCAGTCCAACTTTATGATGGCGTTGCTTATACTGGGTCCAGAGTCTCCAGGAAAGGATTTCGATGTCTTTATGGAGCCTCTCGTAGAAGAATTGCTCGATCTTTGGAATGGTGTACCTAATACTTACGATGCCTTGACACCTGACAAGAAGTTCACTCTGCGTGCTGCAGTCATATGGTGCATCCATGATTTTCCAGCACTGCACACTTTGTCGGGAAGGATCACGGCGGGTTATCAGGCATGTGTGCGTTGTGACAAAAACCCTTGCTCAATGAAGATAAGGAACAAGATTTGCTTCATTGGGCATCGCCGTTTTCTTCCTCGAAACCATCGTTGGCGAAAAAGTACAGAGTTTAATGGTGAGACTGAAACCCGTGACCAGCCGGCAGAATTCAGTAAAGAAGAGCTGAAGCAGCAACTTGAAAAGGTCAAAGATGTCAGACCGGGAAAGCTTGTGAAGAAAAGAAAGCGTGAGGAAGGTCAATGTTGGGACCGAAGGTCCTGTTTGTGGGACTTGGAATACTGGCCTGATCTCAAATTGAGGAATAATCTCGATGTAATGCACATCGAGAAAAATATATGTGATAATCTGCTTGGCACATTCCTCAACATCTATTATATACTAAAAGCAATATACGAGGGTTTTAACGGAGACACCACGTTAAGCCACATCATCTAAATTATTTTAATATGTTGGATCTAAAATCGGTGGCTAAGATTTAACGAAAGATTAGTATTTACGTAACCACGTAGTTTCTGTTTGACACGTCTAAGGAGAACTTAATTTTCGTTTGACACGTCTAAATAAATCCGATGGACATCCTAGCTCCACGCTGATAAAATGCAAAGTCGTCCTCGCACGACCTAGAACGCCATATTTTTCTCATGCCATCATCCTCAGATCTGCATATTTTGTCTCAAATCATATGACGAAGCCCAAACTGAGATTGCTAAGCGTCTCATCCTATCATCCTTAGATCTGCATATTTATCTCAAATCGTGTCTTGAAGCCCAACCTGAGATTGACGCTGAACCAAACGAGATTTTAATGTAGTGAAAGAAAACAATATCTTAGGCAAAATGAAGGTATTAGCTTCAACCAAAAAACAAACACAAAGTTATAGATAATATTTTTTTTCTCGCAGGATTCAAGTGTTCGTGGGAAAAACCCATGATGCGATGCACGGACCGTCCTTTGCCACCATCATCTCGGAGGGCAGCGGCGACAATGTCCCTTCTCTGATGTTGTAAATGCCAGAGGAGAGGCTCTCCTGTCTGACACCGTGGTCAACCTCATTCAGAAAGTAGATGCAATCTTCTCGTGGTCCTGTATATTGGTCACCAGCTGGTAGGGACTCGGCGGATCCTGCGCTCAGGAAGACAGCACGTCCCATCAAAGTATCGACTCTTCTCCAGTGTGCGTGGCCGCTTCTCAGGTAAGAAACCTCAAACACGTCGAAACGAGCCGACATAAGCTTGGTATTGAACTTATTGATATCTTGCTTCACCATGAGCAGCTGGTCACTGGACGCAACGAGGTAGCGTTGCACGACGTGACATAATGGTGGTCGCACGTGATCTGTTGGCATGGTGAGGATGCGGTGTAGGCCGATATGCTTGTCGCGGATGAGGTCCATGACATAGAGATCAATAGTGCCGAGATGGGTGTAGACAAGGATGTGGAGCTTCTCGTGGAAGACCGTGGCGTCAAAGCTATACGTGTCGACGGGGGGCGTCCACCGGATGTTCAGGGTTTTTGTGGATTGTCTCCGGCGTCGAATAGATATGGCACTGCCGTACATTGTGTAATGTTTCTGGATGGTGATGATGTGATGGCACATAACCACCACCTTCCGGACATTGGAAATTCTCGGATAAATCCAAAAGCACTCGGCGTCGACGTGTTGAGGGGATGTGTCACGAGAGAAGGGGTTGATGAGGGAGGTCCTGCCGTCGCCGTGCACAACGAAGAGCATGCTACCTGTGGTCATGAGGTAGGCCATATTGCCTGGGATAGCGATGCGATGGACCACGCCGTCGGGGAGGCTGAGGAATGTGTTGTCCCGTTGTAGCAGCAAAGGGAGCAGCGGCGGCAACAGGGGCTGCTGCATGCGGGCCCCAGCACGCCACGGGCGGCATACAGCACGTAGCCTGACACGGCCGGCGTGGGAAGGTACGCGCTGGCGGATGAGGCCGAGAAGCTCCGGCGGGAGGTCCTGCCATGGTCTACGGCCGGCACGGAGACTCGTCACGTCCATCACCATGGCAAATCTGATCTAGTAGTTCCTGAACTTGATTAAAACTAGTAGAAGTGCACGTGCACGCACGTAAACACAAAAATCCTTCAAAATGAGTAAAACTGAATTTTATGATAATCAGTGTGTTTACATGTACTAATCAACATGAAAAGAGAAAATCAGACATAAATATGTCATTAGCTGGATTGATGCGCCATGTGCACGTGCAATGCACGTGTTGACCAAATCTAGAATAATATTATGAATTTCTATGTAAAAAATAGACGATGTGCTACTACTGAATTTATTTTATTAACCTGCCAATGCGCATCATCTTTTAATATAAAAGGGAAGAGAATGTGCCTTACTATAAATTATTACTCTACTCTGTGGATAGATCATTTGATTCAGTATAGTCTTATAGAGCTTTTGAAGCACACAAATCCTAAGTTTCGGATGTCGGCTGTGTGCATCTCATGATGCAGAGGCCGGGTGTAATGCTTAAACCTTTTGAGTAATAAAGCCCTTTATCAAAAAAAAATTAATGAAAAAAACATCAAACTTAAAAGTTTTATGACAATTGTTTTGCTTTCCTTATGGTGGGTAAAATCCTTTATCTTAGATCTATGCATGTTAAAAGAATAAAAACAAATCAATCACATAAAAAACCATCGGTGATAGAAAATAAAATAATATGTAATAAATGAAGCTAGGGAAAAGGATAGATCTTTTTCACGGAAACGCAAAAAGCTTTGCGTTTCGATGCATTGATAGAAAGAGAGTTAATATGTAAAAGCAATAACTAAACATCAAATTATATGATAAGGAAAAGAGAGACGATACTCGGTTTTGTACTTCGAATGCCTCGAACATGTGACATTGCCGGTTGGCATTTTCTGGCTGAGCAGGTCTAGCCTCGGCCTCGGCCTCGTCCTGATTATGAGAGTCTATCATGAAAATGTTTGTCTATGAGGGGTATGCAATGATCTCTCAAATAGAAAGATATCATTACTGTGATTACCAACAACCAAAATCAATTGATTTTTTTTTGATAAAGGGCTTTTATTACTTAAACAAGTTAAGCATTACACCCGGCAGCCGAAATCCAAAATGAAACAAAGAACGACAAATCAAAACAAATCCATCGGATGTAGACTGTCGTCTCTATGGAGCTGCTATCCGTAGATCAAGCGGCCATCCATGTGGGATAAAAATATCCCTCGCCACCTGCTCCAGTCGTGCACACGCCTCCGTAAAAAGGTCTCGAAACTCCCCATGCTGTAAGATGGACCACGAACGGAGAATAGTTCTGCTTCTGAATAGGACCTGCATACGAGAGAAATTTTTATCATTGAAAATCTTGTCATTTCTACATAGCCAGAGCGACCATATGACGGCTAGCGCTCCTACCCTAATAATAGTCTTTAAACGTTTATCCACCCCATTCAACCAATTACCGAATATATTCGCAATGGATGTGGGCGGATAAAGATTCGAAGCCATTTGGATAGCGGACCATATAGAACGCGCAAATGAGCAATCAAAGAATAAGTGTTTTATCGTCTCGTCATGAGAACAAGAAACGCACTTAGTACTCCCATGCCAATTACGTTTGACAAGATTATCTTTTGTTAGTATGACCCCTCTACGAAGGTACCAAGCAAAAATCTTAATCTTTAGCGGTACCTTCATACACCATACATTCTTAAAAATATCGACTGGCAAGTCTGATTGGATCATCGCCTTATACATGGAATCCACCGAGAATATCCCATTCTTAGTGATTTTCCAACGGAACTCATCGGTGCCTGGTGATAAGTTAACTGATGTCAACCTATTGACCAGCGTTTGCCACGACAAAAGTCTTGGCCCGATTAAATCCCGCCGAAACGTAACATTAGGAGGAGATGTTTGCATGACCGAGGCTTGATCTTGAAGACATGGGCATAAGGGAAGAGTTGCATCTAAGGCCTAAAGGCAAAGATTCATTTGAAATGCCACCAGCATGGTATACAATGAGTAAAGAAGAAAAACGTGCATTCTGTGAGTTCATCAGAGCCGTGAGATTTCCCGATGGTTATGCTGCTAACCTAGCAAAGTGTGTTTCCCCCGATGGATGCAAGCTCCATGGGCTGAAAACTCATGATTGTCGCATCCTTCTCCAAAGGATTTTGCCAGCCGCCCTCCGAGGAATCATGCATCATGATATATATGAAGCAGTTGCTGAGCTGGGAAATTTTTTCAGAGAATTGTGCTGCAAAACAGTAAAGCTATCTGTGCTGAAAAGACTTGAAAAGGAAATCCCAATAATTCTTTGCAAGCTTGAGAAGATCTTCCCTCCAGCCTTCTTCACCGTGATGGTCCATTTGACCGTGCATTTACCAAAAGAAGCAATGCTTAGAGGCCCCGTGCAATATGGTTGGATGTTCCCAGTCGAAAGAAGGCTGCTTACTTGTAAGCGTTCTGTGCGAAACACGGCGAGGCCTGAAGGTTCGATTGCTGAAGCCTATGTCGTCGATGAGTGCTTGACATTTTGTTCAAGGTACTTTGATGATGTGGAAACGAGATGGAATCGCCCAAGCAGAAATAGTGAGAGGGATGATTCGCACATTGGTGATGTGTCAGTTTTCAATCATGGTGTGAAATTTATTGGAGGGTCAAAGTACTTGGAGGTTGATGATGAATATGACAAGATGGTGTGGTTTGTGCTCAGCAGTTGCGCTGAGGTGCAACCATATATAGAGTAAGTTATATTTTGTGCACTCGTTATATTTTCTCCGTGGGTTGGAAGGAACCCAACTTTTATCACCCACCAGATGTTTTAACTCACTACTCTTTCCTTGGGTTTGCAGGATTTTCAAGGAAGAGTTGAATAAGCAAGAAAGCCGCATCCCTGTTGATAAAAGGCTTGCCAAGGGATTTGCTAAATGGTTTAAGAATAATGTGAGATATTTAGCCATGGAATCCATTATGACACGATCTTCTTTTTGTGTGTTATTCACCCTGATTTATTTTGTGCAGATTGGCAAGATGCATGATGAGAAGAAGGTCAGTGATGATCTATTTGCTTTGGCATGCGAGCCGGATAAGCGAGTAAGAGTGTATTCAGCATGTATCGTTGACGGTGTCCGGTACCACACTCTTGACCGCGAGAAAAACAGAAAGACACAGAATAGTGGAATAGTCACCGAGGGAGATCGCGATGGTGAGCCTTTTGACTTCTATGGTCAGCTCAGAAGCATCATTCATTTGAAGTACAACTCCAGCGGAGGCATGGACCGTTCAGTTGTCTTATTTCGGTGTGACTGGTTCGATCTTGGTGTCAAGAGGAACGCCGGATTGAGAGATGATGGACACTTCAGAAGCATCAACACTGCAAAGTTTTGGTTTAAGAATGATCCTTTTATTCTGACAACTCAAGCAACAAAGGTTTTCTATGTGCCAGACACGTATTTGCAGGGAAGTTGGCAAGTTGTGCAAAAGTTCCAGCATAGACACTTGTGGAGTATTAAGGAAACTGAAATGGAAAAGGGTCCAGGTGGTGGTGGCCTAACATATCAGGATGATAATTGTACAGAAGTTCCGGTGCAGACACGTGAAGCCAATGTCCAAACCAGAGTGCAAATGGACCGGCAAGAACCTGTTCTTGTAGATGCTTCAGTTGTAGAAGGCATTAAGAAAAAAAGAAAGGTTGTTGTCAATGAACATGAAAGCGAGGATGAAGGAGATGATACTATGTTGCAGTATGCTAGTGATGATGGGGAAAATAGGACTGGGCATAGAATTCCTGGTTTTGGCATCGATGACGATGAGTAGCATATGGTAATGAAGGTAAAAATTATAACTATGCTTCTGTAATTTAGATAGTACTAACCTACTGGAATTTCATTGATGTTAGATAGTACTAACCTTTTTTGAATTGTATTGCAGCCTGATGCATCTTGGTGTTGCTTGATGTCTCCAAGATGCCTGTTGCTTGATCAAGATGGATGCCTGTTGCACAAGATGGATGCCTGTTGCTTCCTGTAGCTGAAACTTGTAGTTGATGCTTGTTGCTGAAACTTGTAGCTGTCTGTTGGATCTTGTAGTTGAATTTGTGGCGTGTTGCTGAAACTGAATTTGTATTGAATTTGTAGCGTGTTGATGCATGTTGTTGTCTGTTGCACAAGGTTGCTTGATGAATTGCTGTTGAAACTGAACTTATGCTTGCTTGATGAATTGCTGTTGAAACTGAACTTATGCTTGCTGTTGAGAAATGACCAAAAAAAGGTCGAGACCTGGGACTCGAACCCAGGACCTCTAGTTCGAATAGATACTTCATTGCCACTGGGAGAGATATGTGATCTTGTAATGGTAGGATGATTACAACATTTTATATATAACATTTATGTGTGCCAATTCACTTAAACATAACTGAAATTTAACTGGAGGTTAATAAAATGTAAATACTGGAACTTGCTGGAGACTGACATAGCATCTTCAAACACAGAATTTCACACACATTGCTGGAACACATTCCATAAACTGACATAACATGTTCAAACAACCAAAAGCAAACATAGGTTCAAAAGCTTAATACTCTAGCTTGACAAACTGACATAGGTTCCATAAAACTGACAGACACATCACATAAGTTCAAAAGCATTACTAACATGACTCTAGCTAGCTTGACAACCTGACATAAACATCTTGTCAGTTCAAAAGCATCAGACGCTTCAGCTTAAGCTTATTCACACAGCCCTCCACATGGCTTCAGCTTCTTCACAACCAACTTGAGACCTGAAGTGTTCTTGAGGGTGCGGCGAAACCAGAAGAGAAGGATATCTCCCACTTTGAACTTCTCGCCCAATTTGTTCACCACAGACATCCACTGCATCGTCATCATGGCCCTGTTGTCACCTTTGGCTTTCCCAAGAAGGATCTTGACCTCACTTTTTTCATTTCTGCGATGATAGACCTTAATGGTAGCTTCCTTGCTTGGCAGGTGCCTTAGGTGCTTGCTGAGGTGATCCTTGGTATATTTCTTGGTGAAATACTGCAAGGATAATGTAAGCAATTAGTCTCTGTGCAAAAATATACCAACAGAGATGAAGAAAGTGTGGTGCAGGTCAATCTACCATTTTTCCTTTGATGTTGATGGTGTGTGACTTCTGCAAAGTGCAGATGTACAATGGCTTGTGTGGTTTGTTGTTGGCACAGAACTCCTTGAGCAATGCCACCTGTCGGTGGTCCATTGCAACTTTGTTGCCATACTCACAATGTGGTGCATAGGTGTCATGGCCCTTATTACCTGGGCCTACATATATACAAGGATTAAGAAATGTAAATACAAAACTGAATCAGCACTACAACAAATCAGAAGCACGAGTACAAGCCATACCTCTGATGGTCTTGGCCCTAGTGCACACTTCATCGTCACTAATGGCAATTGCGTCAACGGCAATTGCGTCAACTTCCTCCTGTTTCACATCCATTGTGGCCTAATAAAAAAAGACAACAATAATTTAGATACTACTTTACATGTATTTCAACTAATAGCTTATTATATCTAACAGCTACTAATGGAAATGACCAGTTCATCGAAACAACTGATGCATCAGTCATTATTACTACAGTGAACAATGACAACTGATAAATGCAGTACCTGAACTTAATTCAATAACCAACACACAGAGACATCTTAATCCAGATTGGGAACTTGTAGACCAGTACCAGTTTTAAAATGCAGTTGATTTACCATTATGAGGAAGCTAAGGTGATATCATTTCCGGTTACTGAAAAATGTTAATTAACAAATGGCAAATGATTATCCAAGAACCTAATCATGAACTTAAAATTCCAACCAGATCTATTCTTGACATGGTTTAACACATGAAACGTCATATTTCATCATAAGATCCACACTAGCTAGGACACAGAGTCTTCTTCACGCTCAATAACAAAACAGGAGAATATCTTAGCGCAGGTGAGTGATACGAAGAAGAGGCAAAACCCGCTCGATAACAAAACCCGCAAGTACTCGCAGAGGCTGTTCTGCCCTGCTTGGTCTAGAAGCGGAGCTTGGTGAAGAACGACCTGTTCTTGCCGGTCTTGAACCTCTCCTCGAACTTGGCCTTGGCTGCCTTGGCGGCGGTCAAGATTCTACTTTGCAGTTGGGGGATTACTCGAAAAAAAAGAGAAACGACGGTGGATAGGGAAACGAGCAAATCCACAAGCGAATGTGGGACTCCAGGAAACGGCGGCGATGGTCTCACGAGGAAAGGGAGGCGATATTGCCCTAGCTAAATCTAGCAGAAACGGCGGTGGAGGAGGGACACGAGGAGGGACATCAGATCTCACCTGGAGTGGGGGGTTTCCTCCAGCGCGGGCGACGGAATCGGTGGCCATCGCGGGCGGTGGCCGGCGCGGACGACGAATCGGCGCGTGTTCTCGGAACTGACGAGGGGGAGTGGGGAGGCGAAGTGGCGAGGCGAAGTGGCGAAGGTGGGTGGGGGAACTGAATAGGAGGTGGACTTGAGGAGGTGGACTCCTCTCTGCCGTACGTGGCCTCACTGACGCGTGGGTCCCACGGACAGGGGCCCACATGTAAGCACCACAACTTTCCTGGTGGTGGATTTGAGTGGTGTTGGAATGGTGCTGTGGAGGAATTTTGCTTAATCACATTTGAATAAATTAAATTTTCAAAAAACAACCATTATCTAAGCGCTCAAAACGGCTGTTTTCTGTGGATACTAGGGCATATATAACAACACCCCGCGAAGATCTTGCATCGTTTCGATTTTTTTTGAATTTTCTGGAATTTTCAAAGCCGGTTTCGGAGAACGGTCAAAACGGGGGACATGACCGTTCGTACCTAGGGGTTGAATCTTGACGAACTCTTGGTGTTTCTATGTTGAAATAGGTACTTGGCTACCTAGAAATGATTTTTTCAAAAAATAAAGAGAAAACTACGAGGCACCTGTAGTTCAAATTTGGCCCGGTTTCAGCTGAATCGGCAGAAATTTGTCTTTTTCAAATGAGGTGTATTTTGAGCTATTCAGAGGTAGTAAGTTTGTTATTTGTAGATCAAACATGACATAATATATTTAGAATTTTACTTTGTACATTTTTGCAACATATTTTGTGTATGTGCTTCACAAAACAAGCCGGTTTTGACACTCCGGGAAGGGAAAATGGTATTTTTATTCAACGAAAAATAAAACTTTCTTCATGAACATTGTTAGTTGTTCCAATATGCACCTTTGTGTGGAATATGGGCACATTTAAACAAACTATGCCATGGATGTGGCCAAAACATCCGTCATTTCAACCGAAAGCCATGAATCTTCGTACGAGATAGCTCATTTCTGTGAACACATTTTCCACCAAATTGTCGTATTCCAAGTTTATTATTTTTGGTGGATACTAGGGCATATATAACAACACCACGCGAAGATCTTGCATCGTTTCGATTTTTTTTGAATTTTCTGGAATTTTCAAAGCCGGTTTCGGTGAACGGTCAAAACGGGGGACATGACCGTTCGTACCTAGGGGTTGAATCTTGACGAACTCTTGGTGTTTCTATGTTGAAATAGGTACTTGGCTACCTAGAAATGATTTTTTCAAAAAATAAAGAGAAAACTACGAGGCACCTGTAGTTCAAATTTGGCCCGGTTTCAGCTGAATCGGCAGAAATTTGTCTTTTTCAAATGAGGTGTATTTTGAGCTATTCAGAGGTAGTAAGTTTGTTATTTGTAGATCAAACATGACATAATATATTTAGAATTTTACTTTGTACATTTTTGCAACATATTTTGTGTATGTGCTTCACAAAACAAGCCGGTTTTGACACTCCGGGAAGGGAAAATGGTTTTTTTATTCAACGAAAAATAAAACTTTCTTCATGAACATTGTTAGTTGTTCCAATATGCACCTTTGTGTGGAATATGGGCACATTTAAACAAACTATGCCATGGATGTGGCCAAAACATCCGTCATTTCAACCGAAAGCCATGAATCTTCGTACGAGATAGCTCATTTCTGTGAACACATTTTCCACCAAATTGTCGTATTCCAAGTTTATTATTTTTGGTGGATACTAGGGCATATATAACAACACCACGCGAAGATCTTGCATCGTTTCGATTTTTTTTGAATTTTCTGGAATTTTCAAAGCCGGTTTCGGAGAACGGTCAAAACGGGGGACATGACCGTTCGTACCTAGGGGTTGAATCTTGACGAACTCTTGGTGTTTCTATGTTGAAATAGGTACTTGGCTACCTAGAAATGATTTTTTCAAAAAATAAAGAGAAAACTACGAGGCACCTGTAGTTCAAATTTGGCCCGGTTTCAGCTGAATCGGCAGAAATTTGTCTTTTTCAAATGAGGTGTATTTTGAGCTATTCAGAGGTAGTAAGTTTGTTATTTGTAGATCAAACATGACATAATATATTTAGAATTTTACTTTGTACATTTTTGCAACATATTTTGTGTATGTGCTTCACAAAACAAGCCGGTTTTGACACTCCGGGAAGGGAAAATGGTATTTTTATTCAACGAAAAATAAAACTTTCTTCATGAACATTGTTAGTTGTTCCAATATGCACCTTTGTGTGGAATATGGGCACATTTAAACAAACTATGCCATGGATGTGGCCAAAACATCCGTCATTTCAACCGAAAGCCATGAATCTTCGTACGAGATAGCTCATTTCTGTGAACACATTTTCCACCAAATTGTCGTATTCCAAGTTTATTATTTTTGGTGGATACTAGGGCATATATAACAACACCACGCGAAGATCTTGCATCGTTTCGATTTTTTTTGAATTTTCTGGAATTTTCAAAGCCGGTTTCGGTGAACGGTCAAAACGGGGGACATGACCGTTCGTACCTAGGGGTTGAATCTTGACGAAATCTTGGTGTTTCTATGTTGAAATAGGTACTTGGCTACCTAGAAATGATTTTTTCAAAAAATAAAGAGAAAACTACGAGGCACCTGTAGTTCAAATTTGGCCCGGTTTCAGCTGAATCGGCAGAAATTTGTCTTTTTCAAATGAGGTGTATTTTGAGCTATTCAGAGGTAGTAAGTTTGTTATTTGTAGATAAAACATGACATAATATATTTAGAATTTTACTTTGTACATTTTTGCAACATATTTTGTGTATGTGCTTCACAAAACAAGCCGGTTTTGACACTCCAGGAAGGGAAAATGGTATTTTTATTCAACGAAAAATAAAACTTTCTTCATGAACATTGTTAGTTGTTCCAATATGCACCTTTGTGTGGAATATGGGCACATTTAAACAAACTATGCCATGGATGTGGCCAAAACATCCGTCATTTCAACCGAAAGCCATGAATCTTCGTACGAGATAGCTCATTTCTGTGAACACATTTTCCACCAAATTGTCGTATTCCAAGTTTATTATTTTTGGTGGATACTAGGGCATATATAACAACACCAAGCGAAGATCTTGCATCGTTTCGATTTTTTTTGAATTTTCTGGAATTTTCAAAGCCGGTTTCGGTGAACGGTCAAAACGGGGGACATGACCGTTCGTACCTAGGGGTTGAATCTTGACGAACTCTTGGTGTTTCTATGTTGAAATAGGTACTTGGCTACCTAGAAATGATTTTTTCAAAAAATAAAGAGAAAACTACGAGGCACCTGTAGTTCAAATTTGGCCCGGTTTCAGCTGAATCGGCAGAAATTTGTCTTTTTCAAATGAGGTGTATTTTGAGCTATTCAGAGGTAGTAAGTTTGTTATTTGTAGATCAAACATGACATAATATATTTAGAATTTTACTTTGTACATTTTTGCAACATATTTTGTGTATGTGCTTCACAAAACAAGCCGGTTTTGACACTCCGGGAAGGGAAAATGGTATTTTTATTCAACGAAAAATAAAACTTTCTTCATTAACATTGTTAGTTGTTCCAATATGCACCTTTGTGTGGAATATGGGCACATTTAAACAAACTATGCCATGGATGTGGCCAAAACATCCGTCATTTCAACCGAAAGCCATGAATCTTCGTACGAGATAGCTCATTTCTGTGAACACATTTTCCACCAAATTGTCGTATTCCAAGTTTATTATTTTTGGTGGATACTAGGGCATATATAACAACACCACGCGAAGATCTTGCATCGTTTCGATTTTTTTTGAATTTTCTGGAATTTTCAAAGCCGGTTTCGGTGAACGGTCAAAACGGGGGACATGACCGTTCGTACCTAGGGGTTGAATCTTGACGAACTCTTGGTGTTTCTATGTTGAAATAGGTACTTGGCTACCTAGAAATGATTTTTTCAAAAAATAAAGAGAAAACTACGAGGCACCTGTAGTTCAAATTTGGCCCGGTTTCAGCTGAATCGGCAGAAATTTGTCTTTTTCAAATGAGGTGTATTTTGAGCTATTCAGAGGTAGTAAGTTTGTTATTTGTAGATCAAACATGACATAATATATTTAGAATTTTACTTTGTACATTTTTGCAACATATTTTGTATATGTGCTTCACAAAACAAGCCGGTTTTGACACTCCGGGAAGTGAAAATGGTATTTTTATTCAACGAAAAATAAAACTTTCTTCATGAACATTGTTAGTTGTTCCAATATGCACCTTTGTGTGGAATATGGGCACATTTAAACAAACTATGCCATGGATGTGGCCAAAACATCCGTCATTTCAACCGAAAGCCATGAATCTTCGTACGAGATAGCTCATTTCTGTGAACACATTTTCCACCAAATTGTCGTATTCCAAGTTTATTATTTTTGGTGGATACTAGGGCATATATAACAACACCACGCGAAGATCTTGCATCGTTTCGATTTTTTTTGAATTTTCTGGAATTTTCAAAGCCGGTTTCGGTGAACGGTCAAAACGGGGGACATGACCGTTCGTACCTAGGGGTTGAATCTTGACGAACTCTTGGTGTTTCTATGTTGAAATAGGTACTTGGCTACCTAGAAATGATTTTTTCAAAAAATAAAGAGAAAACTACGAGGCACCTGTAGTTCAAATTTGGCCCGGTTTCAGCTGAATCGGCAGAAATTTGTCTTTTTCAAATGAGGTGTATTTTGAGCTATTCAGAGGTAGTAAGTTTGTTATTTGTAGATCAAACATGACATAATATATTTAGAATTTTACTTTGTACATTTTTGCAACATATTTTGTGTATGTGCTTCACAAAACAAGCCGGTTTTGACACTCCGGGAAGGGAAAATGGTATTTTTATTCAACGAAAAATAAAACTTTCTTCATGAACATTGTTAGTTGTTCCAATATGCACCTTTGTGTGGAATATGGGCACATTTAAACAAACTATGCCATGGATGTGGCCAAAACATCCGTCATTTCAACCGAAAGCCATGAATCTTCGTACGAGATAGCTCATTTCTGTGAACACATTTTCCACCAAATTGTCGTATTCCAAGTTTATTATTTTTGGTGGATACTAGGGCATATATAACAACACCACGCGAAGATCTTGCATCGTTTCGATTTTTTTTGAATTTTCTGGAATTTTCAAAGCCGGTTTCGGAGAACGGTCAAAACGGGGGACATGACCGTTCGTACCTAGGGGTTGAATCTTGACGAACTCTTGGTGTTTCTATGTTGAAATAGGTACTTGGCTACCTAGAAATGATTTTTTCAAAAAATAAAGAGAAAACTACGAGGCACCTGTAGTTCAAATTTGGCCCGGTTTCAGCTGAATCGGCAGAAATTTGTCTTTTTCAAATGAGGTGTATTTTGAGCTATTCAGAGGTAGTAAGTTTGTTATTTGTAGATAAAACATGACATAATATATTTAGAATTTTACTTTGTACATTTTTGCAACATATTTTGTGTATGTGCTTCACAAAACAAGCCGGTTTTGACACTCCGGGAAGGGAAAATGGTATTTTTATTCAACGAAAAATAAAACTTTCTTCATGAACATTGTTAGTTGTTCCAATATGCACCTTTGTGTGGAATATGGGCACATTTAAACAAACTATGCCATGGATGTGGCCAAAACATCCGTCATTTCAACCGAAAGCCATGAATCTTCGTACGTTTTAGGTTCCGTCGTCATCTTTGTGCAAACAATTTGGTTATTTGTACATCAAATATAACACATTTTAGGTTCTTTGTGTAAACAGAGTGTAAGAAGCATGATTCAACCCCGAGACACGGACGGTGACCGCGGCGATTTCGAACCGGTCTAGAAACAAGTGATAGAAATTCGTAAAAATCCAAAACAAATGGAAAAGTTATTCATGTTATGTGACATAGCAACCGAAATAGTTGGTTTGAATTAATCAATACCCAATTATTATTCCAAAGTTTCACATGTGAGGCCAAAAATAGAAAGAAAACTCAAAAATTAGGTTCCAAATCGTAATTCCCGCTGTCCCGCCTCCTGTCCCGCCTCAGACCAAAATATTTGGGGATCCCCGCCCCCGACCAATTAATTCCCGCCCCACCGACCAATTCATTCCCCTCTCCACCGCTCAGATCCAATCCGCTCTCCGCACGCCGCACCACCGCACCACCGCACCACCTCTCTCCCTACGACGACGGAGGAGGCACCACCGCACCACCGCACCACCGCACCACCTCTCCCCATCGCACCTCACCGCGCCACCTCTCCCCCCTCTCCCCACCGCACCGCACTGCACCACACCGCCGCACACCCTACCTCTCCCCCGACGGCGACGGAGGAGGCACACCTCACCCCACCTCTCCCCACCTCACCGCGCCACCGCACTGCACCACTATCCCCTCTACCCTCTCCCCACCGCACCGCACCACCGCACATCACCACTATCCCGACGACGGCGGCAGGAGGCGGGACAGGAGCCGCGACAGGAACGACGACGACGACCGCCACACCATCGATCTAAACCTCGTCGACGGTGAGTTGTCCCGTCCATCTCCCTTAGCTAGCTCCTTGTTCTAGGTTTAGGGTTCTTCTCCATAGCATGATTTGATCCCCACCTGCATGATTTGATCCATCTTATTGATGCTACTGTTGTTTAGTTTAGGGCTTATTGATGCTACTGTTGTTTAGTTTAGGGCTCATTGATGCTACTGTTGTTTAGTTTTACAATAACTCTGATATGAAATCATATTTGCTAAGAAAGAATGCTATATTTCCTAAGAAGGAAGTTAATTTCCTGTTACATCAAATTTTCGTGTGAACAAATTCTTTTCATTATAATTTTTTACTAACCAGATCAAAACCCCAGGTTGAGATCATCAATGGCAAAGATGTCAAAGAAGAACCTGCTTGCCGGTAAGTAACCTTGTTCCTTATGCTTTTCCTGCTACCTTGTCTATGTTTGCTTCCATGTATCTCTAGCTTATTACATGCTGTTCTTGTAATATATGGTTATATTTTTTCATTGTATTGCATGCTATTATGTCCTGTTCTAGCTATGGTCATATTTTTTCTTGTGCTTGTTAAGGTACCAGGAATAAGGATAAATAAAACATGATAGGATAGATAAATTGCCTAGAATGGGGTTGTTTATTAGTTCCTAATGAATTAATTGTACTCAATACCATGTTTCAAAGATTCAACTTACTTGTTTTCGTTGTCTTGCTTCTCAATGCAATTCAACCAAATCAAACTCATGGTTGCTTAATTTTATCTTTCAAAAAGAAGCACCTGCCACGGAATACGAGAAGATTAGGGTTCAGCAAATGTTGAGGAACAATCGTATATTCCAGTCCCTTGGCATCGGTGCACTAGTATCCATGATTAGGAATTCAAACAATGCTGGTACTGAAGCTAGTGCAATTACAACCAATGATTCAACATCTGCCATAACTCAAGACTCAAGCTCAGAGTACAGTCCTGAGGACGATGGAGTGATTGGTCAAGATGAAAGTGATGATACCGTAGTGAAGAAGCAAGTTAAGGTGGGTGTGGTGGTGGGAAGGGGGGGGCTTAATTTGTGTGCTCTTTGTTTAATCTGTGCAAAGACTTTTCTTACTCATTATCTAATGCCATTGTCTTTGTTGTTTCTACGAGGGACCCAAGGTTTCTAGAAGGAAGAAGTGTGCTGTTAAGAAGATAAGCAGCAGAAGGACAAGCACACGGATACGCACACTTGATTCAACTCAATCTTCTGCAATGGCTCCTGGAAGGGTGGTGGCTCCAGATCTAGAAGGAACTAAAAGAATGCTAGCTGATATCCGACCAGATCAAGATGACAACTGTCTCTTCAAAAGGCAGAAGAAGGTGTTGGCTCCAACCAGCATGGAAGAAACCACACCACACCTGCATGTGGATGAAGATGTGGATGAAGGAAACACAGGGAACATGGATGGAGAAAGGACAATGCACAATGATGTTGGAAGCTTGCTATGCGACAATGTACAAGGCCCGCTGCATGTGGATGAAGGAAGCTCCGGGAACATGGATGGAGAAAAGACTATGCAAGTCACTGAACAGAATCAACATACTTCTGATGGAAGTAAGTCACTCCTATGCCATTCCTACATTTGGTTTGATGTATCCATCTGTAGAACATGCCACCTTATTAGTGTATTCTGTTAACCGATGGCATGCATGTATATATGACATTCTGCTATATTTACATTTTCAGATGAAACTGCTTTGGTTAAACACAAGAGAAGGGGAACAGGGCTAGAGCGGTTAACCAAGGGATTGGGTGAGAAGGTCACCATCCAAATTTCTCAAGGGATGAACCGTCCAGAGAAGCCGATGCAGGCTGCATTGCTTGCATCAGAGTGTGGCTATATTGCAAGATCTGTTCTGCCGGTGCTGCCTCACTTTAAGGAGTACAAGAAAGACCCCAACATTGTCAAGAACTTCATTGGGAAAGTTTCTGTAAGCTAACTGCTTTGAACCTGAATCTCATGTTCTTGCTATGGATACCCCTGGCAATATGATTATCTGACTGTCCCATTGCCTTGTTTCCTATTTTGGTAGGCCAATTTTCACATTGACGCTACTGAAGAGACTCTTGAGAAGACTTGCAAAGACATCTTGAAGAAAGTATCAAAGAATAGACGCCACTTGATCAAGAAGGATTTCTTCAACGACGTGGCAGCTAATGAAGTTAGCGCCAAGTCCCCGGTGGAAGGCTTGTCAGACAATGAATGGCAAAAGCTGGTAGAACTGTGGTCTACCCCGAAACACAAGGTATGTATGTTCACGCGCTATGAGTTTTGTTAATGCTTGCTGTGATGTATCTGCTGCTGTTCTTGATTGTACTTTGCTCATTTATTCTATTGTAGCAAACCTGTGAAAGTGCCAAGATAAACAGAAGTAAAGTCAAGTTTCAGCAAAGGACAGGTTCTCGATGCTACGCTGCCCACATATATCAAACTGTAAGAAAACTCATGTTTTTCAATTGGCCTAAGAATATTTTGCCTTGAAAGCTTATAGTCTGCCTGCTGTCTTGATGGAAAATGTTTCAGAAGGAGGATCGCAAGGGCGAAACCTTGACTGCGGTAGACCTGTTTAAGGCTACACATAACAGCAAGAAAGAGGGTTTTTCCCAGGAAGTGCAGGCAGCTATAGTAAGTTACTTGTCTCTCCCAGGAATTTTTCAAGGCATACTTGATGTTAGATGATCTATTACATGTGTTCAAAACAGATAGGTTTAGATGGATTTTTTAGCAAGTATAGTTAATACAGTTCTGCACTATGCTTCTACATGACCTGCTTGTGATCTTGGTTGGTGCCCAGCAATTCTCTCTAGCTTGTTACATGGTAGTATATATGTTGCCTGTTATATGATATTTTCAGATGTGTTGCCTGTTATATGATATTTTCAGATGTGTTGCCTGCTAAGGTAGCTCCAATTTGCTATAACAGAATTTTAATATGTGTATGTATGTTGTGCATCTGTAATTGCAGAAGGACATGGAGAATATGTTGGATGATTCAGCACAAGAAGGCCAACAAAAGTCTGATGTCGCTGTTGTTGCTGATGTGCTTACCAAGAAATGCCCTTCAAGCACATTCCTCAAGAATGTTGGTCTTCAATCAAGCTCATCCAGGAAGTTCAGTAAATCAGATCCTGCTATGGCTGCGCATGTCATTGAGCTAGAGGAGAAGCTGGAGAGGGAGCAAATCCAAAATGAAGCAATGCGGGCAGAGCTAGCTGAAATGAAGAAGAGGACCGAAGAAGTAGAAGTTGCACAAGCTGTACGTGGCAAGGAGCATCTTCTGCTACAACAAAAGACGGACGAAACTCATGCGCAACTAGCTCACCTGATGGCGTTGTTTGGAAGCAAGGCTCTCTGATGGTATGTTCTGATTTTAAACTGTGAAGCTCTATGTTTGGCTGTGAAGCTATAGCTGAAATGATTCCAGTTTCAGTTCTTTTCTGTATTGCTCAATGCACTTTCTGTTCTGAAGCTCTATGTTTTCTGAAGTTTCTATTCTGTTCCTTTTTTCAGGTCAGATAACAGGAAGTGGAAGATAGAAGTGGAGTTTTTTGGACGTAGAAGTGGAGTTCAAGATAGAAGATAGAAGTGGAGTTTTTTGGAAGTAGAAGTGGAAGTAGAAGTGGAGTTTCTATTCTGTTTTCTGTTTTACTTTTTTACGTTGGTACCTGGTGGTATCAGTTTTGCCTTCAATGATTTGAATGAACCTTGAATGTATGAATTCTGTGAGAATGTATGAATTCTGTGAGAATGATGTGCCTTGAATATGAGTTCTGTGAGGATTTGCATTCTGGAATGAGTTGTAGTTCAAATTTACTGGAATTCAAATTTGTATGTATGGATTTGAATTTGACCTATCTATATGCAATTGGGCTTAACAGTAAAAAGCCCATGGCATCAGCCCAACTACTAGTGGGCTGTATTCAATTATAAAAAAAAAATTCAATTTTAATGGACCAAAAGTAGTCAACAGCCAGGAAATACATTGGACCATAAATAGGCCAAGGCCCAGATTCGAAATGGATGGAAAAGGCCTAGGCCCAGACGAAATTTCACATGAGCCTTTTAACCTGACAACAAATTAAAGGGAAAAAAAATTATTGGGCTAAAACATTGGGCTGGCCCATTTGGTGGAGCAGTATGGACTGGGCTGAATCTCTTCAATGACCTAGTCATTTGGTCATAATATTTGCCACGTAGGATTGGCCACGTAGGATGTGACGTGGCTATGGTAGGATATCACATGACCAAATCAGTTGGTCATAGGGTTATGACCCCTCTGATTGGGTCATAGAGTCTATGACAATTCCATCCAATTAGTCATTGACGATGAAATAAGACGCTCGGTATGTGACTTTTCATTTTTGGTCAAAAAGGGGTCATGAATCAACCTACGTGACCTTCTAGTGACAAAAATTGAGGGTCACGTATCAACATATTTCTTGTAGTGAGCCCTGTGTGCAGCCGCGCATCCGGAAGGAGCGCCACGGCCGGCACATATTTCCCCTATATCCCCGACCCCCGCTTGAAAACAGAGCATACGTCCTGTCGTGCATTTGGTATGCATATATGCACTCAGTAGCCACGACAGGGCTGTATGCTGGCGATACCGATTGTTGTGTTCTACATCCCCCTTTAAGGTTTGATACATTATTCAGTTAATCGACCAAATACAAATCATCCGAATTCACCAACATACGTCTTGTCGTGCATTTGATATGCATATATGCACTCAGTAGCCAGGGTAGGGCTGTATGATGGCGATACCGATTGTTTTGTTCTACATCCCCCTTTAAGGTTTGATACATCATTCAGTTCATCGACCGAATACAAATCATCCGGATTCGCCATCATACGTCCGACCGAATACAAAACACTGTACGGCCAGTGAGACAAAGAGTCTGTTAATTATGTTGCTATTAATGTAATTGTTACTAATTTTAAAACAATATAAGATATTTATATTCAAATTATATGCAAATAGTAAAATAGTTATTAGTTTGAATAGTTAGAATAATTATTTAGTTAAACAGAAAATGGATTTGAATTAGTTATGCAAATTCAAGCACTTTTCATGTTGAAATTTTTATCAAATTCGAAAGTATATAGAAGCTATTCATGTGCATATTCAAACAAGTTTCAAATTTTGGCGTTAAAACATTTGGGCGCGCAGGGTAGCACCAAATTTCGAAATACGTCTGGTCCCGGCCCGTGCCACCAGCCGGGACCAAAGGGGATACCTCTAGTCCCGGGTGGTTGCACGGGCCGGGACTAGAGGCCCCATTAGTATAAATACCCAGCCCCTCTCTCCAGGCCGAGCAACCACCCGGGACCGACCGGAATAGCCCAGACGAAGCCCTGCCGGCGGCGGGGATGGATAGAAAGATCCCGCCGGCGCCGGCTCCGGCCGTTTATTGCATTAGATTGGGCCATAGATTGGCCGGGGACGAGTTGGGACGGGAGCGAATGCATTCATAAAAGGCCCAAAGGCCGGTGCTTACATTGGGGCGGCGGCGCGGCCACAGGCGGCCGACCGTTTCTTGATGGCGGCCCTATTTGCCGTCCTTACATGCATGGGGGCGGTGGCACGGCCACGGGCGGCCAGCCGTTTCTTGCGGGGTAGCAAACCTAGTTAATTAGTTGGCCGGGGGCGCGCCGGCGTCGGCCTAGTCCTCCTCGTCGGAGGAGATGCAGTGGTAGTCCGTCTGGACCCACAGGTGGGCAGGCAGCTGGGGTGGCTGCGGAGGCATCGGGGGCGCGTCCTCCAGTGGTGGCGCTGGCCAGCCCTGTGGCGGCGGCGGCAGCTTCTGTGGCAGCGGTGGCGGCGGTAACTCTTCCGGCGACCACTCGCCGCAGGTCCAGGCCCAGTGCATGCCGTATTCGAGGCCAGGGGGCAGCGGCTGTGGTTCCGGCTGGTCCATCGACGCCTCCTTCTCGGCGTTCATCACCTGCCACCACAGCGCCGGCGGTGGAGGCGGCGGCATCGCGGCCGTGTCGGCGTCGGCAGCCACGGCGGCGGCCGCGCAGGCGAGGACCTGCTCCCAGCGCTTGATCTCGTCCTCGACGAGGGAGCGGCAGGAGGCCTCGTAGGCGGCCTGCATTTCGGAGTCCTCCTCGTCGTCGACGATGTCCTCCTCGAACCATAGCTCCGGCTCGCTGTCGGGCGGCGGCGCTGGGTAAGTGTCGGCGTTGGCCTCCGGATTCGGGGGCGTAGCGAAGTAGGAGCGGCGACGCTGGTCGTGCTCCTGCGGAAACCACACGTCCCAGTTCGGCGAGTTCAGCGCGTAGGCGGGGTCCCCGAGGAGGTGGGCCGGCAGGAGCGTGCGCCGGTGAGCTATCTCCTCGCGAGCGACTTCGTTGGTTGGGACCGGCGGTATCGGGATCCGCTGCGGGTTGAGGTGCCAGTCGTCCGGGAGGTGGACGTCCGGCCAGAAGACCGGCGTGGCGTTCTGCCAGTGCCACGTGGCCTCCTCCTTCCGGACGTACCGGCGGAACCGCTTGCCTGGCGCGGTGCGAGGCGGCGGGTGGCGCACGGCCGGAGGTGGTACTGGGAGGCGCCGCCGCTACGGACTCTCTGCCCGGCGCCCCTGGAGGACCCGGCCTCGTGCTCGTTCTTGGCCTTCTTGAACCAGCGGCGGGGCGACATGGCTAGGGTTAGGGTTTGTGCTGAGGGAGTGGGTGTGCCGGTGTACGGGCGGCGGGGTCCCTTTAAAAAGGACCGGGGCGGGGATGGCGTGACAACCGGCGGTGAGAACGTGGCGGCGGTTGCAGGTGGCGTTGACCACGTGTGGCCGCGGTTGGGGAAGGGGAGGCCGGTTGGGGATTACGAGGCAGGCAGCCGCTGTGTCGCTGCCTGTCCCTGTCCCTTTTCTGACTATTTTATTAAAAAAATGTGATGTAATTGATGCACTTGACTAGGTTAGCTAATTTAGATGTTCATCACTTCACTTAGTTAATTAACTAATACAATTTTTTATTTTTTACGTAGATGTAAATTTGCACGTTTTAGAACCAGTTATATACTAGTAATATTGCACAGGCGATGCGCGTCTTAACTAACAGAGCGATTAGTTGAGCAATAGTTAGAGAAAGATGGGATGGTAGGTGATTTTGGTACTTAACCATAGATATAGACATGTTTTTGCGTGAAAACATATCATCACAACATCTCCGTCTAATTATCGTTATTTCTATTATATGAGTTGGCCACTTTTTTTTATATATTTTTTGTATTTTCTATAAAATTGGACCCCTCTTATGTTTTGTTCACCCTCTGCCAATGGCTACAGGAATGGCGCTGAAACAAACACAGCAACTGGAACAAAGACAGGAACCACCTTGTGTGGATACTACGTCTGCGAGTTCATTCGTCAGACGGGAACCACCTTTGTGTACGTCAGTCGTCAATTTTTCTTATTACCATCTATTTAAGTTACTTAGTTTCATTAATATATATTGACCACTCTTCTTTATATTAGATCGAACGGCTCCGGGACGGTCTTCTACCAAGGGACCGCATACGAGCAATTCAGGAGGAAATTGCGGGCTAAATTTTATTTTGTAATTCCATCGTCCATGTAATATGCTCGATATACTTAGCTTCTGTAATATAAGTGTTTCTTATTTTTCTATATATGTATTATTTATTCACTCGTGGGATCCCGAAGGTCCGGGGAGGGGCCACCGAGGCTCCTCTCTTGTCGTGGGATCCGGGAGGTCCGGGGAAGGGCCACCGGGCTCCTCTCTTCTCCTGGGATTTGGGAGGTCCGGGGAAAATGGCAAAACTGCTGCCGCGGCAGAAGAGGCATTCATCCCGGTTCGTGTTAAGAACCGGGACTAGTTCCCCTGGCCAGGTTCGCCATGTGGTCAGCCCCATTTGTCCCGGGTCCTGGCACAACCGGGACCAATGGGGGAGTGGCATTTGTCCCGGCCGGCCCGTCCCGGTTGCACAACCGGGACAAATAGGGCTTACCAACCGGGACTAGTGTCCTTGTTTCCACTAGTGTCCATCCATCTCTAGCTCCGATGTGAGGGGCAGCCAGGCTAAGGGCGGCGGCATCGCTTCTCGCACGACTGCCAGGTCGGAGAGAACGCCAAGCATATTTCTCGCATGGGTCATGCTGCTCAACGGCCGCTCATGGCAGCTGCTCGACGGCGGCAACTGCACGATGGTTCGCCGGTCGTCGAGATCAATTGGGGAACTAGTGGAAGGACCAAACAACATAGGGATAAATAGAAGGCTTTTTCTGTAAAAATAGCAACACCACGTGTCACTCCCAGAATGATTTTTGTAGGAATTTGCACCGGATTGACAAGTTCTTGTACCATTTGACCCCATTTTGCAAGTTGTTGTATGAGTTTTTGCATCATGGACAAGTTTATGTATGCGTGGTGTTATTACCTCTTAATAATGTTGGCAAGTGTCCACCTTGGCCGCCGACCAGAATGGTCATCCGAAAACATTAAAAATGGTCAACATATACAAGCTAAGGAGTAACTACAGTATCAATCAACAAATTAACTAATGTCGCATCCTGTTCCTCCATCATTGAATATTTATGACCCGATTAGGAGACGCACTTTTTTAGGCACGACAGCGTTCTTTCCTGCTGATAATCTGCATGCTCTTTTCTCCGTCAAATCATAGCTACAAAAAGCCGTCGTACAAAATTCAGAGAAAGGTCCCAGGAATATAAATTATCTCAACAGGAATCGTTCCACGCAACAAGCAAGGAATTCGACAAATTAATAACCGCGCGACAATCGACGGTGTGCGTGCATATAACGGGTTGTCGCTGCTTCGCCGCCGTGACGTGCTGCATGCGACCATGTCCAGGGACAGCGTGCTGATGGGCGCCTCCATGGCCGCGCTCGTCGTGCTCTCCCTCGTCACCTTCTTCTGCTCCAACCGGCGCCGAGTCTGGGCCGTGCACGGCTCATCGTCGCGGCGGAGCGCCGTCGATGACGTGGAGCTTGGGCGCCGGCCGTGCCCCGTCGCCGCCGTTGGGCTCGACGGAGTATTTAGCATAAAACCACCACTTTAGAGCTGAAATTTCGGAAAACCACCACTTTACGTTTCAATTGCAAAAAACCACCACTCTAGTACTAACATTTTTCAAATCGAGCCAAATGTCGATTAAAAACAAATTAACGGACAAACTGAGCCGTGGGGCCCATTTGTCATCAATTTGTACAGGATTTTTTTTTAGACATTTTATCAAACAGGTTGCGCGCGCCGGCGGATGCTACCTCGCCCGGCCGCCCGCACATACAGCTCGCTCGCCCGGCCGGCCGCACGGCGGCCGCGGCGGCTCTCTCGCCGGCTGCACGCACGAGCACACGGCGGCTGCTCGCTTGCTGGCCGCACGCACGAGCACACGGCGGCCGCAGCAGCTCGCTCGCCGGGCCATGCGCACGGCCACACGCACGGCGGCGGCTCGCTTGCTGGCCGCACGCACACGGCCGCCGGCCGCACGCACGAGCACACGGCGGCGGCAGCAGCTCGCTCGCCGGGCCATGCGCACGGCCACACGCACGGCGGCGGCTCGCTTGCTGCACGCACACACGGCAGCGACGGCGGCAACTTGCTCGTCGGCCTGGCCACACGCACGGACACAAGGCGGCAGCTGGCAGCTCGCTCGGCCGGCCGCGGCGGCAGCTTGCTTGCCGGCCTGACCGCACGCGTGAGGCAGCTAGCTCGCACGGCGGCCATCATCTTTTTTTTTTTTCAATTAGCCTAAACGGTGGGCTCCATCTGTCAGAACCAGCGTCAATTCATCATCAATTCTCGATTTGACTCGATTTGAAACAACTTAGTACTACGGTGGTGGTTTTTTGCAATCTCACACTAAAGTGGTGGTTTTCCGAACATTTTGCTCTAATGTGGTGGTTTTATGCTAAATACTCGGCTCGACGAGGCTGTCCTGGCCGCGTATCCGACGACGTTGTACGCGTCACCGACTAACGGTGAGCGGCGTACGATGGCGGACGCGGCGCCAGACAACGAGACGTCGTGCGCGGTGTGCCTGGCGGAGTACGCGGACGGCGACGAGCTCCGGCGCCTCCCGGGGTGCGCGCACGCGTTCCACCGGCGGTGCGTCGACGACTGGCTCCGGTTGCGGCCGAGCTGCCCGCTCTGCCGCACGCCTCCGACGGGGTCAGCAGGCATGCACACGCAGCCAAGTGAAGTGAGCTAGGGTAGAGCGGCAAAATGTGGCGTACGTACGTTGCTGTTGTCGAACCGAATACACGTGCGTACTGTACATACGAAGCAGCCACGCATTCTTGTTCGTCAGAGTGCAGAAAATACAGCGAGTTAATTGGGTGACTTGTTTTGGGCTTCCTAGACAGCTTCGAGGTTTGGAGCAACACATGCCCAAAAGAAGTGTCTGGCTGTTGTCGGGCTTATTTCTACCGAGAAGCCCTATTTCTTCACGTTTGGAGAAACTGGTCCGGACTGGTTTCTGGGTGGCTTCCCGCAAAGGCCCGAACCGGTATGGATAGTCGCCCCTAGTTTTTGTATTACTAGTAAAATGCCCGTGCGCTGCTACGGGGCATACAAATTTTAGGATTTTCGTCCATATCAATCATCACTGTATACATGAGGAAAACATAATTTCCAATCAACTGTATTTAACATAAAAGTGCAATGTCTTTCACATATATATATATCAAATAATGTCACCAAAATTTACAAGTCAAGTTGGCAACTTACTGAATAATCACAAAAACCCGCCTTCCCATAACAAAAAGTGTGCAACTGCCATTTCAAAAATTTCAACCAATTTGGTTTAATTTAATTATCATCCCAACTACAATAATACAGTACTGGAGAAAAAAGAATCATGTACTCAATAAATTATAGTAACTATAATAGCCACGCCACAATTGGCTAGTTCCTTCTGTGTAATATTGGGAGTAACAGGTCATGTGGATTGTTTTTCGTTTGATTTTCCACGTTCAATTTTGCACAAGAGGGGTAGAGATGGGCACAAAGCTGCTCATGTGTCATAGTAATTTGTTTGAAACAGCTGTTGGAAACTCGAGCCATCTTTTATGCAGCTCATCTGCCAGGGAAAATATATCCACCTAATCATCTGAACTGAAATTCAGAAAATAAGCTATCTTGGACAAAATACTAAGGATGGTAGTAAAACCATATAAATTAGAATATATTTATTAAGATATACTCCCTCGGATCCAAAATTAAGTGTAGCAGTTTTGAACCTAGGTTAGTTCAAAATTGTAACACTTATTTTAGACTGGGGAGTACTACATAACAAATGTAAAACAGAGCTTTCATGAGACAAGACTATGCTTATGTTATGCACAAAAACTACAACCTGTTAAAAAATGTTTTCCACAGAGAAGAGATAGCACATCTAAGTGAATGACAGTGTTACCTTGAAAGTCATATATCCCAGTACTGAAGCGAGGGGGCCTCCCCTTGTCATTGAATCCAAAATCGCGGCTATATATATTCCTGGTACATGGACTTTGAGCACAACCATTGAAGTTAAAAACATGAAGATGATTCGGTAAAGAACATCTTGTTAACCATTACTCCATCTATGTTGTTCCGTCAAACTAAAATACAAGGAAAAAATTTCAGTAGGTGTTTTCAATCTTACTGCTCTAAACACTCTTAATAATTCCAATTTTATGTTTCCCTGTCTACCTTAATTTCGCTGACCATGCACATTTACCAAAGAGGCAAATACTACTAAATGCAACAAAAAGGAGATGACATGTAGTATTTACTCACATGATCTCGTTTTCTGAGAATGTTATTCAAGTACTCACTTGCTTGTAGGTATCTAGAAATTAACAATCCAAGGAAATTTTCGCCTAATTAGCAAACATTAGATGAAAAAAAAACATTTTAAGAACACAACAACCAGAGATCACCCCCAAAAACCCTAATGCTCATCAGAAGGTCCTTCCAATCTCTTGATCCAATCTGAAGTCTCAAGCAAGCCCATGCTTGTAACAAACACTTACGAATACACCCTAAAGAAGCAACACATCATTGAAGAAGAATGATATGTCACACGTCTTTATCATCCTAGTATCAGGTTTTTTTAGGGAAACTGCAGGACCGTCCTGCTATCATCCTAGTATAAGTTTGTTAGTAAAAACCATTATAATTGAGACAGCATGGTTCTTAAGACTGCACTATTTTCCTAAGTTCTAAATCATCTAAATCTACAGTTTCATCATCCAATCTCGGCTCACATTAAACCTGGATACCAAGTGTGTATGCAGATCAGACAATCAGAAAAAAAACATTTCCTCTCGTTCTCATGAAAGAAGTCTAGAACTTTATCGAATGATTTCTCCTTCCAAAATTATTCTCAGCCAACTTTCCAAGTAAATTTACCTGATCAAGTTATTAAAATTTGACGAATCCTCAGCACGTCAGCAGCGACATGTACCATGGGAAGTATACCTGAAATGATGACCTTATATTAGAGCCAAATCCCAAAATTGGCATAGACATCTCCTGCTTCAGACTTAGTACTTATAAAAAGAGATAAATAAGTTTCTTCTCTATATTAAATTGCACAGATAGGAGGTTAGGAGTACAGAGAGAAAAAAACTATATACAAAGAAGCAAGATAATCCAAGGCGGCACAATTAGAACCAAATATAGCTTAGCAAAGGAGCAGATACAACTTAACTGATTCATCTATATATACCTTTGGCAGCTTCTATGTGCATCACGTTTTTGTTTGTCTAATTTAACCAAGTCAATCTTAACTGTGTGTGCCACATCACTTTTTTGTCTGTCGGGCACAAGACGGTGCCCGACAACTGCAGCGCCGGCACGTGGTCGAACCAGGCCCAACACCGCTTCCTCCGGAACCGAATCCCCGTACCCTAGCAATAATTTACAGTTGTCAAATGGCTCATTCATAGTTCAGGAGCAGAAAACCACCTTTAAAGACTCGGGACAAAAGCTCAACTGCTATCTACCTCACTCGGGCATTCGTGACGCTGCAAGATCTTCCATTCTCTGTCATATTTTGTACTGCAGCATAGGTGGAGCACAATCCAAAGGTATTCCCCTGCTCAAGAAGCTAATAACCCCGTCAATTCTACCATTGTCAATCGAGAATATGGCAATCAAATTATTATTTAAATGAAGTAGTCATTCTTATGCAAGTTAAATACTGATGTATACATTTTAGTTGATCTTCTTCCAGAAGCTCAAAGCCAAAACACTGTCTATGCTACGAACCAAGTTATTTTCCAACTAACTTTACAAGGCTGATTGGAAAAGCCTATAGAGATAGGTTTTTCTTCTGCCACAACTTACATAACTGGAGAGGTCATAAAAGGATGAAAAAAATACCAAAGCCAGCAAGGAGACATGCTTTGTCCTTCCTAGCTCCTATTTTGCTGTTAGAAAACATTGGTACCTTTTAAATAGTAATGGTACTGAACAAAAGAAATCTACATGTCCAAGAGACCAATATACTTATCCTCCAACAATATCACAAGATTATCTAAAGAAAAAAGAAGCTTCTGTACATTATATGACTACCTTAGATTTGTCGGGTAGTGCATTGCATTCTGGAACTCACAGCTGATTTTTTTTTATAAGTGGTTCTAAATAGGGAGCAATCTGACTTCCACTTAAATCTGCACTATTTTAAGGTACTCAAGGCATGCTTAACGGCAGCAAAGAAATTTTTTCTACACTAATTTCTGATAGACTTTGTGTGGTACTGTAAAACATGAGACTGCAATTTATACATGAAATAACTGAAGAGCTGCTATAAATTTATCATATACCTCATTGTGATGTTGATCTGACGATGTTGATCGCAATCTGTATGTAAGAAATAAAAATCATCATTATCTGGGCCATAAACCAACAAATACAAGAGTAAACATGGAATAGTCTCCTATTACAATCTCCAGCTTAATAAGTGGCCATACAAAGAATTCAACTATTCAAGACCACCTTTCTACCACCATAACGAGATCTAAATCATGCTTACTGTGTACCTGGAGGTCTTGAACCAGCAGCGACTTAATGTAGCTGTTTTTCCTTGTGGCTGTAGGTGGAGGGGCCGTGCACGTGCAGGTAACGGGCGATCAAAGGTGCCTGTGTCCCTTGTTGTACGTCCTCCTCCGCTAAGGGGCAAGATGAGAGACGAGCTGCCCCTCCGGTGCCCCCAACGCCATCATCCATGGAACGGAGTCTCCCTCGAGCTTCCGCCTCCGCTCGTCCACCGCCGCCCTCTCCCGATTCTGATCTATGTGAGGAGGAGAGATGTTTTGCGGTGGCTACGAGTGTGACATCAAGATGAATCGAACAAGAACTGGAGAATAGTGAGGCATGTAGATCTTCAGCTGCTTTGTCATGCCACCGCAGGGCCGTGCACGCGATCTACAACCGTGTGGCTTCAGAGGCTAATCGGCGACGGGATCTGGCGTACAGGTCGGGGACGGGGAAGGAGAAGGGGATCTCAAATGACGAGAGGGGTGGATCGCAGGGAGGTCGCTCGACAAGGTGTGGCAGCGGAGAGGAGCCGACGTTGTACGTGTAACGCCGAACTGTCGAGGGGAGGAGGCGGCTACGGGAAAATGGGGACGCACTGGGAGACGGGGCGATTACCTAGCGGATCTCCACGGGATGAGCGGCGCAAGTTTTTTGGGCCACGCGGTGATGCGGGAGAAATTTCCGGGTGATGATTGACGAAGGATGGGAAAAACGCGAGGGGTGCGTGCGGTGATGCGACGGGAAGCGGAGGCTTGACGACAGGATGGTCTGGTCGACGGTTGAAGGAACCAAACTTTTCTTTTAGATAGGAGAGATTTACAAGAATCCTGCCATCAAGGTATAACGATTGTGGAAAAAAAAAACTGAACGTCCACATCCGTACTCATCCTGTCGCTCGCTAGTCGCGACCTGCTCCTGTTCTACTATACTAGACTCAGATGGGATCTCGCTAGGGTTGCCGCCGCTGGCCCCGCATCCGGCCCGGAAGCCTCTTCCGCCACTGGCCCCCATCCGTCCCCTGCCTCTCCGTCCCGCATTCATCTGTCTAGTCGCCGGGCCGCATCCGCCGCCGCCGCCGTACACAAGCAACTCGTCCGCCTGCCGCCGGCCGGCTCCTCCAACCGCCGCTGACCAGCTCGTCCGCCTGCCGCCGACCAGCTCCTCCAGCCGCCGCCGATATGTCGACCTCCCAGCTCTGTTTATGGGCTAGTTCATGCTCACGAATGTGGTAGTACAAACATGTGACTGATGCTTTGTATAAGACAGTGAATGATGCTGTGATTATGGGTAGATGATGCTCACGAATTTGTAGTATATTTCTGATTGTGCATATTAATTTGGTTATGAATTAATGCTATGCTTTATCAAAAAAATGAATTAATGCTATGAATTGGTCTGCTGCTAGTAGTTGCAGCTTGCAAACTCGTGCATGTTGTTGTGCATTTTTTGGTAGATGTTCTTCTGCATTTTTATATGAATTTGGTGTCCTGCTAGTAATATTTTAATTTGACCGCTGGTATATAAACATGTTGTTGGGCATCTAGATGGTAAAGCCGAAAAGATGTCTCATTTTTTCACACTGGACAGAACAAATAAGCACACAGGGAGCTTCTCCCCACCACAGTTTCTATCCACCGGAATCCATAAGCAGGCTTATGCATAAGCATAAGCCCAAAAGAAGTCACCCTAATTGTTCTACATACGTGCAATGTTCGTAAATAGATGACACCTTTGTGCTATGTGAAAAAAAAAAAACAGTGCTTTAAAAAGAAAATTTTAATCCAATGTTAATCACCGATTTTTATTTCTTCGGCACAGGGGACAAGAAATGTTATTTCTTCACTAAAATTTGCAAGTGTGTGGAAATTTCGGATATGTTTGTTGCCAAATTTTTTGAAAGAGTTTTTAAAGCATTTTTTCTACTTTTTCTGAATTTTGTACTCAAATAGAAACATATAAGCTCGAGAATCTAAAAAGCCGGTGGATGTGAAAAACAAGTCTGTACATACGCTCCCCCGCTCCCTCCCGTGCCACACCCAGTCGGCACTGGAGGGCCCCCCGCGCTGCCGCTCCCCCTCGCCCTCCTTGCTCTCCTCGCCGTCGCCGCCGCCAGCCTCCCCGCCGTGGCGGTGGCGGCCTCCCCGCTGCCACACAACTGGTGGCGGGGGTGGTCTCCCTCTCCCTCGGCCGCGCGGTAGGAGCCGGGCCCGACTAGGCGGCGATGGCTGGTCACCGGCGGTGGCAAGCCAGAGCGATGGCTCCGCACCAGTAGGAGTACGGCGAGGTGGAGGATCCGGGGCCCTCGTGCCCGGATCTAGCGGGGGTAGACCTGGCCTGGCCGTGAGGACGGCGGGTTAGGGTCCTCGACGACGGCGGTTGGCAGTTGGGCGCAGCGGCGTGGGTCTCTGGTGGCGCCGGCTGCTGGAGCTGTGGCGGGGATGCGTGATGTTGTCGGCGCGGAGGTGTGCCCATGCATGGGTGATGTACGTAGGTGGCGGCTCTGCTCGGAGCAGTTGGTGGAGCAGGCTGAGGAGTGTCTTGCGGGGGTAGTCAGTGGTGGAGTGTGGCGGACAGTGGCGGTGGAGTCCAGTGGCAGCGCAGAGGAGCTCGGACTGCTCGGTATCTGTGGTGCTTTGTGGTGGGCAGCGACGACGGTGAGCAAGCCGGGGCGGCGGCCCCGGGTCAAGGGCGCATCCATGGTGCTTGTTGTGGCCACTGGTGCGGTTCAGTGCTGATGCAGAGGTGGTCCTGTTCTTGGCAGCGTGAGGTGTTGTCTGGACATTGGCCGGAGGTGTTTGGTGGTCGACAATGGAGATGGGCGGCACAGTTTGCTTTCTATGGCCGGAGCCCGGCCTAGCGAGCCTCTCACGGAAAGAAGAAGATCCGGGTGAAAGCTTGCTCCGACCTTCGTGTCGGTGCCGATGATGACAGCGTCTACGGACGTCGTTTCCCTCCTTGGAGGCATCATCGTGGACCTTCTCGTGGGTTGAGTGTGCCTTGGGCTCTCCGGGTGAAAACCCAAGCTTCGGTTAGCCGGAGCGCGCGCCTCCCTCTTGAGGGTGTCGCCTTGGAGAGTTAGCTTTATGGCGATTGTGTGTGTCTTCTCTAGCGTTATGGTCAGTGGGTGTCGGGGTAGCGGCCCCGGAAGGTGGTTCTGTGTCAAGGCGGCGGCCTCGGGATCCATGGTGGGAATCGACTTCATGGGGTGGGGCAGTTGTCTGTGTGGCTTGGGCGACTTTCTTTTGTCGCCAGGGCGACGAGTTTGTCGGCTCGGTCGACGACGCCTCTCAGAGGAGGCGATTGACGTTACGTCGGGGCGGCGGCCCCGGATGTTGGTGCGGCGGTCGTAGTCTGCGTGCAGTTTCCCCCGTGCAGCTTGGGTTGCGGGCGACAGGGTCGTGCGGCGCCCTGGCTCTTGTGCGAGCAGTGGTACGTCGGGATGGCGGGCCCGGAAGGTGGTGATGGTGGTCTGCTCGGCGTGGCAGAACAGCCGGACCCCGGGGCGGCGGCCCCAAAAGTGGGTTGTATCAAGGGCGTTGGCCTTGTGTCGTGCGGACAACGGGGTTGTTCTCCATGCTGGTTGTGGCGTCGAGATGGCACAGCTCCTCAGAGGGGTGGTTTCTTCATCGTTGCTGGAGCGTGATATGTCTCCAACGTATCTATACTATCTAATGGTCCATGATGATATTATGCCAATCGCTACATGTTTTCTGCCTTCTTTATAGCATTTTTACACGTTTTCCGGGACTAACCGATTAAGAAGATGCCAAGTGCCAGTTCCCTGTTTTCTGTTGTTTTTTATTTCAGAAAAGTTGTTCTGGATATATTCTCGGAATTGGACCCCACAAATTCCGAAGTCCCTATTTTCCCCGGAAGCATCTAGAAGACCGAAGAGGAGTCGAAGACGAGCCTCAGGGGGCCCACACCATGGGGTGGCGCGCCCCCCTTGGCCGCGCCAGGGGGTGGTGTGGGCCTCCACCGCCTTTGCCCTTTCGCCTATTTATTCCCCCCGGATGGAAAACCCTAGACACCTGATCAAATATCCCCACAAAGTTCCGTAGCCGCTGTCGTCGTCAACCCTAGATCAGGGGGGTTCTGAACCTGTCTCCCGGCACCCTGCCGGAGAGGAGATCATCACCGTAGGCCTCTTCATCACCATGCCTGCCTCCGTAGTGATGTGTGAGTAGTTCATCCTTGGACTACGGTGTCGCACCCTGGCTTCTAAGGGATACTCATCGTACGAACTGGATAGCAGGTGCTTGGATTATGGGGCATAACTGCTCCCACGTCCCAGCTTCCTGGTAGGCCTGCGCTTATGCGCGACAACACAAGCCCTGCTATTCCACCGTCGATGTAAACTATCCACTAGAAGTCATAGGCACTATTGTCGATGTACTTCATATCAATCACGCACTGTACGTCAACAGCTTGAACGAATGATGATCACAACATATCTCTAAGACACAAAAGATTGAAATAAGGTTGCAAATGGCCTTCACTAAGGCAGAGATAGCAAATACAATCATCCAGAGGACACATGTCCCAACATATTTTTCATTACATCAGCGGAAGCAGTCAAAGGTGTCTGAGTACAGACAAATCCAACAGGCTTAAGAAGCCGGAGACAATAAAGAAGACGAAGCCCATCCACGTAGGTTCTGGATCCTGCCCTGGTCCAGCTAGCTACTCGTCTGCAGTCTCGTCAAACTCCACGAAGTAGCCATCCTGGTGGTCATCGTAGCCGTAGTCGTAGTCTGCGTAAACCACAGCCCCAACGGGGTCAGTACATCCAAGTACTGGCAAGCAAGACTCACAGTTCACCAAAGTATAGCCCGTCAACACAAGCACAGATGACTTGGGTTCAACGGAAAGAAGGGGTTATATAAGATGCTGCAACTGGCTGCGCTAACCAACTACAGAGATTCTATCATATCCAACTATTAGAAGGGGGATAAGATCGAGGTTTGTAACCAACTGAAAGATAACGTCAAACAAACCCATCCTGGATCTCGCCCCTTATCCAAAGAAGCAATCCGAGGATAACTCACACAGTTGGATTAATATGAATCAAGTTATTGTGACAATAATCCTATTACTAGTCAAGTTATTAATCATGGGGTGTAACAGGTTTGATCATTATGTTTTAAGTTGTCCTGAGTACTTGTTAGCCAGTACTTTCACCAAGTAATCCATAACCGCGGAAAACACGGCTTCTCGAGAAGATTATCCCTGCAGGGTTGCACCAATTTGGCCGTACACGTATGAATAACCCGCCAGATGGGATGCCTCCCACCAAGCGGGGCACTCAACACAACTCAACTCTTCTCCGCATCAAGCCCAAAGCACCTTGGGCGCACGGCTAATCAAGCCCCGAAGAAAAGGGACCCTCATAGCACTCTAAGACCGTGTCCCCCTATATGCCGACTACAAAAGTTCCACCCTGCGCTGGGCTCGCAAAAACATGCATGCGGCAAATAGAAAGCACGAACTAAATGAGATGATTTGGACGAGATGCGAATCGAATCAAATTGAGGGGGGCGCCCATACTCGCTTCCCACATGCGGGTAGTGCGCTCATCATGGATCAGTAGACAAGACCCTTTTCCTATTAGGGTCGACACTAGCAGGCCTCAAAACCACACAGGGCCTCCTGCCGGTGCCTTAACATCAAATTATTATTAACAGTAATAACATTAGCATGATTGATTGATTGATTAAACATCGAGCCCCCAGAACATAATGAAATATAGTAACTGAAAGTAACGGGTAACAGACTCGAGCAAAACAACCTAAGCATGCTAGTAAGACACTGGCTCAATCATCAGGGTTGTAGGAGGGGTGATGAGGCAATATCAGGGTTAGAGGATTCATGTGATAGGTTCGTAACAGAAACATCTACCACTAAGGCTAGCAAGTATAGACAACGGAAAGTATCGGTAACCAGGGTTGAAAGGAACACAATGGTTCATGTGAGTGATAACTTGCCTGCAAACTCAACAGCTGGGTACTGAGCTAGATCCTCAGAAGGGGTGCTGTAAAGGTCGTCTGCCTCAACGTCGTCGTCTATTCGAGAAAAAGCAAACAGACCAAAACAGGAATGTAAACAATCATTGCCATGGCATTGTGCTCAATCAAGATGATGCATGACAAGTTAATAGTTGCATCAAAATAAACTGACTAACATGTTAGCACAAATTAAATTGACCCATATGCAAGGGTTGCATATGGAAAAGGATCCACTGAAATAAGTGGAACAGATGATTTACAATTATTTATTATGTGATAGTTGTTATCATGATGCATGCATGATGATGATGACAAGATAACAACAGATAACAATAAATAACAATGATAGATGCAAAGGAAAAGGGAATAAAACAAGTTTAGAACTTATTTATTAAGTTTGGAAAAATTTGGTTACTTAAACATGTCACACAAACAATTATTGTTTTCATCAATTTAAAGTGTGCAAAACAATTAACAAATTTTATATTTGAAAAGAACATCAAATTTTAGTTGGATTACATGTTTCACATTTTGAAATTTGAATTAGGATGAATTTATTATGAATTAAACAATATTAAATAAGTTTTAATTGAATTTAAAACAAGCTTAAATATTATTTGAATTTTATTTGTTCAAACCATAAATTCAAATTCACATTTGAGAAGTTCCTACTTTGGTGGTTTGAAAACATATTTTGCATGTTCAAAATATTTTATATTAAGCAAGTTATGATTTTTATCAAATTTAATTGAATTAAACAAGTATTAAATTATTTAGGCAATTTAAATTATTCAAACAATGAAACAAATTTTATATTTGAATAGAACATTCAAAAAGGTGTGAAAAACATATTTTATTTGACTTATTTGGAAATAGTATGATTTAGTTATGAATTATTGCAAATTACATTTGAATTATTCAAATTTGAATTTTAAATGCATTTTGAAAACTCAAAACAGAACACAAATGTAATAATTGGAAAGATTATTAAATTTTGAACAGAAAACATATATAACTTTTATTTTTCAGATTTACAGATTAAAAGTTATTGAATTTTAAAGTTTATTTGTTTATTCTGCCAATTAAAGAAAATAGAAAAACAAAACAGAAATGTGTTAGTCATTTGTTACCGCACTGGACACGTACACACACACTGCCAGGGGGGCCCCGTGGCCAGCGTGGCGAACGCGCGCTTGCGTGGCCGTGAGGGTGACTGACTGGTGGGCCTCGCGCGGGGGGAGAATAACCAAAAAAGGTTTGTGCTTGCGGGGGCTCGAACCCGCAACCACTCGTTGCACGCACAAGGTTCAGTACCGCTGCGCTGCTGAACGTTGTTTGACAGTACAGAGGCAGCTACCAGGTTGAGGTTCAGAAACGCGCTACTCTGACGAAACTGTCGAGCAAACGTTTGATCGACTGACAGAGAGAACTCGCCGGCGGCGTTCACCGTGCTTGTGCGATAGATGGTGGACCTGGATGGTGCAGATGCGCGTGCCGTGCGTGTGCAAGCAGATAGGAGGAAGGGAAAACGCGACGGTGGAGCTCACCGTGAGGTTGCCGTGGTCGTTTTCTGACGGCGGAGGGAAAACCCGCGGCGGTGACGAGGTAGTCGTGGACGGCGGCGTGGTCTCCGGGCTCCTCCGTGCGAGATCAAGTGTGCAACGCGAAGATGGAGATGTGGCGATGTTGTTCCCGTGCTCCAACGTCGTCGAGAGGCCCTGCAACGGCGACGAGGTACTCGGGTTCAGATAATGGCGCACGGTGGCCGGAGAGAAGGAGAGGTCCGCGTCGTCGATCGGAAGCTCACCGTGGTGGTTGCTGGTGTCCAAGGGGAGGAGGAAGTGACGGCGTTTCGATTCCCGTAGGTGGACAAGGGGTAGAGTGGCTAGGTGGGTGGCGCCATGGCGTTCTTCAGAGGCTCGCCGGCGGTGACAAGTTTCAGAGATGGGGAGCGGCGACAGGGAGGAGAAATTGGAGGCGCGGCGCGGGGAGCGAGGAACCTAGGGCCTAGGGTTAGCTGCCCTAGGGTTCCAGGGGGCTATATAGCGGCCGCGGCGCTCTCCTGGCCGTCTGCGCGGCCGTACGCCGACGTGGAGGCCGTGGATGAGCTGCCGTACGCGGAGGGGACGGTGACGTCAACCTAATCGAACCGGTAAGCTGCGTTAGCGGGCTGGGCTGGCGCGCGCGTAGGCTAGGTGGGTTGGGCTAGCTATCTGCCGCGCGCGCTAGGTTAGCTGCTGCTCGTTTTATTTTTTTTTCTGTTTTATATTTTTTTTTGTAGTTTTGCTTTTGGAAGAAAATTGTTAAGGTTTTATTTAGTAAAAATTTCAGAAAAATTAGGTTAGGATAGTTAGGCAATTAGAAACCATATTCCAAGATTTGATTTCAAAAAGTTGAGTTTTAAAATGATATTTGTATTTGAATCCAAATAGAAACAATTTTCATTATTAAAAACACCATATTGGAACAACAATTTAAATAGGGTTACCCCTATGAATTAATGTGTTTAAGGATTACAATTGTGAGGTGAATTTCATGGTTTCAATTAGGTACTGATTTGAAATACAGTTGATTTGAAATTGGATTGAAATAGAATTAATTGATTGAAATATTTGTTTGGTTTAAAGCAACAATTTGAGAAGTGATCATTAATGAATTATTTGGAAAACAAGGGAGGTTTGGTTTGCAATTCCTTATTTGAAAAGATTGTAACAGACAAGTGTGAAAACAAGGGTTGAATCATTATGAAAACAATGCAAACAGAAATAAAAATGAGGATGATGCCATGATGCATTGCATAAATTAAACAAGGAACAGAAACACTAGGTAGTTTTCATACTTGGATGTTACATACGGGTCCATAGAAGTAGCTAGATGGTTGTCTTCTCCTCTTATGCATCCATGTTTATACCTCGTGAGCTGCATAAAACAACATGATCGAGATTGTTCTTATGTAATTCTATGTGTTGTGTTTTCTGGGATCCGATGAAGATTGAACTTATGCCAAGTTGATTATAGTCTTTATTGCATATTTTATTTGTGATCTTGCATGCTTTCCGTTTTTAGTGGTCGCTCTGGCCAAGTAGTTGCTAGTGACTCCAAGAGGGAGTATTTATGCTCGATAGTGGGTTCATGCCTTCTTTTCGCTTGTGCTCGAGTGACAAAAACGTAACGGGAGATGATGTGTTGTTGCCACTAGGGAGAAAACAGCGGTGTGAGTGCCCACGTGTACAATCATTGCTTACATTACACACATTTCTTAATGCGATTATCTGTTGCTTGCTACCTAATACCTAAGGGGGTTCGGATGATAATCTAAGGGTGGATTATTAGTCATAGATGCAATTGGATTACGGTCTATGTATATTGTTGTAATGCCCGCATTAAATATCATAGTAGTCATCATGTCATGAATGTGCACTACTGTGCAACCTCTATTTGTCAATTGCACAGCTGTGATTTGTTCACCGAGCATGCTATCTTTTATGGAGAGACGCCACTAGTGAACCTATGAACCCCGATCCATTTTCCTACACTATTAAACAAACCTGTACAATTTCCTGCTTTCTTTACTTACTGCAAGCATACATTATTTTCCACACTATACGTCTAATCTTTGTTTTCAGCAAGACCGGTGAGATTAACAACCTCACTATACCGTTGGGACAAAGTATTTTGGTTGTGTTGTGTGCAGGTTCCGCGTTGTTGCTAACACCGGTGTGGCGCCATCACCACCGTCAGTGCATCAACCTTCTGAAGATACTCTTTCTCCTACTAGATTGATAACCTTGGTTCTTAACTGAGGAGAAATTCCTACCGCTGTGCTCATCACACCCTCCTCTTGGATCTCCCAACGAGTGCAAGATCTGCACCATCAAGCACTTTTTCTGGCGCCGTCGTTGGGGATAAAGAAGTCTTCTGGCAAGGGGAGTCTCTCACTCTCAACCTCTTTATTTTGTTTATTGTATTGTTTTTTATTTTTTGTCTTTTTTTGCTTCTTTATATCAAAAACACACAAAAAATAGTTCTTATTCTAGTTGTTATTTTTGCTTTATCATGCTTGCTATCAATGTTTGATGTCTTTGAAACTAGATCTTATTGGCAAAATGGGTTCACAGAAGAACAATAAAATATTATAAGGAATACCGCTTGTCAGAAAAATGAATACACTTATGGGAGCAAATTAATAGATTGCATAACTATGCTAAAAACTTGTTCTCTACTTATAATGTTACTTATTGCTTTTATAAATCTTGTTGCTTTAGGAGGTATAAACGCTTCCCTTTTCAATGTGAGTGTAATGATGATGTTACCATATCTTCTTATGTTAAGGCAGCTACTAGGAGTCGGACGCCAATTCCGTGAAAGATATCGGACCTTTTTTTGTCCGTACGATCAACTGCACAGAGACCGTCAGATGAGGCTGGGTGTCCCGCGTGCGCGACCGGGAATCACTCCTTGAGCTTAGTCCCGAAATCATGCATGCTTACATAAATCACCCACGCGCGTTACCTCCTGCCTCGCCTCTAAGGGCTACTTCCTCTCCTAGTGCTTCGCTCCTCTCATTTTAGACTTCAACCGTGTGCTTCCTCTCCCTGTTAGTTTCCTCTGCCTGTAGCCACGTTGTAGTGCATATGGCACACCTGAGAGAGGAAATTGAGTACCCACCTAGTATGAATCCATTTTTTTCGTCGTGTTTCCTGTCAAATCGACCCGGAATTGGCCTCTGTTGTGTCTAGAAGCAATGGAACATCTAGTCCACAACCAGACGCCGACCCCCTCCCCCCCCCCGGTAAACCATGGAGATGGAGTTGGTAACATTGGAGCATCAAATCCTGAACCAATCAGCAACCCCCATGTAGTAATCCATGGGGATGGTGAGGTAAAGGTGTTAACCCTTCTGATTTTACTAAGTTGCAAAGTGTGAACTATATAGATGCAGCCGTTGTAGTTGTTTGGTGTCCCTGATATGGGTTCGAGATCATTGCGCTTTTGTGTAATCCGTTAAGAAACAATAACAAAAATTGTTTTATATATCTCAAAGCATTTCATGGTTCTTAAGGAAGCATATGTACTTGGTACGTAAATTCGAGAATAGACAGAAAGTAAGCTTTTTTTCATATATGTCGAAGCATTTGGAAATTTGCAAGGAAGCACATGGATGTGGTAGTGGAATTGGTACTAAAAAAGGAAGCTTTTTCGCATAGATGACGTAGCATTTCGTAGTACGTATGTAAGCACAGTTTTATGTTACGAATATTCGTTTATGTGAAGCTTTTTACGTAGTGTAGTATGATTTCCACTGATATTATGGATGATGTTGAGTTGTTTAGAACTTTTTGATTCAATTGTAGTATGAGATTTTACGTAAATTCAATTTTGTGCAGCATGAGATTGTTTTACTGCAAGGTTTTTATATTCCATATGGAAGCAAAACGATGTAATAATTTTGTCAAGAATGTACCATAAGCTTTGTCTGTTTGTCATTGAAGCTTTTTAACTGAACATGAAGAAGCAAATTAGAAATGTATAACACATTTTATTTGGTTTTTGGGGGATGGCATGCTTTGTGTTTGATGGGTACATGGTAATTTGAGTTGAACGCATAATTTTTAAAAAGAAGCATTTTAATTGTTAGGAAGAAACATTGTGTTAGTGGTGAAGAAGCATATTCTTATGGTGCATGCTATCTTCTGCTTGGGACCTCAAAATATTTGTCTGCTTCCATTTGCAGGTTGATGGTGGAAGTTCAAGGAGGTTAACTCTGCACGTAGGAATGCTTTGTGATAATGTTGAGGATGCAAAGAAGTTTTACAATGAGTACGCAGAGAAAATGGATTTTGGCAGTAGGATTGGATGCTCTAGAAGGAGTCCGAAGAAAGGATGTGATCATTTAATTAGGAGAGAATTTGAGTGTGCTCATGCAAGGAAGTCCAAGGTTAATATGACTGCAGGAGAAGAGGGGATGGATCCAGAGGGTTTTGATACCGTGGAGCATGTAACGGAAGCATCATCTGAGGTGACACAATTTGGTAGTAAGATAGATGTTGCGAAGAGGAAACAGAACAAGCTGAAGAGACATGATTGTAAGGCTCGAATGTCAGTTGGTCTTAGGGAACAAAATGGGAGGTAACCATTTTCATTGAGGAACACACACACACACACACACACACACACACACATTGATGAGTAAGGACGAGTGGACATGGTATTACAGATCTCATCTAAAAGTGCCATATGAAGACTATATGTTGATCAAGATGTTGCATAATCGTAATGCCGATACGTCTCTCAACATGGCCACACTTGGAGATTTGCATGGGACTCTCCGCAACTTACCATACACAAACAGAGATGTTGGAAACATTAGAACAAAATTGAGAAATGAGGTGAGGCAGAACGACATGTCAAAAACTGTTCGGTATTTCCAGAGACTTCGGGCTGAGAGTTCACAATTCTTCTATGCTATCAAAGTAGATGAGAATAATACAGTGAGAGCACTTTTTTGGGTAGACGGAAGAACGCGAGAGATGTACCGGAGGTTCAAAGACTGTGTATTTTTTGACACAACCTTCTGTACCAACCGATATGATATGCCATTTGCACCCATAGTAGGCATCAATAACCACTTGCAGAGCATTATGCTTGGGTGTGCTTTGATACCGGATGAGACAATCCCCACTTTCAAGTGGGTGTTTGAGACTTGGATGGAAGCAATGGGTGGTGAACATCCAACATGCATAATGACGGATCAATGCAAATCAATTGCAGGTGCCATATCTGATACTTTTCCATTCACGATGCACCGTTGTTGCTTGTGGCATGTGCTTCGGATAGCAAAAGAAAAGCTTGGAGTACTTTTTAGGTCACGTGAAGGGTTCGAGAAGGAGTTTTTTAGCTGTATTTATGGTTCTGACACAGTTGGCGAGTTTGAGAACATGTGGCAGCTGATGGTGTCGAAGCATGGACTTGAGGCTAACGAACACCTCATTAATATGTGGGGATGTAGGGATACTTGGGCTCCCGCATACTTCAAGAATGATTTTTCCCATTCACTAGTACAACCGGGAGGTCAGAAGGACTGAACTTGTTTTTCAAGACGCTTGTGCATCCAGAGGACTCAGCTTGGCAATTTGTGAAGCAATACGAGTATATTCAGGAAACAAGGCTTGATAGGGAGGGCAATGCTGGCTTTTTAGGAGAGGCGACTGAAGCAACAGTATGGTCGAGGTATGTGGCATGAAATTGGAAACTATATTTTTTCAGATATACATATGAAAATGTACTCACAATACACATGTTTCTTTTTGTGTGTGTGTGTAGTTATAAGATTGAGGAGTGGGCATCAAAGTTCTATACCAGGGCTGCTTTTGCGAAGTTTAGGAAAATGATGGAGATGACAACAGCTTATAGCATATACCCGGTTGTGGGTAATGGTGTAAAGTACGAGCTATGTCGGAATGATCCTAGAGACAAGAAAGTAAGAACTGTAACTTTCGAGTCACATGACAATTCCTATGTCTGTACGTGCAACAGATTCAATGTGAATGGCATGCTGTGTCATCACATCCTGAAGGCTATGGTGCATACCAATGTTCAAGAAATACCTGAGAATTACTTGCTTCATAGATGGTCAGAGGAAGCTACGGTAACAGAAGCAAGAAAGCCTTTCAATGGTTTCAATACTGTTCCAGAAACAAACACTTTGAGGTTCAATGCATTATGCAGGACGTTGACAACGCTAGCAGCGGAAGCATGCTTTGGTGAAGGAACATACAAGATTGTTGAAGGTGGTGCGGAACATTTAACATCTTTAGTCTAAGCACACCGGCTGTCAGGTGGTGTAACCGAAAAGGATGCGGTGGAAGAAACAGATGGTGGTGTACAAAAGCTTGATAATCCTCCAAGGTCTGCCAAAAAGGGGCGGCCAGCTGATAAAGAAAAAAGGAAGAAGGCAGCAGTTCAGATTAGACAGGAGAAAGCAGAGAAGAAGTCCAAAAAAAGGAAGCCAAGCTGTTGTTCCAAGTGTAAAGAACCCGGCCACATCAAAAGACATTGCCCATATCGGGCTCTTGAAAACAAAGAAATATCTGAACGCGAGGAACGCCTAAGGCGGGAAACATAGCTCACTTTGTGATCATCTTTGTGTTGCTGAAGACAAGTATGAAGCATGGCTGTTGATGCTTCCAAAATTTGTTTGAAACTTCAAGCTTGTCATTATTAACTTTGAATTTGTGAAGTGCTTCATTGTAATGCTTAATCATGGGATTGTAGAGAGCAAACAAGGTTATTTTCATCTATATTTGAACAATATTTGTGACATCTTTTCCATTTGTGTAGCATAAGTTTAGGTGGTACCTTTATTAATTATGAACAGAACATCGGATGCACCTTGTACTGATGTACATAGTATACATGTTGGCACCAGTTTGTTTGCATGTAAAAACTCGTTTGTTCCGGTTTATCTTGTCTTCAGTTCGTGTTCCCATCATGGAAGCACATATACTACAATTTTGGTAAATAGCAGCACCAAGATACCTTTTTTTAAGCAAATTGAAATAGCTTTGCCAAAGTTGGTCGAGGAGTATCTTGAAAAGGAAATGTAGGACAGGTTTTGTACTAAGCATGATACCTGAACTGAGCAAGCATATAATTTTAGGAAAAGAAGCACTTAATTGAACTTTGAAAGCACGGAAATTACCATATACATTTGGTTTCTAGAAATTTCTTAAAATGGAAATGAAGCACAGGTTTTTTACTAAGCTTGATACGTAAACTTAGCAAGCAAATATATTTAAAAAAGAAGCACTTAATTGCACTACGGAAGCACGGATAAGAAAGAAAAAGCATATATATTTAAAAAAAGCACTTAATTGCACTACGGAACACGGAAATTACCATATCCAGTGGTGAAGAAACATTTCCAGAATTAGTACATGATACATCATATTTTTGTAGCATGGTAATTACGTTTTGGAAGCATGGTAATTTATAAAAAACAGCACAATTTTTCCCCTTTGGAAGCTAGGTGGTTACAAATATCCATCTGGGCAGCAACATTTCCAAACTTAGTACAAGGTACAAAGATTCCCAAGCATCTAAGTACATACTAACATCCTTCTAGAATTTGTTAATGCTAAATCTGGAAAGCATCATCTCTTTTCCTTTTTGGAAGCACAGTAATTACAAAACACCATTTAAATTCGTACTTCTCAAGATCAGTCATGTATTCATAACTTATTACAGAGTTTGAAAAGAAGCTACGACAAGCCGTATAGTAGTGGACAGTGAATTCAAAAGGGGAACAAGCCGTACAGTAGTGTGCATTACATTCAAAAGGGTCACACTAGAGTGTGGAAAGAACAAGTGTATATGCTTCTCTTCCTTCCAGAAGCTTATTTAGCGTCAAGGACCCAGATTGAGTCAGCTGTATTCGACGAAGATGTCATGAGCATGTGGGCTACGACCATGCGATTGTCAAACATGTCCTGCAATTTAATAATAGACGTCTAATTAGAATGTTAGCTGGAAAATTGTTGTAGCACATTGACTCAGATAAAAATTGGAATAGAATACATGCTTCCATTGATTAATTGTAGGTGAGGAAGCTAGATGTTACGAGATAACTGATTGAAATCCTGCATTTTCTTGCCATCCCAATATTTCATGAATAGCATTACAAAAATCCCGCAGTCAAAACTGGTGTGATAAGGAAGCAGTTAGATAATGGAAGCAAACTAAAACTCGAACTATGTATTTAGTAGTGCATATACTACTTGGTAGTCTGTTGGCGCAACTCCTCCGGATTGTGCTGCACGTATTTTGAAAAATCTTTTTTTGGAAATGCTTTTGCATATTTAGCAAGCGTGGCAAAAAAAAATTACCTACAGAGAAGAAAGAAAAAATTTGGAGGACCAATGGTTTTACAAATATTCAAACAACATTCATTTTTGGTTCGTACCAGGGAATGGGCTTTATCATATATGCTTGTTTTCTTTTCAGTCCTCATGGAGTCGAGAACACTGAATTGTTTGTGAAGAAGGATGAAGGAGACTAGAATCCAGTGTTCTCCATCGTCTATCGCAAAGTAGAGCTTAAAAATAGAAGCAAAGTAAGAATCACATGTTAGAAGCTTTAATGAAGACTTGCATTCACGAAACTATGACAAGGCAAGTGGCGTGTACCAAATTCTTCGATACGAGCTTATTTTCCTTGTACATTTTCTGGAACTCTTTTATACATGATTTTGGATCAAATGCGTCCTCTGCACAAGTAGTTTGGAATTCAAATTTGTTGGTTAAAATGAGAAATCATCACAAGGTAGTAAAAGAAATTCGTAACGAAGCATGACATGTACAGATTACATGAACTTACGGTAATGGACTGTGAGAATGCAAAATTTGTGCACAACGGCTCGCTGGAAATAGGGATGCTAACAACCATGTTGAAATGCCTAATGAAAATCTCCATGGTGTTTTTTTAACCCTTCCACGGGCTTTAAGAGATTCACAGAAGTTTGGATATGAGACATGGTAATTGCCGTAGTCGACAAAAGGTCGCCTGTGGAAGCACAAAAATTGTGTTAAAAATGTACATATGTTAAAGGAATGCATCAGAAAAGTAGGTAGGTAATTTTACATTTAACAAACAGTAATATACGTGAAAAGCAAGAATAAGTGTAGATGGTACCTTTCTTCATCGCCAACAGAATACCGGATGCACCTTCTAAGGATGTATGTGGTATAGAGTTCCTTTGCTTCATCGGTAATCTTAACTTTCTTCTGTTTAGCACCGGTATCTTTTCCTAGAAAAGCTATTTTCTTCCTGTTTTTCTTCTCTTGAGTTTGTGTTCCCATCATAGAAACACCTTATGATGCATGGATGTAGGTAGCAAAATGTTCTGCGTTACGTAGCACAGTGTGTGTACTCTAAACGAGCAAAATTTTTCAAGAAAACAGTATATATCAAGTTTAGGGAAGCTGGGAGCTAATGTTGAGAAGCATGGTGCATAAATGGGTTCAGTTTTGCAACTATGATCAGCAGCACATACTTTACAATTTTTGGAAGCATAGCAATTGGGTAATGTTTGCATAATATGTATAAATTGGAAACTGTAATTATCAGAAACATCAGGATGTGTAGTATGTAAAGGTATACATAGTTTGGAGACATGTTGCATTTGTAATAATAATTGACAGTAATAAAAATAAGTCTATAAATGTCGGAGAGAGTTGTATAGTACCAGGAGACTCAGGTTGATCATCGTCCGGTTTTGTTGCTTTCATAACATCAGATTCTACGTCGAGTGTCCTCTGATTTGGCGGTTTTAGACCAGAATTTGATTCCACATTATTGGGAGGGGCCACATATGGTGCATAGCCTGATATGAAATCAAGCCATGAACAAACACATAGACATGGAAAACTGACAACACGTCGAAATGATTGAAATAAGCAAAACATACCTTGAGGGGTAATTGTTGTGTTAGAAACACCTAGTGGGGAAGTGTTATTGAATTTTGCAATATGTTGTGTCCAAGTTTGCCCTTGAAGAAGGTCAAATGAAGGACATTCAATGTCATCTCCGCGACGCGGTGGTCTCGTTGTTGCAGCTTCATATTCTGCTTCAAGAGCCAGCTGGTTTGATGAAGATGGTTCCTTCCTACTTTCTCTTCCGGCAGAATTATTCTCTACCTCAGCTGCTATCCTCATGGCCTCATCCCAAAATTGTGTTCCCAGTGCTTCCATCGAGCAAGTAGGATCGGAAATATGTTTGTCTTTTTGGACAATTGTTGGTGGAACATGTACTTGTGGTGTAACAGTGGTGGTGGATGCTCTGGGTGGTGGGCCAACGGGCGGGGAAGCTATGTTAGGCAAAGATAACCCATCTGGAAGTGTGGCATGACTCTTAATAGCTTGAAACACATCAGAAGCTAAAGCTGCCATGTGCTTCGAGTGCAACTTTGTTAACCTGGATGTATGTTTTTTAACATCTTTTAGCCACAAAGATGTATGCTTCTCAAAAGTAGGTTTTATGAAATCTAGGAGCTTCTGTACATGTGAAAAGAAAAATATTGAGGAGAATAAAAATTTATTCGCTAATTTGAATATAAGAAGCATAAATAGCAACTTAGTATGTCACTCATAGAAGCATTCTTTGTAATAAAAAAGCATTATCTCTAAAATCTGCAATGACAATTGTACATTTGTAGTAGAAAATGATTTAAAACCGGCGGTACATAAAACATGTACCTGAGGGACAGAGTTGGGTATATCTGGTGGTAGGTGAGGTGCTTCCTGTAGGAAGCATGATGCATTTGAAGCAAAGTCAAAATGCGGGGTAACAAATTTGAAATGTATCCGTAGGAAATGCCTAGTTTAGTATTACCTGCCCCGGAAGAACCGATTTTGCAGCTTTAGGCTTAGGAAGAACATGTTCTTGGAGTGCTAGGTTACCAGATGTTGCAATCCCATTGGCATAAGGGGTGTCTCGGAATGGACGAAACTACAAAATATAATTGATGACATGAATTTCAGGATGCGGAAGAAATGAAGCATTATGTGGTGCAACAAGTAGAAAACACTAACCGTACGTACACCATATGTATGGGCATTTAGTGTCAATTTGTTTTTTCATGGTTCATAACAAACTTGAAGTCGGCGTCGGTAACATGGGAAGCTCTAGGGAGGGAGTAATTAATCCGACATTGCGACAAAGATGTCAAAGGGAAAGCCAAATTGTCCATGTAGACACCCTGCAACACACATATTTGGTGAATCTTCATAGGCATGTGCTTCACAATAAAAATGGAAACAAAAAGTATATATGAAACTTGACATACCGCGACCCATGGTATGCAACCGCCACACCATGATTGAAAATTGGTGTTACCATCATCAAGTGTCTTCTTCTTTCTATCTTGGAATACCTTGATTTCAGACATGGTATGTCGAAAAATATGTTGGCCCCAATCATAATCCTGAACCATCTTGGAATCACCAAGGCTTCCAAGATAATCTAACGAAAGCATATCCCCGGTTCTAGGGCAGAAATATGTGCTCACAACTAGTAGGAAAAAAAGACCTAAACCATGTTTCCTCATCCAAACTATTGTTTCCACCAACTGCTCGGCATGGGCTATTGGCGCCCTTCTTCCATAGTCTTTATCGATCTTGTAGAATTCCCGATATGGTGATTCTTCATGTTTACCAAGTAGCAGCACACTTCTATTTCCACGAGGGAGTCCGAGGACTTTGATAACAATTTCTTTGTTGAACATAATGCTTTTCTTGTTTCGAGGGTCCCTGAATTCACCAAGCTCAACATCTATGAGGCCAATCATCCATTGAAGCAAGCCCTTGGGAACCGAGAAAGCAGAAATGTCCATAAGAACTCCCCACCCTCTGTTAATAATGAGGGTTCTACGATCTTCATTTAGTCCCGCAACTATATCCTTCAAACGAGCAGCCGAAAAACGACTCTTCAAGTTATAAATTTGCTTGGTTTCCTTCATTCTTATTTAGGCTATCCCTGCCAAAATAAAACAGGAAACAATACTCAGTCTCACATTCAGAAAACAGTAGAAAGTGTACCCCTATCCTAAACCGAAATGTTTAAATTACAAATAAGAATACTTTGATAATATGAAACCATGACTAATGGGGTAGGAAAATTGAGAATTGTCTGTACTCAAAAGGCAAACCAAAAGGGAAAGTCTAAACAAACATCGCTAGGAATAAAAATAAGCGGAAAACACATATTTTTTCCATGCACAAAATGACAATTTCAGTGTAGAAGCTTCAACACATCAAATGGGTAGGAAGCACGACACATTTATGTAACACATGTACTGATTTGGAAGTAGAAGAAAAATAAACTGCGGTGCAAAACATGACAAGCTTGATGTAGAAGCACTGATATTTGAAAATACAAATGCTCATGGTTGCCGCCAATATGTATGAAACTATGCTATGGGAAGCAGAAGCACAAAAAATGTCTTTCATGCACAACACACCGAAATCATTCTGGGATGAACTAATATTTCACAACGAAAAATGATTCAATTGTAAGCTCTAATAAGTAAAATTGCAGATGTATGTTGTGTGGAATACAAATTATTTACATGAACAGCTATGAAAATCTTAACAATACGATTGGCACAGGAATTTTTGCATGGGTGCGCAGTTGACATCTCAGATTAAAGGATTGGGAATGACATTTTAGGACTCATCGTTGTATATCCTGAGATCATGCGTGCTTCCATGGCTACTGAGTCTTAAAAACAGAAATACTAATAGGAATACGTTGAATTGAGTCCTTAGATTTCTGAAATAACAGACACCAAATTGGGCAAAGTGTAAAATTACCTACGAGACCCCTTTGCCGGCCACGGGTGGATGAAGAAGACAATAGAAGAGCTTCAATCCCGAGCACTATCGTCGACAACCACGGGTACGCATCCCCTCTTCTCCTCCTGCCTCGCGTTATCGACGCCAGCCACGGATGCGCCGCCCCTCGTCGCCTAATCCACCGCACTCTCGTCGCCTGCCATGGATGCGCCGCCCCTCGTCGCCTACTCCCGCGCCGCCGGTGGACACGATTTGTGGTAGGGAGAACTTCAACCAGGGGATCTCTCCACTCCGTGATAGCCATGATGAACTGAGCAGGGGTGGGAGATGGTCGTGCGGGTCCGGATCTGTTGATACGATGGGAGGAAGCAGTCGGAGTAGAGCGCGAGAGGGTCGGGGTCGAGCGAGGCGACGACAGAGAAGCAGAGCGAGGGGGGTTGGGGGGAGAAGCAGAGCGAGGCGGCGAAGCAGAGAGAGGGGGTTACGGGTTCTTTCGGTAATAATTAAATTGAGGCATTATTTACGGGAGCGATTAATGGGATTGAAAAATTAAACTGTGTTGGTTAGATTAGGAAACCTGCAGCGCGCGATCGGAATCGGATCGACGGCATACGAAAGGTCCAAAGTTTCGCTCGAGATCGGACCAAGATCTATAGTATTTACCTTGTGTTAATGAAATTATGAACTTTATGATGTGGAACAAATTGAATAATTTATTGCTTGGAAGGGTGCATTCGAAATTGCTTATTTGTTTAAAAATAACGATGATGCACCTTATAAATATGAAACTTATGATATACTTGAATTTTGCTTTGATAATTACAAAGAAGGAAACGGCTATATTCTTAAATATCTTTATAGCTGCTCTCAACCAAAGGAAACTAATGCTTTGAAGAGCCTATGGAAGAGGAAATTGGTGAATCTGAAATCTCATTGGATGAAAAGGAGGAGGAGAGTGATGATCAAGAGGAGGAAGAATGCCCATGTCTACCTCCCAATGATAGTATATCTTTAACTCCTACCTTGTTTTATTGCAATCCATGCTACTTTGATAAGAATTCTCTATTTCTTCCAACTATTGATATGCATGATAATGAGGAAGTTTGCTTAGAAAAATTATATGATAATGCTCTAGATGATGGTCCTATGTTACTTGATGTTATAAATTATAATTATACTGAAAATAGGATTTCTATAATGTGTCCTATACCATTTATGGGTGATCAATCATCTTGTTTTGATATTGCTAAAAGTGGGAAAAAGAGGAGCTGATTTTAAATTTTGATCCCACTGTTTTGGAGCTTGGTAGGAATTGTGTGCTTTTAGACCATGACAAACATGCTTTATGTGATAATTATGTTGTTGATTTTGTTCATGATGCTACTGGAAATTATTATAAGAGAGGAAAATATGGTTGTAGGAATTTTCATGTTACTAAAACACCTCTCTTTTTGTTGAAAGTTTTGAAGTTGCTCTTGTTCTACCTTCCCATGATTTCTAGTTTGAGCTTCTTTAACTTATTTCTTTACAAGATTCCTATGCATAGGAAGTGGGTTAGACTTAAATTTGTTTTATACTTTCTTCTTGATGCTCTCTTTTTCTTTAATTTATATTTCTTATGTGAGCATCTTCTTCAATTGAAAACACGTGAATCTATTTTTATGGGCCTAGCTAAAAGACGTTAAAGAAAAACGCTACCAGGAGACAACCCGTTTTATTTCTCCGTTTTCAACATGTTTTCCTTCGTGGGTGTTGTATATTTCCTTAGCAACCCCGATGTATCTTTTCTTTTGTGTTTTTGTTGAGCCAAGTAAAGCCTCTAGTGGAAAGTTGAGACTATATTTCGGATTTCTACGCAGGAAACAGATTTCTGCTGTCCACTGTTAAATTCGTATAAAATCACAGAAAATTCAAAATGGCCCGTGTTTTTTTTTGCGTAATCCTGGGCTGTATACGCAAATTTTCTTAGTTGACCACGTTTTGATTTGAGCAACAGAAGATTTTCAAAAAAATCATCTTTACCTGTTGTCCTGTTTTGACAGATTTCTGCCAATAATTGCATTTGCATCTTAATCTCTTTCTTTTGGTATTCTTTTGAGAAAAAGAGTTTTAAAAGAAGTTGTGACAGTAGCTAATGTGTTTTTGAGTGTTAGGCTTGTGTTGGAACTGAACCATGTGAATTTATTATTTCGATTGCACTAACGTTGCTAATGAAGATTGTGAGATGTTTGATGTGAAGGAAGTTTTCAAGGGTCAAGAGAAGAGGATGATATGATGTGATAAAGAAGAGCGAAAATACTAAGCTTAGGGATGCCCCGGCGGTACATCCCAGAATATTCCAAGAATACTCAAGCGTCTAAGCTTGGGGATGCCTTGGGCATCCCCTTCGTCATCGACAAATTATTAGGTCACTTCTAGTGAAACTATATTTTTATTCGGTCACATCTTATTTGCTTTACTTAGAGCGTCTTTAATTTTTGCTTTCAGTTTATTTTTATTTTTTGCTATAAGCTTGGTTGGACCCCAGCATTCTTTTATTGGAGAGTGACACGCTCCACTTTTTCATGGGAATACTTTGTATTTTTAATCTTTGTCTGGCTGTTGCATTTATTTAGCTCCTGTTTTGCATGCATCTCTTATCAGAGCTATTAGTCTTAGTAGTTTTATATGAGTCCTCTCATGTTTGCTTGCTTTAGAATTTGGGAGTTTTTGTTAAAGCATGTCTTGTATGGTGCTTGTTGGAAAAGAAACTGCTGCTTGAAGTAGAATTTTTAATGGTGCAAGTAGAAGCTTGTATAGACTGTGGCTAGAACTTTTTCATGCCATGCTAGATGTTATTTTAGTTTTAAAGCCTTGTTGTAATTGAGTAGCATGAATAAGCCTCAAATAGCTGAGAGTGTTTAATGTGTCATTAAAATATTCATGAGTTGTTCTTGTCATAGTAAAGCATAAATTTATGGTATTCTCTTTCGAATGTTTTATTTGGTTGACTTGGTGCATTATCACACCATGTTTATGACTATGAACCAGTCACGAATAGCCTCCATGACCATTTAATTTTTGATCTTGTGATGCCACTTATGTTTTGATCAATGATGTTTATGTCGCTATGCATGATTATGGCTCTTATGCTCTCTTGATTTGTCGCTCCCAGTCTTTTTCTAGCCTCCACCTGTACAGAGTATAAGCTCTACTCGTGCATCCAACTCCCTAAACAAAAGTTTTTCCATTGTGTCCACCATACCTACCTACATGTGGTATTTCACTGCCACTTTGCTCATGTGGTACCTTTAAAACCTTTTAAATTAATCCTGTTTTATGTTCCTGTTTTTGCTCATGAGGACGTCAATAGAGAATCTTTATCTCACTTATTGATTGGATTTCACACCCTGGACTAGAGGCTTCATCCGCTTATCCAAATGATAGAAGAGCTGGCAGCGGGGTTCCCAGCCCCAAATTAATGCAAACGAATTCTCTTCACTATTTTTGCCCCTGATTTATCGGTCAAAGCATAACTGTGTAAACAAAAGAGAAAGAGGGATGCCTTTCTACCCAGATGCGTCCTTCTCATGGGAGCCGCTCTTGTGAAATCTAGTTGGCTTATGACGTACTGTATTTTCTGTTTACCATTCGTTGACATTAGCATACATCTCTTAAAATATAGACACTCCTCCATGGTATGTGATTGCTGGCAGGCACCCGAGGATTCTGTTAGCCATGGTTTGTGAAAGATGGATGGGAGGAGTGTCAAACTTTTAATACCTCTGTTTAATAAAATAAAAAGCTCTAGTGAGTGATCCCTACTTCCCTCTGCGAAGTGCCTTTCTTTTACTTTTATGTTGAGTCTCCATCTTCTAACTTTATGCGCAGTTGAGAGAGCATTTTTACCATTCTGAGTTTTAGGTGTATTTGTCCCATAAACATCATTAGCTGATTCATGAAGTGTTATTGTTTGTTCTCCAACTATTTGTTCTAGCGTTCCTCATGAACTTTGAAGGTGTCCTGGCATTTATGTTTTGTCCCACTCTTAAGGACTAGTGAAATACCACTTTGCCATGCTTTCTCTATACGTGAAACAAACGTATATCTTTCTTTGCATTATTATTCATGATCATTTACTTGAGATACTTCTCATGATGCAAAGTGATTACTATGATTTATTATTAAAGTTCTATTATCATGTTTATGTTTAAAGTTCTATGATCTCAGCTTACATATGGTTTTACATTTTTATGATCAAGTTTATGTTAGTAGCATGTCACCTTAGAAATTATTGTGTTTTATCGTTTACCTACTCGAGGACGAGTAGTAACTAAGCTTGGGGATGCTTGATATGTCTCCAACGTATCTATAATTTCTGATGTTCCATGATGATATTATGCCAATTGCTACATGTTTCTCCCTTCTTTATAGCATTTTTACACGTTTTCCGGGACTAACCTATTAACAAGATGCCAAGTGCCAGTTCCCTGTTTTCTGCTATTTTTTATTTCAGAAAAGTTGTTCTGGAAATATTCTCGGAATTGGACCCCACAAATCCCGAAGTCCCTATTTTCCCCGGAAGCATCCAGAAGACCGAAGAGGAGTCGAAGACGAGCCTCAGGGGGCCCACACCATGGGGTGGCGCGCCCCCCCTTGGCCGCTCCAAGGGGTGGTGTGGGGCCCCCAGGGCTCCACCGCCTTTGCCCTTTCGCCTATTTATTCCCCCCGGATGGAAAACCCTAGACACCTGATCAAATATCCCCGAACAGTTTCGCAGCCGCCGTCGCCGTCAACCCTAGACCAGGAGGGTCTGAAGCTGTCTCCCGGCACCCCGCCGGAGAGGAGATCATCACCGGAGGCCTGTTCATCACCATGCCTGCCTCCGGAGTGATGCGTAAGTAGTTCATCCTTGGACTACGGGTCCATAGCAGTAGCTAGATGGTTGTCTTCTCCTCCTATGCCTCCATGTTTAGATCCCGTGAGCTACCTAACATGATCGAGATTGCTCTTATGTAATTCTATGTGCTGTGTTTGCTGGGATCCGATGAATATTGAGCTTATGCCAAGTTTATTATAGGCTTTATTGCATATGTTATTTGTGATCATGCATGCTTTCCGTTGCTAGTGGTTGCTCTGGCCAAGTAGTTGCTAGTGACTCCAAGAGGGAGTATTTATGCTCGATAGTGGGTTCATGCCTCCTTTTCGCATGTGCTCGAGTGACAGAAACATGAAGGGAGAGGATATGATGTTGCCACTAGGGAGAAAACAGCGGTGTGAGTGCCCACGTGTACAATCATTGCTTACATTACACACATTGCTTAATGCGATTATCTGTTGCTTGCAACTTAATACCTAAGGGGGTTCGGATGATAACCTAAGGGTGGATTATTAGTCATAGATGCAGTGAGATTACGGTCTATGTATATTGTTGTAATGCCCGCACTAAATATCATAGTTGTCGTCATGTCATGAATGTGCACTACGGTGCAACCTCTATTTGTCAATTGCCCAGCTATAATTTGTTCACCCAACATGCTATCTTTTATGGAGAGACACCACTGGTGAACCTATGAACCCCGGTCCATTTTCCTACACCGTTAAACAAACCTCTACAATTTCCTGCTTTCTTTACTTACTGCAAGCATACACTATTTTCCACACTATACGTCTAATCTTTGTTTTTCAGCAAGACCGGTGAGATTGACAACCTCACTATACCGCTGGGACAGAGTATTTTGGTTGTGTTGTGTGCAGGTTCCGCGTTGTTGCTGACACCGGTGAGGCGCCATCACCACCGTCAGTGGCATCAATCTTCTGAAGATCATCTTTCTCCTACTGGATTGATAACCTTGGTTCTTAACTAAGGGGAAATTCCCACCATTGTGCTCATCACACCCTCCTCTTGGGGTCTCCCAACGAGTGCAAGATCTGCACCATCGGAGCGTCCCGTGTCTGCTCCTCCTATAGCATTCACGACTTTTTCTCTCCATCAGTGATCGGAGGCTGTCTGGTCTTGGCGGAGAGTCTTGGGGGAATAGTGTGTTGAGTTTAGCCCCGTTCTTGGGTCTGGAGTGGTATTAGCCATATGTTGTATGGTTTTCGCCCGGTTTTCCGCAAATTAACTGGGCACCTTCTTCTTAATTAATGGATAAGGGTAAGCCTTTTCCTTCGTTTCAAAAATATAAGCTCCAGAGATAAGGCAAAGCTTTTTTCCTTCAGAACTTTTCGGAAATAGAAAAACAACAAAAAACAACAACTGACCTAGGGCATCTTGTTAATAGGTTAGTTAACGAAAACATCCGGTAACGAAGGAAAACATGTGAAATCACGATAATAACATAAGGGCATTGGATAGAAAACAAGCATGGAGCATAAAAAATTTATAGATACGTTTGCAACGTATCACATAGTTGTTCTGTGTTCTCTCATGTTGATGGGTGACGAAATATGAACTAATATGATCTTCTATTTGTTCTCATATTTGCAAACAAATGTTACTTGTATGGTTCATTCCACAAAAACCTGTCCCAGTTACTAACGAAAGTGCATAATTTTTAATGACGTTAAAAGTAGGGTTAATTTGAAATGACAATTGATTTTTTTTAGTATATTACTTACTAGTGTAGTATACCCAATGTTTTTCTCCGTGAGCTTATGGACAATAAGAAAGTCGATTCGTTCATAGTGCTTCCTGGAAAATGTAACAACTATAAAAATTTGTGGAGCAGAGAGTTCCAATGATGGAGGTTTTACCAAAAAAAATAATGATATCGTCACATCCTAGAAATTCAGCATGAAACCACCACATTTTCAATTACTAGCAGTGTAGTATACGTATGAGGTTCTATGTGATAAAACTAGCAAATTATTATAGAAAACATCAAATAAATATCAGTTATTGATCGTTTAGTTTGTTAATTTCCTTGTATGGAAAGCGGATACCGAAACACATTGACTTGGTCCTCTACATCGTACAATTAAAGTTAGTATATATCAGCAGATAGGCTAATATAACCTGACTCATTGATCATCATCTTCTCTTTATTATTGGAGCCAAATATAGTAGCTCCACATAATTCATGGTCACCATACAAATTCACCACCATCTGATTGTAATAGTATAATCCGTAGTGCCCGGTAAATCGTCATAGTCTCCCCCATTATATGTGATCTTTTCTCTTGTTGGCTCTCATCAAGTTCATAAAGAAATCCATCTTGAGTCACAAGTTTCATCGCATAACTAGTCATGTCATATAATTGTTCTCTAACATAGCAAGGAACATACTATACATAAAAAGTAGTCATTTTTCGTGTCATATGCACAAAATCCTTGTTGGCCGGTGTTTCTCAAATTAAAAGAAAATACAAGAGAAATGTGATGAACTAAAATGAATCTTGAAAAATTCATCAATGCAGCAATTTGAAGGGTGAAAACAACTATGTAACTTCCTTACACACATAATTTCATCCCTATAAGAAATTTATGTCACACGTAATTAAGCCATATGGACCACATAGGCCATGTTGTCTACACTCTACACTACAATATAAAACCTTGTTTTTATGATGCAGAGACATTGCATTCCACAAAAATCTGTCCCAATAACTAGCGAATGTGCATATTTGAGTCCCAATTCCTTAATATCCGGCGTTAATCAAATTAGTAAATTACAGTAGCACCCACCTCCATATGCAATCTCGTCGTTCAACATTATTAAATTGTACATCAACCAAATTATTGTCATGTGTTAATTTGCATCTGCTGTAGGTCCTAGGAGCCTTGTCCACAACTGGTTAATTTCATTCGGGAAAAAGGGATCACTTTCGCTAGCGTGAACATCAGACAAGACAGAATAATGCTTCAACGTGAGAACATCATCATCCCAAAGAATATAACATCGACATCCAAGATCTGCTCAAGTCCGAAGAGAGGTTCCAGTATGTTCCACCGTACGACAGGGACAAAATGGGATATCTAGCAGCGGCCATCATTGATAGGTTTTGCGGGAATTTCAAGGATGATTTCCTATCCAACGACTATCACTACTGGGAGCAGAAGCCTCTTACCGCGTTACACATTGAGTATGCAGCAAGAGACGGGTATTACAGCTACGAGTTGTACCGTATGATCCTTACTATTAAAGACGGGCTACCTCGGGGGACTCGCAAGGCTAAATTTTTTGCAGATGAAGCAACCGCGGATGAAGCTGCGGAGGATGAAGCTGCGGCGAATGAAGCTACGGCAGACGAAGCAGTTGCAGATGATGTGACGGCTAATGTTGCGGTGTGACCGACTGTGTCAAAGAAATGTCTTTCACGGGGGTGGTCACTAGACAAAGACGACGATGACGAGCACATTGTCGCAAATGGGTGAGAGTGACCATGGTGCGACAGATGGATTATGGTTTAAATAATCTAATAGTGTCATTTTGATATTTAGATAATTTATGGTTTGTAATGAACTAAATGTGTGTTTATTTTTTTGTATGCACTCTGATGCTCGTACTTATCATCAGAGTATTTCATTCCGACTATGAATTCATTGATGCAACTCTCGAGATCATGGTTAATTTTCCTTCTGGAAACCTACAAGTCCAAAATTCTCTGGACCGTGTAGCTACCTCAAGAAGGGCCTAAAATATAATGTGGGAGAGGCCGTGTTCAAACCCATATCAGACCTCGATGTTCATAATACAAAACCTTCTCTAAAAGTGTGTCCCGACGAGCTGGGTGTTTTTATGGACCGGCGCACAATATTTTCGAGGCCGTTTGTCGTACCGACCGACTCCAATGATGCATCAATGCCGAGCCGACTATATTTTCTAGCATCCTCGGGAGTTTTGGGAGGGGGGATTTATTTTAGCCCACGACGGATTATGTTATATTGGATCCATTCTTTTCTTTAGAGGTTGTTTATCTACACAAACCGGCTGAGGGGTCGCGCTTCCGAGCATGTTCTTTTTAACGTGTAAAACCGTTTCTGGTAACAATCTCTAATACCTAGTTTTGTACTAGTGTAAGAGTCCATTCCGGACATTCGGCGAGAAAGTCCGCCAAAGCTTTCCCCTTGCTGGTCTTGCTGTTGTCGAAGTATAAGTCGTAGTGCGAGAGTTCCACCGACCACTCCACGACCCGACTAGGAGCGTGCCCGTTGGATAACATGCACCGGAGCGGTACGAAGAATATACTGTGATCGGATGCGCCTCGAAGTAGTGTCGCTGGTTCCTGGCAGCCAGGATGATGCCGGGGAGGATCTTGTAGATCTCGGAGTACCGTTCCCGGGCGTCATGCAACACAGAGCTGACATAATACACATGGAACTGTATTCGACAGGTCCGACCAGGTTTGGTGGCTGGACCCCTTTCTTGTCGTTCTGGCAATTCTTCTCTCATTCGACTACTAACACGCCACTCACCGTCTGGTTAGTGGCGGCTATGTAGAGGCACAATGGCTCGCACGGATCGGGCGCGATGAGCACATGCGGTGTTGACAGGTACTTCTTCAAGCCCTTCAACGCCTCATGTGCCTCCCGGTCCATTGCAACTAACCCTTGTCATTGAGCAGTTTGAACAAGGTTAGGGCCTGCTCGCCTAGCTGGGATATGAAATGCCCCAACACGGTGAGGCACTCGTCGAGTCGCTGCACATCATTGACCCGGTGAGGTGCCTGTATGACTCTTATGGCCCCGATATTGTCGGGGTACCCGAGCAACTTGCCGGATGCCACGATGGTGCACTCCGCGGGGTTGAGCTTCAAGTTGATCATTCATAGGAGGGCCGTGACGTGCTAGCCCTCGGGACTCATCTCAAGTTCCAGCACGACATGGGTGCAATCAGGGAAAGGACGACCTCTCCTAACCTTCTGAGAGGGAAAGGAGATGGCGTGCATGCGTGCCAAGTGTCACCACCACAAAATTTTGGTGGGTTTTCTGTTTCCCACCAAACGGAGGGCGAGATGGGTGGCACGCATTTATTTTTTTAGATCCGTTTTTTTTCAAAACGTAATATCTTCTGAAGCGTAATTCGGAATTGTAAACCGTTTTCATATTTGAACTCCTCGCGTCGAAATTTTCAAAACTAGATCACATGTTGATAGGTTTCGAGAAACTTTTTTTTCGGACTTTGTACACCCTGTTGTTTATACTTTCTACTTTCGGTAGCACGCCCGTATGTGTACACCATGTATATCCAGTAGCACGATGCTCGGGTTCGTCTTGATATTTTTTTACGGCTCGGTTTCGTCTCGATAAACATTTATAAAAATCTTGAAGGGGTACATTGAAGGGGGTATATAGGTCGTTGTGCGCATTGGTCGAAGTGTGCATTGGTCGTAATGCGTGCTACGGCTCGGCGTTGCCTCGTACTACCGCTCGGCTTCGCCTCGAACAAAATGCCTATGGTGTTTCATCTAAAAAGTGTACACATGTTGTATCTAAAAAGTATAAAAAATAGTTATTAAAAGTATAGAAAGGATGTTTCTAAAAGTATATATGTTATACGTGAAAGTATAAAAAAATTGCTACTGAAAGTATACAAACGTTGTTCTGAAAGTATATATGTTATATGTGAAAGTATAAAAAATGCGCTACTGAAAGTATACAAAAACTGTTCTGGAAAGTATAAGCACGGTGTGCCTGGCTATACATCCATCTGGGTGTACACATCCGCCTCGGGTACGTCGGCCCTTCACTGGGTGTACACAGTCTGGGTATACATCGGGCCTTCACTGGATGTACGAGCGCGTGGGTATACAACCGACTGGGCGTACACCGTTGTGCACGTGAGTGTACACCCATGGTGCACTTGTGGCGTACTCCGGTCACTGCACATGGGCGTACATCTGTGCGTAACTGGGCGTACATCCGTGTTGATTCTGGGTGTACAAAAAAAGTTTCTCCAAACCTATCAACATGAGATCTAGTTTTGAATATCTCGACGCGAGGATCTCAAATAAGAAAGCGGTTCGTAATTCCGAAATACGGTTCTCGAGATATTTCATTTTGGAAAAACGGATCACGAAATAAATGCGTTTCCACCCCTCCACCCGTCCGTGGGTGGGAAGGGAAAAATCCCACCAAAACTCCCTCGTGCTGCCACTTGTCACGCATGCGAGCACTCGTGGGGGCCGCGGGAAAGGAGAAGACGACACTTGAGGCGTTGAGAAGACACGAGAAGGAAAGACATCAAATGTGGGTGATCTTCCGAAAGGGAGGGCTTTTTCTAGCGATTTCAGCACGGCACGGTTTTTTTTTTGAAATATAAACACAACTATATTAAGCACGCAAGCCGCCTCATTAAAAACCTTCCAGCCCCCTTAGGTACTCTGGTAAGGAAAAGAGTGCGTCGTGAAACTTGCGGCCACAGAATCAAAATATCGTTACATCGTTTGTGAGTTGCTCAAGAATAAAGTCCGGCGGATCCTCCAGCCAAACTACATACTGGGTTCCCTCCGCCTTACTAGCTAGGCTATGAGCAACCTGATTACTCTCTCTCGGACAATAGCTGAAAATTACATGAGCAAAGCCTCTACAAAGGAAAGTGCATTCTTCATAGATGGCTGCCGCTGCCCCTACCGAGTTTCCCCCTTCAAGCATCGTTGAGACCACCTCCATGCAATCAGAGTTGACGATGATTCTATTGCAGCCAACTTGGCCAGCTAGAAGGAGACCATCCCGGAGAGCCCTAGCGTCAGCCATACCAGCATCCGCTATAGTGGGAATACCGCAATTGCTTGCGGCAATGGAAGCGCCCCTCTCATCACGGATCACTGCACCCGTAGCACCCGTGTAGAGATCATTATGAAAAGATGCATCGACGTTTAACTTTGTGTATCCTTCTTTCGGTTTCTCCCATCCTCCTTGCCGAACAACCGAGTTTTTCTTGGCTGCCCGAGCGTAATTTGATGCAATGGCCAAAATTGCCATCGCCGTTCTTGACGTATTAGCCACCTGCTCTTCATGTTTAATTTGCCGCCTTTGCCACCACAGGTACCAGCAAGTAGTTGCGACCAGCTCTCTCCTACCGATATCCCTTAGCCTAGGGGCTGGCGCGTCGGGCAGACGGAACAATACTTCAAAGACACCCGAACCCGCTCTATCAAAAGTAGACATTTGATCAATAAGCTCAGATAAGCCAAGGTGTTCCCATACCTCCTATACCCGCGGACACTGGAAGAAGGCGTGCAAAGTATCCTCGCAGTAAATGTTGCACACCGGACACAAGCTACTAGTAATGATGTGTCTGTTAGCCAGAGTGCAATTGAAGGGTATAGTGCCATGCAATAGGCGCCAAGAGAAGATCTTCACCTTTGGAGAAACACGCATTGCCCATAGGTTAGACCAAACCGGATTAATAGCAGCAGTACCTTGTTCATTTGTCCTCATAAGTTTTTTTCCATGCTGGTGCTCCCATTCGGTGTGATAGGATGATCGGACAGTAAAGATCCCCACTCTAGTATTGTTCCACGAAACGAAATCATCCATCATTCCCAACGCCAAAGGTATTTTAAGGATCCTATTGACATCCATAGACAGGAATAAACTTCGGAGCTTCGTCTCATCCCAACACCGGTTGAGGGGATCAATCAGTTCAGACACATATACCGTATCAGAGTTGGCCCTCTCAGTAACGAGTTTTCTTGAAGGGCTCATTGGAATCCATGGATCATCCCATATTTTTATGTTTTCACCGTTACCAACACGCCATATGTGGCCTCTCTTGAAAGTTTGGATACCCGACCAAATACTTTGCCAGGTTAGCGAAGCTCCCTTCTTGAGACCAGCATTAAGTAGATCACCGGAAGGGAAATATTTAGCTCTAAGCACTCTTGCACATAAAGATTCCGGTTCACATAATAACCTCCAAACCTGTTTCGAAAGCAAGGCAAGGTTAAAACAATGAAGGTCCCTGAAGCCCATACCTCCTTTCTTCTTAGGAATACACATTTTCCACCACGCGAACCAATGCATGTGTTTTTGTCCTTCTTCATCCCCCCACCAGTACCGGGTCATTGCATCAGTTAACCCTTTAATGACTAGTTTAGGGAGCTTAAAGACTGACATCGCATATGCAGGGATGGCCTGCGCAACAGCTTTCAGTAAAACCTCTTTACCACCATATGATAATAGCTTCTCCTTATACCCCTTCAATCTTGCGCACATTCTGTCCACCAGATGCATGAAACAGTCGGATCGGTCTACCCCAACTAGAGGAGGTAGCCCAAGATATTTATCCGTAATTGATTCAGTTAGAATATTAAGCTCAGAACAGACTGCTTCCTTCACTGTCACCGTTGTACACGGACTAAAGAAAATACTAGATTTACCTTCACTCACCAATTGCCCCGATGATCTGCAATAGTCTTGTAAAATTCTCCTCAATGTTACAGCGTTTGCCACATCAGCACGCATGAGAATCAATGAGTCGTCCGCAAACAATAGGTGAGAAACAGCGGGTGCATTACGGCACACCCGAACACCAATCAGATTCCCAATATCCTCTTCATATTGTAGCAGACTAGATAAGCCCTCCGCGCATAAAAGGAACAAATAGGGGGATATGGGATCTCCCTGCCGCAAACCCCTAGTCGGGGTAATGGTCTCAGAATTATCTCCGTTGATCCTGATTTGATATTTAACCGATCTGACACACTCCATAATCAACGAGATCCAAAGAAGATTGAAACCAAGTCTCTCAAGCACTTTTCCTAGAAAACCCCATTCAACACGGTCGTACGCTTTGTGCATATCAAGCTTAATCGCACAAAGCCCATATTTCCCAACAGTTTTCTTGTTGATAGTATGGTAGGACTCATAGGCAACTAGGAAATTATCCGTGATTAACCTGCCCGGGACAAACGCACTTTGCGTTGGAGAGATGATATCGGGCAGGATTGTCTTCAACCTAGCTGCAAGTACTTTGGAAATAACCTTATAAATAACGTTACATAAACTGATAGGTCTGTATTGTGTTACCTTATCCGGGGAATCGATTTTCGGAATTAGAACTATAGTAGTATCGTTCCATCCATCCGGGACCCTCCTTGCATTAAGCGTAGCAAGGACCTCATCAGTAAGATCATCACCAATAGGAGCCCAATAGTTTTTGTAGAAGATTGCGTGGAGGCCATCTGGCCCCGGCGCTTTGAGATCCCCTATGTTGAAAATTGCTCTCTTAACCTCTTCTCTAGAGTAATCAGCACAAAGAACCGCATTCATCTCAGGAGTCACACACGGTTTAATTTTATTGATAACAGAGGGGTCAGGGTCCTCCACTTCCGATGAGAAAAGACCTTGGAAGTAGCTCGAGATATGCTCTGACAGCTCCCTTGGATCTTCGACCCATTCATCTTGATTGTTCTTCAATTTTTGACGTTTCTGGACAGTTTTCTTTTTCTTTTGCTGTTTTCGGGCTGTTACTAGGCTGGGCTTTTTTCGGAACAAAAAGCTCAATGGACAGGGACTTGCCGGCCCGCGGGCCTATCCTCTTGCCGCAGACACGGGTCACACGGCTCGTTTAGTTACGGCTGCGCGCGAGCTAGGGTCATCTGGCCAGCTTTGGCCGCCCCGTCCGCACTCCGCAACCCTGCGAGACGTGCGAGCCGCCGCGTCCTGCACACGGCCGCGCCGCCCACCTCTGTGCGCCGCCCTGCTGCCCGGCCTCAATACGCCACCGCGCGGCCCGGTGCGCGCTAGCACGTCTGTCGCGGCTCCGGCTATAATTGCTCCGTCCTGAATACTGCTGCTCGTAACCCTAGTTCCGCCCCCAATCAGCTGCACCATAATAACGTATCTAGATCGATCCCCCAACTATCTTTGGATGCACTCTGTTTCTCCGGCTATCAGCTGCTCGTAACTCTCGTGCTTTGGATGCACTCTGTTTTCTCCGGCTAATTTTGGGTACTGTTTTCCCTCCTTGCGCCCAGGTTGCAACGATGCAATCCGAGAGAGGTACACAAAACGAAAAATTTCGTCAATTATTTCTTTCCTGCGCAGTTTGTAACACTCACATTTGTGTCCTATAGTGATAGGAGATCCGGATCAGGCTAACCCTTCTCAAGAAGAGCAATTCGGCAGCATACCCAGTACACATGTTGCCTCAAGCTGGGATCAAAGTCTTGGCTCGCTTACTTCATTGGATGAGGGTGCTGTGCTTACATACACGCATCGGTTAACTGTGCGTCTAACCGCTCTGCATACAGTTCTTGATTGAATATTAACTTATTGTCCAGGTGGCTCCATGCATCCTGCATGCACAGGCGTAGTTTTTCACCTCACCAAAACCAGGGCATATCTTCTGGCTTCAGCAAGCTTGTTTGGATCTAGTCATGATGATGGATTGATCACTTTCAGAAGGGAGGTTGGTACTGCCAATTTGTTCGATAGCTATATTTTAAGATATTAATGGAAAATCATTCTTGCTATTTCACGTGTTGTCTCTGTTTCATCACCAGGCCAAAGTGCGCCTTCCAAATGATCAAGTTGTCAATGGAATTCCGATATTCTACTGCTCAGACAGCAACCTCTCTGTTGTTAGTGTCTTTCCAAAAGCATGTCTTCTTCGTGCAGCGTCTCTAGATTGTCATCACCAGCAGCTTCAGCCTCACAGTCAAGTAGTCTCTGTTCGGCGCTGCTTCGACTCGGGAAAATTAATCCATACAGCTGGGATTCTTCAAAAGGTTGCTGTCTTAACATGTGAAACTTGTATGATGACTGTTGATTCCCCCTTTTACTTCTATATACATGGTTAGAATAAATAATTGATATAAATGATTCAGTTTACCAATACATGCACCGAAATTCATACTTTGTAACCGCAAACGTAACTACTCCCCTTTTTCGTTTATGCAAACCTCGTTCAACAACACTGTTTAATTTTTAACGCTTGGCTGAGCATGACTTTTATTCCTTTTCTCTAGGCTGCAGCTGAAGGACTTCTCACTGATTCTCTTGGGAATTTTGTTGGGTTCAACTGCTATGCTAAACATGGGACTACTTTCATATCAAGCAGTACAATTCTGGAATACGTGGCTGACTTTCAGGCTGCACGCACCAAATTGTATGCCCTCCGTACTCCCTGCACTTATGAACTACGTAGTCTAAAGTCGGCTTACGCATGCTTAGGAAAATCTGTAATAATAAGGATTTTAACTTAATTGTCCCTTTTTGGGATGTCATGCCCTGATTTGCCTTTTTTTTTATAGCACAGTACACAGGAGAGCACATTTAGTCTCTGACTCCAATTTCTCCTTTTGTCTTTGCAGTCCCTTTTTATTATTTCAGTTCGCACAGTTTCGTATATATTATATGCACATATGATGCATGGTCTACTTTTTCTGGAGTTATTACTCTTATGAGTTTACCAAATTCAGTAGGAGGGCTAGAGATGGTCTATGGAGTAAACTCGGCTCGCAACGGGAGCACCCCACGAAAATCTCCGGTTTAGAAGGTGAGAAGAAAGCACCCACTCCTTAACTAATGCTAAATTATGAACTATTTGAAAATCCATCACGATAATGGTAAATTTACAACTCTGTAGTTTCCTTGCCTTGCCAGTGTTGTGCAGATTTTACTAGTTTTATGGTTGTATCACTCTGTTTTGGTTTGCTAATACTATATATTAGTGATATGCAATATGATAGTACATGACCATTTACTGTACTGCCTAGCACTTTTTAGTGTTTTGAATTCGGCTTACTCCTCGCTGTCTTGTCGGGTCAACTTTAGGAAGTTCAAGGTTGGAAAAGAAGAAACAGTCTGCATGTCATTACTGTGATCCAGAAGGCCAATCAGGTTGGACCTACCACTTAATATCACTTATCTACCATCCGTATCCAGTAATTATGTGTTATTAATATTGCTTTACGTTGTGGCACCAGCACCTGGAGACCGTATTAGATGTTTATTTGCTGGTCGTAGTCGGTCGGCTGATGCTGATGACGGTAAGTCCCTGCTTTTCAGTTTTCCTGAGTTACGCATATATGTGTGGTCAATCATTCCACCATGTTTCACCAGTATCCAGGGAGGCTAGGTTAAGGTCCAGAGGTTATCCCATCCCAGTTTTGTATGATGGTGAGTTATTTCTTTTTCTTGTGCTGATTACTCTATTTTGCTGCACACTTTCACTTCACTACCTTAACTACTTTATGCACCTTAATTCTGCAACCAGGTGGCATGCGTTTGCTTTGTCATTTTGAAGAGGAATTTGATGAAGATATCTGGAGTAAACTCACAAAACAAGTTGCTTTGAATATGTCTCAATGTGTTGTCGCACTGGCTTCATTCAGTGGTACTGAGTATAGTAAATAAGCTCATGACTTTTCCACCTGTAATCTTTTTCATGCTCCATTACTAACTATAACGATCTCAATTATTATTTTGTAGGAGATAAAAGGCTGTTTGCTTGCACAGGCTTAGTTATAGACTGCAATGAGCTCACCACAAGAGTTCTGACCTCGGCGAGTTTGGTTAGAAAATCTGATGATGAAGCTAAGGTTGCTGACAACTTGAAGGTCAGTACTGCTAATAATGGTTAACCCCGTAGTTTACTGGTTTATTAAGACACTGGTGGTTGTTCTCACTATATATTTATCGTATCAGATTGAAGTGTGCCTTCCAGATAATGAACATGCCATGGGCACGTTGCAAAATTACAATCTACGTTACAACGTCGCCGTCATCACCATCATGGGTTCTCGCTGTACTCAGACGGCGCAAATCTATGATCAGTTGCAAACAGAACCTCATGGGGAAGTAGCAGCTTTAGGGCGTGTCTACGAATCAGGAAAACTAATAGCCACAGGTGGGACTTTGATTGACAAACCAAGTGAACTCGATTGCAAAGAGCTTAAGATGTCCACTTGTAAAGTCACAAAGGTATGAATTTGTACATGTTGAGTCTGTTAAGGTTTGCAAATATAAATGTTTCTTTACCTGCTACTTCTGCTTTTGTGCTCTAGGCTGGGATTGGAGGGCCTCTTATTGATAGTGATGGGAATTTTGCCGGCATGGACTTCTACGGCTTGGAAGAAACTCCATACCTGCCGAGGAATGTAGTGCTCGAAGTGCTGAGGAGTTTCGATGCAAAGTACGTTAATATCTGTATCCATGTAGATTTTTGTAAGGCATTTGCCTTGACAGTGCTCGTGTCACCCTTACCAACTGAATTTTGGGTCATTTATATTACAACCTGAATTCAGACTTATAGACGGTTGCGCATGCTTTTGATCATTTGAAACTAAAGAAGTTCTGTTCTACCTGTGTAGGCCTGCTGCTACTGATATGATCAGCGATCATGACCCAAACAGGTATCACACCTTGAGTGACACACCTTTCGTATGTATATATGCATGATTATATGCTAGGAATATTGTTCAACACCTTACGTTTGCTTGTGCATTGTTAACAGATGGCCTGTGCCCAAGCCTTTTTGGTGCTATCCCATATGGCACATCTACATGGGCGAAGGTGTAGATCTACCCCGGCCGAAATGGAAGTGTCGATCAAAACCATGTGTGGCCAAAATAGGGGCGGGTGACATTTGCCCGGGGCTGGAAGATTCCAAGACAACTCTATGATCCATTTGCTCAGTTACAGTGTTCAATATTAACATGTTATCCAACTAGCACTTGTGTTGTACCGAGCGAGGAGCAATTGGCCTAAAATATAATCGGTTCGAGATCACGTATGGGGACTCGAGCTTTTCTGTATCGTGTGTATATATCATTCTCCTGTTATTAGCAACGGTTCTGTATAATTGTATCATGATATTAGTAGATTAATTTCCTTACTGTGCAGGTAGTATAATTTTCCTGTCAGTAGTATCTGACCGTAAGATCGTATTGTAGTATCTTCTGGTCGCGACTTGCTGTGTATCAATGTGGCTTATTTTTATGGACTTTGTACGCACCACAGTACTAGATATACCACAATGTGTCCCATGCACATACCATTTTCTTTTGATCTTATTTGCTACGAGATGATAAAGTGTCATTTTCTTGGCCGATCTTTTTTGTCGGAAGGGGAAACCTCGACGCTGATCATGGTGGTAGAGCCTCCCATTGGGGCAGCACTGCTTTAGGGGCATGATAATGGTGTGTCATCCAAGGATCTGTTTTCGGAGGGATCTATTTTCGGAGCGGCTTACTGAACGGCATCACGTCCCTCGCGTGGGCGTGACACCATGCTGATGAGTGATGACAGTCCATGTAGGGCACGGTTCGCCCTATGATTCCCAGCTCGAATTGGGGCTCTTCTTGTACTTTGGGCTTAGAAGAAGCTGCATATTCGTTCCAATTCATACTACATTTTGCCAAAGTTGTTTGTCCCGGAAGATTGCATATCCGTGACGGTTAAAAATGGCATATTTTTTAGATAAAAGGCAAACGAATTTGCCCTGTTTTAACTTAATAAAACACCAAGTTCACAGTTAACCGGTTACACACTGCTGCGGCATACATCTTAGCCAACAAGAAACAAAGCGCTAGCAAGCACCTGGGGCCGGCCTCCCCCAAACAAGCCGGAAACACACTACAAGGAGTCTAGGCCTCTCGCCGCGGCACAATGGAGCGGTAGGTGACTTTAAGGGCGTCGACCATCTGCAGCAGCCCGTCCTTGTCCTGAGGTCTTGTGGTGTTTGCCCATCCCTGTAGAAACATAGCCATTTTGAAAATCACATCAGCGGGGTGTTTTGGAACCACACCCTCAATAGTTAGCTTGTTACGCGTAAGCCAAACTGCCCAGCATAAGGCCGCAAACAACACCCAGCTGTTTCTCCTCTGCTGTCCAAGAAGCGCCTGTTGGTAGGCGAAGAACTGTGGGAAGTTAGCTGGCGCCCACGCACAGCCAAGGACCCTACGAAACACACTCCAACCCAATTTCGGAAGCGCGCACTGAAAGAACAAGTGAGCCACATCCTCGGATTCCCCACAAACTACGCATTTGCCGTCCGAGGGCCCCTTCCTAGATGCAATCTGTTTGCTCGCTGGCAAACGGTCCAGCGCCAACTGCCACGCAAAAATCTTCACCTTGAGAGGCACCCGAGCCTCCCAGATGTCTTTACTATGGGCCACCGTCGCGCCCGCGGTCAGCCTCCTATAGGTGGAAGCTACCGAGAATTTCCCTGAAGCCTCTAAAGCCCAACGGATCTCATCCGGGCCCTCGGAGAGGGTGACCGAGCCCAACTCGGCCGAAAGTCGCTGCCAACTCTCCGCGTTCTCCTGACCTAAGGTCCGCCTAAACTGGACTCCCCCATCCGCCGTTGAGCATGCTTCCGCCACCGTGAGAAGCGGATTAAGCGAGATTACGAACAGGCGAGGGAAGCGGTCTTTGAGGGGTTCCCCGCCCCACCACCAGTCCGACCAGAATAGAGTGCGTTCACCGTTGTGAATCGAGTGTTTGGCCCCCAGCTTGAAGAGGTGTTTCAGCTTACGAAGACTGCGCCAAAAAGGAGATCCCCCTGGGTTCTGCCCACAAAAATGTCTTCCGCCTCCGGGTACTTAGCACGGATCAGTGTTTGCCAAAGGGCCCCTCCCCCTTGGTACAGGCGCCAGATCCACTTCAACAAGAGAGCCTTATTCATAGCCTTAGTGTTCGTCAGGCCGAGCCCGCCGCAATCCTTGGGGCGACACATAGCCGGCCAATTTACCATGTGGAATTTCCTCTTCGGGCCCGACCCCTCCCAATAGAACCTGGCCCGAACCGAGTCGAACTTGGCATGTACCCCGTCCGGGAGGAGGAACATGCCCATCGCGAAGGTTGGCAGCGCGTCCAGGCAGGCGTTGGACAAGATCAACCCCCCCGGAGGAAAGCAATCTGCCCATCCACACCTCAACTCTAGCTGCCAGTTTATTGACCAGAAAATTCCACTGCTCCACCGTGAGCTTGCGGTCGGAGATAGGGAGCCCGAGGTATATGAAGGGGAATTTGCCCAGCCTGCAGTTGAGCATATTCGCGACCCTACGCTGCTCCTCGAGTGGCTGGTTAAGAATGAAAACCTCGCTCTTGTGGAAGTTGATTTTTAGTCCCGACATGTTTTCAAAGCAAAGGAGAAGGAATTTGAGATTAGCAATGGCACTATCGCTGTGCTGGATAAGAATCAGCGTATCGTCCGCATATTGGAGGTGCGAAATCCCTCCTGGGACCAAGTGTGGCACAACCCCCTGGATGTGTCCCGCTGCACTAGCCGCTGAGAGAATAGCCGATAACGCCTCGACAACGAAGTTGAACAGGATAGGTGAGAGCGGATCCACTTGCCTCACCCTCGTTTATTCCTAAAGAACGGGCCCACCTCCCCATTAATAGAGATCGCTGTCTGCCCCCCGGCAATGAGCTGGTGTATTCTGTGGATGTAACCGGCATCGAAACCTTTTCTCCGCAAGACTTCGAGCAGAAAGGACCAATTTACCCTATCATAGGCTTTTTCAAAGTCTAGTTTAAGCAGTATCCCCCCCAGCTTTTTCACTTTGAGCTCGTGGACGATCTCGACCAGCGTCACCGCCCCATCAAGAATGTGTCGACCCTTCAGGAATGCCGTCTGGGTTGGGCTTATGATTCTGTTAGCTATGGGGTCCAGCCGGGACGCAAAAGCTTTCGAGATGATTTTGAACACTACATTGATCAGAGCAATCGGCCTGAACTGGGAGATAAGGTCCGCCCCCGGTACCTTGGGAATTAGGGTAAGCACGCCAAAATTCAGCCTCGACACATCAATACGGCCAAGGCAGAAGTCGTTCAACAGATGGAGCACCCCTAGCTTGCAGAGCGGCGAGAACTGTTTATAGAAGGCAACAGGGAACCCATCTGGTCCTGGTGCAGTATTGGTTTTCATCTCTAGGACTATGGCCTCCAGCTCCCCCTCGGAGAAAGTACGCATCAGAGTCCAATTTTCCTGGTCAGTCACCCTACTGCCCGCCTCCCAAGTGTTTGGCGCAAGCCCCAAGTGCCGTGGGGCCGCCGTGCCCAAGAGCTCGCGGTAAAACTCGTATATATGCGCCTGAATAAGGGTCGGCTCCGAGATGGCTCCCTCAGCCGTCTGCAGAGAAGAGATGATGCATTTCCGCCGTCTACCGTTTGCCACCGCGTGGAAGTACGCGGTGTTGGCGTCCCCCTCAAGCGCCCATTTCACCCGACCCCTTTGTCGCCAGTACTCCTCCTCCACTCGATAGATTTGAAGGAGTTGATCCTCGAGATGGTAGCGCAGGGGCCAGTCATCCTCATCTAAACCTACCGAGTCAGCCGCTTGGTCCAGCTCCTGAATCTGTTTCAGGAGGGCCAGTTTTCGAACCCGGGCGTCCCTGCCCATGTTGCAGCTCCACCCACGGAGAAATTGTCTCAGTCCCACAGACATATGGTGCCACCAATCCACTATGTCACACCCGGACGCCCTGGACATTAGACTCGACCATCTGTCCGCCACCAGGTCCCGGAAACCTTCCACTTCAAACCAGCCCAACTTGAAGAAAAACCGATTACTTTTCCGTGGCTGTGCATCCCCTCCATCAAACACCAAAGGTGTGTGATCAGAGCCCAAGGATGTTTCCGCATGTAGCGACGCAAGAGGGAAGGTCGCGTTAAGCTCTAGGGCAAAGAACACCCTATCTAGGACACACCGTACAGGCACCCGTTGCTTATTAGACCAGGTGTACCGCGCCCCGGTGCGGGTAACCTCTTGCAGCGCCCATCTCGTAATAGCATTATTAAACATATCTACCCGAGGCCAATTGACGTTGCAGTTGTTCTTGTCCTGCCCACCTCTGATAAGATTAAAATCCCCACCCATTATAACCGGGAAGGGGCAGGACTCGAGCTTGGTTGACACCTCATCAAGGAACATTGCCGACAACGCGTGATCGGCCGGCCCGTATATTCCCAAGAGAGAGAGCATTTTATTGAGGGTGCGGTGCAGGCAGTTGATGTTAACGAACCATTTCCCTTGGTCGCACGAGTGGACGTCGAATATACTGTCACGCACCCCCATAAGAATGCCCCCAGCGCGGCCCTCCGCCGGGAGCCACACCCAGAATTTTTTTTCTCCTAGCTCTAACCCTTGCAGTTCAGCATCCGTGAAGTCCGTCTTAATCGTTTCCTGCAAGCAAATCACGTCTATACGGTTTTTGCGGAGGTAATCCCGTAGCAGAGTCCAGCGCCCCGCCTGGCTGAACCCGCAAATATTCCAAAAGATGATCCGCATTAGACCACCTCCCCTAGGGCCCATGCTAGGCGGGTTGCTGGGCGTCGCCCCGGCGGCGCCACGGGCTTCTGTTTAGGTTTACGGGTACCCGCCGCCTTGACCAAACTCGCAAGAGGGACGTCCAGCTCCTCCATGGAGGTCGACGTGGCCAGAGCCTCACCCTCCTCTGCATGTGTCACCCCTGCCACCGGTGTCCCACCCGTGGTGCCCGCCACCTCCTCCGTGGCCGCGCGCCCCCTGGCCGCGGCCAGCTCGCTCTCCACACTCGCCCTTACCCTCGCCAACGCCACCTGGGCCTGTTCATTGGCTCTGATGATAGAAAGGGTTTCCTCCGGCGGGCCAGTTTTCGTCGGGAAGACTATACAACAATCGCTAGCAACCGAAAGGAGATGCGCATCCGGTAAATCCGCCAGGATCGCAAAGATGGGATCATCACACGCACCTGGAGTCTCCATGGGGGTCGAAGAAGACGCCGCCCCAGGCTTGGGCTGGTTCCAGCCACTCTGCGAACCGCGCGGTCAAGCACCGAGCCCTCCTTCACCTCCTGGTCCCGAGCGCCCTGCCGAACCGGGTCCGCCGACTCCGCCTTGGAGCGGATGCCCCTTGAGATCGGTGCCATGAGCTCCGGCACCACCGGGGCGGTCAGGAACCCCCCCGAGCGCCGAGGCAGGGGACGGCGCCGGGCGCGCCACCTCCTGGGAGTCGAGCACCACAGCCTCGTCCGCCACCTCCTCCATGGGGGGAAATCTGGCCGTCCTGTCTTGATTGCGTTTGCTCCGCCACTCCCGGTTGCCCACCTCCGCAGACGAGCCCTCCCCCACCTTGCGAAGCTTGGAGGGCGGGGAGGAAGCATCCTCCGCCCTAAGAGAGGAAACGTCTCCGCACGAGGCCGATGAGATGGGGATCGGCTCGCTGAGCACTGATCGCTGCGGAGCCTCCGCAGATATCTCCACCTGGGCCGCGGCCACACATTCACCTAGCACCTTGAACACATCGCCCTCCTCCGTGAGATTAGTTCCGTATTGAGAGAACATAGAGGGAGGGAGACGTGGTCCTCCCTCAGCCCCTGCGGTCACTCCAAGCTGATGGCCCTCCCCTGCTTCTCTGTCGATGTTGCCCCGCCCCCCTTAACTGGGAGAGAGGAGGCTCTGGTCTTGTCCTTGTGCAGTGCCTTCCGGCTGTCCCAGTCCTCGCCCTCGTCCTCGGAGCTTTGAGAGCGCTCTTCCTCTTCATCATCTGACGGGTCCTTTGGATCATGAGGGGAGGGCGGGGAAGGCTCGCGAACCGTCCTAGCCGCACCTTCCCGCTCCACCCGCACTTTGAAGCCTTGCAGGTTGATGTAGAGCAACAGTTGCTCTTGAAGCGACACGGGAGCCTGGCAGCCGAACTTCATCCGGATCGGGCCCTCTGAATCCGCCAGGCAGGCAGTGTCCACCTCCAATGGAACACCCAGTTCCACTGTAGCGCCCAGGAGCAACCTCTCGGACCGCAGCGGACCAGGGGCATCAAGGAGCCGTACCCACACTGGCTCCAATGAAGTCGCCGCCCTTGGGTCCCCCACCATCTCGGACACCTCCGCGCGGTACCCCGTGATAGGCAGCACGAGGCCCCCGCCGCACGACGCCATCCGCAGTAGCTCCTTCGAAGGGAATACCAGCGAGAACTCCGTCGGCCCCACTTGCTTCACTTGCCACTGCCAATCCTCCCCATCGAGCTCCTTGAACTCGTCCTCCACCTCCTCAGCCGAGAAGTTCCCCTTCTCTATCGTAACCGACGCGGTGTTAGCAACCGGCTTCTCGAGTTTATCCTCCGGGACCGAGACATGAAAGAAGCCCCGTCCCCCATTGCCGAAACCAACCCAACGGAGTCTCGTCTCCCTCTCACCAGCCGGGCACATCGCCGATAAGTGTCCCTTGGAGTCACACATGACGCAGTAAGGCTCTCCCGTACATTCAGCCTGGAAATGCCCCGGTTGACCACAACGGTAGCACGTGAGGCGAGACGCATCAGGCCCTCCCGATGCGCCGCCCCCCAACTTCTGCTGCGAGCCGTTAGAGCTGGGAGGTGGTGCCCCCCCTGGCCTCCTCCGCCCATCTGTCCTTCCGGGCTCGCGCCCTCGCGAGCCTTGTGGCGCCTGCAGCTGAGCGCGCAGCCGCTCCTCCTCGCGCCGGTCCGCCGCCCGACGACGTGCATCCTCCTCCTCGCGCTCCCTCTGTGGAGAACTTGAGTCATATTGGAGTGCCTTTTTTTAGGCAAATCTTGGAGAACTGAGACGTACTATTATGGATATGTCTCATTACAACAGAGAGAGTACTATCGCTATTAGTTGTTGGCAAGGATAGTACAAAGAGTATGTTCAAAACTAAGGGAATGCTTGGTTCATATAGGCAGATTTGGCCACAATTTTTTTACTAAACTGTAGCAAGCCATAAAAAGTGTGGTGAAGAAATCGCAAGTGTTGCAAGTTGTGGCAAAACTATATTATGTTTATAAATTATAACAGTGCGACATGCTGTTAACAAAGTGTGTTAGTGAAACAAACAAAATAGTCACAAGCAACAGCCACATTTGTGGCAAAGTTTAGCAATACGTGCCAACCATGTCCTAGGTCTGAAAACTAGACTAGACTACAAAGTAAATGCACACAACCAAATTCGATGCATTGACTGAACCTAGCTTTAGCTTTGTCCTGACACGGAGGCACGTACGCGATATCTTTGCCGCTCTAGGGAATGGTCCCGGCCGCAACATGCTACCTTGCTCACTTCACTTGGCCGCGCATGCATGCTGACGCCGTGACAGTTGAGGAATCGCTAGCCGGTGCTCGACGGCGACGTGCGGCAGAGCGGGCAGCTCGGCCGCTGCCGCAGCCACTGGTCGACGCACCGCCGGTGGAACGCATGTGCGCACCCCGGCAGACGCCGGAGCTCGTCGCCGTCGGCGTACTCGGCCAGGCACACCGCGCACGTCGTCTCGTCGTCCGGCGCCATGTCCTCCTTCATACGGATCCGATCGCCGCCGTTCGGTGACGCATACACCGACGTCGGGTACGCGGCCAGGACGGCCTCGTCGATCCCTGAGGCGGCGGCGGGGCACGGCCGGCGCCCGAGCTCCACGTCGTCCACGACGCTCCGCTGAGACGACGAGCTGACCCGGCGCCGGTTGGAGCAGAAGAAGGTGAGGAGGGAGAGCAGGACGAGCGCGGCCATGGAGGCGCCGATCAGCACGCTGTCCCTAGACATAGGCGCGGCACGTCCCGGGCTCACGGCAAAGCAGCGATCGACAACCCATTATATGCAACCCAGCATTATGTCCGTGCGGCCGCTGGTCAGCCACCTCACGGCCTGATCACATCCCCGCCGTCGACCGTTCGTCGGGATTGGCGCGACACGTTAGTCCCAAATAAAGTACTACTCCTATACTAGCGAATTAATTAGCCCCAAGTCATACTTATCATATTATAACTGGCAAGATGTTAACGCGGTTGTCAAATTCCTTGCTTGTTGCGTGAACGATTCCTGTTGAGATAATTTTACATTCCCGGGACCTTTCTCTGATTTTTGTATGACTTCTTTTTATAGCTGTGATTTGACGGAGAAAAGAGCAGGCAGATCATCAGCAGGAAAGAATGGTGTCGTGCTTAAAGAAGTGCGTCAGAAATATTTAATGATGGAGGAACAGGTAGCACCATTAATTAGTTAGTTTGGTGATTGGATAGTTATTAGGTAGCTATGGAATGAGATCCCTTCCTTAGCTTGATCTGACAAGAATGTATATGTTAACCATTTTCAATGTTTTCGGATGAACAATATGTAAACAAACCTGGGGTTTTGGGGTGCAAGGCGTTACACCCGGTGCCATTCCTGTGTTATATAGCCCATTAACCAATATCGGGAGGTGATTACAACATAGGTAGTTACAATCGGATCCGACCCTTTTTTTTTTACAATCAATACCATATATATTTATATTGTAACAAATAATACATGGTAGAGATAAACAAGCTGACTATGGCGATTACAAAGTAAAGTCTAAAAGAGACGAGCAAATCTTTGAGATTTTCAAACTCTTTCTTCGTCCATGGCAGAATGTTGTACTTTTCTATAGGCAACCGAAGAACATGGATACCAAACCATAAACCTGTAAATATCAATGAGAGTTCTTCTATAATTTTAATTGTAAACCGTAATGCCAAGGTTGCAAGTACGCAAGCAGCCATTAAATTAATCAAGCAACATCCACTAGTGAAAAACGGGGCTTTTGCTCGGTGGCGAGCACCCCTTTCGCCTGGCTCGGCCACCAACCGGTGCAAAAGTCTGCAGAGGTGGGACCGTGACGAGCAGGACGCGTGGTGTGTGTGTGTGTGTGGGGGGGGGGGGTGTGTGTGTTGCCCCAGTTGGAGGCACAAACCGGTGCTAAAGGCCCGCAACGAGCAGGGCGCGTCGTGGGGGTTCTTTGGCCCCGGTTGGAGCCACCAACCGGGGCAAAAGACCCCCACCTAGATGGAAAGTTGTTTCTTTATTTCTATATTGCCCTTTAGTTAATAATTTTAATTTAATTAAGAAAAACTAACCAAATAGATGGAAAATGAAAATTAATAGAATTCTTTTTTTCTTCAAATCCAAAAAATTTCTCTTTTTTATAAACAATGTCATGCCAGCCCTCTCCACTCCTGATGTGACTCACTTTTTGGTGTGGTGTGCTCACTTGTTTTTCCCTCATATGCAAAAGAGGTGTTCGATGAAATGCCTGTCGCACCCGGATTTCTAGAGGATACTCGCAGTTCCGTTGAACAGTAGTGGATTGGATTACGGGGCTTACCGGCACCCGCATCTCTTACGAGTAGGCCAACACACGTATGTGTGACAACCAACCCCTATCTGTTCATCGTCTACGTAAACCATCCCATAGAAATCAGGATACTACCATTGACGTACTTCATACCATACACACATGGTACGTCAACGGCGTTGAACAAAATGATAACACAACATATCTCTAAGACACAAAAGATGGAAATAAGTTGCAAATGGCTCTCACTAGAGCAGAGATAGCAATACAATCATCCAGAGGACACATGTCCCAACATAACATCATTACAACACAGCGGAAGCATTCAACATGGTCTGAGTACAGACAAGATCCAAATAGGCTTAAGAAGCCGGAAACGAAAAGACGGAGCCCATCCACGAAGTCTCGGATCCTGCCCGGGTCCGCTATCTACTCGTCAGCAGCGTCGTCGTACTCCACGTAGTAGCCACCATGGGGATCCTCGGAATCGTCGTCTGCGGAAACCACAGCCCCAAAGGGGTCAGTACATAAACGTACTGGCAAGCAAGACTCACAGTTCACCAAAGTGTAGCCCGTCAACACCAAGCACAGATGCTCTGGGTTCAACGGAAGGAAGGGTGATATAAAAGGTGCGGCAGCGGGCTGCACTAACCAACTACAGAAAACATACTATGACCTCCGGCTATCAGAAAGGAGATAAGATAACGTATCGTAACCAACTATAACTAACCACCAAACAAGCCCATCCTGGATCTCGCCCCTTATCCCAAGAAGCAATCCAAGGATAACTCACACAGTTGGATTAATGATGGTTCAGGTTATTGTGTCAATAGACCTATTACTAGTCAAGTTATTGTAGTTAGATGTAAGTTGTCTGAGTACTTGTTAGCCAGTACTTTCACCAAGTCGTCACATAACCGCGGACAACACGGCTTATCGAGAAGATTTATCCCTGCAGGGTGTGCTCCAGTACCCGTACACACTCAAGCCACCAACTAAAACTCAGGTTGGCTTGACACGACTCGAACCATCTCTACAACCTGTCCTAGGAGCCACGGAGCTATAAGGTCCCGGCCAGTCCGACCTAACCTAAGCGCAAGGGTGAAAACCACACCCCCCGGCACCACAGGCCTCGCCCTATATGCATCATCATCATAATAATCATCACCAACAGTAACCATGGGAGCGACCCATTCATGCTTACGCGCAAATGGAACACCCGAACTAAGTGTGGCTCTTCGGACAAACTGCGGATCAGGTCAAAGTCGAGGGGGGTTCCATACTACCACCCGGATGCGGTGAGCACGCTCATCATGGATCAGTAGACAAGACCCTTTTCCTAATTAGGGTCGACACTAGCAGGCCTCAAAACCACGCCGGGCCTCCTGCCGGTGCCTTATCAGCAAATTATTATTACCCAAGCATTAACAGGTTGTTGTTTAAACATCGAGCCCCAGAACATAATAGAAATATGATAACAGAAAGTAACTGACAGCAGACTCGAGCAAAACCAACCCTAAGCATGCTAGTAAGACACGGGCTCAAACAACGGGGTTATAGGACTGGAGGTGAGGCAATATCATGGTTTCAGGGGATCATGTGATAGGATCGTAACAGAAGCAACGATACATATGGCTAGCAGAAATAGACAACGGAAAGTATCGGTAACCAATGTTGAAAAGGAACACGATGGTTCATGTGAGTGATAACTTGCCTGCAAAACTCAGCAGCCTGGTACTGAGCTAGATCCTCAGAAGGGGTGATGTAAAGATCGTCGGTCTCAACGTCGTCGTCTATCCGAGAAGAAGCAAACAACAACGCAAGGAGACAACAATCAATAACATGGCATAGTGCACAATCATGGGATGATGCATGACAATTTAATTGATGCATCAGAATAAACTAGTTGACATGGTAACACAATTTAAATGGACCCATATGCAAGTTGAGTTGCATATGAAAAGCCCATGCATTTAGGTTGAAATAATTGTTTTACAACTAATCAACAGGTGAAAGTGGATTAGTATGATGCATGGATGATGAAAACATAAAAATAACAACAATAGAAACAAGTTGAAATAAGGTTTAACAAATTTGGAATTTTATTTATTAAGTTATGGAATTTTGGTTCCTTAAAGGTGTTACACAAGCACTTGTTGTTTTCATCAAGTTAAATTGTTCAAAACAGATAACAAAGTTTATATTTGAAAAGAACACCAATTTTTAGTTGGATTACATGTTTCAATTATTGAAAAAGGAATTAGGATGAATTTATTATGATGGAAACAATATTAAACAAGTTTTAAATGGATTTAAAACAAGCATGAATTTTATTTGAATTTTATTTGTTCAAAACATAAATTCAAATTCATATTTGAAAAGTTTATACTTTTCTAGGTTGAAAACATATTTTGCATGTTCAAAAATAATTTAATTTGAGCAAGTTATGATTTTATCAATTTTAAATGATTTAAACAAGGTTTAAATTATTTAGGCAATTTAAATTATTCAAAACATGAAACAAAATTTATATTTGAAAAGATTATGTGAAATAGCATGGAAAACATATTTTATTTTCATTATTTGGATTAAGTATGAATTAGATATGGATTTTATCAAATTGCAATTGAATTATTTGAATTCAAATTTGAATTGCATTTTGAAAATTCAAAACAGAAAACAAATGTTATAATTAGGTAGATAATTAAATTTGGTGCAGTGTACATATTTTATTTTTATTATTTGGGTTTGTGAAATAAAAGTTATGTGATTTTTGAGTTTAGGGGTTAATCTGAAATAAAAACTGGACTTAAATTAAAGAAAAGGGCCGAAAATAGCTAGGTGCACCGCGCATCGGCCAGCCCCAGGCACTGACAGTGGGGCCATCGCCACTGTGGCGCTTAGGTGGCTGGCTAGGAGGTGATGTGGCCTCAAGGCTCACTGACAAGCGGGTCCCGCGAGGGTGCGCGCAGAAGGAAAAAAGGGGAGGCGAAATTCGCCTCCCGTGGGATTCGATCCCGGGACCTGGGCGAGCGAGCGCAAGGGCTCTGCCAGTTGGGCTGGTTCAGTTTGGTGACAGGTATGCGGTACGGGGAAGGATATGCTTCTGTTAAGAAGTTTAACTGAATCTTGAACAGGTCGTTTTCTGAACTTCATCTGCAGGTATCCTTGACAGCGATGGCGGACGGGGAGGGTGCGGCCGGCCGCCGGCGGCTGCTGTCCGCGCGGCCGCGGCGCGAGGGGCGGGCGCGTGCTTGCGGCCGGTGCTGCCGTGCGGCCCATGTGCCCGTGCGAGAGGAGGAGGGAACGAGGAAGGGGGAGGGGCGGCTCACCTCGCTGCAGAGGGAGCGGTCGAAGCAGGGAGGAGCGACGGCGGCGAGTCGGGGATGGCGCCGGAGTTCCGGTGGTCCTCGGGGAAAGCCGAGGCCACGGCGAGGAAGAGGGCGGCGTGTCGTTTTCGTTCCCGGCCCAAGCGCGGCCGGGCGGGCACCGTGGCGCCGGCGGCGAGCCGGAGAGGGCGGTGATGGTGGTGCTCTCGGTGGGGTACAGAGAAGGGAGGCCGGAGGGAGAGAAGAAAGGAGAGTGGCGGCGTTGAGAGGAAAAAAGGGGAGGAGCGATTAGGGCTAGGAGGGGAGAGCTCGAGCAGCTTATAGAGGAGGGGGGCTGTCGATCACCGTTGCCCTCCTCTGTACTGTAACGTGGTCGATGGAGATGGCGTCCGTACGTGAGGTAGAAGACGACAACAGAGGGGTACCAGGCCAGGAGCACTTGGGCTGGCCCAATTGGGCTGAATGCCCCTTTGCCCCCTCTCTTTTTCTCTTTATTCTTTTTCCTCTTATTTTTTTTTTGTAGATTTGGGAAAGAGAGAAAAACCATTGGTGTTAGGGTTTAGCAAAATTTTTGGGGCAATGTTTTTATTGATTAAGTTTTGTAATAGCATCAAGTACCCACTTTGGTTTTTCCAAAAAAAAATTAAATAGGTTGCTTGTTGAAAATTAAATGAATTGAGCCATTTGTGGTATCAAAATAAATAAATGAAACTTAGCCAATTTAAAGATTTTGATTCCAAGTTTTAGTGGAACAATTTGTTTGTTTGTTTGTAGTTTTTATTTGACACAATGTAACATAACAAGTATGAGCAATAAATGATTTGAATTTGGTTTGAAATTACAATTGGAAAACAATGAAAACAAATGCAAACAAAAGGCAATAGTTATGATGACATGATGCAAACAATAACAAAACAAGAAACAAACATCTAGGGGGGAGATTTTCATACTTGGGATGTTACAAAACGCCCCCCCTTGAAGGAATCGCGCCCCGAGATTCCTACTGAGAAGAGAAAAGGTCCGGATACTTCTTGCGAAGATCCTCTTCGGTCTCCCATGTTGCCTCTTTATCGGAATGATGCGACCATTGCACTTTCAAGAACTTGGTGCTCTTGTTGCGAGTCTTACGCTCGGTCTCATCGAGAATACGAACAGGGTGCTCCTCATAAGATAGATCATCTTGCAGTTCAATGGAATCATGATCAACTGCACGATCTGGATCTTTGAAACACCTCTTGAGCTGTGACACGTGAAACACATCGTGCTCCTTGGATAGTTTTTCTGGAAGTTCAAGACGATAGGCATTTTCCGCACGCCTTGAGAGAATGTTGAACGGACCAATGTATCTCGGTGCTAGCTTTCCTTTGACACCAAAACGATGAGTGCCTCTGAGGGGAGTTACACGGAGATATGCCTTGTCACCAGGTGTATAGATCATATCCCTGTGCTTGCTGTCATAGTAGCTTTTCTGACGAGACTGAGCAATCTTTAGATTGTCACGAATGATGCGAACTTTCTCCTCGGCTTCCTTAACAATGTCAGGGCCTAAGAGTGAACGTTCACCAGCTCCAGACCAATTAATTGGACTCCTGCATCTGCGGCCATAGAGTGCTTCAAACGGTGCCATGCCTAGGCTTGCCTGGAAGCTGTTGTTGTAGGAGAATTCAGCATATGGAAGGCAATCCTCCCATTTCATGCCAAAGGAGAGACCACATGCTCTGAGCATATCCTCGAGAATCTGATTGACTCTTTCGACTTGCCCTTGAGACTGAGGATGATAAGCTGTGCTGAACAGAAGTTTGGTGCCCAATGCTTCTTGAAAACTCTTCCAGAAATGAGAAGTGAATATGCTTCCACGGTCTGAGCTTATTTCCACAGGAACACCATGAAGAGGAACAATCCTTGTTGTGTAGAGCTCTGCTAACTGGCTAGCTGAGATTGTTTCTTTGACAGCAAAGAAGTGAGCTACTTTAGTGATACGATCAATGACAACGAAGATTGCATCGTTGCCCTTCTTGGACTTTGGAAAACCAGTGACGAAATCCATTTCAATCATGTCCCACTTCCACTCAGGGATTTTCAGCGGTTGGAGAAGACCGACTGTTTTCTGATGAACTGCCTTAACACGTTGACAAACGTCGCATTCAGAAACGTATTTAGCAATTTCACGTTTCATGCCAGACCACCAATACAGTGTTTTGAGATCCTGGTACATCTTTGTACTTCCAGGGTGTATGGAGAGAGGAGTTTCATGAGCCTCCTTGAGAATAACATCTTTGAGACTTTGAATTTGAGGAACTGCAATGCGTCCTTCGAAGAACACAGTTCCCTTGTCATCAATTGAGAAGCATTGATACTTCACATTGCCTGCTTTGATGTTATTTGCGATCTTCTTGATCTCAGCATCACGAAGTTGTTCAGAACGAATCTTTTCCTCGAGAGTTGGACTGGCTGTCAAGTTTGCAAGATAACCTTGAGGAACAAGACCAAGGTTCAGCTTCTGGAATTCTTCATGAAGAGGAGGTTGGCTTTCCATGATCATGAGATTATTGCAATACGACTTGCGACTGAGAGCATCGGCCATAACATTAGCCTTGCCTGGAGTGTAAGAAATGGTAAGATCGAAGTCTTTGATCTTTTCAATCCATCTCCTTTGCCTGAGGTTTAGATCTGGTTGAGTGAAGATGTATTTCAGACTCTTATGATCGGAAAAGATTTCAGTGCGATTACCCAACAAGTATTGCCTCCATTTCTTGAGGGCAAACACAACTGCTGCAAGTTCAAGGTCATGTGTGGGATAATTGAGCTCATGTGCGTTCAACTGACGTGAAGCATAAGCCACAACTTGACGTTCTTGCATAAGAACTGCACCTAGACCTTGTTGAGAAGCATCACAGAATATCTGGAAAGGTTTAGTAGTATCTGGGCCAACCAGAACTGGTGTAGAAGTGAGTTTAGTCTTCAGGAGATTGAAACTTTCATCACATTGTGGAGACCAAACGAACTTCTTGTCCTTCTTTGTGAGATCAGTGAGAGGTTTGGCAATCTTGGAGAAGTTTTGGACGAAACGTTGGCAATAGCTAGCCAAACCAAGAAAACTTCTGACTTGCTTCACCGTCTTAGGAGGTTTCCAATCAACAATTGCCTTAACCTTTTCTGGATCAATGGCTATGCCTTTGGCAGAGATGACGTGACCAAGATAAGCAACTTCTGGAATCCAGAACTCACATTTGGAGAATTTGGCATAAAGACGATGCTCGCGAAGCTTCATGAGAGTGAGACGAAGATGTTCTCCATGCTCTTCCTCGGATTTTGAGTAGACAAGAATATCATCAAGATATACCACAACGAACTTGTCGAGGTATTCATGGAAGACAGAATTCATGAGTCTAGAGAATGTCGCCGGTGCATTGGTGAGACCAAAGGACATGACGGTGTATTCATATAGACCGTACCGAGTGGTGAAAGCTGTCTTTGGAATATCTTCCTTTCTGATCTTTATTTGATGGTAACCCATCCTCAAGTCCAGCTTGGAGAATATTGAGGCTCCAGCAAGTTGATCAAAAAGATCATCGATACGAGGAATTGGATACTTGTTTTTGACTGTTTTCTCGTTGAGAGGACGATAGTCAACCACGAGTCTCTTTGTTTGATCCTTCTTCGCAACGAACAGAGTTGGGCATCCCCAAGCCGATGAACTAGGTTGAATGTAACCTTTCTCCATGTACATATCGATTTGCTCCTTCAACAACTTCAGTTCAGGAGGAGCTATCTTGTATGGATGCTTAGAGATTGGAGCAGTACCTGGTTCAAGTTCGATGACGAACTCAACTGCTCTGTCAGGAGGCATTCCTGGCAATTCTTCTGGAAAGACGTCAGGGAACTCACAAACCACCGGAATAGTTTCAATAGATGGTAGAGGATTTGCATTGAGAGTGTAGAGTTGAGCAACTGGATTTTCAGCATGGAAGTAGACTATCTGGCCAGAAGGGTGTGTGATTTTGACAGACTTAGCAGGACAATCAATGACTGCTTTGTTGGTTACCAGCCAATCCATCCCAAGAATGACATCAATATCTGAAGAGTGGAGAGCTATCAGGGATGCCTGGAATGGAAGGTTTCCAATTGTGATCTCGATGTTCTGGCTAACTTTATTGCTTTGCCAGCTAGATCCCGGTGATTTCACTACGAGAGGGATAGACAACTGTTCGAAGTTGATTCCCCTGTTGTTTGCAAAGCATTGAGAGATGAAAGAGTGTGAAGCACCAGAATCGAACAAGACTTTAGCACGAAACGAGTTCACAAGAAGTGTGCCCATTACAACCTCTGGAGATTCTTCTGCTCCCTGGGCCTTGACATGGTTCACCTTAACGGTTCTCACGCCAAGGTCGTTGTTGTTGTAGCAACCCAACGGAGGACCACGTATTCTTGTCGGGGTCGACCTGTGGCGAGGTGGAGGTGGAAAGAGGTGCCTTTGCGGACACTTATCGGAATAGTGGCCCGGCTGTCCACACTTGTAGCATGTAACAACAGAACGAGGTGTTGTTGGACCTGGCTGAGATGGAGCACCTCCTGATGATACCACTGGGGTGGGAGGGCGGGCAAGAAATCCTGCCGGGCTTGGCAAGCAGATGGGCGGTGTTGGAGTGGTATATGGAACCCAAACTCTTCGTTTTTGTGGAGGCATGATAGCTTTTGAGAGGTTAGCCTGTTCACGAGAGTGCTTACGAGATTCCTCAACCAACTTGCGCCCATGCTCTTCATTTAGAGCGATGTTGATGAGGTCCTCAAAATTCTTGGCCTTGACGTTGGTGAGAGCATACTTGAGTTCCGGGTTGAGACCCCTGCGGAACTTTGCCATCTTTCTCGCTTCCGTGGAGATTTCATCTCCGGCGTAGCGAGCCAGACGATTGAACTCTCTTTGGTATTCCAGAACGTCCAAATTGCCTTGTGTGAAAGAATAGAATTCCTCACGCATTTTCTCCATGAGCCCATCGGGAATGTGATGGCGCACGAAGGCTTGCTTGAAATCCTCCCATGTGATTTCCACACTAGGACCTCTCATTTCTTGGAAATTCTCCCACCAAGACATTGATTGTCCACGGAGAAGATAGGTCACGTAAGGAACACGGTCCTCGTCAGCCACATGAGCTACCATAAGAGTACGGTTCATTTCACGGAGCCAGTCATCAGCATCCAATGGCTCGAAGGAGGTATCAAACATGCGCGGATTGAGTTCAAGGAACTCCCGAATAGACACCCGGGTGTTGCCATTACTCCCAAGGTCTTGGTTCTGCTGCATCTGCCTTATAACTTGTGTCATCTGAGACAACACTTTCCCCATCTCAGGTGGCAGTGTGGGTTCTTCGTCACCACTTTCCATCCTGAAGAGGATACCAAGATTAACACACTAACCGGATAACAAAATCCAATATAAATGCTTAAAAATGATTACTTCAGACGGTAAGTCGACAACATAGAACAAGGATGGAGGTTAACAACGGATCAACAGATAAGTTGTTACAACGGAAGAGAAGATTTATGAAGGACGATATCGAAGCAACAACTGGGAAACAGGAGACCACAAACACCTGAGGTACTACGGAAAAACCCATCCGGGCTTCTAAAGGATCAATATCTACTGCTTAAGGAATAGAGGATCTGCTTCCGGGGCTTATTTGACACCGTTCTCAATCGTGAGTAGGCAACATGATAAATCATGTCACAACCACCTCCATTCCTATGGCCTAGTAGATATAACCATCCTAGAGAAACCAGGATTCGTGAAAACCTAACTTGAAAGTTTAGGTGAGAAGAGAAAACAACGTTTCACTTCCTTACCAGAAAAGGGAGGGTGGGTGGGGAAAGAAATAAAATGGCAGAATTCCTACTATCACGTTTCATTTTTCCTATATAGCTACAAAATAGTTTCTAGAATCAACTGCGACCAGTAAAAAGGGATCCTACAGGCAGACAGGCTCTGATACCATTTGTCGCACCCGGATTTCTAGAGGATACTCGTAGTTCCGTTGAACAGTAGTGGATTGGATTACGGGGCTTACCGGCACCCGCATCTCTTACGAGTAGGCCAACACACTTATGTGTGACAACCAACCCCTATCTGTTCATCGTCTACGTAAACCATCCCATAGAAATCAGGATACTACCATTGACGTACTTCATACCATACACACATGGTACGTCAACGGCGTTGAACAAAATGATAACACAACATATCTCTAAGACACAAAAGATGGAAATAAGTTGCAAATGGCTCTCACTAGAGCAGAGATAGCAATACAATCATCCAGAGGACACATGTCTCAACATAACATCATTACAACACAACGGAAGCATTCAACATGGTCTGAGTACAGACAAGATCCAAATAGGCTTAAGAAGCCGGAAACGAAAAGACGGAGCCCATCCACGAAGTCTCGGATCCTGCCCGGGTCCGCTATCTACTCATCAGCAGCGTCGTCGTACTCCACGTAGTAGCCACCATGGGGATCCTCGGAATCGTCGTCTACGGAAACCACAGCCCCAAAGGGGTCAGTACATAAACGTACTGGCAAGCAAGACTCACAGTTCACCAAAGTGTAGCCCGTCAACACCAAGCACAAATGCTCTGGGTTCAACGGAAGGAAGGGTGATATAAAAGGTGCGGCAGCGGGCTGCACTAACCAACTACAGAAAACATACTATGACCTCCGGCTATCAGAAAGGAGATAAGATAACGTATCGTAACCAACTATAACTAACCACCAAAAAAACCCATCCTGGATCTCGCCCCTTATCCCAAGAAGCAATCCAAGGATAACTCACACAGTTGGATTAATGATGGTTCAGGTTATTGTGTCAATAGACCTATTACTAGTCAAGTTATTGTAGTTAGATGTAAGTTGTCTGAGTACTTGTTAGCCAGTAGTTTCACCAAGTCGTCACATAACCGCGGACAACACGGCTTATCGAGAAGATTTATCCCTGCAGGGTGTGCTCCAGTACCCGTACACACTCAAGCCACCAACTAAAATTCAGGTTGGCTTGACACGACTCGAACCTTCTCTACAACCTGTCCTAGGAGCCACGGAGCTATAAGGTCCCGGCCAGTCCGACCTAACCTAAGCGCAAGGGTGAAAACCACACCCCCCGGCACCATAGGCCTCGCCCTATATGCATCATCATCATAATAATCATCACCAACAGTAACCATGGGAGCGACCCATTCATGCTTACGCGCAAATGGAACACCCGAACTAAGTGTGGCTCTTCGGACAAACTGCGGATCAGGTCAAAGTCGAGGGGGGTTCCATACTACCACCCGGATGCGGTGAGCACGCTCATCATGGATCAGTAGACAAGACCCTTTTCCTAATTAGGGTCGACACTAGCAGGCCTCAAAACCACGTCGGGCCTCCTGCCGGTGCCTTATCAGCAAATTATTATTACCCAAGCATTAACAGGTTGTTGTTTAAACATCGAGCCCCAGAACATAATAGAAATATGATAACAGAAAGTAACTGACAACAGACTCGAGCAAAACCAACCCTAAGCATGCTAGTAAGACACGGGCTCAAACAACGGGGTTATAGGACTGGAGGTGAGGCAATATCATGGTTTCAGGGGATCATGTGATAGGATCGTAACAGAAGCAACGATACATATGGCTAGCAGAAATAGACAACGGAAAGTATCGGTAACCAATGTTGAAAAGGAACACGATGGTTCATGTGAGTGATAACTTGCCTGCAAAACTCAACAGCCTGGTACTGAGCTAGATCCTCAGAAGGGGTGCTGTAAAGATCGTCGGTCTCAACGTCGTCGTCTATCCGAGAAGAAGCAAACAACAACGCAAGGAGACAACAATCAATAACATGGCATAGTGCACAATCATGGGATGATGCATGACAATTTAATTGATGCATCAGAATAAACTAGTTGACGTGGTAACACAATTTAAATGGACCCATATGCAAGTTGAGTTGCATATGAAAAGCCCATGCATTTAGGTTGAAATAATTGTTTTACAACTAATCAACAGGTGAAAGTGGATTAGCATGATGCATGGATGATGAAAACAGAAAAATAACAACAATAGAAACAAGTTGAAATAAGGTTTAACAAATTTGGAATTTTATTTATTAAGTTATGGAATTTTGGTTCCTTAAAGGTGTTACACAAGCACTTGTTGTTTTCATCAAGTTAAATTGTTCAAAACAGATAACAAAGTTTATATTTGAAAAGAACACCAATTTTTAGTTGGATTACATGTTTCAATTATTGAAAAAGGAATTAGGATGAATTTATTATGATGGAAAAATATTAAACAAGTTTTAAATGGATTTAAAACAAGCATGAATTTTATTTGAATTTTATTTGTTCAAAACATAAATTCAAATTCATATTTGAAAATTTTATACTTTTCTAGGTTGAAAACATATTTTGCATGTTCAAAAATAATTTAATTTGAGCAAGTTATGATTTTATCAATTTTAAATGATTTAAACAAGGTTTAAATTATTTAGGCAATTTAAATTATTCAAAACATGAAACAAAATTTATATTTGAAAAGATTATGTGAAATAGCATGGAAAACATATTTTATTTTCATTATTTGGATTAAGTATGAATTAGTTATGGATTTTATCAAATTGCAAATGAATTATTTGAATTCAAATTTGAATTGCATTTTGAAAATTCAAAACAGAAAACAAATGTTATAATTAGGTAGATAATTAAATTTGGTGCAGTATACATATTTTATTTTTATTATTTGGGTTTGTGAAATAAAAGTTATGTGATTTTTGAGTTTAGGGGTTAATCTGAAATAAAAACTGGACTTAAATTAAAGAAAAGGGCCGAAAATAGCTAGGTGCACCGCGCAGTGGCCAGCCCCAGGCACTGACAGTGGGGCCATCGCCACTGTGGCGCTTAGGTGGCTGTCTAGGAGGTGATGTGGCCTCAAGGCTCACTGACAAGCGGGTCCCGCGAGGGTGCGCGCAGAAGGAAGAAAGGGGAGGCGAAATTCGCCTCCCGTGGGATTCGATCCCGGGACCTGGGCGAGCGAGCGCAAGGGCTCTGCCAGTTGGGCTGGTTCAGTTTGGTGACAGGTATGCGGTACGGGGAAGGATATGCTTCTGTTAAGAAGTTTAACTGAATCTTGAACAGGTCGTTTTCTGAACTTCATCTGCAGGTATCCTTGACAGCGATGGCGGACGGGGAGGGTGCGGCCGGCCGCCGGCGGCTGCTGTCCGCGCGGCCGCGGCGCGAGGGGCGGGCGCGTGCTTGCGGCCGGTGCTGCCGTGCGGCCCATGTGCCCGTGCGAGAGGAGGAGGGAACGAGGAAGGGGGAGGGGCGGCTCACCTCGCTGCAGAGGGAGCGGTCGAAGCAGGGAGGAGCGACGGCGGCGAGTCGGGGATGGCGCCGGAGTTCCGGTGGTCCTCGGGGAAAGCCGAGGCCACGGCGAGGAAGAGGGCGGCGTGCCGTTTCCGTTCCCGGCCCAAGCGTGGCCGGGCGGGCACCGTGGCGCCGGCGGCGAGCCGGAGAGGGCGGTGATGGTGGTGCTCTCGGTGGGGTACAGAGAAGGGAGGCCGGAGGGAGAGAAGAAAGGAGAGTGGCGGTGTTGAGAGGAAAAAAGGGGAGGAGCGATTAGGGCTAGGAGGGGAGAGCTCGAGCAGCTTATAGAGGAGGGGGGGCTGTCGATCACCGTTGCCCTCCTCTGTACTGTAACGTGGTCGATGGAGATGGCGTCCGTACGTGAGGTAGAAGACGACAACAGAGGGGTACCAGGCCAGGAGCACTTGGGCTGGCCCAATTCGGCTGAATGCCCCTTTGCCCCCTCTCTTTTTCTCTTTATTCTTTTTCCTCTTATTTTTTTTTTGTAGATTTGGGAAAGAGAGAAAACCATTGGTGTTAGGGTTTAGCAAAATTTTTGGGGCAATGTTTTTATTGATTAAGTTTTGTAATAGCATCAAGTACCCACTTTGGTTTTTCCAAAAAATAAATAAATAGGTTGCTTGTTGAAAAATTAAATGAATTGAGCCATTTGTGGTATCAAAATAAATAAATGAAACTTAGCCACTTTAAAGATTTTGATTCCAAGTTTTAGTGGAACAATTTGTTTGTTTGTTTGTAGTTTTTATTTGACACAATGTAACATAACAAGTATGAGCAATAAATGATTTGAATTTGGTTTGAAATTACAATTGGAAAACAATGAGAACAAATGCAAACAAAAGGCAATAGTTATGATGACATGATGCAAACAATAACAAAACAAGAAACAAACATCTAGGGGGGAGATTTTCATACTTGGGATGTTACAATGCCCGAGAGCAACTTGCCATCTGAGCTCGCATAATGCATGGTTCATGTATTTGAATTAGTCCACCTCTGTTTTCCACATGTTTTGTATCAACATCACTATCGGGCGTGTGAACTGGAGGATTTGTAGATATATAGAACAAAACAAACGGTGTCGCCAGCATACATCTCGACTGTGGCTCCTGAGTGCATATATATATATATGCATATCAAATGCACGGTCGGACGTATGCTGGCGAATCCGGATGATTTGTAGTCGGTTGATGAACTGAATGATGTATCAAACCTTTTGTCAAACCTTGAATGGGGGATGTAGAACAAAACAATCTGTATCGCCAGCACACAGCACCACCGTGGCTCCTGAGTGCATATATGCATATCAAATGCACGGTAGAACGTATGCTGGCGAATCCGAATGATTTGTATTCGGTGGACGAACTGAATGATATATGAAGGGACTCCGAGAGGTGGGCTATATATAGGGTCCTCTAGCTTATAAAGTGTTGTGCTAGGGTTTCGATCCAACGGTTAAGAAGTGCTCGAAAAAAATACCCGTGATCCAACGGCTAACAAGCGCTCGAAACAAACACACCGTATCCCTGATCGAACGGCTCACAAGAGTTCGAAAGAAACACACCCCTGATCCAACGACTCACAAGGGCTTGAAAGAAACACACGATCCGTGTGATTCTTCGTGATTGGTCCCAACGAAACCGTAACCCTTTAGTCCCGGTTGGTAAAACGGGCCGGGACTAAAGGGCCTGTTTCTTCACACTATATATGTATGCATTGCCACCATTGGCATAAACACATATAAACTCACCACTCTCTCATGGCTTCTACCGTACCCACTCTAACCTTCCTGCAGGCGGACGCACTTTCCGCCTCGAACTACCCCTGTCCGCCCGGCTACAGCGTCCCCGCCGGTTGGATGCTGAGCGCCGGAGGAGTGCTGGTCCCTCCTGTTCCTCAAGGTGTGGCGCGTCGTACGGCCATCACGAACCACTACTACCGCGAGCTCACGCCGGAGCAGCAGAGGAATCCCAGTTGGAATCCCGACTACCGCCTTACTTGGGACGCCTTCTTCATTAATAGGCGTGAGAGTGCGCTCGGCAGGTACAAGGAGAACGGCCCGCCTCCTTCGAACTTCAACGAGGCCGGGCGTCAGCTGTGGTGGAGCGGCCGACGGACTCTTCAGAGCGTCATGAACTATATCAGGGCCGGCGATAACCCCTGCCTGTGCTACCCTCACGCCTAGCCCTGGGGTCGTGATCCTCCGAGGGAGTCCAGAGCACCGTCCGACGATAGTGACGACGGCGGCGGCGACTACGACGACTACGAGTCGGAGTACTATAGGTCTAGGCAGGAGTATGACTAGCAGATCATATCAACTTTTGCCATTATGTACTGCCTTGTTTATCTAGATCTATGCTCTCCGTTTAGGTTTAGATCCACTCTTGCCATTATGTACTGGCTTGTTTATCTATGCAAATGTATCGGCCTCCTCCCTAATGTTAGCTCTTCTGAGTCGTTGGATTAGGGGTGTGTTTCTTTCTAGCGTCTGAATCTCCACAATCAGGAAGAATCACACGGAAAACAGAAAACATAAAACCGACACGCTAGCGCGCTGCAATATTAAAAATAGAAAACAGACGAACACTACTACTACTCCTCGTCGTCGGGGAACTCGTCAGTGACCTTCTCCTGGTCGTCGTCGGCGGCGAACTCGTCAGTGACCTCCTCGTCTTCGTCGGAGGTGCACGATATTGTGTTCGAGATAGGCCTCCACCTTGGATCGTTGGAGGCCCAGACTTTGCCGGCGTGGTCGGCCCGTCAGAGCTCTTGCAGCGCCTTCGTCCTCGCCTCCCGGGCGGCCTCTAACGCGAGGTGGCATTCGAGACGGCGCTCCACCCGCTCAGCCGCGCGGGTCTGCCAGAGCTCCTCGTCGGCGCTCTGCTCCTTCGGATTGTTCCGGTAATACTCGCGGACGGCGCGCTCGTCCCTGGCGTTGACTAGGCCCTAAAACGCGCGGTGGCGGAGATGGCGGTGGTCGGCGGCGGCGCCCTGGCCTCCGCTTCCCAGCGGGTGTGGCAGTCGTTGAAATTCATCAGCAACCGCGGGCGGTTGAGGCACCAGGCTGCCGCGTCCCAGGCGCGGGCGGCCTCCGCCGCCGTCGCAAAGGAGCCAAGGGGGATGCGGTCATCCCCGTAGCGGATCTCCGCGGTGAACATTCCGTTTGGACGCGCTCGGACGCTGCGGAAGCCGGTGGTGTTATTCCCTCGGAGGCATGGCGGTGGCGCGGCGGTTCGTGAAGAGGAGAGTGGGAGAGGAGAAGACGCTCGAGGCGCGGCATTTTATACCGCGCGCTCGCGGCCACGCGGCACAACTCCCGCGGCACACTTTTCATAGTTAGAATAATTATTTTTTAAAGCAAAAAATGTATTTGAAATGTTTACGCAATTTTAAACACTTTTCATATTGAAATTTTGTTCAATTTTGAAACCATTTATAAACTAGGTTTTTTAAAATGTTTGAAAATTAAAAAAATATTACTAGTTTAAATAGTTAGAATAATTATTTAAAAAAAATAAAATGTACTTGAAATGTTTACGCAATTTTAAACAATTTTCATATTGAAAGTTTCTCCAAATTTAAAACCATTCATAAACTAGGTTTTTTAAAATGTTTAAAAATTCAAAAATTGTTACTAGTTTAAATAGTTAGAATAATTATTTTTTAAAAAATAAAATATATTTGAAATGTTTACGCAATTTAAAACACTTTTCATATTGAAAGTTTCTCCAAATTCAAAACCATTTGGAATCTATTTGAAAAAGTATTGGAATCGTGGCAGGGGAAACAAATGGCGGCAGGGGAAAAGAATGAAAATTTTGGTCTTCTACCCCGGTTGGTGCCACCAACCGGGGAAAAAGGGGAAGGTGCGCGGGCAAGCCAGGGCCCACCTCCCCCCTTTTGCCCCGGTTTGTGGCACCAACCGGGGTAAAAGACACCCTTTTGCCCCGGTCTGTGCTACCAACCGGGACAAAAGTGTTCCACCTATATAACCCCGGGCGAAGTAGCTTCCACCTATATAACCCCGGGCGGTTACTCCGCCCGGGGCAAACCCCCACAGAACGACGAAGTCCAGACGACGCAGAAATCACCACAGTGCCGTCAGGCTGCCGGATTTCCACGCCGCCAAACACGCCGCGCCGCGCCGCGCCGTTCGAACTCGACGTCGTGCGCGCCACTGCGCTCTTTCCCTCGCCCCCATTGACGTTGGGATGAAGATCTCATCATCGCACGAGGGGCCAAAGATCACTTATTGTATACGATGCCATTTCCATTGACGCGGAGGCCAACAAAAAAGACGGCTACCAAAACCCTAATATGTTGAAGACACTAAATTTACTAAAAACGCCACTCATAGATCGGGTTTCCCACCCCTCCACTCATTTAGTTCTTATTTTCTCATCTTTGCGATATTTCTACCTTGTTTAGTCTTTATGGGAAATATGCTCCAATTTGTCCATTTTCATTTGTCTCTTGCAAATAAGAGCATATGGTACCAGCCTCCAGTTTGGAATTCCATCCTAAACCTATCTCACCTTAGAAACCAAATTTGTATTCTTGTACATGCTCAAAATTTGTCTCTAGAGGAAGAGGACGGGTGCCCCGCTACTACCGACCGGCGACCAATACTACCGCATGTGCAAGTTGTTAGCATATTTCTATTGAAATTTTACGTTCGTTACTACCGGACGCGCCCGGTACCACCGTCTTGCAGATTGAAATAGAATCTTTTCTATGGAAATCTGTACAACCAGTACTACCGAGCCAGCATGGTACCACCACATGTGCAAATAGAAGCAGACAAGTTATGCGTAAATTTGCACAACCGGTACTACTAGGCCAGGTAGTTTCAACATATAATCTCCAAGGCGTGCGGGCTGGGGGTTATTTCCCACCCACACGAACCACTCCAACATAGCCGCCCTCCGCCTCTCCCTCATCCGTCCAGGCCTTGCCTCGCCGGAATCCGCTGCTACCAGCCCGGATCTGCAGGAATCTCTCCCGCAACGATCTCCTCCACGGCCTCCGGTATTTCTTCTCTCCTTGCTCTTTTTGGGTCTCCATTCTTGAACTTTGATGAACCCTAGATGCCTTTGAGAATAGATACTTAGTAGCTCCGATTTCATCGGTTGAAGTTGGATGGATGATATTCTAGTGGTTTGGAACTGCAATGCCTTAGTCTACTGTAGGTCCTCTAGTTGAATGTCTATCGATTTCGTTCTTGGATTTGGGGTAGAGATTCAAAAACTTGCACGGCCGGTACTACCTCATGTGCAAATTTGAGACAGATCAACTTGTTGAACTTGAGTAAACTGATTTTATTCTCCATTCCTTTTGAGTACCCTTATATTGTTTCACATCCCTATCTCTATGAACTTCACATGTTCTCGTGGTGGTGGTCGTTCGGGGAAGGAACCTATCACGTATGTTCGTAGCACTCACAAGACCCCAGGGAACAAGTCTGCTCCAGTTGTTGTTGATGATGATGAGATCATGGGCTGATTTTGAAGAAGAGGCTGAGATCATGCCCGTTCCAACCACCGCAAGAACTCGTGGTGGTGTTGATGGTTCTCTCAAGCGCAAGACAATGGCTAGGAACCCCACTCGTAAACCGTTTTACAAGTGGAAGCCCGAGGCCTATCAAGAATTTATGGAAGAGAACCCCTATGAGGAAGAGAGGGACTTCTTCGAGAATCCTCACTTCTTCACCAAGGATCAAGAGAACATGTTCAATGACATTTATGTGGGCTATGATTACTCCGTCACCGTCCAACACACCATCAACATTGACCATATGGTGCTTCCTAAGCACAAGGGATACTTTGATGAAACCTTGGCAATGTGTGAAGAGTTTCGCCTTACTCCTCTCATGAAGATCAATCAACCCTATATTGGGTACCACATCAAGCAATTCTATGCCACCGTTCATTTTGATGATGATGCGGAGAGGACTCTTAGGTGGATGACCAAGGACAAGATGCTCAAAGCAACTATGAAGGAATTTTGTGAACTCTTGGGTTATGAGGACAAGGATGTGAATGCTCCTAGTGGATGGAGGATCCATGGTGCAACATATTAAAGCAACAAGAAATCCATTGCTAACATCATCATGGAGGGAGGCACTCCGGGGAAGATTGCCCATCTTATTCGTCCATTTGAGATCCTTCACCGCATCTATCGTGAGACTCTTGCTCCCCGTGTGGGAAATTGGGATGAGGTGGATGGTTTAATGTTTGACTTTCTCAAAAACTCCAAACTAAAGCAAGGCACCGGAGAAAAGCTGGATGTTATGGATTATTTGCATGAGGAGATGTGGTTGACGGTCATTGACAAGAGGGCTCCTATCTATGGTCCTTTTCTCATGAAGCTTATCAGGAAGAAATGGAGCCATGCCACGAAGGAGGACATCATCAAGGATGGTAGCCCCATGGTCAAGCATCCGTCAAAGGATCCTAGGGTGAAGCATTATTTGTCTCCCGCTGAGCTTGAGGCAGCTGCTGCCAAGAAGTCTGATTCTCGGATTGGTGTGAGGGCTGGTACTGCATCTGTGACTGTTCCTACTACTGATAAGCCATCTCGGTTCAAGAAATTTCAGATCAAGGCCAAGAAGGCCTTCTGCCTCTAGATTGATCTCCAGGAGCGCATGTATGATGCGCATGTGTACCACAAGAAGGCTGCATCCCGTCAGAAGAACTTGATGCAGAAGATGGAGTTGCCCGTATCTTCGGGGTCCGAAGAAGCCATCACACCTAAGGAAGAGTGGATATCCAGCACAGCTATTGGAGCGACCCCGACATTCCTTCCTCATCCGCTCACCACGATGCCGAAGACGCGGAGTGACTCTCCTATGGGACATTTAGCTTCGCTCTTCTCCCTTTTTGGCATTCAATGACAAAGGGGGAGAACGAGTTCTATTAGGTTGAGCGGGATTTGCATGGGTGGAGTCACAAGCTTTGCTTTCTTCATTGTTTATTTGCTTGTGTGTCCGTTTAGTTGAACTTGCTTATTCTATTTGGATATTTGTGTTGTTGAACTATTAGTTGGTGCGTGGTGTAAGACATGAAATCCCCTATCGTTGGTTCATTTTGTCGTTAGTATTGCAAGTCCTCGTTTCTAGATATTCTATATCGCTGAACTATCTTGCTAGAATGTTGTTTAGTACATTTGTTCTCTCAAATCCTCGCTCAACATTTGTGTTTTCATCAAACACCAAAAATGGGGAGATTTAAAGAGCATTTCCATCCCCAATGTTTTGATGTTTGTTGACAACACAATTGAAGCTATAACGTGTGCTAAGTGCTGCAAGTGTTATTTTTACTTATCATCTTATCCATATCAAACTTGATCCCTAGCGAAACCCCTTTGTTTACCCCTTGAACATTCTGTCTATTTATGGGTTTTCTGCTTAAGGAGGTACTACCGGATCCTTCCGGTACTACCGGATTTTCCATTATTTGGCACCGGAGTGGTGCTAGAACCATTTCACGAGATTTGGCACTTCTGGTCACGCTCGGCAGTACCGGGATCGCGGTACTACCGCACCCGCGGGGTACTACCGGGTTTAACAGTATCAGGGACTGGTTTGGCACTGGCACTGGCACGTGCGTATTTCGGCACTACCGGATAGATCCGATAGTACCGAAGTGGATGTACTACCGCTCCCGCGCGGTTGTACTGCCTGTGAAGATCTGGCTTCGAAGCCAGCGTTGACTCGGTGAAGAAATGCGAATGCGGTACTACCAGACGTCATCCGGTACTACCGGGTGGAGAAATAAACGCTCAATCGGCCAGATCTGAGGGGAGGAGTATAAATAGCTCATCCCCTTCTTCCCCAAAGGGTAGATCGCCCAACATTAAAGTCAAGCATTTATTGAAACACCAAAAGTCCGATTTCCCCCAATCCCTCCACCCAATTTTTTTTATCTTTGGAGGATTGAAGTAGAAGGCCCCGATCTACATCTTCACCAACTCATTCTTCATTTCCCCCTCATTCACTTGAGGGAATCTAGTCTAAGGTTTTCTTGTGGAAAACCTAGACCCCATTGCTACTCACTTGGTGATTGTTGGTGATTCTTGCGAGCCCCAATCTGGTTGTGGGTGTGTAACTCAAACTCATTATAAAAGACTCGATTCCCTCCTCAAAGGGAATAAAGTGGAAGGTGAACTAGGCCCTTGTGACGAGGTTCATCGGAAAACATGGTGAGGCCTTTCTGGCGTTGAGTAGGCCTTCGTGGCGAAACTCACACCCCTCCAACGAGACGTAACCCCCTAACAGGGAGTAACTCGAGAATACACCGTGTCTTCGCGTGCTTCCGATATCGGTTACCTCGTTCCCTCTCATTTACTTTGTGCTTGTATCGTTGTTCTTGTCATATAGGTAAATCCACCTAGTTGCATATTTAGAGAATTTACCTTTGTGTCAAGACTTAATTTAAGAAAAATTAAAATTGGTCGTAACACCTATTCACCCTCCTCAAGCTGACATACTATCCGTTCAAGATTGACCTTAGTCTTTGCGTTGAATCGTAACTTCGATGAAATAGGTTTTGAGTCCGGATCCACGATTTGAATTCGCGGAATCACAGAAATTCGAAAACACGTCGCAGGGCGCGAGCCCCTGACGTATATCTAACCATTAGAATTGGCTAAAAAAACGTGCTGGTGCTAGATTGTATTGCGCACGTGTTCAACTGTGGAATATTCAAATTTATGTTCGAGTCGAGCTTGATAATTGTTTTGCCAAAGTCGCACGGATTTTCGTTAGATTCTGACAAAGATTCAATATTCGAGTCGTCCACGAAGAGCTAACCATCGAAATTCGCCAAATCTTGTTGGAGATGATAGATAATTTCATTTCAAGATAAGTCCCGAATCGCCAGGTGCGCTTCGTGGATCTTATCTTGAAAGGTGGACTTGGTATTCTTAATTTGGCATCATGCCAGGTGCGCTTCTCCACATGTCGTGCCACACGCTCCGCCCGTTGCTGCTCGTAGAACGCCCTCTCGACGGCGACGTCCTCGGGGAAGCGGGCACACTACTCGGTCATCGCGCGCTCGTCTTCTTCGGCGTCGGTGAGATGGCGCACCAGCAGGCGGTGGTGGCGTCGATCTTCCTCGGTGACGACGCGCGACGGCAGGGCGAGATCCTACGCGTGTTGGAGCATCCAAACATCCGTGAAATTCTTCTGGGCATGCGAGCGCCCGAGCCGCCACGTCACCGCGTCCCACGCGCGAGCGGCCTCGCCCGTAGCATCGAATGTCCTGAGGCAGACGCGGGTTTCGCTGGAGCGGATTTCCGCGTAGTAGAGGCTGGAGGGGCGAAGGCGCATGCCACACGGTAGCTCGAGTTGTTTCGGAGGCGCGGCGGCATCGCGGGGAGGGCAGGAGGCGGCGGGCAGCAGCAGTGCGATGAAGATGCAGTGGGAGGGGGTGAAGAGAGCGCGAAGGAAGTTTCAGTGGCGGTTTGGCTACGCAAGCGACTCTCCTTTTATTCAGTTCCTGAGGGGCACGCGCTAGACTTCCCGCGCAGCAACCCGCGCGTATGCTGGATCACGCAGCGCCGGCTCTAGCGCCCCAAAATGGCGGTTTTCCCGTGCGCCGTTGGAGATGCTAACAAAAACCAGGGTTAAAAATAAAAAAATATCAGTGGCCAATATGAGGCTTCAAAACATATTTTTAGATCACTGATTTCGTGTTTTTGCACATAAAACTACGAATATAATTTCACCATAAAACTTGACACGTATGTAGGTTGTTGTAGGTTGTTGTAAATATTCACAGTTACGGAGTCACACCTGCTTCTTTGCATGAGTTGCGACGGCAATGTCAAGCTGGGGGCAAAGGACGCCACCGTGACCTTATTGATGCCCTCGACCATTTTTCTTTGGGCCATCCCGCTCCACGACGATGGCGCTCACGTGCTACTCGGCATCGTCGACAAAATGCCGCTAGAAAGGAGCTACAGGTGATCTGCTACAAGAATTTGTTGTCTATGAAAAGAACCTCAGCAGAAGAAAAGGCAAGACTCCATGTTTGTAAAATTCACAGATACGGAGTCACACCTGCTGCTTTGCATGAGCTGCGACGCCAATGTCAAGCTGAGCAAAAAGGACACTACCATGAGTCTTGATGCCCACAGCCATTTTTCTTTGGGCTATCCCGCTCCACAACGTTGGCGCTCACGTGCTACTCGTGCAGCCATAAGGTTATATATTTCTGAGTATTATAAGAAATTATTTGGACCTTCCACACCTAATAATATCTCCTTAGTGGAGAGTAATATTCAGGTTATACCTCAGTTAACTCAACAGGAAAATGATATTCTCACTGCTGATTTCTTAGTGGAAGAGGTTTTTGAGGCAATATCACAGATGGAACCTAATAAATCTCCAGGCCCTGATGGTTTCCCCGCTGAATTTTACAAAACTTTTTGGGAAGTTATTAAAAAGGATTTGATGGCTATGTTTTTTGAGTTCAAGCAAGGTAATCTTCAGTTGTTTAAACTGAACTTTGGGGTGATTACTTTGCTTCCTAAAAAGGATAATGCAGTTCAAATCCAACAGTATAGACCTATTTGCCTTCTCAACGTGAGTTTTAAAATTTTCACTAAAGTGGGTACTAATCGTATTACCCAGATAGTGCAGAAGGTGGTTAGACCACCTCAATCCGCTTTTATGCCCGGGAGAAACATCTTGGAAGGAGTTGTTATCTTGCATGAAACCATCCATGAACTTAATAGGAAGAAATTGGATGGGGTAATTTTTAAAATTGATTTTGAGAAGGCTTATGATAAGGTTAAGTGGCCGTTTCTTCTTCAGGCTTTACGTATGAAAGGTTTTTCTCAGGATTGGTGTGATATGATTATCCAATTTGTTCAGGGTGGAAGTGTAGGTATACGGGTTAATGACGCAATTGGCCACTTTTTCCAAACTAAAAAAAGGACTTAGGCAGGGGGATCCTCTATCTCCAATTCTTTTTAACATTGTGGCTGATATGCTTGCTATTCTAATTGCTAGAGCTAAGGAATTAGGACAAATTGGAGGTCTTATTCCTGATCTAGTTGAAGGGGGTTTGTCTATCCTTCAATATGCAGATGATACGGTGTTATTCTTAGAGCATGATTTTGATAAGGCTCTAAATCTGAAATTAATCTTGTGTATCTTTGAGCAATTGTCGGGTCTCAAGATTAACTTTCATAAGAGTGAAGTTTTCTGTTTTGGTAAGGCTAAAGAGGTGGAGCACCAGTATAAACAAATCTTTGGTTGTGAGTCTGGTATGTTACCTTTTAAATATTTGGGCATTCCTATCCACCACAGAAAACTTACTAATTCAGAGTGGCACCCAGTGGAGAGCCGTTTTGAGGACAAACTTGGGTGTTGGAAAGGAAAATTATTATCCTATGGGGATAGATTAGTTCTTGTTAATTCTGTGTTAACAAGTTTACCCATGTTTATGCTTTCCTTCTTTGAGATTCCTAAGGGCGTCCGTAAGAGACTTGACTTTTATAGATCACGTTTTTTCTGGCAGAGTGATGACACCAAGCGTAAATACAGATTAACAAAATGGAATATTATTTGTAGACCCAAAGATCAAGGTGGTTTAGGTGTGGAAGTGCTAGAGCTTAAGAATAAGTGTTTATTGGCTAAATGGCTGTTTAAAATACTTCAAGAGGAGGGTATTTGGCAGGAATTGTTACAAAATAAATACTTACATAGTAAACCTTTAGCTCAAGTTGAGGCACAACCTACTGATTCTCCTTTCTGGAAGGGTTTAATGAAAGTTAAGAGGGATTTCTTTAGTAGAGGTTCCTTTAGAATTGGTAATGGTGAAACAACTAGATTTTGGGAGGATATTTGGCTAGGCCAAACCCCTTTATCTGATCAATACCCTCTTTTATATCATATTGTGCAGTCTAAAAATGTATCGGTTGCGGATGTTTTTCAGAATGCACCACCAATCAATATTTCCTTTCGTAGGAATTTAGTAGGCATTACTTGGGATATGTGGTCTCATTTATGCTTGCGTCTTATGAATGTCTCTCTGTCCTCGGATAATGATAAGTTTGTTTGGAAACTTACACAAAATGGGAGCTTCTCTGTGAAATCTATGTATGAGGATATGATGAATGGACACACTATTTTTCTCAAAACTTACTTATGGAAACTAAAATTACCACTTAAGATCAAAATCTTCATGTGGTTTTTGGATAGGAAGGTGATTTTGACTAAGGATAATTTAGCAATAAAAGGGTGGAAAGGTGATATGCATTGTTCCTTTTGTGGGAGTAATGAGTCAGTAGAACATCTATTTATTTCTTGTCCTTTGGCTAAACTTATTTGGCGAGTGATCTTTTGTACTTTTAATATTACTCCCCCCTCCAACGTGACTAATATGTTTGGGAATTGGCTTAATGGGATTGATGTGAAAACTAAGAAAAGAATTAGGATTGGTGTATCCGCAATTTGTTGGGCTATCTGGACATGTAGAAACAATGTTGTTTTTAACAAAAAGAAATATTTCCATGTTTTACAGGTTATTCACTCAGCAGCTCATTGGATCCAACTATGGGCTATTCTTCTGCCTCCAGACCAGAGGAAGCTTATGGTGGATGGCTGCACTCGTCTCCTTACGGTGGCACAGGAGTTTTTCTCCCAATATACGTGGCAGCATCATAATAGGATTTCGTAGTTCCTTTGTTTTGGCTGTTTTCGGAATAAGGGAGATATCCTGTTTCATGTAAGGTTTAATAAGTGTTGTAAACTATTGGATACTATGAGTTTTAATAATCAATAAAGGCTGTGTGCATCACTCGATGCAGAGGCCGGGGTCCTCCCCATTTCTTAAAAAAAAATAAGGAATTTGGATAGCGTCGTGGGTGATTGTTGACCCTGGGAAGAACTGGAGCTTACTAGCTCTGTTGATGTGGCTGAAGATGCCCATGCGGAGTCCATGCCTAAACTTCAGGAGGGAAACATCCCTCAACTTCTGCACGTTCACGGGACCAGCGACCACCGTCTGATGCATCTCTACATCATGGAAACAACATCTGTAAGACGATAAAAAGGAAAAAGCACGTTATCGGGCAAGATTGTCTATGTTTTGCAAAATAACATATATAGCAGTATAAAATAGAGAATATCCTACAGTACTGTTGTAACATAAGAAATGGGAAGCAAATTTGGAGGATGATTCACCATGTCATGTTCTTGATTGCCAAGCAGCACATTTTTATCACCTTAATGAATATTAAGTATATTAACTTATTAAGTACTAACCATATATTAAGCACATGCTATCTGGTCAGTAAGCCTCCTCACCGCTCTTTTATGCACACATTTGGGTAAGAAAAATATTGTAATGCAATGGAAAGTTCCAAACAACCTTTTTCATAAAAAAAAAGAGCAGAAGCCTCCTCGCTGTTCTGTGATGTATACATTTAAAAAACAAAGGATACGAAACTAAGATTGTAACGGAAAGCCTCCTCACTTATGCTTAACACGGAAATTTGAACAAATAGATCTGAACGGCCGTTGTACACACGTATGTAACAACTCTCGAAATAAAACATGATGTGAATAAGGACATGAATGGGATATGGAGGGAGAATAGAATCTATGCATACCCAGATATGCTGCTCGCGGGAGTGTACCGGATAGAGAGGTGGCCGTCCAGTTATACGAGCGGGTAGCCCGATCCGACCTGCTGCTGGAGTGTTGGGTCTAAATCAGAAAGGCCGCTGGGCCTCGAGTCCTCTCATATCGACACGAGGGACATCACATTAGATGGCCACTGAATTCTCCTGCACGATGATCTGCCGCCGCGCCAGGGAAGCAGCCGCCCAATGAGGCCGTGTTGCTTGCTCCCGCACGTGGCGACACCGCGCTGGTAGCAGAGGTGCTGCTCTAGCTGTTCCACCTTCCTCGCCTCCTAATAGGGACTTAGCAGAGTTCCTCTACAACGATGCGCGACCCTGATGACCGGCAGCAATGGCAAGAATGAGATGCGCCTATGTCGGCCTTCGACAAACCGAGCCTGATTCGCATGGCGGAGAGCTGTTGCGAGTTGAGGAGGCCATGGACCTGCGATATGATGCAGCAGAAGCGAATGCCAATGCTGATTGGTGGTGGTTGTGGCGAGAATCGGAGGCGGCCATGGCAAGAAGGGCAAGCGGCAACGGTCTGGTGAGGACGTGAGGTTGCGGGATCCAGAAGGGGATTGAGATTCGCGGCAGGTGTTGGAAAAAGGGATAATTAAGAGGGTGCCCTCAGTTGGCACCACGACCTCAGTTTTACCCCTAGCGCCGAATCGATCTCAGTTTTGCCCCTAGTTTGTGCCAAGGACTCCTTTCGCTGCTCCCACCGTTATTTTCTGCCCCCGTTCACTGGTAGAAAATAGGCATATAGTCCCGGTTCGCCAGGGCCAAAAGTCCCGACCGAGCAACCGGGACTAGCTATGCGCGACTAAAGACCCTCCCCCTATAGTCGCGCCGCTTACGAACCGGGACTAAAGGCCCGGCCACGTGGGCGGGTGGCGGAGCCGGGGGGCGGAGGACCTTTAGTCCCGGTTGGCCACCTGAACCGGGACTAGACTTTATTTCGTTATTTCCATAATTCATTTGGGTTTCTAATTATTTTTCACACCAATTTTTCTCTCCCTTTTTTTCACTCCTTTTTTTTTTTCAGAATTTGTATTATTTGCTTACCGTCTAACTACAATTATCTCTAGTCGAATTACTTACTCATGGTCAAACTTCCCGCTCGGTCACCCATCCTCCCACTGCTCTAGCAATAGCACGCTTAACTTCCGAGTTCTATACCGTCCCGCATCCAAGTGTTTTGCACGAATGTATGTGATAGTAGTATCATATCAATCTTATTAACATGTTGGTCGATGCCACATTTCTTTATTGTTTGAATTTCAAATAAATCTTTTAATAAACAAAAGTAATGATGTAATTAATATTTTTGAATAAATAAATAAACATTAATTTTTTAATTTGTATTATTTCTAAAAATACTATTAATATATCAAAATATTCAGAAAATAAAACTAATTCATTTTTAAATCTTAAAAAATACAAATAATATATCAAAATATTCAGAAAATAAAACTAATTCATTTTTAAATCTTAGAAAATACAAATAATATATCAAAAAATTAAGAACAATAATACTAATTCATTTTAAAATCTTAAAAATACAAATAATATATGAAAAAATTAGAATAATAATAATAATTCATTTTAAAATCTTAAAAATACAAACAATATATCAAAAAATTAAGAACAATAATACTAATTCATTTTAAAATCTTAAAAATACAAATAATATATCAAAAAATTAAGAACAATAATACTAATTCATTTTAAATCTTAAAAATACAAATAATATATGAAAAAATTAAGAAAAATAATACTAATTCATTTTAAAATCTTAAAAATACAAATAATATATCAAAAAATTAAGAACAATAATACTAATTCATTTTAAGATCTTATAAATACAAATAATATATCAAAAAATTAAGAAAAATAATACTAATTCATTTTAATACTGGATGAACAGATATATAGAAACCGTAGTTTTTCTGTTTTGTTTTCTTGATGTGTTTTTGTTTGTTTTCTTGATGTGTTTTTGTTTTTGCTTGTTTGTTTTCTTGATGTGTTTTTGTTTGTTTTCTTGATGTGTTTTTGTTTTTGCTTGTTTGTTTTCTTGATGTGTTTTTGTTTGTTTTCTTGATGTGTTTTTGCTAGGAATTAATATAGAATACCACACAATCACACATTCATAACATAGTCTTACGATCACACATAACACACAAACATAAGTCAATACTAATAAGATATCCATTACATATATATACTAAGATACCCATTAAATGCATATATATCGAACGCCTACATCTATGGCTCCGTCGAGTAGATGCGGAACAACTCGTAGGAGACATATGCATCTATGGCTGCATACTTGACGTTCGTCATGTCCAGTGGGGTCTTCTCCCAATAGAAGTGATTGCTTTGGGGGAAATCAGACTTCATGGATTCGTAGCCCTCGTGGATGAGGAAGTTGCCATGCGAGCCATCCCGGTCTTTGGCCCGTTCAATTGGATAAGATCCTGAAGATCAATGTAGTGATCTTCAGGTATCACAATACCCAAGCGCCTCAACTTCGGACGGTCTTACGTAATGTCAACGCTGCAAAAGTCATATCCCTTGTTGACAAGAAAATCAACAAGGGCCGGAGAATGCTTCGAACTACTGCAACAACAAAAATATCAATGTGTTAGATATGTTGCAACACATGTATTCTTCACATGCAACAAACAAATCGAAGATGCATGCAAGATTGGACGTGTAGTGTGCTACCTTGACCATTGGAAGATCAAAACCGACTCCTTGTACGCAATCTGGATGACGACAACATCCCGTTGATCCGCCGTATATTCCAGATCAAGCCCGAAGAACCGGTGTTCATCGGGAGAGGAGGAGTAGAGATTGGTCAAATAACCAAGAGCACCGGCCAGCCGATCGCAATTGTTGGTGTAGCACACGTTCAGAAGCTTACCGCATGGTGTCGGACCACTGTATGTCTACCAAACTTCAGCCATGGTGGTGTGCTTGGAGAAGATCGATCGAAGAGATGGAAGACACAGAGAAGAGAGGAGGAAGAAACAGAGAGACTCCGACGCGCACTGTGGAATGGCGCCCTTCTGCCTCGCTCGCGAAATAAAAACTGCCGCGCGGGAGGCGAGCAGTTTGATCTTTAGTCCCGGTTGGCCACGCCAACCGGGACTAAAGGACCAATAGTCCCGGGCGGCCAGGTCAACCGGAATTAATGCCCTCCACGCGCCTCAACGCGCTTCCCAACCCGCGACGTATGACCTTCTGTCGCGGGTCTCCTCCCGACCCGGGACTAAAGACTCATTAGTCACGGTGCGCAACGTTTGGGGACTGATGGGGGCGTATGGATGGCCTTTTTTCTACCAGTGGTTAGGATGCTGACCTGTGCGACCCATCATAGAACCGTTGGCGCGGCATATGGGCCCTAGTTGTTGCGCGTTGGCGCGGCTTGTGTGCCCCAACTGTTGACGGCTGGCGCTGCATGTGGGCCCCAGCTGTTGACGAGGCCCAATGTCAACATGCAGACTACACATTATCCATTTATATTTATTAATCCCTACATGCAGACTACACATTATCCATTTATTAAACCATCAAATTATTCGTATTAATAATATTAAATATATACTGTGATCAACTGAAATTTGTATATTATCTTAGAAAACATAATGCATCACATCTCTTATATAAAATTTTTGTTTACAATGTGCATATTTTAAAGCGATAATTAGAAATATTTTAAAAAAAAAACGATAATTAGAAAGGATAAAACTTCTAAACAGTGGGTACATATTTGGACAAATATAAGGACATAACTTTATATATAATTAAACATACTTATAATTCGATAACTGGCCCCACTTTACATATAATCAGTGGGGCCCTAGGGACATTACATCTAATTAAAAAAAACTAACTGCTCCCGCTCTGCATGCGGGAGCCCTAACTGCTCCCGCGCTGCACGCGGGAGCCCTTGCCGCCCTCCGGCGCCCTACTTCCATTCTGCCGCCCTGTACTCCATCTCCTTGTTGACGCGGACGCGGCGGTTCTCCGCCCGCATCCTCTCCTCCTCTCGCTCACGGACCCGCTTGATGCTGGCCCGCATTGCCTTCACGTCCTCCTTCGCCTACTTCTTCTCCTCGGCCTTCAACTCCTTCTTCTCCAGCCGCTCCAGTTCCTTGAGGCGGCGGATCGTCTTTGGGGAGAGGTCGTTGTGGGCGGTGAGGGAGGGCTTGGGGTTGTGGACGAAGGGCGGCGATGGCGATCTCTCCCGTTTGGGAGATTCGACTTCCTCCTACGTATAATCGGCCTCGTACCAAGGCCGATCTTTTGGGCGGTTGTCCTCGTCGGAGACCGACTCGGGGCTAGATGGTAGAGAGTAGGAAGACATGTTAGGGCTTGAAGCTAGGGAGAGAAGGGCAAAGGGATGATGAGGGATGAGAAGATGGAGGACGAGTGAAACGGTCTATTTAAAGGCACGATTATACGTGAATTAATTGGGGTAGATGAAGCAAACAGTGTGAAAACATTGGGTGCAGTGTAGAAGAGTCGATGCATGGTCAAAGCGGTGTAGAACAGGCGTAGGCGTAGGCCTAGGACAGCTAGTGATACGGAGTACGAGCGCGTGTGCATTAGGCAGTCAAGTGATTCGACGTTGCATGCGTGTATTAAAGAGGTGAAGAGAAGAAAGTCCAAAGTCTCACGCCAAATCCTGCCTCGCTGCATATGCATTGATGCGTATCTTCTGAAAACTAGGCGTGGAGGGCTGCGTCGCTGCAAATGCGACGCGACTCGTGTTTCCGAAACCAGGCGTGGAGGGCTGCTGCAAATGCGACGCGACGTTAACTATTTTCTTCTTCTGCCACGTTGTTTACTCTGAAAAAACGAGGCGTGCATGCACCGGGCTGGTGAACGGGGCCCCACTTGACAATGTCCGTTGTTACATGCCGTTACATTGAGACAAAACACCCAGTCCATGCACCGCTTCATTTTCGATCGTTTGATCGTAAGGAACGGTGCAGATCGAGTCCATGCATGCAAACTACGGCGGCAACGGCCTGCAGACGCTGAGACGAGCGATTCTCTATACGGGAACGCGATCCTCTGACTTTAGGTCCCTGAAAAATGGAGCCCATCACACACCGGACCCACGTGTCATGGGAGAAAGTCAGAGAACGTAAGGTGGGAAAAGTAAGAGGATCAGGTTCCCTCTGTTTTTAAGGCATGTACAATAGTGTAGACGGGTGCTGTCTGCACTACTCGGCCATGTCATTTCTAGAAATTTTTAGAGATATTTGCTTGGTTGTGCTAGGATAGCCCAGAGGAACACAGAACAAAAAGGTAGAACCCACCTCTTCCGAAGATTCACGATGTTTGGTCCGATACAGGAGTTTCACCCTAAGCGCTCACGAGAGAGAAGTGGATGCCGGTGAAGCGGGTCACACCCCGGAGAGAAATCTTTGACATCCAAAGCACACAAACACACCTATACTAACATGGTATGGCACCCCTATCTTATGTTGGGATCCAGACACTCCGTAGCCCCCCTCCCGGTGAAACCCTAGCCCCGCTGGAGAAATACCTGACTTATACGGAAACATGCGGTAACTGCGTCGAAAGGGGGTAGCAATGTGGAACTATTTGCTTGGTTGTGCTAGGATAGCCCATAGGCACACAAAACAAAAAGGTAGAACCCACCTCTTCGGAAGATTCAGGATGTTTGGTCCGATACAGGAGTTTCACCCTATAAGCGCTCACGAGAGAGAAATGGATGCCGGTGAAGCGGGTCACACCCCGGAGAGCAATCTTTGACATCCAAAGCACACAACACACCTATACTAACATGGTATGGCACCCCGTAGATTTTGTTGTGATTCAGAGACTCCGTAGCCCCCCTCCCGGTGAAACCCTAGCCCCGCTGGAGAAATACCTGACTTATACGGAAACACGCGGTAACTGCGTCGAAAGGGGGTAGCAATGTGGACTATTTGCTTGGTTGTTCTAGGATAGACCATAGGAACACAAAACAAAGAGATAGAACCCACCTCTTCGGAAGATTCAGGATGTTGGTCCGATAGAGGAGTTTCACCCTGTAAGCTCTCACGAGAGAGAAGTGGATGCCGGTGAAGCGGGTCACACCCCGGAGAGAAATCTTTGACATCCAAAGCACACAACACACCTATACAATCATGGTATGGAACCCCCTAGATTGTGTTGGGATCCATACGCTCCGTAGCCCCCCTCCCGGTGAAACCCTAGCCCCGCTGGAGAAATACCGGACTTATACGGAAACACGCGGTAACTGCGTCGAAAGGGGGTAGCAATGTGGAACTATTTGCTTGCTTGTGCTAGGATAGCCCATAGGAACACAAAACAAAGAGGTAGAACCCACCTCTTCGGAAGATTCAGGATGTTTGGTCCGATATAGGAGTTTCACCCTGTAAGCTCTCACGAGAGAGAAATGGATGCCGGTGAAGCGGGTCACACCCCGGAGAGCAATCTTTGACATCCAAAGCACACAACACACCTATACTATCATGGTATGGAACCCCCTAGCTTGTGTTGGGATCCAGACGCTCCGTAGCCCCCCTCCCGGTGAAACCCTAGCCCCGCTGGAGAAATACCGGACTTATACGGAAACACGCGGTAACTGCGTCGAAAGGGGGTAGCAATGTGGAACTATTTGCTTGCTTGTGCTAGGATAGCCCATAGGAACACAAAACAAAAAGGTAGAACCCACCTCTTCGGAAGATTCAGGATGTTTCGACCTCATATTCTTTGAAATCTGTACTCATGTATTCGAGGAATCTCATTTTAGTGATGGCTTTCGTTCTAATGTTTATAAATCCTATTTATATTTTTCCTAGACTTGTATTAGACCTATATAATGCAATTCCGAAGCCTGAAAATTTATTGGATGAATATTCGTATTATTTATTTTCTTTTGAATAATAATGGTTTTAATCGTAAATCGTAAATAAAACAAGTTTAAAACTTCAAAATGAAAAAATAACTTTGGATCTTTCTTAGTCACACCAAAATGAAGCTTTGGTGAGATTTTGACCTTATTTGAGTTCCAAATGTTTGAAACTCATCTCATTATCTTGAACTCTCTATTAGACTGTTCAAGATATCACATGTTACACAAGGCTTTTTTGTTCCATTCTTTATAAGACAGGTTTATATTTTTTTTCTTGTTACTATATGACATAACACTACTATGTGCGTCGGCAATATATTTTTTCGATTTTTTTTGAATTATGTATGCTCATTTCAACCTTGGTCAACCCTCTGTTTGACCACCTGAAAAGCTTCTAGAAGGAAACACAGAGATTTGACCTGGGCTGTTGGATCGACGCCTTCTAGAAGGAATCGTGCATCGGACGGATGCGCTCGCAGCCACAGCGATCCGCGAGACGCTCGTTCTGCTCTCTGATTGGTTGGTACGTTGGCCACAGGGATCGATGGTTCTACATATGCTTTCTTTGCTGTTAAGTATTAAACCATGTTATTTAAATAAAAAAATATAATGAAACTTCAGATTTACTACAGCGATGATTTTTATCAGTTTTACATATGATTTTTCTATTAAACCATGTTATTTAAATAATTCAAAACAAATCAAAATGACATGAATACAACGCACAACATTGTTATATGTGATATAGTTGCTCCTCAAATTTCTATGGATAATTTTGGCAAGGTCGAATTTTTCATGAAATTATAAACGGGGGTGTTTACCCTAGCTTCGGACCTAATTTGAAGCACATTTCTCACGAGAATTGAGCGATGGTTGCAAATGAGTATAAATAATTCAAAAAATTCAAAATGACATAAATCCAACGCACAATGTTGTTATATGTGATATAGTTGCTCCTCAAATTTGTTTGGATAATTTTGGCAAGGTCTATTTTTTCATGAAATTATAAACGGGGGTATTTACGCTAGCTTCGGACCTCATTTGAAGCACATTTCTCACGAGAATTGAGCGATGGTTGCAAATGAGCATAAATAATTCAAAAAAATTCAAAATAACATGAATCCAACGCACAATGTTGTTATATGTGATATAGTTGCTCCTCAAATTTGTTTGGTTCATTTTGGCAAGGTCGAATTTTTCATGAAATTATAAACGGGGGTATTTACCCTAGCCTCGGACCTCATTTGAAGCACATTTCTCACGAGAATTGAGCGATGGTTGCAAATGAGCATAAATAATTCAAAAAATTCAAAATGACATGAATCCAACGCACAATGTTGTTATATGTGATATAGTTACTCCTCAAATTTGTTTGGTTAATTTTGGCAAGGTCGAATTTTTCATGAAATTATAAACGGGGGTATTTACCCTAGCTTCGGACCTCATTTGAAGCACATTTCTCACGAGAATTGAGCGATGGTATCAAATGAGCATAAATAATTCATAAAAATATCAAAATGACATGAATCCAACGCACAATGCTGTTATATGTGATATAGTTGCTCCTCAAATTGAATTAGATCGGATAATTTTTACAAGGTCGATTTTTTCATGAAATTCCAAACGGGGGTATTTACCCTAGCTTCAGACCTTATTTGAAGCACATTTTTCATGAGAATAGAGCGATGGTTTCAAATGAGCATAAATTATAAAAAAAATCAAAATGACATGAATCCAACACACAATGTTGTTATATGTGATATAGTTGCTCCTCAAATTTATTTGGATAATTTTGGCAAGGTCGAATCTTTCATGAAATTTGAAACGGGGGTGTGTACTCTAGCTTCAGGCCTCATTTGAAGCACATTTGCCCAAAATTTTGGAATGACTTAGTTCAACATCATACAACATTATTCAAACATTCTTTTCGCTTTTAATCTACATTCTGGCTCGAGATTTTGTTCAGAAATACTCAAAATTAATTAAAAAACGCGAACTCGTTGAAATAGGCTCAAATTCATAGATTCGACGATAGTTTTACAGAAAGCTAGACGACATAATTTAACTAAAAACATTGAAAAAACTTAAAAAGAAACTACGATTGGCCGAGGCTCGCCGCGATCACCCGGCCTGGTCGTCGCCCTCCTCCTAGACGTCGTCCTCTACTCCTCTTCCTCGTCGTTCTCATCGCTGTCGTCGTAGGCCAGCATGTTGGAGGGCCCCGCCTCGTGGTCGTTCTTGGCTAAGGGCGGTGGGTTCGCCAGCGTAGCGATCGCATGCCGCTCCGCTCTGCCACGGATCCGCAGCCGGTGCAGCTGCGCCTGCTCGGAGGGATGGCGGCGGTCCCGCCTCTCGCTCTGCAGGGCAGCCTTGCGCCGGTCGCTCTCGTATAGCGCGACGACCGCCTGCTGCTCATCCGACGCCGCGGTTGCGGCAAGCTGCCGGTAGACCTGGCGCTCCGCCTGCTCCCTCTGGTGGGTCTCCAGGGATGCACGAACAGCGGCAGCCTCGGCCGCTGCCGCCGCCTCCTTGAGCCAGGAGCGGACCGTGTGGAACGCCTCCTCGTTCCGCCATGTTTCGAACGAGTAGACGGCGGCGTGCTGCTCGGGCCAGATAGGCTGCCTCCTCCTGAGCCTCCTCCAGCGCCGCGCCTCCTGCGGCGGCTGCTGCTCGGGCGCAGCCTCCTTCTGCGGCGGCTCCTGCTCGGGCGCCGCCTCCTCCTGCGGCTGCTGCTCGTTCTCCTCGTAGAAGAACTCGTTGTCGCTATCGGCGTCACTGTGGCCCCGCATCGCGGCCGCGGGGCGGCAGTACAACGGCGAGTTGCGGTTTGCACGGAGCCAGCGAGGCATCGTCTCGGGGTGTCTAGGTGGAAATGCAGCGATGAGAGCGAGTGCGGTGAGGGCGAGATTAACGACTAGAATGGGGAGAGCGGCGAGCGGCGAGGGGCCTTTTGTAGCGCGTGACGTTACTCCGGCAGTCTTTGACCGACGCGGGGCCCGCGGTTTTCCCACGCGTCGCTGAACCCAGCGGGAAGCTTGGGTGTGGACTATTCAAACTGCGCGGTCCCACCTGTAAGCTCCGGACGGTTTCAAAGAACTTGGCAGTCCCACCCGGACCCACTTCGCGAAACGGAGTCTGACTCCTCGGACCCACTTCGCGGAACGGATTCGACTCCAAACTTACTGTTCCAGCCTCTCCATAGTAGTTGCGCACAGACTAGGGGCAAAACTGAGGTCGATTCGGCGCTAGGGGTAAAACTGAGTAGAAGTGGTCCGCTGTGGGCAATTCGATAAATGACCCTTGGAAAAAAGGGATAGAGATAAGGAGACGTGCGATAGTGACTTTTCTTTTTGGCGTTACATGCGATGGTGAGTGGTGACTGAGCTTCAATCTGTGCGTTTTTCTGCCTACACTAGTGGAAACAACCCCTCTCGTCCAGGGGGCCGGGGGGCAGCTGTCCCGGTTGCAACCAAATCCGGGACAAATGCCCTGCATTGGTCCCGGTTCGTGCGCCCGGGGCAACAGGAATCGCCTGGGCGCATTGGTCCCGGTTCGTGGGGGGCATATCGGTCCCGGCTCGTGCCACGGACCGGGACCAATGCCTAGCCACAGGCCACGTGGCACGCGCATGACCTGTTGTCCCGGTTCAGTCCACGAACCGGGACCAATGCCCCCTTCCTCTATATATACTGCCCCAGCCCCCCCTCCTTCCATCTTTTTTTTTGCTTGGAGGTGTGAGAGAGTGTGGTGTTGCTGTTTTTTTTACTATGCACACGAGGTGTTCGACGAAATTCCCGAGACGCACACAAGCTCACTGAAAATGGTTTCTTCGACCGAGGTTAACAAATTATCTTTTTCATCTGTAACTGATACATAAAAAAGTATTATTTGTCGATGTACTGTGGTTATCTCTGTATTAATATGTATTTTGATAAACTTAATTATATGATGCAGATGGATGCACGGCAGCGATGGATGTACGGTGACCGACGCACCTCCGAGTATATGGCAGGCCTGAATGCATTTCTTGCTGTAGCTCGGGCGAACAAAGATAATGGCTTCATTTGTTGCCCATGTGTTGATTGTCGGAACGTCAGAGAACATTCTTCCGAAAGAATCCTTCACGGCCATCTACTTCGGAGAGGTTTCATGCCCAGCTATAATTGCTGGACCAAGCATGGAGAAAGAGGGGTTGTGATGGAAGACGATGAAGAAGAAGAAGAAGATCCTTTGTTCCCTGAATACGACGATACTGCAATGGAAGAGAATGCAGAAGAAGGAGGTGATCAAGAACAGGCATCAGAAGAGCCCGATGATGATCTTGGCCGAGTTATTGCTGATGCAAGGGAAGACTGTGAAAATAGATTGGAGAGGTTGAAACTGGACAACATGTTACAGGATCACAAAAAATTGTTATACCCAAATTGCGAAGATGGTAGCACAAAGCTCGGTACCACACTGGAGTTGCTGAAATGGAAGGCACAAAACGGTGTGACTGACAAGGCATTTGAGACTTTACTTCAACTAATGAAGCCAAAACTTCCAAAGGATAACGAATTGCCTGAGAGTACGTACGAAGCAAAGAAAGCTCTCTGCCCTCTAGGATTAGATGTGCAGAAGATACATGCATGCATTAATGACTGCATTCTCTTCTGCGGTGAGAAGTACGAGAATTTGGATGAATGTCCGATATGCACTGCACTGCGGTATAAGATCAGAGCAGATGATCCTGGTGATGTTGACGGCGAGCCCCCCCCCGTAAGAGGGTTCCTGCTAAGGTGATGTGGTATGCTCCTATAATACCACGGCTGAAACGTCTGTTTAGAAACAAAGAGCATGCTAGGTTGTTGCGATGGCACAAAGAAGACCGTAAGAAAGATGGAAAGTTGAGGCACCCCGCCGATGGATCGCAGTGGAGAAAGATCGAGAGAGACTTTCCAGACTTTGCAGGAGAGGCGAGAAACTTATGGTTTGGTCTAAGTACAGATGGCTTTAATCCTTTTGGGGAGCAGAGCTCCAGTCATAGCACTTGGCCTGTAACTCTATGTATGTACAACCTTCCTCCTTGGTTGTGCATGAAGCGCAAGTTCATTATGATGCCAGTTCTCATCCAAGGCCCGAGGCAACCTGGCAACGACATTGATGTGTATCTAAGGCCATTAGTGGAAGAACTCTTAGAACTGTGGGGCAAACCAGGTGTACGTGTGTGGGATGAGAACGAACAAAAGCCATTTGACCTACGGGCGTTGCTTTTCGTGACCATCAATGATTGGCCAGCTCTTAGTAACATTTCCGGTCATACAAACAAGGGATACAATGCATGCACACACTGTTTAGATAAGACTGACAGTGTTTTTTTGGATAAATGTAAAAAGGTTGTATACCTGGGGCATCGTAGATTTCTTCCGATCAAGCATCCCGTAAGGAAAAAAGGAGGGAAGCATTTCAGAGGTGAGGCAGATAACCGAAAGAAGCCTGAGCTCCGTAGTGGTAATGATATATTCGATATGGTCAAGGACCTAGAAGTAATCTTTGGTAAGGCTGCTGGCAGCCAACCAGTTCCGTACGGCCCTGATAAGCGGGCACCCATGTGGAAGAAGAAATCTATATTTTGGGACCTACCCTATTGGAAAGTTTTAGATGTCCGGTCTTCGATCGACGTGACGCACGTGACAAAGAATCTATGTGTCAATCTGCTATGCTTCCTGGGCGTGTATGGGAAGTCAAAAGATACGCCTGAAGCACGGGAGGACCAGCAACGTATGAAAGACCCAAGCAACAAGCACACAGATACAGGGCGCCATTCCTTAAGCAGCTACGCTCTTACTAAAGCAGAGAAGGAAATATTCTTTGAAGTCCTTTACAGTATCAAGGTTCCGTCTGGCTTCTCGTCGAATATAAAGGGGATAATAAACATGGCAGAGAAAAAATTCCAAAACCTGAAGTCTCATGACTGCCACGTGATTATGACGCAATTGCTTCCGATTGCATTGAGGGGGCTTCTACCGGAAAATGTTCGAGTACCCATTGTGAAGCTATGTGCATTCATGAACGCAATATCTCAGAAGGTAATCGATCCAGAAATTCTGACAAGATTACAGAGGGATGTGGTCCAGTGTCTTGTTAGTTTTGAGTTGGTGTTCCCACCATCCTTCTTCAACATTATGACTCATCTCCTTGTTCACCTATGTGAAGAGATTCATATTCTCGGTCCGGTCTTTCTACACAATATGTTCCCCTTTGAGAGGTTCATGGGAGTCTTGAAGAAATATGTTCATAACCGTGCTAGGCCAGAAGGAAGCATCTCGAAGGGCTATGGAACAGAGGAGGTCATTGGGTTCTGTGTTGACTTTATTCCTGACCTTAAGACAATTGGTGTTCCTGAATCGCGGCATGAGGGGAGACTGAGGGGAAAAGGAACGCTGGGAAAGAAAACAATGATACCTAGGGACGGGCATTCTTTGACCAAAGCACACTACACAGTTCTACAAAATTCTTTGTTCATGGCTACGTATGTCGAGGAACACAAGAATATTGTACGGTCTGCAAACCCGGGGAAGGATGACTCATGGATTAAACGTGAACACATGGAGACTTTCGGAAGTTGGTTGCAAACACGTCTTATAAATGACACCACTGTTGAAGATCAGCTATACATGTTGGCAGGGTCACCATCTTCGACTATTGGGAGTTTTCAAGGGTACGAGATAAATGGAAATACATTTTACACGAGCTCCCAAGATAAGAAGAGCACCAACCAAAACAGTGGTGTCCGCTTTGATACAACAAACGAGAATGGAAAAACTGACACATACTATGGTTACATAGAGGAGATATGGGAACTTGACTATGGACCTTCTTTTAAGGTCCCTTTGTTCAAGTGCAAATGGGTCAACCTGAATGGAGAAGGGGTAAAGGTAGACCCGCTTTATGGAATGACAACAGTGGATCTCAACTGTATTGGTTATAATGACGAACCATTCGTTCTAGCCAATGATGTGGCTCAGGTCTTCTATGTGAAGGACATGTCTTCCAGACCGAAGAAAAGAAAAAATAAGGGAACAATTTCATCATACGATGAGCCGAAGCGTCACATAGTTCTCTCAGGGAAAAGAAATATCGTGGGAATCGAGGACACGACAGACATGTCAGAAGATTACAATAAGTTTGTTGAAATTCCACCCTTCACAGTGAAATCTGACCCCACCATCCCGTTAAATAATGAAGATGCTCCATGGTTACGGCCGAAGCGATCATAAGCAAGGGACACGAAGAAAAGCTGGCAAGCATTATTGTTCCACCATCCCACTTTTCTGTTTCTCTCTCCTCCGTATGTTGGTGATGTGTAATAATAAGCGTGGAATACATGATCATATAGTTCTGTTTGATTAGTATTTTGTATTGACCGGTAAATAGCTGACAACTATGACCCATGTCCGAATACATTTCGAAGTGATAGTACGGATAACATCCTGACAGATATTGCAGGATTATAACTACTTTTAATATGTAGTATCTGTTGACACACGGTATAGAACAAGCGATATATTCCGCGCACACATTGCAGGCACACCATATTAATTTGAGGCATTGGAGGAGAAGACACATGAAGACAGTGATTTGAGTTGAGATAGGTGAAGTTAATAGGAGGATTTTGAGGGGTTGGTGGGATCAGACACAAACTGGCACTTTAATTGAGATTGCCGACGTGAAGTCTCTCACTAATGATAGCGTGCACGGAAGGCAATTCATTCCAAATTGATACTGTGGGTTGCCACTTGTCGGTGTTGAAGAACATGTTTCCCAATGGTGTTAATGTGGTGTCCTTATTCTCCGGTATTGGAGGAGGAGAGATAGCTTTGCACAGGCTTGGCATCCACATGAAGACAGTGATTTGAGTTGAGATAGGTGAAGTTAATAGGAGGATTTTGAGGGGTTGGTGGGATCAGACACAAACTGTCACTTTAATTGAGATTGCCGACGTGAAGTCTCTCACTAATGATAGCGTACACGGAAGGCAATTCATTCCAAATTGATACTGTGGGTTGCCACTTGTCGGTGTTGAAGAACATGTTTCCCAATGGTGTTAATGTGGTGTCCTTATTCTCCGGTATTGGAGGAGGAGAGATAGCTTTGCACAGGCTTGGCATCCACATGAAGACAGTGATTTCAGTTGAGATAGGTGAAGTTAATAGGAGGATTCTGAGGGGTTGGTGGGATCAGACACAAACTGGCACTTTAATTGAGATTGCCGACGTGAAGTCTCTCACTAATGATAGAATTGCATAATCTTGAAAAAACCTTTGCCTTGATCGTCCAAGATGTCCCAGTAGTGGTGCTCAGCGCCTTGTCTGCATGTTTCGCAGGACATGCCCATTTTACAGTGTAGAAACATCTACAGAAAAGAGCAAACATCTGTAAACTTGGCAGAGGAGAAGTAGAATCAGGTAGAGAAACATTAGAGCCGACGAGAAGTACAAATAGCATATGGAGAGAAACAAGGTTTAAAAGATATTGCTAGGTGCTTCCGGCCAAAAGATTATCAAATCAAAGTTTTGAAATTCTCAAATCAAACCATAAGTTCACAAAGCATACGCAAACATTGACCGTTACCAACCTGAGCCGCAAGGAGCAGTAGAGCAGAGCAGAGCAGACTCTAGAGGATGGACAAGCAGCCAGGACTGACATCGACTCTAGAGGATGAACAAGCCACCCTACTTCTACTATGAAAATGAGGCCCTAGCTCCAAAAAGTGTATGGGTGGAAATTTCCAGAAATTTGTATGACACAGAGCCGGAGTTTGTGGATTCTAAGCACTTCTGTGCAGCTGCTCAAGAAAGAGGCTACATCCATAACTTCCATAATTTATATTCAAATTATATACAAATGAAAAAATAATTAATAGTTTCAATAGTTAGAATAATTATTTAGTTAAACGAAAAATGGATTTAAATTAGTTTTGCAAATTCTAGCATTTTTCATGTTGGAATTTTTGTCAAATTTGGAAGTATATAAAAGTTGTTAATGTGCAAACTTAACACTTTTCAAATTTTGGCGCTAAAATTTTTTGGGCGCGCAGGGGTGCCACCGAAATTCGAAATTTGTTTTTGGTCCCGGGCCGTGGTACCAACCGGCACCAAAGGGGCTCTAGTCCCGGTTGGTGGTACGGGCCGGGACTAAAGGCCCAAGTGTATAAAAAGCGCGGCCCTCTCTCCAGGCCGAGCGGACACCCCAGGGGCGGGGTACGAGTGGATATGGCTGGGCGAAGCCCTGCCGGCGGCGGGAACGAGTGGATATGGCTGGGCGAAGCCTTGCCGGCGGCGGCGGGAACGAATGGACTAGGGACACAGTAGATTAGGGAAACACAACTTCTATTAAAATAAGGCCAGGGGCCTTGCTTACATAGGGGCGGCGCGGCCACAGGCGGCCGGCCGTACTTGCATAAGGGGCGGCGGCGCGGCCACAGGCGGCCGGCCGTTTCTTGGGGGGGTAGCTAGGGGCGTTGTCTATATAGAATAGGGGGGCGGGGCGCGGCCACAGGCGGCCGGCGCCAATCTAGTCGTCCTCGTCGTCGGAGAGGCTTACGTAGGCGGGTGGCTGCCACAGGTGAGCAGGCGGCTGGGCCGGGCTCGCCGGGGCTGGAGACATCGGGGGCATCGGGGGAGCGTACGGCGGCGGCGGGGGCAGCACCTCCTGCGGCAGCGGCGGCGGCGGGGGCAGCTCCTCCTCCTGCTCCGGCGACCCCGACGCCCAAACGCCGCCGGTCCAGGCCCAGCTCATGCCATACTCCAGGCCTGGTGGGAGCGGCTGCGGCTCCGGCATGTCCTCGGACGCCTCCAGCTCGGCGTTCATCGCCTGCCACCAGGGGATGGCAGGCTCGTTAGGGGGGTGGCGGCGGCGGCGGCATGGCGGCGGCGTCGGCGGCGGCGGCGGCCACGACACGCTCCCACCTCTTGATCTCGTCGTCGATGAGGGAGCGGCGGGAGGCCTCGCAGGCCTTCTCCATGGCGGCCCGGAGCTCGGGGTCCTCCTCCCCGGAGAAGTCCTCCGGCTCGTCCACGAGGAGCCATAGCTCCCTCTCCCGGCCGGGCGCTGGCGGGGGGTAGTCGTCCACGTTGGCCTCGAGGGGGGCGGGGATGAAGGAGCGGCGGCGCTGCTCGTGCTCCTGCTCGAGCCAGGCGGCCCAGTAGGGGGAGCCGCGCGCGTACATCCGCTCCCTGCGGACGGGGGCCGGCAGGAGCTCGCGCCGGCGCTCGATCTCCTCGAGCAGCGCCGCGCCGGTCGGGGCCGGCGGCACTGGGATCCGCTGGGGATTCAGGTGCCAGCCGTCCGGGAGGTGCACGTCGTTGTAGAACACCGGAGTGGCATTGTTCCAGTGCCACTCCGCCTCGTCCACCCGGACGTACCGGCGGAACCGTTTGCCCGGGGGCGCGGCGCGGGGCGGCGGGCGTGCAGCCGGTGGTGGCGCGGGGACGCGCGGCACCCCGCCGAGGCGGACACCTCCAGGGCCGTAGCCGAAGGCCTCCGCCGGCGGGGGCGGGATGCGGCCGGCGCCGCTCGACGAGCCTCCGTCGTCGTTCCTTGGGCGCTTGCCGGAGTTCGAGAACCAGCGGGACATGGTGGCGGCTAGGGTTGCTTTGCCAGGGACGCGTCCGGGTGGGTGGGTTGTATGGGCGGCGGGGGGCCTTTAAAAAGGACCCGGGGTGGGCTGGCATGCCAACCGGCGGCCTGAACGTGGCGGCGGTTGCAGGCGGCCATGAATGCGGGGAGCCGAGGCGTGGCGCGTGGGGAGTGGGGCGCGGGAAGCCGAGGCGGGGCGGGAAGACGAGGCGGACAGCGGCCCTTTGACCGTCCTTCGGTCTTAGTTTAATGGACCAGGCGAACCAGCCACCAGGCCGCTAGCCAGTGGCCCCTGTTGACTGGCCATAATAACAGACGCGGGCCAGTGGGCCCTTCGAACCGTTGACTGTCCATAAATAAAAGGCGCGGGCCAGTGGGCCTTTTTGACTAAAAAATGTGTCAGTGGGCTTAATTAAAGACGTGAGCCTGGAGCGGTTGGGGAAGGGGAGGCCGGTTAGCGATTGCGAGGCAGGAGAAAAAAAAACGAACAAAAAAAACCTGCCGCGGCAGGGAAAATGGGCGGACTTTATTCTTTTTTTAAGAAGACATCCATCCCGGTCCCTAAAACGAACCGGGACGAACTCCCTCGCGGTCCCTGGCCCAGAGTCGCCACGTGGGCCATCCTTACCATCCCGGGTCCTGGCACAACCGGGACCAATGGGGAGGGCCATTTGTCCCGGCTAGCCCATCCCGGTTGCGCAACCGGGACAAATGGCCCTTACGACCCGGGACAAAAGGCCCTGTTTCCACTAGTGCTACTAGCTATACACGAACTGTATAGGTACAAGCACATGTGTGCTTCGTAGGGAGAATACGCATGCCATCAAGTGCTCCATTTCTATAAAGAAAATAACTAATCGAATTATCATAATAATTGAGCACAAAATCAAATTCATTTTTTTTTACTTGGACAGTGTGTACACCACGAAAAAAATATTGTGCTATATTTTATGTTTGTAAATTCTAAGCTGATGCATGCATTCCATTTGCCATTTTAGTTTTCTATATAATTTTTTTTGGTGATTGTCTGACTATCTCTTGATTCTCGGAATATATCCATTGCTCAGCAGAGGCGAATCTTAGTGAAGAAATTAATTAGGAAAGGGCTTAGATGGAATTTTTTAGCACTTTGCCCCCCATACATTAGTACTTTGGCATTTGCCCCCCCCCCCCCCAAAACAATTTCTGGCAAGCTTAGGCAGTGTTGCTTAATTTTCTGTCGATGAACCATAACTTCAGTTTCTTAATTTGTCTAAAAAAATTGTGTTCTCTATTTCTATCCATTGATCATTCGGAGCAGCGTAAGTGCAGAATGCACTCTCACGGGCGCGGCGTGTCGCCGCGCTTACCTTCCTTGTCATTATTGAATTAGGCAAGAGAGAGACCACATAGTAGCTAGTATTAACAAAAACCCAGGGTTTTGAACGTGCAGCCAACAGGTTCCGAACGGTAGAAAGCTGTTTTTTCAGGCTAAACGCACGAAGCTAGCCACTAGGCCAATCATTCTGCAGGTTTTTTTTTTTTGAAGAGTCGCTACAACATGAATCATTGACGAGTTGACCAGAAACGGTAAGAGTTGAATCATGCCTACTTGATGCAACGCGAGCTTAATTAATTAATTGGGCATTACCGTGCTACTCTGGGGCTAATCCGTTGGTACTAGTATATATGTAGTCATGCACGGGGCTAATTAACAACAAAGGTCTGATCTTGCCACCTTCATCTTCTTCTTGACCGGCAGAATCAAGATTCTGTCGTAGTTGTAGCACATCGATCTGTGTGGCAGGGTCGATCAGGTTGTGGAGTGCTGTGGCCGACTAACCGCCCAGCATGTCCGGCTCCGGCTCCTCCACCGTGCTGCTCATCGGCGCGTACGTGACCGTGCTCCTCGCGCTCTCCACCGTCGCCTTCCTATACGTCTACGTCAACCGGGCACACCGTGCGTCCGTCGGCGACCAGGACGCGGAGCTCGGGCGCGGCCGAGGGTGCGCCGCTGCCATGGGGATCGACGAGGTCGTCCTAGGCACGTACCCGACCACGGTGTACACCAAGACGAGGCGGGACGAGGACCAGGCCACCGGTGAACTGGCGACACTGGAGGAGGAGAAGCCGGCCGACGACGTAATCGGCTGCGCGGTGTGTCTGGCGGAGTACGCGGACGGCGACGAGCTCCGGTGGCTGCCCGGGTGCCGGCACGCGTTCCACCGGCACTGCGTCGACGACTGGCTGCGGTGCCGGCCCAGCTGCCCGCTCTGCCGGTCCTCGCCGACGCCGACCACCGCCACCGGCGCATGCTAGTTAACCGTCCAGGGGTCAGCATGTCTGCTTTTGCTTCTCATATCGAGAGCCGCCACTACAGTGAACCATGCATGCCGATTCCCTTCTAGGCAAGTTGATGGATTCATTTTCCGTACATGTAATTTTGGATTACTAGCAATTTTATTTGTTTCTTTCATCGATTTTGCTGAATCAAATTCATGTGGGATTATATTATGTCTATGTTACCGTGTTGTTCTTTCTATTGAAAAAGATATATCAGCCTACAATAAGTTAAAATGACCAAGGACAAATTAAAAACAAATGTTCTACTCCCTCCGTTGTTGTTTAAAAGACACAATTCGAAAGTCATGTAATTCCAAACCCCTCACCTTGGCACATTTGCAGGGTACCATAACAGAGCTTGAGGAACTTGATCTGGATTAGGATTTCGAGATGACGGCGGTTTTGTTGACGTTTCATGAAAATTAGCTTTGTCCCAAATAATTGTTCCTGCGTGCGCGGGCCTTGCCGACCTTGCTCTGTACGATGTATCCACGCGCATCGTACTGAGCTTGGTCGCGGTTATCCTCCTGCCGAGGTTCCCTGCTGCGGTGTCGCGACCGGCTTCCGTGGTGTCGTGGGCTGCTGTCGCGGTTTCGCGGGCTGTCGTCATCGCTGTGCGGGCTATCGCCACGGTGTCTGGCCTCTTTGCCTCTAGAGCGGCGGGGTGATCCCTTATCTCCTCTCTTTGGCAACGTACTCTCGCGTCTGCGAGGTGTTTTGTCCACCCGAGGGGTTTTATCAGCTTTCGGAGTTGTCGTATTCTTGCGGTTCTGGGCGGCGATCGTTGCTCCGGCAATACCTAGCCCCCTCTGGACTTGTCGATGTTACTCCGCGCGGGGGTCGTTTTCAGGCGGCTGGTTCGCCTGCAAGTACGTAGCGGCGGCCAGAACCGCGGCGGCGGGGGTTGTTGGGTGTACGTTGGCTTCATCATAGACGTGCATGAGGGAGGTCTCGAGAGACTTGCAGACTTCGCTGAGGGACCCTTGGTACATGCGATTAGTTTTTGAGACGTACTTTACTTCGGAGGCTGGTTTCCCGTCGAGTGGGTCCTGGAGAGTGCCGCACGACGCACACTCGAGGCTTCCGCTGCTTGCTTCCGCGCTTCCAGCTCCTTGCGGGCTTCCGCTAGCTGTCGGCCTTTCAGCAACAGGTGATAGTGGTACGCCGTCAGGTCCTCTTGAGTGGATCCGGCTGCTATCGGTTGGCCCGAATGTATTGCTGCTTTTGCGTTCAGCCAGGAAGCTCGCGAGACCTTGATGCGCTCTCGCTCTTCTTGGCTCTCCTCCGTTTCGTCGGGTCCTTCGGCTGAATCTACCATGCAGACTTGGGTCAGATATGGCGCGTGAGTCCTAGGCGTAGGCCAGCGGTTTTCGCCGAATCTGGAGGGTTCTTCAGTCGCGATCGCGTGGAAGTCGCGCGTATTGCGGCGGATGGAGCCACCGCTGGGTGCTGGGTGTCGACCAATGTCATTAGATGGCGACTCGAGGGTCGCCCTGCTCGAGACGGATTCAGAGTCCGATTCGCCGAGCTCGATCTGGTCGAGGAAGCGCAGAATTCCCGCCGTGCTGGCGTGGAAGTGGAGATTGCCGAACGTCAAGTTGACGCTCCTCTCGAGTCCGCTGAACGCCGAGCGAGATTCGGCGAGTGGGGTCGCGTAGATGAACGACCCGAAGCAGATCGGCTCCGTTGGAGTGGATGATCCCGGGCTCCAGCTGAAGCTCGGTGAAGACGAGGCCGAAGATGCCGTGGATCCAGCACCTGTCGTTCCCAGAGATGGCGCTAATTGTCGGATGATCCAGTAGGGTTTCGATTAAGAGAACGAAGTAGGCGCTGGTGACAATCGTCGGCTAACATAGGGCACGATTTACCCAGGTTCGGGGCCCTCGTAGAGGTAAAACCCTTACAGCTGCTCTTCTGATCTGTATTATGAGTAGATCGATTACAAAGGTGGCTGCGCAACCCGAGAGATTGGATCTCGAGGTTTTGGCTACTGTGGTGGAAAATAGATTGGATCCCCCTCCCCGTGGTTCTCCCAGCCTTTAAATAGACGGCTAGGTTTCAAACCATACCGGGTGTGTGTGTGGAGGGGGGGGGGGGGTACAAACGCTAGCTCTAGGTCGGTGGGAACTTTCCTTCCTGACCCGCAAGTTTTGCAGGTCGGCATCCACTAGGCCTTCTAGAGCTGCGGGGTACCACCTTGCATTAAGCCTTAATCTTGGGCCTCGGACCGGGTCGGCCCACTCGACAGGTCCTAGAGTCATCTCCACGTCAATGCTATTTTCCGAAACTACAAAAGTGGAAAAAATAAACAAGTTGCATCAAAATGGAATGACCACATCTACTTAGCATACAACAATACTAGAAAGAAAAAAATCCTAATATCATCTCGAATCTCGCGGAGGAAATCATACCTAACTTCATGGAAGCAAAAAGGGAAGTTGCATCAAAATGTAATGGGTTACCACACCTACTTTCTATACAACAGTACTAGGAAAACAAAACCCAATATAATCTCGAATTGCACGGACGAAATCACACATAAGTTTCACACAACAAAAATATTACTACCTTGTCAAACAAGACCAACGCACTACAAAACATACACTGGAAAATCTGCATGCACTACAAAACATATACTAGAAAATCTACAAAAACTTCAAGAAAGCAATACGTGCTAATATCGTGAACAAAAATAAAGATATAAGTATATGTTGATACCTTGGAGAACGGCATATGTTTTGGTCGACCAGAAGGCCGGTGGAGCTTGTTGGTAGAGATCTCCTAACTGGAACACTTGTAGAAGAACAAATCTGAAACTGCGAGGAACCGCCTGAGGAGGAGGAGGAAAGAGAAGGACCAGGAACCGTGAACAGGGGAGAGTGGGGAAATGGAGACGACGGGAGGAAGAGAAGGAAACAAGGAACGACCGCTGCCTTACCGGAAGTTTGCGCCTGCCAGATCCATGAAGAAGAGAAGAAAAAAATCGCCGAAGGGGGGCAGGACAAGACGGCGAGCCAACAGAGAAATTGGTGCGGAAGGCGAGCCTGCCGAGAAATTGGTCGTCGCCGCCTTACCCGACCCTTAGCCCTGGCGGAACCATGCGGAAGCTGAAGAACCGCCGGAGAGGTCGGGGTCGATGAACGGCGAACGAGTACGACGCGCTGTCTTAACTCCAGATGCGAAATGTCGGGATGGGAGGGTGAAAGAGAAGGATGAAGCTGTCGACTGAGCCAGCCCACGTGAAAAAACGTTCAGCGAAACGGTACCTCCCATCGCCCCGGCGATGTCGAGGGATTTTCCCTTTTTTGTAAATTTTCGTTTTCTTTTACCGGCGTGAGCTCCGGCCAGCGTGTGGTCCTCACGGAGGTAGTCTGCTATTTTCTTTTACTAGTATTTGTTTTGAGGGAGGCAGTGGGCTATTTCTCGGCAAGGTTACGAGGCGGCACTCAAAGGCCTATATCTTCCTTGGGCCAGCCCGCCTGACTGGACCAGTCCATCCAAAACGTGAGGCCATCGAAGCACGCCGAGACTCCCAACGTCTCCGTGCACCCGGTCTATACACCGCGCGCAGCGGAGCACGGAATCGATGGCCGCCGTCGCCGCCGCCTCGTCGCTGCAAGCCACGGTGGCCGCCAGATCTTCCGCTATCCCGCCAGGTACGCGACGAGTCCGCACACCCTCACCTCTGCACGCGCGCGGAGTCTACGATTATACGAGGCAACTGACGGACCGGGCGACGAATTGACCGCGCGCAGTGGCTAGGAACGTGCGGTTGGCCGCGGCGGCGAGGAGGTCGGGCTCGTCGCGGGCGCGGGGCGGGCTGGTGGTGGCCCGCGCCGCCGTTACCAAGGATGAGGCTGCAGGCTCAACTTCTGGCGGGTAAGTGTTTATGCGCAGTCAGCCGGTATTTATTTACAATGTCATTGCTCTTGGGAAATAAACATATGAAGTTGTTCTAATCGGACACACATTTCAGATATGAGCAGATTGACATTGACTGATAATTGGAGCTCTGGCGTTGTCTAATTACACACAAGATTGTATGCTTTACTAAGATGCGATGACTGGTATAGGATGCCCTGTTCCTTAGGCCTCGTTTGGCAAGAGTGTGTGAGAGAGTATTTGGGTGTATTTTCTCAAAGGGATTGGGTGAAAACACTCTTGTCACTCGAAACACTTTGTTACACCACAATCCACTTCCTAATCATTACTCTCCGTTCAATTATCTGTTTGGTAGGAAAGAATAATTCTACCACAGGTGTTGCATGGCCGGCCAAGTCCGTAGTCTCCCTGCCATTGGGTGACCCCGTGGAACGCTCGTCAATCGGCGCACGGCGCGGCGCAACAGTTCGCCCTCGACAGCCTTGGCCCCATGATTGTCGAAATCTGAGACAGGTGGAAAACGTGAGGTACGCACGCGTTTCGGATCCACTTCTACCCGACGTGGTTTCTGGGGATTGTTGGGTTTCAGCCTAACCAAAACCGGGCTGCCAAATGGTACATAGAGTGTTTCCGAGGGTACTGGTATGGGCTGATAAAAGACACAGAAATCCACCTCAGAACCGGCCTGCCAAACAAGCCCTTATGTGTATTACCAATGTGGATCTACCAAAGTAGTTGGTTTGAGTGCCATTGGACCATAGACAAGTGCTATACTGCTTGAATAATGAAATACTGCAGTTCTGTTCTCTGATGTACGGATATGACATATGTTGCATTTTATGAATGTAGAAATTTATCGCAAACAAAACTTCTGCCAGGAATTTCTTTATATTTCTCGTTAGCCGGCCGTTCCAGCTTGTAACTTGAAAAAAAAAGATGCATATTACTGCCCATTTCCATCTATGTACTGATATACATGCCCCATTAATTGGTGGGAAGATATTTCTGGCATATGTTGTCGGTGGAATTAATATGAACTTAACTCCAAACCCATCGATTGCCTGCTTTCTAAGTGAATAAGCACCGTCTAGCCTCACATGAGTCAACTAAGCAGTCTTCCAACATTACCAATGTGGATCTACGCTATACTGCTTCAATAATTAAATACTGCAGATGTGTTCTCTTATATACAGATATGACATATGTTGCATTTTATGAATGACGAAGTTTGCATTTAATATCTTTCACTCTGCCTGTAGCAAAAATACCTGACTGAATCATCCTTTTTCTTCTGTTTAGTCATGAGGTGTTGATGTTTGAGGCCCTTCGCGAAGCCATGATAGAGGAGATGACTTTGGATCCTACAGTGTGCATGATTGGTGAAGATGTCGGCGACTATGGAGGATCATACAAGGTGTCCAAAGGCTTGTCTGAGATGTTTGGAGACCTCCGAGTCCTCGACACGCCTATCGCCGAGAACTCTTTCACCGGTATGGGAGTGGGAGCAGCGATGAAGGGGCTCAGGCCAGTAGTCGAAGGCATGAACATGGGTTTCCTCCTCCTCGCGTACAACCAGATCTCAAACAACTGCGGCATGCTGCACTACACCTCGGGTGGCCAGTTCAAGATCCCGATTGTGATCCGAGGCCCCGGCGGTGTCGGCCGTCAGCTCGGCGCAGAGCACTCGCAGCGCCTCGAGTCCTACTTCCAGTCGATCCCGGGCCTGCAGATGGTGGCCTGCTCCACCCCGTACAACGCCAAGGGCCTCCTGAAGGCGGCCATCAGGAGCGAGAACCCCGTGGTGTTGTTCGAGCACGTCCTCTTGTACAATCTCAAGGAGCGGATCCCTGACGAGGAGTACGTCTGCTGCCTCGAGGAGGCGGAGATGGTGCGGCCGGGCTCGCAGGTGACCATCCTCACCTACTCGCGCATGAGGTACCACGTGATGCAGGCCGTCAAGACACTGCTGGACAAGGGGTATGACCCCGAGGTGATCGACATAAGGTCGCTGAAGCCGTTCGACCTGCACGCCATCGGGAAGTCCGTGGGGAAGACCCACCGCGTGCTGATCGTGGAGGAGTGCATGCGGACGGGCGGCATCGGCGCGAGCCTGAGGTCGGCCATCATCGACAACTTCTGGGACGAGCTGGATGCGCCCCCCATGTGCCTGTCGTCCCAGGACGTGCCGACCCCGTACGCCGCGACCCTCGAGGACGCCACCGTCGTGCAGCCCGCGCAGATCGTGGCCGCCGTCGAGGAGCTCTGTCGATAATAACCAGTTCTGCTGTCCGGTTACATGTTTTTTGGAGATTCAGAAACGCCGTGGTTTTGTTTTGCCTCAGCTTTGTTGTGTCTTAGACGCTGTATTCTTCTATTTGTGGCAGCCGCTGAATTATGTATTACTCCCTCCGTTCCAAAATGTAAGCCTTTAGTACCTCTTTAGCTAGCTATTCTTTGGTTGCTCATCTGGTCATTCTATAATCTTTGTTGATCCATGGTGTACGCCGCTCCACGCTAGGATGGTTTTGATGGTCTGTTTTGCTAGTGGAGGATGTGTGATGTTATTATGTATGTTCCTGAGTTTCTCCTGCTGATTATTTCACTGGGCAAGGGATGTGGAAGGCGAATTCTTATTACGTTGTAGCTAGTGCCATCCGGCCGGCCATTTGTGCTCTGCTATGGCAAGCCGATGAGAAGAGGAGAGAACATGAATCAGTGGAGGTGTCAGTCAAAAGTGCATGTGTAAAAAATGCAGAATTAGAGCAGGCAGTGTTTCATTTTCTTGGAGCTTATCTATGTCATCTGTTTGGATGGGGGAGGAACACTGCCTGCTCTTGCACGCGGTTTTGGAAGTGGCCACAACTGCAGTGAGAGTGAGAGTGTGAGCTAGCTGCTTCTTCAGCCTTATCTGCCTGGCCTGGCTTTCTGTGCTTGCCGTACGTTTCTCACTCGTCGACTCAAGCAGACAAGAGATCGTGCCCTAACAAGTGGCGTGTCCTTCATATTTCCCAGAGTAGGAAATGCTCGTCGTGCCCATATATGTGGGCATAATTCCGAGACACGTGTCGTCCAGATCTGTGTGGGGGACGGGGACAAAAGATAAATCATCCAGCAGGTCTGTCGCCACATTATGCAACGCACAGCTACACAACGGGACCTTTGTTTTTCCGGAAACATCCGACGACGTTGTGACATGGAGCTTACCTCGTGGCACGCCAGCCACAAGTGCAAGAGGAAGATGGCGTCTATATACTCCCTCCGTCTCATATTAATGTTAGATACATCTAGTTTTGTCCAATTTTGAGACAATTAATATGAGACAGAGGGAGTATATGCAATGCAAGACTTGTGTGTGACGATCTTCTGTTTTTGTAAGCTAGGGTGGTCTTGGAAGGGTTAGATGTGATTTTTATTATATGGCTTTGGCCTTTTTCACACACACACACACACACAAAACTATCTACATAGGGACCGTGTCTTGTCCTGTGTGATATCCACGTGGCAAATGACCAAATCAATCCAGGAATGTCCATAGGACTAGTCACGATCAACAATTCAAAACGAAGATGGGGGATAAGAAATAATAAATCGAGAGGAAAACGGAAAGAGGCTCATATTGGTGGATGGCTAGGTGTGCTAGTGCTAGTACACTATAGACTATGGACCGACCTCTCTTTCTAGTCCAACATGAACTAGTGGAGCTACTTGTCCTACCGTATGGTAGGAGCAACTCCAACGCGTCAATCCATTTGGTTCGTTCGCATCCGAATCCATCCGCGCGGGGTAAAAGCACGACCCAAGGCGTGCGGCCCATTAAAAAAATCCGGACAGATGATCGGTTTTCTTCCGTTTCGACCAATTCCTGGCGCTTATTTGGGACAGAAATGCGACTGCGCACACGCACGTGGATGTTTTCACTGTCCTGCCAATTCCCTCTCTAATTCTATCCTAGCCCGCCTGCACACCAAGGACACTCCGACGCTTTCGCTCCCGCCTCCCAGCTAGAAACACCCCATGGACGCCCTCGCTGCTGCTGCCGCCGCCGCCGAAGCCGATGCGGCTGATCAGCTCCCTACCCGTCTCGGTGCATCCGATCCGTTGGACGACGGCCCCGCCGCATCAAAAAAGAAGCCGAAAAACAGCTGACCCCGGCGGAGAGGGCGTTGGATTCCCAGAAGCGCGGCGACCGGAGGAGGAGGCAGGTCGCTGCTCAGGCTGCTCAGGCCATTGAAGCAGCTGCCGGTCCCGTGCGGCGAGCGGAGGAAGCGGCCATCGCTTTCAAAGCTTTGCAAGCTGGCACCCTGGCAACCCTCCGCATGCTGGGCATCGTCGCCGAGCCGAAAGTTGTTGCGGCGGCGGCCGCCAACGCCACGGCTGTGAGCTCGGGCTCGGGCGTACAACTTGCCGGGAGCCGGCTGGGCCGGTCGCCGGTGGTCTTGCCTCCCCTTGACCTCAACACAGACCTACTGTCCACTGATTCCCCTATGGAGAGCGGCGTAGCGGGGAGGAAGCCGCCGCTGGTGATCCCGAAGGCCGATCTCCCGACCGCGCGCAACCTGGTCGATGAAATGGGGACAGAGGATTACATGTACTTCGAGGAAGGCCAAGGACATGGTGAGGACCTGGATGATGTTGGCGCTGATTTCTGGGCAATGTCCTCGCTGAAGCGACCGAGGAAGTTGTGTATGGCAAAAATACAGAGGAAACCCAAGATGTGATGGGCATCGAGGCCGAGCCATTGTTCGAGGATTAGCTCAATCACCAAGAATCTGCACAGAGGAGGCGCAAGCGTAGTTCCGCCGCCGCCGCCGGCAAGGGGTTCTCCCAGAGAACCAAGGGGTTCACCAAGGCCGAGGACGTCGTCCTATGCAAAGCTTGGAAGGAATTGGGAACATGTCCAATAACCGGGGCCGAGCAGAAAGGGACCGTCTTTTGGAAGAGTTGCCACACATACTTCCATGAAGAACGGCTCATTTGCGAGAAGCCATTTGAAAGTGACCGGAATGAGATCTCTCTATCCAAAAATGGAGTTTCATTCAATCGAATGTGTCCAAATTTTGTGGCTCCTATGATCATGTTTGTGCTTGGCCCGTGAGTGGCATTAGGGTGAAGTACATGGTATGGTCTATCTTTCCTTCTCATATGCAGAAATCTAGTTCCCAATATGCACATTTCTTGCTTTGTGACAATGGAGAATGTGGGTACTTCAAGCACTTGAGACCTTCAAGGCCCAACATGGGGAGAAGGCATTCACCTTGACCCATTGTTGGAAGGAGCTCAAGGAAAATAAATAGTGGAAGGACCTTGTAATCCTACTCCGAAAAGGTGGGACTGAGGTGGTCGATGTTGATCCCGCATTGGCGAAGAGGCCAAGGGGGAACAAGAGCACCAAGATGGAGATGAAGCGAGATGCTTCAACGATCGCATTGCAAGACACCTTGAAGGTGTTCATCACCCAAAAGGAGAAGAGCATCAAGAAGAAGGACGAGAGGGAGAAAGAGAAGCGCCGGAAAAGGGAGGAGAGGGACAAGAACTTCGACGAGCTCCAAAAGAAGAAGATCGACCTCGATGCGAAGAAGGTCGAGGTGGAGCCGACCAACGCCAAGACAAGGGCATACGAGGCCGAGCTCAAGGCACAAGAGACCGAGGCCGCATCATGACCACCGACTTGACGACCTTGACCCCAAGGAGGAGGGCTTGGGTCGAGAAGAAGCATCAGTACTACATGGAGAGGGATGCTTGATCATCTCCTCGGTCCTATTTTGTGTTTGTGCATGAACACTGGCCGGGGCACACATGGGGCCTTGCACTGCACAATTCTTTTGGGCGCTATGTAGAATGTCAATGGGCATTCTATTCTTTTGGGTACCATGGAACTGTTCTAAATTCATCTATTTATTGGTCTGGTCTGTATTTTGGTGCAAATTGGGGAATGATAAAAAAGACCTGGCGTAGGCGAACCAAATGGGTCTGCGCGTTGGGTTCACTCGCGTGGGGAGGCAGGACATGGGTCGGATGGTCATCTGAATCCTGACCCAAACAGAGGAAAACAGACCATGCGCGGACCCCAAATGGGTCGGCGCGTCAGAGTTTCTCTAAGAACCCTAGAGAATAAGCATCTCCATGGCCACCCCAAATCCCCCCGATGGCCTATTGGGGTTCTGGATTAAAAAAAACTGCCCACAACGCCACCCTCCAAACGTGTCCATCCAACAACTTTGTGTCCGGCATCCCCACCCCACCCCCAAACTTTGGGGCCTTCATGGAGGCACCAGACTCCGGTCAGCCCACCCGATTGAGGGGCCCTGCTCGTCATTGACCCAAGCCGCGTCCAAGGTCGTTTCGCCCGTGTTAATGGAGACGACGCGACTGTCTGGCGATGGGACGAAGTTTCGCCGATGCCACACACACCAAGCATTTACGCGGGCTGGAACCTTCCCGACTCCCAAGCGGCGCAAGGGCCAGCGTGGTCGGGCCTCCTCTGCTCCGATGGAACGCGTCGCCGCCATAAACCCCGACGGGGCGCATGGTCCTACGTGTTCTCCCCTTCTCGCGGCTTCCCGCCCAGCTATAAAAGTCGTCAACAACATCACACTATCTTCCCATCGCCGCTCCTAAACTCGCCGCAATCTTTCCATCGTCGCTGCCAGCCTATCGTAGATACCATTCTGCGCAAGCTCCATGCCTCATTGGTAACGTTCACCCAGCAGGCCGCGTGCCATGCGCAAGACCCACCGTCAGACGACAACGACAGTGGCGACGACCCCTTCGATTTCTTGGAGCAGGATCCGGTGGAGCGGAGCAGCCGCAGCAACGTCGACAGGAGGCCACGGTGCACGAGCCGGATCCGGAGGAGCGCCCTCTGCTCTGGCAACTCGTTCGCCACATAGCGCAACGAGGAGGCGTGCCACCGAATCCGCTCTGGATTGCAGGAGGCGGAGGCAGTCGCTGAGGCTGCTGCAATTAAGGCTTCCATCGAGACAGCCCGGAGGTAGGAATATGCCCGCGCCCTGATGGAGGCGAGTGGCAGGCGTACAAGCAGCTCAACGCCAACGCGGCGTCCGATTCGCAGCAGGCTCTCATCGCACGCCTTAAGGACGAGTCTGCCTCGTTCATGGCCCCACAGCGTGCGGCCCACGAGGAGGTGAACGTCGCGCAGGCAAGCCGAGAGGCGTGGCAGGCTGCCCGTAGCGACGTGGCCAACATGCACCGCGCCAGGGTTGAGGACGCCTTTATTCGGCTGCCGAAGCAAAGGAGATGGACGTGGAGGCGGAGAGGCATATGTTGTCCACCGAAGGTAGGCGTTTGTGCGCTCGCTCGTAGGCGGCGGAATTGCACCGGATGCGGCTGCAAGGCAGAGCGGAGCGGCGCTGACTAGCGCAGGTGGGAGGTCGTTCGCCTGCCTACGACGACGAGGCTAGGCCCTCCAACATGGCGGCCAACGACGAAGAGGTTGGCCTCTCCAATATGGTGGCCAGCTACAACGAGGAGGACGGCCTGAGAGACCGCTCGGATAGCTTGTTTTTAATTTCCCATCGTAGTTTAAATTTGAATGTAATGGTTTATCTGTGAATGGTAGTTTAAATTTCAATATAAGCTCTATGTATCTTATCTATCAATGCTAGTTGTTTCAATATGCACTCAACGTGTTTGTTGTTTTGATCAAAATTTTGGAGGATTTGTTTGGAGAGTTCCGCTATGGACGACACCCATCAAATAATCGGATATATGTATGACGTCCCCAAAGAGGCCACCACTGGAGGGAGCCGGACACAAATTAAATGGGTGCCGGTGAAGATGCTCTAAGATAACTCGCTCGTTCGTTCTCACCTGAATTAATACACTCCAGGGGAGAGATCGAGAGGACTAGGGCTCATTTGATTCATAAAATAGAAAAAAAATATAGAAACGAGAATCCTATAGGTTTGGGATGGCATGTCAACTTGAATCCTATGGGAAGTGTGATTCTCTTTGTTTGTGTAAAGGAATTTTTCCATAAGTTTGGACCTCACGAGTTTCCAATAGGATTTGCACTACAAGATTCCTATAGGATGCAATCCTATGAATCAAACAATCTCTAAAGAAAAATTATCTGTAGGATTCTATCCTATAAAAACCCTATGCTATTCCTTTGAATTAAAGGGGCCCTGACGTCGAGGAAGAGAGAAAATTTGAGTGACCTTGGGAAGTCTAGCACGACCCAAGTTTCATTAGTTTTGAGCTTCTTTCTACATATGTATGTATTCTTCTAACATGTGATTTAAGTCGTAGCAGGTGTCTGGAACATGTTAATATGCTTCCCCATACACTTTTATACGGCACAGTACTTTGTATTTCAATTTTGACCACATACATAGTAAAATAAGTAAATTTATGTATAAAATAAGTCTAGATTCACTCGTTTTAGAATATATGTGGCTAAAATTAAAATAACTTATAAAACTGACGGAAGGAGTATATGGATGTGTCAACTTTGTTGGTGTAGGACGAACAGTGGAACAAATTGAAGCCAAACAGTGACCCGCTGAATAATTCGCATTGGACGTGTGCAGATGCGAGGCCTGATGCTGATAGCTCCACCCAAATCATGGATCCGACGGTGGCTTTGGGTGATCGGACGGCTGTCGCAGTCCTAGAGAAGTGGGTGTGCGCGTCCTGGAGCTGCAGTTGCAGAGTGGACAGGAAGCAGTGGAGGCTTCAGTCGGAATTAGAGCGGACAGTTTTTCTTCTCCGAGTGGCGGCAGCTGCAGCTGTAGCCGGCGAGCGTGAGTAGCAGTGGTAAGAGCATCAGATCAGACCGGATTGGACTCGCAAATCTGGGGGTACGACGTGACAGCTGCTTCGGCTTGTTCCCAGTGTAGAATATCAAAGTGGCAACACCATCTCTTCCGTTTTTACCCGTGTGCTATGCTACCTGTAAAAAGGAGGAGTACGTCCTCTACAATTTCATTTCCCAGGGTACGAACTGCTGTATCGCCACCTGTACTGTACTGGGCTATAGTTCCAGAGGACATGCTCCGGTCGGTGGATGGGCCGTACGTGGCGAAATCACGGCCGCAAAATAAACAGAGGAACTGCACCGTGCATGGAGCGTCAGGCGGGCCGCCGGAGTCACTCGCTTCTCGCTTCTCTCTCTAAGAAGTTAGCATAAAACTACCGCTTTACAGACTAAATTTTAAAAAACTATAACTTTACGTTTTGATTGTAAAAACTATCACATTACCGAAAAACGCTTTTCGTTCCGCATTATAAATAAAGCAAGCACGAAATCAAGTTCATACATGAGACTCAACTGAACAAAATGAGAGAGGAGTAGACAGTAATTTGCTGGGGCATCAGCACAAGTAAACCCAAGTAACATAAAACATCATAAAGGAGAGGAAGGTGAGCGGGGGAGGGCGAGAAGAGAAGCCCCTCCGTCAGCGGATCTCAGCTTGAGGGCGAGGCGATGATCCGCTGCGCAGACGCCACCAAACGGTCGAGCATGTCATCTAGCTGAGCCTTGTCCCGATGTCAATATAGCGGGTGCCACTGCTGCAAAAAAGCGAGACATTTGAACATCGAGTCAGCGGGACGTCGAAGAAAGATCCTTTCTATCTCTATCTTATTCCTAATCGTCCATAGAGTCCAAGCCATCCCGGCGAAAACAACCTAGAAGAGGCGACGCCCCCTCCCGGTTCTTCTCGCCTGGAGTTTCAGGAATTCGCGAAGGTCCGAGGCCCGCCAGTCGGGGCCAGACTTTCATATATGAAATTCCATAGGAACCGGGCCGCGGGGCATGTGAACATAATATGGGTCTCCGTCTTTGGAACCCCACAAAGTGGACACATGCCATCACCAGGCCCTTGGCGCTTCCGCCCTTCCACCCCCGACGGGAGGTGGTCCCGCATTAATTGCCACACAAAAATCTTGATCTTCAAAGGGAGAGGGGCTTTCGATAGTTTAGAAAGCCATGTCTGCCCCTGTCCGTGGTAAAGTCTGCTGTAAGCCGACTTCACCGAGGAAACCCCAGAAGGCGCTAACCACCAAGAAACGCTATCCGGGGTTCCATCTAAGGAACCCGGTAACGCCTCTTTAAGCTTATTACATGTTGTCACTTATGCCTCACCAAATTCCCTCCTGAACGAGATGTTCCAGATTCCATCCGGCGCGGGGTCCGCGACTAATAGCATAGGATCTGAGCAAATCGCATAAAGACACGGAAAGACAAGCTGGATCGGTCTATCCCCAAGCCACGTGTCCACCCAAAAGAGGGTGGACCTTCCATTCCCAATGCTGAACCGCACACCATTCCGGATCTCATACCTGATAGATTGGATGGATCACCAAAACTGGGACCCCTCCCGGCGATCGCAGAACAATAGATGGCAGCCTCTAAGGTATTTAGCCTTGATAAGCTTGAGCCAAAGCCCTCCATCATCCTGTAGAATACGCCACACCCATCTAATTATTAGCGCGGTGTTCATATTACGTGAAGCCAAAATCCCTATGCTCCCAAAGTCTTTGGGGGCGCACACATGCGCCTATTTAACCATGTGCTATTTCTGCTGGCCATTGGACGCCGACCAGAAGAAGCGTGATATTCCTTATCAAAGGCCTTATAGGCCCCTTCAGGGAGCAGGTAGAGGCCCATCATATACATGGGTAGGCCGGATATGCATGAGTCAATTAGCACGGATTTGCTCTCCTTGGAGGTGAACCTACCTCACCAGGGATCCGTCTTCGACCTAACCTGTCATACCAGCGGCTCGAGATCCCTCATTAGGATCCTGGAAGTCCCAAGCGGAACCCCTAGATATTCAACCAGGAAGACAGACAACTTACAGTTGAAGTTGTTCGCAATCTGCTATTACTCATCCGTGGGGACTCCTAGGACCACCGCCTCACTCTTGTCAAAGTTTATTTTGAGGCCCGACATAGCCTCAAAGCGGAGAAGGAGGAACTTGAGATTGCAGATATCCAGCTCCGACCCTTCCACCATAATCATTGTATCGTCCGCATGCTGGAGGTGAGTTACCCCTCCACCTGGGATGAGGTGACCGACTACACCTGAGATGTGGCCGGCCTCCCTGGCCAAGTCTACATAGTCGCTAGGGATATACTGCGAGGTTGAACAATATGGGGGATATATGATCCCCCTGTCTCACCCCGCAGGAGTGATGAGGACATCCCTAGTTCTTCACCGATTGTTACACATGAGGATGTTCCAATACAAGCTAATGAAGTGAGGATTGGTCCAATGACAAGATCAAGAACCAAACTATTACAACAACATGTGAATTCACTCCTACTTGAGTATAACATTTATAATCATGAGAATTTTATACTACCTAAATCCATGTATATTTGTATTCTCAGGTTTGTTGATAACACAAGCATGAGGAGAGGAGATCATGAAGAGAAGATACACATGGATGAAGATGGACTTCAAGAGGAGCTAGAAAACAAGATCACTAGTGAAAACAAACATGGAAGATGTTGAAAATAATTCTACAAGTGTGGAAAACAATTGCTAGTTTGTTATTCCACACTCATGGATGGAGAAAACAAGAGGAAGGCGCCCACAAAGGATATCTACGCGCCATAAAGAGTCCTAGTACTTTTAGATATGGTTTGTATACTATTATGGCCGCACCCCCTATCTTGAGTCGGTTTGTATCCCTATTGGTCGAGTCCAAGTCCAAAACAAGTCTAAGTTGGGTCCTATTCGGTTAGGGTGGGTTTGCTTGCGCAATTCCCTTGTGGCCGCACCCCCAACCCTCATATATACCCCTTGGTGCGAAATAGCTAGGTTAGACTACGTTAAAACATTAAACCCTAGACCTCTAGATTGAAACAGCTTGTAAGCCTTCATCTGGAAGTTCATCTGCAAACTTTATGTGTTACCTACTGTTCCACTGGGAATAAGAAGGTACAGGACCACTTGTAGTCGGTGGATTACTTGTGCAAGAGTGTGGAGTTGAGAATATCCTTAGGGTTGCTATCTTTTGCATTGGCATCATGGATCAGCCGGGAGAGTTCTTAGTGGCGCACTAGTTATCATATTGAAGTTATCTGTGAGTTCACTGAGAAGATTGGGCCACCCCTTATCATCTTGGTATCAGATTTACAGGTTGCCTCGGTGAGCTATCAACTTTTCCTTTAGTTTTGAGTGTTTTATTACCTATTCAGAAAATTGCCCCCACAAAAATAAGTTAGTTCATTGCCATAGACCTAGATATCACCTTAGTTTCAATTACTATAGTTGTTTTTGTGTTTGATTTCGTGTCACTTTTTTGGCTAGGGTTAGGGTTCTTGTTCCCCTGGTCGAAATCCTATAAAAAAACCACAAAAATAGCTTTCGGGTGTTTTTTCCTTGTCCAATCCGAGTTGGCCTCGAAATCCTACCGCGGCAGCAATTCTCCCTGTTTTCGCTGCCGCCATCCACTACCGCTGCCGCCTCCTAGTCGCACACGGAATCCCTACCGCGCTCTTACAAAACAACCACCCGCACCCGCAACATCCTTACCAATTTCACCACCGCGCGCTGCTGCGACAACAATTTTCCTTGAAACGCTGCCGTGCGCATCTACTGCTGCCTCCGTACACGTAACACCCGCGCGCTCAGATTTCCACCGTAACGCGCTTACCACTGGCCGTATCGCGCGCGCGCGCTGCCGTGGCAGAAATTTTCGCAGTTTTGCTGCCGCGCACTATTTTCTTGCCGTCGCCGTGTGTAGGTTCTACCGTGGCACGGTTTTGGCTAGTTTTTCCTGTCGTACGGTACAGTTTGAGTTTTTTTGCTGCCGTGAGCTTAGATTTCCTGCCGTGAACTAGAAAAGTAGTTTTCACTTATTTTTTTTCTTTGTTTCTCCTTTTTATTTCCTGTTTTATCATTAGGAACAATATATCCATACCTTGTGAACCTAGCCACAACCTTTCTACAGCATATCAATAGGAACTTGCCCACAAGTATAGCTATTTTTGTGCTCTGACAGGTTGCTCATTTTCATCACCACCATTGTGTTCACTTGTTTATTGGTTCATATTGCTCCTAGTTGTGTTTAAGGCCATTGGAAAAATACAAAAAAATAGAAAAAGAGTAAAAGTATAAAAACACAAGAGAAAACAGAAAAAATTGCAAAGAGGCCGAGTTGATACTATTGTTTACTAGTTGAGCTTGCCATTGTGACACTTGATTTTTCATTGAGCAATCTTGTGCCCGTCAATTAAGAGCCTAGCTAGTGACTTTCTAGTGCATTGAAAAATCTCATCCATATATTTGCTTTGCCACATTTGTCTCCATTATTGTGTGAGTTTCCTTGGGTATTTTTATATCATCACAAAACAGCAAATAGGACTTGTTACTTTGGTGATTGTTAGGTATCCATACCAAGCCCCACTAAATAACCTTGTTTGCTTTTGTGAGAGTTAAAAACCTGGGTATTCTCTTCTTCACATCAAAGTACATTAATTGCTTCTACTTGTGGTAAGTATTTCTATTCACTTTGGAACGGTAAGATAACCTATTGTCTTGCTAGATTTTTTAGTTGAGTTGTGAGAGAACACCACAACCTATACTTGTTTCTATTTCACTAACCTACTGATGGATCTATCTAGTGATGACATTGTGCAGCAAAAGAAGGACCATAAGGAGGGACTAAATTGGAGGGAGTATGAGGCTCTAAGGGATGTCTTGACAAATCAAATGAGGGACAATCATAAAAATATCAAGGAGTTTGTTACTGATGCATGTGATCCTCTATATGATGCTCTCCAAGCCGTGGAGAATAAAATGGAGGAAACACATAAGATGGTCGAGACCAATAATGGGCAAATGCAAACAATACAAGCTTCTATTGCTACATTGAATACTACCCTTGCTGGTCTTCAAACATTGATTCAACAAAGATTACCACCTATTGATGATGATAATGCTAGTGTCCATAGTGATGCAAATAATGGTTTTGAAGCCCATGTTGAGGTGGATAACAATCATGGCCGTGGAGCTCGAGGTGAAAGAGGCCGAGGAGGATTTCTAGGCCGAGCTAATCATTTGGAGCTAGGCGTGTTCCTCTCAATATTGCTCCTGAAAATCATAGAGAGGATGATTGTCTGGGTAAGCCCAAATTTTCTATACCATCTTTTAGCTTTGACACCATGGATGTGGAAGAATATTTGCTATGGGAACTGAAAATGAGAAGCTATGGAGATTACATGATTATACTGAGGATAGAAAAATAAAATTGGCTTCTTCTGAGTTTGATGGATATGCTCTTCGTTGGTGGGATACTACTGTGAGAAAGAGACAAGAAGATGATGAATTACCCATTATCACTTGGCATACCATGAAGAGAGTCATGAGGGACAGATTTGTACCACCAAATTACACAAGGCAACAATTTGATAAATTGCAACAATTGAGGCAAGGTACTATGACTGTTGATGCTTATTATCAAGAGATGGAATTGATCATGCAAAGAGCACGTGTGAGAGAGCAATTGGAGCAAACAATGCAAAGGTTCCTTTCAGGTTTGAATTATAAAATCAAGGGCATTGTTAGACATCATCAATACCATGATATGCATGAGTTATTACATCATGCTAGGGAGGCCGAATCACATATCAATGAGGAGGCTAAAATTACAGCAGGAACAAGGAGTAGATTTCCCTTGAGATCATCTACTATGCCTAGTACACCACCTCCACCTTCTCTTAGCCGTGGTGTCTCATCATCCAAGGCCAAGCCTAGTACCTCTATTGCAAGAAAATCATCACAACCAGCTGCAAGTGCCACGGGTTCAAGTGCTTCCACAACAAGAAATAGAGATATTACATGTCATACACGTGGATGAAAGGGGCACTTCAGGAAGGATTGTCCAAATACAAAGGTGATGTTTATTAATGAGAACAATGAGTATGAGACAAGTGATGATGTTGATCCTAATGATAATGATGATGGCTATTTGAGTGATACTCCATTGGATGCCTATGCTACCACTATGCCATCTATTATTTGCACACAAAAATCTTTCAGTGTTATTCCTAGTCCTGAAAATCAAAGGTGCAATTTATTTCAAACAATGGTTGTTATTGGTCCTAATATGGCTTGCAAAGTCATTATTGATGGAGGGAGTTGCAGGAATTTGGCTAGCAAAGATTTATGTGCGAAGCTAAATCTGAAATATTTACCACACCCTTGTCCTTATCATATACAATGGTTGACTAGCTCTGGACAAATGAAGGTGACCCATATGGTGCGTGTGGAATTTCAGATTGGTCCTTATAAGGATACTATTGAGTTTGATGTGGTTCCTATGACAGTTTGCCACTTATTATTGGGAAGACCATGGCAATTTGATAGAAGTGTGAAGCATGAAGGAAGAGCAAACACTTATGAGTTGCATCATCATGGGAAGACTATTATTTTGAGGCCTATGACTCCACAAAAAATTGTAAATGAGTCCCAATCAAAAATAGAAGTGAAAGTTGAAAAATAAAGTGAGAGGGATAAGGGAAAACAAAATTCACAAGCCTTGGGGAGTGGTAGTCAAACCAATTCGAGTGGTAAAAATAAAAATAAGAGAGAGAGCCTATTATGCATGTTAGCCACTAAAGAGGATTTGAGGGAATTTAGGGATGATCCTACATTAGTCCCTATTGTGCTTATTCACAAGGGAGAGATTTTGGTTTCTAACGACATGACCCCTATTCCTCTTGGTGTTTCTCATGTGTTGCAGGATTTTGATGATGTTTTTCCAGAAGATACTCCCACGGGATTACCACCATTGAGAGGGATTGAGCATCAAATTGATTTAATTCCTGGAGCATCTTTGCCAAACCGAGCCCCTTATAGAACAAATCCACAAGAAACAAAGGAGATACAAAGGCAAGTACAAGAGCTACTAGATAAAGGTTATATTCGAGTTAGTCTTTCTCCTTGTGCTTGTTCCCGTTATATTGGTTCCTAAGAAAGATGGTACTTGGCGCATGTGTGTAGATTGTAGAGCAATTAATAACATCACTATTCGTTATCGTCATCCTATACCACGTTTAGAAGACATGTTAGATGAATTAAGTGGTACTACTGTTTTCTCTAAAATTGATTTGCGTAGTGGTTACCATCAAATAAGAATGAAAGAGGGAGATGAGTGGAAAAAAACATTTAAAACAAAATTTGGTTTATATGAATGGTTAGTGATGCCTTTTGGTTTAACTAATGCACCTAGTACTTTCATGAGACTTATGAACCATATTTTGAGAGAATTTATTGGTAGATTTGTGGTAGTTTATTTTGATGATATTCTTATATATAGCCACAATGAACATGAACACATTGATCATATTAGAAAAGTTTTGCAAGTGCTAAGAGAAAATAAATTGTATGGTAATCTTGAGAAGTGCACTTTTTGCAAAGATAAGGTAATATTTTTGGGATATGTAGTTTCTAAACATGGGATTGAAGTAGATACATCAAAAATTGAAGCAATTCGAAATTGGCCTATTCCAACTAATGTGAGTCAAGTTAGAAGTTTTAATGGTCTTGCTAATTTCTATAGAAGATTTGTGCCTAATTTTAGTACAATTGCTGCTCCATTAAATGATCTAACTAAAAAGGGAGTAGATTTCGAGTGGGGTGTTTCTCAAGACATTGCTTTTGATAAATTAAAAGAGAAGTTGATTTCGGCCCCACTATCAATGCTACCAAATTTTGATAAACAATTTGAGATTGAGTGTGATGCTAGTGGCATAGGTATTGGAGGTGTGTTAATGCAAGAAAAGAAACCTATTGCCTAATTTTCTGAAAAATTACATGGTGCACAATTGAATTATTCTGTTTATGATAAAGAATTATATGCACTTGTGAGAGTTTTAGAGGTGTGGAAACATTATTTATGGCCTAAAGAATTTATTATACATAGTGATCATGCGGCATTAAAATTCTTAAAGAGCCAATCAAATTTGAATAAAAGACATGCTAAATGGGCTGAATTTATTGAATCTTTTCCATACATAATTAAACATAAAAAGGATTGGAAAATGTAGTTGCTCATGCTTTGTCAAGAAAGAATATGTTACTCTCAAATTTGGAGATTAAGGTTTCGGGTTTGGAGGGTATTAGAGATTTATAGGATGAAGATAATGAATTTTCTATGCCATTTAATAAATGTACTAATGTTAAGGCATGGGATAAATTTCATATACATGATGGATACTTGTTTCGAGCTAACAAATTGTGTATTCCCGAGTGTTCTTTGCGTTTATTCTTAGTGCAGGAATCTCATAGTGGAGGATTAATGGGACACTTTGGAAGAGAAAAGACATTGCTTATGTTGGCTGAAATTTTTTATTGGGCACATATGAGGAGAGATGTCTATAGATTTGTGCAAAGGTGCATCACATGCAATAAGGCCAAATCCAAGCTCAAACCCCACGGGTTGTATACTCCATTACCATCACCAAGTACCCCATGTGAAGATATAAGTATGGATTTTATTTTGGGCTTGCCAAGAACAAAAAGAGGACATGACTCTATCTTTGTGGTTGTGGACAGATTTTCAAAGATGGCTCACTTCATTGCTTGCCACAAGAGTGATGATGCTTCTCACATTGCAAATTTATTCTTTAGAGAAATTGTGAGATTGCATGGAGTGCCAAGAACAATTGTTTCAGATAGAGATGTCAAGTTCATGAGTTACTTTTGGAAGACACTATGGGGAAGCTTGGAACTAAATTATTATTTTCCACTACTTGCCACCCCCAAACTGATGGCCAAACCGAGGTGGTCAATAGGACATTGTCCACATTATTGAGAAGCATGATCAAGAAAATTTTGAAGGAGTGGGAGGAGTGTTCACCCCATGTGGAATTTGCATATAATAGAGCTGTGCATTCAACTACTCAATTATGTCCTTTTGAGGTGGTTTATGGTTTCAAGCCTATTACTCCTCTTGATTTCTTACCACTTCCTACTCAAGAGGGAATTAATATGGAGGCATCCAAGAGAGCTGATTTTGTGAAGAAAATTCATGAGAAAACAAAAGAGGCAATTGAGAAGAAAGGAAGACATGTGGCTGAAAGAGTAAACAAGAAAAGAAAGGAAGTGATATTTCGGCCAGGAGATATGGTGTGGGTTCACTTTAGGAAAGATAGATTTCCCACATTGAGAAAATCAAAATTGATGCCTAGAGGTGCTGGTCCTTGTAGAGTTATTTCAAGGATAAATGATAATGCATACAAAATTGACCTCCCAATTGATGAGTTTGGTGTTAGCAATTCTTTCAATGTGGCTGATTTGACACCTTACCATGGGGATGATCTTGCATCGAGGTCGATGCCTTTTCAAGAGGGGTAGGATGATGAGGACATCCCTAGTTCTTCACCTATTGTTACACATGAGGATGTTCCAATACAAGCTAATGAAGTGAGGATTGGTCAATGACAATATCAAGAACCAAACTATTACAACAACAGGTGAATTCACTCCTACTTGAGTATAACATTTATAATCATGAGAATTTTATACTACCTAAATCCATGTATATTTGTATTCTCAGGGTTGTTGATAACACAAGCATGAGGAGAGGAGATCATGAAGAGAAGATACACATGGATGAAGATGGACTTCAAGAGGAGCTGGAAAAAAAGATCACTATGGTGAAAACAAACATGGAAGATGTTGAAAATAGTTCTACAAGTGTGGAAAACAAATGCTAGTTTGTTATTCCACACTCATGGATGGAGAAAACAAGAGGAAGGCGCCCACAAAGGATATCTATGCGCCATAAAGAGTCCTAGTAGTTTTAGATATGGTTTGTATACCATTATGGCCTGCACCCTCTATCTTGGGTCGGTTTGTATCCCTATTGGTCGAGTCCAAGTCCAAAACAAGTCCAAGTTGGGTCCTATTCGGTTTGGGTGGGTTTGCTTGCGCAATTCCCTTGTGGCCGCACCCCAACCCTCATATATACCCCTTGGTGCGAAATAGCTAGGTTAGACTACGTTGAAACATTAAACCCTAGACCTCTAGATTGAAACAGCTTGTAAGCCTTCATCTGGAAGTTCTTCTGCAAACTTTACGTGTTACCTGCTGTTCCACTGGGAATAAGAAGGTACATGACCACTTGTAGTCGGTGGATTACTTGTGCAAGAGTGTGGAGTTGAGAATATCCTTGGGGTTGCTATCTTTTGCATTGGCATCAGGGATCAGCCGGGAGAGTTCTTAGTGGCGACTACTTATCATATTGAAGTTATCTGTGAGTTCACTGAGAAGATTGGGCCACCCCTTATCAAGGAGGATCTAAAGTATGATCCTATCTCCTCATTTATATTAATCGCCTTGTTACCGCTAATAACGATCTGCATAATCCAGCTGATGACTCAGTTATCAAACCATCGATGCTTGAGGAATTGGCGTAAGAACGCTCAGTCGAGACGATCATAAGCTTTCTAGAAATCCAGCTTCGGGAACACACCTTAAGGTGTCGAACCTTCACTTCATGTATGATCTCATGAAGCGTCAGGATCCCATCATGAATATACCGTCCCTTGGTAAAGGAGAACTGCTGGGGGCTGGGTGAGTTAACCGTTGCACCACCGGGGCTAACCGAATCGCGCACACCTTGGCGAAGATGCGTTGGATGACATTAATCACCATGATCGGTCTAAATTGGCGAACATCAGAGGCTCCCGCCAACTTTGGGATCAGAGTAATGATCCCAAAGTTCAAGCGTGACATAACCAATATTCAAATGTAGAACTCTTGGAATATTGGCATAATTACCGCCTGAATATGAACCCGAAATCATTGGAAGAACGAAATCGGTAGGCCATCCGGACCGGGGGCTGAGTTAGCCTTCATGTACTAAAGAGCCTGCGCGACATAGATCTCGAGACAACGCGACCCCAGAGCGGGGTCTAGGCGTAAAAGGCTCCTTCTAGAAGGAGTATATATGTGTCGAAAGCTCTTGCGCCTCCTCTAATAGGCGGCCATGTGCCCATAGACACGGGATAGAGTACTTTCGGCGCCTCCCGTTAGCAATGGCATGAAAGTACGCCGTTTTGGCGTCCCCCAACAGTAGCCACTTCTGCCTGGTCCGTTGGCTCTAGAAGATCTATTCTCTCTTATAGATCGTCATCAAAGACGCCTCCATGGCGTACCACTCTAACCACTCATCAGGGGACAGACCCACCGAATCTGATGTAGCGTCGAGAGTCTAGATCTGCATAAGAAGAGATGCTTTGTGTCTGCGAATGTCCGCCCCCACATTCACCTCCCAGCCTCGCATAAATTGGCGGACCATCTTAGCACAGTGGTGCCAGATGTCCACTGCATTATACACATGAAGAGGGGAGGCAGCAGCTACAACCCATTTAAGCCCCAGTGCCTCCACAAAGCCTGGCTGATCAAGCCAGAATTCCTCAAAGTGGAACCGATTAGGGCACGGGACTAACCCCTCCAGACGAGAACAGGAGGGCGCATGACTACCCCCCTCCAAACTTGAACCGACTTAGTCTCTGTAGCTCAGCTATGGAGAAGTCTTGTCTGATCGTTTCTTGCAACCCCACAATATGAGCATTCTCCTTCCGCATATACTCAGAAAGCTGGCACTAACGGCCGTCCGCCCCGATCCCCCGTATGTTCGAAATAAATGTAGAGACACTCATTGGGAAACATTATCGTGGTGGTCCCCTTACGGAGGACCGAGGGGGCCCTCCTAGTAGTCGAGGGCCTAGACGTCACCTTAGAGGGGCGCTCCCGCTTTCTCCCCACCCAAGGGGGAGGGGTAGTGGGGGAAGCCTCCACCGATGGCCCAGGAGAACCGTCATTCCCGCAGCCCGGTGTTAGCCGTATTGGTCTAGCTGACGTCGAGGGAACCAGCTGCTCACGCTCCGTCTGAGCCCGAGCAGCTGCAATGGAAACATCATAAATCTCCTTATCCCTAATAGCTTCAATCTGCTCCACCCGGGGGCCACATCCCCCCCCCTGCAAAATCATGCCAAAATCTGCCGTAACCTTTTCCAAATAATCCACATGAACAGAATCGAGAACCGAGAATCTAGAGCGAGAGGGAGGAGAGGAGGAGGTATGGGCGATGGAAGGAGTGTGAGATGTACCTAGCTCAAGACAGTGTACCGCCTGGCGGCAGGACACCATCTCGACCATCATCGGCTCGACGACCTCCGACCCCGTTATGGCCCTAGCGAGACGCGCGCTGCACCGATCCGTAACCCCTGGCACGGGAGTGGCGGGGACGACTGCGCCCGGGGCGTGAGAGTCTAGTGCGGGAGTAGCTGGCACCCGAGCCGGGGGCGCCTGGGGTGGAGTAGGAGGAGTCCCTGGCGAGCGGGTGTAGATGACCACAACAAGAGAACGCGGCGAATCCGGCGCGACCACCTCCATGCCCACACTCCCACAGTTAGCCGCCTCCGGGCCAGACTGAGGAGAGGACAGACCATGTAGAGCGTCAGACAAGAGGCTTGCCAGGTCCAGGGAGCCCGGGCCAGCAGAGAGGTTGGACCCGTATTGTGAAAGTGCGAGACCCAGGAACAGCTGCGAGACCTGGCGAGAGACATCCACTAGTGCCAGCTTCGCCGACGCACTCTTGGGAAGAGAGACCGGGGATGACAGAGAAGGCATAGGCGAAGATGCTTGAGCAACAGCAAGAGTCGAGGCCACCATCTCCTCAGGCTGGGCGGGACCCGGCAAAGATGCCGATGCCGCAGTAGCTGGGGCCACCTCCCTAGGGCCCGAGGGGGAGTCGTCTCCTGGAGATTCCTCGTCCTCCTCAGAGGAGCTGAGGTGAGGAGATGGGGAGCGGCGAGAGGGAGGGGGAGGCCCTCGGCTGGACGCCCTCCGCCTCCACCTCCACAGAAGGGGCTTCTCCACCCCATCGAAGTAGAAAGGCTGTAATGGGCCTGCTAGCTTGGAGATATCCGGGACCATCATGCGTAGGCGGACAGGGCCACGACCCGGAAGCGAGGACTCGTCCACCTCCACAAGACGGCCCACCGCCTGAGAGATCTGGACCACTATGGGGATGATCTTCGCCTCTAGCAGGATCTCGTGAATCCGAATCCAGACAGGGAGAAGAGCAGGAAGCAAGGTAGGGTCGATTGAGGAGTGCTCGATGGAGACCTTGATGTTGCATCCCCGCAGGGTGGTCGAGTCTCCCCACACCAGAGCCTTGAGGAGGCTCATCGACGGAAATCCACCGCAAACTCGGAAGCGGAGAGCTCCGTCACCACCCACGGTGCCTCAGGGTCAAGCAGGAGAAACATCGCGCGGATGGACTCCGCGGAGATCACCACGGACGAAGATCGGCAGGGTCCGGGAGAACAGTCACGACCGCCATGCAGTCTGGGAGGATAGCTTGATGCCTCCCATGTCGATGTAGTAGAAGCCGGAATCAATGCCATGCCCCAACAGAGTAAGCGTCTCCCTCCGTGGCGGCACACCGGTGCGGGAAGAGCTAGTTCCCCAATGCCCTGGCACCACTGCAGCCCCAGCCGAGCCCGTCCCATCCATCGTAGCCTCCCGCTTCTTCTTCTTCTTCTTCGGCACCGGAGGTGGTGCGTCACCCGTGGCACGCACCCGGTCATCGCGGATCGGAGAGCAACCGTGTCCCTCGCGCCACGACCCACCGTGCGATTGGCCACGGGCACCATCACCCCATTGATATGAAACCCAATTGAAACATAAGAAAACCAAAATGTGAAGAAGAGAAAACGTAACCAAATGCGAGTAATTTACTATCTCTTGGGACTTTATGTTTCTCTAGCACCCACCGGATGACTGTACTTGGTATATTTTCATAAGCTTTCTCCATGTGGGAAAAAAAGATGTTGGTCCTTCTTCCGCTCCATGTATCTCTTCATAAGTACCGGAAGCAAATAAATTACCTCTATGATCGATCTCATATATAGGCATACATATAAATAGGTTTTTAGTGAAAATTTGCATTCTTCTCAAGTGATTCTCAGTCACTATATGTCTCGAAGCTTCATAGTATGTCAAGTTCAATTCCTCGGAAACAACTACAACTTAATTTGAACATCTCTATTATTATTAAATATATATACTATTATACTTTGTCTCCACTCTACGGACATATTGTTTGATCACTCATTCCATTTCATCACTCAAGGCTATGTTTGCACTCTTCTTGGCCTTTTTGTACTTCACCTTGTCGCTTGTGCTTCTATCATGGTGCCAACTTTTGTAGCACTACTTCTCGATGATAGCCATTTGCACATCCTTGTTTCACCACCATATATATATTTAGCTTCATGTTTTGCCTTTATCACCCCAAAAATACCTCCCTAGTTACTATCAGAATGCTAGGCCACTTAATTTGTTCTTATCAAAATTATTCAGGTCTGTTCAAGTTTATAGAAAAAACATATTAAGAAACATACTGCATGTTAGATTTAGAGATATTTATTTAATATTAAAAATGTTGATATCTTGCATATAAAGTTGCACTGGTAGAAAGAAGGCCTTCCATACGCCCCCTTTAGTCCCCAAAATGTCCGAACCGTGACTAAAGGGGTCTTTAGTCGCGGTTCGGGAGGCGACCCGCGACTGAAGGTCTTGAGTGGCGGTTGGGGTAGCGCGCGGAGGGATTTAGTCCCGGTTGGCCTGGCCACCTGCGACTAAAGGTCGGAACTGCTCACCTCCCAGTCTTTAGTCCCGGTTGGCCTGGCCACCCGCGACTAAAGTTCCAAACTGCTCGGCTCCCGCGCGGTTCTAATTAGCAAGCGAGAGGCAGAAGGCCTCATTGCTACAGTGCGCGCACGGCTCTCTGTTCTTCTTCCTCTCTTCTTCTTCTCTCTTCTTCTTCCTCCACCGATGGATTCTCCCGTTTTCAAGATTCTCCATGTGGCCACACCATGCGGCAAGAATCTCCATGTCGCCTATACCAACAGATGCGAGAGGCTCCCCGAAGCTCTTGACCGTTTGAGAAATCTCTATGAAGCCGATGAACACCACAAGTTCTTTGGGCTTGATCTCGAATACACGGCCAATCAAAAGGATGTGGCCGTCATCCAGATTGCGTACAAGGAAACCGTTCTGGTCTTCCAATGGGCAAGGTACGCACACAATCTCCTTTAGGATAGTTGTTGCATTTTCGATTTGTTGTTGCATTGAAAGAATACACGTGTTGCAACAATATCTAACATGTGTTCCATTTTTGTTGTTGCAGTAGTGCAAAGCAATGTCCAGAACTTATGGATTTTCTTGTCAACAAAGAGTTTCGACTTTTGTAGCGTCGATATCACAAATGACCGGCAGAAGATGATGCGCACCTTGGATATTGAGATACCTGAAGACCACTACATTGATCTTCAGGACTTGATCCATTTTGATGAGCTGGACGGGCACAAGACCGGGATGGCTCAGATGGCAACTGCCTTCATCCACAACGACTACAGAACGATGAAGACTTGTTTCCCCTCGAGGAATCACAAGTATTGGGGGAAGAACCCACTTGACCTGATCAATCTCGAGTATGCAACAATAGATCCATATGTTGCGTTCGAGTTGTTCCGCATCTACTCTTCGGAGCTCGAGTAGATGTTGTTTGTGTACCGCATCTATGTACCGCTATGTTGCGTTCGATATATGTAATGGATATATGTCCTATATTATTTCTATTAATTCCTATATTATTTCTATATTATTTCTATATGGAGAACAAAAGGTTACTTAAATGTCTCAAAACCTTGTGAGAGAAGAAGACTAATGAAATGGAGAACAAAAGATTTTCTAAGATTAAGAGATATGACCACTTAATCAAAATGCATTCATAAGGACTGGAAAACAGTGAGATAATTTTATTTTTCTGAATTTTTTGATATATTATTTGTATTTTTAAGATGGTAAAATGAATTAGTTTTATTTTTTTTTGAATTTTTTGATATATTTTTTGTATTTTTAAGATGGTAAAATGAATTAGTTTTACTTTTCTGAATTTTTTGATATATTATTTGTATTTTTAAGATGGTAAAATGAATTTGTTTTATTTTTCTGAATCTTTTGATATATTATTTGTATTTTTAAGATTTTAAAATGAATTAGTTTTATTTTTCTGAATATTTTTTAGAAATAATACAAATTAAAAAGTTAATGTTTATTTATTTATTCAAAATTATTAATTACATCATTACTTTTGTTTATTAAAAGATTTATTTGAAATTCAAACAATAAAGAAATGTGGCATCGATCAACATGTTAATAGAATTGATATGATACTAGTATCACATACATGCGTGCGAAACACTTGGATGCGGGACGGGATGGAACTCGGAAGTTAAGCGTGCTAGTGCTAGAGTAGTGGGAGGATGGGTGACCGAGCGGGAAGTTTGACCACGAGTAAGTAATTTGACTAGAGATAATTGTAGTTAGACACTAAGCAAATAATAAAAATTCTGAAAAAAAGGGAGTGAAAATTGGAGTGAAAAATAATTAGAAATCCAAATGAATTAAAGAAATAACGAAATAGCCTGTAGTCCCGGTTCGTGTTACAAACCGGGACTAAAGGTCCTCCCGCCCCCGGCGCACGCCAGCTGCCCACGTGACGGACCTTTAGTTGCGGTTCGTAAGAGGCGCGACTAAAGGGGGGCATTTAGTCGCGCATATTTAGTCCCGGTTGCACGACCGAGATTAATGGCCTTTGCGAACAGGGACTAAAGGCCTATTTTCTTCCGGTGTTGGTCAAACATAAATAGTTTGGATTTCGGACAATACTAATTGATTACATGCTGGTCTCCTGAGACTAAGAGTCAATTATTGCATCCTTGCAGCTTTGCCACGACAATTCTCACCACCCGCAGGTTTCTCAATATTAAAAAGAATTTAATATGATAACTACTACATGGTTGCCATCGTATAAAATTATTTAGGGAGTAATGAATTACTATGTGGCTGCAATTAGAGAAAAACTTATGGGTGGAATATAAGGAGCTCAGGCAATTTTTTTTACTTCCTCACAACTAAGTCACCAAATAAAAATCATGGATGCACCCACTCTTGTGGACAAATCATAGTGCACCCAAGGTCCTTCACACTTGTTAAAAATCCTCAAAACTTTTGAAAATAATTGAGTACATTTGCACATTCTAGTAGTAAATCATAAATTTTAACTTAAAATTTGACAAACAGATAATTAGATGTTATTTTAGTGATCCATACGTCGAATATGTATTTGAGATTTTGGGCATGGTTAATGTATGTTGTGTCCAAGTTATAAAAATTTCCAAATATTTTACAACTATGTGATTTACAACCCCTCCCCCCCCGCGCTAGATTACTTTTTTCAATTTTTGATGGCCGGGACGAAAATAGTTTGTAATTAATAAATTAGCTCTAGATAATAGATTGGTCTAGGTACGTGGTCACTCAAGTTGGATTCAATTAAAATTGATCTATAATAACGAGGATCGTGAACGGCTTCAGTTAAAAACCTTAGGAAAAAAAACTATTATCATGGGAGCTCTAGGGTCAATAAAGCCGTTTATTTTATGCCAAATCGTTCTTAGAGACGCCTATATTTTTTATCGATGAAAAATAAAAAAGGAAATTTGAAAGGGGATAGAGTATAAAATATTGGGATTGGATGCATGCATAACACACATAAACAAACCAACGATAAGCTCGGGACATAAAATAGTTAACATTGTAAAAACAATGATCACATAGGCTTAAGGTAACGTCGACACTTGTACTATGTAATTTTTAATTTACACATGTTCATGTCCATATTCCATTTGCATATGTAATTTTCTTTAAGAAGGACAGGTTTGGCAGCTTTTGTTTGCTTCTAAAACAGGCTTAGTTTTTATTTATTTTGCCCAGGACTCCGTCATATGCTTTCTAAACTTTGGAGGCTCATAATTTAAAAAATTTATGTTGTCAAAATAATTCACTTTTTTTATTTCTTTCAAACAATTTTAGTAAATTTACCGTTTACTCGGGAACAAATGCGCAAAACGCCATGTCAGAAGTTGACCGAGTATTTGACTAAAATGGCAGACTTATACTCTCTCTCCGTATCAACATTTTGATACAGAGAGAGTATAAGACTAAGAAGACGCGAGAGCATCGTGAAGGCTTTTAACTTATCACGGTTGTAAATATATAGAATATTTTTATTTTGTACGGTGTAATTATGCAGTTATGTACAAGAGGATAGGCAGTGTTTTGCTTTGTCGGTACGTGCTAGACGAGACATAGGGAATCTCTAAACATCAACACTTGCGCTTCAGCCCAAACATTCGATGCAGACTAGTCAAGCTACTACTACTGTTCCTAGTGGGAGTCTAGCTCGGCTTGACCCTTTAGTTCATTTATATACATTTTTTCTTTCAAATACAACCGCCTTAACTAACCATCGAAGTTAATTTGTAGGGATATGTGTTTCCCGAACTCATGTGATTTCTTTATTTTTTAATTTAAAAATCATGCTTACAAGTAAAAAAAAATGTGAAAACAATTCTAGATGTATATAGTGACATAGCCTAGGGACATGCAAAATCGCAATTTAGATACTTTGTATTCTTAGCTACACAAAATAAAAAATATTGATCCGAGTATAGTGAACATTGCATATTTTGATAACTCCATAAATTGTAAGATTTTGTAATTCTTGTGTTTCCTAGAATTCAATGAATTCAATGTTGCAATTTGCATGCTTATAGAGTACATGATTGACTACATCCAGAAATATTTTCAAATCTTTCTGAAACCCTATAAATATGATTTTCAGTTTTAAAAATAAAAGGATCACCGAATTCAGGAGCCAAAGATAGTTTTAGAGTTATACTTTATTTTTTAACCCTCACCGTGTCAAGAAACACTACATATGCGGTTTCTATTACTCTTTCTTTTCTTATAGACATTTTGTTATAAACACACAAAGCAAATATTAATGAACATATACAGTAACATTCCTATTATTGGTGTTCCTGGAAAAGTAGCCCATGCAATCTTCATGTCTTAGTTCACTTTTCTTCTTACAAAAGTGGAATACCACGTCGCCGCCCAGAATGGTCAAAAGGAGTAATTGCTATATATAAATAACATTAACGAACGCGATTGTGAACCATAGGGAAGATAAATATTTCGATTTTGATGGAATGAAATGAATCAAAAACGAAATATAAATTCACGACGAATAAATTATCACCCGTAGCAAAGCATGTGCATTTTGCTAATACAAATAAAAATATTATATTTGCAACAAAAATCAAATACGATTGTAGTGTACTCAACTTGAACACATGGAAATATTTTCATTTAAAAGGAACACAATTAGGCAGTGACAACCACCTTTTTGTAAGAAGGAGAACTGTATTGCTCTTCTAATTAACAGAATACATGTATGAATACATGCACCTCTTCTCTCGATATTAATATACATTTTTTATCTAAAAAAAAGAATACTTGCACCTCTACTAAATGCGTCTTAGTCCACTCATCATAATCGGGGTAACATACACTTAATGATGCATATGACAGTACTGTATCTTACTACCTTATAATAATATAAAATTAGTATCTTATTAATAATGTTTGCAATAGGAAGTCTACAAGTATGCTTTGTCGCGGTTTTATGCTCTCTACAGTCTACCGTAATTCTATGAGGCACACTTAATCATTTTTTGCCAACATCTTATATGTTTTTTTGACATAACATGAATTATATGTTGCAACCATTGTTACTCAACTATGAGAGGTCTTAAGTGCATCCCTAACCGGACAAACAAAATTACGTGGAAGTGGAAATGGACACGTACGTCGCAAGATCAGGTTTGCAATCGATCTACCTCAAAATAAATTTGGGCCCTACGTGCGGATCTATCTCGTGGACCAGATTAATGGCACGTCACTGCATATCATATACTTGATTAAAAAATGTTACCATGCACATATGCACTAGAAAAAACTAATTTTTTGTTGTTGTGGGTTCAAAAAACGAATTATGTGCATTAGAAGAAGAAGGTATCGTCAAAACACAAATTGGCGAGCCGCATGAAGAATTTTTCAACGTTTGTACCATGCAGAGTGCACTGCATCTGTGAATTTTTTCCCCACCATATCATTTTTCCCAAACCAAATTAACTGACAGACAGAAAATGAATGTAGAACACCGAATGGTTTTTATTACCATCAATTGTACACTCGATCCGGTACGATCGATCGATCAGCAATTCGGCACAAGGCTCATTAATCAAGCAGAGCAATCGAAGAAGGAAAAAAAAAGGAGGAAAATTAACAATGAGAAATTTAGAAGAGATCGATCACGAGCTAGCTAAAGCCTGAGGTTAAGATCAACCTTCCTTGTCTGCTGCCGCTTCTCGCCGCCGTCCCCGTCGCGCCACCAGCCACCGCCACTGCCGTCGCCGATGACCTGGGGGTGGGGGTACCCTTGGTGGTGGCAGGAGTGGGAGACCTGGATGGGGTACATCTGGTGTGTGGGCATAGCATCAGCCGAATTGACGCTGATGGGGTCGGTGTAGAGGTGGGCGTTCCAGCCGACGTTGCGCTCCTTCTTGTGTGCGTTCTGGTGTCCCCCTAGCGCCTGCGACTTGAGGAACTTCTTGTTGCAGAATAGGCAAGGGAAGAGCCTCACGCCATTACCATTGCCATTGCCAACAGTACTACCTGATGCAGAAGCAGGAGGAGAAGGAGACGAGGACGGCGGCAGGTGGTGGGCGAGCGTCAGCGACAGGTCGACGTCGTAATCGTCGTCGCCGACGGCAGGAGGTGGCGGAGCCGCCATTGTTTAGAGAGCAAAGAAAGCTTTGATCCACAAGACCACTCTAGCTAGCTAAGCTGCTGCTAAATTCTGTGTCTGATGAGGTGAGCTCTGCTGCCTAGCTGTGTGGGAGTGAGCTAGTATGTATATAGATGGCAAATGAGGGAAGCAGACCACGTCCTAAATCTGGGAGTTGCATTATTGCCAGGGTGGGGGTCCCACCCATGGCTGTAGCCGCGGAGGAAGACGACAGCAGAGTTTGGCGCGCTCGCCTGCCTCAAGGAAGTGAACAAGATCATTGCTACAGAGATCACACGCATAATTAGTTGGTTGGAGTAGCTGATACCCCTAGTGATCAATATAATGTGTTGTTGCTGTTGTAGCTAGATAGTACACTTTGGAACATGACCATCCTTATCTATCTGCAAGGGGGAAAAAAGGGAGAGAAAAGGTTTATCATTATATTACTGACCACTAATAAAAGGAATGGAATACACTAGTCCATATCACTCAAGATCATGGGAGCATCAGAAGAGATAACAGCATGTATATATAGTACTAGTAGATATTTCAGAGACCAGGAGAAAAAGAAAACTTGTTTAAAATCAGCTGACAGTCGAGGGGGGAAATAATTTGCATTTCCCAAAAGGAAAATTGCAGCTGTTGGTTTGGATCCCATAAGTGAACTAATGCTCAAGTACTAATGATGGTATGCATAGAAAGACATACTAGGAAGACAAATGATGGTCTCAAAAAAAAGGAAGACAAATGATGCTCCTGATGGGGAAGATGAAAGGTGAGCCGTCGTATGCGAGAAAGAGAGAACATAATAGCTGGACTGGTCAGGGAGCAGTTACCTCCTTTCAAGTCCATGTCTAGGTACAGGTGCAAGGTCGGCCTTTGATTGGTCAGTACCGCAACAGAAGATGCATGTGGGAGTATGTCGGCACATAATAAGGAACCTCAACTAGAGCCTCCCCACCCTCCTTCGGGTAAATAAACTCCAACGACCTGCCTGTAAAAAAGCCCACGATTGCCTCAAAGTGAGCTCCAGCTCCCATGAGTATCACCTATGTTAACCGCAATTAGAGAATCTCTACCGGCGCCCTCTTTAATGTGTCTGGTATCACCAAATATGGTCCACTATGAGGATGTCCTGACACATGTCCGGACCTATGGGGTCGGCCGCCACCAACCGGCTGACTAGATTTATTTTTGGCTATTTTCGCATCAATATATTCGTATTTCTATCTAAATGATGCAACAATATTGGAGAAGAAATTTTAGCACATAAATTATTGAACCCACAGAAAGTCCAATTAATTCTCGTTTTACCACACCAAACTTGTTTAGGAAAATGTGTGTGTGATCAATGATTAAAATATGGTAGAGCTTAAGGTTTCACCTGCATCAGTGCATTAGTAAATATGAGATAAATAATATAAAATGGAAATAGTTACATTAATTAATACATACGCTATTTAGATGTGTGTAGGCAATGCATTTGCAAGCCACTATGGCACCGAGCACAAGTTACCATATTGCAATTCGTCCAACCGCTGGTCCTTTAGTTCTATCTTGCAGATTGTCTTGGTATTTAAGAATAAACAGACGAAATCTTTAAGCGTGGTGACATCATTGATGTTCCTAAGAATCCATTTCCAGCTGTTGTACTCCTCTTCCTATCAAGGAATTTCGCGTGTCAGTCTTCCATTTCTCCCTCATCGCACCTCTACCTTGATCACTCTTTGGAGTCTCTGGTACCTGACAAGCCCTAAGAGCGAGGCATAGATATAGAAACACACACAGATAACATAATGAAATCATTAAACTAAAATCTCATGGGTTAGATGAAGCACATAACTGCGAGGTTAGGCATCAGACTTTAGCCCGAGGGGACTACTTGCACAACGCGATCCGATCAACAATATAAAACATTGTAGAAAATAGTACTTGTATTGAATGTATTGATAGTTCTTACAACGTTGTCAATCATGATGAGATCTAAATTACAAGGTAGTATGGCTATGACTATGGTGGTGTAGATGGTGGCGGAGTGGTGATGGCGGAAGCACTTTGTGGCGGTGAATTATGGGTTGGCATCCTATCTGGGTGTTGTTTTCTCTCCTTTTTATATAGTGGTAGAGAATGGAATTAGGTTTTCGGGCGTCTTCCTTCACGAATTGAGTCTGGAACCTTTGATGACTTTTAGTCGGTTTGATCAGACGGTCGAGATGGCAGGCACAGTCGCTCGCGACCGTACCAGTGGTTGTTAAGCGTCATTTGAGTGCATTTTAATCGTTTTTCCAAACTTGATCATTTCGTTCCTTCTAGTGTTGATTTCCGATAATTTTCACGTCCAGAATCTGCAGTAAAAATAATAACACGGAGACTTGCAATTGAATTGCACATTAGGGGTTAGTGACAGGTTTAGAGTAATGTCTCGGTCATTTTCACGACAAATATTGCGGTTTAAACATTGATAAAATACCTATGTTTTGGACGCATCAACATCCCCAAGATTAAACCTTGATCGTCCCAAGCAAGTAACAAAATTATAAGGAACTCAGTGTTTAGACCATAATAAAGAGAAGTTTAGTTCAATTACAATTGGTGGCCTGATGGCTCACTCTTTTCTTTAGTTGAAAACTTAATATAGATAGTGTAGCAAAAAAGTATTATATCTGTTTCGGTAATCCAAGACAAACAAAATAATGCTCATATTAATAGGGACATTTAAAATTGAAACAAATGATCTGCTTCCTGTAGAAAACTCTTGCCTGCCAAGCAAGATCTATCTATGTGATTAACACGGGAAACTTTGGCATGAATCTCACTTACCACTAAGCATATGTTCTACCAGACAAATCTTTTCAAAGCCAACTTTCGAGTCAAATACATTAAGTACTATGGTGTTGAGTACCTTGTTAAACTAGACTCCTAAAAAAATTCTACAACACCCAAACCTTCATGTAGAGATTTTTTCTCATTCATTATAATTTAAATTTAGTTCTTTGGTAAGACATGGTTCACTATGAGAAAATAGAGTAAGAGAAACAACAACAAATAACCAAGTGAATAAGAACCTTACTCTATCTATCAAGACTTTCTTCCCTCATGCATATAACAATTTGATAAACAACTATTTATATAAAACTTTCAACTTTCAAAAGTGGGAATCACAAGACACACCTCAGGTCAATGAAATATTCCACTCTTCTTTAGGACATGTTTCTTCAAAACTCGTGGTTGACCACTCTTCTGCAAAATGATTACCATGCTCACGGAAACGTCCAGAGAATAATGATAAAAGGAAAAATATTTTTTTAATTTTCTATAAAATTGGAAATGAAAGAAAAGCTATCGAAAATGAAAACAAACTAAAACAAAAAAAAGGAAAATTAAAACAAAAACAAAACAATGGAAGCTATTCCAATGAAGTCATAAAAACAAAACTTCAAAACTAAAAAGCAAATAAAAGATAAATAAACTATAACTTGTCACCAACTCTTGATGTAGAAGTTCAACAACCTCCCATAGCTTTAAACTTTTGTAACATGGGAGACCATTGTGGTGGTGGATGCAAAGAATTGGGGCACCAATAATCACCCCAAGAATAAAAATTGATTGCAAGATCAAGAGAAGCGTTATAGATATTTTTTGTGAGGTTGTTGATGTCATTTATATATTCTCCGAGCTCGTTCAAGTATTGGTATGTGACATATTGTGGTGGTATACACCTCCTCCCCAGGCACTTATGTTTCCTCGTAATTGTCCTCGGGCATCTCAGCCACTGCCTCAACTTCATGCCCTTCTGCCTGTCCAACATAGTGAAGTACCCATTCTCGATAGAGAATAGGTTAAGCATAGTGAAATAATTCCACCAATCCAGGTATACGTATAAAAATTATTCTTTGGTTTTTAACAATCATACATGTGTCTCTCAGTGTGGTAGTACCAACATACCACTCGCCAGTAAATGATGGGTCCATGGTGCTGGTGTACTTGATGATTGAGGTGGAATAGAAGCATCGTCCCTCAATTTGGCACCATGTTAGTCTGCAATTGTGCGGCCTTTGCAAAGATGAGCACCTCGTCTTCATTAACTCTTGTAAACACTCTGCGTGCCAAGAAGGTGTTAGCAATAACATCCATACTTTAGGGATATTATCAGGAACACTCATTTGCGAAAAATATTTATTAGGTTGAGGGTGAAACATATAGTGATTTGTGCGAGTGTGTCCATCATTATAGGTAAAACAAAAGTGGTTGCACTACTCTTTGATACTCTTGTCGAAGGATCTGTTCATCAGGTGGAATTTAACTTTCTCATCCTCTACTCTATTGGGATGAGTTCCAATGTTGTGCTCGAGCGTGCTAAAAAATTCCAACGTTAGCGGGCGGTAAGTTGGAACATATTAAAAAACAAAATCACGAATGCCAACATTATTGCATAGTAAATTGAAATCATTAGTAATACCGAGACGGTGGATAGTATTGGGACAAGTCAACTTGGTTGTCTTCATCTCACGCTTATCAAGGAACCTGTATCTCCGTCGAAAGACACTATCATGCTATTTGATGCCTAGAAATTTACCAATTTGATTGTTCTTGAAGATCTTGCTAGCTTGAATATCACTTTCACTAGAACTTGGGTTAAGACTAGCACGTGTTTGGATCTTTGTATTCATCTAAAAATAAAAGTAAAAACTAGTAAGCATTGGTTCATATAAGATAGACAATATAATCCTCATAATACTAGGGGCAGAGATCTCCTAAAGTGAATCACAAAGAAAGGATTAACCCATAAGAACTATCCATACGAACATGAACCCTAGATTGGAAATAAAACTTGGTTGGATCAATCTTTGCAAAAAGTAATTGGTGGAATAGAGGAGAAACATGCCTTGGATCGCTGGTGCTCAAGGAATCAAACCAAAGATGAACAAGAAAATAGATCTCTTGAGCTTTCTAGGAGGTTTAGAAGTGGAAGAAGTGGTGGAAAATAGAATTCTGAATTGAAAACCTAGCCTTGTGGGGATTTTACCAGCGAATATGCGACAAGGTGACCAGTACGGTCGGGTGCGACCGTACTTAGGTTGGTAATCTCACCTTGCTCAGTTCGACTGCCTTCGATAAACATGTATGGTGGCGAGTGTAGTGGTGAGTATGGTGGCAATGCCATCCGTACCACTGATAATTAAGTAGTACTGGACTCTCCTCATCCTAGATGGTCCTTCAGTACGGTGGCTAGTACAATAGTACTAGATTCTTCTCATCACAAATGGTCCTTCAGTGCGGTGGCTTGTACATTGATAAACCACCGTACCACCACTTGTTAAACAATATTGGACTTGTCAACGTGTAGAAGGCGTTACTGTACAGTGGATAGTACGGTGGAATATCACCGTATGACCACTCATTTTGTCGCCTGAAAAAAGTCGTGCTCTGAAGTCTTCGAGGTAGCTTCTTAGTACGGTGGCTAGTACGGTCGGGTGTGACCGTACCACCATTCGTTAAAAAGGAAGCTACCTTTGGGTACTTCAATTTTCGACGAGTCTTCAAAATCATTCTTTACGGGCCTGAAGTAATGGTCTAGAACATGTTTGCATATATAATTATAATGGCAGTACGTAAAACTCCTAGCAATAAAAAAATTAAAATCAAAAGTAAAAACTGAAATTAAAACTTTCTTATCAAGGGTTGCCTCCCAAGCAGCGCTTGTTTTCGTTTGGATAGCTCGACCGTATTAATGCTCAACTTGGATTAGTGACTTGTGTACCAATTCCGAAGTAGTTTTCCTTCAATGTGATGACTTCATTATCGTACGTAGACCTTGGAGTTCTTATTCCTTGAAAAATGAGCAAAACAAAAGGATCCTGAGAGGGTAATTAGATCCTCAAGTTTCGTTCATGTAGATTTATCAAATCTTTAATAGTTCTTAGAAATGATCTACCAAGTATAATAGGTGATGTTGGATCTTTAGGCATGTCTACTGTAACAAGAGCAAGGAGTGTTGCGCTCTCTCTGATTTGTACTACAATATTTTATTTAATTCCAACAACTTGTTTAAAGGTAGAATCAACAATATGAAGTATAAGTTCAGTGATATTATCGCTACTTAAGTCTAATTTATCAAAAAAAATTTAGGGATTGTTGAACAACTTGCACCTAAATCACACAGTGTAGTTATTATATTAACACCTAAATTTATCTTAATTGTAGGCTCAAATATATCTTCTAACTTAGCTGATAGAATTTCAAATAATTTTCTATATTCAATTTCATACTATCGTACTTTATGGGCAACTTGATTAATAAATTCTTTATAAGCTGCTTCATTACCTACTTCAGTGTTCGGTTATTCAGGCTTACCATTTTTACGAGGTCTTCCATAGTGTAGTTTGGTGTGGAAGCGTTGCTATAATCCAATTCTTCGTGTGCATCTTCTGTGCTTCTCATCATCTTCAAGACTGCAACTGGATTGGGCTCCGGTTTGCCTGCAAATTTTGGTGGAATCAAAGTTTGACACTCATCTGTCTTGGCCATTTGTACTTTCATAGTGTTTGTTCTTTTCTGGAGTACCTGTAAATCATTTCTCATAGTACTAAATTTTTGGGTAGCTAACCAAGTATATTATTTTGACTCATAACCATTTTATAAAAGCACTATTCTACTCAGTTTGAGAAGTTATGGATGAATTGAGGGTATCTTCAAGTGACTGGCGGTTACCCTTATTTGCTCCATTGTTTTAGTTGCTATTGTTTGGTTGTCTTCAAGTGTTATATGGTTTCTGATAATTTTGTCCAAAATTTGGACTCTCCGTGTAAGGTTATATGTACTACGATCTATGAAATCTATTTCTTCAATTTGATCATTGGAGATGGAATTTACCTGAGCTTTATTTTTACCTTTAAGAACATTAAGTAGCTCATCTACCTTTGTTGTTGGCTCTTCATGTTTTTTCTCAGTGACAACATTTACCTTCTTGGTATTAGTCCTTTATATACGCCATTGGGCATGCTTGTCTTGCATATCATTGAGTAGCTTCTTGGACACTTCTATTTCCTTTCCCTTGAACGTTCCTCCTGCAGCTGTGTCAAGCATAGATTTTGACATAGGATTAAGTGCAAATAAATGGAGCATTAACCACTCTCCATGACATGGTTAGGACAATTCCTAATAGAATCCTTCACGTGTTCCCATGCAAGCGTTAGTAGCTCGTGATCTTCTTGACTAAAACATATAATAACTGAACGCATTTGCATTGTCTTAGCTGATGGGAAATATTTAATCATGAATATATTGCAACAATTTTCCCAAGAGTTAATAGTGCCTTTAGGCAATGCTAGTAGCCACTCTTTTTGTTTTTCTTTTCCTCTCAAAGACAAAAGGGAATAAAAGTAGCTAGACTCCATTTGGATCCACGTCTTTCATACGCATCATATCACTAAATTCAGTAAAATGTATTCAAGTGCATACCTATATTCTCAGAAACATAACCACTAAATTGGTTCTATTGAATCAAGTTCAAAAGATTAGATTTAATTTCATAGTTCTCCGCAACAACTGTGGGTTCAGTGATGGGTCCACGTAAATATTCATCATTGGGAGTAGGAAACTCCACAAGATTCTTGTTTGGCATAATTTGTTTTTGGTTTTTAAATAAGAACAAAATGTAACTAATATTTTTGGGTTTTCAAATAAGCTAAACGAGTAACAAACTACTAACAGAAAATAAACTAAAAAAAATTAAGAAAAGTAGAAAGAGTTTATTGACCTTACTAGGGTAGAAGAAATACTTCCCCGACAATAGCGCCAGAAAAATGATCGATACTTTCGATCCGGATTTCCGAATGGAGTATATATGTGTATTTTTTTCCCTTGTGATCCTAGGTTTATTGAACCGGTAAGCTTGGTAAGAAGAATTATTGAACTCACATAAAGTCTAACTAATTCTCGTTTTACCGGGCCAAACATTTTTAGTAAAATATGTTTGTCATCAATGATTAAAAGAGGCCAGTGATTAAGGTTGCACCTGCAGAAGTGCATTACTAAACATGGGATAAATGAGATAAAATGCAAAAAGTTATATTAATTAATACATATGCTATTTATATGTGTGTAGGCAATGCATCCATAAGCCACTATGACCCTGAGCATAGGTTACCATAGAGTAATTCGTCCAACCACTCGCCCTTTAGATCCGTCTCGCGGGGTTGCCTTGGTATTTAAGAATAAACAGACAAAAGGTTTAAGTGTGGTGACATCATTCCTGATCCTAACAGATCCATTTCCATCTGCTGTACTCCTCCTCCTCTCACATAGTTTCGCATGTCAGCCTTCCATTTCTCCCTCATCATCCCTCTACATCGATCACTCTTCGGTGTCTTGGGTACTGACAAGTCTTAGGAGCAAGGCCTAGACATAGAAGCACACACAAATAACACACTGAACTCATTAATCTAAAATCCTATGGGTTATATGAAGCACATAGCTGCGAGGTTATGCCTTAGCCCTTAGCTCGATAGGACTACTCACACATCGCGATCAAATCAACAATAGAAACATTGTAGAAAATAGTACTTGTATTGAATGAATTGATAGTTCTTACAATGTTGACAATCGCGATGAGATCGAAATTACAAAGTAGTATGGCTATGACTACGGTTGTGTAGTTGGTGGAGTGGTGATGGTGGCAGGACTTTGTGGTGGTGAATGATCGATTGTCCTCCTCTCTTGGTGTTGTTTCCTCTCCTTTATATAGCGGCAACTAATGTAATTAGGTTTTCGGGAGTCTTCCTTCGCGAATTGGCTCTCGACCCCTTTGATGACTTTTAGTCGGTTTGATCAGATGGTCGAGATGGCACTGGGTATGGTGGCCGGTACGGTTGCCGGCGGCAGTACCAGTGGTACTTAAGACTCATACTATTAAATATTTAATTTTTTTTCTTTCAAACTTGACCGTTTTCTTCCTTTTTAGTGTTCATTTTTTAGTGATTTTAACGTCCATAATATGCAATAAAAATAATTACATGGAGATTTGCAATTGACTTGCACATTAGGGATTAGTGACAGGTTTAGTGTAATATCTCAATCATTTTCATGACAAAGATACAGTTTAAACATATATAAAAATTTGTATATTTTGGACGCACCAATGATGATGATACATCATGTGGGATATCATAATATAGTAACGATTAAAAGGAAGCTTACCGGTTAATGAGATAGACAAAGGTATAATGAAGCAGGGATTGTTTCACGACAATACCGAAATACTTTATCTTGAGTAAGTTTGCTAGCGCGAATAATGTGAATATTGTATAATAGCCACGAGGTTCAACAAGTGTATATCACATAATCAGAGGGATTCAATATGGGCGTTCATGGCTCCACTATTGATTATTGAGCTGGAAAGAGTTTCCAAAGTAATGTCAACTCATTATCGAACATGTACAGGTCACACACTTAAGTTTGGTTTGGTTACGAGTGTACATTGGTAGGTCGGGAACAACAAGGAGTATCATGAGAATGGTGTTTCCGCATGATGTATATTATATATACCAGGGAGAATTTATAGATAGGGCATTTGGTGTCCTGGAGTAATAGAAACAATTTCTATTACTACCGGAATTTATTCCGGAGTTCTTCCGAGGGAGAAAATTGGTTTGCATGCTTGTTGGAGCATGTGCAGGCAGGCATGAGATGTTCTGGGATGTTCGAAGGTGCGTATAACACCATTGGATAGAGTCGGTGATTTTATCTATAGGGGTCAGGGCGTTCTGGATAAGATTCGGGAAAAAATCGAGAATATGAGTGCTGGAGGGGGGAGGGGACGTGACCTAGGGTTGCGCCTCATGGCTAGACGCATGGGCCCTGGTCCTCCCAGGTGAGGAGCACCACCCCTTGCACCTTCCATACATGGTTTGAGATAAAAAAGGAAAAGACCGAAGGGAAAGGAAAGGGAAAGAAAAAGAGGGAGATGACTCCCCCCACAAGGGACTCCTAATTGGACTAGGAGTTCAATCCAAGTTGGGCGAGGATCTTGGTGCGCCTACCTCCTTTGGTGGTGCGGATTGGGAGGGGAAACCCTCCCTCCCAATGCAAGTCCCTCGTCCTCTCCACCAATATAAAGGACACTAACCCCATGGGAGAAAAAACAACAATTGGCTTCGTGGCTTCTCCTCTCTCTCTCTCCCTCTCTAATTAGAGCCTCTATTTGTATTAGAGCCTCTAGTTGAGTTGGATCTTATTCTAATTTGGTTTTGAGGTATCCCCTCTCGATTAGATCTAGCCCTACTCTCTCTCTCTCATGTGTTGAGAAATTCACTTTCTTATACACTGATACGTCTCAAAAGTATATATAATTTTTGATGCCTTGTGCTCGTTTTCTACATGTTTTCCCTATGTTTCTGTCGTGGTATTATCACGGAAAGTGTCCTCATGCGAGAACTAGATTGCGAGTCCATTTCTACTAAGCAAAACTTTGGAAGGGTTGAGGTGGAAACGAGAGACGTGAGTTTACCCAGGTTCGGCCCCTCGATTGAGGGTAAAACCTACTCCTGCTTTCTTACTTATCAGAGGACCAAGTCTCGATTACAAAGGATGATTCCGGCTCTCGATGTCTCGAGTTACTTTGCTATAAACTTAGAACTTGCCTTTCTACGTCCCGAGGTCTCGCCTTATATAGCGGGCGAGACCTCCGGGTTATAAGGGAGTCCGGATTACTGTAACATCCCAAGTATGAAAACTTCCATTTAGAATGCTTGATTCTTGTTTAATTAAAGTTTTGCATCATGTCATCATATTCATTGAATTGTTTGCATTTGTTTTACCTTGTTTTCCATTTGTTTGCTTCTGTTTTACTCTGTTTCACAATTCAAATTCAAACATTATTCAAACATTTATTTCATACTTGCTCTGTTACAACCTTGTAAATAAAAGTTCAAGTAAAAAACAACCATTTTGTTCCATTAAAACATGAGGTTCAAACCATTAAAAGTATGGCTTTAATAAGATAATTAATCCAAACTTAATTCAATTGTTATTTCAAAATTCAAATCCCTTTCACCAACAACACCCAATATGGATTTATGAAAATTGCCAAAACTTTTCAACAATTAAACAATAGGGTTCACCCTATTAAAAAGTTTGTTTTTCAATAATATTCACTTAATAATAAATCCATCCAATTTGAATTAAATCACAAACAGCAAATTAAATTTGAGAATTTTGGAAAATAAAGTTGACAATTAGTTGCTAGTATAAAAACTAACTCAACCACATTTTTTCCAAATTTTTCCTACCCCTAAAACCCATCTAATCCTTCCATTTTTCTTTTGCTGCAAAAAAAAACATAACACAAAAAAAAAAAAGGGAAAACCAACGCGCGCGCGGAGGGGAACCCGCGCGGCCCAGCCCACCACGGCCTGGTACCGGTTCGCCCCGCTTTTCCTCCTTCTTCACGCAGTATGGCAGGGCATCCGCCTATGCCACGTCGCTGCAGAGCCGCCCCGGCGGCCAGTAGAGCTCCAAGCCCCCTATATCTACCCCCTGGACCCGCGCCGCTACCCTAGAACCCTAGGCTACCCTTTCCCCTCGCGATCGCCGCCGTCTCTTCCATCTCTGCCCCGTTCCACCTCTCTCTGAACCCCACCGGAGAGATCCTCCTCTTAATCTTCATCGACCATCGCCGCCATGCACCTCCTCCACCCTAGCTAGCCACCGAAATCGCACCGCCGTTTCCTCCTCTTCCTCGACGACATCTCCTCGAGCCCGGAGGCCCTCTGCTTCCACGCCGCCGTCTTCGAGCTGTCGCTGTCGCCGGAGTTCTTCCTCGGGCCTCTGCAGCGACTACGCCAGCGGTGAGCAGTCGATGCCTCCGCCCTCCTCTCTCTGCATCGCAAGCACGCACCACAGCGCACGCATCCGTGCTCGCAGCACACGCAAGCACCACGAGCACGAGCAGCCGCGGAATCTCGCCGCCGTTGAGCCACCGTGAACACCTGTCCAAGTTTCAGAAACGCGCGCGTCAGTTTCAGTTAAAAATTCAGAACGCTAACCTGAACCTTACCTTGGCTGCGCGTAGTTTACTGACAAGCATTTGATCGCTACCGCACTGGTAGCAGGCAGTGCGCGCGAGCGAGAGGGGCTGGGTTCGAGCCCCGCGCGCCACACTTTTTTGGGAATTAATCCCCTAGCCCGTGGCCCACCTGTCTGTGGCCGTGGTGGCCATCTGTGCTGCCACGCGCGCACCAGTTGGCCACGCTGGCCCTTGGCCCACTGGCAGTGGCCCTGGCTAGGTCACTGCACGGTGCAAAACATTTTCTGTCCAAGTTTTTTTAATCTAAGTCCCCCACAATTACAGAATGGTCCCTAAAACTAAAACCCTAATAACTTTTGTTTTATAAACCCAAATAATAAAAATAAAATATGTGCACTGTCCCAAATTTAATTATCTATCCATCTAAGCCATTTGTTTTATGTTTTGAATTTTTCAAATGCATTTCAAATTTGAATTCAAACAATTCATTTGTTATTTGATAAAATCCATAACTAATTCATACTTAATCCAAATAATGCAAATAAAATATGTTTTCCATGCTATTTCAAACCACCTATTCAAATATAAATTTTGTTTCATGGTTTGAATAATTAAAACTGCTTAAATAATTTAAACCTTGTTTAAATCATTTAAATTTGCTAAATTCATAACTTGTTCAATTTAAATTATGTTTGAACATGCAAAATATGTTTCCAAACTAGAAAAGTATAAACTTTTCAAATATGAAATTGAATTTATGTTTGGAACAAATAAAATTCAAATAATATTCAAACTTGTTTTAAATTCATTTAAAACTTGTTTAATTTTGTGTAAGTCCTAATAAATTCATTCTAATTCCTTTTTCAACAAATTAAACATGTATTCCACCCAAAATTTTATGATCTTTTCAAATATGAATTTTGTTATTTATTTGGCACAATTTAAATTGGTGAAAACAACAACTATTTGTGTAATCCCTTTAAGGAACCAAAAATTCCCTAAATTAATAAATAAATTTCTAAATTGGTAAACCTCATTTCCAATTGGTTCTATTGTTGTTATTTTGTTGTTTTCCTCATCCATGCATCATACTAATCCACTTTCACCTGTTGGTTAATTGGAAAACAATTGTTTCAACCAAAATTCATGGGCTTTCATATGCAACTCAAAATTGCATATGTGTCCATTTAAATTGTGTTACCATGTCAACTAGTTTATTTTGGTGCATCCATAAAATTGTCATGCATCATCCCATGATTGTGCATTATGCCATGATATTGATTGTCTATCTTTCTGCATTGTTTGTTTGCTTCTTCTCGGATAGACGACGACGTTGAGACAGACGATACTTACGACACCCCTTCTGAGGATCTAGCCCAGTACCAGGCTACTGAGTTTGCAGGCAAGTTATCACTCACATGAACCACTGTGTTCCTTTCAACATTGGTTACCGATACTTTCCGTTGTCTATTTCTGCTAGCCATATGTATTGTTGCTTCTGTTACAAACCTATCACATGATACCCTGAACCCTGATATTGCCTCACCTCCAGTCCTATAACCCCGTTGCTTGGGCCCGTGTCTTACTAGTATGCTTAGGGTTGTTTTGCTCGAGTCTGTTATCAGTCACTTTCTGTTATCATATTTGATTATATTCTGGGGCTCGATGTTAAACAACAACCTGTTAATTTGAGGTAATAATAAATTGCTGATAAGGCACCGGCAGGAGGCCCGGCGTGGTTTTGAGGCCTGCTAGTGTCGACCCTAATTAGGAAAAGGGTCTTGTCTACTGATCCATGATGAGCGCACTATCCGCATATGGGAAGCGTGTATGGGCGCCCCCCTCAATTTGATTCGATTCGCATCTCGTCCCAATCACCACACGTAGTTCGGGCTTTCCATTTGATGCACGCATATGCAGGTACGAAACCGAGGCCAGGATGGAACTTCTGTAGTCGGCATTTAGGGCGGCGTGGTCTTCCAGTGCTATGAGGGTCCCCTTTTCTTCGTGGGGCTCGATTAGCCGCGCACGCACAGCACGTGGTGCTTTGGGCTTGATGCGAAGAAGAGTTGAGTTGTGTTGAGTGCCCCGCTTGGTGGGAAAGGCCTTCCCATCTGGCGGGTTATTCTTACGTGTACGGCCAAATTGGTGCACCCCTGCAGGGATAAATCTTCTCGAGAAGCCGTGTTTTCCGCGGTTATGGTTGACTTGGTGAAAGTACTGGCTAACAAGTACTCAGAACAACTTACACCTAACTAATGCTAAACTGACTAGTAATAGTCTTATGGACACAACAATTTGATCCATCATTAATCCAACTGTGTGAGTTATCCTCGGATTGCTTCTTTGGATAAGGGGCGAGGTCCAAGATGGGTTTGTGTGGTGGTTAGTTGTAGTTGGATACGATACGCTATCTTATCCCCTTTCTGATAGCCGGAAGTTGTAGTATGTTCTGTAGTTGGTTAGTGCAGCCAGTTGCAGCATCTTTTATATCCCTTTTCTTCCGTTGAACCCAAGGCATCTGTGCTTGGTGTTGACGGGTTACACTTTGGTGAACTGTGAGTCTTGCTTGCCAGTACGTTTATGTACTGACCCCTTTGGGGCTGTGGTTTCCGCAGACTGCGCTTACGAGGATCCCCGTGATGGCTACTACGTGGAGTTTGACGAGGCTGCTGACGAGTAGGTAGCGGACCCGGGCAGGATCCGAGACATCGTGGATGGGCTCCGTCTTCTTTTCATTCCCGGCTTCTTAAGCCTATTTGGATTTGTCTGTACTCAGACCCTTTGAATGCTTCCGCTGAGATGTAATGATGTTTTGTTGGGACATGTGTCCTCTGGATGATTGTATTTGCTATCTCTGCTCTAGTGAGAGCTATTTGCAACTTATTTCCATCTTTTGTGTCTTAGAGATCTGTTGTGTTATCATTTTGTTCAACGCCGTTGACGTACCATGTGTGTATGGTATGAAGTACGTCAATGGTAGTATCCTGATTTCTATGGGATGGTTTACGTAGACGCTGAACAGATAGGGGTTGGTTGTCACACATACGTGTGTTGGCATACTCGTAAGAGATGCGGGTGCCGGTAAGCCCCGTAATCCAATCCACTACTGTTCAACGGAACTGCGAGTATCCTCTAGAAGTCCGGGTGCGACAATTACGCCCGTCCTCGGAGTCCTATTTCCCTCCGGTTCTTGATCACCTTGGTTTGGCTCTTCCCACGATCCGGCTACTTCTGGGCCGGCCTTTGAACTGCTCTCTGTGCTTCTGGGCTTCTTGTCCTCCGCCCAAGGCCTTGGGCCGGTTCTTCATTCAGCCGGGTCATAGTTGTTGTAACCCGGCTCTCTTTGGCTTAACCCGGCCCGGCTCAGGATTACCCGGATCACTCATTCTAAAACCGGATCTAGTGATTCCCGGTTTATGTCGGAGGCCGGTAAGGCTCCCCCTTACCTATTCCCCCAGCATTAGCCCCCAGATTAACATGAACGTTTAAGTTTCGAACTTAAGAAGTTCACGTTAAACTTTAGCCAGAAACTTTAAACACTAATCTTCTAGTCCAAGAAAAATAACCTCCCGGAACATCTTTTCCGGATCTCGCGGGCCGAACTCTTTATCTCCAGGATCATATCTTTCCGTTTCTCGTAAAGATAACTCTCATATTTTTATCTCCCAAATCTTCGGAACGAAAAGATCTTAACCTAGCCCGGATTATTCTCCGTATAATTGCTCCATTTCTTTGGATAAAATCTTTTTCTGTGATCCGATCTTGCTTGTACCTTTCCGTAAATACTAAAATCTGGAGGGGGTTTTGTGTAAAATCACCGCTTTACCCTAGGGTTTTGACCCCGCCTATAAATAGCAGGTGTACGCCCCATAGGGCTCATTCGCACCCTGCTCTCTCCACTTCATCTTCCTCCTCTGATCTGAGCTCCAGAGCTCTGCTTTTCTTACAGCGCCGCCGCGGCCGGAGCTTCACCGGCGTCCACCTCAAGATGGGAAAGGATAAAACCTTGGTGTCCAAGGCCGGCGGAGAGCGGAAAAATATGAAATACAGAGGAGCTTCCGGCTCTGGCACTGCCGGTTCTGGGAGGAACAAAATGCAAGTGAACTGGTGCAAGTCGGAGATGACCCAAGGCCGGCTCACGGAGATGGAGGATTCCGGGCTTCTGCCGAAAGGTTTATCCTGGCGAGCTCCAGGAAATGAGATCCGCCCCAAACCTGGGCCGGGTGAGGTAATAATTTTTGAAGCCCATATTCTCCATAGGTTTCATCCACCCAGTTCTCTCTTTTTTCGCCGGCTCTTGGCTTAGTATGGCCTCCATCCTCAAGACCTCCCACCAAATTCCATATTCGTTAGCAACTTCGTAGTCCTTTGTGAGGACTACCTCAAAGTAGAGCCAAACCAAGACCTTTTCCTCGAATACTTTTATTGTAACAAACACCCTGAGGTAGCTAGGGGTGAACTTATACATTGTGGGGGAGGGGTCTCGTTCCAGAAATGAAAGGACATCGCCTACCCAGGTATTCCTCTTGCAAGCCACCCCAAGTTGTGGCAGAAATCCTACTTCTACATCAAAAGTACCACTCCTGAAGGTGAACCGGCTCTTCCGGGTTACCATCCTGAACGCTTAGTTTACACTAGCACGATGAACTCCTATGCCAAGCCTGCCGATCGAATCAAGATCCAGCCTCTCCTAAAACGTGTAACCTCGCTGATAGTTCACGGGCTTACATGTTTAGATTTGACCAAAACCTGGGTAGACTGGCCTGTTCAACCACTCAGTATCAGGAACCGGTTATTCCATGAGTATTCCGGTTCATTAGATTCTATGCGATATTCTGAGTCCATAGTTTCTAAGTCTGAGATGATAACCTCCCTGAAACTCCTGGTTGGAGTGAAGCAAGACAAATTCTTCGAAGTTGGTTTGGAGCCCTTTAGCTCTTCTAACCCGGCTCCTCCCGTAAGTTTTCATATATTTGTATTTTTGCATCTTTCATTTTCCTTTTTAGCTGTATAAGTTCTAACCTTGCCGTTGTTCCGGTTTACACGCTAATGACCCTTTCTGGACTACTACCGAAGAACCGGCCTCACCACCTGAAGACGAAAAATCAAAAGAGCCAAGCGACGACGAGGAAGAAGCTTCTGAATTTGATTCCCTCGGCCAGTTGCACAACCAATTCGCTGACGCTGATTACTCGCAGGATGAGCAAGAGGAACAGGAAGTTGCCGGGTTAGGCGGCGGCCAAGCTGTTGAAGAAGAAATGTGTCATGAAGTTCCGGATCAGGCCATGCCAGATTTCAACCCATCTACTCCCATCACTGGTTCCAACTTGGTGGCAGAAAAGGAGTCCCCCGCAGGACAGAAGAGGACCCGGCAGGCTGTCGCAAAGGTGCCTATCTCTAGACTGTAAAAAAATCCTTTGAAAACATACTCACACACACAGAAAACGCAGGCGGATGAGGAGGGAAACAAGAGGAGAAGGACCCGGAGCTCTGGCTCCAGCGAGTTAGAAACAGGTTTGCCTGAGAAAACTCCCACTTGCCGGGTCTCCAAAATCCGGGTTTCGCCCACTGCTTCACACCCCTTAGCCAGACAAATGAGGCTGGAACTGAGTCGTCCTTTTCATTCTGATTCCCCGAACGCAGACTCGTCCCATTTCAGCGGGGCTAGCTCATTCTCCATCAACTCTGGGTAAGCTAACTTTCCTTTCCTGATTTGCTAATACCTTAATCTTGCAATGTAACTCAGAAATTTTCCTTCTGCAACAGAACTCAAGCTGTATTAAAAGTGAACCCTGTTTCGTCCGCTGCTCCCTCCGTAAATGTTGAAGAGAAAACCCTTGAGGAAGAGAATGATGAACCGTCTGCTCCCTCGCCGGGTCATATGGATGTTATGGCTGAAGAACATGAAGAGGTGAACCCGGTTGATGATATCCCGGGTAATGATCCTCCGGTTGAAGAGGTAAATGTTCAGGACCCGGATGTGGTCATAAACGGATCTCAGGCTGTTGAGATTACTGGACCATCCACTGTTCTCTCCAAAGTCTTTGAAGACCTAAAAGTGAAGCCGGAAGACAAGAGATCTACTCCTAGCATGAACATTGAAGGCCAGAGCTTTGACACACTTGTTCAAGAACTCTCTGAGAACCGGTGCCGTGCTGATGGTATCATAGAATTTCTGAAACAGAAATATGAGGTAACCTCGATATTTGTAAGTTGTAGCCCTCAATCTTGTAGTTTATGTTCGTAATATATACTTGGAGACTTGTTACTGAATAGTCGTAGACTGAATAGCTTGTAACCTGAATAACTGTAACCTGGATAGTTGTAGCCCCCAAGGGCCGGTTTATAATGGCATTATAAACTGGGACTTGCTATGCTTTTGTTCTTAATTGTTTTAAATAAGATTGAAGTACTGTAGCCCCCAAGTGCCGGGTTGCGAGCCTGCAGCTAGCCGGGACTTAAACATAGGTTATAACCCAACTCTTCAAACTGAAATATTGTAGCCCCCAAGTGCTGGGTTGCGAACCTGCAGCTACCTGGGACTTTAACTTTTTCTTAAAACTGCAATAAGTTCACCAGTATCCGGGTTATGATTTTATAAGCCGGATATTTATCAAGTTAGGACTAAACCTTTGAATAACTTGAATCTTTTGCAGAGTCTTGAATCCTCGTCTCAAAAAGAGGTTTCAAACTTGAAGAACCTACTTGCTCAAGAGGCCAAGAAAACTAAGGAGGTCAGGACCCGGCAGAAAGAACTAGAAGAACAAATGACTGAGGCAGCCAAGACTTGGTCTGTTCTGCAGCAGGATTTTGAAACCCTGGAGAAAACCATTATAACCAGAGCAGAGACTGCTGAGAAGGAACTAGAGGAGACCCGAACCAACTTTACCAAGGTCACAGATCTGCTGAGAGATATCACTTGCAGTGTTTTTGGTAAGTTTATCCGGTTTATCATCCCCTTGAATGTATTGTATGTCCAATGTTGTATTTCCTTTGTCTTTTTTATCAAACATCTTGGCTCAGATCAAAAATTCCTTTTTGTAACCCGTAGGCAGGATGCATGGGAATAACCTGAAACTCCTAGACCTGAAACTCAAGGCCTTGTTCACCCTGATCCGGCAGCTATACATTGGAGGTGGAGATTGTATTAAAGTTGTCCGGAACTGGGATACTCCGCCTAGAAGGCTTAGAGAAATGCTTGTGGAGCTAACTCATGTCCCTCAGTGGATAGAAGAGCATAAGCTATCATCATGTCGCCATGGATCCATCAAGGTTATGTCATTAGCGAAAGCCTATCATCCAGAATTGAAGCCGGATCTTCTTGTGGGAGGTTTCCTAGAATACAAAGCAGCTATGTCAAAGTATGAGAAGAAGGACTTTGCCAGGATAGAAAACGAGTGCCGGTTCTATGCTTGCACTATTGCTGAGAAACTAAAGCTGAAAGACATGTGCCCGGGTTATACTTCTTCAGGTGAACGAAAAATGTCTTTTATTCCTCTAGCTATGGCTGTTGTTCGACAAGCTCCTCCAAAGAGCCGGCTCTCCATAGCCTCGTCATCTGGTGCACCTCAGTCGGTTACTCCTTCTGTTTCTGCTTCACCACGCCCCTTATATGAATCGGAGAATGTTACTGATGGTCTGGCTCAGTTAGAGTGGAAGTACGTCCCTGCTGATGAAGTCGAGGGAGCGATCCAGACCCCAGATGACCCGGAGACGCAAGACCTAGCTCCTCAAGACCCTGCAATTCAGGACCCGTCCCATCAAAAGGGAAAATCTGCTGCAGAGTGATTATGTGATATTTTGCAAGAACAATAATTCGACCCTGTTGGGTCTGTAATTGGCTAGATAAACTGTTTTATTTCTAGTCCTATTTTTTAAAGGTGCGCGTGTGCACTTATGCTACAATTTGGTCTGTAATAACCCGGATTTCTTTTGAGGTTATGAAAATCATATCCGGTTTAATATTTCTTGTGTTTTCTTTTACCTGAAGATGAGAATTTCCTTGACTTGGTTTTCTTTGCTTTCTAGCTCAGCCGGTTTTTCGCATGACTTATTCTAGTGTGTACAACTCTGGGAGTTCAGGGTCATAGTAACCTGGTTTGCCGGGTTATGATAAACCGGTGTTTCCGGGTTATATAATGATTGACTCAACCAGGTTTAAACATCTAGGTCATAAAAGTGCGTGTAACCACTGACTGGCAGGCAAGTATAACCAATATATCTTGGCATACGCCAGATTCTTGAGATATAGACTGTGCTGTAGCATCAGCCCCCAAGTAATCATATAAAAATAATGTTATAGCTTTATGTCATAGGGATAGGCCAATAAATTTCAGTAACTCAGATGTTGCTAACATTGCCTCTTATTGTCAAAATATAACATAGTGATTAAAATGATCCTATGTATAATATGGCTTCAACTGGGCTATGTTCCATGGTCTTCCAATTTCTTCCTCAGATGTGCGGGATTTATCAGCATCACGCATATCAATGAGGTAATAGGACCCGTTGTGTAGCTTTTTACTTACTACAAAGGGTCCTTCCCATGGAGGACTTAGCTTATGCATCCCATCCTTCTTCTAGATTAGTCTTAAAACCAAATCTCCTTCTTCAAAACTCCAAGTCTTAACTCTGCGGCTATGATAGCGACGCTGGTCCTGCTGATATATAGCTGACCGAGATGCTGCGAGGTCACGTGCTTCTTCTAAAGCATCTAATGAGTCTTGACGAGCTAACTCATTATTGGTTTCCACATAAGCAGTCACTCGTGGTGAATCGTGACGAATATCACTTGGCAAAACTGCCTCTGCTCCATAGACCAGAAAGAAAGGGGTATAACTTGTTGACCTATTTGGAGTAGTTCGTATGCTCCATAAAACAGAAGGCAGTTCTTCGACCCAGCAACCAGCAGTTTTCTCCAATGGAACCTGAAGTCTGGGTTTGATACCTTTGAGTAATTCCTGGTTAGCCCTCTCCGCCTGTCCATTAGACTGTGGATGGGCCACAGAAGAAAGGTCTAGCCTTATATGGTGATGTTCACAAAACTTCTGCATTGCTCCTTCGGATAAATTCGTCCCATTATCTGTAATAATGCTATGTGGGTACCCAAATCTAAAAATCAGCTTTTTTAAGAACTTGACTGCTGTAACCGCGTCACATTTACTAATTGGTTCCGCTTCCACCCACTTTGTAAACTTATCAACTGCCACGAGTAGATGAGTCTTTTTATCAGTTGACCTTTTGAAAGGTCCTACCATGTCAAGTACCCAAACTGCAAAAGGCCAGATTATGGGAATCATACGCAAGTCCTAAGCTGGCACGTGATCCTGTCTTGCATATCTTTGACAACCTTCACATGTTTTCACTATACGTTCTGCATCAGTATTCGCGGTTAACCAGAAAAATCCATGTCTGAAAGCTTTATTAACTAAAGATCTAGAGCTTGCGTGATGGCCGCAGTCTCCTGATTGAATTTCTCTGAGAATCTGACATCCTTCTTCTGGAGAAACACATCTTTGAAAAATTCCAGACGCACTTCTTTTATGTAACTCACCATTTATAATTGTATATGAATTGGATCTTCTGGTAACCTGGCGAGCTATAACCTCGTCCTGCGGGAGCTCACCTTATTTTATTATCCCATTAAAAGGAAGGGGGGAGATAATACCTATTTAAGGGTAGTTCATCTCGTAAGGTATGCCAGATTTGGCTCAGTCCACTCTGGGATTATGTGCAAGGCAGTTACTAATTCTGATTCTGGATTTGGATTTGCTAAGTCTTCTTCTGTTGGGATTTTAACATACGGGCTATGAATTTCATCCAGAAAAATGTTTGGTGGGACCTGCTTTTTCTAAGAACCTAAACGTGCCAGTGCATCAGCTGCTTTGTTGTGACGTCGATCGATATGATCCACCTGATATCCCTGAAAATGTCCAGCCAGCTGGGTAACTGCCCGTCTATAAGCTGCCATGACCGGGTCTTTAGAATCCCAGGTTCCTGTAACTTGCTGAGATACCAGATCAGAATCACCCAAACATCGAATCCTGGTTATGCTCATTTATTTCGCAATGCGAAGCCCATGGAGCAAGGCTTCATACTCTGCTGTATTATTAGTGCATTTGAATGAGATTTGCAAGACATAGCGAAACTTATCTCCTCGTGGGGATGTTAAAACCACACCAGCTCCTGAACCTTCCAGTTGTCGAGATCCATCAAAGTGCATAGTCCAATAGTTAGTATCTGGTTTATTCGGTGGAACCTGTAACTGTGTCCAGTCATTTATAAACTCGATCAAAGCTTGGGATTTTATTACAGTCCTTGGTTCATATTTGATATGATAAGATCCCATCTCGATAGCCCACTTGGCAACTCTTCATGTTGCTTCTCTATTTTGAATAATGTCAGACAGAGGCGCTGAACTAACCACAGTGATAGGATGTTCCTCAAAGTAATGTTTCAGTTTGCGACTGGCCATGAATACTCCGAAGACAAGCTTCTGCCAATGGGGGTAACGTTGTTTAGACTCTGTCAAGACCTCGCTGACGTAGTAAACCGGCCGCTGGACAAGACCTTCTTTATCTTTCAGCTTACGCACCACAACTACCACCTGCACTCACTGCCCTGTTATTTGCCGCTATATATAGCAACATGGGTTCGTTTTCCTCAGGCGCAGCTAATATAGGTGCATTGGAAATTTGTTTTTTCAAGGCCTCCAATGCCTCATCAGCCTCCTGATTCCACACAAAGGTGTCTGTTTTCTTCAGCAATCGGTATAAGGGTATGGCCTTTTCGCCTAGCCTGCTTATAAACCGGCTCAGGGCGGCAACACAACCTATCAACTTCTGAACGTCCTCAAGCAAACCGGCTTTTTCATGTTATGTATAGCCTGAATTTTTTCCGGGTTTGGTTCAATGCCTCTCTCGGTAATAATGAAACCCAATAACTTCCCAGCTGGCACGCCAAAGACACACTTTGTTGGGTTAAGTTTCCTTTGGGACCTGCGTAGATTGGCGAACGTCTCTTCCAGGTCTGAGATCAAAGTGTCACGTTTCTGTGATTTGATTACTATGTCATCCACATAAGCATGCACGTTCCGCCCAATTTGACTTTCCAAGCACTTCTAGATACACCTTTGATAAGTGCCCCTGCATTTTTCAAACCAAAAGGCATTGACGTATAACAAAACGCTCCAAAGGGAGTGATGAACGATGTCTTCTCTTCCTTTTCCTTCATTTTGATTTGGTGATAACCTGAAACATAGCAGTTCGCAACCGGCCGTAGAGTCTATAATCTGGTCAATACGGGGTAACGCGAATGGGTCTTGAGGACATGCTTTGTTCAGATCTGTGTAGTCTATGTACATTCTCCAGGTTCCGTTTTTCTTGAGAACGAGAACTGTTTTAGCTAACCACTTTGGATGAAACACTTCTACAATAAACCCTGCTGCAAGTAACCTGGCAATCTCTTCTCCTATTGCATTCCTTCTTTCATCATTGAAACGACGGAGGAACTGGCGAATAGGTTTCAAATCAGGATTCACATTTAAGCTGTGCTCAGCAAGTTCCCTTGGTACACCTGGCATGTCAGAAGGTTTCCATGCGAAGATATCCCAATTCTCACGGAGGAACTTGATGAGCGTGCTTTCCTATTTTTCTGTCATATGAGCCCCCACGCTGAACTGCTTATATGAGTCCCCAGGGGTAAAGTCCACCAGCTTGGTGTCTTGAGTAGACTTAAATTTTAACTTGGACTCAGCTGATGGCTTTTTGAGCGAGGTCATATCTTCTGGATCAACATGTAGTTTATACAATTTCAACTCCTCTTCAGTGCAAGCTGTCTCTGCATAAGTTGCATCGCCTTCCTCACAGTCCAGAGCTATGTCTCTATCTCCATTAACAGTAATGTTTCCATTGGGACCTGACATCTTTAGCTTGAGGTAAACATAGCAAGGTCTGGCCATGAACTTGGCATAAGCTGGCCGTCCGAACAGAGCATGGTACGGACTTTTGAACTTTACCACTTCGAACGCTAGCTCTCTTTGCCTGAAAGTTAGGTGAATTCCTTCCCTCTCCATATGTGTGGCCTCTTCCAGAACTTCTAACCGGGCTTTGTTTATGCAAGTGGCTTTTTTCTCAACCTCTCGACGAGCATGAGCTATTTCCTGTCGGAGTCTCGCTATCTCCGTGTTGCGTTGCTCCAGGTTTTCAGGGGTGATCGGTGTTGCCAGAATTTCGTTTAAAGAATCCATTGCAGCCATCAGCTGAGGTCTCGGATTGTATGACACAGGCCCGGTCAAGTTGACCACTGCCTCCCCTGGTCTAGTTGTTCCATGTCCTGTCGAGGGCGTCTCCTCTGGTTCTCCTGGGGCAGCCGTTGGTCCGGTTGGTGCCGTGACTGTAACACGTGGAGCTCCAAGAACCGGGTTTGAGGTCGAAGCCTCGTTAGTAATCAAGTTTCCCTCCAAGTCATACCTGGGCTCGGTTGGTCGCGTGGGACCAGCCATGTAAACAACAGCATGGTGAGTTGTCTCATCGAAACCTAGTGTGTCCAATCTTAGGTCTCCTCCTAACCGATCTCCAAAGAGCTGGTGGATCGAGCCTGTTTCATCGTGATTTTCATTGTTCCCAACTGAGGACTCGCCATCGGAATCCACTGCCATGGTTTTCTCAGACACCGAATCTGAAAGTTGGTCTGGTTCTGAAGCTGCTGTCCCGACGTATCCGATGAAGACATGGATCTTGCCGAAGGGGACGTGAAGTCCTGAATCCACGGAGGTGAACTCGGGGCCCCACGTGTCATGATTGTAATAGTTTCCAAACCGACTCCTCCTGAGCCGGCCTATCGCGAGCTTCTCGATCCCAGGTAGCGCTCCTTCCGAAAAGACGATGCTTCCACGAGCAGGCCCCACGGTAGGCGCCAACTGTCGTGGTATTGTCACGACAAGTGTCCTCATGCGAGAACTAGATTGCAAGGCCATTGCTACTAAGCGAAACTTCGGAAGGGTTGAGGTGGAAACGAGAGACGCGAGTTTACCCAGGTTCGGCCCCTCGATTGAGGGTAAAACCTACTCCTGCTTTCTTATTTATCAGAGGACCAAGTCTCGATTACAAAGGATGATTCGGCTCTCGATGTCTCTAGTTACTTTGCTATCAACTTAGAACTTGCCTTTCTACGTCCCGAGGTCTCGCCTTATATAGCGGGCGAGACCTCCGGGTTACAAGGGAGTCTGGATTACGCCCGTCCTCGGAGTCCTATCTCCCTCCGGTTCTTGATCACCTTGGTCCGGCTCTTCCCACGATCCGGCTACTTCTGGGCCGGCCTTTGAACTGCTCTCCGTGCTTCTGGGCTTCTTGTCTTCCGCCCAAGGCCTTGGGCCGGTTCTTCATTCAGCTGGGTCATAGTTGTTGTAACCCGGCTCTCTTTGGCTTAACCCGGCCCGGCTCAGCATGACCCGGATCACTCATTCTAAAACCGGATCTAGTGATTCCCGGTTTATGTCGGAGGTCGGTAAGGCTCCCCCGTACCTATTCCCCCAACAGTTTCCCTATGTTTTCTATCATTTATTGGAATAACCTATTAACAAGATGCCAAGTGCCAGTTTCTGTATGTTTTGTCTGTGAATTGCAGAAAAGGTCCAAAAATGAAAGTGCTCCAAATTGGCTGAAAATTTACGATGATTTTTTATCCATCGGAAGACTCCAGAAGCCAGAAGAACACTCGGAGGGGACCCACAGGGCCCCTATGGGGTGCTAGGTGCTACCACCCCTACCTACGCCTGTTGGGCCCCTGGGTGCCCCGGGCACCGCCTCGCGTCGTCTCTTCGCCTATAAAATCCCTAAAAGCCTAAAACGGAAGACCCCGGAGGATTTGTCCTGAAACGCATCTGAGATGCGCCGCCATACAAAACCCTAATTCGAGGGACAAAAGTCTCTGTTGTGGCACTCTACCGGCACGGGGAAGTTCCCCCGGAGCCATCTTCATTAACGTTGCTACCTCTCATGATGATGCGGGAGTAGTCCTCCGCGGGGCCGAGGGCTCGTGCTAGTAGCTATGTGGTTATCTCTCTCTCTCCGATGATGTGATATTGATTGTGAGAGTGTGCTATGTTATCATTGTTGAATCTATGATGTTTCCCCTTCATTATGTAATGGAACCGATGTACTCAATTGGTTTTATCTAGTATAATTCTCATGAGTCATCTTTGTTCCACAGTGCCACGGTGACAGTGCTGGTGCCGTGTGTGACTCTATGGACCTTGAATTAGAGGGATACTTCTCATGAAGTTGTTCTTACTATGTTGGATTGAATTGGAACCATGAGGTTTCTTGATGCTTGTGTTTAATATAATCTCTATAGTGCCCAGGTGAAAGGGCGGGTGTTTTGGATTTATTAGAAAGATACTATTCAATAGATAGGTTGCGGTGTTTATTAGTACTATCTTTGGATGCTCAAAGTGACAGGGTTGGGGTGTTCATTGAAGGGAACGTGAACTTTAAGGTGTGCTGTGTAGCCCTACACGATTCTCATCCTACTAGATTCACGAGGAACGATTTCTGAGCTATGTCTTTCATGCATGTTGTTAGAGGAATTATCATGTGTTTAGTTATGTTAATGTGTTGAGAGTTGCCACTAGTGAAAGTATATGATCCCTAGGCCTTGTTTTCCACCATTGCTATATCGTTTTTTTCTCAGTTTTACTACTTGTTTTCTTGCTGTCATTTTTATTATAGATTTAATACACCTTGTTTTCCCATTCATATTACCCATATTTTATCATCTCTTTTCTTAAATAGTGCACCTATACAATTGACAATTGTATTGGGTGTGTTAGGGACACAAGCGACTTCTTGTATCTTAATTGCAGGGTTTCTTGAGAGGGATAAATTCAACCTATACCTCCCTGAGTTCGATAAACCTTGGGTTACTCACTTTAGGGAAATTTGCTGTTGTCCTACAAGCCTCTGCGCTTGGAGGCCCAACATAGTCTACAAGAGTAGTAACGTGTAGTAGACATCAAGATATTTTTTTGGGCTCCGTTGCCAGGGAGGTTAGCGCTTGAAGGCATCTCTTTAGATCTTGCAATTTTATATTTTTATTTCTTGTTTTTATTTTCACTAGTTAGGCTTAATGAAAAATAACAAAAATATGAGTCTTTATGAGATTTATCTTGACTTAGGTCATGAAGTATCTGAACAGAAAATTAAAAAACCTATGGAACTTTATTTTCATGCTAGTAGCAATGTTATTAATATGAATTCTTTGAACACCATTATTGCTAATGCTATGGAAAACTTTAAGCTTGGGGAAGTTGGTTTTGATGAGGATGATATTTTTAGTCCCACAAGCTTGCAGTTGAAAACTAACTTTGATGATACGATGCCTCCAATATATGATAATTACAATGATGAATATGATTTTTTAAGTCCACCTACTATTGAGGAGAAAATTTATTGTGATTATAATATGCCTCCTATTTATGATGATTACAATGATAGATGTTTTGTCGAGTTTGCTCCCACTACTATTAATGAGAATGACTATGCTTATGTGGAGAATAATACTAGTTTTATGCATGTGGATCATGACAAGAATGTTTTATGTGATAGTTATATTGTGGAGTTTTTTCATGATGCTACTGAAATTTATTATGAGAGAGGAAAATATGGTTGTGGAATTTTTTATGTTACTAAAACGCCTCTCTTTATGTTGAAATTTTTGAAGTTGCATTTGTTTTCTATTCCTATGCTAGTTGCTTTGTGCTTTATTTATTTGTTTTATTACAAGATTCATATGCATAGTAAGTGGGTTAGACTTAACGGTATATTATATTTGCTTCTTGATGATCTCTTATTGTTCTTCAATTCTTAGTCTTATGTGAGCATCTTTTAAAATCACCATGCCTAGCTAAAGGCGTTAAAGAAAAACGCTTGTGGGAGGCAACCGATTTCTTTTCCCTTTGTTTTCTTTTGTTATTTTTGTGTCTTGGAAGTTGTTACCTCTGTACAACCGCTCCTTATCCTTTTTATTTCTTTTTTTTCAAGAGTAACCTCTAATAGATAGGTAATGTGACTTGGGGAAGTTGCTGTCGTGAAATAGATTTCTGTGCTGTCAGCAAAAAAATTATTTCTCTCAGCCAGAACGTCGGATTGCTTTAAAAAATAATAGACACATTACCCAGTTTTTTATCTAACTTTCATTACTTTCGCACTTGTTTATTTGAGCACCAGAAGATTTTCGAAAAAAATCATATTTACATGTTGTTCTGTTTTGACAGATTTCCGCTAATATTTGCTTTTGCCTCTTATACTTGTTCTTTTGAGATTCTTTCTGCGGGAGCGCCTTAAAATAAGTTGTGACAGTAGATAATGTTTTAAATTTAGTGTTAGACTTGTGTTTAAACTGAACCAAGTGGATTTATTATTTTCATGCACTAACGTTTGTAATGAAGATTGTAAGAAGTTCTAGGTGGAGGAAGTTTTCAAGTGTAGGGAGAGAAGTATGATACGATGAGATGAAGGATGGACATAATCTCAAGCTTTGGGATTCCCATGTAACCCCAAGACATATCCAAGAAGTGCAAGCATCAAATTTTGGGGATGCCCGAGGCATCATCTTCTTCATCAACAAAAATATCAGGTTTCTTTCAAAACACTATAATTTTATTACTTCACATGATATGTGTTATTCTTGGAGCATCATTTTATTTTTCTTTCAGTTTTGTTTTATTTTATTTCTGTGGTTTATGGTCGGATCCTAGCTCTTTTATTGTGGGAGATAGCCATGCTCTGTTTTCATTATCTAGAACACTCTAGTTTTCACTCTTATTATTCTGTGAGTGTTTATTTTTGCTAGTACTACGTTTAACTCTTGTTTTTCACTCGAATTTTTTTCAGAGCTTGTTGGTTTGCTTTAGTTATATATGACTAGATCTTTGGTTTTGAATTATTTTTTCTTTTGACAGTTGTTTCAAATAAGTTGATTGCTGTTGGAGAAGAGTAAAATATTTCATGCTTATAGTGGTGCAATAGGATACTTGTTTTGATTGTGGTTTAGGCTTTGGCATGTCATGTTAGATGTTATTTTAATGTGTTCTTAGTAGTATATGATGTATCATGAATAGTATCAAATATCTGAGAGGGCTTAATGCACCATGAAATTAAATCATATGTTGTTCTCTCATATCGAAGCATGGCATTGTGGTATTCTCCTTTGAATGATTTATCTGGATTGACCTGGTGCATACTCACACCATGTTATAACTAAAAACAAAGTCACCTCTAACCTTGATGATCATTTTGTTTTTGACTTGTAATATCACTTCATGCTTTGATTAATAATGTTTTGTCGCTATGCATGATTAGGCCGTTATTGCTCTCTTAGTTGTTCGCTCCCAGTCTTTTACTAGCCTTCACATGTACCGAGTATCAGCTCTACTCGTGCATCCAACTTCCAAAACCCAAAGTTTGCCAAATGTGTCCACCATAGATACCTATATGTGGTATTTCACCACCACTCCAAGTAAATTTCTTGTGTGTTACCTTTAAACCTTCAAAATTATGAACATGTTTTGTGTTCCTGTTTTAGGTCATGAGGAAGTAGTTTAAAGTTTATCACGGTTCATGTAAAGCAAAGTTTTTTGTCTTATTTCCCCCGATGAGTATGGAATCGGTGCTCATCTAAATTTGCAGAGAGTTGTTGCCAAATAATATGAAATCAAATAATAAAAAAGGACACTTCCCCATGGTTTGATGAATGCCGGTAGGCACCCGTAGATACGACAAGCTCTGGTTTGTTAAAGGAAAGGTGGGGGATGTGCCAACCAAAAGAAAATTTTCATTACCATTCATTGACATAGACATACACCTCTCTCAAAATTGTTTTCAATACCTCTATTGTATTAATAAAAAGTTTTAGCACATGAGTAATCCCTTCTTCCCTCCGCGAAGATCCTTTCTTTTACTTTTATGTCGAGTCTTCATCTTCTTAGTTTATGCACCAGCTAATAGAGCATAGTTGTCATTCTGAGTATAATGTGCATAGTCCCAAAATTTAATATTGCTTGATTCATGATTATTGTATTGCTTGCTCTCAACTTATTTGTATCTAGTCACCATTTAAACCTTCAAGATGTCCTGAAATTTATGTTTTGCTACCACACGAATGACAAGTTGGATACCACTTTATTGTGTTTTTCTTTATGATTTAAACAAACATATCACTTTCAATGCATTATTACTCGTTGTCAAATATTTGTGTTAGTTTTCGTGGGCAACATAGTTGCTAAGATTACATTAGTTCAAACAATATTTGTAATGCCTTGGTTAAAGTGCTTTGACCTTAGGTTACAATGCTTTTACATTATGGTTGATCAAGTTGTCTTGGTTGCATGTCACTTCAAAAATTATTTTTTTATCACTTACCTAATCGAGGACGAGCATGAGTTAAACTTGGGGATGCTGATACATCTCAAACATATCTATAATTTTTGATGCTCCATGCTCGTTCTCTACATGTTTCCTTATGTTTTCTATAATTTATTGGACTGACCTATTAGCAAGATGCCAAGTGCTAGTTTATGTGTGTTTTGTCTGTAAATTGCAGAAAAGGTCCAAAAAAGGAAAGTGCTCGGAATTGGCTGAGAATTTACAACGATATTTTATCCATCGTGAGACTCCAGAAGCCAGGAGAACACCCAGAGGGGACCCACAGGGCACCTAGGGGGGTGCCAGGCAGGGACACCCCCTACTCACGCCTGGTGGCCCCTAGGTGGCCCGGGCACCGCCTCGCTTTGTCTCTTCGCCTATAGAATCCCTAAAACCCTAAAACGGATGACCCCCGGAGGATTTTCCAGAAATGCATCTGAGCTCCGCCGCCATCCAAAACCATAATTCGAGGGACAGAAGTCTCTATTCTGGCACTCTACCGGGACGGGGAAGTGCCCCTGGAGACATCTTCATTGTCATTGCTGCCTCCCATGATAATGCAGGAGTAGTCCTCCGCGGTGCTGAGGGCTCGTGCTAGTAGCTATGTGTTTATGTCTCTCTCCCATGATGTGATCTTGATTGTGATCGTGTCCTACGTTATAATTGTGTATCTATGATGGCTCTATCTAGTATAATTCTCCAGAGTCACCTTTATCCACGTTGTCGTGTGTGACTCTATAGACCTTGAATTAGAGGGATACTTATCATGAAGTTGTTCTTACTATGATGGATTGAATTCGAACCATGAGGTTTCTTGATGCTTGTGTTTAGTATAATCTTTATACTGCCAAGGTGATACTGCGAATGTTGTGGATTGATTAGAAAGATACTATTCAAGAGATAGGTTGTGGTGTTTATTAGTACTATCTTTAGATACTCAAAGTGATAGGGTTGGGGTGTTCATTGACAGGAACATGAACTTTATGGTGTGCTTGTGTAGCCCTACGCGATTCTGATCCTACTTGATTCACGAGGAACGATTTCCGAGCTATGTTTTTCATGGATGTTGTTAGAGGAAATATCATGTGTTTAATTAAGTTAATGTTATTGAGAGTTGCCACTAGTGAAAGTATGATCCCTGAGCCTTGTTTTCCACCATTGCTACATCGTTTTTTCTAGTTTTACTACTTGTTTGCTTGATGGCATCTTTTGCAGATTTAATACACCTTGTTTTTCCATTCGTATTACCCATATTTTATCTTCTCTTTGACAAACTAGTGCACTTATACAACTGACAATTGTATTGCGTGTGTTGGGGACACAAGAGACTTCTTATATCTTAATTACAGGGTTGCTTGAGATGGATAAATTCAACGTATTCCTCTCTGAGTTCGATAAATATTGGATTACTCTCACTTGAGGGAAATTTGCTGCTCTCCTATAAACCTCTGCGCTTGGAGGCCCAACATAATCTACAAGAGGAGTAACATGTAGTAGACATCATACACCTGCGGAGTCATAGCTCTGGACGGCGAAGCTCTATGGAACCGTATCCTACGTACGTGTGCAAGATCTCAGAGGATTTAAAATTGAGACCCTTACTCTGTTGGATCGAGGAGCTGGATATGGGGAGTCGGAAATATCTTCAACCATTGGCTTGTGCGTGAGGATATTCCACAGACTTCATCGCCATCATCATCAACACCTCTTCCGTAAATACGATGTTGGTAAACACTCTAAAGTGATATCTTTGAATTGTTATTCATTTGTATCTTCATGGATAGATCTTGGTGGTTGCGTAGCATGCTGATGCTGACAATGGCTACAGAAATTCCTTGTAGAAATTCTTGTGTCTTGGGAACCCCAAGAGGAGGGTGTGATGAGTGCAGCGGTAAGAATTTCCCTCAGTTAAGAACCAAGATTATCAGTCAAGTAGGAGGAAGAGGATCTTTGGAAGGTTGATGCCACTGACGGTGGTGATGGCGCCTCACCGGTGTCAGCAACAACGCGGAACCTGCACACAACACAACCAAAATACTTTGTCCCAGCAGTAAAGTGAGGTTGTCATTCTCACCGGTCTTGCTGAAAACAAAGATTAGACGTATAGTGTGGAAAATAGTGTATGCTTGCAGTAAGTAAAGAAAGCAGGAAATTGTAGTGGTTTGTTTAACAGTGTAAGAAAATGGACCGGGGTTCACAGGTTCACTAGTGGTGTCTCTCCATAAAAGATAGCATGCTCGGTGAACAAATTACAGCTGGGCAATTGACAAATAAAGGTTGCACTGTAGTGTACATTCATGACATGATGACTACTATGATATTTCATGCGCGCATTACAACAATATACATAGACCGTAATCAAACTGCATCTATGACTAATAATCCACCCTCAGGTTATCATCCGAACCCCCTTAGGTATTAAGTTGCAAGCAACAGATAATTGCATTAAACAATGTGTGCAATGTAAGCAATGATTGTACACGCGAGCACTCACACCGCTGTTTTCTCCCAAGTGGCAACAACACATCATCCCCCGTCACGTTTCTGTCACTCGAGCACAGGCGAAAAGGAGGCATGAACCCACTATCGAGCATAAATACTCCCTCTTGGAGTCACTAGCAACTACTTGGCCAGAGCAACCACTAGCAACGGAAAGCATGCAAGATCACAAATAACATATGCAACAAATAGTATAAACAACTTGGCATAAGTTCAATATTCATCGGATCCCAGCAAACACAACACAAAGGATTACATAAGATCAATCTCGATCATGTTAGGCAGCTCACGAGATCTAAAAATGGAGGCATATGAGGAGGAGACAACCATCTAGCTACTGCTATGGACTCGTAGCCCAAGGATGAACTACTGACGCATCACTCCGGAGGCAGGCATGGTGATGAAGAGGCCTTCGGTGATGATCTCCTCTCCGGCAGGGTGCCAGGAGATAGATTCAGAACCCCCCTGATCTAGGGTTCATGATGACGGCGACTGCGGAACTTTTCGGCGATATTTGATCACGTGCCTAGGGTTTTCCGTCCGCGGGGAATAAATAGGCGAAACGGCAGAGGCAGGTGGAGCCCTGGGGGGCCCCACACCACCAGCTGGCGCGACCAAGGGGGGCGCCACCCCATGGTGTGGCCCCCCTGGTGCCCGTCTTTGACTCCTCTTCAGTCTTCTGTATGCTTCCGGGGAAAATAGGCACTTCGGGCTTTGTGGGGTCCCATTCCGAGAATATTTCAGAACAACTTTTCTTAAATAAAAACAGCAGAAAATAGGGAACTGGCACTTGGCATCTTGTTAATAGGTTAGTCCCAGGAAAACGTGTAAAATGCTATAAAGAAGATGCCAAGTGCCAGTTCCCTGTTTTCTGCTGTTTTTTATTTCAGAAAAGTTGTTCTAGAAATATTCTAGGAATTGGGCCGCACAAAGCCCGAAGTGCCTATTTTCCTCGGAAACATCCAGAAGACCGAAGAGGAGTCGAAGACGGGCACCAGGGGGGCCACACCATGGGGTGGCGCTCCCTTGGCCGCGCCACCTGGTGGTGTGGGGCCCCGAGGGCTCCATTGCCTCTGCCGTTTCGCCTATTTATTCCCCCCCGGATGGAAAACCCTAGGCACCTGATCAAATATCCCCGAAAAGATCCGTAGCCGCCGTCATCGTCAACCCTAGACCAGGGGAGTTCTGAAGCTGTCTCCCGGCACCCTGCCAGAGAGGAAATCATCACCGGAGGCCTCTCCATCACCATGCCTGCCTCCGGAGTTATGCGTGAGTAGTTCATCCTTGGCCTATGTGTCCATAGCAGTAGCTAGATGGTCGTCTCCTCCTCATATGCCTCCATGTTTAGATCTCGTGAGCTGCCTAACATGATCGAGATTGTTCTTATGTAATTCTATGTGATGTGTTTGCTAGGATCCGATGAATATTGAACTTATGCCAAGTTGTTTATACTATTTGTTGCATATGTTATTTGTGATCTTGCATGCTTTCCGTTGCTAGTGGTTGCTCTAGCCAAGTAGTTGCTAGTGACTCCAAGAGGGAGTATTTATGCTCGATAGTGGGTTCATGTCTCCTTTTCGCTCGCGCTTGAGTGACAGAAACGTGACGGGGGAGGTTGTGTTGTTGCCACTAGGGAGAAAACAACGGTGTGAGTGCCCGTGTGTACAATCATTGCTTACATTACACATATTGTTTAATGCAATTATCTGTTGCTTGCAACTTAATACCTAAGGGGGTTCGGATGATAACCTGAGGGTGGATTATTAGTCATAGATGCAGTTGGATTACGGTCTATGTATATTGTTGTAATGCCCGCACTAAATATCATAATAGTCATCATATCATGAATGTGCACTACGGTGCAACCTTTATTTGTCAATTGCCCAGCTTTAATTTGTTCACCCAACATGCTATCTTTTATGGAGAAACACCACTAGTGAACCTATGAACCCCGGTCCATTTTCTTACACTGTTAAACAAACCACTATAATTTCCTGCTTTCTTGACTTACTGCAAGCATACACTATTTTCCACACTATACGTCTAATCTTTGTTTTCAGCAAGACCGGTGAGATTGACAACCTCACTGTACCGTTGGTACAAAGTATTTTGGTTGTGTTGTGTGTAGGCTCTGCGTTGTTGCTGACATCGGTGAGGCGCCATCACCACCGTCAGTGGCATCAACCTTCCAAAGATCCTTTTCCTCCTAGTGGATTGATAACCTTGGTTCTTAACTGAGGGAAATTCTTACCGCTGCACTCATCATACTCTCCTCTTGGGATTCCCAACACACAGGAATTTCTGCAAGGAATTTCTGTAGCCATTGTCAGCATCAGATGTCAGTTTTCGTGCTGGGCCTAGTTGTCGCTTCCACAACCTATGCTCTTACTTGCAGATGGCTCTCGTGTGTGGGGGTGTTGTTGGTGGTGGTCCGGACGGGGACCATGGACACTGAAGTGCCAGTCCCGGGTTTTCACGATAGTGGTTGTGTCGCCGTGGCGGGAGTCGGTCTTTTCATTGATAGTGGCAGCAGTGACGCGGCAAGTCCTTCCGACTTCAATGGCGACGACGACTAGTTTTCCAGCTTCTAGTCAGAGGTACATTCCATGCGGAGCACATGGTCGAGGGCTTATGCCTTCAATGGAGGTTCTCGACGCCACTCTCCAATGATTTGACATCACCCTGCTCGGTGCCGGGGTGGGAGTGCTTGATATAGCCCATGAAGGCGCCTGCAACAACATATTTGGCGGCTCTACGTTGCCCGATGCACGAGTTCCCCATTGTCCAACATGCCACATTTGATTGCCCTATCGACTCTATGTAAGTGGACCCTCGGAGTTATGGGATCGGTGTTGATGCCGGGCGTTACTTGCGATGCTTGACGATATGTTTTGCGCGCATGATTCTAGTTACGTGACTAAGTCCCGTCAAGTTTGTATATGCTCAGTTGTGCGATGATGGATCAGCAAGTGGTGGAAGCACAAGGCGACTTCGATGTGGCGGCGCTCTTTGAGTGTTAGGTCTCGAATTTTAGGGGTGAAAGTTCTAGGTCCAACATTTATTGTTTAAACCAGTCAATGGCAGCATTCACGCGGCATTCTCTTTTTGAAGACATTGCATGAAGCTTGTTCGGGTGAAAACTCATGATCAAATTTCCATTGTTGGGTCCAGCGACTTCGGTGTTGTGCGCTGTTTCTTGTTTGAAGTTGTCATTGTTGGATCGCCTCTTTTATTCTCTCGACTTGGTATCATTAATGACTAATGTTAAAGTTGGTTGCAGCCATTTTGTCGATCTTTTTTTTTAATATAATTTGGTTGTCTGTAATCTCGATGTTGTGACCAGCTCTTGATATCGTGCTGGTGCAAAGACCTTGTGTATAACTGATATCATCTTATATTAATAATTTTTCTAATTATCAATATTGGCTGAGTGTCTGTCAGATGGACATATATATATGCAAGCCGAAGATGATAGGTACGAAGAAGAAAGTTGGGAGTACATAGTAGATGATTGATGGAGAGGGCGGCAGTAGTGGTACAGCACATGCGGATGGCCCCTAGCTAGTACGTTTGTCTGCTCATCTCTATCTTAATTTGGCCTCACATCGAGAAGCCACACTTTAAAATGGGTGAGATGTTTTTTACCCGAGACGACACAGATCAATCATGTCATCATAGTCTAGTCCTGCTGATCCAGCTCGAGATCCTGTCCCGGAGCAAGCCAAGCCACACATCACTTCATGTGCAGTGCAGGCGACGACAACAAACGCTGGGAAGGCAGCTCTGGAGAGTCAAAAGTTGTTCTGCCGTACCAGACCTGGTAGGCTTTGGTCTGTATATATATGGGGTATTGCTTGTACAACAGGTTACATCGTGTGATTACAACACATCTAGTACATGGCGTGTAACCGGTTTAGTGAAAATGTCAGCCACCTGGTCGCCTGAGGAGACGAATCTGACATCAAGAGTTCCAAGCGCCACCTTCTCCCGAACAAAGTGGAAATCTACCTCGATGTGTTTGGTCCGCGCATGAAAGATCGGATTGGCGCTGAGATAGGTAGCTCCAAGGTTGTCGCACCATAGGATGGGTGCTCTCGGCTGCGGTACATGCAACTCTTTGAGTAACGACTGAACCCAAGTGACCTCGGCGGTACCGTTCGCTAGAGCCTTATACTCGGCTTCGGTGCTTGAGCGGGACACCGTAGGCTGCTTCCGTGAACTCCATGAGACAAGCGTAGGACCGAAGAACACAGCAAAACCTCCCGTAGAACGGCGATCATCCGCATTGCCGGCCCAATCTGCATCCGTAAATACACTCAAAAGTGTGGAAGGTGATCGTCGTATACAAAGCCCTGTAACCGACGTGCCTTTGACAAATCGTAGAATCCTCTTCACAGCCTCCCAATGGACAGTGGTAGGTTTTGACTGAAACTGACACACTTTGTTTACCGCAAATGATATATCCGGACGAGTGAGTGTGAGATACTGTAAACCACCAACAATACTCCGATATGTAAAGGCATCATCCTCAGATAAGAGATCACCCATGTCACTTGAAAGTTTTTCCGTGGTTGTCATAGGCGTGGAGACTGACTTGCAATTCTCCATGCGAGCACGGTGAAGCAGATCCATAGCATACTTGTGTTGGGACAGTATCATTCCCCCTGAATTGTAGGCAGCTTCAATGCCTAAGAAATACCGTAGCTGGCCAAGATCCTTAATAGGAAACGAGCTCGACAGGGCACGTATCAGCTGATCAACCGTGCGGGAACAGGAGCCAGCAATAACAATGTCGTCAACATAAACAAGCATATATACCATGATGCCGGCATGATGAAAAACAAAGAGAGAGGTGTCAGCAACAGATGGTCGAAATCCCAATTCTTGCAATTTATCACTCAGGCGGGAGTACCATGCACGAGGAGATTGCTTTAGACCATAAAGCGACTTTTGTAGCTTGCACACAAATGATGGTTGACGCGAATCCTCAAAACCAGGTGGTTGTTGCATGTAAACATCTTCTTCAAGAATTCCATGCAAGAAGGCATTGTGGACATCAATCTGGCGGAGCGTCCAACGGCGCGAGACAGCCAATGCAAGAACCAATCGGATAGTTGTCGGCTTAACGACAGGACTGAAAGTGTCAAGATAGTCAACACCATACTGCTGAGAAAATCCACGCGCCACAAGACGGGCCTTGTACTTGTCAATGGAGCCATCTGGATGCTGCTTAAGCTTAAAAATCCACTTGCAACTAACAATGTTGGTGCCTGTCGGCCGGGGAACCAGTATCCAAGTGCTATTAAGTTGAAGTGCCCGATATTCCTCTTCCATTGCAGAGCGCCACGCAGGATCAATGAGAGCAGCTCGATGCGAAGTTGGGGTCGCGAGGAACGCACGGCGCGACGGGTCATAGCGCACGGTACCATCCGTGAAACGACGCGGGTTGATGATGCCTTTCTGGAGTCGCGTGCGAGCAGACGGAGCAGGCTCCGGCGTGACAGTGGGATCAACAGATGTTGACGACGCCGGGGATGCTGGCGCGGATACCGTAGATACCGGCTCGGCTGCCGGTGAAGCTAACTCGGATGTTGTGGCAGGAGCCGGCTCGTCGAGCTGGGAGTTGGGCGTGTCGAAACACGCACGAGGCGCGCTGGACGCTGGTGATGCGGCAAGGCGCGCGTCGTTGTGCACCATGTGCATCCCACCAGGTGCATGGGCACGGGGTACTAGGCCATGCACACCAAGCACATCACGTACATCTGTTTCAGACGCCGGAGGAGTAGTAGCTGGAGGACCTGCAGCAGACAACAGAGACAGATCATATTTGCGCAAAGAGTCGTTCTGTACTACTGGCTCGCTAGACGGAAAAACTACTGGAGTTGTTAGGCAGGATAAATCGGGGCGTGCACCCGTAGCAAAAGGAAAAATCATCTCGTCAAAAACTACATCTCGTGAAATATAGATGCGACCTGTGGATTTGTCGAGGCACTTATAGCCTTTATGGAAAGGACTATATCCGAGAAACACGCACATCTTGGAGCGGAACTCGAGTTTATGAGAGTTATATTTTCGAAGACTAGGCCAACAAGCGCAACAAAAAATGCGAAGGAAAGTATAATCCGGAGAAATATTCAAGAGGCGGAATAGGGGAGTCTGATTGTGAAGGATGGTAGTAGGAATTCGGTTGATGAGATAACATGCCGTGAGAAAAGCTTCATCCCAATACCGCAATGGTAGAGAGGAATGAGCAAGGAGCGCTAGCCCGGTTTCAACAATATGTCGGTGTTTACGTTCAGCAATGCCATTTTGCTGAGAAGTGTGTGGGCACGACACACGATGGGAGATTCCGGTACGCCGGAAATATTGATGAAGACGGTGATACTCTCCACCCCAATCAGACTGAACGGTACGAATTTTGGCATTAAGTAGTCGTTCAACATGATTTTGAAAATTATAGAAAATTTGCTCAACATCAGATTTGTGTTTAATAAGATAAATCCACGTGAAGCGGCTAAAGTCATCTATAAAACTAACATAAAATTTGTAACCGCCGGATGATACAAGTGCAGGTCCCCACACATCGGTATGAATAAGCTCGAGAGGAGATGTGGTTACACGAGCGGAATTATTATAAGGTAGTTGATGACTCTTGGCGCGTTGACACGCGTCACAGACAGAGGACTGACGACTAACAATGCAAGGAAGTTTATTAGATAGGACAACTGACTGAACGACATTATTGGATGGATGCCCAAGGCGTTGATGCCATTGGCTTGACGAAACTCGGACTCCGGATGATGCTTGACGAGAAGATGACGATAAAGATGCACGACTCAATGGCACGGGGTAGAGTCCTCCTCGACTTCTACCTTGAAGAAGAACCTTCCTCGTGACCTTGTCCTTAACAAAGAAAGAGGTGGGGTGAATCTCGATAAAAACATGGTTATCGGAAGCAAGGCGTTGTGCGGAAATTAGATGTTTGCTAATGCCGGGAACATGGAGCACGTTTTTAAGTGAAAGAGAGCTAGACGAGCCAGGTAGAATAGAACGACCAATATGCGAAATTTTCAAACCTGCACCATTGGCGACTTGCACTTGATCTTTTCCATTGTAGCGCTCGTGCACGGTGAGACGATCGAGATCACTAGTAAGATGGTCCGTAGCACCGGTGTCTATGTACCAGTTGGGGTCGTTGCCACCACGGTTCCCACCGTTGTTGCCGCCTGCGCCACCATAGTTGCCAGCATAGTTGCCGGCGTGGTAGTCTTCCGCCTGGTAGGCGTGATTGAAGCGCTCGCGGCACTTTAGAGCCTCATGGCCCCACCTGCCACAGACTTGGCAGCGAGGGCGCTGGCGCCCGCCACCATTGCCGCGTCCGCGCCCTCCATGTCCGCCGCGAGCGCCTCCTTGGCCATTGCCTTGGCCGCCGCGACCACCTCCTTGGCCATATCCACGACCACCTCCTTGGCCATAACTACCGCGATCATACTGGCGATTGACACCGCGATCCTGTTGGCGGTTTGCGTTGTTGGCCGATGACGAAAAATCACCGTTCTCGGCGTGAAGCTGTTGTCGGGAATCAACAGTGAGAAGGAGCGAATAGAAATCCTCCAATGACACGGCTTGCTTAAAAAGTGCTAGCGAAGCCATGACTGCATCATACTCCGGCCCGAGACCAGCCATGACGTAGCTGATCACCTCGTCGTCAGACAGTGGCTGTCCGACCGTAGCCATGGAGTCAGTAAGGCCGACCATCTTTTGGTAGTACTCGGCAATTGGCATGTCCCTCTTCTTCAGGTTCGCCATCTGAGTCCTGATGTTGACAATGCTCGCCCGGTTCTGTGCCGAGAACATGGCGTGAAGGGCAGTCCAGACCGCGGCGGATGTGGTCAGGCGAGTCATCTGACCGAGGATCTCCTCAGACATCCAGGACAGCAGCGCACCAAGGATGCTCTGGTCCTGCTGGTACCAGCGTGCGTACGCTGGATTCACGACCTGACGTGCTGCTGCACCTGTTCCTTCGGTGAGCGTCTTCTCCGGTGCGGCGATGGTGCCGTCAAGGTAGCCGAAGAGATTGTGTCCCGAGAGAACTGGGACGACTTGTGCCTTCCAGAGCACGAAGTTCGCGCGGGTGAGTCTGACGGTGACCATCCCGCTGAAGGAAGACGGCAGAGCGATGGATGATGTCGAGGTGAGTGCGCCGGCGTTGGCGACCTGCAGAGCGGATTCGGTGGCCATGGCGGTGGGCGTGTGTGCGGAACGATGGTTTGGAGATCGGATCAGCTAATAGCCGATTGCTACAGGCTCTGATACCAAGTCAAAAGTTGTTCTGCCGTACCAGACCTGGTAGGCTTTGGTCTGTATATATATGGGGTATTGCTTGTACAACAGGTTACATCGTGTGATTACAACACATCACGAGATACAACTCGTGTACTACTCCTACACGAACTCGTGTACTACACGTACACGTTAACATGGAGTAGATTGTCATGAACCCTACCATTAATGAGACTGTCCAAGCTCAGATCTATTAGGCCAAAACAAGGACTATATGTGTTAACTGTCCATCCAACAGAAATTGCAGCTGCAGTGGTTCACAAAGGTGACCCCATGAATTTGAGTGCCAAACCACAAATATGACTCACTTGAGCCTACGGAACATGCCATATTAACGAGACTGACTAAGCCGCGAGATCTGGTTAGGCCAGAACAAGGACTACCATATATGTGGTCAGTGTCCATCCAACAGAAATTCTAGAGCTGCAGTTGTGGTTCACAAGGCCACTCCACCAGCAGCTAACAGAAGGTGCCCCCATGAATGCAAATGAAGATGCAGAGCGACAATGCATGTATTCAGAAATATCATGGTTTTAGAGGTTAATCATAGAAACGTAAAACCAAAATAAATGTCAAGTTCACGTAAAAAGTACTACTCCCATAGTCCATATTAATTAATTAGTTAGCATCTGTGACATGTGCTAGCTATGCGCATCAGAGACTGAATGACCCGTGCTAGCTATGCGCATCAGAGACTGAATTCCTTGTTGGCTGCTTGTCGGCACTGGCTTGTATGATTAAATATTCCATATATGTGCATGCTGGAAGGCCTACAAAACTGCATCAAAAACTAAAATATTTGAAAGCATTATTAGAGGACAATGTTGGGATTCCCCACAACATCGATCACATCAAATTAGACGATCACACGCACAAGAAAATATTTTGCCAAGGACACGTATCGCGTCCTCTAAATCCTTTCGTTATTTCTGTGTTGTCTCGGTACAAACTGGCATGGTTCAAAACACACACCGCTACCCTTGCTTATATACACGCAAGCAAGCCCCTTGCGTGCAACTTGCAAGCTGACTCAAAACACTAGTCCTAAACCTACAGAGACAGCTACTAGTACCATGTACGTACACGGCCACGGCCAGCTCCTAATTCTACTAGGACACGCACGCACTAGTATGGCATGCAAGCTAAACACACTAGGAATTTAACACTTTCCTGACTCAACGCTAACTAGGAAAGATTATCGCTAACAATCTCTCCCTAATCTTGAGTCTAGGTCTTCCATGCTCCTCCGATCCTGATTCCCTTGCAGATATGTGTCTTGTCTACTTCTCGCACCACGACAAGTCTAATTGGTTCTTCCTAATTTCGACTTGGCGAATTTTACGGACCAACTCAAACATGATATGGACTACCCAGCCACGCTAGAAACCTTTTGGTAAAACACCACCCGTGGATCACTCCATCCACCTAGCTGTGATACATGCCGACACCTCCACTAGTAGAAAAAGAGGCTTCCATACGCCCCCATTAGTCCCCAAAATAATCGAACCGCGACCAAAGGGGTCTTTAGTCGCGGTTCGGAAGGAGACCCGCGACCAACTATCTGGGCCCAACGCGCTCGGTCGACAGCTGGCGGACGGGAGGGGCTTTAGTCCCGGTTGGCCAGGCCAACCGGGACTAAAGATCCTCAGGCTGGCCCGAAACAAACATGATATGAAGTGTCCGAGCCACACTTGAGCTTTCTCATTTGTTTTTCCTCCGCGATCGCGGTTAGCAACTTGAACCTTTCATGTGTCATTGATAAAATATGCATGTGTGTTGTTCATTGTTTAATTTGTATTATTTCTAGTTTAACAAATGCATGATGGTTAATTATATACTTTATATAATAATAATGCAGATGAATCGGCAATGGATGTACGGTACCCGACTCTCCGGCGAGTTCACTACGGGTTTGAAAGATTTCCTCGTAGTGGCAAATGCGAACAAGCAGCGAGGTTTTATTATCTGTCCATGTGCTGTCTGTAAGAATCAGAAGGGTTACTCCTCCTCAAGAGACGTTCACATGCACCTGCTTCGGCACGGTTTCATGCCAAGCTATAATTGTTGGACCAAGCATGGATAAAGAGGGGTTAGAATGGAAGAAGATGAAGAAGGGGATGATATCGATGAGAACTATCATCATCATTTCGGTGATACTTTCATGGAGGATGATGCTGAAGGTGGGGAAGTGTTAGGTGAAGGTGAAGAAGAGGCACATGATGAGCCCGCTGATGATCTTGGTCGGACCATTGCTGATGCATGGAGACGCTGCGAAACTGACAAGGAGAGGGAGAATTTGGATCGCATGTTAGAGGATCACAAAAAGTCGTTGTACCCAGGATGCGATAATAGTCTGAAAAAGTTGGGCAGCACACTGGATTTGCTAAAATGGAAGGCACGGGAAGGTGTAGCTCACTCATCATTTGAAAATTTGCTGAAAATGTTGAAGAATATGTTTCCGAAGAATAACGAGTTGCCCGCCAGTACGTACGAAGCAAAGAAGGTTGTATGCCCTCTAGGTTTAGAGGTTCTGAAGATACACGCATGCATTAACGACTGCATCCTCTACCGCGGTGAATACGAGAATTTGAATGAATGCCCTGTATGCACAGCATTGCGTTATAAGATCAGAGGCGATGACCCTGGTGACGATGTTGAGGGCGAGAAACCCAGGAAGAGGGTTCCCGCCAAGGTGATGTGGTGTGCTCCTATAATACCACGGTTGAAACATCTGTTCAGGAACAAAGAGAATGCCAAGTTGTTGTGATGGCACAAAGAGGACTGTAAGTCCGACGGGGAGTTGAGACACCCCGCTGATGGAACGCAATGGAGAAAGATCGACAAAGAGTTCAAAGATTTTGCAGCTGACGCAAGGAACATAAGATTTGGTCTAAGTACTGATGGCATGAATCCTTTTGGCGAGCAGAGCTCCAGCCATAGCACCTAGCCCGTGACTCTATGCATCTACAACCTTCCTCCTTGGTGGTGCATGAAGCGGAAGTTCATTATGATGCCAGTGCTCATCCAAGGTCCGAAGCAACCCGGCAACGACATCGATGTGTACCTAAGGCCATTAGTTGATGAACTTTTACAGTTGTGGGGCAGACCTGGTGTACGTGTGTGGGATGAGCACAAAGAAGAGGAATTTGACCTACGAGCGTTGCTTTTTGTAACCATCAACGATTGGCCTGCTCTCAGTAACCTTTCGGGACAGACAAATAAGGGATACAAAGCATGCACGCACTGCTTACATGAGACTGAAAGTGTATATTTGGATAATTGTAAGAAAAACGTGTACCTGGGTCATCGTCGATTTCTTCCCCGAAATCATAACGTAAGAAAGAAAGGCAAGCATTTCAAAGGCAAGGCAGATCACCGGCCGAAGCCTGCAGAACGTACTGGTGCTGAGATATTTGATATGGTCAAGGATTTGAAAGTCATTGTCGGGGGGTTACCCCCGAGTAGGGTAAAGGCAAGTGGTAAAGGCAACAGTCAGAAGAGAAGTTTGGTCGAGTAGCCGCCTACCCGGTACTTGCTACCCGGTCGAGTGCTACTCGGTCTTACGAAAAGATGACCAGAAGGAGATATCAAGCGAGTTATGTCCGTTCGAGTAGAAGAGCTGGTCCGAGTAAGATTGGCGGGAATCTACTCGGGCCAGAAGTCAAAGGAGCCGTTCTGACACAGGATCCCGCGTATCCTGGGTCCGTACTTGGCACTGTTCGAACCACTGTTCATCTGGAACCGGCCTGCCTGACAGCGACAGTGTGGAAGCAGGCGGTCGCAGGATAAGGGGGCCCTACTCTGTGTTTGGCACAGTGATACCAGACTGTCCCCTTGGTTTTGCCCAACGACTTTCCAGATGCAGCCAAGATTAGGAACCAAAGCTGTCAGCGAGAACTCGGAAGAAGGACGATGTGCACACTATGTCGACACTTGTCCGTATTTGGACGTATCCGGCTGGGCACCGTGTATATAAGGTGCCCCGCCGCCTCCTGCGTGAGGGATCGCATGCTGGGACACAGGAAACCCTAGATTCTTGACCTAGTTCATCACAAAGAGAGAAGAGTGGCTACTCGGTAGTAAGAACATTGTACTGTGGCTACTCGGTGAGACGCCAGAATACATAGAGAAAGGCAGGAGTAGGGGTTTTACCTCCTCACGAGGGCCCTGAACCTGGGTAGATCGTGTTGTTTGCAGTGTTTAGTTCTTACTTCACGCGGCTACTCGTCGCGTGATCCCTCCCCGAGCACCTCCAGCGTCCTTCGTCCCCACATCTTTAGCCATCCTATGGCATCTGCCTTGACACCACCACGACAGTTGGCGCCCACCGTGGGGCAACCAGCGGCGCTGGCTGGAGTTTCTGTTCGGACGGGATCTTCTTCAGCGGAGCGCGTAGTCTGTGGCCTTGTCCATAGATTCGGCTCCTTCGACTTCGTCACCGACAACGCAGGCGATTTCTGTGGCAAGGCCATGCCGGAGGGCGGCACGGTGATCACTTTCGGCGCGCACCTCGTCTACATCGCCACCGTCATCAACCGCGACTACCCCGAGCTGGTGCATGACGCGGAGGATCCTCCCGCTGTGATCGCTGCTCGCGGAAGGCCTGCGCGTCGATGTGCGGACCGCGCTGAGGTGATGGTGACCGGCTTGGCGGCAAACGCCGGCGCAGCTGCTACTGGCGCCGCGGCCGTCGTCGAGGATCTTGCTGCCTCGAGCGCTGGTGGCATGACTCACAGGCCTTATGAGAAGGACTGCAACTTCCCACCCTCCACCACTCCGACTATTCCCGCGTCGGCTGGACGGAATGGTATGCCACCTCCCACCAACCTCGAGCTCCTGAGCATGAAGGAGCAGCTCGAGCGGCAACGCCAGGAGCTGCTCGCCGAGCAGGCGGAGTTGGACAAGATCAGGCTAGAGCTTAGCTTAGATCAGCTTGAGTACAACAAGGCTCACGGCTTCACGCCAGTCGCTAGGAGAGCTAGCAGAGTAGGCGCCACGCGGCGTAACCTTGGTGCCGAGATGGCGACAGTTGTAGAGGTTCCTGCTCAGTCCGCCACCGCAAACACTTCCACTAGGCCTAGGTATAGCACACCCGCCAAGACACTTAGAGCTGCAGAGGCCGTGGCCGCCGAGTTGCCTCGTCTCGACGGCGACGCGCGCGTTAGGCAGCAAGAGAGGCTCAACGAGTTGGTGTTAGAGGCTGCTAGGCAGAATGAGGAGTTCCGGAAGGCCAACCCGGGTGCTGGAGCTTCGCAGGTGGTGCACTCGCACGCGGCTAGATCTAACGATCAGGCCTCATCTCCACACCCCAGCCGCGAGAAGAGCCGCAGCGGACGTTCCGCCAGAGATAGGAAAATGCAGGTGTATGACCCGGCTGCTGCCGCAAGACAGCTTGCTGTGCCGCAGCAGCCCGGGCAGGAACACAACGCTGCAAGAGCAGGCTCTCAAGCCCATCAAGCTCAAAGCCAGGCCCGAGGTGGAGCACGCACAGGTCCTTCTCAGCGTCCTGCTGCTCAGCCTACTCGGCAGAGGCAGCAGCCGCGCGCAGTGGCGCCAGTCGCCAACCCGGTGGAGCAGCCTGCAGCTGTGCAGGTGGACAGATATGATGACGGCTACTCGGCCATGAAGATGGCTGGCTATGACATTCTGGACCGTGTTGGCGAGCGCGTGTTGGCGCCTGGAGACGCAAGGCATCAGCTGGACCGAATCAACTTGTCAGCCCGGCTGGAGAACACGGGTCCTCCTGGCCCCGAGTGCTTTGGCCCGCGCATCATGAACGAGCCGTCCGTGAAGAACTTTCAGCTCGCAAGGGGCACCAAGAGCTACAATGGAAGCACCAAGCCCGAAGACTGGCTCAATGACTACGTCACCGCAGTCCACATTGCGGACGGCAACAGGAGATGGCCAGTGCGATACGTCCCGCAAATGCTAGAGGGTCCAGCTCGCACTTGGCTCAACAACTTGCCCAAGCACAGCATAAATTGCTGGCTGGATTTCTCGGATGCTTTCGTCAGCAACTTCACGAGCACTTATAAGAGGCCGAATAGGCCACAGCAGCTATCCGCTTGCAGGCAGCGAGAAGACGAGACAGACCGCGAGTACCTTACTCGGTGGAGCACATTGAGGAACACCTGTGAAGGTGTGAATGAAGCCCAGGCCATCACTTGGTTTGCGCAGGGTTGCAGGCATGGCAGTATGCTGTGGCAGAGGTTGCAGAGGGAGATGCCAAACACTCTGGCGGAGACCATCCAGATTGCGGATCAGTACTCACTCGGTGATCCTACTCAGCCCCTGATGGACTCCTCTGAGCCGAGAAGAAACTTCAGCAACAGCAAGCGCAACGAGTTCCGCAACAAGCGCAGGGGTGACCGAATAGATACTCGGTATGACCCTAAAGAGGTGAATGCAGTGGCTGTTGGAGCTGGGGGTAGCCAAAGGCAAAAACCTGCTGGAGCCTACGGGCAGAACCAGAACCAGGGCCAGGGCAACAAGAAACCATTCCGTACTCCTCAGTCGAGTAGCGGCAACTCCGAGCAGCCGAGGAAGTTTGTCTTTGACGACATGAAGGATGGCCCATGCAGTTTTCATACTCACCACCCCTCAAGGCCTGCTAACCACACTACTCGGCAGTGCGAGTGGTGGGATGTGATCAAGAATGATGGCCTGCCTCCTCCTCCTCCTCTGCCAGCTGCCAACGCCAATGTGCAGCCTACTCGCGCACCCGCAGCTCGGCCGCCAATGTTCCCGAGAAGAGAAAATGTGAACCAAGTGGCTTTAGGAGCCAACCGTCACTTCAACAATGAGAGCTACCGCAACAACAACAACAACTACTACAACCGCAACAACAACAGAGGCAACAACAACTACCAGGGCAACAACAACAACGGCAACAATGGGGGCGGAGGCTCCAACCAGTACCAAGAGCACCATGAGAGCTACACGATCTTCACCTCTGAGCCAGTCGACAAGCAATCACAGCACAGGCGTGCCATGGAGGTCAATGCCGTGATTCCTGCTGTCCCTCACTACATGTATTGGTGTGACCAGGAGATCAGGTGGTCCCGAGTAGATCATCCCAAGGTGATGCCCAACCCGGGTAGCTACGCCTTGGTGTTGGATCCTACCTTCCTGGGTCCCGAGAAGAATGTGAGGTTCAGCAAGGTGCTAATCGACAACGGCAGCAGCATCAACATCGTGTACAAAGACACACTCGAGAAGCTTGGCCTGGCCTAGAACATGATGCTGCCCAGCAAGACCACCTTTCATGGTATTGTGCCCGGGATCTCGTGCAACCCGATTGGCCGAGTGTGGATAGATGTGCTATTCGGCACCAGGGAGAACTGCCGCACAGAGCGCCTGCAGTTCGAAGTGGTTGACCATCAGAGCCCTTACCATGCTCTACTCGGCAGGCCCGCTCTGAGCAAGTTCATGGCCTCTACTCATGTTGCATATCTGAAGATGAAGATCCCTGGTCCCAATGGCATAATTACTATCTCTGGTGATTACAAGAAGTCCATGGAGTGTGCCTCTGCTGGTTCCCAGTTGGCGGAGTCGATGGTGATTGCTGCCGAGAAGAAGAAGATATATGAGGTGGTGGCCATGGCGCAATCCGCGCAAGCTGGCGCGGAAGGCGTGCCGAGTACCCAGCACGGGACCGCGTTCCAGGCATCTCAGGAAACCAAGAAGGTCCAGGTCGACCCTGAGTTCCCCGACCGCGTAGCCATTATTGGCTCCGGGTTGGCGGAGAAATAGGAAAGCGAGCTCATCCACTTCCTCCGTGAGAATCGGGACGTATTCGCCTGGTCCAATGAAGATCTACCAGGAGTCCCGAGGGAGTTGGTTGAGCACTCTTTACATGTGCGTCCTGACGCCAAGCCAGTGAAGCAGGCTATGCGCCGCTTCGGAGATGAGAGAAGGAAGGCCATTGGTGACCAGATCACCAAGCTGCTGATAAGCAATTTCATCATGGTGGTGCTGCATCCGGATTGGCTAGCCAACCCGGTCATGGTCGAGAAGAAGAAGGAGGATCCCAAGGCTGCCACTGCATGGCGCATGTGTGTCGACTACACCGACTTGAACAAGGCATGCCCCAAGGATCCCTTCCCGCTACCTCGCATCGATCAGGTGATCGATTCCACTGCTGGTTGTGAACTGCTGTCTTTCATAGATGCCTACTCTGGTTTCCACCAGATTGCACTCAATCCTGCTGATCAAATAAAGACTGCTTTCATTACCCCGTACGGGGCTTATTGCTATCGTGTCATGTGTTTTGGCTTGAGGAATGCGGGTGCAACCTATCAGAGATGCATGCAGAAATGCCTGCACGACCAGCTCGGCAAGAATGTGCGGGTGTACGTAGATGACATTGTCATCAAAACGAATAAAACACATACTCTGCTTGCCGACCTGGAGGAAACCTTTGCTAACCTACGCAAGTACAAAATGAAGCTGAATCCGAGTAAATGCACCTTTGTGTCCCGGCTGGCAAGCTACTCGGCTTCCTGGTGTCTAGTCGGGGCATTGAAGCCAATCCTTCAAAGATAAAAGCTATTGAGAGCATGTCTTTGCCGAGATCCCTGAAGGATGTACAGAAGTTCACTGGTTGCTTAGCATCTCTGAGCCGTTTTCTGGGCCGAATGGGCGAGAAGGCCCTGCCTCTATACCAGCTGATGAACAAAAGTCACAAGTTTGTCTGGACTCCCCAAGCGGATGTGGCATTCAACGAGTTGAAAGCAATGCTGGCTAGCGCTCCCATCTTGGCTAGTCCGCTACCCAAGGAGCCAATGCTGCTGTACATTGCCGCGACTAACCGAGTAGTCAGTGTGGTGATTGTGGTGGAACGAGAAGAAGAAGGCAAGAGTGTGCAGCGCCCAGTGTACTATCTCAGTGAGGTGCTGTCCAGCTCCAAGCAAAACTACCCGCACTACCAGAAGATGACCTACGGCGTGTACCTGGGCGCCAAGAAGCTAAAGCATTATTTCCAAGAGCATCCTATCACGGTTGTGAGCTCTGCTCCCATCTCGGATATCATGGGTAACAAGGAGGCGAGTGGCAGAGTAGCCAAGTGGGCAATCGAGCTGGCAGCGTATGCGCCCGCGTATGCGAGAAGAGAAGCCATCAAGTCTCAGATTCTGGCGGAGTTCCTGGTGGATTGGGCCGAGGTGCAGTATGAACCTCCTGCTCCAGTTTCTAATTACTGGAAGATGCACTTTGATGGCTCGAAGGTGAAGGAAGGCCTTGGTGCTGGCGTAGTGCTTACGTCACCCAAGCGAGACCAACTCAAGTATGTGCTGCAGATTCACTTCAAGGCATCCAACAATGTAGCAGAGTACGAGGCAGTGGTGCATGGTTTGCGAGTAGCCAAGGAGGTTGGCGTGCAGCGCATTATATGCTATGGCGATTCAGATCTGGTGGTGCAGCAAGTCTCTAGTACTTGGGATGCTCTAGATGCCAACATGGCATCCTATCGATTCCTAGTACAGTCCATGACTGGATTCTGCGAAGGCTACGAGTTCCAGCACATTCACCGAGCAGAAAACGAAGCGGCAGATGAGCTGTCCAAGTTGGGATCTTCTCGGCAATCCATCCCGGCAGGAGTTGCCTTGGAGCACTTAAGGAAGCCATCCATCAAGCCCTCTCCCAACTCGGAGTCCATATGTGTCCCTTCTCTGCCAAGTTAGGAATCTGATCCCATGGAGATTGACTGGGAGAATGCTACAGGAAACCCCGGGACTGCTGCTCCTGACTCGGGGACTGCCGTCCTCTACTCGGGGACTGCCATTCCCTACTCGGGGACTGCCACTCCTTACTCGGGGACTGCCACTCCATACTCGGGGACTGTTGTCCTTAACCCAGGGACTATCGCAATCATTGAGGAAGTCCTTGCCAATCGATCTGGGCTCCAGAGAAGTGCTCCCAACCCTAAAGAGCAACCAGAGGTGCCTGTCCCAATGGAAGTGGACGAACCAGTGTTTCCCACACGGGAGACACCGAGTTGGGCCATGCCCATATCATCCTTTCTAAGGGACGGTACTCTGCCAGAAGATGAAGTGGCCGCAAGACAGATTCAGAGAAGATCCAAGGGCTACACTATAGTCCGAGATGATCTGCACAAGAGAAGTGCCACCGACGTGCTGCAACGTTGTGTGGACCCAGAAGAAGGAGAAGAGATTCTGGTAGAGATACACCAAGGAGAATGCGGGCACCACGCCTCTTCTCGGGCACTGGTCAAGAAAGCTTTTCGGCATGGCTTCTACTGGCTCACAGCTCTGCATCAAGCTGAAGACATCGTGAGGAAGTGCAATGGCTGCCAGATGTTCACGAGTAAGATTCACATGCCTGCTTCCGAGCTGAAAACAATTCCTATCACTTGGCCATTTGCTGTTTGGTGTTTGGACATGGTCGGACCCTTCCAGCCGGCTAGAGGCAACATGACTCACATCCTGGTCATGGTGGACAAATTCACCAAGTGGATTGAAGTGAAGCCTATTCAGAAGTGCGATGGGGCCACAGCTGTGAAATTCGTGAAGGATGTGATCCTGAGATATGGCTACCCGAACAGCATCATCACCGACAACGGCACAAATTTTGCTGAGGGAGCAATGGTGCGGTTCTGCAGAGATAAGCATATCCGACTAGACGTTGCGTCAGTCGCGCATCCCGCTTCCAATGGGCAGGTTGAAAGAGCAAATGGCACGGTGCTAGCTGGCATAAAGCCAAGGCTGAGTGAGCCACTGCTGAAAACACCTGGGTGTTGGCTAGACGAGTTGCCAGCGGTGTTGTGGAGTCTAAGGACTACCCCTAACCGGTCAACCGGCTACACGCCATTCTTCTTGGTATACGGGGCTGAGGCCGTGTTGCCAATAGACCTAGAGCATGACTCCCCCCGAGTAACCCTCTACACTGAGGTGGAGGCGAGAGAAGCTCGAGAAGACGACGTTGACCTGCTTGAAGAAGCAAGAGAGCTGACTCTGTCACGTTCGGCTATCTACCAGCAAAACCTGCGGCGTTATCATAGCCGAAAGGTGAACCCAAGGGTTTTCCGAGAAGGAGACATGGTCCTTAGGCTTGTGCAGCGCACAGCCGGGATGCACAAGTTCTCTCCTCCATGGGAAGGGCCCTTCATTGTGAGCAAAGCGCTGCACAACGATGCATACTATCTTATAGATGCGCGCCCACCACAGGCGAACATGACAGATAAAGCTGGAGAGGAAACCAAGCGCCCTTGGAATGTAACTCTACTCCGTCGTTTTCATTCATGAGCCAAGATGTGTATGTACCCTCTTATCCGAGTTGAAATTCTATTCTGCAATCTGAAACTGAACTCGGGGACTGCCCTCGTCCAAAATTTCTCTAAGTGTTTCTACTCGGCTTTACCTCTTGCCTATTCGGTTGCTCTACTTCAAAATTCAAAGGTACATTGAGTACTGTGTTTAAACCCACATGCCAACTCTTCGACTTTGCTGTTGTCCGAAACCCGGCTTCATGGCAAGCAAGAGAACAAGCAAAGGGTCCATGAGCACAAGAAAAATTAATAAGGAAAGGAAGAGTACAGGAACCGAGTAGGGTGCTTTTATTACTGTTCTATGTCTTATCTTTTCGGCTAAGTGGTGGGCTGCGTTACTATGATTGTTTCTAAGCGGCTAAGTATTTGCAGCTCTGCTCTTTAACTCTTGTGACTCGAATACCAAAAAAGCAACAAGTTGCGGGTAGAGCTGAGACGAAAAGAGAGAGTGAATAAGAAATGCAACTCGGGGACTCGCATGATAACGCAGCCCGGCATCGAGCCCAGGCTGGACAAATTGATTAAGTTGAAAATAACAAGTGGGAATAAAAATGAGTAGCAACGGCATAAATAGTCTGATACATTTGCACCCGGCATCCCGGGGATCTGATAAGTGTTTAAGGGATAAGTTGCAGGAAAAAGTTCAGGTCGAGGCGGCGTTCTCGGTGCTGGCCTTGGTTGCTTCATCTTCAGTAGTGGCCTTGGTAGCGCCCGCCTCCGAGCTGGTGTCGACAGTCTTCGCGGTTTCGTCCTCGGCGCTGGCCTTGGTCGCATCCGCTTCCGGATTGACGGGGACGGTCTTCGTTAGCTCGGCGTCGGGCTCGGTGGCTTGGGCGCGAAAGCTGACGGTGTCGTCAAGGGCAGCTCCTGACGAGGTGCCGAACTCGAGCGCGGAGGTGTCGATCGACATCTCCACGTTCTCGTCCTCCTCGTCGCTACCCGCGATGACCGCGGCCTTCCCCTTCCCGTCCTTGACAGCAGGAGAGTCGAAGTAGCTCAGGTCCGGCTCATCGGTGTCCGTCTCCTCGTCTTCATCCTCCTCCTCGCCCTCGTCCACCTCGGTGTCGGGCTCGGTGAGGCCGTCGATGAAGGTTGCAGTGTCAGCATACTGGGCGACCTCGTGAGCAACCAGCTGGCGAATAGCCACGCAGTCGGGGTCCTTCTCCCACTTGGAGTCTCGGCACATCTCGCGGATGATCTGCATATTGAGGTTTTCGTACCAGGTGGTGACGAAGAGCAGCATCATGTCTGCGCCTGCCCGAGCTCCCGAGGCGCGCCATTTCTTCAGTTCGGCTTTCACGCGCTGCAACTTCAAGGCAAGTCCGGAGATTGTTGTCGGCGCAGAGTCATCAGGCCAGAAGAAGTTGTGGATCTGGAAGGCGACGCGCACCAGCTCGGCGCCCACGCCCGCTAGCCGCGGACACTGACCCTGCATAATCAGGATACTTTCCTCGATTTGTGCTCTGGTGTCCAAAGGCTCGCCCTTCTCAGCACGAGCTGCTCGGACCTTTTCCAGGGCGGGCACGCTAGAAGATTCAAGGTCGGGAAAGATTCCTGCAAGAGCTATCGAGAAGATCAGAAACAATAACAGAGTGGAAGTATGAAACGAGAAGTAGAGAAGAAAGGCGTAGCCGAGTAGCAGAGAAGCAGAGAAAAGGGAGCACTTACTGTTCAAATCATGGCGCAGCCCTAACAGCTGGGTCTTCCATGTTTCCTCGTTGGATAGATGTTTCTCTTCGATCAAGCGGAGCTCCTCTAGCTGAGTGAAGAGCCCAGCGTTGCTCTTCTTCAGCACCTCACACTCCTGTTTGAGGGTTCTCTCCCTGGCCTTGGCTGCTGCTTCGCTCTTTGCCTTCTCGGCGATTACTCTATCCCTTTCGGCACCAAGGTTGATAGCATCCTGGAGCGCAGTCTGCAGCTGGACTTGGAGCTTCTCCATCTCAGTAGTGTGCTCTTTCACCAGCTCGACAGCCTGGCTGGACAACTGCTGCTGCACCTCAGCAGGTTTGAGGCATTTTTGATGCTCCTCAGCGAATTTCTTATGATCTTCTGCGGAAGGCAAAGCACGGTTAGCAGAGAAGCAAAAGAAAGAAACACAGGAAAAGCCGAGTAGACGGCAACGTACCTTCTAATCTCTTGATGGTGGCCTGGCCATTCTTGACGAAGGCACGGCAGTTCTCGTGCTCGTCAGACAGGGCCTTCAGCTTCCCTGCAGGGTAAAATTAGTTAGCGCAAAAAGCAAAAGCGGGCGTAAACACCAAACGCAAGAACCGCGCAGCTAGAAGCATACCTTCAACTTCAGACAGCCTCAGAGTGCTGTTCATCACTTCCTTGTCGGCTTCCTCGGCGACTATCTTCTCTTTTTCCAAGGCGACAATGTGCCTCTTGGCAATAGCATGGTTCCAGAGTAGCCGACGATGCAAGTCGGTTCGCTTCAATACGCTATTCTGAGAAGCAAAAGAAACAAGAATCAGGCAAAGTACTTGAGATTCAACCCGAGAAGGCGGCTACTCGGGAGAGTGTCCGCCTACTCGGCCAGAATCTCGGGGACTGGGTGATGGATAAGGAAAAGAAGAAGAGTAGAAAAGAAGTGAAAATGCAACTCGGAGAGGATGAGTAGGAACTTACCGCGTAGAATTGCTCGAGGTCTTCGGCGTTCTTGCGGTGGACAAACATCTTGGCAGCAAGTGTAGCAGAGGTGGTTGAGACAGTCATGGGTTTGTAACCCAAGTCCACCTTGTTCCAATCGACACGCATATGGTCGATGTCGCCCAGATCGGTGCCGTTCCAATTGGTGTTGCCGAGAACTTTGCTGTCCCACTTGGCATCGATGAAGCCGATCAAGTCGAGTACCTGCTCGAGGCTCTGGGACGTTATCGCCTGGTCCTGAACTCCACGAGAAGCAATGGAGATGGACTTGTCTTGATTTAGGGCCGGGGGCCTGGAGTCCACTGCCACGGCCTTCCTCCCTTTCTGAAGAGCAAGATTCCGGTCCTTGCGGGAAAGGCCGACCTGGTGCTGCTGGCTAACCTTCACCATGTAGTCAGGGTAGCAGGGCTGATCAGCTGCAGCGGCGGCGGCAGCAACCGCGCTAGGATCGCGAATAACCAGCTGACTGGACTGGCCAGTTGATGTTGGCGGCGGCAAGTCGGCAGCCCGCTTCTTCGTCTTCTCCTTCTGGGCAGTTGGCTTCGCGGCGACTGGCTTCTCGGTTTTCTGCTTCTCGGTCTTCTTCTTCTCAGCCTTCTCCCTCTCGGCGGCTTTCTTCTCGGCTGCCTCCTTCTCTGCAGCATCTTGGGCACTCTTCCTTGTAAGCGGCCTGGCCGGAGGGCTGGCTGCAGTCTCGGTTGTCTCCACCAAGGAGGAATCAGGCTGAGCGCTACCTTGATCTGTTGGTGGCGCCAGGGGCGCGCTATCCGGTGCGGCATCCGGCTGGGCGCTACCCTGCGCGGCGACTGGTTGCGCGTCGCTCAGAGGGTACTGCCCAGCCGCATCTTCTACCCGCTGCTCGGCAGCGGGATCCGGCTGTGAGACATCCATTGCTTCTACCCGCGCTTGGGCCGCAGGGTCTTCTTGTCCAGCAGCCCCTGTTGCTGGCTGCTCTTCTCCTTCTTCCTGCCGCTCAAGGGCGGCGTCGTGGTGCATCTCGGTGTCTTGTTCTTGGTTCTCCTCGGCAGTATTGGCCGGAGGAGAAGGAGGTCTATCTTGGTGAGCAGCATCCTGCGCTTCTTGATCTGCGCGGGACTGCTGCTCCAGCTCGGCTTTCCGGGCATCGGTGCCCCCTGATTGTGCGTTGGCGGCGTTGTTCTCGTCGTCATCGAGGTCAATAAGCTTGTCAACGTCGATGGCGGCTTTCTTCTGGGTCTTAGTGGACGCAAGAGCGGCGTCCGCGTCCAAGGGGGCTCTGAAGAGAAAATTGTGTTCAGAAATAAGAAGAGGGCAGAGGAAATCAAGAGGAAACAGCGAGGCAAAAGGATTGGGAATCAACCGAGAAGAATGAAGTGAACCAAAGCGTATAACCGGGAAGGAACTTACCCCTGGCGGGAAGGAATCGCTGGCTTCTTTCTCTTCACGACCTTCTTGGTCGTTTTCTCGGTCGGCTTCTTCTTCTTGGCGGGAGGCTCTTGGGCGCCACTGCCAGTCCGTTTTCGGGTGGCAGGAGCGGCAACTGAAAGAGGTGGAACGACCAGGGCTGCATCATCCTCATCCTCATCTTCTCCCTCGTCCCCAGCATCTGCATCATCTGTGAAGTTGAGAAGGAAGAGGAACAACTCAGAAACAGAGGTTTGTGCTTCTCGCGACCAGACAGAATAAAAGTCAGTTACCTTCAGCTTCGTCTTCAGACCAATCGCGGAGAGACGCATCTACGCGGTGTTTCTCCGTCGTGGGGGCATGAGGAAGGTTAAGCTTGTCCGTGGTCTCGAAGGAGGCCCCATCATATTCTTCTCGGTCAGATGACCAGTTGCCCTCGAAGCGCTCACAGCTCTCAGCAAGCTGGCGGTCAAGGACCTGAAAGAACAGAGAAACATCGCAAATTAGCCGAGTAGCATGAAGGCATTCTACCCGGATGGGCGTGCAAACACAAAGCACACTAGGCCTAGGGAAATTTGCTAAGGGTCCTACTCGGCAAGGCGTGCAAACAACAAGCACATTAAGCCTAAGTATTCCTCCTAAGTGTGCTACCCGACAAGGCGTGCAGATACCAAGCACACTAAGCCTAAGCAGCTCTGATAAGTGCTCTACTCGGCGCAGAATGCAGTTGCTAGTCGCAGCAAGGAGAGAAGGCTATCTACTCGGATTACATATATACTGGAGGCAGAGTAAGGAGAACGTACCCGTGGAATCGGCTTCGTGCGACTGAAGGGGATGAACCCATACTGCCAGTTATCTCGGAGGCTTGTGGTCAGGATGGACCTTGCGTGCGCGGCGACATCCGTGTTGCTGAGCTCGAACGTGGTCGTCCGAGTGCAATCGCGGGGGCCTCCCAAGTAGCACATTGGGTGGGAGCGCTGCTGCAGAGGCAGCACCCGGTTCCGGATCCAGCAGGCGACGGGATCATCGCTCTTGAGGCCCTCTCCGATTAGTTCAGCAAGCCGCTCCTCCATCTGCACTGCGTTGCGGTCGTTGGAGGGCTTCGTCTTCCAATTCTGCCCGGATGGAGCTCGGTTGCTCCAAGCAGGCAGATTGATGCAGTCCGTTACCTTTCCCCCCTTCGTGGCGGGAATGTTCTTCACATAGAGGAAGGATTTTTGCCACATACGGACGGAATCCAAGCCCTTGATGCGAGGATGATTGGTTCCCGTCCGCTGCACCATCATGGCGCTGCCGGTGTTGGTTACCCGGCTGCCAGCGGCCGCGCCGTCCTTCTTCCCTGTGCTCTGCTGGCGGAGGTGGAAGTACTTCAACCACGTCTGCACCGTGGGGCGGACGCCAAGAAAGGCCTCGCACACCACGGTGTGATAGGCGAGGAAGACGACGGCATTTGGGGGGAGATGATGCATCTGAACACCGAAGTGATCCAGGAAGGAACGGAGGAAATCGGAAGCTGGCAGGCCGAATCCTCGCGCGAAGTGCGCGAGGAAGACGACGTGCTCGCCCTCCCGCGGGGCCGGAACGATTTCGCCGTCGGACAACCGGCACTGAACACCAGGAGGAACCCTCCGGGTGTTCACGAGCCAGGACCAGTCGTCGACGGTGACATCAGAACCAGCCCAGCCGGCGCGAGCAGCCATGGCAGCGAGTGAGAAAGTGGTGGAAAGTTTGGAAGAATCTGGTGGAGAGAATGAATCTGCGGCGGCGCAAAGAGTTGCGCGGCGGCGGAGAGCTTGGCGGCGGAGAAGAAACAGAGAGGCGAAAGAGGAAAGTACGGAGGAAGGAGAAGATGAAGTTACCGATGGGGGTATTTATATCCTCTCCTCAGATTACCGTTACCATCGGGGTAGTGGGATCGATCGTGGCCATAACTCTCGTGTGGTGGGGTCCGTGGCCGGTTAGAAACGCGCGCGTAACGGCCACAACTGATCCCACGACCAGATCGTGGGCTATTACTGCGCTTGATGGGACATGACGAGCCGGTGGGCCCACTCCGTGAAAACTGGGCGCGTGGCACGTCGTGTCCTGGGCAGCGAGACGTCGGGGTCGCGGATGCTTGACACGTGTCCAGTTGCAGCACAGAAGGCTGGATTGCGCACTGCGCTGCAGAGACTCTGCTTGAGAAATTCTCTAAGTCCTTTTACTCGGACGCAGAGAAGGAGACTAGCCCTATTCGGAAGAAAAGAGACCCAAGGTACTTTCCAGAGTGCTACTCGGAGGTTTCACTCGGCATCTTGAGGTTCAAGGGCGGTGTTGCAAAGATTGGTTTTAAGCTGGCAGAGCCTAGTGAACGAGTTCGCAAGACTCTACCAGCTTCGGGGACTGCTGTCGGGGGGTTACCCCCGAGTAGGGTAAAGGCAAGTGGTAAACGCAACAGTCAGAAGAGAAGTTTGGTCGAGTAGCCGCCTACCCGGTACTTGCTACCCGGTCAACTGCTACTCGGTCTTACGAAAAGATGACCAGAAGGAGATATCAAGCGAGTTATGTCCGTTCGAGTAGAAGAGCTGGTCCGAGTAAGATTGGCGGGAATCTACTCGGGCCAGAAGTCAAAGGAGCCGTTCTGACACAGGATCCCGCGTATCCTGGGTCCGTGCTTGGCACTGTTCGAACCACTGTTCATCTGGGACCGGCCTGCCTGACAGCGACAGTGTGGAAGCAGGCGGTCGCAGGATAAGGGGGCCCTACTATGTGTTTGGCACAGTGATACCAGACTGTCCCCTTGGTTTTGCCCAACGACTTTCCGGATGCAGCCAAGATTAGGAACCAAATCTGTCAGCGAGAACTCGGAAGAAGGACGATGTGCACACTATGTCGACACTTGTCCGTATTTGGACGTATCCGGCTGGGCACCGTGTATATAAGGTGCCCCGCCGCCTCCTGCGTGAGGGATCGCATGCTGGGACACAGGAAACCCTAGATTCTTGACCTAGTTCATCACAAAGAGAGAAGAGTGGCTACTCGGTAGCAAGAACATTGTACTGTGGCTACTCGGTGAGACACCAGAATACATAGAGAAAGGCAGGAGTAGGGGTTTTACCTCCTCACGAGGGCCCTGAACCTGGGTAGATCGTGTTGTTTGCAGTGTTTAGTTCTTACTTCACGCGGCTACTCGTCGCGTGATCCCTCCCCGAGCACCTCCAGCGTCCTTCGTCCCCACATCTTTAGCCATCCTATGGCATCTGCCGTGACACCACCACGACAGTCATCTTTGGAAAGGGTCCTGGCGGACAGTCAGTTCCGCTGGGAGTTGATGGGCACGCACCCATGTGGAAGAAGAAATCTATATTTTGGGAGCTACAATATTGGAAAGTCCTAGATGTTCGCTCTGCAATCGACGTGATGCATGTTACGAAGAATATTTGCGTGAACCTGCTAAGCTTCTTGGGCGTGTATGGGAAGACAAATGATACAAAGGAAGCACGGCAGGACCAACAACTTTTGAAAGACCCAGATGCTCGGCATCCGGAATGGTTTCAAGGTCGTGCCAGCTACGCTCTTACCAAAGAAGAGAAGGTCATTTTTTTTTGAATGCCTGAGCAGTATGAAGGTCCCGTCTGGCTTCTCGTCGAATATAAAGGGAATAATAAACATGGCGGACAAAAAGTTCCAAAACCAGAAGTCTCACGACTGCCACGTGATTATGACGCAATTGCTTCCGATTGCTTTGAGAGGGATCCTACCAGAAAATGTTCGAGTAGCCATTGTGAAGCTATGTGCATTCCTCAATGCAATCTCTCAGAAGGTAATCAATCCAGAAGATCTACCACGGTTACAGAACGATGTGGTCCAATGTCTTGTCAGTTTCGAGTTGGTGTTCCCACCATCCTTCTTCAATATTATGACGCACCTCCTGCTCCACTAGTCGAAGAGATTTCTATTCTCGGTCCTGTATTTCTACATAATATGTTCCCCTTTGAGAGGTTCATGGGAGTATTAAAGAAATATGTTCGTAACCGTGCTAGGCCAGAAGGAAGCATCGTCAAGGGCTATGGAAATGAGGAGGTAATTGAGTTCTGTATTGACTATGTTCCTGACCTTAAGCCGATTGGTATTCCTCAATCGCGGCACGAGGGGAGACTAAGTAGAAAAGGTACGATCGGAAGGAAATCAACGATATGTATGGACGGTCATTCTATGACTGAAGCACACCACACAGTTCTGCAAAATTCCAGCTTGGTGGCTCCGTACTTCGAGCAACACAAGAATATTTTACGCTCGGACAACCCGGGGAAGCCTGAATCCTGGATTAGAAAGGCCCACATGGAGACTTTCGGCAGTTGGTTGCGAAAACATTTAATGAATGACAATGATGTTGGAGATCAGTTGTACATGTTGGCCAAGACACCATCTTCGACTATAACGACTTTCCAAGGGTACGAGATAAATGGGAATACATTTTACACGATCGCCCAAGATAAAAAGAGCACCAACCAAACAGTGGTGTCCGCTTTGATGCAGCAACCGAGAATGGGCAAAAGGTCACATATTATGGTTACATAGAGGAGATATGGGAACTTGACTACGGACCCTCCTTTAAGGTCCCTTTGTTCCGGTGCAAATGGTTCAAGCTAACAGGAGGTGGGGTAAAGGTGGACGAGCAATAAGGAATGACAATGGTGGATTTCAACAATCTTGGTTACCTTGACGAACCATTCCTCCTAGCCAAAGATGTCGCTCAGGTTTTCTATTTGAAGGACATGAGTAGAAAACCGAGAAAACGGAAAGATAAGAAAAGGATCAGTACATCATGCGATGATCCAAAGCGCCACATTGTTCTTTCAGGGAAAAGAAACATCGTGGGAGTAGAGGACAAGACGGACATGTCAGAAGATTATAATATGTTTGGTGAAATTCCGCCCTTCAAAGTGAACACTGACCCAAGAATTAAGTTAAATGATGAGGATGCTCCATGGATACGGCACAATCGTAAGCAAGCAGGGACACAAGGGAAGAATTGATGTGTAATAATTTATTGTACCAAACTTTGTTGAATGGATCATGTGAATTAAAACATACGATGGCGAATCCGGATGATTTGTATTTGGTCGATGAACTGAATGATGTATCAAACCTTTTGTCAAACCTTCAAGGGATCGAGGATGTAGAACAAAACAATCGGTATCGCCATCATACAGCCCTGCCGTGGCTACTGAGTGCATATATGCATACCAAATGCACGGCAGGACGCATGATGGTGAATCCGGATGATTTGTATTTGGTCCATGAACTGAATGATGTATCAAACCTTAAAGGGGGGTGTAGAACAAAACAATCGGTATCGCCATCATATAGCCCTACCGTGGCTACTGAGTGCATATATGCATACCAAATGCACGGCATGATGTATGATGGCGAATCCGGATGATTTGTATTTGGTCGATGAACTGAATGATGTATCAAACCTTAAAGGGGGATGTAGAACAAAACAATCGGTATCGCCAGCATACACCCCTGTCGTGGCTACTGAGTGCATATATGCATACCAAATGCACGGCATGACGTATGCTGGCGAATCCGGATGTTTTGTATTTGGTCGATGAACTCACTGGTGTATGAAGGTGGACTATATATAGGGTCCTCTGGCTCACAAAGTGTTGTGCTAGGGTTTTGATCCAACGGTTAAGAAACACCCCTGATCCAACGGCTCACAACCGCTCGAAAGAAACATACCGTACCCCTGATCGAACGACTCACAACAGCTCGAAAGAAATACACCTCTGATCGAACGACTCACAAGCGCTTGAAAGAAACACACGATCCGTGTGATTCTTTCTGATTGGTCGGAACGAAACCCTAACCATTTCGTCCCGGTTGGTAAAACAGGCTGGGACTAAAGGGATGATTCGTTTCCCAACGAAACCCGAACCATTTCGTCCCGGTTGGTAAAACCGGCCGGGACTAAAGAAAGAGGCGGGAAAAGGGAGGCGGGAAGACATGGAATAACTGGCGGGAAAAATGGGAGCGGGAAGACAGGAGGCGGGAACTACAACCACTGATGTGAAGGGCATGCCTATAGTCCTAGGAGTACATTTTGGAATGTTGGAGTGATTTAGTCATACTCCTGTCTAGGCTTATAATATGCATACTCGTAGTCTTCATAATCGTCGCCGTTGTACTCGTAGTCGTCGCCTTCTAAGTTGCCGTCGTCGTCGTCGTCGCTGCTGTCGTCGGGTGGCGCTCGTGGCTCGAACTGAGGGTAGCGCAGGCGGGGGATATCGCCGGCCCTGATGTAGTCCATGACGCTCTGTAGAGTCCGACCGTACCACCATAGCCGACGGCCGACCTCGTGAAAGTTCCCAGGAGGCAGACCGTCCTCCTCATACCTGGCGAGCGCCCTCTCACGCCGATTGATGAAGAAGGCATCCCAAGTATGATGGTTATCGGGATGGCCGCCCGGCGCGTAGTACATCCGCTGCTCCGGCGTGAGGTCGAGGTAGTAGTGGTTCGTGATGGCCGCCCGGCGCGTAGTACCCTGAGGGACGAGAGGGACCGGCACGCCTTCGGCGCTTAGGCTCTAGCCGGCGGGGACACGGTAGCCCGGTGGGCAAGGGTAGTTCGAGGCGCAAAGCTCCTCCACCTGCTGGTAGGTTAGAGTGGGTACGGTGGAATCCATGAGCGAGTGATGAGAGATTGTAGAGATGTGATAATGCTGACCAAGCCGGGCTACATATATAGTGGGAAATGACGGGAAAATGGGAGCGGGAAGACAGGAGGCGGGAAGAAAGAGGCGGGAAGACAGGGAAGAAATGGCGGGAAAAATAGGAGCGGGAAGACAAGAGGAGGGAAGAAAGTGGTAGGAAGAAAGAGGCGGGAAGAATGGGTTTTTAAAATGAATTAGTTTTATTTTTGACTTTTTTGATATATTATTTGTATTTTTAAGATTTTAAAATGAATTAGTTTTATTTTTCTAAATTTTTTGATATATTATTTGTATTTTTAAGATTTTAAAATGAATTAGTTTTATTTTTCTGAATTTTTTTATATATTATTTGTATTTTTAAGATTTTAAAATGAATTAGTTTTATTTTTTCGAATTTTTTGATATATTATTTGTATTTTTAAGATTTTGAAATGAATTAGTTTTATTTTTCTGAATTTTTTGATATATTATTTGTATTTTTAAGATTTTTAAAATGAATTAGTTTTATTTTTCTGAATTTTTGATATATTGTTCGTATTTTTAAGATTTTAAAACGAAAAATATTTGAAAAAGTACCTTTAGTCGCGGTTCGTGACACGAACGGCGACTAAAGGCTCTTTCCGCGCGGGAACGGAAACGCCGCGAAAAAACCTTTAGTCGGGGTTCGTGACACCAACCGTGACTAAAGGTACCCCTTTTGTCCCGGTTGGGGACACCAACCGCGACTAAAGGGTACCTTTAGTCGCGGTTGGTGTCCCCAACTGGGACTAAAGGGGTGCCCTATATATTCTCTCTGCCCCGAAAATTTTCTAAGGACCAAACGCTACCCCGAAATCTTCTAAGGACCAGGAGGCTCCCCGCAGAGACAGAGAGAGGAGGACCCTGCCGGCGGCCCTGCCGCGCCCTTCTCCCACCTCTCGGCTGCGGCGCTGCTCCGCCCCCGCCCTGCTCTTCACCGCGCCGCCCTCGTCTCCGGTACGTTCCCCCGCGCTGCTCCACGAACCGATGGCTGCAGCCCTCTGCCGGCTCCGGTGAACTCCGGGCATACCACGAATCGATTCCTTCCACGGGAAGATAGAGGAGAGGACGACGGCGACCACGCGGTGAGGACGACGGCGACCACGCGGTGAGGAAACAGAGGAAGAAGAAAGAGAGGAAAAAAACCGGGGTCATGGGGCCCACCCGTCAGCGAGCGAGAGAAAGAGAGAGCGCAGAGAGAGAGAAGGAGAGCGCTCGGGGTCGTGGGGCCCACCCGTCAGCGAGCGAGAGAGAGAGCAGAGAGAGAAAGGGACTTGAGCAGTTTCTGTTTATAGATTCATAAATCCATAACTAATTCATAAATTCTCCAATTTGAGTGATTCAAATTTCTATACATTCAGGAACTTGAGCAGTTTCTGTTTATAGAAAAATTTCAACAAGCTTCTGCAATAATGTTTGCACTAAATAATTAAATACAGAAAAGGGAACTAAAAATGGAAACTTGCAAAATTCATAACTTGAATTCTGTTAACTCAAATTGAGCAAACTTGAGCTCTAGAATTTTGTCTTAACGAAATATACACAATGGTATTTTATTTGGGAATAATTGTATAAATTTGACCAAAAAAACATCAATTTTCTGTTCTGGTCATAAAAGAAAAGGAAAATGAAAATGGCATAACTAATTAAATAATTATCCAAAAAATATGTTTAATACCTCAAAATGTTCAGTGAAACATTTGGCACATGTTTTCAACCTTATACATGCAGTTTGACATCTAAAGTATTTCTGTTTTCGTTGTTTTCCAAAAACGGCTGAAATGGAAGCAAAAATTAATAGTTCTTAATCATTGTTTCCTTCATCCAAAAATCATGGAAACTATACCAAATTGAAAAACACTTAAAGTAACATAAGAGAACATCATTTTCATGCATGTTGACAAATTAATTAGGTACTGGTCTTGTAGTAACAATTAGTATGACACTAAGATAATATGAGTTTAGGGTTTAAATATCAAAAATAAAGTTTTAATTCAACCGTCGCTGCTCCTCCACTATGTCCCCTTAATCTTATTTTTTAATTTCTTTATACTTAATTAATTTTTACTACATGCAACGAGATTCCTTATGTGCCGGGCTCAGAAGATGAGCAAGAAGAGGATGTAGTCTCTTCTTTTCTGAACCTTGATGGTGGAACAGACATTGTCGATGATCAAGAAGGTGAAGGAACGGACATTGTCGACGGAGGTCAACCGTCGACAAACGACGATCTCGAATTGCAAGTAGCAACCACCTCCGGCGAGGTATATATATACATTGAGCCTCCCGTGATACAAACTTACTAAAATGTGAATACATATGTATTAACGCGCGCGACTCTCTTTCTATTTTTAACCCTCGGCCGGATCGAGTACGACAAAGCGTGGAAAATCCAAGGCGATGAAACAAGGAGAAACATATACCATCGAATTATTCGGTGAAACCGGCAAGCCCTACAGCACACCACAAAGTTTATCAACCAATGCGGAGTCGTTGTTAGAGACAACGTCCCGATCATCGTCCAGGAATGGAAGGAGCCAAAGAAGGCACGTCTTGGTTTCAGTTTTGTCGACAAGAGAACGAAAAAGGATTGCTGGAGAAAGCTTATGGAACATTTCATTCTACCTCCGGAATACACCAAAGTCGATGAATTCGGTAACGAGGTTCCGGGTGGACGTGAGAGGAGGAGGCTAGTCCAAGAGTTCACTCTTCAGACGATGGCCGAAGCATTCCGGAACTTCAAGAAAAATTTAACCCGTGACTATGTCAACAAGGGCAAGACTCCGGATTTCAATGGACAACATGAGAGACTGAAAGATGATTGGCCAGAATTTGTGAGGCAAAAGAAATCGGAGCATTTCAAGGAAATATCGAAAAAAATAAGGTCAATGCGGGTAAGAAATAGTATCATCATATTATGGGGCCCGGAGGATACCGCCTTGCGGAGCCTAAGTGGGCGAAGATGGAGGAGGGCCTGAGGGTGCGAGGAATCCCTCTAGGTACAGAGGGATGGGACCCAAGGGCCAAAAGCTGGTGGTACGGGCATGGGGGATCGCTAGACCCGGAGACAGGGGTGTGTGTTCACCGGAAGAAAAAGTTTGCTCCCACTCAAGCCCTTATTGACGCAATGACCCAAGCTCAAGAGGGCTTGATCAAGTTCAACAGAGAGAAATACGCACTGACAACAGCCCTCGGGAATGATGAACACGGAGGACATGTACGAGGCAAAGGCAGAATTTCGTGGAAAGTAGGGTTTTCCCAGGACAATGACCCGTACTGTTACAGAAGCCGTAAGAGAAAGACGGACCGGGATGCAGATCTTTCGGCGAAGTTTGCATCAGAACTCCATGAGTTGAAGCAGACCGTGCATGGACGAGAAAGATCGGCGGCAGGGCCGCATGAAGATCATGAAGCGAATCTCGGAAGCCAGCATCGGAGAAGCAGCGTGGCTTCCACGGATGCCCCGCCTGCAGGTGCTAATGCACCGACGATCGAGATTCGTGCACCGGAGCCTCACTACCCCGTGGATGATGTAAAGGAGATGAAATAATGTGATCTGCATTATCCCGTGGGGAACGTTTCCAAGAAGGTAGCTACCGGCAGTGCTTTACCCTGTACACTTGGAGCACTCCACCACAACAACCCCATGGCATATGGCTATGCTCGTTTCACGGTGGAAGACATAGTCCAAGAGTTTGAGGAACTGGAGATTGACAAAGCTACACCCGAAGGGGAGAGAAGACTTGGAGATGTCAAGCGCCAGATCATTCTATGGAAAAAGAAGTACATAGTGTTTCCAGGTGAGGCGCCAAGGCTAACAAGTCCACCCCCTCCGATGGTGGTGGTGGTGGTGGTGGTGGCGGTGGTGGTGGTGGTGGTGGTTCACCTACACCTCCTTCACGCCATTCGACGCCGTCCCCTGATCCACAACCTCCGGCGGGTAAGCAGCCGCCGCCCCCCAATCCTCCTCCGGCGGGTACGACGCCCCCCAATCCTCCTCCGGCGGGTACGACGCCCCCAATCCACCTCCGGCGAAGAAGCAGAAGCAGGCAGACAGCAAGGAAACCCGCTCCTGGACTATTAACCCGGACCCTTATGTACCTAGGACCACAACGGTACCGGAGCCATCACTAAAGCCTCTCCTCCCAAGGCCTTGGGAACTTAGTGAAGCTGAAACCAAATTGGCCGCGTCTGCTCATTATGAGAAATGGAAGGCGGATACGAAGGCGATAAAAGAGCCTGAGCCCAAACAAGTATTCACTAAGAAGCAAAAGAAGTGGGCTAAGGATTTTTTGACGACACCGTCCCAAGCCGAGCTGAATATGCCTGACGACTATGGACGTGAACTTCGTAGGCAAGCAGAAATATTGAAGGAGGAGAAAGAAGAAAGTAAAAAAAGCGGGAAACAAGTTGACCAGCTCGGGATGCAGAATAAACAATCGATTCCCCCGCTCATAGGGAAAGCCGGTCCGGAAGAGGACCCCGAGATCATAGCAGCTGCGGCAACACTTGGATTGACGGTAGCGAGTGCCATGAAACAAGCGTCCGAGATGGGTTTAACTCTTCGTGCCTCGTTAGACCTTCAGGATGTGCCAGTAAGTGAGCTAGCATTACAATATGTGCGGAATGGGCCTCTCGTCGAGCCTGCGGAGGAAAAGAGTCTAGCACCAAAAATGCGAAATCTGCTACGTTGGTACAAGAATTTCAAAACATGGGCCGGCAAAGAATATGTTTATGCGGATGTTACAGAGGAGAATCACACCAAACGGTACTCTGTAGAAGTTCATATGAGCGAATTGTTCCAGCTGTTCAATCTGCGCGAGCTCGACAAATCTATGCTGAGTTGCTACATTCTGTAAGTGATTTATTTCTACCTCATCTCGTTCTTCATTGCCTGCACTATGTATATATATATATATTGTCCTAACTATATTGTTGCGTACGCTATTATGCAGATTGAAGATTTGGGAATGCAAAATAAGAAACATCCATGATGTTGGGTTCATTGACCCACATATCGTTAATGGATATGTGTTACAAAATCACCCCGAAGACGTGGAGAAAGACTTGTACAAGTTTCTTAGAAAGCATCAACTCAAAAGTCATATTCTATTCCCTTACCATTTTGGGTGAGTGTTTCTCTCTTGTGCCCATTCTTTTTTGTTTACTCCATGCATGGTATGACTAATCGATGAGTTATGCATGACTGTGCATGTAGCGTGTCCGCAGGTTCCACTAGATTCTGCTAAATATTGAACTTCACACCTCCAGAGTTCTAATCATGGACTCTATGGATTCGGATTCAAAGCGTTGGGCCGACATGAGAAAAATGTTGTAAAAGTAATTATTTTCAATCATTTGCGCTCTATATCGATCGGTCTCTTTCGTTCATTTCCTAATATCAAGTAACTAATAACTCCCTTGTTCATTTAATTTTCTTTGTCCTGTAGGGTTTGGAGACGGTTCTCAGAAGAAATTGTCGGTGAATTCAAACATGAGCTAGATTTTAGAAGGTTAGTTAATGTGGATAAGCAGCCACCGGGGACCAATCTATGTGGATACTATGTTTGTGAGAACATTCGGAGACACACCTCTGAGCGGAAGCCGTCGGAAGCGTGCGGAAGGCGACGGACAACTTGCGGAGAAAGCTTAGTCCAGAAGCTCGCTTCCGACCAAGTCAAGAGGAATTAGCAGGATTTTTCATGAGGGAAGTCATCAATCCTAAAGGAGAACACCATACCGAGGACGAAGAAATTTATATGCATACCCGAGATTGAAACTTGTTCGAAGTTGTATATGGTCATCCATCCTAATTGTGTATGGAAACTTGTTCGAACTTGTATATGGTCACCCGAGATTGAATATATATTATATATTCCTCTTGAATTCTTCTTGTTTGAAATTTCATATGCATGTATATAGTAGCGTAGAATATGTGTACTGAAATTTCATCAAAATTAAAATAAAACACAAAATAAAATATAAAAGAAATAAAACAATACAAATTAAAAAGAAACCAGGTTTACGGGGGCTAAAACCCTAAACCTGCGGAGGAGGCCTTTAGTCCCGGTTAGCCACGAGAACCGGGACTAAAGGTCCTCCGCCCCGATGGACTCCTGGCGCCCACGTGGACGGGCCTTTAGTCGCGGTTCGTAAGAGGCGCGACTAAAGGGGGGGCCTATTGTCGCGCATATTTAGTCCCGGTTGCACAGCCGGGATTAATGGCCTTTGCGAACCGGGACTAAAGGCCTATTTTCTACCAGTGCTCGTGGACTAGACCATCCACTTCAGCCTCATGTAGAGCCATGGCCTCATTGAATAGACTCACCTTCTCTGGTTTACCGCCCCCTCACACATAAATTGATCCTCTCGTCGAGACATGTAGACCTGGTTGAGGCGCGCTGACACCCACACGCCAACTTGTTTTTGCGCCTTCGTCCATGGTGATAAATCACACCGGACAGTCCCTCAACCGCTACGCTTCAACTGCAACAGATCCTCACAGAGATGAGCACTTGGACACACCGACGACTCACTAACACGACGCCGACCATACGTGCAAACATGCACACACTTCGACTCATCTAACACACCGGTTGACGATCTTGACGAGACTCCCGACACCGTACCTCGGCACCACTGCTCCATCAACGATCATCCACCTCCAATGCCTTGCCAACGACAACTCCCCGCCGTTTCCTGCATGTCGCTCCATCGAACAACGATCGCCCACCGTCTTCCTCCTTGTCGCTCCAACGAACGACGATCGGCCGCCGTCTTCCTCCTTGTCGCTCCAAGGAACGACAACCGCCCGCCCCGAGGCGCTAGTACGGGTCGCCTCCCCGGGGCAAGCGTGCCCTCAAATCTTCGACCTCGCTCTGATACCAATTGTTGGGATTCCCCACAGGATCGATCATATCAAATTAGACGATCACATGCACAAGAAAATATTTTGCCAAGGGCACGTATCGCGCCCTCTAAATCCTTTCTTTATTTCTGTGTTGTCTCGGTACAAACTGGCTTGGTTCAAAACACAAACCGCTACCCTTGCTTATATACACGCACGCAAACCCCTTGCGTGCAACTTGCAAGCTGACTCAAAACACTTGTCCTAAACCTACACGGACAGCTACTAGTACCAAGTACGTACACGGCCACAGACCAGCTCCTAATTCTACTAGGACACCCACGCACTAGTATGGCATGCAAGCTAAACACACTAGGAATTTAACACTTTCCTGACTCAACGCTAACTAGGAAAGATTATGGCTAACAGACAAAAGGTTAAATCATAATAAACCAACAAGATTGCATATCTCATCGCATATCCCTTTCGATATTTTTTTTCCTCTTATCTGACTTGAGACTTGACTGGATGAGGGTTCTTTTGAACTTCTCTTTAGGAAAATACTTGTATTAGGAGGATCTAGAGTGAGCGAACGTTGGTCGCTCCGCTCGTGGACGCTACGAGTAGCGATGCCAGGCAGTTTGGGCCTTCTGCGCGTGTGCGGCTGGCCCAACTAGCCCCAATTTTGTTTGTTTAGCCCAGTTGTGTGTGCAACACAGCCCACCACAATAACTAGAGCAGTCACATATATATGCTAAGTGTTTTCACCATGTTCGGCTAATGTTGCGTATGTGTTTAAAAATTTGTAACAATTTTGCACGTCTTTTATTGAGAAAATACAAATGAGATGTTGCAATATTTTTCTGAATGACTTTCTAGGAAATACGTATATGTTTATTAGAATTTATTTGGATTGACATGTTTATGGACTCCTTTACATGTTGTAAACATGTAATTTTTTTGTTGCTATTACTTTTTTGTTGAAATAGGTGATGATTTTTGTTGCAACGGAAACGGCGACAAATTATTTTGTTGCTTATCAATTTTTTAATTGATGCAAATATCTTTGTTTGTTGCAATAGGTTGTGATTTTTGTTGAATTGCTTAATTTTTTTTGTTGCAACGCAATAACATATTGTTTAACTGTTATTTGTAACATTACTTTATTTTCGGAAAAGATTTGGAAAAAATTGTTGCAATACATTTTTTTTTGTACACGGGGGCGATAATTTTTGTTGCGACACTAGTGAATTTGTTGCGATGGCAGTTTTGCTGTAATTATCGAGATGACCGGGGGCAACACAATATACCCTTTCGTTTACGTGGGGCTGCAGTGGAGTGCGGGTTCTATATATAAAAAGTAGAGGGGCTAAAATGTAAAAACACGAAACACTTTTTGTGCCCGTACGATGGCGATCCAACGGTCCACGAGGGGACCAAGATCTGGGCGCGCTAGGACGACCTACGCCTAGGATTCGCCTTCTCTTTATGAACCTATGTTTTTACACGTAACTTCCTGTAGGGTCCTCTAGCTCTTTCTGTCCTTAGAAAACAAATCCCTCTTATAGATTTTACCAATGGTAGAAGTTTGATACATTCCTGTGGCAAATAGAAAAATAGGGCAAAAATAGTGGGAATTCTCATAAAACAAAGGGTGTTGCTAATGTAGGACATTATCATCCGTAAATTGCGCCGGAGAATGAAGAGAGACAGGGTCAACAATCTGTTGTTATATTTTATTTACCTCGGGGGAGAAAGATGCGAAGCGGTACGAGGGGCTCCTGCGACGTAGATGGCGATTCTTATGGCGATTTCCGCCCGCCGCACCGCCACTCCCTCCGTGCTGCCCGGCGCGCCGCTGGTGAAGAGGAGTCCCCTAGGGTGGGGTCTCGCAATCTCTTAGAGGTCCTCACCGCGCTCGGTGAAGACGACGGCTCCTCCGTCAACAGCGTGGACGCGTGCTCCCCGAGGGCGGGGCTGGCACCGCGCAGCCTGGGAGACTTTCTCCCTGCCGTGCAAGGGGCGCTGGGAAGTAAGCCATCTGCGCCCGCTCCTGCTCCGGGCACCGCGCTGGAGTTGCCGCCCGTCGGTGTGCCGCCGGTGTGCTCCTAGAAGGACTTCCCGCCGCTCGCCTCTAACTCGCCGGGCGAGAGGGGATCGCGAGCTTCTCTCGCCGGTCCGGGTGGCGCCTGGGGGGCGCTGTCTCCCACGGTGGTGCGCATCGGGGCGGTGGAGGTCCCGCTGTCACCGGTGAGCTCCCCAGATCTAGATCTGGGGGTGACGTCGGCTGCGTCTGCGGTTGGGCCTCAGGCGCTGATTCGTGGGCCCGGGGGCCCAATACAGGAAGGTGAGACCGTTTCGCCTCGTCCCCTCGCGGTCGGATGGGCCGCTTCCATTGACGGGCCGCATGCGGCTACTGCGGTTAGGCCCAGCACCAGCCCAGCCCGGGGGGAGGCCGAGGGATATATATGGTGCTGGATCCCCAAAGGCGCTCGTGACCTAACCCTAGTTTTCCCAGCTCATCCAGACGACATCCGCCGCCACCGTTCTAGAGAAAAGTTTCTCAACCGCTCCTCCCCTTCCTCTCCCCTCCGTCTGCTCTCCATGGATCGCCGCGATGATCACCGCCGCGGGAAGCGGAACTTCGACGACTACGCGGGGAGCGGTGACCGGAGGGAGCTCAACATCCGCCTCGCGCGCGAGCAAGAGGAGAATAGGCGGCAGCAACGCGAGCGAGATCGGCGCGAAGAAGACCGCGACCGTCCCCGTCAGGCCCATCAGCCGGACCCGTACCCACGAGGGCGTGAGTACGGCCGGGGTGGCGCCAGGAACTTCAACCGCCCCCCTCCGCCTCGCCTTTCTTCGGATTCTACCGGCACCGGTCCGGCCTCGGGGGTGGAGACAGGGGTCTTGCCTCTGCCGCCGGACCTCTCGAAGGTCACTTCCTATAACTGCAGGCGCCAAGGTCATCTACAAGCGGGCTGCGAGGCGGAGCCTTTCTGCGTGAAGTGTAACTCCAAGGGACACCTCTCGGCCATGTGCGTGGCTGGCGCTATCCGCAACGAGGTGTTTTGGGCGGGGTTTGGAAGTGATGGAGTGGGCTTCATGTGTCTCGAAGTCCCGGCGTCGGAGATGGTCCACCCCCCTCCCCCGAACTCATCTACCTTGTTCATCGATGGGGCGGAACTCTTGGCCAAACAAGTGGAGTAAGAATTCAAAGATCTCGTGGAAGAAAATTGGAACTGGCAGGTGAAGATGTTATCGGAGTCGGATTTCTCTTTGGTCTTCCCTTCGAAGGAAAGCTTGCGTATGACCATCCGGGGGGGTGGTCTGAGGCTTCCAATGTCCAAAGCTCGCGCCCTTGTCATGGAGGGGTCCATTGATGAGAACGCCTACGAGGTTTTATCAGAAATTTGGGTCAAGTTGCATGATGTGCCTCCTCTCTTCCGTTCGGTGCCGCGTATGTTAGTTGGTGCGCGACCTGTCGGGTGGCCGATGGAGGTGGACGCCGACTCGCTTCTGAATGACGTGCTACCGGTTCGCGTGAAGATCAAGGTCCGGGCGGGATGCCCTGTGCTAGCACACTTCCTTCTCACTGTCAATGGTCAGGGATTTAAGATCCGAGTGGAGGTGGAAAAGGCTCCCAATGCTCGCTCTAGCTCCCCGCCCCCTCCACCGCCCAACAACCGCAGCAATGACCCCAAGGACAAGGATCGCGAGGAGGAGGAACACCACGGTGACGGCTCCTCCGAAGACGACACCGATAACGACAAGAACTGGCGTCGCGGGAGTTCGGAGAAAAAGAAGACGACCCCCACTCCCAAGGGCGTGAAAGGGGGAGAAGGATCCAAGAGGCCCGACAAGGGAGTGGTGGCCTCTCCTCCCAGATCGAAAGCGGCCTCGGCCCCTCCTCTAAATCAGTACGAATCTTTCCTCTCTCGGAAGACCCCCTCTCACGCTTTCTTGGGACTTGGTACTCAACCACCCCCCCGCCCGCTCGACGGAGGCTCTCTTGTCTCTGTGGACGGCCATCCTCCCTCCTCCCTGTCGCTCAATCTGGATATAGGCTTCAAAGTGGTTTCTGACATGGCCCCTGCGCCCACTCCTTCCTCCAAATCCCCTGGCCTGGCCCTCCCATCTGCGGCTCTTGAGGCGGATCGTGTGAGGGTGCGCGATAGGGAACGGCGCAGCAAGTCAAATGCGGATAGGCCGGCTAGGGTGCTGGCTGCCTCGATGTCTCCCTTCCCTCAGCCTGATTGCTCAGCGGACTCGACGGCGTCTCCCGCGTCCGGGATGGTCCCAGCGCTCCAGGCGGCTGTGGCCTTGCCGGTGCTCTCGGTGCGCAAGAGCGCGCGCGGTGAGGGCTCGACGGAAGGCCCGATGCTGGATAGGGCCATGGCCCTGAAGGCAAAGGGGGTGGTGGACGCCCCCGGTGCTGCATCGAACTCCAAGGGAAAATTGGGCGGCTCGCGAGCTAAGACCCCTGCAGGTACGTCATCTATCGCTACATTTACAGTTTTGGACTCCCGTTCCGATGATCATTTGCTTGTAGTAGCTAGGGACAGTTGTGTGGTTTTTCTCCCCAAGGCCGGTCCGCCGGCACAATCCTTGTCTGTTCTGCGTGCGATCGAGGTGGCCCAGGCTGAGCTAGCCCTCGCGAGGGATAAGTTAGCCAGGGAGGCGGCTGTTGTTGCTCCCCCCTCTTCTTCCGAGCCGGTGGAACCTGCCGGGGTGGCAGGTGCGACCCCCTCGACCGCGGATGTGCAGACACCCACGCCGGCCTGCTCTGGTCCTATTACTCGGCGCAGGGGCGCTCGGGCAAAGGATTTGATCCAGTCCGCCAAGGTCCCAAACAAACCCTACACCCGCCAAGCACGGGCGAAACCGGTGGCGTCTTAATGCGGTGCTTGTTTCTTAATATCCGCGGATTTGCTGTCCGGGGGCGGAGAGCCCTGCTCAAAGATTTCCTCGGGAACCATCGCATAGATGCAGTGTGTTTGATTGAGACGATTAAGGGCGAGTTTTCTGAACTCTAGCTCCGCGGTCTTGAGAGCGGCGAGAAGTTCTTTTGGAAGTGGCTTCCGCCCAACGGGCGTTCGGGAGGGATCCTTGTTGGGGTCAAGGATAGCCTCCTGGACGTCGGTTCCTTTGACGAGGGAGATTTTTTCGTTAGCCTGTCCCTTTTCCACAGACCCTCTAGCCGCAAGTTTAAACTGGTGGGTGTGTATGGTCCGGCTGACCACGCCCGCTCTGCACTCTTTTTAGACGAAATCTCAGCTAAGGTGGCTAGATGCTCACTCCCTATTATCATGGGGGTGATTTTAACTTGATCCGCAGGGCAGACGAGAAGAATAATGACAATGTCTCCTGGCCCTGTATTAACCTCTTCAACTCCCACATTGCGAATTGGGATATGAGGGAAATTCCACGTGCGGGGGCACGTTACACTTGGAAAAATAAAAGGCTGAACCCGGTTCGTTGTGTGTTGGATAGGGTTTTTATGTCGCTTTCGTTGGACGCGGAGATCCTGCTCACTACAGTAGTCGCTGATTCTAGCCTGGGCTCGGATCATACACCGATTATTTTGGATACGGGTGAGGGTACCCCTATCCGTAGTAATATGTTCTTCTTCGAATCCGTCTGGTTCGAATTGCCTGAGTTCCCGGCCTTAGTCCAACTTAAATGGGAGGAGCTCGCTCGCACGGTTCGTGGACGGGATATAGTGGACTGGTGGCAGTACATGAGTGGGGGTCTCCGGCAGAAGCTCCGAGGGTGGAGCCGCAACATCAGTAGGGAGGCTACGCTGAAGAAGGAGGGGTTGCTTGCGCAGATCCAACGGTTGGATCTCCAGGCGGACTCGGCTGGTTTGGACGATGAGTGGTGGGCTTTCCATTATCATTTAGAAGACCAACTCCTGAATATCTATAAGATGGAGGAAGAGTATTGGCAATAACGGGGTCGCATTCGGTGGGCGCTCCGGGGGGGGGGGCGCGAACACTGCTTATTTTCATGCGGTGGCTAATGGGAAACGCCGCAGGTGTAACATCTACTCACTTCAAGCTGAGACGGGAGTTATCTCGGGCAAACAGGCGCTTCAGGAGCACATCTACATCTTCTACCGTGAGTTGATGGGGGCCTCGGCTCCTAGAAGTTGTGGGCTGGCCAGACATACGTGGGGTTCTCCCGGCCAGGTTTCGGAGGAGGAAAACACTGTGTTGGCGCTTACCGTCTCCGAGAAAGAATTAGAAGACATAGTGATGAGTATGAAGTCCGACACTGCACCTGGTCCGGACGGCTTCTCTGTCCCATTCTTTAAGAAGTGTTGGCCCTTGGTTAAACACGGTATCCTTTACATTCTAAACGACTTCATCCTTGGGAGGATTGATATTTCGCGACTTAATTTTGGGGTGTTGTCGCTCATTCCTAAAGTCCCGTGCGCAGATAAGATCTCACAGTTCCGTCCGATAACGCTGATCAATGTTGTCTTCAAGATCATCTCCAAAGCGTTTGCCTCGCATTTGGATCCTATTGCTAACCGTGTCATTAGCCCTAATCAAACCGCCTTTATCAAGGGGCGCTCCATTCTGGATGGGGCCCTCGCCCTTCATGAAATTGTCCATGATATTAAAAGTAAGAAGTTGGGGGGCATTCTACTTAAACTGGACTTCGAAAAAGCATACGACAGAGTCAATTGGGATTTCCTTCTCGAAGTGCTGCGCAGAAAGGGTTTCGACGCAGGTTTTGTGCACCCGATCTCCCAGTTGGTTGCTAGGGGTCAGATGGCGATATCCATTAATGGCGAGATGGGCCCTTTATTTCGAAACAAGAGGGGAGTGCGGCAAGGGAACCCGCTCTCCCCTCTTCTCTTTAACTTTGTTGCTGAGGGCCTCTCCGCCATCCTTTCTGCTGCTTGCCAGGCGGGTCATATCAGTGGAGTGGTGCCTCACCTTGTGCCAGGGGGCGTCTCTCATCTCCAATATGCCGACGATACCATTGTTTTGATTCAGAACACAGAGTTGGGGATTGCTAACCTCAAATTTCTGCTCATGTGCTTCGAGAACATGTCTGGGCTAAAAATCAACTTCCATAAGAGAGAGGTGTTTGTGTTTGAGCAGCCTCGGGAAGCCCAAGAGGAGATAGCTAGAATTTTGAACTGCAAGTTAGGGTCCTTACCTTTTTTCTACCTCGGCCTGCCGATTGCGGACAGAAAACTGACCATCGAACAGTGGACCTTCCTCGTGCAGAAGTTGGCGGACAGAGTCGAACCCTGGATTGGTCGGTTCCTCTCCTCAGGGGGTAGACTCATCCTCTCCAACTCCTGCCTAGAAAACCTTCCCTCCTACGCGATGGGTCTCTTCCTTCTTCTGGAAGGCGTTCATGTGCAATTGGACTCTCACAGGGCCAAGTTCTTCTAGGAAGGAGCTGGTCCAAAGCGAAAATACCACATGGTTAATTGGCCTTCAGTCTGCCGCCCTAGGGAGTGCGGTGGGCTTGGCATTACTAACTCTAGACACATGAACACAGCTCTGATGTTGAAGTGGATCTGGAAACTCTACGCCTTGGACGGATCCATCTGGGCGTCCATAATTAGTGCTAAGTACACTTCCTCGGGGGATATCTTCTCCTCGACGGCTAGGGGAGGCTCGGAGTTCTGGAAGAGCCTCCCTAAGATCAAGTTCCTTTTCAAGCTGGGTGCGAAACACGTCCCAGGGAACGGGAGACGTACCCAGTTCTGGTTGGACTGGTGGCACGAGGAGGGGCCCCTCAAAGATAGGTTCCCCCTCCTCTTTAGTATTTGCGAAGACGCCCATATCTCTTTGGCTACGGCAGTCTCGGAGGGGTGCAAGTCAGACGGACGCTTGATGCTGAGGGGGCACTTGAATGGTCGCGTCTCGACGAGGTTCTGGCAGCTGTACATTTGTCGGACTCTCAGGATACTATCACCTGGGCTCTTGAGCCTTCGGGCTCTTACTCTGTTAATTCGATGTATAAAGCGCTTTCGACAGGGGCGTCTGTCGCGTTTTTTAGGGATATTTGGAAGGCTAAGGTTCCCCTTAAAATTAAGGTCTTCTCGTGGCAGCTGATTCTAGACCGTCTCCCCTCGGGTGCACAATTGGCCACGAGGCAGGGGCCCTCGGATGGCTCTTGTGCACTGTGTGGACAGACGGAGGATGCCTCCCACATGTTCTTTTCCTGTTCTGTCGCGGTTTTTGCTTGGGCGGTGTTAAGACAAATTCTTGGGAGGGACTGGAATCCTTCCAACTTTCTGAAAGCGCATGGTTCCCCCATATATGGTTTTGGTAATTAATGACAATCCATATGGACTAATGTTTGCATTGAGTTATCTTTGTAGATCTTGTCCATAGGAAATAATGGAGTTCATGTGTTGAACTCTATTAGCTTCCTTAATGGCCATTGTTTCTTTCAAGGATTTATATAAAGAATGGTCATGGTTTGAGTTGAGCTTATTGCTAGTATGTCTTGAAGAAAAGGATTAGGTGATCTTTCATTATCATCTTCAAGACATCATCTTTAGAAGTGAGAAGCAAAGATACAAGGTTGATCAAGAAAGCGATCAACACACAAAGCTACAAGTTGTACCAAGTGGGATTGTGTATCTCATGGTATGGTAAGCAATTGTGAAGTTAGCATTGTGAACTAACCCATGATATGTGTGTGTCGCATCTCTATGTGTGGTTAGGTATCTTTCCATGGGCATGAACCAAAAGGAAGATTTCATATAGCCCATGGTCTATGTCGTCGTCAAGCGGTGTTTGTCATCTAGCTTGACGTGGAAGCTCAAGTGAAGCATCTAGAAGATATCCTATGCTTGATGCTTGCCAACCTTTTGGAGATTGTGGCCTTGTGAAGATTTGCCGAAGGGTCTCTCCCATAATGGTGTATGGGGGAGCTAGTCTCTCCCATAATGGTGTATGGGGGAGCAACTTGCAAGTCTTCATCAAGCGGAGTTTGTGCTAGCAAGCGCAATCAAGAAAGAAGATCCAACTTGAGAGAGTAAAGATCGTCATCATCTAGCTCAAGTGGAATGCTCAAGGCAAACGTATAATCTTGATAGGTTTTCTATTTTACCGGTCTCGTGTCTTTGGGAGACCGGGTTATAGGATAGATAGTCGTACTATCAAGAGGGGCTCTCAAGTGATTAACTCGATCGAATCGTTATGGAGAGCTCAAACCTTTGCATACTTTGCATATCATCTTTCTTGGTTCTTATTTGGCTTTTGTCTCCTTTGGGTTTTAGTGCTTGTCGTGATCTTCATGACAAGCCTTGGTTTCTCGAAAACGGATTTCGTAAGAAAAACTTGTTGCGTTTTCGGTGGTGAAAATATTCCGTTCATCTTTGAGAATGTTCCCACACCTTCCATGTGTGGTAACCTTTGCATACTTTTCATATCATCTTTGAGAATATTCCGTTTATTTGGATACTCCTTGCTGTGTTCTTTCCAATGCAATTGGATTTACCTCGTTCGGAGTTCATTTGCAAAAGTTATGGGGTTTCTAGTTCAGCCTCTCTGTTTTAGAACTCAACCGGATTATTCTAACCGGATTATTACGGGCAACCAGATATTCCGGTTAGGATAGTTTTGGTCCATATTCGGGACAGAGATGAGCCGGATTATTCATCTTAAACCGGATATTCCGGTTGTGGAGTTTTTGCGCGAAAACGGCTAAGGACCGGAGTCAAAACTTTCAGAAGTGAACCGGATTATTTGAACCGGATTATTCGGGGCATACCGGATATTCCGGTTTGGGCATTTTTCGGACCATATTTCATACTGGCATGGACCGGATTATTTGAACCGGATTATTCGGATCAGACCGGATATTCCGGTTTGGCATTTTTCGGACCATATTTCTCACTGGCATGGACCGGATTATTGGTACCGGATTATTCCAAGGGGACCGGATATTCCGGTTAAAGTCAACAGGTTTCGAGCAGATCTTCAGACCGGATATTCCGGTCCAAACTTGGACCGGATATTCCGGTCCCAGATTCCTGCACAAACGGCTAGTTTTTGTGGGGACCTATTTAAGGGGGCTTTCTTCCCCATTGGTCCCTAAGTCTTCCAAGCACGTTTTTCCCCTTCTCTCCCACCATTGTTGACCTTGGAAAGTTTGCTCCTCTCCCAATCCCTCCTATGATTCTTTCATATCTTTGAGGGAAAAGGTAGAGGAGATCTAGATCTACATTTCCACCAATCCATCTTCCTTCTTAGTGAGGGAAACTTAGTAGATCTTGATCTTGGAGTTCTTGGTGTTTCTCCTCCATTGTTCTTCCTCTCTTATTTCCCCATAAGCATTTGTTGCTTTGTTGGAATTTGAGAGTGAAGGATTTGAGCACTTGTGCTCTTGCCTTTTGCATCGGTTGCATCGGTTTGCTCTCTCCACGAGGATTCGTGGAAGTTGAAAGTTTGTGAGCTTGTTACTCTTGGGTCTTGGACCCTAGACGACTTGTGGTGTTCTTGGGAGCCTCCAATTGAGTTGTGGATGCGTGCCCCAAGATTGTGGTGACACCGAGAGCCTCCAATTAAGTTGGGGATGCGTGCCTCGGGTTTGAAGGTTGCCAATAGTGGAAGCTGAACTAGGCCTTTGTGGCGGGGTTCATCGGAGAATAGGGTGAGGCCTTTGTGGCGTTGAGTAGGCCTTCGTGGTGAGCTCACACCCCTCCAACGAGACGTACTCCCCTTTGTGGGAGGAACTCGGGAATACATCTTCGTCTCCGTGTGCCTCGGTTATTTCTATACCCGAGTTTTTTACTTATGCAATTTACATTGTGATAGCCTTCGAGCTTGAAGTTATATATCTTGCTATCACCTTGTTACTTGTCTTGCTTAGCATAAGTTGTTTGTTCATCTAGTTTACCCTAGAATATTTAGGTTGTATGCTTGTTAATTTAAACACCTAGTTTATTTCCGCATTTAGTAAGCATTAACCGAAAAAGTTTTAATCGCCTATTCACCCCCCTCTAGGCGACGTCGTTGTCCGTTCACTTTCCTCAGTTTTTTGCCTTGCTCTCGTCAAACCACGGGAGGGACCGGCGGTTGATTTGGGTCTTGTTTTTAGCCCAGTCTTGGGCTCTTTGGAATGTGCGCAACAAACTCTCTATTGAGAAGAAATGTGTTAATCACCCTGCTGACATTATCTTCAAACTATGATTTTCCTCCAGGCGTGGCTACATCTTCTGCGACCGTTGGACAGGGAGGGCGCTAGATGGATCATCGACAAGCTGAAGGAGGTGCACTCGTCTTGCTGGCTGCCATCCCGCCAAGCTTGAAGCTGCTTGAGTTTCCTGTTTATGTTGCCCTACTTGTGGCGCTTGTCTTTACTTCTTTGTGTTTTGGCTAAGCTGTAGGCCCAGCATGTCTGTACTCTTATGCGAACTGTGTGGCTTTGTTAAATCAAAGTCGGGTAATAAAATTACCTTTTATCTAAAAAAATTACCTCAACAAAATAAAGGAAACAAGCCTACATGGGCCTAGGCTTCTGGCAAAAAAAAATTCTGCTCTAGGCTGCGGGCCTTAATGGACTTGCGTTGCAATGGCCCAGTACTACGTACGGTGAGGTGCATATGCCGGCCCGCCTAAATTGCTCTTGTGCTCGTGTGTGTGTAAACTGTCTGTGTGTATAGTACGAACTCAGTTCAGCATTCACTCTTTTTTTCAAAAAAAGGAGCTGGCCATTCACTGCCAGTTCATCAAATCACATATCTTTCTCAAGAAAAATCCCGCTGCTGCAGCACCCTGACCCGCTCAAGACCATATAAGCCCGTCCGAACCCATCTGGGGCCTAAGGTGCCTAGACCGGCCAAGCCGGCCGCCGGCACCACCTGCTGTCGAGGATCTCCGCTACCGGAGGACACCGCCACCAGCATCACCCGGCCGCCCGGACCAGGACCTCCCGAGGAGCACCACCGCCATGGAGGGAGAAGGCCCTGACCGGCCCTCCAGGCGTAGGGAAGGAAAGGCCGCCGCGGCCAGGGTCGCTCGGGCCTTGCCCCGCGACCCCTGCAGATGGCAGCGACGAGGGAGGGAATTGGAAGAGGGGCGTGACGGCCGGAGGTTGGGAACGAGAGGGGAAGAAAGGGGATCTTTTTTCAGAAGTCCTTACACCAAAGAAACTACATGAACGAATAACATTAATTATTAGTGGACAAAATACAGGGTGCGCTCCTGTTTAAAGTCTCTTGCGTCGACAACGGCAAGACGTTACCCGAAGTATTTTTAACATGGACTATATGTGTCACGGCCTAGAAACATGACAAGATTTTTAATACAGGAAATCAAGTAAAGGCGCGTAGATTACAGTTTATGGTTCTTCTAACTGCTAATGTCGAAACAACGCATCAATGCACGTTAGCATTTAACCCTAGTTTGATTAGGGCATGCAGAACGTTTATATCTTAACGTTTCATGTCCGCCACATAAATGTAGGGGTAACAAAATTTGAGACATCACAATATTAGTATTTGATAGTTCAAATAATAGTTGGTGAGACACTGTTTCAACTGAATCTCACTCTTTATCTTTTTTTAAAGAAATTCACGAGCATACACTCACCCCTATGAACGTACACACCACCCTATGAGCACCTCTGAGAGACTAAACCGCACAAACCTAGGGTTTGAACTCTGTTGGGCCGGGGGTACAACCACACTCCCAACCATACAACCACAGGTTGGTTCGCTCACAATTGGGTTATCATTTTGACAAATATAATTGTTTCCAATTCTTACCTCCCAATTTCATGGAAATAGCTCATACTATTAACGCCTTCAACCAACCGTTATACTTTCGCACACTGGAATCACTTAATCTCCTCTTCGTGAAGCAATCTCGTAGTTAGATTCTCTTAAGTTCAACTTCGTGAGAAAAATGAAATGTGATTCAGCGCGGTGAACTCAACCTCGTATCAGAGCATTATTAGTGGACAAAATATAGGGGTGCTCCTATTTAAAGTATCTTGCGTCCACTAGCGGCAGTCACGAAGCATTTCCAACATGCACTACATCTGTTGTGGCCCAGAAACTTAACAAGGTTTATTAAAACTAATCTCGAAAGTCGTATAATAAAACTTACAAAATAAACATGTTTCTATACATTCGTAAGGTTTAAAATAGCGTATCAAAAGTCCAGAAATAAATATTCAAATACTACAAAATTTCCATACAATACAAAATAGATTTTCACGAGATAACAAATTAAATGAGATTAAAAAATAGAAAATAAAAAGGAAAATCCAAGAAAACATGAATTACAAATAAAAATAATCAAAAAAATATATAACAAGAATTTTTAGAAGGATAAAGTGTGATAAATGAAAAAATAAAGATAAACCGAAAAGGAAGAAAAACTAAAGCAAAAAACAAAGAAACAAAAAAAAAAGACTAGATTGACCAGGCCGTGGGATTAAGGCTTTAATGTCTTGGGTTACAACGGCCCAGTATCACAGAGATATGCATATGCTGGCCCACCTAAATTTCTCTCTGGTCGCTCATGCTTGCCTAGGAGAAACTCAGCGGGAAAATCACTTTAGAGGACAGGCAACATGAAGCCCACTCTTTTGATATTTTTTTAAATCAACATTTTAGAGCTTAAAAAAAATCTGAAACATAAATTCTAGATGTTGACAATGACGTATCCCACGGTCCTGTAAATTTTCAACCCGAAATAGTTTGTGTTCTAGCCTACACAAAAATAAGAATGTTTGAAAAATCGAATTATTCTTTCAAACTGTGTACTATTCATGGGTCCCATCCTTGGCCTCCCGGGTCGCTCAAGGCGACTCCAGAGGCGCCGCCACCGCCAGTTCAGGAGGCTCTTTCCCACCTTGCCGCCACCGGAGGATGCAGTCCGACGGCGGACCGCGGCGGCGGGGTCGACTCCGCTCTTTTTCTTTTTCTGGCCAAATTACCTTCTCCTCCTCCCTAACAAGTTGTCTCTCGATCTAGCTTTCTTCATCCTGCATCTCCGGCCTAGCAATATAGCTGCCGCAATCCTGCTTCGCCGGCCTCGCGGTCTAGCTGCTGTCAGCCTACGTCAACGGTCTCACGATCTGGCCGTCGCCGGCCTGCATCACCGGCCTCACGATCTGCCGCCGCCGGCCTGTGCAGCAAGACTTCGGATCTGGCAGATCGCTCGCAGATCGGGCCGCAATCTAGGCAGGATCTTAGGTCAACACCATGGTGAGCGACTGAAGTTTGCCTGCATGTGGGCCAGAACAGGATTCATGTCACTCTACATGCTGGGTCATGGAACGTCTCAGCTGTGCTCATGCGTGCAGTGAAGATAAGATCATTGGCCTGCTAGCCTACCGGAGTGTCGCGGCCCCCGATCCTGACTGCTCCGTCAGGTGATGGTTGGCATCAGCACGGGGCATTGGGCGGACTGGCAAGCCTCTCTTAGGTGGTTAGGTGCGTCCCAGCAATGTTCACTGGTATGGTGCCACCGCCATGGTTTGCTGCGGGCTGTGATGACATGAATCCTCCTTTTTGTCGGCACCATCGGCAAGTCGATCATCCTGAAATCATGTCGATTACTTTGGTGCTGGTGGAGATGGAGTATGCCATGGCGGTTACTCTCAGAATGTAAGCACCTCACCACGGATTCACTCAATTAATCAGCTATGTGAGCTTACAAGGTTTGATTCAGAGAAACAATGGTGGAAGGGAGAGGATCTAAGGAGGAAGAAGGAGTACACGGCAACACGACACACGCCTACAGCGCCTAGCCAAGCCTCGGCAGAAGCCGCCTTTCCGTCCGGTTCCAAGCCAGCCCTCGTTGTGGTCGCTTCGGTTGTATATATGCCTCTGCATCATGCTCCCAAGCGGCCACGCCCCAATGTGGAGGCCCATCGCCCAGCCCATGTAGCCAGGTCGCTGACAATCCCCCCTTCTTAAATTTCGGCTTGACCTCAAGCCGGCACCACATAGAACCGCCGGGGTCCCACGGCATGACAAGCCAGATAACAAACTTCATCTCAGATAACCGCAGCTCGACGCCACTTGGATCCCAATATTTCTTCAGGTTACTGAATCCACGCAACTCCACACGCACAAGGAAACTCCATTCGTTCCAACAACAAAGACTCTGCAATTCGGTACTGTTCTACCAATTCTGACCACATGTATCAACACCCAGATTTTGTGTAGCAGTCTGCCATGTAGCGTAGAATATAGCCTTGGCACTTATGGGGGCACCAGGACACTGAATAATCAGGATACAGCAGAGAACTTTTGTTGGCTGCAATCTCATAGTCTTGACAGCAAAATGCATGATGAGACCTCCATTTCCTCCAAAGCCCGGACAAGCAACATATGGTTTTACGAGCAACCATGCAATGTACCATATAACATATGCAGACAGATGATGTTCATAAGGGTTTCCTTTGTAGCTACAGTATTGCCATGTTAACCCATTGTACTTCACATTTTGACAAATTTGTTCGGAGCAAAAAGTTGTTGCACCTTCAGTCAGGAGCTTGTCACAGCTGGAGTATGGTACCAGCAGCCAATAAGACTCTCCAGCATGCAAATTTGTTGATTTAGTGAACATCATGCAAACTTCATTCAATTTTTGTACCTCAAAGTAGTGACTGTACTTGGGATAGATACCCTTCAAGGTTTCAACTGAACTGGTCAGTATATGGAAAACACCGGGCAAACAGCTAATCACCACATGAATGCAGGGAATCAATTCCCAAGAAGACCAAGGTGTAAGTTCAGTTATATTCCATAGTTGACAGCTGAATAACCATGCAATGGTCCACTGAAAATTCTCAGAACTCTCTGAAATGCACAGAGACTCACGTCTGGCACGGAAACACTGGAACCAAAATTGCAGTGATACAAGAATATTTTTCCAGTGACTTTTCCATTGCACCATCGCACAACAAAAGAAGAGAACATTTCTAGCAGCTTGAAACCCCTGTCCAGACTGCAATTCAAAACAATGAGTATTACCTCCCAGAAATTGACAATGAATCCATCCCTTGCAAACAATGTCAGTTAGGACCCATGTACATGAACAGTATCGCTGTACTTCAGGTTCTCCACTGAAGATGGCAAGGAATATACTGAAGCTGGTATACCTTCTCACTACTCTAGAGATGGTATACACGTGTACTGCAATTTTCCACTGAATTTTCACCCTGGCAAGATGGTAATTCAGGAAACCCATTGAAATGTAACCCAATTTGTGATAGAGAATGTAGTTTTTCCAAAAGAACAATGTATAGTATCTAGACAACACCAATTCCGCACAATATGTGCAGCTCGCCTCACCAGTATAAAGTCAAGGGTGCATGAACGGAGGAATTGTATGTCAAAACAAAGAAGACATGACCACTTGAACACTATTGGCAGCAGCTGTATAGACTGAACTCCAAGAGAGAAAATAATCACAGTATGGTTTGCATTCCATTCAAAGCCCACAGATCTCAAGAAGTGGCAGTCTCCTGATATCTGCATAATATCCATTACTCCGTGCAGGTTGGAAATTCTACAAGCTGCAAAGCAGAATACTAGTAGCTCTGCACCATGTGAGCTGAAGCAGCATAACCATATCTCAATTGTACTCCTGATGAGCTCAAGTGGGTCACTATGCAGGAGGAATAAAGTTGCCCTAGGCATGAATGATATAACCTGACAGTCCATCTGGAGTATGTTCTGAATACCTGTGCACAGGTTCAGGAAAGGAGGTGGCCATGGCACAATTGTAGTCACCATAGGAACATCATTGAACACCTTGTATGCTTTTGCCAGCAGACTTGATGGCGTGTCTAGACTGCAGCCTGAGCGAATAGTCGAACAGGTGCCTGTTGACTGCATGAATAGCTTCTGAATGTCCAACGGGCGTGGCAAGCTTCGCGGAATCCCTGGAAGCGAGTTGATGAGCATGGGAGTACTCCACAGAGTCACGGACATGTACATGAGGTCTTCTCCACAATTGTTCTGATCAGGACAAGCAGGTAAGTAGGCGAGAGCCGCCGGTGTAGTGTCACTCATGTCGTCGCCGTCAAGTGCCTTGGCGCCTACCATAGGTGCAGCGAGCTGAGAGAGGACGTCTCCAATGGTCGTGGCCGAAGATTGTGTTGCACGCGAGATGAATACAGACACAGATATAACATCATTGCTGCTTTGGCACTCAGACGAACAGTTGATGGGCAGTGAAGCGACGAGGTCAGTGGCAGCGATGTCAACTGCGGTAGGGGCGACGCTGAGCTCCGTTTGGTCCGAGAAAATGGTGGAGACCTCCAAAATAGCCGGGGCTAGTGTTGCGGAAGCAGTTGCTGTCGGGGTCGTGCTAGAGATTGCAGACGCCGAGGTCGAGGAGGGGGACGCAACCGCTCGATCGGAGATTGTGACGGATTGGAGATCGCTCTTGGACTTTCCGGCCCCAGCTCCTGACTCGGAAATTCCGCTGCTCCTCGGAGCAGGCGGAGACGCGCTCCAGGTTGGTTCTTCGGAGTTGCCGACAAGGTAGTCGTAGATGCGACGGGCTTCGGGACTGAGGTCGTCCTTGGTGTTGAGGGCGGAAGTAGCCGCCACTGAGGTTGTGGTGGAGATGGCCGACGCAGAGGTCACGGAAGTGACGCCGCTCGGAGCGCGTAGGGGCGTGGTCGACTGCGTTGCTGAAGGAGTCGCCGCTGCCGCGGGCGTGCGGTGGTGTAGAGGGGAAGCAGAGTTCGTCGGTGAAGAGCTCGACGCAGTCTCCTTCTTGTTGACCAGCGCGAGGTACGCCTCGTATTCCCAGTCGCAGTCATCCGGGTCAACCAAGGCGAATTCACACCATGCCTTCATGACTGGGCTCTCGGGCTCCATGATTGACGGTGGGGAAATTTTGGGTGAAATTTTGGTTGAATTTTGGGAGGGATCGACTGGCTCTGATACCAACTGTAAGCACCTCACCACGGATTCACTCAATTAATCAGCTATGTGATCTTACAAGGTTTGATTCAGAGGAACAATGGTGGAAGGGAGAGGATCTAAGGAGGAAGAAGGAGTACACGGCAACACGACACACGCCTACAGCGCCTAGCCAAGCCTCGGCAGAAGCCGCCTTTCCGTCCGGTTCCAAGACAGCCCTCGTTGTGGTCGCTTCGGTTGTATATATGCCTCTACATCATGCTCCCAAGCGGCCACGGCCCAATGTGGAGGCCCATCGCCCAGCCCATGTAGCCAGGTCGCTAACACAGAAGGTGAGAGAAATCCTCAATGGCACTTCTTGATCTGGAGACCGCTAAGTGCCGATGGAAGCGAGGAATGACGACGGTAGCACGACAGTGCGTTTAGCTTATGAGTGGTTTTTCTGTCGCATGGCGATATCTACGTCGGAACCATGCTGAGCAATTGTCTCTAGGTAAAACAATGGATGCGTAGAAGATGATGCATCACAACATGGCTTGTGAATACGGTTTCGCTTGCCTGGCATTCACGTCAAAGCCGTGTGCGCATCGACCCGTGAGTCTGGCGGTTAGTGTTTGCGTCAATATACTGATGTAAGTTGCTAATTGCTTTGGCAGGTGCCATGTTTTGTATTTTCCTTTTTCCTCTTTATTTTTGTCGTTGCATGTATCCGTGATGTCTCGACTATCTCTTGACCTTTCGTTGTTGCAGAGCTGGATGTAAATGATTTTCTTCATGATATTAATATATTTTCTTTATCAAAAAATATCAGATCTAGAAATATGCCAATTTTACATAGCCCAAACTACAAATATTTCCCATAGATATTTTGCACACCGGTAAAAACAATCATTGTCGGGGAAGGAAGCGTGACATTTAGTAGCAGATAAGTATGCAAGCAACAGATGGTCTGGTTAATACAATGCGCTTTTTTTTTGAAAATTACCAAACATATATTAGGTCAGCAAGCCGCCTCATTAAAAACCTCCTAGTCCCCGTAGGTACCCTAGTGAGGAAAAGAGTGCGTCTGAAATTTGCCGCCTTCGAGAAAACACTTAGTCGGGATTACAATCCTTCCTGATACATGCATCAAGGAAGGTAGGGGTGTAATTCACCCAAAGACAATTCCTCCTATCCGACGAGCTATACTTGGCACATAAGTGAACTGCCATATTATTCTCTCTAGGGGTGTAATCTAGATTAAAGGAATTCATATTGGCAGATAACTCACTAACCTCCAACAGAATTGGAGCTACAATGGATCTCTCAAACAGTGATTTCTTCCACATCTGAACAATCTCCAAAGAATCAGATTCCACCATCACATTAGAGAAGCCCCTTTCCATCGCCATTTTAATACCATCACGGATCGCATAGGCCTCCATAATCAATGCAGAAGCGTGATCCCCATACCATAATGATTGTGCCACTTGAAGAATACCATCTGGATTTCTTACCACAACACCCGTTCATCCTTGCAATCCCTGATGAAGGAAGGATGCATCAACATTTATTTTAACTGTTTGCTCGGCAGGTAGTTTCCACCCCTTTGCTCGGACATTCACACTCGAAGAATTAGAACCAATGTTAGACAGGTCAGTAGCCGTGTCACAAGCCCATTTAACAGATTGACTAACTGATCTCGTAGACTCTCCGTGCTTCCGCGCATTTATTTCCGACCAAATAGCCCATGCTCCACATAAAATAACAGACAATTTTTCGTTGGTACCAATGAATCATCAATCATGTCTATCGGCCAACTATCCGGATGGAGTAAGGGGATCTTAATGTTTGTGAGATTCTTAATCTCCAACCAAAAAAGTTTAGCCCAGGTACACTTAAATAAAGCATGAAAAATAGTCTCCGTTTGTCCACAGGAATCACAATTGCTAACCTTCTCGATATGACGATCATGTAGAGTGTCTTTGGCAGGTATGAATCCTTTAATAACCCTCCACCAAAAATTCCTCACCTTCGGAGGGATCGGCAGTCTCCAAAGTTTGTTCCACGTTATGTTTCCACCGTGCGAGGAGGAACCCACCTCATCTCGCACCTCGCTTTGCAAACTCACCCTATATGCAGACCGGACAGAGAAATACCCCAACCTCTCGGGGGCCCATGACCAGGAGTCCTCCATAAATAGACCCACTGGTATTTTCAAAATTGCCTCAGCTTCTGTATGCATAAAATTGGTACGTACACTGTCCTCAATCCACTTGTTGGTACTAGGGTCCAACAACTCACTAACCATAGAAATGTCACTAGTATCTTCTCTCCGAATTGGCTTAAAACCGTGATTATCTGGAATCCACGGGTCGTCCCACGCCCTAATAGAAGAGCCATCGCCAACTCTCTTTATAATCCCACGTTTCAGAGTATGGCGACCAAACAAAATTGCTCTCCACGTATGAGATGAATTTTTCTTCCTCGTCGCCGACATGAAATCAGAGGAGTGAAAATATTTACCTTTAAGGACTCTAGCACAAAGAGAGGAGGGGTTTGTCAACAGCCGCCATCCTTGCTTAGCGAGCATCGCTTGATTGAAAAGTTGAAGATCCCTAAAACCCATACCACCCTCTCTTTTCGGAACTGCCAATTGTTTCCACTTGCACCAATGCATCTTGCGCTTCTTATCATCGCCTCCCCACCAAAACCTTGCAATTATGCTTGTAATCTTTTTTAACAATTTCTTTGATAGCTTGAAGCAGCTCATAGAATACGTAGGGATGGCTAGACAGACAGCTTTGATCAAAATTTCTCTCCCAGCACTATTCAGGTATTGCGGTACCCATCCGTTCACTAGCCTCTTGATTTTGGTTAATATTCCTTCAAATTGATCATCCGCGGACAGAGCTGTAGGAAGTCCCAGATATTTCTCGACTAAAGCCTCTCTCGAAATACTTGTAACATTATGCACCTCTTGCTTCTTATCAGTAGAGCAATTACCACTAAAGAAAATCGCCGACTTGTCCTTGTTAACAAGCTGACCCGAACCAGCATGATATCTTGCCAGAATCTCATTAATACGATTGGCGCCCTCTTCATTAGCTTAAGTAAAAATTAGGCAGTCATCAGCAAATAATAAGTGAGAGATCCAGGGGGCGTGAACTCCCAATCTAATACCCTTTGAGAGGTGACCTGCGTCAAAATATTTGAGTAAGAACGTTAAACCTTCAGAAACAATTAAAAAGAGGTAAGGGCTGATTGGGTCTCCCCGTCGGATCCCTCGAGATGGCCAGAAAATATCCGAGAAAGAGCCATTCACTCTGACCGAAAATGATGCTGTTTCAACACATGCCATGATCCTCTTTATCCAACCATCCGAAAAACCAAGTTTCTTCATCAGCTCTCTCAAAAACTCCCATTCGACCCTATCATATGCTTTAGCTATATCTAGCTTTATAGCACATGCACCAATCTTTCCTTTTTTCCGTTTTAAGTAGTGAATAGACTCATAAGCTGTTAATACATTGTCCGTGATTAACCTGCCAGGGACAAATGCGCTTTGTTCTTCAGATATGATCTCCTCCAGAATTGGTCTAAGTCTCATAGCCATCATCTTGGATGCTATTTTATATAATACATTACACAGCGAAATAGGCCGAAATTGAGTCAGACTTCGAGGGTCTTTGATTTTCGGAATTAGCACCAAAACCGTACTGTTTACCTCAGCTGGCAGAATCCCAGAATAAAAGAATTTCTTTATAGCATCACATACTGGTTGTTTCAAAATATTCCAATGCTTCACAAAAAAACCCCGCAGTGAAACCATCAGGGCCCGGTGATTTGTTCGGGTGCATCATGAACAGCGCCTACTCAATTTCCGAATCCGTAACCATTTTATCCAGTTGCTCATTCATTGTATCGGTCACTTTCCTTTGAACTAGATCAGTAACCTGCCCCGGCATGACAACCTCCTCCTTAGTAAAAAGGGTCTGGTAGAAATTGGTAGCCGCAGCCTCCAACTCAACTTGAGTTGACACGGTTGAGTCATCCTCCAAGGTAAGTGATTTAATTCTATTTTGTCTCGCACGATCCTTAGTTTTTGCATGAAAAAATGTGGTGTTCCTGTCCCCCTCCTTCAGCCACTGTATCCACGATCTCTGTTTTGCAATAATTTCTTCACGTGAAAGGAGTTCAGAGATCCGATTCATCAATACTTTTTCAGCTTGAGAAGGTCCTGATCGGATGGACCTAGCCCTCAAGCACTCCAATCGGCCCCTCATATTTTTCAACTGACGCCGCACATCACCAAATTCATTGCGGCTCCAACTTTGTAACCGTCTTCTGACACCACCAAGAGCATCAGATACAGCAGCCATATCTCCATTAGTCGGGATCCACGCTGACTCAACCGTATTAATATAGGTTTCGTGCCTTACCCAAGCATTCTCAAAACGAAAGGGTTTAGCACCTCCTTTCTCATCTGATGCTTCCACAGTTATAAGGAGCGCACAATGATCAGATTTAGTTGTCTGAATATGATTAACCCGTGTGTTTCCGAAAACCTCAATAAATTGATCATCACCGAAACCCCTGTCCAATCTGACTTTTATATTTTTATTTCCTTGTTGCCGATTGTCCCAGGTATAAGGAAGACCAGAATAACAAAGATCAATAAAACGGCACATATCAACTGTGTCGCGGAAATCCTCCATCATCCACTCTTCTCATTGCTTACCACCAAACTGCTCATTAGCATTTAGAACCTCATTAAAATCTCCAGAGCATAGCCATGGTATATCATACTCACCTCTTAGGAATTGTAATAACTCCCAACTCCTTTTCCTCCTAGATCTCATAGGATTCCCATAGAACCCCGTGAATCTCCACTCCACCGTACCGAGATGATGATTTTGAATCATGACATCAATATGAGAATTACTAAATGATTTCAAACTTACCACTGAATCATTGTTCCAGAACAATGCCAGTCCACCACTTTGGCCTTCAGACTTCACCGCTAAGGCATTCTGAAAACCAAACCGAAACCTCAAATTCTTCGCTCTCGTTTCAGACAGCTTTGTTTCCGAGAGAAAAACCAAGCTGGAGCGATGCAACTGTACGAAATTGCTAATTTCTTTAACTGTCTCGGAACACCCACATCCGCGACAGTTCAGACTCAACAGATTCATTGCTCCCGGCGGTCACCCTCGAGGGGACCGCCGATGTAGTATCATTTGATGCCGAGTTGCTTCCCAAATAAGATTTTTTGGGTTTCTTTGCTTGCCTGACCAATGAATTGCTCTGTGGTAATGGTGGTACTATTTCCTTGCTTGTGGTCGTTGGATTAGGAACCAACTCCTCAGCCTTCTCCATCATCAGATCATCGAAGTTGAGTTTTGTGGCCGCTGACCGTGAGTCTCCTTTCCTATCCGCCACAATGGCAACTGTCCCTAGATCAGTACCTTGCTTAAGAGGGCTAGACGCCGTATCACTGAAATCATCGTCCTCATTATCCATCTCGGATGAGTTGCGTTTTCGAGCAAAATAATCTTGGTCTCTCCCCCTTCCACGCCCTCCACTTCTTCCAGAAAAACCTCCTCTAAAACCAAACTGTCCAGATTGTACTCTTCTTTTTGCAATTAGCCATTTACCATATTGTAGTGACTTTTGATCATGAATTCCATCTCCACACTCTTCGAGATCATGTCCCATAATTCCGCAGACGTCACAAAAGTACCCAATCTTCTCGTATTTAACATGCAAAAGCTCACGTTTTCCACCAACATTGAGTGGAACAAAGCGTATTAGGGGTGCATTTACCTCAATGCTTGCTCTGATCCGAACATAACCGCCCTCAAAATATCGTGTTGGCTTCATTTCCACGCTCATAATTTTCCCAATTCTCCTAGCAAGCTCATCCACAATCTTATTCACACGGTATAGCTCCGGTATTGCATGAATCTGTGCCCAAATCAATGTCCGATCAAGCTTGATCTCCTTGGGGTTGCATAATCCATCATTCAGCCATAACCACAACTAGTTTCTTATATAGCCAGGGTCCTTGCGTCATAACCTTGTTCCAATCCCCAAGACAAAAGAACTTGAAAGTGAATAAATTGTCGTCCACCTCTCTCATCTCAGCTTCATGTGCTAAGCCCCACACTCCCCTCAAAGTATCAAAAATAGCCGCAGCGGAAACGGGTTTTGCTGTATGGACCCGAGCCACAGCGAGCCACCTCGATTGCTTCTTCAATTCCTTCAGATCATCCACTCCAATGAAAACGTCATCGAGTTCACCTTCTCGTAGCTCCAAGTTTTGGAGAGCCCGAGCAAGAGCATCATCATCTTGTCCTCTTCTAGAACCCCCCCGGTTCCCTTCAGTCGCCGAACTCATGATTACCTTTCGAACGCCTGAACCCTAGATCGCTTCTGAGGTCTTCACTGCGAGCGCGAGACCGTGATCAAGGGCAAGGATAAACAGACGGAAACCTCTTGTCCCCCGGACCGAAGCCGAGTCGAATCCAACCACCGGAAGTCACCAATCTCACTTCGGGACAGAGGTGACCGAAGGAGCCAGAAACCCTAGTCGCCTCTAGAGTCGCCTCTAGAGCGCTAGGTCCAAACGTTTTTTCTTCAAGCAGGTTTGCAGCGTCAGCGGCATTGTCTTATTAAGACAATGCGCTTATTCGGTGTCATTTTGTGCATTCTGAGTCCGCGATGGATAAAAAAAAAATATTAAGACAATGCGCTTATTCGGTGTCATTTTGTGCATTCTGAGTCCGCGATCGATATAAATAACCTATTGACGGTCCACTGGTCGCCGGTAGTGGATTTCCACTTACCTGGTGGCGGCAAGTGTGTCAAAATCAGTGTTCTAAACAGCTCACATAAACTGCGCTTCAAAGTTGGCGGCGGCAAGAGTCGTTGCAGACGTGCCGGGGACTCATCGTCGCTTACCTCCTTGGCTGACATATATCCAGCTCGCTTGGCCATATAAATTCTGTCCCAAGCCTAGTTATTCAGCACAGTACATAAGTACGTAACCCAAGCAATCATTCGCAACGCGCGCGGTCATGAGCAGCGAGCCAGCAGACACGGCGCCGTTGGTGGTGGTGGTGGTGGACGCGCGGTACTGCGTGCCGGCGGCGACAGCGTTTGCGGTGACCAAGACGATCAGCGTGACGGGGCGCGACTTCACCGTGACCGATGTGCGCGGCGCGGCGGTGATGCAGGTGGAGGCGGCCGTCTTCAGCTTCCTGCAGCACCGTTCCCTCCTCCTCGACGCCGCGTCGCGCCGCCCCGTGCTCACCATGCAGGACTCCACCTACTTCGCCAGCACAAGGTGGGAGGCGTACAGGGGGGACAGCACCAGCCGGCGGAACCTGCTCTTCGTCGCCGTGAAAACTTCGCCCGTGCAGCTGGCCAGGACCAAGATCCGGGTGTTCCTCGCCGGCAACGCGTCCGGCGAACGTGTCCCCGACTATGTTATCGGCGGCAGCTACTACGCGGGCGCGTGCACCGTCTCCGCTGGAGCCGGCGGCGAGTCCGTCGACGTCATCGCGCGGATCACTCGCCAGAACACGGCCGGCGGTACGCTCCTCGGGCGGCACACGTACACCGCGAGAATCAACCCGGGCGTCGACCAGGCGTTCATCCTCGCGCTCACCGTGATTCTGGTCCAGATGCATCACTAGCACGGGAACTCGATCTCATGTCTGGAGTCTGGACCAAGCCAGAACTGAACAACTGCTGCCAATTTAATTTGTTCGTTTTCATCAAACAACGTCACATGGATGTAAACTTGAAAAGCTTTGAGCTGTTTGTCACTTCAATTCACCGCATCGAAAGATGGCTCAGATTTTAATTTTCTTTCTATGGTGCCATGTTACCTTCTGCCGGCAAAACTAAATATTCCAATTGACTGTCAGAAAATCGTCCTTCTCGCCGCAGACGGATACGCCCACACACAAAATTGATATGATTTTTTTTTCCAACCGGAAACTGTCCCCTTTCCATTAACTTTCATCAACGGAAATACAAGTGTTCGAAAACATAACAAGAAGGAGAAAGGGGCAGCTAACTGGTAGGAAAACCCGCTGCACGATCTCGACTCGAGATACGTACTACAGGAAAAAAAACCTACCACCTAAACTACCAAAACAAAAGGATACCAGTACGATATAGAGTACACACAGGGAACCGGCAAAAGTCGCCACCACATACAAAACAGAACCAACAACAACCAGCAAGTCTAAACATCACAGTCGTCGAACACAGCAGGCAACAAAGCTTCATTCAGTCCGTTGATCCGTCAGTGATACAGAGAACCCCCACAGCAGTCCTCATGTCGCTGCATCGAGCTGCAAGCCATGCTGCCTTACGCAACAGCTGTCCCGCGCCTTCTCTGATCTTCTCACTGTCACTAGCTTCATAGAGGCCTGCCCAATAACACAACAAAGAACAAATATTGAAAACAGTAGTTACAGGTGATCTAACCACCTTTTTTTCAAACGTAATAGCATTCCTGGTGGACCAGATAGCCCAGCAGACAGCCGCGAGAAGAAGTATATGGAATTTATATCTTCCAGGGAAAAATCTATGAAACCAAGCAGTGCTCTGCCACAGGTTTCTAGGGCAGGTAGTAGTCTCAACCATCCCCCCGAGAGCCCCCCAGATCACCTTGGCATGGGAACACTCGAAAAACAAGTGAGAATCCGTTTCCAGGTTGTTACAGAAAGAGCAAGTAGGGTTCCCTAACCAATTCCTCCTCTTAAGGTTATCCCTAGTAAGGATCGTATCCCTGAAAAGTTGCCAGAGAATTTTTTTGATTTTTAAAGGGATTCTAGCTTTCCAAATCCACCTATTATCAGAGCCGGATAAATTCGATTCCAGGAAGCAATACACCGATTTGGTCGAAAATCTCCCATTAGTATTAAAGGACCAAGTGATTTGGTCATCCTCATTCACTCTCGGTCTATCATACAACTTGGCTACAATCAGGCGAAAACCGACGTCTAAAAGGCAACTCACAATTATGAGATAACACCTTCTCTACTGTCCAATCTTGAGCATGACAGATATCAAAAAGACCAGGATAGGAGACACACAGGGAACATCCATCCAACAAAGCATCTTTCCAAAAACGAACTATATTACCTTTCCCCAAAATAACTTTTCTCCCAGCCATGTAAACATCTTTAACTTTCATCAAAGCTTTCCAACAAGGAGAGTCAGTAACTCTTCCTTTCACAGAAGCCATCGTTTTACCTCTAAGGTACTTGGCAGTGACAATTTTTTGCCACAACCCGTTTTGAGTTTCCAATTTCCACCACCATTTACAAAGTAAACTAATATTTTGTCGATGAATATTTTTCACACCCAAACCACCTTTGTTTTTAGAGCGGCACACCCTCACCCATTTAACCATATGATACTTTTTCTTTTTACTCCTCCCAGCCCAGAAAAACCTCCTCCTGTGTTTGTCTAACTTCTCAATAAACGACTTGCTCAAAAGAAACATCGACATATAGTACATAGGTATCCCAGTGAGACTAGAATCCAGCAGAGTCAACCTACCACCTGAGGAAGCAGCATCACTAATCCACCCCCCCCCAATTTTTTTAGCATCTTACCATCCAAAAAGTCCCAGTCAATCATTTTCAGGTTAGAAAACGTAATAGGAACCCCTAGATACTTCAAAGGCAACTGACCTACATTGCAATTGAACATATTAGAGTAAAAGGAAGCGACATCATTATCACCTCCAACCAGATAAACCTCACTTTTTTCAAAGTTTATTTTCAGCCCTGACATTAGTTCAAACAGGTGAAGCAGGAGTTTCAGGTTAATAGCTTTATCCACATCATGAGAAAGGCATAACACCGTGTTATCGGCATACTGGAGAATTGCAATCCCAATAGTCACCAAGTCAGGAGCCATCCCACAAATCAAACCGTTGGCTTGTGCTTGAAGCACCATCTGGGCCAGAACCTCTCCCACCATGTTAAAGAGGGAGGGCGATAGTGGGTCCCCCTGTCTCACCCCTTTTGCACTTTGGAAATAATTCCCAGTTTAATTGTTAATTTTCACACTAACAGTCCCATTATGGAGGATTTGCTGTATCCAGGAACACCAGGTGTCATTGAAACCTCTAGCTTTAAAGCAACACAAGAGGAAGTCCCAATTAACTTTGTCATAGGCCTTTTCGAAATCGAGCTTCAAAACTATGCCAATTTGTTTTTTAACATGGGCATGATGTATAATTTCATGAAGAGAGGAGATGCCATCCATGATATTTCTGTTTTTAATAAAAGCACTTTGATGAATACTAAACAACTTAGAGGCAAAAGGTTCAAGCCTGAGAGTGAGAGTTTTAGTAATTAACTTGTAGATACATCTAAGAAGGCAAATAGGTCAAAATTGCTAGATTTTGTTTGCTTCTGCAACTTTAGGGAGAAGAGTTATCACTCCATAGTTTAGGCGTTGGACATCTAGTTGACCCCGGTGGAAGTGATCAAATAAACGCACAACATCATTCTGGACCACCCCCCAACAGTGTTGATAAAATTCAGTAGGGATATTATCAAGACCAGGAGCTCTGTTAATATCCATAGAAAATAAAGCCTTCTTCACTTCTTCCAAGGAAAAAGGTTTCGTAAGAGTCTCATTATCCTCAACAGATAAATTTCCATTGTTTGACCACAAAGAGGGAGATAGATCAAACAAGTTACCAGTAGCTGGTCCAAATAGGTTTTTGTAGTACTGAGTAGCCAAATTGAGGAGATTGTTAGTCCCTTCCACTACAACCCCATTATTTTCTAACGAGAGGAGAGATTTCTTTCTTTTTCTGCCGTTTGCGATTTTGTGGAAGTAAGAGGTATTTAAATCCCCCTGTAACAACCACCTCGCATGGGCCCATTGATACCAATAGGATTCTTCCTCATCATCCATTTTAAAAATCTCAACCTGGATAATAGATCTTCTACTCAACAAGTCAGGAGACAAATCACATATTTCCTCCATTTGTTCCGACTTATCCAACTCTTCCCTAAGTTATTTTTTATTTTTCTTGAAATTGCCAAAAATGTTAGAACCCCATCCCTTAAAATATTTTTTAAACCTCTTGAGTTTGATATTAATGATATCAATAGGATCCACACTGTGCACAGGTTGCCCCCAAATTTCAGCAACTTTTGGCAAAAAATCGTCATTAGATAGCCAGGAAATGTCAAATTTGAATTCTCTCTTAGCATGAACCACCTTGATATCCCCTGAATCTAATAACAACATATTGTGATCAGATTGGTCCCTCACCAATTTTCTAACCAAAGCCATAGGGAAAAGTTGTTCCCAACCAGTGGACATAAGAACCCTATCCAACTTTTCGAGGGTAGGGTCTCTCTGTTTGTTAGACTAGGTATATTTATCCCCCACCATGTCAATCTCTCATAAGAAAAAGGAATTAATCACATAATTGAAAATCCCCGAGGAAGGGGGCAAAACAGTAGGTTTATTCTTCTCTGACATGTTTCTCAGGATGTTAAAGTCCCCCCCCCCCCACAATAAAAGGACAGTCCACCGAGTTGCAAAAGGAAGCTAACTCAGCCAAGAAATTATTCTTTAATTCCTCATGTGCTGGGCCATATACCACTCCACAGGCCCACCTGCATTTCTTTTTTTATCCCAAAGATAAACCATAATCATATGTTTACCCAGCTTTATATTTTGAACCTCCAAGGAGTCATATTTAAAACCACAAAGGATACCCCCAGATTTGCCAACTGAAGGAATCCATTTCCAGAAAAAATTATTCCCTGGATCAATTTTTCTAAAGAAACCAGGAGATTACTTTTGTTTCATAGTTTCCAATAGAACAATGAAATCTAAATTGTTTTCACAAATAGTATCCATGATACAAGTGGATATGCCCTCCTTACCCGCACCCCTAATATTCCAGAAACCACCCATCATTTAAACTTATGAGGCATTTTTTTCTGTCTGACAGGCCTACCAGGAACCATGGTAGCCGTGTCACTCTCCTTCTGCTTTCTAGTAATAGGACGAGAATCCACCACATTAGATTTCTTTTTTAACAATTTTTTTCTTTCTTAGATTTGACCACAGTGAATGATTCATCTAGTTCTCCATCACTAAGCCAAGTCAGACTCAAAGGGGTCCTCACACCATTATCATGTACAGTGACTAAAGGAATATCTGAAATAGACATGTTTTTCTCAGTTAAGCTAGCTCTAGATTTTTTCAGCTCTCTCACTACAAGAAATATGTCAACTAGTGACCTTCTGCCGATGACCGTAAAAAAATTGGTCACATATGTTGAGTCAATTGATTGAGAGAGTGTATACATGTAACTGAGTTGGTCACAATACAAACAAAAGGGGTTTCCTTCCCTATTCTGCCCTGACTGAGACCAATTTAAGTGGTCATGGTGCCTTATTTGCCAAATCACCGCCTATGTGTCATAGCTGGACCCACCACAGCTCAGCAATTTCGCCTACATGTCGTGGTAGAAACGGGTACTAGGCCAGCTTAGCAATTTTCTCTTACATGCCATGTAGGCAGGGTCCACGTGGAAGCACACACAGGATTCTTTAACATTAATTCGCATTTTTCGCATAAAAATGCGGAGGGAGGGTTCGAACCCAAGACCTCCCTCCACCCAGCCGCGCTCCACTCCGCCTAACCAATAGGCCACCAGCTCGCTCGTGTTAGTATAGCCAAACGACATGCTTTTTAGCTGAAATCGCGGTCATGTGCCTTGCCTCCGCAGGGAATAAGGGCAGTCCCATTCATGATCCTCAGCCTGGCCTAGGGAATAGAGAGGCCGGATGCACGCCCGGTCGGCCTGCTTAAAGCCTGGGCCGATTCGGTTGGCTTTTTTTTCTTTCTTTTTATTCTTTTTTTTGTTTTCTTTTATAGTTTTTGATTTTAAACTCTAATTTTAACCAAATAAATTTTATTTTTTTCCCAAAAATGTCCTAAGTCATTATATAGTATTAAGAAATGTTTTTATCCAATAAAATATAAAAATCTATTTTTTGATTTTTTTGAACCTTTTATGCCGATTTCTTAAAACCGTCAAAACGGGGGACATGACCGTTCGTACCTAGGGGTTGAATCTTGATGAACTATTGGTGAATCTATGTTGAAATAGGTACTTGGGAACCTAAAAATGATTTTTGCGAAAAATCACGAGCAAACTACGAGGCACCTGTAGTTCAAATTTGGCCCGGTTTCATCTGAATCGGCTGAAATTTGTCTTTTTCAAAAGAGGTGGATGGAAAGATTTTTAGAGGAACTAATTTGGTTATTTTAAGATAAAATGTGGTCTAATATTTTTAGAATTTTATGTGGTACAATTTTGGAACATATTTTTTGTAGATGCTTCACAAGAAAACCCGTTTTCGACACTCCGGAAATGGGAAATGGTATTTTTATTCGACGAAAAATAAAACTTTCTTCGGCAACATTGTTAGTTGTTCCAATATGCATCTTTTTGTGGAATATATGAACATTTAAACAAACTATGCCATGGATGTGGCCATAACATCCGTCATTTCGCCCGAAAGCCATGAATCTTCGTACGAGATAGCTCATTTCTGTGAACACATTTCCCACCAAATTGCCGTATTCCAAGTTTATTATTTTTGGTGGATACTAGGACATATATAACAACACCACGCGAATATCTTGCATCGTTTCGAGTATTTTTGAATTTTCTGGAATTTTCTAAGCCGGTTTCGGGAAACCGTCAAAACGGGGGACATGACCGTTCACACCTAGGGGTTGAATCTTGATGAACTCTTGGTGTATATATGTTTAAATAGGTACTTGGGTACATAAAAATGATTTTTGCAAAAAATCACGTGCAAACTACGAGGCACCTGTAGTTCAAATTTGGCCCGGTTTCACCTGAATCGGCAGAAATTTGTCTTTTTCAAAAGACGTGTATTTTGGGCTATTGAGAGGTAGTAAGTTTGTTATTTGTATATAAAATATGACATAATATAATTATAATTTTACTTTGTACATTTTTGCAACATATTTTGTGTATGTGCTTCACAGAAAAAGCCAGTTTTTACACTCCGGAAAGGGAAAATGGTATTTGTATTCAACGAAAAATAAAACTTTCATCGTAAACATTGTTAGTTGTACCAATATGCATCTTTGTGTGGAATATGGTCACATTTAAACAAACTATGCCATAAATGTGGCCATAACATCCGTCATTTCGCCCGAAAGCCATGAATCTTCGTACGAGATAGCTCATTTCTGTGAACACATTTTCCACCAAATTGTCGTATTCCAAGTTTATTATTTTTCGTGGATACTAGGACATATATAACAACACCACGCGAATATCTTGCATCATTTCGAGTATTTTTGAATTTTCTGGAATTTTCTAAGCCGGTTTCTGGAAACGGTCAAAACGGGGGACATGACCGTTCACACCTAGGGGTTGAATCTTGATGAACTCTTGGTGTATCTATGTTGAAATAGGTACTTGGGTACCTAAAAATAATTTTTTTCAAAAAATAAAGAGAAAACTACGAGGCACATGTAGTTCAAATTTGGCCCGGTTTCAGCTGAATCGGCATAAATTTGTCTTTTTCAAAAGAGGTGTATTTTGAGCTATTGAGAGGTAGTAAGTTTGTTATTTGTAGATCAAATATTACATAATATAATTAGAATTTTACTTTGTACATTCTGCAACATATTTTGTGTATGTGCTTCACAAAAAAAGCCAGTTTTGACACTCCAGAAAGGGAAAATGGTATTTGTATTCAACGAAAAATAAAAATTTCATCGTGAACATTATTAGTTGTACCAATATGCATCTTTCTTTTGAATATGGTCACATTTAAACAAACTATGCCATGAATGTGGCCAAAACATCCGTCATTTCGCCCGAAAGCCATGAATCTTCGTACGAGATAGCTCATTTCTGTGAACACATTTTCCACCAATTTGTCGTATTCCAAGTTTATTATTTTTAGTGGATACTAGGACATATATAACAACACCACGCGAATATCTTGCATCGTTTCGAGTATTATTGAATTTTCTGGAATTTTCTAAGTCGGTTCCGGGAAACGGTCAAAACGGGGGACATGACCGTTCACACCTAGGGGTTGAATCTTGATGAACTCTTGGTGTATCTATGTTGAAATAGGTACTTGGGTACCTAAAAATTATTTTTTTTCAAAAAATAAAGAGAAAACTACGAGGCACATGTAGTTCAAATTTGGCCCGGTTTCAGCTGAATCGGCAGAAATTTATCTTTTTCAAAAGAGGTGTATTTTGAGCTATTGAGAGGTAGTAAGTTTGTTATTTGTAGATCAAATATAACATAATATAATTAGAATTTTACTTTGTATATTTTTGCAACATATTTTGTGTATGTGGTTCACAAAAAAAGCCAGTTTTGACACTCCGGAAAGGGAAAATGGTATTTGTATTCAACGAAAAATAAAAATTTCTTCGTGAACATTATTATTTGTACCAATATGCATCTTTTTGTGGAATGTGGTCACATTTAAACAAACTATTCCATGAATGTGGCCAAAACATCCGTCATTTCGCCCGAAAGCCATGAATCTTCGTACGAGATAGCTCATTTCTGTGAACACATTTTCCACCAAATTGTCGTATTCCAAGTTTATTATTTTTTGTGTATACTAGGACATATATAACAACACCACACAAATATCTTGCATCGTTTCGAGTATTTTTGAATTTTCTGGAATTTTCTAAGCCGGTTTCGGGAAACGGTCAAAACGGGGGACATGACCGTTCACACCTAGGGGTTGAATCTTGATGAACTCTTGGTGTATCTATATTGAAATAGGTACTTGGGTACCTAAAAATAATTTTTTCAAAAAATAAAGAGAAAACTACGAGGCACATGTAGTTCAAATTTGGCCCGGTTTCAGCTGAATCGGCAGAAATTTGTCTTTTTCAAAAGAGGTGGGTGGAAAGATTTCTAGAGGAAGTAATCTGAGTTTTTGTTGATAAAATGTGGTCTAGTACCTTCATATTTTTTTCTGTACAACTTTGGAACATATTTTTGGTAGATGCTTCACAAAAAAACCCGTTTTCGACACTCCGGAAATGGGAAATGGTATTTTTATTCAACGAAAAATAAAACTTTCTTCGGCAACATTGTTCGTTGTTCCAATATGCATGTTTGTGTGGAATATGGGCACTTTTAAAGAAACTATGCCATGGATGTGGCCATAACATCTGTCATTTGGCCCGAAAGTCATGAATCTTCGTAGATGATTGCTCATTTTTGTGAACACTTTTTCGAGATAACTTCCGTATTCCAAGTTTATTAATTTTTGGTGGATACTAGGTCACTTATTACGACACCACGCGAAGGTCTTGCATCATTTCGTGTTTTTTTGAATTTTCTGGAATTTTCTAAGCCGGTTTCTCGAAACGGTCAAAATGGGGGACATGACCATTCGTACCTAGGGGTTTAATCTTGATGAACTATTGGTGTATCTATGTTGAAATAGGTACTTCATTACCTAAAAATTATTTTTTCAAAAAATCACGAGCAAACTACGAGGCACCTGTAGTTCAAATTTGGCCCGGTTTCACCTGAATCGGCTGAAATTTGTCTTTTTCAAAATAGGTTGATGGAAAGATTTGTAGAGAAACTAATTTGGTTATTTGTATATAAAATGTGGTCTAATATTTTTAGAATTTTATGTGGTACAATTTTGCAACATATTTTTGGTAGATGCTTCACAAAAAAAACCGTTTTCGACACTCCGGAAATGGGAAATGGTATTTTTATTCGACGAAAAATAGAACTTTCTTCGGAAAAATTGTTAGTTGTTCCAATATGCATCTTTGTGTGTAATATGGGAACATTTAAATAAACTATGCCATGAATTCGGCCATAACATCCGTCATTTGGCCCGAAAGCCATAAATCTTCGTAGATGATAGCTCATTTTTGTGAACACTTTTTCGAGATAACTTCCGTATTCCAATTTTATTATTTTTGATGGATACTAGGTCACTTATTATGACACCACGCGAAGGTCTTGCATCATTTCGATTTTTTCTGAATTTTCTGGAATTTTCTAAGGCGGTTTCTTAAAACAGTCAAAACGGGGGACATGATCGTTCGTACCTAGGGGTTGAATCTTGATGAACTATTGGTGAATCTATGTTGAAATAGGTACTTGGGTACCTAAAAATGATTTTTGCAAAAGATCACGAGCAAACTACGAGGCACCTGTAGTTCAAATTTGGCCCGGTTTCAACTGAATCGGCAGGAATTTGTCTTTTTTAAAAGAGGTGGGTGGAAAGATTTCTAGAGGAAGTAATCTGAGTTTTTGTTGATACAATGTGGTCTAGTACCTTCATATTTTTTTCCGTACAATTTTGGAACATATTTTCTGTAGACGCTTCACAAAAAAACCCGTTTTCGACACTCCGAAAATGGAAAATGGTATTTCACCCGCTTAATGTAGAAAATTGTGTGTTATTTTCAATTCAACATCATTATGACATTTTGCATTTATCTCACATTGGAGAAATGTAAATTCCGTGAGATCTTAAAGTTTCCTATATTTTGAAGTGTGTTTTTTTACTTCAAACTATTTAGGATAGTTGGATCTAATTTTTATTATCTAACAAAAAGAAAACAAAAAAACAGCATATTGGGCAGACAGGCGGCTTGGCCCAGCTAGCCTAGCTCTCACGCTGCAATCCCAAATCGAAACCCTAGGCCTGTTAGACAGCCACTCTGGCCCAGCTAGCCTAGCTCTCACCTCGAGCCGTCAGATGCTGATCTGACCGCCGTGCTTTCTTGCGAGCGCGTCGGATGCCGATTAAACGAACGCGCGTCGGAAACCATAGCTTATTCCCATCTCCCATACTCTCTCCCGACGGCGCCACCGAAAGCCCATTCCCCGTCCTCCCTGGCGACGACGGCGGAACCACTCGCTCGTGATCCCCACCTCCCTCCTCTCGTCTCTCTCCCGTCAGATCCCAACCTACCCACCCACCCCATCGACCCCCTCTCGCAGCTCACATCAACGGAGCCGCCGCCAGCCAGCGACCACTCCAGATCCCCACCTCCCTCCTCTCGTCTCTCTCCCGTCAGATCCCAACCCGATGGAGAAACCCAAGCACCCAATCGCCCGGAGTTCCGCAACCGAGCCGCAACCAAGCCGCAATTACATATCTCGGGGATCTATCTTTCTTTCTTAGTGGATGGAGTCCATGATGATTTCGTAAAGAATCCGTTCTTGCTCGTTCTTTTCGCTTCCGCAGCCGAAGCAGATCCACAAGATCAAGGACTTCCTCCTGACGGCGCGGCGGAAGGACGCGCGGTCGGTGCGGATCAAGAGGACCACGGACGCTGTCAAGTTCAAGGTGTGCGGCTCCAGGTACCTCTACACCCTCTGCGTCTTCGACGCCGACAAGGCCAACAAGCTCAACCAGTCCCTCCCACCAGGTTCGTGTGCTCCCACCCTTCTCCTTTGATGCTTGGTTGCGTACTATATGTTCTTGTGCTCTGACTAGTGACTAAGTCACTGATAATAGTACAAATAAGGAGACAAGTAAACATAGATAATACAGAACCGCTAACCATTAGTAGATTCTAAGAGGTTAATTAATTCAATCCAGGTTTTTCTGTTTGCTACATTGGCGGGGTTTACTGTATCAAGATTTTGAGCACAGAAATAGAATATTCCCTTATTTCTCCCACAACATGATTATGTAGTATATTCACACCAGTAACATGGATCATTAACCTCTTGCACAATAATAATCAAATAGTTTATTACTTGAGTTATCACATCATCGATGGTAATTCCATGGACAAATCCAGTAGTAATGATGCAAACTCATGTTGAAAACAGTGAATTAGCTTGTAATTTTTTGAAGGAAAATCTCTAACACTGAGCCTAAATAGAAAAGGGAAATTGGGAGAATAAATCATGTTTGATACGTGTACAAAAGAATCATGTGCATGCATACGAAAAAAATGAACAGTTTTGAACTCGATCTATGTAGTAAAAATATGAGGGAAAAATGATATTACCATGAAAAATGTATTGTACACATTAATCTCCTTCATTACTTGCAGAGTTATAGGGTACTTCCATTCATATCGCTTAGCCTTTTCAAGAGCGTAGTTCTTCTGTGCTTCACTTACTGGCGGCCTCTGCGACAATACTGCTGGTTGTCTTTGGACTTTAACGATGGCTCAAAGTGCAAGTCTTGCAACAAGACAGAGAAACGTATAGGAAACAATTGTTTGGCCTAAATGCATTGTAAATTTAGAGTAAAGTTACATTCAGTAATATTTCATTTAGAGTTTGTTTGTAGTAAGATTAAATTCCTACTCTTGATCATGAGTGAGTTTTTATATTAGATCCTGATGGTGAATCAATATGAACAGTGGCTACTGTGCAACGCAATTACACCTGCTCTATTTCTGTATGGAAATGCCAACTAGTAGTGTTTCTCAGGACAGTTCGTTCATGTTATGTTTGACACATACAAGAGTGAATGCGGAGACTCGTTATTCTTTAGGACATATCTGTCATGTTTGATCTGGATTCCATAACCATGGTTTAGAAAATTCCGCAGTAAACATGCAGACATGCACCTCTAGTTTAATGCTACTTTCAAATTTTACTTGCGCTGCGAAAATTTGTACCAGCTACTATACTTCATATGGAGAATTTTAATTTTTGGTTGCACAGTAAAACATATGTGGTGGAATCTATTCTTCTGTTATAACCTTAAGCTATCAATTAGTAGTAAAGCATGCTACGTGTTCCATTACAAAGTTTCTTTTAGAAATGCAATCAGTTATCTGTTCTGCTCATTAGTTTTACTAAAACACATAGCTTTGTATGTTGTTTAAGTAGGAGCTGATATTCTACATTACTTCATTTATTTGTTTTGCACATTGGTTTGTATGGTGGATATATGTTTGGTCTCTATCTAATCCATTTATTCGATTATTCTCTCACAGAATCCGCCGTGGATCTACAAGTACTACCAGGTCGCCCATGACACCACTGCCTTCCAGGTCATGTTTGCTTGCCTACTCCCTCCCCCCCCCCTCAGATCTTGGATTGGTTTTAGATATTGGTGTACCTGATCATGCGAATTCTCGGCACTAGTTATATTTTTCTCAAATACAAAATAAGCTGCTCCTTTCGGTTATGGCATAAGGCTAGTTACTGGTTCTGTCATCCATGTTCGTTTTGAATAATTTTATTTCATAACTTAAAAGATACTTGTGCTTTTAACTGTATACACAAAAATCAAACTAGTGATAGCAGAATATGCAGAACTTAAGTTGGGCTTCCTTCAATTTACTCAAGTGTTCTTGAGACATTTAGGGATAGCAGAATATAGCTTCTAGCTTGTTTCTAGTAAGATTAAACTACTACTTGTGATCATGAGTGATTTTTTAAATTTGATGCTGATGGTGAATCAATATGACCAGTGGCTAATATGTGCACTGCCATGAACTAAAGTTGGTCTTCCTTCATTCTACACAAGTGTTCTTGAGACATTTTCAGATTTTTGTCAGGTCTGCTCTGATATGCTCCTATGCGCTGGTACTACTGGGAGCGACACACAGGATGGCGAGGCGCTAGGCGAGGAGGACAAGATCTCTCAGCCCGGCTCGACAAAACGGCACCTTGGAGATGGCGGAGATCAGCTGAGTAGGAGAAAGAAAGGGCCGTAGTACCGGAGTACCGCCCAGCTTCGTGTTGCCCGCCGGGGAAAGGTAAGGAAGAATCTTGCCCGATCAACCTTGTTTTTGTGCTCCTGTTGTTCTTTGCACTATGTGATTCTGTGCTTTTACGGTCTGGTGAGATGCTGCTGGTACCAGGACTTGAATCCATCTTCTCTGTGTCCAGGGATCTATTGCTGCTAGTGCGCGGAGGAGAAGCTGGGCGATGGAGGTTCCGTTGCTGGCCCCAGCAGCAGCAAATGATAATCTGGATGGGTGATGGAGGTGGAGGTGCAGTTGCTGGGATCTGGATGGGCAATCTAGCATATGGGTTGTAAATTGAGTTATTCTGGGCGATGGTAGCATGCATTGGTTGTAAATATGTGCCGATGGAGTTGCGCTCGTTGGGGATTCTGGATGAAGTGTTTCCCAGTGCGGATGCATGGGTTGTAAATGGAGTTATTATGTCATTTAGCAGATTTTGGCTGGATTATTCTTGGTTTATTTAAAATGTGTGAAATAGAAATTTGTGCTTATAAATGTGTGAAATAATAATAGTACTAGACTTCAAAAAGCCCTTGGCCAGCAAGAAATACTCAGCAAAAAGGCCACGGCCCAGAACAGAAATCTCGAAAGAAATGCTCTACAAATGGGCCAAGGCCCAGCACAGAAAGCCTGATCGAAGTTGACTTCTAAAAGGAATTACCCTGAAAATTAAAAGGCCATGTAGACATCCAAAATTGTGAAGGAAAAAAAATTAAATGGGCTAGGCCCATATAGAAGGCTGAAATGGACCGGGCTGACTCTGTGCCATGTCAGTTTTGCCACGTTGGATCCGACGTGGCTTGGTCAGAGTATGAGCGACCAAAACAATTGGTCACATAGTCCATGACCTTCTATTTTGGCTATAGAAGGTCACAATGGTTCAATTGCGACGCCCGTAACCTGACCAACCGGTTTTGGTCACAGAAAGGTCACATTTGATCGTACGTGACCATTCGGTGACCAATATTGAGAGTCACATTATAGCATATTTCTTGTAGTGTCTAAGTATGTCAATATTATCAAATTTATCAGAGGGTATATTAATTCCCATCATAGCCGCACGAAACATGATTTCAAGATTGGATAGAACAGAAAACGAGTTAGAGGACCGAGCAGCAGAATTATACTCACTTTCCAGGTTTCTTTTTTTCGAAGCTGCAGCTGCTCTCTCCCTGACGTCCATCATCTACCTTGTTTGATCCCGAGCCCCATCAACAGCACCATCTCTAGATTTTTCCTCTACCCTCCCCCCGTCACCATGATCAGCAAAGGGGGTAGACTGGACAGAGTAAGAGATAGCAGTGGTCCCCTCATTTGGACTGGAACTCTCGATCTCTGTGACAGTAGGATCAGCAGGCCAGGAGTCTCCCACAACCACAGCAGCATATGACAGTGTTAATTTTTTTCTTGCCCAACATTCTCTAAGGGACAATTTTCTTTTTCCACCATAGGGGTAATAGGTGCCTGCACCTTCCCCTCTCCTAACTTAGGAGCCAATTCTTCCTCCATCATCGAGTTGCCAGGGGATAAGAGACCTGTCTCAGGAATCTTACCCTCATCAAGGCTGTAAGCTTTTTTGTCTGTCATTTTGCTCCTGTTCTCTATCGCAATCACATCAATCAATAGTCCTTCATCTTCCTCGCTCTCCTCTTCAGATTCATGTTCAGGGACCACAGGAAGCAGTTTTTGGCAATGGGATCTCCCAAAACCAGTCCCCACAAAACTGGTTGAGGCATTTTGACTATCAGATGATGCAGATGAATCTTCTTTATACTGTTCCCCCCTGTGTCTCTTAGGGGAAGGATGCGTTGAAGATTCACTCACAGGAATTGAAACATGAGTAACAGGAGGCCCTTGAGTCACAATACTATCAACCTCATACAGAAAATCATAAAAATACTCTCCCAGGACACCTTCTGCAGATTTAGGGAGCCTGGTTATATCCCTGCGACCCAACAAAATACGACAGTATTCTGGTTTGTGCAAGGCAGCTTGATCAATTTCCAGTGTTACCCCCACCAAAGACCCAACATAGGCAACGTTTGCATCACATCTTTTGTCTACATGGATATTGCGAACCTTCACCCAGGCTTTGTGCAACACGCCTTTGGCTCCTACAGCAGCAGACTAGGGGGCTAGGTGAAGTACAACATTACAGAGCTTCATCTCCATACGTCCACCGAAATAACATGTTCTTTCTACCTCCCTAGGGCTAGGAAACCGCATAGTGAATTGATTAGCATTAATCCTCCTCGCAGTACAGCGCCAACTAGATCGCAAGTACTCTGTGAATTCTTGCTCTAACTCCCTAGTAGTAGGATCCCCTTCAACTACAGTGATAACCAAACTAGAAGTCCTTTCCTTCTCTTGCCTAGCAGTGGACACATCAGGGAGGAAGAAGAAACCCTGCCCAAGGGACTGAAAACCGCACATTGCTGCCACACATTCCCAGGGAAGAACTGCTTGACAAATTTGACGCATATGTCCCAGTTTCCCACATCTCTCACATCGGACCGTGGGACAACGTGCAGGCAAATGTCCACTTACATTGCAATTTAGGCAGGGGACTGCACCTGCGGGCGGGGACCCTGAAGGCCTCGCAGGTGCATTCGGAGGAGGAGGATTCTTCATCACCTGCTTGGCCTTGTTCCCACCTTCCCGAGCTGCAGCTGCCTCCCACCGATTTGCTCCAGATCCGGCAGCACTCCCGCTACTCCCGGATGGGGGGTCTCTGTGCCAAACCAGATTGCGTCCTGGCGGCTCCTGAGATGCGTTTCCGCGGCTTCCCCCGGCACCTCCGCCACCTCCTCCTCGCCGCCCCGCAAACCGCCCACCTCTGTCACCCATCCTCTCCACCTGCGCGCCCACCCGCAGCTGCTAGCACGGAGGTGAGGCCGCTACCTGGGCGTACGATCTCTCGTCACCCCTCACCTTCCCCCTCCACCACCCAAATGAATCCGCCGGCGCCGCCTCGCTCGCCCTCAAAAAGGCTAGTTTGAGAGGAGTCTAGAACTAGAAATAGAAAGAAGGCTAAAATGCACATGATCCAAATAAGGAGCGGAAGCGGAGATCTTGAATCGAGAAAGTGGCCTTTTCTATATGAAAATGAATCTGCTTTCTGATGGCCATTTCGGTCCGTTGTTGGACCAGGGCTTGCAAAGAAGGTATTTAGCGCAAAGAACTTCTTCCGCTTTTGGGGATTCCAAGGAGGCCGTAAAAATTAGTAGTGCATTTTTGAAAGATAAGATGAAAAAAAGGCGAGAACAACATAATTGTTAGTTAGGGGTAAGAGGGGACGGGCCCGTATAGAAAGTAAATCCTTATTTTTTCTGATATGCCGCTCCGCAAGCAAGGCAGAAGTGAGAGAGGAGGTCTGGAAGGAGAAACGAGGGGCTCGGATCCGCTGTATCCTTATCAACCAAAGGCTCGGGAGCCTTATGGGATTTTGCAGCACCTTCTGGACTCGATGGGCTTTCCACCACCGCTACCGGGTCAGGACCCACCTCATAATTGAGCCCCGAAATCTTCTCGTTTGAAACCGCCGGCGCGGATCTGATCGGAATGATCGCCGCCGACAACGGAAGGAGCGACCGCGGCGTCGCCAGATGTGCTGGAAACTCGACCTGACTGCCAATCTCAACCTGCTCGCCCTCCCGAAGACACCGGGCGTCCACAACTCGCTCCCTGCCATCAATCAGAACCAGCCTCGCCGCCTCACGACGCGGAATGAGTGTTCCCTGGAACTCCGTCGAGGTAGGTGACGACGAGGTAGGCGGAGTGAGGAGGGAAGAGAAGGACACCTCCCATCGCGCAATCAACTCCGGGAATTCCCGCTCCCGAGAGCTCTTGAGCCAATCACCGGGCACATGTGGGCGGGGTACCCACTTCTCGACGACCACCTCGGGCATCTCGCGAGAGGCCGGCGGCGGCAGCGAGCGCGCGCGGAAGCGCGGAAGGGGATCGCCGGCACAGGAACGTTGATATGATTTTGACGGAACAGGATAGTAAATTGATAGAAATTTAGATATAACGTACTGAAGGAACGTTGGAAATTCCAATTCAATCAACCAAAAACTTCCACGGCACAGAAGATAGTTGCCGCATGGGGGGATGGATGATACCAATTAAATAGAATCAGTCTAGCAGATGAAGCATGAATCCGTTCTTGCGCAAAATAGATCATCATATTTGACATAAAAAAAACTACCATAGAGTTTGCATGCGTTGGTGTCTCATAGCTAAACCCATGAAAGTGTCGTAAGACATATGACCACAAGGGAACTAACCATCCATGCTAATTATGTGAAGGCTCCTGAGACACTATACATACTCTAGACTTTTCTAATTTCCTGCCATAGTGAGGTCTCTGCCAAGATATTTGACGAAATCAAAATAGAGGATAACACACATGAACATATATGTACATGCACTACAATTCAAATAAATGACACTCATGTTTGTGCTTTGTGAAGATAGGAGACCGTTTTGTCCATTAGGAAATGCTTCTATTAAAAAACAGTGCATGTGCATTCTCCGCAATACACCTTAAAATGTGTATAACACGGAAAATAGTACTCACTCCGTGCCCAAATATAATGTGCACTATCACATTTAAGTTTCAAATTTGATAAATTGTTAGACCAATGATATGTGAGTACCTTTATATTTGTAGTATAGAACAAATTTCTTAATGTGAAATTTGTCTCACATAATCTACACACTGCTGTCTAGCTGTTAGTCAAATTTGATCCTCGATTTTAATTTGTGTGTGGATCATACATTATAAGAGACATGCAACATTGTGATACTACAAGTACTAATTTGCGGTTCAGTATCATAATTGTAATGTAATAAAACTACTGAAAATAGTATGTTGCCGATTTGGATACGAATGAGTAAAAAAGTTCAATATAAAAAATTGGTAGAAGTTTATATTGAAATATGTGGGTGTGTAATCTAATACAATCGGCTTTTTCTTAAGCATAGAATATGTCTTTGGCAGAAAATAATTTAAAGTTCTTTATCAGATGAGAATAATCGATGAAACTGTGCAAGAAAAACATGACAAATGATGGCAATTCACAATATTTACGATATCTTACCGGAGTGGTTGGCTTGGTTAAAAATTGTATTTTAATCATTTATTAATTAATAAGAATCCGCATAAGAATAAACTTGCAACAAATTTCAAATAAATAGTTTTAGCTAATATGATCATTTATAGGCATCAAATTCAATCGTGCATAGAAGTAATCTTAACAAGTAAAAGAGGAGCAACAGAAAAAAGTCCCCAAGAATCGCCAACAAGTAGCAGGATCAACCGAAAAGAGCTACTGACATGGTGGAACCACCCGCTTCACATGAGGGGGGGTGTCGATTAGAAGCAAAGTCGCACGCGTAATCAAAAACAGAAGCGAAAACGCATCATCTACCACGAAAAAAACACATAGAGCGCGGTTGTCTAAGTGAGTGATTCGTCTGACCGAGTATCCTCCACCAAATCATGGAGGATGATACGCATCGACCACGATAAAGGAAAAAATACCCAAAAAGACGTGGTAGATGGGCACCATTCCCCACGGAGATGGACTCCATCCGTGGTAGGATCAAACTTTTCTTATATTTTTTTTTGGTAGATCATGAACAACCCTTAGCTTTGTCTTCTTATTTACATTGTCGCTTTGTCGTCCACCCGGCCATGCCAAATGCAACCGAGTTAACTGTCATAGACTCATTGTAAAGCTCAAGCGGTACATCTTTAAACCTTTAATTTTCCATTTTTTGATGTGTGCATGACCAATATTTTTTTTGAAAGGGAGATAAAAGGATTACCCTCATCCACTAGCTAAGAAAAAGGGAATTGTCTAGTTAGTTATCGGAAACAGAGCGAATATCTTCACAAACTGCTGAGCGGCACCCAGACAAACCCATACAGCTCAACACAGAGGGCCTCGCCAAGGTCCAGTCCAGGGGATTTATTATGGTCCATCCAAAAGTATCATCGATATTTTTTTTTATTAAACATGGCAGCGAGTGTTCCATTCGGCCGTACAAATGTTGGGGATATCCAGCCCGATGTCTTCAGATATCACCATATGAAAGTATTCTGATACATCCAATAAACCCGTGTAATTGTTAGTGAAGCACTCTTTCGACTTAACTCACTCACAACCAACCTATCATCTCTCTCTAATCGGAACATACATTGTTTCCAATGCTTGCCTAACAATTTTATGAAAATATCTTGTGTTATAATCGTCTTCAACCAACTGTCATACGTTCGCACACTTGCATCGATCACTTAATCTCTTCTTCACAAAGCAAGAACTTTGTGGAAAAAACTTAAAATGTGGCGCGGCGACTAGAAGCCACGACCAATCGCACGGATGTTCTATATCATTCTTAATAATTAATGAAAGAAAGAAATAAACCTCATGTTAATACATGCACATAATAATCAATGGACAAGATACTACGGAGCTCCCATTTAACATAGGGCGTGTCCATTAGCGGCCCTATCTGAAACATTTTATAACATGGGCCACATCTTGCCTAGCGTAGGTGGCCTACTGACATGAAAAATTATTTATAATAATAAATCTATAAATTACATATCTAATACATTTAATAGTTGGTTAAGATATTTTTTTCATACAGTTCGAATCAATTGTTCACACGTCAAAAAAATCACAGTAGATAATTTTTTCATACATTTCAAAACAAGTATTCATGAGATTAAATAATATTATTGCATTATAAAAATTCATGTGAATTTTTAACACTAAAAGGAAACCATAAGAGATAAAATTAATATTTGATCAAATTAAAGAAAAAAAATAAAGTCTAGAAAAAAAAGAAAAACTGAAAAAAGTAAAACTAAAACGGAAAACAAAGAAATAAAACAAAACAAGATGGGCCCGAGTTAAATGGGTTGGAAAAGTTATGGTTGCACTTTGCACACACCCACTATATGTCGCCTATTGCGAGTCCTAACTCGGGCTCGCCCGCGCAAAAATTCTAAGTGGGCCGGCCCATCAATTTTTCCTTTAAAACAAAAGAAGACTAGAATGGCCAGAACGGGATTCGGACCTGGTATCTTGTTATAAGCTGTCACGGTAGCAGCAGCCACTAGACTACTACGTACGCTTGTGTACAATAACATTTTTAAGCTATTTATTGTCTTATATTTTTTGTTTTCTTTTTAGTTTTATTCTTTCTTTTTGTTTCCTCTTTTATTGTTTTATTATTTATTTTTGGTTCACTATTAGTTTTCATTCACTATTATTTTGGTTTACCATTATTTTTGGTGCATCTGTATTTTCTGTTCACTATTATTTTTAGTTCACCGATTTTCTTTAAATTGTTCAAATTTAAAAATTATTCGCATAAAAAATGTTTAAATTTTAAAATTGTTTAAACGAAAAAATTTCAATTTAAAAAGTGTTCAAATTTGAGAATTGTTCATATATAAATTTTTTCATGTTTTAAATCGTTTATATTTGAAACTTGAACCTAATGTATGCAGTTGAGGAGTGGATTCAAACCACCGGACTGGAGAATAATGTACGCGTACATAGACTTTTTAAACTAGCCAGCGCGTACATGGAGCAGTAGATTCTTCAGTTTTTTTAGTCTGGACATTTATTAAAGTCTTGAACCATTTTTAAGAACTATTTATTTTTAAAATTATTTTATTTGAAAAAATTGTTTACGAGTTTAAAAAATCGTGCATTGTAAAAAAAAATTAACAATTGTTCTGATTAAAAAAATATCCACCATTTTCCATAAGTTGTTTATTTTAAAAAATGGTTCATTTTAAAACTATTCAATTTAAAATTTTGTGCACTATTTTTCAAAATTTATTCATTTTGAAAATCTGTTAGCATTGTTTTTAAATCTGGATCGATTTTAAAATTATGAACAATTTCAAAACTGAATATTTTTAATCGAACGTTTTCAGTTGGTGATCTTATATTTGAACATTTAGAAACTACTTTTCTAAAAATAAAGAATAACGGAGAAGCAAAAACGCAAAAAAAAAGTGGAAGAAAAGAAACGCTACGTGAGCATGAGCTGAAGGAGAAACAAACCTGTGCGTGAGCATTGCAGCTTGCTGGCTCGCTGAGGCACAATGTGTTACACGCAATAGCAGAACAACGATGAAGTTAAACAAGATCGAACCAACGGGGGCACGAGATTTTAACGTGGAAAACCCTTCCAACAAGGAAGAGAAAAAACCACGGGCGCCAGTCAGCAATACTTCACTATTTCGGGTGAGGTTACAATCGCGCCGGGATTTACAATGTGTGGCTTATCCCGTGCGGCGGCTTACAAGAGGTATATAAAGACGGTCCTGACCTAACTAGGTCGGTAACTGTGAATCCAACTCCAACTCGGTATCCCACTTCGTCTGAAGTTCGGCCTTTATCAGTATATACGAATACGAATTTGGATCACCATAAAATAACACTCCACCTTGAGACAAATTCCCTCTTGTAGCATAAATGAGAACCTTCACCTGAAACACACAAAGAAAACACCTTCGGCGCCACATAACCTCTTGGGCTAAGTAGTGATACCAACTAAGCTTGAGCAAAGCTCAAACTTAGCAATAGGAACTGGCTTTGTCATTATATCAGCAGGATTATCATGAGTACTAATCTTGCATACCTTCAGCTTACCTTGTGCTACAACATCACGCACATAATGGTACTTGACATCAATGTGCTTTGTTCTCTCATGGAACATCTGATCCTTAGTAAGGTAAATAGCACTCTGACTGTCACAAAACAGGTTAATGCAAGTATCATCTCCACAAAGCTCAGCAAACAGACCTTTCAACCAAACTGCCTCTTTGCATGCTTCAGCAATAGCCATATACTCAGCCTCAGTAGTAGATTGTGCAACAACACCCTGCAAGATAGTCTTCCAGCTAACGGCACATCCACTAATCGTAAACACATAACCTGTGAGGGATCTCCTCTTATCCAAGTCGGCAGCATAATCTGAATCCACATAGCCTGCGAGTCCCTCACCAGTCTTGCCAAATTTCAAGCAAGCTTTGGATGTGCCGCGAAGGTACCTGAAAATCAACTGAACAACTTTCCAATGTTCTTTACCAGGATTAGCCATGTATCGACTGACCAAACTCATAGCATATGATAAATCAGGCCGAGAACACACCATGCCATACATTAAGGAACCAACAGCACTAGCATAAGGAACTCGTGACATGTACTCAATGTCTTTGTCAGTAGTAGGACATTGCAATGCTGACAATTTGAAGTGTGAAGCAATAGGAGTATTAACAGACTTTGCATCATGCATATTAAAACGATGAAAGACTTTCTTAATGTAATTCTCCTAACTAAGAAATAGCAATCTAGATTTTCTGTCTCTTGAAATTTTCATACCTATAATTTTCTTAGCAGGACCAAGATCCTTCATCTCAAACTCACTACTCAACTGTTTCTTCAATGTAGTGATTTCTTTCATGCTCTTGGCAGCAATTAACATATCATCAACATATAGCAGCAAGTATATAGGTGATTCATCAACAAATTTAATGTACACACAGCTATCATATTCAGACCTCTTAAAACCATGTGACATCATAAAAGAATCAAACCTTTTATACCATTGTCGAGGAGACTGTTTCAAACCGTAAAGAGACTTCTTTAGCTTGCACATGAAATCCTCTTATCAGGCACTATGAACCCATCAGGTTGGTCCATGTATATCTCCTCATCAAGTTCTCCATGCAAAAAGCGCAGTCTTCACATCTAACTGCTCAAGCTCAAGATTATGCATAGCAACAATACTAAAGAAAGTACGGATAGAACTATGCTTGACAACAGGTGAGAACACATTATTATAATCCACTCCTGGAATCTGGCTGAAACCTTTTGCTACTAACCTTGCCTTAAACCTTGGAGGCTCACTTGGAGATAAACCCTCCTTTTTCTTGAAGATCCATTTACAGCGTACGGTCTTCTTTTGTTTAGGCAAGCGCACGACATCCCACGTGCCATTTTTCTCAAGTGATTGCATCTCCTCGTGCATTGCACCAATCCACTTGTCACGATCAACCGAAGCAATAGCTTCATTATATGTAGCAGGTTCAGCATCATTCTCCACCTGTTCTGCACAACTTAGAGCAAAATAAACAACATCACATTCCTCAATTAAACGAGTACGAGGTCCTTTATTCCTCTTCTCTCTGCGCTCTGCAATAGACAAATTTTCTTGCTGCACAATAGGAGGTGAGGGTGGCACAATATCCTCCCCATTTATTTCAGTTTCCTTCTCATCCAGGTGATCTAGCTCCACCTGCACACGAATTCGTGGTTCGTCCTCATCAGAAGAATCAGGCACAACATCAGTCGACAAACTGTCCTCATACATAACAGATTCATTAAACACAACACTCCTGCTAAAGAAAGTCTTTTTGGTTTCTGGGTTCCACAACTTATATCCTTTTACTCCAGAACCATAACCAAGAAATAAGCACTTAACAGCTCTAGGCTCTAACTTTCCATTATCAACATGAGCATAGGCAGTGCAACCAAAAACTTTCAGTTGTGAATAATGAGCTGACTCACCAGACCATGCCTCAATAGGAGTTTTCTTGTCAAGAGGGATGGATGGTGACCTGTTAATCAAGTAGCAGGCAGTGTTGGCAGCCTCAGCCCAAAAACGCCTATTCATACGGGCGTTAGACAACATGCAGCGAGCTTTGGAGCTGATCGTCATGTTCATCCGCTCAGCTACACCATTCTGCTGAGGTGTGTATGGGATGGTGTGATGCCTGACAATGCCTTCCTGCACACAATAATCATCGAAAGCATGCGAACAAAATTCGCCACCATTGTCAGTACGAAGCAACTTCACCTTTCTTTCAGTTTGTTTTTCAATCATAACTTTCCACTCTTTAAAAGCAGCAAAAGTATCATCCTTAGTTTTCAGGAAATAAGGCCAAACTCTTCTAGAGTAATCATCAATGATAGTAAGCATATAACGAGCACCACCATAAGAGGGCTTACGTGAAGGTCCCCACAAATCAGCATGTACATAATCCAATGTAGCTTTAGTGGTATGAACGGAAGCATTGAACTTAACTCTCTTATGCTTACCAAATACGCAGTGTTCACAGAACGGCAACTTACTCATATTGCAGTTCTTCAGAAGTTCTCTCTTCGCCAATTCTGCCATACCATGTTCACTCATGTGTCCAAGTCGCTTATGCCAGAGGTTAGTTGTACTTGGATCATCATTAGTAATAACAGCAGCAGTATCAGACAATGTGCTACCTCTAAGGATATATAACTTGGCAGAATTCATATCACCAATCATAACAATGAGAGAACCTTTTGATACCTTCAGGCGTTTATCCCCTCCGGCGTACTTGTACCCGTGACAGTCAAGGGTACTCAGCGAGATCAAATTTCTCGCCATGGATGGTATGTGTTTCACTCCCGTCAATGTACGTGTCATCCCACCATGGGTCTTGATCTGAACTGATCCAACGCCAACAATGTGACATTTGTTGTCGTTCCCCACACGCACAAAATCTCCAGTCTGCACAGCCTCATAAGAACTGAACCAATCTTTGTTACAACAAATATGAAACGAACAAGCAGTATCAAGAATCCACTCATCATAATTACAAATAGGCGCAGCGAAAAGTAGATCAACCAAGAACAAGAACACAAATTTTTACGTGGAAACCCTTACGGGAGAAAACCACGGCACGCACAAAGGCGTATCACCATAATTGGGAGGAGTATTACAATACACGAGAGGACAAACCCTCTATGTGCTATTCTGGTGGATCTATCTTGATCTCACATCTTTCTCTCTCTCAATCTATTCTATGACTACCTCGCACTATATATTGGGGCAAACAACTCTCTTTCTTGGCGGACACGAAATAGAGTTGTACTTGTGCACGTCTAGCACGGTTGGCATGCCTTAGTCTCGTAGGACTCCATATGTAGTACACCAATTGTATGGGATTCGGAACACAATAAAATAACACTCCACCTTGAGACGAAATCACGTACAATAATCATAGATAGCATCAACTCCTCAATTAAATTCATCACAAGTAAACCTTGTGTCTTGAAACGTCCATAGGACTTGTAAACTTCTCACGAAGTCATACTGAGCAAATCAATCGGTAGGACGTCCATAAAACAACACAGCTGTCAACAATGCAGACATACGAAACTTAGGGTTCTCCCAATAAAAGTCTGAGTCTGTGCCACTGAGCTCAAAACCCGAAACTGCTCAATCATGAAATGACATAAGTCATCATATCTCCTGTGGTGCATAAACGAGCGCAAAGCTCATAGTGCAACATCTTGATGCACATCGCATTGTGAAGAACTCATCTCATGGAATCTGAACATGCTAAAAACACATAGCACAAATCTCGGCAAACAATGCTCATGCAAGAGCATCTTGTACGGAGCGTATCACGTACACCAAAAACTGCCGTCTGAAAAATCCATGACATGGTCTAAAACTGTCCATGTAAAATACTGTCGGATGAAGGAACCTTTTAAACATGCATTGGAGTTTAAACTCTGCAATAGACCTCTCTTGAAAGAGCAAAGACATATAAATTGTACTTGAATCTGAACAGTACTAATGTTGTAGTATCTAGCAGACACATATCTCCTTGCATCACAACTGATCCTCATCACGAACATGAACAAAACCTTCACATGCATAACAGCAAATATCTCTCGAGATTATAGAGTATATGCTGGCTACCAACAGGCTTAATAATTACCTCCTCATTAATTTTTTCTGATAACTCAGTTGTGTTGTTCATATAACTGCAGCAATATTTGAAGAGTTATAATCCCGAAAACTCCACCTCAAACAAAAAACCATATCCAGTGCATCCTCATAATCGGCTTGCGCCAACAATTACTCGCATCTTGACTTGCCATATGGAAATCCTTGTGTCACACTCCAACAATAAAAGCTGGTACTTCATGATAATCATGAGCAGATAATTTGTGCACAAAGCAGTACAAGCCAAAGGAATAGAAAATATCCCTAAGAAATTAATTTATACGGAGCAATGAAATTAACAGATAGCACCTGGTACGAGTGGTTGTGTGGACATAGCAGATTAGCTATCTGAATTGTTTTTCCTTCACGTGAAGTGACAGCAAGCGTAGCTTGTACTACTCCTGGATGGCCTTCCCAATAGTGCTTCACGTGAGGACAACACGGTAGCACACTAGATCCGTTTTGATGCATCGGAACCTGAGCGACGAAAAACACCAGCACGGTGCCGGCGATCTCGCCGAGTCGACGAACATCCACGAATCCAAGTGCAGACTGATGGATAACCAAAAGGCCGCGCACACGACCCTGATGAAAACTCCAAACCTTCTCAGATCCGATCTCCAACATGATAGCTTGATTTTGGTGCAGCTGCATGATGCCGCGAGATTGCGGTGGTTGATCTCCAAACCATGTTGCGCGATGCTGCTCGGGAGCGCAGCGGGAAGTCTCCGGGGCAGCGAATAGATCTCTAAACCTGGAGCTCTGATACCACTCATCATCACGGGTAACACATGCAGCAAAAACAGCTAGGCATTCACCATCCGAACTATTATCACCAGCAACAACAACAGTCTTACCAGTATCATTACCATTACCGTCAGATTTATTTTTCGGTTGGTATGTGCCGTTCCTTTTCTCCTTGTTCTGCACTTTCCAGCAATCCTCAATGGTGTGATTGATTTTCTTACAATACCTACAGAACTTGTCACGTCCTTTGGACTTGGAACGGTCCCTACTCTTATCTCTGTTGTTGTTGTTGTAGTTGTTATCTCGCTGCTCAGGTCTGCCTCGAACCTGCAATGCATCGCCATTGGAGGACGATGGGTTAGATTGCACCATAACTTTCATCTTTTCCCTGGTCTGCAGGGCCTCACAAACTTCCGCGAGGGTTAGTTCATCGCGGCTTAACAGTATGGTATCATGCAGGTTTGTAAAAGAGTTAGGCAGCGAACATAACAGCAGAAGAGCTAAGTCTTCATCATCATATTTTACCTCCATCGACACTAGGTTGGACACGATCTCCTTGAAGATCGACAAGTGGCTCATGACAGAACCACCATCTTGCATCTTGAGCGAGAACAACTTCATCTTAACATGCATCTTGCTGGTGAGATCTTTTGACATGCAGATCGACTCCAGCTTGACCCACAATGCAGCCGCGGATTTCTCCAACAGCACCTCTTGAAATATATCATTGGATAGATGAAGTTGACTCAACGACAAAGCCTTACGATCTTTGCGTTTCTCCTCGGCGGTCCAATCCTTGGCTTCCTTATTCCCGAAAGAATCCAGCGCTTCATCAAGATCCGATGCTTGCGACAGAACCGCACGCATCTTTACTTGGCACAGAGAAAACCTCGTCTTGTAGTCCAGCAACGGTAGATCAAACTTCATCGATGCCATCGCGAATCCCTAATCTGAAACAGGGCTCTGATACCACTTGTTACAAATAGGCGCAACGAAAAGTAGATCAACCAAGAACAAGAACACAAATTTTTACGTGGAAACCCTTACGGGAGAAAACCACGGCACGCACAAAGGCGTATCACCATAATTGGGAGGAGTATTACAATACACGAGAGGACAAACCCTCTATGTGCTATTCTGGTGGATCTCTCTTGATCTCACATCTTTCTCTCTCTCAATCTATTCTATGACTACCTCGCACTATATATTGGGGCAAACAACTCTCTTTCTTGGCGGACACGAAATAGTGTTGTACTTGTGCACGTCTAGCACGGTTGGCATGCCTTAGTCTCATAGGACTCCATATGTAGTACATCAATTGTATGGGATTTAGAACACGATAAAATAACACAATGGGCCAGGCCCAGGTAGTCACGCTTCTCGCTGGCTCGCGAGCGACGCTACATAGGAGGTCCCCACTTTGCTATCTAAAAAAAAAAGGAGGTCCCCACTTTGCATGCAGGTGCAAAGCTAGGCCAGAGTTAAATGGGGCCGGAGCGGTTTCCGATCCCAGTACGTATGCAGATCGAACATGCATGCGGCTAGCTTGCTTGCTAGATACCCCATCTGCTGGCCACAAGCCCAGTATGTTTGGACGCATACAACTATATATATGCATTGGTAGCTAGCTCGATCGGGCCGTTGGAGACGCTACGGACATTTCCTCGTTACACCTGGTGGATCCCGTGTGATGCGAGGATACAATGTTAGGCCGAGCGAAGATATCGTATATGCGCGCACGCATGTGCGGGTGCGCTCACACACGGCACGTGGATGGAGTAGGAGTAGTTAACTAAGCGGAGCTGACCACCCCTGGGAAGTGTGTGGCGAGCATATGCATTCTCGGCCAGCAGCTACGTTAAGGTGACGATCAAGGGCAGGTGTGTTTCAGCTAGTACTTATAAACTGGTGGCTCAGAACGCTGGAGATCGACGCCAGCAGCCATGCATGCAGGCAGGCCTCAGCTAACGCAAGTGTGAAACTTTTTCCAACCGGGCCACACCCCTTTCCATTTTATTAAAAACGGAAATACATCGTTTAACCAAGGGCAGAGAATAGGGGGGGAGCGAGTTGGAGCAGCCGTAAGAAACCCACTGAGATCCCCTCGACTTGAAGAAGAACTCTATGGGGCGAAAACCTATAGCCACCAATGTTCAAACACACACCTACAGGAAACATAACCAGAGTACCAGTACAGACCATAAGAACACAACCAAACCACCCGCTGCACACAAAGGAGCCCAGCACAAAACAAAACCACCAGCTCAATCAAGCACCAGAGATCATCAGAGTAGTCCTCGCAGCCACTCCCACCCGTGCTCCAGAATTAGCGTAGAACTCGGCCGTGACTTGCATCATCTTCGTCGCCTGCGAAGTCAAAACCTCTTTTCCATCATCCTTCTGCAGACTTGGCCAATGTAACAACAAAGCAACCGTTGTGTAAACCGCCTCAAAAGGAGACAAGAGTTTGTGTTTGTCAAAAGTAACACTGTTGCGAGTTTTCCAAATGCTCCAGCAAACCGCAGCAATTCCCACCATGAAGTATTGTTCACCCCCTGGAAGATGAGCATGAAACCAGGCAAACGGCTGCCAAAGGGAATTAGGACAGGTGTTAGTACCGAAAATCCTACCAACAATGCCCCAAACACAACGAGCAAGATGACAAGAAAAGAACAGATGCTCAGCCATCTCCTCATGCCGACAGAAGGAACACACTGTATTTCCAGGCCAATTTGTTTTCTTCATATTATCTCGAGTAACCAAAGCATTACGAAAAAGCTGCCACAGGAAAATTTTCACTTTCAAAGGAATCTTGGCCTCCCAAATGAACTTATTATTAGCTCCAGCCAAACCAACTTCAAGGTGCTTGTAAACCGACTTAGTAGAAAAACCCCATTAGCATTCAAACCCCAGGAAACCACATCAGGAGAGGAGAATAACTCGATACTTCTAACAAAATTTGTTATCTCATTCCACTGATCTAGAAGAATACCATGAAGATTTCTCCTAAAAGGAAGAATCAAATCATTGTTAATAGCCTCCTGAACAGTCCAGTTCTGACACTGACTAATAGCAAATAACTCAGGAAACCTATCACAAAGAGGAGGGGAATTACCAAAGCCATCAAGCCAAAATCTAATAATATTCCCACAACCAAGGGAAACTTTCCTTCCTTCCAAATAAACGTCTTTCACCTTAAGTAAGGCTTTCCAACAAGGAGAATCAGAGAATTTGGCCTTGACATTAGCCACAGAAGAATTACTGAGATATCTTTTCCTAACAATTTTCTGCCAAATACCTTCATACTTCTCGAGCTTCCACCACCATTTGGTGAGAAGACTAATGTTCTGTCTCCGAAGATTCTTAATACCCAGCCCACCTTTAGCTTTAGAACGACATACTTTAGACCATTTAACAATGAAGTAGCCTTTCTTCTTCTTTTTACCATGCTAGAAAAACCGCCTCCGGTGCTTATCAATTCTTTCAATGAAAGTTTTGTTAAGGAGAAACATCGACATGACATAGGATGGTAGATTAGATAAACTGGAATCAACTAAAATTAGCCTTCCACCCGAGGAAGCTGTTTCACAAACCCAAGCATCAAGCTTCTTCACAAATTTGCAGTTAATAAACTCCAGGTCAGCACACCGAAGAGTGTTAAAACTGATATGAACCCCAAGATAAAGCATAGGCAAAGTGCCCACTTTGCACCCAAATAAATTGGAATAAAATTGAGCCATATCATTATCCCCCCTCGACCAAAAAAAGTTAACTCTTCTGATAGTTAATTTTTAACCCAGACATAAGCTCAAAAAGATAGAGAAGCAGTTTGAGATTAATAGCTTTTTCCTCATTATGAGAAATGCAGAGGGCCGTATCATCGGCATATTGCAAAATAGCTAGCCCTCCTTCAATAAGATCAGGTGCTAAACCATCCAACAAGCCATTAGCCTGAGCAGTTGTCACCATTTTCGTAAGACACTCAGCTGCACAGTTGAACAGAAATGGAGAAAAGGGATCACCCTGCCGCACCCCTTTGGCACTTTGAAAATAAGGACCCATACAATTGTTAATTTTCACAGAAACTGTGCCATTATGAAGGATTTGCCTCACCCTATTGCACCAACACTCCGAGAAACCTTTGGCTCTAAGGCAATTAATAAGAAACTCCCAATTTACCTTGTCGTAAGCCTTCTCGAAATCCAACTTAAGAAAAATGCCTACCCTTTTTTTCACATGCTTATAATGCATGATCTCATGCAAGGATAAGATGCCATCCATAATATTCCTTTTTTTCATGAATGCATTTTGATGGATACTAATCAGCTTATCCATAAAAGGATCTAACCTGGTTGTTAAAACCTTGGTCAGGAGCTTATATATACATCTCAACAAACAAATAGGTCTGAATTGTGAAATTCTATCTGCTCCCGACACTTTGGGAAGGAGAGTAATGACACCATAGTTAAGTCTTTGAACATCCATGGTCCCCTCATGAAAGGCTCTAAATATTTTCAAAATATCCCACTTGACCACCTCCCAACAATGTTGGTAAAATTCAGCTGGAATATTGTCAGGTCCAGGTGCTCTATTCCCCTCCATAGAAAACAAAGCATGTTTAATCTCCTCCAAAGAAAAAGGTCTATTCAAAATTTCATTATCAACACTATTCAATTTCTCCTCATTGCTCCACATACTATGATCAAATTCAACAAGATAACCAGGAGCAGGTCCAAAAAGATCTTTATAATACTCAGTAGCATGTTTCAGGATATTCTCAGTCCCCTCAATATTAACCTCACCTTTTTTCAAATTTAACAAGGTATTCTTTCTTTTACGACCATTTGCCACTCTATGGAAAAAACTAGTATTACGATCCCCCTCCAGGATCCATCTAGCATGAGACTTTTGAAACCATTGAAGCTCCTCATCCTCCAAAAATTTCTTAAGGTTCACCAGAATCTCCACCTTCCTTCTAAAATTATCAGGAGTCAACTCCTCAATCTCTTCCAAACCTTCCAGAGCAGTCAACTCAACCCTAAGGTCATTTTTTAATTTTCTGGTGTGTCCAAATAAATTGGAGCCCCACCCTTTGAAAAAAACTTTAACCCTTTTAGCTTGATATTAAAAATATCAATAGGATCAGAACTATTTACCCTCCTAGCCCAAATCTTCTCAACCAAAGGAAGGAAATCAACATTCTTCAACCAGGACAAATCAAACCTAAACTCCCTTTTGACTTTTTCACAAGGAGCATTCACATCCGAATCAAGTAATAAAGCATTATGATCAGATAAATCTCTCACCAACTTTTTGATCGAAACCAAAGGAAAAAAGAATTTCCCAATCAGGAGACATCAGGGTACGGCCTAACTTTTCCATGGTAGGCTGAGCATGTTGATTGGACCAGGTATACAATCCTCCATGCATAAAAATTTCCCTCGATCCAAGAGAATGAATGACTGTGTTAAATGAATCAGAAGCATGGGAACGATGGAAAGTAGTATTTTTTTTTCTCCAGCATGCCTCAAAATGTTAAAATCACCCCCTACAATATAATGCATCATAATACCATTGGAAAAGGAGTCTAACTCAGCAAGGAATTCACACTTAAACTCCTCTTGGGCTGGACCATAAACCACCACCAAAGCCCAGTTACATCTCTTAACTTTATCCCACAGAATAAATTGCATCATGTATTTTCCAGCTTTAAAAGCACTCACATCCAAGGTCTCACTCTTAATGCCACACAAAATGCCACCTGATCTCCCAACAGAAGGAGTCCATTTCAAAAAATATTTATTGTTAGGATCTAGCTTCCTAAAAAAGCTATCCTTGTAATTCTTTTTCATAGTTTCCTGAATGCCTATGAAATCCAGGGAAAAATCATCCATAAGGTCAACTAAGAAGGATACCATACCTCTCTTACCCACCCCTCTTCCATTCCAAATGACCCATTTCATTTAAAATGAGTGGGTTTTTTCCTGCTTATGATAGCCCTCCCAGGATCCAGGGGAGTGCTATCAGTAACCACAGCTTTTTTCATTTGACTTCTAGTCAAGGGTCTAGAACATTGAAAAGCAGCCTTCTTCCTAGCCATTTTACTTTTTTTATTTTCTACAAGGATAAATGGTTCATCATCATGTTCAAGTTCATGCTCACTATCAGTAATCCAATCCATGCAAAGAGGGGTAGATTCTCCAACATTATTTTCAATAAACAATTGACCAGGATTAGGAACAGGTGACTCATTTTTTAAGTTTAACTCATTTCTAGCCATATCCAACTCCCTAACCATATCAATAATCGAAAAATTATCATCAGGAATCACCACCCCCATATTAGCAGCACGCAACATAATCTCACTATTAGACAAGACATCAAAGGAATTGGATAAGCATGAGGTACTGCAGGACGAAAATTTACCTTCCAGGTTACGTTTCCTTGAGAGACGAGCAGCTTTTTCCACCATGTCCTCGTTCACCACAGACTGAAGTCTAGAGCTGAAACGCACAGCAGGTGGAGCATCCCCAGCCAGAACAGACAAAGAAGGAGCCCCACTATTAGAGTCTGGGGACTGCACCAAGTATCCCTGATAAGTAGCTTCAGAAGGGGCTAGGGCATCATCTGACACATCAGTAACAACTGGTAGCTTGGGCCATTCATCAGGTTGGGACCCAAAGATCTGCTCCTCAGCAACTGAGTCCTCAGCAGAAATCCTTGAGGCAGATCCTGTGAACGGAACCAGCCAACTATTGACAGTCAAAGAATCCTCACGCGCCTGCATCTCTGAATGCTCCCTTGCCATTTTTCTCAATCAGTAGTTCATGATCATCAACACTAACCTCCTCAGAATCCTACTCACAAATAGCATTGTCCATTCCACCTAAGGAAGAAGTAACATTCCTCACAGAATCAGACTGACTCCCTCCACCCTGGCTAGCAATCACCTGGTCCTCTGATCCTCCTTCTGACACCACAGCCCCCCTGTCACACGTGGCCTCTTCGGGGAAGGAGCACCCGGATTATGGTCCACCAACACAGCATCAGGGGACTTAGGTTGTCCAGCCACCACCACCTTATCAATCTCGAAGAAGAAGTCGTAAAAATTGACACCAAGGCAAGCTTCAGCAACATCAGGTATCTTCTCCATATCTCTGCACCCTACAAGGACCCTGACAAATTATGGCTTATGCAAAGTGGATCCATCCAACTCCAAAGACACACCAATCAAGGAGCCAACATACAACACATTAGCCTCATATCTCTTGTCCAATGGAATGTTGCTAATACGGACCCAAGCTTTCTGAAGGACAGCCTTAGCACCAACAGAGGCAGTCCAAACCGACAACCTGACAGTAGCTTCTACAGATTTCAGTTTCATTCGTTTCCCATAGTAAACCGCGGTTGGGAACCTCATGATGTAGTGATTAGGTCCGATAGGTCTTGCGGTGCATCTCCAATTATCACCAAAAAAAGTGTTGAACTCCCTCTCTAAGTCCCTGGAAGAGGCAAACCCCTCAATGACAGTAATGACAACGCTACTGGATCTCTCTTTACTTTGCTTCGCCGAGCTAGCATCAGGCATGAAAAAGAAACCCAATCCAGGCGTCTGGAAGCCACACATGGAAGGGATGCACTCCCAAGGAAGAATAGTTTGACACACTTGCGCCATATGACCCAAAGCTTTGCATCTCTCACATCTAATTGATGGGCAACTGGCAGGAAGATGGCTAGAGAGGTTGCAATTAACGCAGAAGTATTTCTCACCAGCATCCACCGAAGAATCCGCTCGAGGATCCTTTCCTGCAGATCCAGATCCAGGAGTCCCAGCACTTTTCTGCCCCATGGAGGCCCCCTTTGCAGCTTGCTCCCACCTGTCGCTGGAGTTGAGCGAACCCGAGCCCTTCCCGGAGTTTGAGGAAACCGCAGGGAGGTCACGGTTGTTCCGGTGCCAGACGTGGTTGCGCTCGCGGTCGCGGCCTGCACCTCCCCCGCGGCCACCGAACCTGCCAGCCGCACCTCCACCACGGCCACCCCCTCCGCCACCAAAACGCGCCGCCGAGCCGAAATCACCACCACGCCCATCACCAGTCTCCCCTCCCGCCATGGATCTGGACGGGGAAGCTAGTACTTGAGCGAAGGAGCGTGGATCTCCGGCCACCTTGCCTTGCCACCAAACAAAGGAATTGCTCACCGGGGGTCTAGGTGAGGAAACCCTAGATCCCGTCCAAAAACGCAAGTGTGAAATGCATGCGACCTTATATATCTGCTTGGACAGGAGCCGCACACGGCCGGAAGGAGAGAAGAGACATAGTTATATTACAACGGAGGGAACGCCACATGTATATATGCATGTCTCCAAAACAAGAAACTACTCCCGTGTCGATCGACAAGGAACGGAGTTGCTCGTTTGTGCCGCCCTTATGCATGCGACGCAACGCAAAAGTGCTACGAGTAGTAGTTAGGACTTACTGCCGTCCTGAGAAGGTGTAGATTATCGTTGGAACTTGGAGTTGTGCGGAACATCCATACCCTATCTATATATCCACACGTGGAAGGAGAAAACCCTACGTTCTGAAGTACATAGTATATATGGTGCATGGTGGCATCACTGCCTACGTATATATGGACTACGTTCTTCTGTTTTTAGGGTTAGATCACGAACTGCCTTTTGCTGCTGCTTTTTCTTTACATCGATCGTCGTCACTTTTCTTTCTAGACGCCGCCTTCAATGCGTGGTGTGCGCTCCACCCGCAGGAAGCCGCCGAGAAGGAGGAGTACTGGGCCACCATGTTGGCCGAGCGGCGAAGCGGCGCGCCGAGCGCGAAGAAGAACTTGAAGAGCAGCGGGCGGCCAAGGCCAGCGTCGACGCCTAGGCCAACGACGACCCCAGGTGGGCGGTGCTAACCGCGGCCACGCCCGATTCTGAGGAGTTCTCGGAGTCCAGTTCAGACAACGAGGACCATGCCGCCGACTTTTAGTTAATTTTACTCCCTCCGATCCGTAATTAATGTCGTGGGATTTTAAGAAACTTGTACGTACGTATCCAGTACCACTCGTCCGACACGTTTTTCGGATCGAAGGTAGTAGTTAAAATTAGGTTAAATTTTTTCTGCATCGATCGAATTATGTTTAAGTTTGTATAAAGTTTTAAATTTCCTTTCATTATGTTCATTTGTGTTTTTCCGGCGCGCCTATTTAGCGCTTCTGTAAGAACGAACCAACGCCGCCGTGCGCTAATTTAGCGCTGCTGCTAAAGACATCCTCATCGCCGCGCGCTATAACCGCTATCCGCGCGCTGCAAAAGCTATATACATCGTCAAAATATAGGGCAACTGAGATGATGTTACATTAGTAGTGGCCAATGTGTACATGCAGGAACCTTTATTTGACACATTTGAGGTATAGGTATGGGTCCAGTATGCATGCATGGGCTAAACATCGAAGGATCCTTTATTTGGGCAAACCCTATCTACCGCCCGTTGGAGGCGGTTTTTCGAAGTGTCGCCTGAAGATGGATTGTATTGGGCCGGCCCATCTCGGGAGCAAATCTCGGTTTTTGGTTTTTTTTTTCTGTCCAATTTTTTTTATTAAATCTTTTTGGTCAATTTTTTTTTTAAGTTTAGTTTTATTCAATATTTTTTGTTCACAAGTTTTTACTGAAAAGGGTTAAATGGGCCGACCAAGAAGCGCGTCCCGTAGGCGACGGGAGTGAAGTGCCGCCCGCGGGGCGGCAAATAGGAGCACCCTTTATTTGGCACTATTTTAGTTCAGATGGGCCTCCGAGGTGCGGACCAAGTATGCATGCATGGGGTAAACCTTAGGCCAGAGAATATCCCCGCCCACCACTGACCACTCATCCAGATCTTGTAGTCTTTGTGGAGTATAGTTTTTTTTACAAAGTGAAAAATTGTATCCTTTTAGTTCGTTTTTCTTATTTCTCGATACATGTACGTACATCATGCACGTGAGTTTTCTGTACCACGTACAACATCCGTAGAAAACAAGACAGGCTTCATTAATTATCTCTCTGCGCATGGAAATTCCTGATCTGTCAAATCTCCTAACATATCTTATACTAAGGTAGCAGCTTGAGTACTTCAGGATCGAGTTCACGTGGCTTAAGATCATTTGTAATACATTAACCTGTAGGTCTTAAGCTAGAGAATAAAAAAAACCTAGGAACCACCAACGAGACGTGGCAGATCGAACATGCATGCAGCTAGATATATGCATTGCTAGCTAGCTAGCTAGATACCTCTTGTGCTGGCCACAAGCGTGAGGTGAATAGTGTGTTTGGACGCATGCATGTTTTATTCGCCGATCGAGTGACTACCACCTTGTACATCCTGCCATGCACGTTTAATTAGATAAGGAGAGCTAGGAGACGAGCGAGTGGCTGTTGGAGAAGCTACGTGCTTAATTTTCGTCGAACCACCTGGCTGGTGTTTGATTGATGCCATCCTGTGTTAGGCCAAGGGAAGATAACGTATATACAAGCATGTGCGGGTGCTCACACACGCCACGTACGTAGTTGCAGTACTTAAGTGAGCCGAGCTGACCACCCTGGGAAATGCTTGGCTACTCTGGGCCACAGGCCAGCTACGTTAAGAGGCACGTATTCGTGCATGTGTGACGATGTAGAGTAGGTGTGTTTGAGCTTGCTAGTATAAACTGGTGGCTAGATCGACGGCGGCCACCAGGCATGCAGGAGGCACGCCTGAAGTAATGCAAGTGTGAAATGCTTGGACAGGACCAGCACACGGCCACGCGGTCGCAAGGAGACAGAGTTACAACACATGCCATTAAAAGTACGGCTACGTACAGTAGCTTGGCTAGGAAAGTCACCGTATATATAGCGCGCTACGTCGACAAAGAGGGGGCCTGTCGAGACTTTCCGTGACCTAGCCGCCAGGAGCGGCGACTAGGGGCACGACCGCCTACCACCGATCTTCACCGGCCGGCGCGCCGGTCCCCTCTCCCTCCGACTGCTGCTCCGGCGGCAGAAGGGAGGGGGGACCCCGTTCCTCCGCTCTGTAGTTAGGTTTTGGTTCTGTAGATCGTGGTGCGCCGTTGGGGTGGTGGGAGCGGCGTCGCGACGAATAAATCTGCCCCAACTCTACTCCCACACCGGCGTTGTCCCTCATGGCGACGTCTCAGAGTTGATGGCATCGTGTGTTTGCCGATCCTTCAGATCGGTGGCTTTAGAGTTCGTGGATGGTGTCGGCGAGGCGGTGGCGGCGATCCCATCAGGTGTTTCTCTCCTTCTGCTCTGTCCCCGTTGCTGCGGCGTTGTCTCCAACGTCATGGTGGAGCAGGGAGGATTGGTCGTCCGGGAGTACGCGCAGACGGTTGCCTGCGCAGTTGATAGCTGGAAGATGGTGCACCTTGTGCTGGATTTGTGGTTGGAGGCTGACAGTTCTGGTATCCTTATCCGACGTTGTAGTCGTGCGGGGATGCCAGGTCTGGAGTTCGATGGCGTGTCCGGGGACACGTTGCCCCGGTCTGATTCGTTCAACGACAATAGTTTTGCTTTTGGCAAACTACTTTGGAGGTCCGTAAAGCTGCAGATCAGCGATGGAGCCGCGTCGAGCTCAAGTGAAGAGGTGATCTGTCTACTCTCTCTTGGTGGTTGCTTCGGTGGTGCCGAAGGAGAGGGACAGACGATGGTTTTTTGCACAGGATTTTTCTATCCTTTCAGTACTGTAACGTCGGTGTTTACGTGTCTTGTAACCGGATTTTTATTTTATGAATGAGATCGTATTACCTTGCAAAAAAAAAAATACGTCGACAAAGAGCAGAGTTCCTCGTTTCAAGCCAAGATTGTGCCGCCCTTCGCAAACTCCAACGCAAAAGTGCGCTAGCTACCTGCCGCATGTCGCCGCCTGAAAATGTCAGGCGGATCGAGTAGATAACCGTCGGAACTTGGAGCTGTGCGCGTGGTGTACATCCATCCATTCCTTTTTCTATCTACACTAGAGTTGGGACGACGAAATCTATAAGAGTAAGTACAATAGTATAGCCGGTTGTTGGCTATCACTAGTGGAAACAACCCCTCTCGTTCAGGGGTCCGGGGGGCAGCTGTCCCGGTTGCAACCCAATCCGGGACAAATGCCCTGCATTGGTCCCGGTTCGTGCGCCCGGGGCAACAGGAATCGCCTGGGCGCATTGGTCCCGGTTCGTGGGGGGGGGGGCATATCGGTCCCGGCTCGTGCCACGGACCGGGACCAATGCCTAGCCACAGGCCACGTGGCACGCGCATGACCTGTTGTCCCGGTTCAGTCCACGAACCGGGACCAATGCCCCCTTCCCCTATATATACTGCCCCAGCCCCTCCTCCTTCCATCTTTTTTTTTTGCTTGGAGGTGTGAGACAGTGTGGTGTTAGTGTGTTTTTTTTACTATGCACACGAGGTGTTCGACGAAATTCCCGAGACGCACACAAGCTCACTGAAAATGGTATCTTCGACCGAGGTTAACAAATTATCTTTTTCATCTGTAACTGATACATAAAAAAGTATTATTTGTCAATGTACTGTGGTCATCTCTGTATTAATATGTATTTTGATAAACTTAATTATATGATGCAGATGGATGCACGGCAGCGATGGATGTACGGTGACCGACGCACCTCCGAGTATATGGTAGGCCTGAATGCATTTCTTGCTGTAGCTCAGGCGAACAAAGATAATGGCTTCATGTGTTGCCCATGTGTTGATTGTCGGAACGTCAGAGAACATTCTTCCGAAAGAATCCTTCACGGCCATCTACTTCGGAGAGGTTTCATGCCCAGCTATAATTGTTGGACCAAGCATGGAGAAAGAGGGGTTGTGATGGAAGACGATGAAGAAGAAGAAGAAGATCCTTTGTTCCCTGAATACGACGATACTGCAATGGAAGAGAATGCAGAAGAAGGAGGTGATCAAGAACAGGCATCAGCAGAGCCCGATGATGATCTTGGCCGAGTTATTGCTGATGCAAGGGAAGACTATGAAAATAAATTGGAGAGGTTGAAGCTGGACAACATGTTACAAGATCTCAAATTCACCGTGTCAATAAGGTACAACTCGCTTTGAATTAGGAAGATCACGAGAGAAATCAAAAATTGTAATATTTTTATATTCAAATTATATACAAATGAAAAAATAATTAATAGTTTCAATAGTTAGAATAATTATTTAGTTAAACGAAAAATGGATTTAAATTAGTTTTGCAAATTCTAGCATTTTTCATGTTGGAATTTTTGTCAAATTTGAAAGTATATAGAAGTTGTTAATGTGCAAACTTAACCCTTTTCAAATTTTGGCGCTAAAAAATTTTGGGCGCGCAGGGGTGCCACCGAAATTCGAAATTTGTTTTTGGTCCCGGGCCGTGGTACCAACCGGGACCAAAGGGGCTCTAGTCCCGGTTGGTTGCACGGGCCGGGACTAGAGGCCCAGGTGTATAAAAATCGCGGCCCTCTCTCCAGGCCAGGTACGAGTGGACATGGCTGGGCGAAGCCCTGCCGGAGGCGGGAACGAGTAGTCAGATCCCGCCGGCGGACCGCCGGCGGGTATGGGCTAGGGACACGGTAGAATAGGGGGCACACAACTTATATTAAAAAAACGCCAGGGGCCTTGCTTACATAGATAGGGGGCGGCGCGGCCACAGGCGGCCGGCCGTACTTGCATAAAGGGGCGGCGGCGCGGCCACAGGCGGCCGGCCGTTTCTTGGGGGTAGCTAGGGGCCTTGCTTACATAAAATAGGGGGCGGCGGCGCGGCCACAGGCGACCGGCCGATCTACTAGTCCTCCTCGTCGGAGGAGATTTCTTGGTAGGGGGGCGGCTGCCACAGGTGGGCAGGCGGCGCCTGGGCCGGGGGTGCAGGCATCGGGGGCATCGGAGGCGCGTACGGCGGTGGCGGGGGCAGCGGCGGTGGCGGGGGCAGCACCTCCTGCGGCGGCGGTGGCGGAGGGGGCAGCTCCTCCTCCTGCTCCGGCGACCCCGGCGCCCAAACGCCGCCTGTCCAGGCCCAGGACATGCCGTACTCCAGCCCGGGGGGGAGCGGCTGCGGCGGCGGGTGGTCCTCGGACGCCTCATACTCGGCGTAGAGCGCGTGCCACCAGGGGGTAGACTTGGGGGGCGGCGGCGGCGGCATGGCGGCAGCGTCGGCGCGGGCGGCGGCCACGACCCGCTCCCACCGCTTGATCTCGTCCTCGACGAGTGAGCGGCGGGAGGCCTCGCAGGCATCCTCCATGGCGGCCTGGAGCACGGGGTCCTCCTCCCCGGAGAAGTCCTCCGGGATGTCCTCGAGGAGCCACAGCTCCCTCTCCCGGCCGGGCGGTGGCGGCGGGTAGTCCTCGACGTCCACCTCGTGGGGGGCCGGGATGTAGGAGCGCCGGCGCTGCTCGTGCTCCTGCTCGAGCCAGGCGCTCCAGTAGGGGGAGCTGCGCGCACTCACGCGCTCCCTGCGGACGCGGGCCGGCAGGAGCTCGCGCCGGCGGTCGATCTCCTCGAGCAGCGCCTGGCCGGTCGGGACCGGCGGCACAGGGATACGCTGGGGGTTCAGGTGCCAGCCGTCCGGGAGGTGGACGTCGGCATAGAACACCGGCGTGGCGTTGTTCCAGTGCCACTCGGCCTCGTCCACCCGGACGTACCGGCGGAACCGCTTGCCCTTGGGCGCGGCGCTGGGCGGCGGGCGTGCAGCCGGAGGTGGCGCGGGGACGCGCGGCGTCCCACCGAGGCGGACACCTCCAGGGCCGTAGCCGAAGGCCTCCGCCGGTGGTGGTGGGACGCGGCCGACGCCGCTCGAGGAGCCTTCATTCCTGGGGCGCTTGCCGGAGCCGCTGCCGAACCAGCGGGACATGGTGGCTATGGTTGGTCTGCCTTGGGCGCGGCCGGGGTGAATGGGTTGTACGGGCGGCGGGGGGCCTTTAAAAAGGGGTGGGCTGGACGTGGCATGCCAACCGGCGGCCTGGACGTGGCGGCGGTTGCAGGCGGCCATGAATGCGGGCAGGAGCCGAGGCGTGGCGGCGGTTGCAGCCGTGGCGCGTGGGGAAGTGGGGGCGCGGGGAAGCCGAGGCGGGGCGGGAAGACGAGGCGACTGGCCCTTTGACCGTCCTGTAGTCTTATTTTAAGGGACCAGGCGAGCCAGCCAACGGCCGCTGGCCAGTGGCCCCTTCGAACCATTGACTGACCACGCTGGCCAGTGGGCCCTTCGAACTGTTGACTGACCATAATAAAAGACGCGGGCCAGTGGGCCGTTTTGACAAATGTGACCAGTGGGCTTAATAAAAGACGTGGGTCTGGACGCGGTTGGGGAAGGGGAGGCCGGCTCGGGATTGGGAGACAGGAGCCCAAAAAAACGTGGGGCCTGGACGCGAAAACTGAACGATTATATTTATTTTTGTCAAAAAAGTATCCATCCCGGTCCATTGAACGAACCGGGACGACCTCCCTGGCCCAGGTTTGCCACGTGGCCTATCCTTACCATCCCGGGTCCTGGCACAACCGGGACCAATGGGACGGGCCATTTGTCCCGGCCAGCCCATCCCGGTTGCACAACCGGGACAACTGGCCCTTACGACCCGGGAAAAAAGGCACTCTTTCCACTAGTGTATAAGAAAATGTTATGTCATTTATAGCCTACTTATAGTCAGCATGTACAATAGTTAGCTATAAGAATACTACCTCCGTTCCAAAATATAAGGCGTATATTGTTTCCTTTGACCGAGACTTTGACCAAGATTTACTTATTTAATATGAAAGTTTTGTGATAGAACTCATAATCATAAGAAAGTACTTTTGAGTAGGAATACAATGATATCACTTATATGTCACATAAATTCCATATTGATAGATTAATTGTTGGTCAAAGGGTCGGTCAAAGAAAATGAAATACGCCTTATATTATGGAACGGAGGGAGTATGTTATTTAATCAATGTATGGCCCACTTGCCATTCTCACATAGTGCCTAGAGCACGCGCTGCAGCTGGGCTCTTGCATGAGAGCCCGCTTTCATTCTCCGTCTCCTATTCTCTCTCCTCCAACTAAGCATAAATATATTTGTTAAATGCTTACAGCCTGCTGACTGGTATCAAGGTTTTGGTGGAAGCGGATACCTTTGTTTTGGTTCCGGTTGCATGTTAAATAGAGGGCAACACATGCCAACGTACAGAGATAATCAAGGGGGTGTGAGTAATCTAACCAAACCAACTTATACGATATTGGTTTGGTGTACACGTTTGTAACAAATCCTAACACTCCCCCTTAATCAAAACTTACATAAGTTTAGATTACGTTTAAACTCCTCTAGATCTCTATAAGGTAATGGTTTGGTAAATCCATCAGCTACTTGGTCTTTGGTGGAGATGAATCGAATATCCAGTAGATTCTGTGCAACTCTTTCTCGAACAAAATGAAAGTCAATTTCAATGTGCTTTGTCCTTGCATGGAACACAGGGTTTGCTGATAAATATGTGGCTCCCATATTATCACACCATAGGCATGGTTTTTCATGAATTTTAATACCAAGTTCCTTGAGAAGAGTTTCCACCCAAATAACTTCAGCAGTAGCATTTGCAAGAGACTTATATTCAGCTTCTGTACTTGATCTTGATACAGTTGCTTGTTTTCTAGCACTCCAAGATATGAGGTTAGGTCCAAAGAATATAGCAAACCCACCAGTGGATCTTCTATCATCAATACAGCCTGCCCAGTCAGCATCTGAAAAGGCACTAATAAGAGTGGAAGTAGATTTCTGAAAAGTGAGTCCAAGAGCAGGAGAACTCTGCACATAACGTAATATCCTTTTCACTGCAGTCCAATGCACTGTGGTGGGGGCATGAAGAAACTGGCATACTTTGTTTACTGAGAAAGAAATATCAGGTCTTGTTAGTGTCAAATACTGTAAACCACCAACAATGCTTCTATATCTAGTAATATCATCAACTCCAAGAGGATCTCCTTCATGAGCTGATAATTTTTCCGTGGCAGACAATGGTGTATTGGAGGGTTTACAATCTTTCATGCCCACTTTTGCTAGTAATTCCAATGCATACTTTTCTTGAGTAAGAACTAGTCCATCATCAATTTTCCTTACTTCAATACCCAAGAAATAATTAAGTTCTCCAAGATCCTTAATAGCAAAGTGTTTATTAAGATCATCAACTAGAGTGGAAATAGCTGAATTTGAAGAACTAGTGACTATGATATCATCCACATAAACAAGAACAAAGACTGTTATATCTGAATGATTGTAGATGAAAAGAGAGGTATCTCCCTGTGATGGTTTGAATCCCAATTGCTGCAGTTTGGTACTCAAACGTGAATACCATGCTCTCGGCGCCTGTTTGAGACCATACAAGGCCTTGTCAAGTTTGCATATGTGATTAGGATAATGAGCATCTTCATACCCAGGAGGTTGTTTCATGAAAACTTCCTCTTCCAGAACGCCATGCAAAAACGCATTCTTGACATCAAGTTGTCTGATAGCCCAATTCCTGGAAACAGATATAGCAAGAACAAGACGAATAGTGGCAGCTTTTACAACTGGACTGAAAGTGTCTTCATAGTCAATACCATAGCGTTAAATCCCTTAGCTACTAGCCTAGCTTTATAACGATCAATAGAACCATCAGCATGTTTCTTTATTCTGTAAACCCATTTGCAGTCAATAAGATTGATGTTACCATTGTGTGGTGGTACGAGATGCCAGGTATGATTTTTCTGAAGAGCAAAGTACTCCTTATCCATAGCCTTGCGCCAATCGGGATGATCAAGTGCCTCCTGAAGTGTATTTGGTTCCCCTGTAGTACACAAGAAATTATAGCGCACACACCCATCTTTCCAAATTTTTGGTTTAGAAATACCCTTTTGGAGACGTGTACTGCGTGCAGGTGGAGCTACTGGATCAGCATCCACAGAAGATCCAGGCGCCTGCACTGACGGCTGACGCGCTGCAGGCTGGCTCCGCGAGCGGCGAGTAGAGGGGCGCAGGGAGCGGCCGTCCGCGCGTCTGCGTGGCACTCTCCTGTTGGCGCGGCTCGGTGCGGTGTGATGATGCTGTCGGGGACGGTGTTGAGGATGGCGACGTGGCGGCAGTTGGTTGGCGCGGCTCGATGCGAACAGGAGACGCGGTCGGGGACGGTGATGATGGCGCGGCGAACGAAGACGCGTCGGGTTCTGCTTCTTCTGGCGCCCAATGATTGGAGGCCGTATCAGCTGCAGGATCTGCACCGAGATCAGCTCCGGGATCGGTGCCAGATACGGTATCTTCTCCGTGATCAGTGCTGTCGTCTTGTGACATGAAATCTGACCCGATTTCTTCACTGTTTTGGCTCGAATCTGCACTGTTTTGCTCCGAATTTTCTGCAGTAGCCTGTAGAGGACTAAGAGGAGACAACTGTAAGGTATTATTAGTCAGTGGTGCATCATCATTCGTACCCCCATTGTGTGGAAACAAGTGTTTTGGTAGAAGAAGAATTTCTTGCTTGAGAAGGGCTCCTGCATTTGGATGAAGAGATGCAAAAGGAAAAATTTCTTCGTCAAACACAACATCTCTAGATATATAAACTCTACCAGTGGGTATGTCTAGGCATTTGACTCCTTTATGTTTGGGACTATAACCAAGGAACACACATTGCTTGGATCTAAAGGACAATTTTTTGTTGTTGTAGGGCCTCAAGTTTGGCCAACAGGCACATCCAAAAACTCGAAGAGATAAATAATTTGGTGTGATTCCTAGGAGTTTTTCTGAGGGACTAATGTTGTCAATAACTCTACTTGGCATAAGATTAATAAGATATGTTGCAGTGAGGAATGCCTCATCCCAGAATTTTAGAGGCATGGATGCATTGGCTAAAAGAGCTAGACCAATTTCAACTATATGCCTATGCTTCCTTTCAGCAGATCCATTTTGCTGATGTGCATGAGGGCATGAAACATGATGAGATATGCCAAGTTTTTGAAAGAAGGGATTTAATTTCTCATATTCTCCCCCCCAATCTGTTTGCATTGTCACAATTTTTCTCTCAAATTTTCTCTCCACAAAGTTCATGAAATTGTGAAAGACATCAAAGACATCAGATTTCTTTTTGAGAAGGTATATCCACGTGAATTTGCTAAAATCATCAATGAAGCTAACATAGTAGTTATGGCGCCCTACAGAGGTATTAGCAGGACCCCAAACATCAGAAAAAATTTGTTGCAAAGGTAAAGTAGATACACTCGAAGAAACAGGATATGGTAACTGATGACTTTTTGCTTTCTGACATGAATCACAAATAGTTTCAAGACTAGAATTCTTGGAGTAGGGGAGACTAAATTTATTGAGAATGAATTGAACTATGGAATTATTTGGATGACCTAGACGGCTATGCCACCTCGAAGAGGTGGGTTTTGAGACAGTGTTGACTTGCTTGATCCTGGATGATGGTGATGAGGAGATGATGGGATATAGGCCACCTTCACACCGTCCTCTAAGAAGAGTTTCCTCCGTTGCCCGATCCTTGATCAAAAAATACCAAGGGTGAAACTCAATAAAAACATCATTGTCAATAGTAAGTTTATGAACGGAGAGCAAGTTTTTGGTGGCACTTGGAACATGAAGTATATTATTGAGTTGAAGGGTGTGTGATGGGGTATGAATAGATGAATTACCAACATGACTAATTTCCATACCTTCACCGTTTGCGGTGTGAATTTTTTCGTTGCCGTTGTATCGATCACGAATCATGAGCTTCTCCAGGTTGCCGGTGATGTGATCAGTGGCCCCTGAGTCAGGGTACCAATTTGTGTCGACGCCGTAGGCGGCATTCGCCACCTTGTCACGAGTGCCGTTGTCGTAGCCACAGTCGCGATTGCCGCTATCGCGGCTCTCCTCGTAGCGCCACCAGCAGTCACCAGCTGGGTGGCCGTGTTTTTTGCAGATTTGGCAGTGGACATCTTGAAACGGCGTGGGAGCGCGGCCTCCTGGACCACGCCCACGCCCGCCGCGGTGACCGCCACCGCCGCCGCGGTGACCACCGTCACGGTCACGATCATAATATTGTCCACGTCCTCCGTTGTCGCGGTCATAGTACTGACCACGACGATCACCGTTGTCGCGGTCGTAGTACTGACCACGACGGTCGCCGTTGTCGCGGTCGTAGTACTGACCGCGTGGCTCGTCGCGTTCCCGGTCGGCATACCGACCGCGGGTCTGGGTTTTGTTGGTGTAGACGCGGTCACGCCGAGCCGCGTTCGCAGATGATTCGAAGCCGGTGCTGCCACTGCCTGCTAGGCGCAGTTGCCTCATGTCATATGCAGAGATCATCATATGGAGATCGCTTACCGAGCAATTTTCCATCACATTGACGGAGGAGACGAGCGAGGTGTAGGAGTCATCTAGCCCGTTTAGGATGAACTCAACGAGCTCATCCTCGTCAACAGTGCGGCCTGCGGCCACGAGCTCGGTGGCGAATCCCCTCATCTTGCCGATGTACTGATCGGCTGTCAGTGTCTCCTTCTTGGTGTTGGCCAACTCCCCACGCAGATGGGCGACATTCGCCTTGGATCTTGAGGAGAAGAGGGCGGTGATGAGAGACCAGATCTCCTCGGCGTGCTCAAGTCCGACAGTCTGCGCTAGAATCTCGACAGACAAAGAATTAAGCAGGTAACTCAAAACTTGCTGGTCCTTGAGGATCCAGCTGTCATACGCGGGGTTTGGGGTCTTGGTCTCCTTTTCGTTGACGACGGTGGTGATGAACTCGGCCGGTGCAGGTTCCTTCCCCTCCAGCAGCCCCATCACACGCGCGCTCTGAAGCGTGGGCATGACCTGCGCTTTCCACAAAAGGTGGTTCGAGCGCTTGAGCTTTTCTGCCGGAGGATTGCCGAGAGGTTGGGTGGTCGTGGTTGAGGAAGCCATCAGATCGGACTCGGTGATCGTGGTAGGATGTGGTAATGGGTTTTTGGTTTGTAGATCGGGTGTCTAGGCAATCTGGTGTTTGTGGTTCTTGGGTATTTGGAGGAACAGGTGATCGGATGTCTGGTGTTTTGGGTGTTCGTAGATTGGAATTGGGTGTGTGGTTTTGATCGAGATTGGTTTTGGTGTTTGGGTATTCTCCGATGTCAGGAAGAGGTAATTGGCTCTGATACCATATCAAGGTTTTGGTGGAAGCGGATACCTTTGTTTCGGTTCCGGTCGCACGTTAAATAGAGGGCAACACATGCCAACGTACAGAGATAATCAAGGGGGTGTGAGTAATCTAACCAAACCAACTTATACGATATTGGTTTGGTGTACACGTTTGTAACAAATCCTAACAACTGGACCTTATCGTACTTGCTCTAATCTTAAGTGGCCGCCTGAAAATGGCATCACTGCCTTCTTCCACGTTTCGCTGCTTCTATTTTCTTTACATCGTCATGCCTCACTTTTCTATCTAGACGTGGAGAGGGTAATTAGCTATTTGCTCCTAAGATTGGGTTTTGCTTTGCCAAGTGTGTGCGCAGCGGTCAGTGGTGTGCTGACTATGAATGCTTTAATTTGGTCAACCTCTTTGATATGCCGTCGACGTGCGCGAGGTCAATGCAACCCACTAACTTTACACAGATGGCGTTATTTATTAGACAGCTTTTCTGTTCGTTAGTAGAGTAATTAAGCTTATCCTAGTGCGGCCACATATATTGGCCGGGCCACAAGACATGTTCTATTTCTACTTTTACGTAGGAATTCAAAGGCCACTGTATGTCCATCCGGTGGAGGTGGAAGCAACACGATTGGCCATCTACTCATGCATGCTGCTCATCTCAAACGTTTTGCTGCATGGGTGGGGCTCAGGGACAGACCCTTTTGAACCGGTTTGTATCACATCCGGTTTTATTGGGCTTAGCTCAATGCCCTGTTTTCTACTAGTGAACATGCATCACATATACTGCTTCTGGCATATCCAGTGCTTATGCATGGTGCATCATGGCATCGATCACTGCCTTCTTCCACTTTTCTCTGCTTCTTTTTTTTACACCGTCATGCAGCACTTTTCTATCTAGATTAACGTGGAGGGTAACTAATGAAGTGGCAGCTATTTGCCCCTAAGATTGGTTTTTTGCTTTGCCTAGTGGGCCGAAAGAAGCCCATGTAATAGTTTTTTTCCCCTTCTGGTGTGTAGCTTGTAGGGTTGGACAGGATTGGAACGAACTGGCCGTCAAAGATAAGACTAGCTTAGGAAGGTGGGGAGGAACGAGCTAACTCCAACACAATTCCTAAGATTACGTGAGATCTAGAGTAGAAATCATCTAGAATCTCTTACAGTCGGCGTCGGCGCTGACGAATGCGCACGCAGTGCGCTGACTATATAGGCGGGTACTGTAAATGTTTTAGTCAACCCTTCAATTTTCTATTGATCGATGTGCGCGTGGCCAATCTCACCCACTAACATCTCACAACTATAGCCGAGCTGTTTTAGATTAAGTTGAACTTCTAAGCAGCTCTTTTGCTTGTCAAGTAGATTAATTAATCTTATCTTAGTGGGATCATATACTCCCCCCGGTTATGAAAGTAAGGCTTATAATATTTTTTTAATTCAAATAATGTAAATTTTGACTAAGGTTTGAGAAAAAATTGTAACATGCCGTTAAATGCACCACGACACATATTTTAATAAAATAACTATTTGTATTATAGTTGTTGATATTTTTATTAAAACTTGTTATTGTTTGATTAAAAAAATATGAGCCTTGTTTTCAGATCGAAGGGAGTATATATTGGCCACATGCTATAGTGTTTGTAAAATAGACAGTGTTTAGTATGCATTTCTAGGCTGGAAGTGTGACATGTTTATGTTAGTAGAGGCCAATGTGTACCCGTCGGTTCCTTTATTTGGCACTGTTTACTTCAACTGATGACCACCCCCCCCCCCCCCCCCCCGCCGCTTTGAGAGTCCCTCGTGTAGCCGTTGACCCGGGCTGGATCCGAGCCGATCTTGCCGGCGCTGCCGGAGGGAGATGGCGAGGAGAGAGCGCCAGTTGTAGATATAGGTCTAGGTTAGTCGTTTTCCTATGTTTGTGGCCCCTGGTGGTGAAGAGGAGCAGCACCTTGGCCGTCGGCGGCCATGGCCAAGGTCCCCCGAAGCTTGGTTTCGTTGCTGCAGAGCTGGAGTGGCACCCAGTGATGCTTGTGGCGGACGAAGCGGTGGACATCTCCAGAAATAAGGTCCGTGAAGGCAGCGACACCGGCGTTGTTGCGGGATCTCTCTTTTTTTCCTTCCCTAGCTCCCTTGTCATAAAAAATCCTGCGAATAAAAGTCCCCTTGGATATGCACTTGTTTGTGGGAATACAAAGAAATATTTTCATATGCAATGAAGAAATTTCAACATGACATAATACAAATTCATCAGCGAACATCAGGGTTCAGCTGATTTTCATGGCCATGAGGTGGCCTTCATTGCCGCAGAGAGCATCCGGCAAGATTTCAACCTCCCATGGGAGGCCCTCGAAGAGTCGTGTTGCTGAGGATATCGCCAGGGCAGGGACAAGTGGTCTTGTCCCCGTTGCTGTCCATGGCTGCAGCGCGCGCCTCTCTCTGCTCCACGCTGGAGAAGAAGGTGGACCTGATCGCTTTTTTCAATTTCTTGTTGAGGTTTTCCTTACAAATGCTAGGGGCCTATGTGTAATTTCTCTTTCTTATGGGGTTCCTTGTAAATTCTTGTACATCCAGCGCTGATAATCTAGAAGGTTCGGTCCCTTCGGGGGCGCTCCATTGTACAAAAAAAAACTTCAACTGATGGACCTCAGAGGTTTGGGCCCAGTATGCATGTATGGGCTAAAGGCTAGGACAGAGAATATCTCAGCCCATCACTCCTCCAAATCTTCCAGTCTTTGTGGCGTACAGGTTTTATTACAAAGAGAAAAGCTGTATGCTTTTAATTATTTCTCGATACATGTACGAACATCAGGCATGTCAGTTTTCTGTACTACGTACTAGTACATCCGTAGAAAAAAAGACAATCTTCATTAATTATCTCATGGAAATTCCTGGTCTGTTAAATCTCCTGACATATTAGCAACTTGAGTACTTGGCGATCGAGTTCACGTGGCTTAAGATCATTTGGAATACATTAACCTTTTTAGGTCTCAAGCTATAGAATTAAAAAAAAAAACCTTAGCTTGACCTAGCTAGGGACCACCATTGAGACGTGGCAGATCGAACATGCATGCTTTTCATTGCTAGCTACTCCCTCCGTTCCATATTAGATGACTTTAAAATTGACTTTAAAATTGATGTATCTAATATGGAACGGAGGGAGTATTTATAGACGTGGCAGATCGAACATGCTTGCATTGGCACAGGCCTTGGCAGCTTCAGGATCGCGTTCACGTGGCTTAAAGATCATGGGGAATGCATTAACATTTACTAGGTCTTAAGCTCTAGAGAATAAAAAAAACTTAACTTGACCTAGGTAGTACCACGAATGATCATCCTGTGTTAGGCCAAGGAAAGATATGGTATATTATGCATGCATGTGCGGGTGTGTACTTAAGTGAGCCGAGCCACCCTGAGAAATGTGTGGCTTTTGTTGCAAGCATATACATTCCTGGCTACGTTAAGGTGACGATCGAGGTATAGTATAAACTGGTGGCTCGACGGCGGCCACCAGGCATGGAGGAGGCACGCCTGAACTAATGCAACTGTGAAATGCTTGGACAGGAGCAGCACACGTCCACGCGGTCGCAACTCGCAAGGAGACAAGAGACAGAGTTACAACAGGAGGCCACAACTATATATGTCCCCGAAACTAAAAGTACTCCTGCGTACAGTAGCTTGGGTAGGAAGTCACACGCATGCACCCTAGCTATGTCGACAAAGAGCAGAGTTCCTTGTTTCAAGCTACTCCCTCCGATCCATATTAATATGTGTTGAAGTGGATGTATTTAGACATGTTTTATTGCTAAATACATCCACTTCAGCACCTATTAATATGGATCGGAGGGATTACTAGTTTGTGCCGCCCTTCCCAAACTCCTATGCATGCAACGCAATGCAAAAGTGCGCTAGCTACCTACCTGCCGCACGTCGCCGCCGTTGGAACTTCGAGTTGTGGCCGCGGTGTACATCCATCCATACCTTTCTATCCAGTCCTGATATCCTGATATATCCAGTGCATGCATGCATGCATGCATTCTGGCATCACTGCCTAGCTTAGTTGGCGTAAGTACAACGCCCATAAGCTCTCATACCGCTCCACTATGAGCGCTTTTCTCGGGTATAGTTTCATGCACAAAGGGTATAAGTTTTTGGATCGCTTCACGCGTCAGATCTATATCTCTTGTGATGTCGTCTTCGATGAGTTCGGTTTTTCGTATGCATCTCCAGGTGTCACTGTTGATGTTTCTATTCTCGCGGACGCGCTATCCTATCCTTCCGAGATGAACCGGTTATGAGTACCACTATGCGTAAATATGATATGTCTTATTTGTCCACTGATAGCAGCTCCTCTTTTGTACAGGACTCCACCGGGGCTGCCGCTTCTCCGTCACCTGTGATCAACGTGCCTGGAGCCGTCCCGGCGATCGACGTCCATGCGGCGGCGCGTGACCCGACGTCGTGCTTTCCCCGCCCGGGTCTGGGCCGCCTGCTGCGGCGCGCTCCTCTGGGTCGGCCTTGCCCGGGCCGGCACCTTCGTAGACGCCCGTGGCTGGCTGCTATCGACCTCCCGTAGCTTTTCCCGCACCTCTGGTGGCCTGGGCCGGCTTACTCGCCGCACACCATCATGGCCCGTCAACAGTCTGCTGTCGCTGCGGATGATCAGCATGCGCCGCCTATCGTCAAAGGAGGTTCAGTCTCTTCGACCGTGCCGCCTGTGGCTGATCCTAGACATGCTATGGTCACTCGCACGCGGGATCAGATGCGCGGTGAGAAGAAATTCACCGATGGCATGGTGCGCTATGGCACCCGTCGGCGTGCTTTCTTTGCGACGCCCGTGTCTCATCGTGATGCTCTCCGGGATAGTCGGGGGGTTACCCCCGAGTAGGGTAAAGGCAAGTGGTAAAGGCAACAGTCAGAAGAGAGGTTTGGTCGAGTAGCCGTCTACCCGGTACTCGCTACCCGGTCGACTGCTACTCGGTCTTAGGAAAAGATGACCAGAAGGAGATATTAAGCGAGTTATGTCCGTTCGAGTAGAAGAGCTGGTCCGAGTAAGATTGGCGGGAATGTACTCGGGCCAGAAGTCAAAGGAGCCGTTCTGACACAGGATCCCGCGTATCCTGGGTCCGTACTTGGCACTATTCAAACTACTGTTCATCTGGGACCGGCCTGCCTGACAGTGACAGTGTGGAAGCAGGCGGTCGCAGGATAAGGGGGCCCTACTCTGTGTTTGGCACAGTGATACCAGACTGTCCCCTTGGTTTTGCCCAACGACTTTCCGGATGCAGCCAAGATTAGGAACCAAAGCTGTCAGCGGGAACTCGGAAGAAGGACGATGTGCACACTATGTCGACACTTGTCCGTGTTTGGACGTATCCGGCTGGGCACCGTGTATATAAGGTGCCCCGCCGCCTCCTGCGTGAGGATCGCATGCTGGGACACAGGGAAACCCTAGATTCTTGACCTAGTTCATCACGTAGAGAGAAGAGTGGCTACTCGGTAGCAAGAACATTGTACTGTGGCTACTCGGTGAGACACCAGAATACATAGAGAAAGGCAGGAGTAGGGGTTTTACCTCCTCACGAGGGCCCTGAACCTGGGTAGATCGTGGTGTTTGCAGTGTCTGATTCTCACCTCACGCGGCTACTCGTCGCGTGATCCCTCCCCGAGCACCTCCAGCGTCCATCGTTCCCACATCTTTAGCCATCCTATGGCATCTGCCGTGACACCACCACGACAGTTGGCGCCCACCGTGGGGCAACCAGCGGCGCTGGCTGGAGTTTCTGTTCGGACGGGATCTTCTTCAGCGGAGCGCGTAGTCTGTGGCCTTGTCCACAGATTCGGCTCCTTCGACTTCGTCACCGACAACGCCGGCGATTTCGGCGGCAGGGCCATGCCGGAGGGCGGCTCGGTGATCTCCTTCGGCTCTCACCTCGTCTACGTCGCCACCGTCGTCGACCGCGTCTACCCCGAGCTGGTGCATGACGCGGAGGACCCTCCTGCGGTGATCACTGCTCGCGGAAGGCCCGCGTGCCGCTCTGCGGACCGCGCTGAGGTGATGGTGACCGGCTTGGCGGCAAACGCTGGCGCGGCTGCTACTGGCGCCGCGGCCGTCGTCGAGGATCTTGCTACCACGAGCGCTGGTGGCAGGACTCACAGGCCTTACGAGAAGGAGTGTAACCTCCCTCCCTCCACCACTCCGACTATTCCCGCGTCGGCTGGGCGGAATGGCATGCCGCCTCCCACCGACCTCGAGCTCCTGAGCATGAAGGAGCAGCTGGAGCGGCAACGCCAGGAGCTGCTCGCCGAGCAGGCGGAGTTGGATAAGGTCAGGCTAGAGCTTAGCTTAGACCAGCTTGAGTACAACAGGGCTCACGGTTTCACGCCAGTCACTAGGAGAGCTAGCAGAGTAGGCGCCATGCGGCGTAACCTGGGTGCCGAGATGGCGACAGTGGTAGAGGTTCCTGCTCAGTCCGCCACCGCAAACACTGCCACTAGGCCTAGGTATAGCACACCTGCCAAGACACTTAGAGCTGCAGAGGCTGTAGCTGCCGAGTTGCCTCGTCTCGACGGCGACGCGCGCGTTAGGCAGCAGGAAAGTCTCAACGAGTTGGTGTTAGAGGCTGCTAGGCAGAATGAGGAGTTCCGGAAGGCCAACCCGGGTGCTGGAGCTTCGCAGGTGGTGCACTCGCACGCGGCTAGATCTAACGATCAGGCCTCGTCTCCGCATCCCAGCCGCGAGAAGAGCCGCAGCGGACGTTCGGCCAGAGATAGGCAAATGCAGGTGTATGACCCGGCTGCTGCCGCGAGACAGCTTGCTGTGCTGCAGCAGCCCGGGCAGGAACACAACGCTGCAAGAGCAGGCTCTCAAGCCCATCAAGCTCAAAGCCAGGCCCGAGGTGGAGCGCGCCCAGGTCCTTCTCAGCGTCCCTCTGCTCAGCCTACTCGGCAGAGGAAGCAGCCGCGCGCAGTGGCGCCAGTCGCCAACCCGGTGGAGCAGCCTGCAGCTGTGCAGGTGGATAGATATGATGATGTCTACTCGGCCATGCAGATGGCTGGCTATGATATTCAGGACCGTGTTGGAGAGCGCGTATTGGCGCCTGGAGATGCGAGGCATCAGCTGGACCGGATCAACTTGTCAGCTCGGTTGGAGAACACGGGTCCTCCTGGCCCCGAGTGCTTTGGTCCGCGCATCATGAACGAGCCGTCTGTGAAGAACTTCCAGCTCGCAAGGGGCACCAAGAGCTACAATGGCAGCACCAAGCCCGAAGATTGGCTCAATGATTACGTCACCGCAGTCCATATTGCGGGCGGCAACAGGAGATGGGCGGTGCGGTACGTCCCGCAGATGCTAGAGGGTCCAGCTCGCACTTGGCTCAACAACTTGCCCAAGCACAACATAAATTGCTGGCTGGACTTCTCGGATGCCTTCGTCAGCAACTTCACCAGCACCTACAAGAGGCCGAATAGGCCACAGCAGCTGTCCGCTTGCAGGCAGCGAGAAGACGAGACAGACCGCGAGTATCTTACTCGGTGGAGCACATTGAGGAACACCTGTGAAGGTGTGAACGAGGCCCAAGCCATCACTTGGTTTGCGCAGGGATGCAGGCACGGCAGCATGCTATGGCAGAGATTGCAGAGGGAGATGCCAAACACTCTGGCGGAGACCATCAAGATTGCGGATCAATACGCACTCGGTGATCCCACTCAGCCCCTGATGGACTCCTCTGAGCCGAGAAAAAACTTCAGCAACAGCAAGCGCAACGAGTTCCGCAACAAGCGCAGGGGTGACCGGATAGATACTCGGTATGACCCTGAAGAGGTGAATGCAGTGACTGTTGGAGCTGGTGGTAGCCAAAGGCAGAAACCTGCTGGAGCCTACGGGCAGAACCAGAACCAGGGCCAAGGCAACAAGAAACCATTCCGTACTGCGCAGTCGGGTAGCGGCAACTCCGAGCAGCCGAGGAAGTTCGTCTTTGACGACATGAAGGATGGTCCATGCAGTTTTCACACTCACCACCCCTCAAGGCCTGCTAACCATACTACTCGGCAGTGCGAGTGGTGGGATGTGATCAAGAATGATGGCTTGCCTCCTCCTCCTCCTCTGCCAGCGGCCAATGCCAATGTGCAACCTACTCGCGCACCCGCAGCTCGGCCGCCAGTGTACCCGAGAAGAGAAAATGTGAACCAAGTGGCTTTGGGAGCCAACCGACACTTCAACAATGAGAGCTACCGCAACAACAACAACTACAACCGCAACAACAACAACAGAGGCAACAACAACTACCAGGGCAACAACAACAACGGCAACAATGGGGGCGGAGGTTCCAACCAGTACCAAGAGCACCATGAGAGCTACATGATCTTCACCTCTGAGCCAGTCGACAAGCAATCACAGCACAGGCGTGCCATGGAGGTCAATGCAGTGATTCCTGCTGTCCCTCACTACATGTATTGGTGTGACCAGGAGATTAGGTGGTCCCGAGTAGATCATCCCAAGGTGATGCCCAATCCGGGTAGCTACGCCTTGGTGTTGGATCCTACCTTCCTGGGTCCCGAGAAGAATGTGAGGTTCAGCAAGGTGCTAATCGACAACGGCAGCAACATCAACATAGTGTACAAAGACACACTTGAGAAGCTTGGCCTGGCCGAGAACATGATGCTGCCCAGCAAGACCACCTTCCATGGCATTGTGCCCGGGATCTCGTGCAACCCGATTGGCCGAGTGTGGATAGATGTGCTATTCGGCACCAGGGAAAACTGCCGCACAGAGCGCCTGCAGTTCGAAGTAGTTGATCATCAGAGCCCTTACCATGCTCTACTTGGCAGGCCTGCTCTGAGCAAGTTCATGGCCTCTACTCATGTCGCATATCTGAAGATGAAGATCCCTGGTCCCAATGGCATAATTACTATCTCTGGTGATTACAAGAAGTCCATGGAGTGTGCCTCTGCTGGTTCCCAGTTGGCGGAGTCGATGGTGATTGCTGCCGAGAAGAAGAAGATGTATGAGGTGGTGGCTATGGCGCAATCCGCGCAAGCTGGCGCGCAAGGCGTGCCGAGTACTCAACACGGGACCGCATTCCAGGCATCTCAGGAGACCAAGAAGGTCCAGGTCGACCCCGAGTTCCCCGACCGCGTAGCCATCATTGGCTCCGGGTTGGCGGAGAAATAGGAAAGCGAGCTCATCCACTTCCTCCGTGAGAATCGGGATGTATTCGCCTGGTCCAATGAAGATCTACCAGGAGTCCCGAGGGAGTTGGTTGAGCACTCATTACATGTGCGTCCTGACGCCAAGCCAGTGAAGCAGGCTATGCGCCGCTTCGGAGATGAGAGAAGGAAGGCCATCGGTGACCAGATCACCAAGCTGATGATAAGCAATTTCATCATGGAGGTGCTGCATCCGGATTGGCTAGCCAACCCGGTCATGGTCGAGAAGAAGAAGGAGGATCCCAAGGCTGCCACTGCATGGCGCATGTGTGTCGACTACACCGACTTGAACAAGGCATGCCCCAAGGATCCCTTCCCGCTACCTCGCATCGATCAGGTGATCAATTCCACTGCTGGTTGTGAACTGCTGTCTTTCATAGATGCCTACTCTGGTTTCCACCAGATTGCACTCAATCCTGCTGATCAAATAAAGACTGCTTTCATTACCCCGTACGGGGCTTATTGCTATCGTGTCATGTGTTTTGGCTTGAGGAATGCGGGTGCAACCTATCAGAGATGCATGCAGAAATGCTTGCACGACCAGCTCGGCAAGAATGTGCAGGTGTACGTATATGACATTGTCATCAAAACGAATAAAACACATACTCTGCTTGACGACCTGGAGGAAACCTTTGCTAACCTATGCAAGTACAAAATGAAGCTGAATCCGAGTAAATGCACCTTTGGTGTCCCGGCTGGCAAGCTACTCGGCTTCCTGGTGTCTAGTCGGGGCATTGAAGCTAATCCTTCAAAGATAAAAGCTATTGAGAGCATGTCTTTGCCGAGATCCCTGAAAGACGTGCAGAAATTCACTGGTTGCTTGGCATCTCTGAGCCGTTTTCTGGGCCGAATGGGCGAGAAGGCCCTGCCTCTGTACCAATTGATGAAGAAAAGTGACAAGTTTGTCTGGACTCCGCAAGCGGATGTGGCATTCAACGAGCTGAAAGCAATGCTGGCTAGCGCTCCCATCTTGGCTAGTCCGCTACCCAAGGAGCCAATGCTGCTGTACATTGCCGCGACTAACCGAGTAGTCAGTGTGGTGATTGTGGTGGAACGAGAAGAAGAAGGCAAGAGTGTGCAGCGCCCAGTGTACTATCTCAGTGAAGTGTTGTCCAGCTCCAAGCAAAACTACCCGCACTACCAGAAGATGACCTACGGCGTGTACCTGGGCGCCAAGAAGCTAAAGCATTACTTCCAAGAGCATCCTATCACGGTTGTGAGCTCTGCTCCTATCTCGGATATCATGGGTAACAAGGAGGCGAGTGGCAGAGTAGCCAAGTGGGCAATCGAGCTGGCCGCGTATGCACCCGCGTATGCGAGAAGAGAAGCCATCAAGTCTCAGATTCTGGCAGAATTCCTGGTGGATTGGGCCGAGGTACAGTATGAACCTCCTGCGCCAGTTTCTAATTACTGGAAGATGCACTTTGATGGCTCAAAGGTGAAGGAAGGCCTTGGTGCTGGCGTAGTGCTTACGTCACCAAGCGAGACCAACTCAAGTATGTGCTACAGATTCACTTCAAGGCATCCAACAACGTAGCAGAGTACGAGGCAGTGGTGCATGGTTTGCGGGTAGCCAAGGAGGTTGGCGTGCAGCGTATTATATGCTATGGCGATTCAGATCTGGTGGTGCAGCAAGTCTCTGGTACATGGGATGCTCTAGATGCTAACATGGCATCCTATCGCTTCCTGGTACAGTCTATGACTGGATTCTTCGAGGGCTGCGAGTTGCAGCACATTCACCGAGCAGAGAACAAAGCAGCAGACGAGCTGTCCAAGTTGGGATCTTCTCGGCAATCCATCCCGGCGGGGGTTGCCTTGGAGAACTTGAGGAAGCCATCCATCAAGCCCTCTCCCAACTCGGAGTCCATATTTGTTCCTTCTCTGCCAAGTGAGGAATCTGATCCCATGGAGATTGACTGGGAGAATGCTGCAGGAAACCCGGGGACTGCCACTCCCGACTCGGGGACTGCCGTCCTCTGGGCCGTGGGGTCTTCTTGTCCAGCAGCCCCTGTTGCTGGCTGCTCTTCTCCTTCTTCCTGCCGCTCAAGGGCGGCGTCGTGGTGCATCTCGGTCTCTTGATCCTGGTTCACCTCGGCTGTGTTGGCCGGAGGAGAAGGTGGCTTCTCCTGGTGAGCAGCATCCTGCGCCTCTTGATCTGCGCGGGACTGCTGCTCCAGCTCGGCATTCTGGGCATCGGTGCCCTCTGATCGTGCGTTGGCGGCGTTGTTCTCATCGCCGTCGAGGTCGATTAGATTGTCGACATCGATGGCGGCTTTCTTCTGGGTCTCGGTGGAAGCAAGAGCGGCGTCCGCGTCCAAGGGGGCTCTGAAGAGAAAATTGTGTTCAAAAGCAAGAAGAGGGCAGAGGAAATCAAGAGGAAACAGCGAAGCAAAAAAGATTGGGAGTCAACCGAGAAGAACGAAGTAAACAGAAGCGTGCAACCGAGAAGGAACTTACCCCTTGCGGGAAGGAATCGCTGGCCTCTTTCTCTTCACGACCTTCTTGGTCGTCTTCTCGGTCGCCTTCTTCTTCTTGGCGGGAGGTTCTTGGGCGCCACTGCCTGTCCGTTTGCGGGTGGCAGGAGCGGCAACTGCAAGAGGCTTGACGACCTGGGCTGCCTCGTCCTCGTCCTCATCCTCATCCTCGTCTTTGCCATCAGCATCAGCAACATCTGTAGAATAGAAAGGAAGAAAAGCACTTCAGAAGCAGAAAGCGTTTGGTTTGCGCTGCTCGCGGTCAGAAGGGATAAGTTCAATTACCTTCAACTTCGTCCTCGGACCAGTCACGAAGAGATGATTCCGCGGGACGATCACCCGCCTGGGCGGCATCAGAGGGATCGAGCTGGTCCGCGGTCTCAAAGGAGGCCTGGTCATCTTCCTCTCGGTCAGAGGACCAGTTACCCTCGAAGCGCTCACAGCTCTCAGCAAGCTGGCGGTCAAGGACCTGAAAGACAGAGAAACATTGCAAATTAGCCGAGTAGCGTGAAGGCATTCTACCCGGATGGGCGTGCAAACACAAAGCACACTAGGCCTAAGGAAATTTACTAAGTATCCTACTCGGCAAGGCGTGCAAACAACAAGCACATTAAGCCTAAGTATTTCTCCTAAATATGCTACTCGGCAAGGCATGCAAACATCAAGCATACTAAGCCTAGGCAGTTCTGCAGAGTGCTCTACTCGGTGCGGAATGCAGTTGCTAGTCGCAGCAAGGAAAGAAGGATGTCTACTCGGATTACATATAAACTGGAAGCAGAGTAAGGAGAACATACCCGTGGGATCGGCTTCGTGCGGCTGAAGGGGATGAACCCATACTGCCAGTTATCTCGGAGGCCTGTGGTCAGGATGGACCTTGCGTGCGCGGCGACGTCCGCGTTGCTGAGCTCGAACGTGGTCGTCCGAGTGCAATCGCGGGGGCCTCCCAAGTAGCACATTGGGTGGGAGCGCTGCTGCAGAGGCAGCACCCGGTTCCGGATCCAGCAGGCCACGGGATCATCGCTCTTGAGGCCCTCTCCGATTAATTCAGCGATCCGCTCCTCCATCTGCACGGCGTTGCGGTCGTTGGAGGGCTTTGTCTTCCAATTCTGCCCGGATGGAGCCCGGTTGCTCCAGGCAGGCAGGTTGATGCGGTCCGTTACCTTTCCCCCCTTCGTGGCGGGGATATTCTTCACGTAGAGGAAGGATTTTTGCCACATACGGATGGAATCCAAGCCCTTGATGCGAGGGTGATTGGTTCCCGTCCGCTGCACCATCATGGCGCTGCCGGTATCGGTTACCCGGCTGCCAGCGGCCGCGCCGTCCTTCTTCCCTGTGCTCTGCTGACGGAGGTGGAAGTACTTCAACCATGTCTGCACCGTGGGGCGGACGCCAAGAAAGGCCTCGCACACCACGGTGTGATAGGCGAGGAAGACGACAGCATTTGGGGGGAGGTGATGCATCTGAACACCGAAGTGGTCCAGAAAGGAGCGGAGGAAATCGGAAGCCGGCAGGCCGAATCCTCGCGCGAAGTGCGCGAGGAAGACGACATGCTCGCCCTCCCGCGGGGCCGGAACGATTTCGCCGTCGGACGGCTGGCACTGAACACCAGGAGGAACCCTCCAGGTGTTCACGAGCCAGGAGCAATCATCGACGGTGACATCAGAACCAGCCCAGCCGGCGCGAGCAGCCATGGCACCGAGTGAGAAAGCGGTGGAAGGTTTGGAATAGTCTGTTGGAAAGAATGAATCCGCGGCGGCGCAAAGAGTTGCGCGACGGCGGAGAGCTCGGCGGCGGAGAAGAAACAGAGAGGCGAAAGAGGAAAGTACGGAGGAAGGAGAAGAGGAAGTTACCGATGGGGGTATTTATACCCTCTCCTCAGATTACCGTTACCATCGGGGTAGTGGGATCGATCGTGGCCATAACTCTCGTGTGGTGGGGCCTGTGGCCGGTTAGAAACGCACGCAAGCGCGGAACGCGCGCGTAACGGCCACAGTTGATCCCACGACCAGATCGTGGCCTATACTGCGCTTGATGGGACATGACGAGCCGGTGGGCCCACTCCGTGAAAACTGGGCGCGTGGCACGTCGTGTCCTGGGCAGCGAGACGTCGGGGTCGCGGATGCTAGACACGTGTCCAGTTGCAGCACGGAAGGCTGGATTGTGCTCTGCGCTGCAGAGACTCTGCTTGAGAAATTCTCTAAGTCCTTTTACTCGGACGCCGAGAAGGAGACTAGCTCTGTCCGGAAGAAAAGAGACCCAAGGTACTTTCCAGAGTGCTACTCGGAGGTTTCACTCGGCATCTTGAGGCTCAAGGGCGGTGTTGCAAAGATTGGTTTTAAGCTGGCAGAGCCTAGTGAACAAGTTCGCAAGACTCTATCAGCTTCGGGGACTGCTGTCGGGGGGTTACCCCCGAGTAGGGTAAAGGCAAGTGGTAAAGGCAACAGTCAGAAGAGAGGTTTGGTCGAGTAGCCGCCTACCCGGTACTCGCTACCCGGTCGACTGCTACTCGGTCTTATGAAAAGATGACCAGAAGGAGATATTAAGCGAGTTATGTCCGTTCGAGTAGAAGAGCTGGTCCGAGTAAGATTGGCGGGAATGTATTCGGGTCAGAAGTCAAAGGAGCCGTTCTGACACAGGATCCCGCGTATCCTGGGTCCGTACTTGGCACTATTCAAACTACTGTTCATCTGGGACCGGCCTGCCTGACAGTGACAGTGTGGAAGCAGGCGGTCGCAGGATAAGGGGGCCCTACTATGTGTTTGGCACAGTGATACCAGACTGTCCCCTTGGTTTTGCCCAACGACTTTCCGGATGCAGCCAAGATTAGGAACCAAAGCTGTCAGCGGGAACTCGGAAGAAGGACGATGTGCACACTATGTCGACACTTGTCCGTGTTTGGACGTATCCGGCTGGGCACCGTGTATATAAGGTGCCCCGCCGCCTCCTGCGTGAGGATCGCATGCTGGGACACAGGGAAACCCTAGATTCTTGACCTAGTTCATCACGTAGAGAGAAGAGTGGCTACTCGGTAGCAAGAACATTGTACTGTGGCTACTCGGTGAGACACCAGAATACATAGAGAAAGGCAGGAGTAGGGGTTTTACCTCCTCACGAGGGCCCTGAACCTGGGTAGATCGTGGTGTTTGCAGTGTCTGATTCTCACCTCACGCGGCTACTCGTCGCGTGATCCCTCCCCGAGCACCTCCAGCGTCCATCGTTCCCACATCTTTAGCCATCCTATGGCATCTGCCGTGACACCACCACGACAGGGACACCGCTTGGTTCGCTGCCGTGTCTGATGAGGAGTATTTTTTGGGTCTCGAGGCGTCCTACAATTCAATAGGGATGACTTTAACTCAACTGAATTATGCATTGGATCTTTTTCACCATGTGAGTATGGAGAATTGTAGTCCTACTTCTACACCGCTGGCTTCTACAGAGCGTCTTGCTCGTGAGTCTTTCACTCCTCTTGGTACCGATGATTCTTTCCGGTATCGCAGTATTGTTGGAGGCTTTCAGTATTTGACTCTTACTCGCCCAGATATCTGTTTTGCGGTGAATAAAGTATGCCAGTTCCTCTCACATCTGACTGATATTCATTGCAAATCAGGTAAGCGCATCCTGCGATGTGGCAAAGGGAGACTGAATACAAGGTCGAGTTTCCGCAAGTCTGCCTCCACGAGTAATAGTATTTTCACTGATGCAGATTGGGCAGAATGTGTTGATGAACGTCAACCCTCTCGAGATGAAGGCAACATGGCAACCATCGGCCATGTACTCCAAATCGAGGTCTAGAAACTTGTGTTCCTCGTCACGAAGGTATTCCTCAAAAAAATTGAGTCTTTCTGCCACTTTGGCGTGTCGTACGTGTAGACGACTTGTAGATTCATCGTGCCATGTGCGAGCACGGGACCGTAGCGAGTGATTGGATTCATGGTGGATGGGTAAAAAGATCATAGGAGACTGGGAGACGAGACAAAAAAAAGAGGCCATGGGGATTAGCATTTTGCTGCGATGTTACTGTTTTTATCGTGCAGAACAACTCCAAAGGGCGCGGGAACTAAACGGTTTAGGCGAACTGTTGCCATAACCCTTCTGTCCCTGTTGGTGATACCAACCAGGACTAAAGGTCACTTTTGAACCAGGACTAGAGCTCGACGAGGCCTGTTTGTGCCACTACCAATTGGAACGGGGACTAATGTCCAAAACACGACCAGGACTAAAGGGGTTGGACGAAAGACCCTTTTTCTACTAGTGTCACACTTTGGATATTATGGATCTTATGTACTTTGGGCGCAATCGTTTGGAGATGGTTGGGCGGGATATGTTTAACTCGGTGGCCTAAAGATATAATTATGAACACATAGGGGTGCATATATTTTCTATTTTTTGTTTGACCTTTGTATCTAGTGCTAGCAATTTATAGTTAAACTTTTAATAATGACTTCGTAATAAATATAGGTGTCCATTTCAATAGATGGAGAGTCCGGGTCACCGCCTTTCAAAAAATGTGCAAAGTTTGGTGTTTATATGTGTAGTTGAGAAGGATGTGGATGCATTGGAGTTATGTCGTGTGCTTTTTCTTAAGTCTACTCTGGATAAAATTTCATGTGCTAGTGCACTTACTGCATATTGCAGTATATGACACACCATTGCTTGAAGCTCATGCCCTCCTTATTTCAGTACTCCCTCCAATCCATATTAATAGGTGCTGAAGTGGATGTATCTAGCAATAAAACATGGCTAAATACATCCACTTCAGCACCTATTAATATGGATCGGAGGGAGTATAAAATTTACTGTAGTAATGTACTTACCGTACTACTAGTTGCTTGAAGCTCATGCCATCTTTATTTCTTTTTCCCGTCTCTGTCATTGCCGCGCGCGACATTCTGTAGTAGAGTCGCGCGATGTATATATCTATGTGACGGTTCACTTTGAATACGCTTATCACGATCTAGGTGGTTTACTATATGCATGGCATCAACTTATCACGCATTAAATTATGTATACAACAAGAGGTGTAGCGGGAGACGGCTCAGTTGACAATGCCCGGATACCACGGTGTGTACATCGATCATCGTTGCAAATCTTGAGCTAAATGACGCATTCCGTGATGCCATTTCAGTCCCCGGCCTTGAGAGAGACTTATATATATTGTACTTCCAATATATTAGGACACTCTATTGTTTGATATCAACACGTATGCAGGTGTTGGTGCACACACGTACGGTGTTAGTTTGCACGTTGATCGAGAAACCGTGTTTGCTTCTAGGCAATCTTCCATGATCTGTCTATTGATTGCTTGCTGACTTGCTCCCACTTAGCGGGAGAGCGATGCCCATTCTTCCCCCTCAAGCGTCGTAGGTTGGGCCGTTGGAGCTTCTAGGCGCGCGCCGCGGCGAGCAGACACTGCAAATTGCATCTTTGAATACAGATATGAATAAAAATTTAACGATAGGGTTTGGTTCGTGATGTCATATAACTGTTTTGTCACGGTTACACTATACAGTTTAATCAAGTATATAGTAGAAAAAATATCAGCATGTGTGATACCAAATCCATATTAATTGTATAGAAAAAAATTAGTGATGGTTCTATAATAATGTTGATTATATACTGTACTCCCTCCGTTCCAAAATGTATGTCTTTTTAGCAAACTAGTTTAGCTTTCTAAAAAGGCTTACATTTTGAAACGGAGGTAGGTGTTAATTGTTTTTTAATATTTAGTGAAAATTTTATAGTACTTGAAATTTGACCAAAGAATATAGGGTCTGTATAAGTCTCAGCCCATTGATATTTTTCTTAAATCTTGGACAGACGAGAAAAAGTGTAAATGCAATTTAGTGAAAGGCCCAACTCGTCGTTTCAGTTAGACATTTCTACCACTAGTTATATTTTTCTATCCCAGTTGTATTTCTTTTAGAAAAGTGCAATTGCACCCGCAGGTTGAACATTTCTCTCAATTTGGGTTATAATTTTTTTTGGGGGGTGATTGAGACTCGGGAAAATCTCCTTCTCGGTTGAGATTTAGCGAAAACACAAAAATATGTGCGATCTATTTTATGGAGGATCCGTGAGCAGTTTTGTGTTTCAGACTTTCTACTATTCTTCAATAGAAAAAACAGTTGTGTGCATCGTTTCGATGTAGAGGCTCGGGCAAAACTCCCATTTTGAAGAAAAATATAAATACATTTGCTACCTTCTCATCTTAACTTAAACAGAGAATAACTAAAACAGATAATAGTTTATCAAAAAAAAAAAACTAAAACAGATAATACCTTAGGTGCTATTCCATCTTTCACAAAACGTAAGGATACACTTGATCGATGCATACTTTCTTATATTCTTTATTTTACGCTCAGTATGCATTGCAGAGCCGCCACACAACACCAGTGCCTCTCTCACTACTTGAACATCTATATAGAAATTTGAAGAAAATCGTGGAAAATATATTTGAACACGTATACGTGGTACTAGGGAGGTGGTGTGTGATTGGAGGAAGACAGGGCTGCATGGTCGTTGCCTGCTTGCATATGCACGCTTGGCTTCAGGTGTAGGGCGGATGCATCGACGTGGCACCTCCTTGGCACGCATGAACGTGCCGCGACAGAATACAGCACACCTATACCTACAGACCTGCTTGTTATGATTAGAGCAATAATCAACTTGTATTACTCTGGGCCAAACGCCACATATATATATTACATGTACAGGGCAAATATGCAGGGAACACCCTAGCGTATATACATATATCGCTAACACCCCCCCTCAAACTCATGGTGGATTAACAACACTGAGTTTAGAGAGAAAGAAACTATGCTGTGCTCTAGTCTGGGCCTTCGTAAAGAAATCCGCCAACTGTAACTCTGAAGGCACATACTGGAGCGCAATAATCTGATCCTGCACACTAGCACGAACAAAAGAAGCATCAACACCAATATGCTTGGTAAGCTCATGCTTCACCGGGTCACGTGCAATACTGATAGCACCTGTACTGCCAGACAATAGATCAGTGGGTGTCGTAACGGAGACACCAAAATTTGCAAGTAACCATCGTAACCAAGTCACCTCAGCAGTCAAAAGAGCCATCGCTCGCAACTCAGCCTCTGCACTCGAGCGGGAAACTGCGGTCTGCTTCTTCGTCTTCCAGGCAATGAGAGAACCACCAAGAAAAACACAGTAAGCAGACAGAGACCGACGATCCATAGGATCACTAGCCTATGTAGCATCAGAGTAGGACTAGAGCTGTAACGAGCTAGAACGAGGAAAGAAGAGACAAAGAGAAATCGTCCCACGAAGATAGCGTAGAACATGAAGAAGGTGACTATAGTGGACCGATGTAGGAGTGGAAACAAACTGACTCAAGATATGAACAGGATAAGAAATATCTGGACGCGTAATAGCAAGATAGACGAGACTCCCAACAAGATGTCGATAACGAGTCGGATCAGATAGGGGATCACCATCGGAAGCACGAAGAGAGAGATGGAGGTCCATAGGAGTCTCAGCAGTACGCTCATCAGTAAGAGCGGCACGAGTAAGAAGATCGTGAATATACCGTCCTTGAGATATAAAGAAACCATCAGAGGTAGTTGAAACCTCAATCCCAAGAAAGTATCGAAGCGGACCAAGATCCGACATAAGAAACTGCTCACTCAGACGGGCCTCAACAAAGGCAATATACTCAGGGTCGTCACCAGTAATGATCATGTCATCAACATATAGAAGAAGGAGAGTGCGACCACGAGGAGAGCAGTGAACAAACAACGCAGGATCATGAGCACTGGGAGAAAAACCAGCAGCCATGACCACAGAAGCAAAGCGTCCAAACCAGGCACGAGGGGCTTGCTTAAGTCCATAGAGAGCGACGAAGACGGCAAACCATGCCATCATCAACAGAATACCCAGGTGGTGGTCGCATATAGACCTCCTCACGCAACTCACCATTAAGAAAGGCATTCTTAACATCAAGCTGAGACACAGACCAATGGCGAACAGATGCAACAGCAAGAAGAGTCCGAACAGTGGTCATGTGAGCGTCAGGAGCAAAAGTCTCATCATAATCACGGCCATGCTCCTCCTGAAAGCCACGAGCAACCAGACGAGCTTTGTAACGCTCAAGGGACCCATCAGAGCGAGTCTTCACCTTATAGACCCACTTACAGGTGATAGGACGAATAGAAGGAGGGAGAGGAACAATCTCCCATGTACCGGTGCGCTCGAGAGGAGCGATCTCCTCGGCCATCGCAAGCTGCCATTCAGGATGAACAACAGCCTCATGGTACGTAGTCGGCTCCGGAATAGCGGTAACGCTGTAACTGGCAGGATTATAGAAATCAGGTGTATTACAAGGCCGACTGCAAAGAGAATAAGTCGGCTGAGACGGTGCGACAGAAGTAGATGGTGCATCGGAGGACTCGTTCATAGCACGTGGACGACGAGTATAGTAAAAGGGAAAAGTAGGATGAGAGGGAATGATAGGAGGAGATGGAGAGGGAGAAGACACCGGTGAAGAGGGTGAAGAACGTGGCGACAAAGGAGAAGAGGATAGTGTCGGTGTAGATGGCTCCGGGGTAACAAGATGAGAAGGAGGATAAGAAATAGGAGGGGGAGGAGAATCGGGAAGAGTAAGAAAAGAGAGATCCTCCACAGTGGACGTCGAGGAGGTCGATCGCGGATAGAAAGGTCGAGACTCATCAAAAGTCACATCCCGAGAAATACGCATCCGACGAGCCACGGGATCCCAACAACGATAGCCCTTATGCTCATCACTATATCCGAGAAAAACACACTCAACAGACTGAGCGGTTAGTTTGGTGCGTTCACGGGGAGCGAGGAGAACATAGCAAACACAACCAAACAGACGCAACACAGAATAGTCAGGAGAGCAGTCGCAAAGTCGCTGAAGAGGAATGCCACCCTGAAGGGCGGCAGAAGGCTGAATGTTAATGAGATAGGCCGAGGTAGAGATAGCCTCGGCCCAAAAATGAGGCGGGAGAGAAGAAGCGATCATCATCGCACGAGCAGTCTCAAGAAGATGACGATGCTTACGCTCAGCAACGCCATTCTGAGCATGTGCACCGGGACAAGAGAACTGAGCGAGTGTGCCCTGCTCAGCAAGAAAGCCACGTATATGCTTGGAGATATACTCACCAGCAGAATCAGCACGAAACACACGAATAGGTGTAGAAAACTGAGTGTGAACCATGGCAGCAAAGCGCTTATAAATAGAGAGAACCTCTCTACGGGAGGACATAAAGTAAATCCAAGTGTAACGAGAGTAATCATCTACGAAAATGATATAGTACCGATGACCCCCTTTCGAAGTGAAGGGAGCCGGACCCCAAACATCTGAATGAATGAGATCAAAAGGACGCTCAGACACAGAATCACTATGAGGATATGGTAGCTGAATCTGCTTACCAAGCCTACAACCCATACAATCCAAAGAAGTATTTCCGAAGACAGACCCCAGAACACCACGATGAACAAGAGACGAGAGACGAGAACCACATAAGTGGCCTAGACGATGATGCCACTGCTGAAAAGAGCTGGTGGCTGCGACAACAGGGGACGCGAGACTAGCGGCGGTGGCAGCGGAAGGAAGACAAAGCCAGTCAAGCTCCCATAGGCCATCATGACGCCGGGGGCCAGCACCAAGCAAAGCTCTCGTGCGACGATCCTGAACAGAACATGAATCAAAATCTAGAGTGACCCTACAACGAGAATCGACAATCTGACTGCCAGAGAAGAGCTGCATGGTGAGTCGAGGAATATGAGCAACAGAAGGAACATGAAACGCATAACTGCTAAGAGTGCCTCGACTAGCAACGGGGATGGGAGTACCATCAGCAGTATGAACAGAAATAGGAGACTCGACAGGTTGAACAGAGCTCAAAGCGGAAGAATCGTAAGTCATATGAAAAGATGCGCCGGTATCAAGAATCCAAGAGGATGTACCTGAATGAGAAGAAGGTGGTCTCTCAATGCCAGAAGAATCAGTCGCAGAACCAGCAGTACCTGTCGGTGAAGAGTCCCAAGTAGCAAGCATGCATCAGCGTTGCGCAATCTCATGCGTGGTCAAAGACGCAGCTGAAGAGGTCGAGGTACACGCGTCAACCAAGGAGGACCAATCACCAGCACGTGTGGTAGTCATGCGAGGAAGCGACGAAGAGCGGTCACAAGTGCGTGCACAAGCCACGCGAGGAGCCGACAGAAAGCGACCTGGTCCGTGTGCAGATGCCGCAAGTCGACGTAGAGCGGCCAATCGACACAAACGGAGTCGACATGGAGCGACGAGTCAGCGTAGAGCGGCCACAGCCGCGGGCAGAAGCCGCAAGAGTCGACGTAGAGCAGCGAGTCGACACAAACGGAGTCGACGTGGAGCGATGAGTCGGTGTAGAGCGGCCACAGCCGCGGGCTGAAGCCGCGATAGTCGACGTGGAGCGACGAGTCGACATAGACGAAATCGGCGTAGAGCGGCCACAACCACGGGTAGAAGCCGCAAGAGTCGACGTAGAGCGGCGTACGAACATCGTCCGAGGAGGCGACGAAACAGGCACCAAGGGCCGCTGAGGAGCACCAAGCAGATATGGAAGCTCGGGACAGCTACGAATGGAATTAGACATTTTCTCTCTCTCTCTCTTTTTTTTTTGCAACGGATCGGTCAAAACTGGCACAACTCCTGCCAAACACATCGATCAATCGATCGGTAGCGACCGGAAACAAAGACCAGCAGCAGGGGCCCGAGAGGAGACAGCCAAGACACGGACGGACGCCGGTGGCGGCCGGAGACGGACGGCAGACGACGGCGAGCCGGAGACGAACGGCGGTGGCGGCCGGAGACAGAGCAGAAACGGCAACGGGGCCTGCGGAGATGGCGGGGCCGGCGATGGGGCAGACGGAGCTGGGCGGGCAGCGGCGGCCGGCGACTGGGGTCCAGGGAATGGCGGCTGCCCGGCGGCCCGGCGGCTGGGGCCTGAGACGAGGAACGGCGGCAACCCGGAACCAGCAGGGCCGGTCCTGAGGGGGGGGGGGGGGGCGGGAGGGGCGGCCGCCCCGGGCCCAGAAATTTTAGGGGGCCCTTTCAGCTATGTGTAACTAGGCTTAGTTTTGTGTTTAAAAAAAACAAAAATTCAGTTAGCTTAAAAAGACCGTACGAGGTAGTTTTGCTTACCAGTTGGACCTGAAGCTTCCTCTCATAGCTGCACATGCACGACACGAATACGCGGTCATTTCTTCCCGGTCTGAACGCATCAACATTGCTGCATCCGGCCTTCGGCCACATTCATCGGCCCTCGATTGACCGCCGCAGCTCCGCTGATTATGTGATCCCTTATGTTTTCCCGGTCATTTTTGATTGACCAAGACGTCACACCATCGACATGTATTTGGTTAATTTTAATCTTCCCTAAATTTTTATTATAGGTTTATGCCCTAACGTGGACTGCTAATTCTTTTTTGCGTAGCATGGTATTGACGGCTCTATCCGAGAGTACAAAAAGAAAAAGGAGGGAACGTCAAAAAATAGCATAGAATTATTTATACATTTTTGGAAGAGTAACGGGAGCACATCAACAAATCCAGACGAATTGGTGTTGGCTCTTACGGTAAACAAAGTAATGTTAATTTGGAAAATATGCTCCATATCGAAGGCTACGTGGACATCAATGCGGATGATAAGAATGTGAGTGATCATGAGCCCGTAATTATCATCTTGGTTTACTTTGGTTTTAGAAATTTAAGGAGGAATAGGGCATGAAGAAATTGTAGTACACCTCCATCATAGTGAGATTAATCCTTCAATCGTCCATAGTTATTTCTCCACATGGTTTCCAGGAAAAAATTGCGTCTTGTTTCTATCGTTTTATTTCTATTTCGACTTATAGTTAGGGGGCCCAAATTATTGTCCCGCCCCGGGCCCCCAAAATCTCAGGACCGGCCCTGGGAACCAGCACTGGAAGGCGGCGGGGCGACGGGAACTGGCAGCGGCCAGGCTACTGGGAACCGGTGACGGGTGCGGACGTCTGAAGACTGGGAACCGGCGGCCGGACGGAGACAGCAGGGACGCGGGGAGTGACCTGCTGATGTGACGAGAACGGGCGCAGCAAGAACAAGAAAATCGACCTGTACGGGCGGCGCTCCTGGAAAAATTCTAACCTAATCTGATACCATGTTATGATTAGAGTAATAATCAACTTATATTACTCTGGGCCAAACGCCACATATATATTACATGTACAGGGCAAATATGCAGGGAACACCCTAGCGTATATATATACAGTATATCGCTAACACTGCTGACCTGCAGAATCTACTGTCATTGACACCTGAACTTCACACGGACGTACGTGGTAGTGCTACAACACTAGGAGGCCCCCAAGTGTCCAGTCCTTATGCCTTTTTTAATCAACAAATTAGACGCGTCACTTGCCTAGATTAGTTAATTCATTAGATGTAAGCTTAGTTAATCAATTAAAGTACATCGATCTAGTGCAGTAGCTAGCTAGATAGCTTATCATCATCGACTTTGATGGATCGAGTCACTGATATTCCGGTATACTTTACGACTCTCAAGGAAAAAACACATATGTGACATTTGTACTATTTTCATGATCTCCGTACGTGGGCTGACGATGGTAGCAGTGCCTACTGCGTGCATGCTTCATGCATATAAAGGAAGTGGAAACTGATATTTTCTAGTTAGGAATAATTAACTAGGGTCGTTAAGACCTAAGTTAAGAAGATAAATATATAAGTGTGTAAACCTAAGCACACACCCTTGATTGCGACACCCATGCATATATATTTGCTTGCTCTCAATCGTGGCAAAAGAAAATTATGTATTGCTCTCCGTCTCAAATTAATCGTCGTGGATTCATCAATTTATGGATGCATCAATACACTATATGTGTGACCAAGACACCTATGCGACTCTATTAACTTTGTAATCTAGTGTGCAATCCATGCATTCCAACATGCAGCAATGCCATGGCGCCACCTTAGCTTCCATTGCATGAATTGAATATACAAGCACCATATAGGCAAGTATCCTTAGCTAGTGGCGTCACAAATCAGTCCGCGTAGTTCCTGCTTGATTACATCACTGCGTGCGTATTTGTCGAGCTGGCATATATATATATATAACCGTATGCATACAAAATACTCCCTCCGTTCCGAATTATAAGACGTTAAAGAGTTTTCGGACAGCGATCAAAAAGCGAACAAAAGACGTGTCTACCCTCCCACGTCCTCGTCCCAGCGAACTAAGGAAACGGTCAAACAAATCGCGGAAATCGCGGCCCATCGTGGCTCATCCCAGCGGAAGGGAAATTTGAATCTCCGAGCGAACCGGCCACCAGCTCGTCGCCGGCTATGAACACCTCAACTCCAGATCGACGCTAGAGGTCGTCTTCAGCGCAGCCTCACCACCGCCCCACCTCCGACGGCCCCCGGTAGATCTTCTCCCCAGCGAAACCGCGCAGTTTGTTGCCGGCCTCGCCTCAACCCAAGATCGTCCCTGGAGGTCGCCGCCGCTGGAGCCTGCGCCTTGAGCAGATCGGCTCCTCCAGCAGGGCGCCGCCGGGAACCTGCGCCTTGAGCGGATCGGATCCTCCAGCAGGCCGCCGCCTGGAGCCTGCGCGTTGAGCAGATCGGCTCCTCCAGCAGGACGCCCCCGCCAGCAGCTCCTCGCCTCCAGTAGGAGATCTCTAGGAGAACTCCTTGCCCCTGCGCCTCGCCGGCCAGGCCCTCTCCTGCCAGGCCACCCCGTCCAACAGGCAGGTGATCTCGAAATCAAATCATCAGGCCTGCAAATCAGTGAGATTGACACTCTAGTTAGCAAATCAAATACTCAAATTATGTATCAGTAGGTGTACTATGTTTTGCTATGAAAAACTTGCCATTCGACCGATGTATTGGGATTAAGCAATATGTCTGCTAGCAGAGCTATACAAGTGTAGTACTCAGCAGGGTCAAGCAATATTTTCACAAGCAATATTTTCACAAGCAACAAGCAATAAAATGATGCCGATAAAGAAAATATTTGTCTCTTTCTGAGAAGAAATGTTGTATTATTGTACTCCAACCTGGTAACCTGAAAAGTACAGTAGGAGGTCTCCTAACCCGGTAACCTGAAAACTAACATGCTTGCATGATGCCTTCCAGATTTCAGTTAGCGATAATCCGCATCTTCTATTCTTCACGCACATTTTAATCAATTTGCAGACTAATTACTCCAAATATTTGTAAATGCAGGTCAACTACAGCAATAGAAGCAGAGTCCCTGAAGCTAGTCAACTTGACAGCAAGGTTGAACAGAGAAGAAGGCTTACCAATTTGCAGGAAATGGCCGCAGATGAAGTTGCAATGTTGGATCTCAACTTGCCAGCCCCTGAAGCTGCAATGTTGGATCTCAACTTGACACCACCCAATGAATTTGTAGCAGCCATACCACCTGAAGAACATGGACATGAAATGGATCAAGATGAACATGGACATGAAATGGATCAAGATGCAGATACAGTTAATCAGATAGTGAAAAAAAGGAATTCGCTCAATGACACTCAAAGGTATGCTGCTTATGTGGCGATGCATATACTGAGCATGAGTCGAGGTGGCAAGCTTCAAAGAGATGACAAGAAGGAGATAGCCAAATTTTTCCAGGCAGACATCCAAATCATACAAAGAATTTGGAAAGATGCTATGAAACAAATTGCTGAAGGTTTGCCAGTAGATGTGTCAAGTAAGAGAAAGGGGAGATGTGGAAGAAAACCCATAGAGATTAATTTGTCACTCATCCCGACGATACCACTAAACAAGAGGTGTACTATTCGATCACTAGCATGGCAACTGGAATGCAGCCCTACTACATTGTTCACAAGGTTTAAAATGGATCAGATAAGGAGACATTCAAGTGCCCTAAAGCCGGTACTAACAGAAAAGCACAAGAAATGCAGGGTGCAGTTTTCTGTATCCTTTCTTGATGAAACTACTACAGGAAATCCTGAACCACTTTTCGGAAATATGTTCCTTGTAGTTCATGCCGATGAAAAGTGGTTTAACATGACCAAGGATAACAAGAAATTCTATCTGCTGCCCGAGGAAGCAGATCCTACTAGAGCTATACCTCCCAATTGTATTGGAAAAGTAATGTTTCTCACTGCGGTTGCTAGGCCAAGGTTTGACGACGCAGGAAATATGACTTTTAATGGGAAAATAGGCATGTGGCCATTCGTGATGGAGGTTCCGGCACAAAGAAGAAGTGCAAACAGGGAAAGAGGGGACTTAGAAACTAAGAATTTGACGGTGACCAGGGAAGTCATGAGAGATTACTTTATTCACAAGTTATTGCCAGCAATACAAGCTGTTTGGCCCGAAGAAGACAGAGGGAAAACAATATTTATACAGCAAGATAATGCAAAGCCACATTTACTGCCTAGTGACCCTGCATTCGCTGCAGCTGTGGCCACTACAGGACTTGACATTAGATTGCTGCAGCAGCCGGCGAACAGCCCAGATTTGAATGTGCTCGATCTCGGGTTCTTTAGGTCTATACAATCGCTAACCGATTGTCTAAGCCCTAAAACACTAAGGGATTTCATTATAGGTGTGGAGAAAGAATTTCATACATATGATCCTAAAATCTTAAACAGGATTTTCTTAACTCTCCAAACCTGCATGGTTGAGATCATGAATCACAGCGGAGGAAATGGGTATAAAACTCCCCATGTCTACAAGGCAGGTCTTGAAAATCAAGGCCTACTACCTACCAGAATTAAATGTCCTGCTGGGGTTTATGCTAATGCTCTAGAGGTTCCAGCCCAAGAAGTCAACTAAATTCATCAAGAATTGAAGTTGTGTGTGCTGTATGGAGTACAAGGTGTAATTGTGTGTACTGGATTTGGTGTATTTGTGAATGTTTGTGTGTGTAAGTACTGGTGTTTGTAAGTTAATAGGAGTAAAACATACTCAAGTACCGGAGTATATGCTATCAAGTACTGGAGTATGTGTGTGTAATTGTGTGTACTGGAGTATATGCTATTAAGAACTGCTATATGCAGCTTAATTATTTTGCAGAAAATTATTTTCCAGAAATATTTTATGGATACATACAGTGGCACATTGTACCCAATTTCACATTACTAGTGTACACTGACAAGTTCACACACAAAGCACCACATTGAGCAAGCTGCTTCACAAGTGCAGGAAAGCCATAACAAGAGCAGGCAAGCAAACTGTTGTGATATTAATGCAACAAGCAAGCAAACTGTTGCACTCCAGCAATAGCCACAACAAGCACTAAGGGATAATATGAGGAATAAATACCCTACTTAGTTAATGATGCCAACAAGTTTCAGTTCAAAAAATTCAATTTAATCCAAGCATACAAGCATTAATCCAATTTATCTTGCATACAAGCATCTACTCCTAATTTGAGTATGCATGAACATCATCAGACTACTTGCAGCAGAAGTTTATAACAGATGAAAGGTACATGTAGGATCAAGAGTCAAGAAATTCACTGGACACTGGATGTACTCAAGTGAAATTCACCGGACAGTGGAGTAATTCTCAGTAAGAGCCATGAGATGATTCTATTTTTCACCGAGATACATATACCACGACTATTAAACAAAAGTGTAGGGAGCGGCTTCATCAAGGATTGCAGTTTGTGTACATGGAAAAGTGAACTGAATTACTTAACCCCATGATAGGTACAAATGGCATAACTAAAAGAATCACTCTGCCACTCTGCAATGGGTTTACATTTCTGTCGGGGCCATGTTTCTACCTTTGTGGGTGGTTCCAAGATCAGTAAAAGAAATGTCGTAATATAACCTGCATTGGTTGGTTGCCTGAGCCTGAAGATCCAGGTTCCAGATTCTCACTTTCAAAAGACTGAAAAATGCCGTGATAAATCTGCATTGGTTGGTTACCTGATTGCTAAACGATATGGGTTTTACCTATACGAATTCCGTTGTATTATGTCTGACGCCTAAACTCTGAATGTGGCTTCAAGTATACCTGGCTTTCACTATTCTCTGTTAAGGCGGTTTTTCCTATACGACCTCTGTTGTCCATTGTAGTATGCCTGATTTCTCAACTCTAAATATGGCTTCAAGTATGAGTATGCGTATAAATTTCAGCTGCATCAAGGTAGCACAAATCTATCTTTGTCACCGGTAGAAACTAGAAGCGCAAGGATGAAGAAAGGAGTACTAAACAATGCAGACTTGAAAGATTCTCTTGTACGCAAAAGTGCAAATGAAACAAGAAAGCGACAACTATGTATTTTTTCCGGTTATTATGGGCAAAAGAATTGGTCATCCAGAATTACTTCCAGCTACCAGACAACGCAAACATTCACAAGAATGCAGCAGATCCAGACATCCCAAGCAAGCATATCTCATCCTCACAGGTCACAAACGCGTACCACACAGTTATTGAATTGTAAAAGCACAGGAGATAGAACAAGGATGCGAAATTCAGTAACACCACGAGAAGCTACATCGAGAGAAGTGGCTGGGAAAGGAGGGGGAGCTAGAATCGTAACCTTGTGCTCGTGGCGCTCGTAGAAGATGTCCCAGTATCTCCGCGCGTCCCTCTTCGTACTTCTCTGCATCGAGGGAAAAAATAAGCTATGGAAATCAACGACGAGATAGCGCAGTAAAGGGAGGAGGGAACTAGTCTGAGGTCGCGGCTAACCTTTCCAAAACGGAGTGACGGGCTTCCCGGAAGAGTTGGGAGTGGAGGAGATCTGCGTTGTGTCGTGCTGCTGCTCCTCGGCGGCGGCCATGGTTAACCGGACGCTTCTTCCACTCGACATCGCGCCCTCCGAAGGCAAAGGATGCCGCGCCACGGCGTCACCGGCGACGTCAACGCCGTGTGCACTGCTCCAACCCCATCCCCTGCTCTACCATCACCCGTCCAGCAGCACCGTCGTCCTCCCGCTGCTCTAGATCCACTGCCGACGACAGATCTATCACCATCGCCCACAGATCGAGCATCTCGGCCAGAGATCGAGCACCGATGAGGTAAAAATCCGAACTTTGACCTACACCTAGACCTACCAGGCTGGACAGCAGCGCGGAAAGAGAATCCTGAGGGGCCGGCGAGAGCAAGAGAGAAAGTTGTCGCCGGCGAGAGAGAGCAGGGCGCCGGAGAGAGAGAGCAGGAGGTCCGGCGCCGGCGAGCGAGAGTACGCGCGCGAGAGGCGAGTGAGGGAGAGGATAAGATGAGTGCGATGCGAGCGAAGGAGAGGGCGGTCTGTCTCCTCTCCGACCAGGGGCAAAACTGGAAAGGCGCTAAACATTTGTATGTAACGAAATTTGTACGTGACATCCCCCAACGTCTTACATTTCCGAACGGAGGGAGTAGTTATTAAGTGGCCATGCATGCATGCCACGCTTTCCAGATTAAACTAGCATCTCTCTGACTCAATCTAGATATGATTATGTGTATAGCCGCATTGGCAGCCGAGCACTCACATTAACAGCGTTCATGATAGTCTAGACAAATTCTCATAAACAATTAGCTCGTATTGGTGGCGTCCTAGAATTGGTTTAATCTTCAAGTGGCACACATTTTTTATCAGACACGCTTATCACTCTGCCACACACAGCAACAGAGATGCCGCAAGGTGACAACTCAGCACTAGTTGTGGTCCCGATAATCATTTCCACATTTGGCCGTGTCACGTTTACTTGGGTCAACTCTTTCCACTTGCTACAGCTTCCCTTAATATACTATTACAAATGTTATCAGCTACTCCCTCCCATTCATAAAAAATGCCGCTCACCTAATACAAAGTTTGTACCAACTTAATCAAAATGAGCGACACTTTTTATGGATCGGATGGAGTAATAGTAGTAGGAGTATTATACTTCACATGTCGTAATCCTCGAAACAACCTTTCGCCCCGCTTTATAAATAAAGCAACGACCACACATGGTTCACAAACAATGTTGGGGCAGGAGCACAAACATGGCCAAAGGAAAAAAAAAGATACAACTCGCAGAGAAGCAGCTACGATCCGAGAGGGCAGTCGGCCACCATTCCGTCCTCCTACCTCGACCCGCTACCACGCTAGATGAGCAAGGATCCCCGAGTACCAAGGCAGCACCTTCAAGAAGTAGTGCACCGTAATCACGTCGCTACTGCCCGGACTAGCGACCAAGTCTTAGGGTTTCCCCCGGCATTCGGAGGGGAGTGGAGAGAGGATACCCTCGGCGCCCTCCAAGGGGTAATAGTGACGCCCTCGAGCGCCACCGCGCCGGTGCTGAAAACTTCCGCAGGATTTCTCGCGGATATCCATTGCACTACCCCCTTAGACCCATGTCATCAATCCCCAAGAGTACAGTCAACCGCGTGTGCGTACGGGAGTAGAGGACGCTTTGGTAGTAGACCCGGCTCGAGATACAGTGTCCACAGAGCTCGGGCCGAAAAGGCCCACAAAGCAGCCATGACACCTAGGCCCACCTGGCCCTGGGCTGGTCCACACACTCAGGGCCACCGCCCCCGCCAGATCTCGGCCTGCCTGGCCAACGTCTAGCACGTAGCCACTGTCACCATCGACATGTCGTCTGTGAGTACCATTGCCCCCGCCCGACACCGTGCATGAGCGACAACAAACTGCACCACCAAACTCGCACCCACCGATCACCACTAGAACCACCACCAAGATCCAGCACCTGCCATCACTGCCACCGTTGCGAGATGGACACCATCAAAAGATTCGTGCCCGCCTGGCCCAAATCTCGCATGCCACCATCACCGCATGCGACATCGAGCGGGTCACCATCACCGGCCGCCAAGGAGAAGCGTCGAAGCCACCACGTCCGTGTTGCGAGGGGGCCTCAGCCGTGCAACCGCCACCAGACCTGGGCCCGCTTGGCCCAGATCCGGCCCACAGCGGGGCCACCCCCTACCAGCAACAACACCGTGCGGCCAGCCGCAAAGTCTTCGCGCCAACCGTACACCACCGACGACCCCCTCCTCCCTAGCTCACATTGGCAACCTCGGCCAGGAAACCGCGCCCAACACCGCCTTGGCGCTGATGATGTCCGAGCCCGCCAAGACCCAGATTCGGCCCGCCCAGGCGCACCCCTGCAACCACCGTCATACGTGGTCGTCCGAGGACCAGCTCGCGCCACCGCCCTGCGCCGTGCTCCATGCTCTGAGGACGCGGGCCGTCAGCCGCAAAGGACGAAATCTTCCGGAACCGAACAAACCAGCGACAAAGAAGGGAGCCCCGCCGCCACCTTCCTTGGGGGCGCGCCTAGGGTTCTGCCGGTGTTGGCCCCCTCCGGCGACGATGATGCGTGGTGGGAGGCGGAGGACTCCTAGTGGTGGCGGCGATTAGGGTTCCCCCGTGTCGCCAGCTCGGGCGACGCTAATATGTCGTAATGATCACTAATGATTAATTTTATTGGGCTACCTGTTGCTATCAATGTCAGTGCAATATACCAAATATTTATGCATCAATCATTCATTGTTCTACTACTCCCTCCGATCCGAAAAATATGTCGTAATAACATGTACAACTATTTGACTCGAAACAGGCTTCCGCCCCGCTTTATAAATAAAGCAACCGCCACAACAGTCATACAGAGTGCCTGGTACAACATCAAACAAGTAGCAAATGCTAGGGCAACAACACAACAATGCCCAAAAAGAAAGAAAGAAAGAAAGAAGGCGACAGAAGGGGGAGGGTGGTGTGGGTAGACACGAAGTAGATCCGCCATCGACGAGAGGGTGAAGCCTCAGGGTGGCACCGAAGAAGCGATTCGGCGCGCGAAAGCAAGGAGTCTGTCGATGTAGTCGTCTAGCCGCGCCCTGACCTGCATGTACAACCATTTGAACGTAAGTCGTTCATTCTTTACGACGTTTTTTATGGGCCAGAGGTACTCCCTCTGATTCTAAATAAGTGTCGTCACTATAACTACAAAGTTGCACCTTGTATGTTTATTTTTAGCGACACTTAAAAAACACCAGAGGGAATAAAACCATTCTATCGCTTGTTTGCCTCAGCCACGTGGAGAAAATTATGCATGCCACTAATGAACTCGGGATTGCGTCGGTCACCGTACATCCATTGTTGGCTCATCTGCATTATAATATAAGTATATCAAAAATCTAACAAAAAATGCGAGCAAAATCGCAACTAAGGTAATTATTGAACTGGTGTGGACAGATGTCAAAATCATGACACTATATATAACTAATAATTATACAACTAAGAAAAAATTATACAAGTAATAATTATGCATCTAAATCATACAACTAATATTTTATAAAATAAAGGATAAAAGAGAGAGGCTCAACGAGGGGTGCCGGTGACGGGACGGCACGGGCGATCGACAGGTGAGGAGGTTGACGGGACGACACTAGCACTACAAAAATAAAATAAGCTAAACTAGCAATGAAATGAGCTAAATTAGCAACACCGGAAGAAAGAATGATGTTGCTAACCCTGGAAGATGGGTGCCGCCAATCTTGATAAATGATGGAGAAAAATGGGATAAAGTTGAGCTTGGGAGAGCAAAACCGAGTTGAAAAATGCAGATGAACTTGAGCATGGAAAAATGGAGAGCTGGCCCGGGTGAAAGATGATATAGGAGACCATTTTGTACCGGTTCGTGGTACGAACCGGTACTAAAGGTGCTAGCGCCGGTCCCACCTCTGGAGCAACCGTTTAGTCCCGGTTCGTGGTCCCAAGAAATCGGGACTGGAGGTTGCCGGCGCACTAGACATTCGAACTGGGACTAATGGCCCCTTTAGTCGTAATGACACTGGGACTAAAGATTCAAACATATGGCATGTTATCTAGTACTCCCTCCGTTCCGATGAATAAAATCCTTAACTTAGACATATATAATAGTATTTGGTATAAAATTAATATTATTAGAAAGTGTTTTCCAATATGAATCTAACAATGTCAAATTTGCACTATATAGTCAAGATATTGTTACTCAAATCTTTCGGTCAAAGTTTGTCTTAAAATGCGTGTGCGCTTTATTCATATAGGAACGGAGGTAGTAGTGTAAAGCATGCCTGGTATCATTTGTAGGACACCACACAACAGTAGAACGGAACGAACTTTTACATTTAGTAGATGGAAAGGTCTTTTACTAATTTACTCATTCAGTACCCATCAGCTTGTACAGCTTGACAATTCAGTAAACAACAGGAAAGGCACAAGCCTCTTAGTACACTCCTAACTGCATGCTAGTAAATGTTTTTTTATAAAACTTGTCATAAGCACATAGAACGTCGAGATGTACATGACACATTTTTATTTTGAATTTTTCAACATTTTAAAATGTGTCTTTCTGGTGGCAAGAGGCTATACTCCCATGTGCCAGATTAAAATTTCCATATTTGGCACCTGAAGGGCTCTCAGCCCGGTATGCATAGATGGGCTAAACGTTAGGCCGGCCGAAGAATTTCTCAGCCCACCACCCATTCTTGAGATCTTCTAGTCTTTGTAGCTTTTATTTCTCATAAAAATACTGTAGTACTCACATGCATCGACAACGTCAGTTTTGTTTACTGCGTGCGTACATAGTACAACCCTAGAAAACAAGATAACCTTCATTAGTTATCTCGGTCGGGCAAATAGATTTTTTTATCTCTCGGCGCATTTTTTTTTTTGAAATGGGAGCGTCTGCCCCGGCCTTCTCGGCGCATGGAAATTCCTAATCTGTCAAATCTCCTAACATATCTTAGCAACTTGAGGACTGAGTTCACGTGGCTTAAGATCATTAGGAATGCATTACTAGGTCTTAAGCTAGAGAATAAAAAAGACTTAACTTGACCTAGGTAGTACCACGAATGAGACGTGGCAGATCGAACATGCATGGAGCTATATATGAATCGCTAGGTAGATACCTCTTATGATGGCCACAACCTCAGGCGAATAGTTTCCAGTGACTAGCTGGTTCGATCGTGTGGCCTTCTTGCACACCACACGCACGTTTAATTAGAGAAGGAGAGCCAGGATACGATCGAGACTTGGAGACGCTGTGCGCATATGCCTAAACCCAGCTGTTGGAGACGCTATCTACGGACTTTTCCTCGTTCCACCAGCTAGTGGTTTCTGTGTGATGTGCGGATACTATGCCAAGGGAAGATATCGTATATGCATCCATGCAATGCATGTGCGGATACTATATATGTTAGGCCAAGGGACTGAGCGGCCCTTACTACCCTGGGAAATGTGTGGCTTTTGTTGCAAGCAAGCAAGCATATGCATGCTTGGCTACTCTCGGCCACCAGCTACGAATAAATGGAATCATGCATGCCCGACGAGTGGCAATCGAGGGTATGTGTGAGTTTGCAGGTGGGTCGGAACGTCCGAGATCGACATGCAGGCAAGCAGTCAGGGCATGTACTGTACTAATGCAGGTGTGAAATGCATGCATGTTTGGTGTCTAGACAAGAGACAGAGTTACAGCACAAGTATGTCTCCAGAACTAAAAGTACTCCTCCTACGTACAGCTGCTTGGCTGGGAAGTACTCCTCCTAGTCCTATGTCGACAACGACAACACTACAACACGGTACTACAACACGGTACATGTATAGGGGTACCTTGGTAGGGGCACTTTCAAAGTGCCACTATAGACATGATCTATTGTGGCACTTTGTTGACCTATAGTGGCACTTTGGCAAAGTGCCACTATAGGTGACCTATAGTGGCACCTATAGTGGCACTTTGACAAAGTGCCACTAAATGACATGTCTGTAGTGGCACTTTGACAAAGTGCCACTAAATATTCTACCATATTGTGGCATTTTACCAAAGTGCCACTATATGTCATAGCGTTTAGTGGTACTTTGGTAAAGTGGCATTAAATATCCTAACCTATAGTGGCACTTTGACAAAGTGCCACTAAATGACATGTCTATAGTGACACTTTGACAAAGTGTCACTAAATATTCTAACCTATTGTGGCACTTTGCCAAAGTGCCACTATAAGTCATGGCGTTTTGTGGCACTTTGCCAAAGTGCCACTATAAGTCATGGCGTTTTGTGGCACTTTAAGTGCCACTAAATATCCTAACCTATAGTGGCAGTTTGTTGATTTATATCATGCATTATCGAGCTGACACGAGATACTTATCCCTTAATCATATTCACGAAAAAAGAAAACGTTGGCAACAAAAAACAGCGCAGCATCGCCGTCCTTACAGTATATATGTATATCCTCTCAGGAGTCAACACAAATAGATGATATATGTTGAAGGGCACGCATAGCATCAGATATTAAACTACATTATGCTTTAATTCATTCATGCTGCTAACTAATCCCAAGTCAAGAAAGGAAATAAGAAGAAAATCCAGCTGGGCCAATTAAGTACTCCCTCTGTACCGAAAAGTAAGACGTTGGAGCGTTTGAAGGTCAAATTTCATCACGTTACGAAACTCTTCGACTTTCCATTTTTGCCCTCGCTGGCTCACTACCGCCGCCCGACACTCGCTTCCTTTCGTTCCCCACCCTCTCCCTGTCCGTGCAGACGCTGGCGCTCGTTGCCAAGGGAAGATATCGTACTCCCTCCGTCCACTTTTATAAGTCTCACTTCTTACTATTGAAATGCTAAGAAGTGTGCCTTATAAAAGTGGACGGAGGGAGTACTATATGCATCCATGCATGTGTGGATACTGGGTTAGGCTTATTGTGTGCGCGCGGATACTATCTTAGGCGAAGGGACTGAGCGGCCCTTACTACCCTCGGAAATGTGTGGCTTTTGTTGCAAGCATATGCATGCTTGCCTACTCTCGGCCACCAGCTACGAATAAATCAAATCATGCATGCCCGACGAGTGGCAATCGAGGGTAGGTGTGAATTTGCAGGTGGCTCGGAACGTCCGAGATCGACATGCAGGCAGGGCATGTACTGTACTAATGCAGGTGTGAAATGCATGGCATGGTGTCTCGACAAGAGACAGAGTTACAAACAAGTAGTATGTCTCCAGAACTAAAAGTACTCCTACGTACAGCTGCTTGGCTGGGAAGTACTCCTCCAAGTCCTGTGTCGATCGAGGCAACGCAGACTACCTGCCGCCCTGAAAATTAAGGTCAGGCGCCGGGCGGAGTAGACAATTAATCGTTGGAACATGGAGTCCTGCGGTGTACGGAGCTCATCCATATGCTGCCTCTGCCTGATATACAGCTAGTGTGACGAAAAGTCGAAACCACCAGTAAGTTGGTCCCCCGGCACAATCTTAACCGTGCAAAACCTGGAGATCCGCGCTAGAAACTTCACAGAATACCCCTCCCACCTCAGCTGAGGCAGTTTCCAGAAGACCCCTTCCCGATCCACAGTTTCACACTTGGCTTTTTTTTCCGCCGTGGGTCCAACTTACGGGGAGGTTATCTTCTCTGTCTCTCCCCTCTTCCCCGTGCTTCGGACATCTCCATTAAAGCTATTAGTTACAGTAACACAAGCTCTACACTCGTCGCGCAGTTCATCGATTTTCCAGGCGGATTCATCCCCGATTACACGTCGTCTGCGCTCGGCATGGATCTGACACCTCCATTAGCTCCACAATCCATGGGCGGAGCCTTCTCTTACCTTGACCTGTTGGCATCTGTCCAGCCGCCAGATCCATCGCATTCTGCCAGGTATGTTGCTGCGGAGCGAGATAATCTTATATTTTCGCTACCATCTATGGATCTCCAGTATTTCTTCCGGTCAAACATCATTGAAAATCCGAATCCCATCTTGCATTTAGCAGGGCACATTTTGCAGCAGTTTATCTTCAAGATTTGTATCAGTGTACTTCTAGTATGGAAGCCAGGTGTGTTATATTTATTAAAAACTTGGATAAAAAACCACTTTCCCTTATGTAAGTATTTTTTAGTGTATTCCCCATCTTATAATTGGTATATGCATCCACTTTAAGGACAAACCCTGAAAGTTGTAATGTTTCACCTGAGGCTGATGGGCTCGAGGGATCTTATATTCAAGATTTGGAGCATTTTCCTTCTACTATGGAAGCCAGGTGAGCTATTTAATAAAAACATGGATAAAAACCAGCTTCCCTTATGTAATTTTTTTAGTCTATTCGCCATCTTATAATTGGTATATGCATCCACTTCAGGACAAACTCTGAAAGTTGTAATGTTGGACCTGAGGCTGATGGGCTCGAGGGATCTTATATTCAAGATTCGGAGCATTTTACTTCTACTATGGAAGCCAGGTGAGCTAGTTAATAAAAACATGGATAAAAATCAGCTTTTAACTAACCGGGTGTATATTTTCTGATGTCAATGTTTGAGTTTCTGCAAACATCTTCTAATTTCTATAACCATGCACTCCAGGGCAAACCCTGAAAGTTGTAATGTTGTTGATGAAGATGAAGCATATCTACCAGATGTATCTGGTAACAGCAGGTACCAGACAATTTTATACACTAACACCATTTGTTTTACGACAACACGTGCTAATTCAATTTATTATAATTTGCAGCATGTCATTGTCATCTAGCGAAGATGCTGACGACACATCTAATGGGGATTCTGATGATGATGATGATGGAGATCCAGAAGAAGAAAATTTCATGTTGCCTTTTGATGAGCTTCTTGAATATGAGCCATCTTCTGATGAACATGAAGATGAAGACCTTGATAATACAAATCAGGGTAACATAGACATCGAAACTGATGGTTTATCCGGTCATGATCCAATAGAGAAACTTATTGAAAATTCTCTCCCAGACCAAACGGTTTCGACTTACAAAAAGAGGTATTTTTTGTTTTTGGCATTTTCTGTCTAATGATTGGCTGTTATGATCGAATGCTTTTTCGATAACATCTAAAACTAACTAATCTATTTTTCCATTCAAGGAAACGTCACCCTAAAGGAAAACCTCTTCCAAGTTTTAGGGTCCCGACATCCATGCCAGCTATCGAAATAGCAATGAGGTCCTCTTCTAGGAGAAAAGACAATCCTATATTCCAGCCAGTTGTGGGCACCACATTTGATTCTGCAGCTGAGGCTTACGAGTTCTACAATATGTATTCTTGGGAGAAAGGATTTGGTATCAGTTATGGTAAAAGCGACACAAATCGTGGAAACCAATATAGGACTATGCAAGAATTGCAGTGTGCAAACCAGGTTTGTCTTAAACACATCAATCGTACACGCGAGATGCAGCAATCGCACCACCGCTATGCTAACATAGTTTTTTCCAAAGCAGGGCAAGGACAATAGATGTTTATACCAATCACAGCGATGTGGTTGCAAACCTATTATTAGACTCTTACGCACAGAGGACCATGGATGGTACATTTCTAGATTTGTTGAAGAACATAACCATAGTTTATCAGATTCCTGTGGTGAGAAAATGCATTGGCGTTCGCACAGAAATATCGATGAACATGCAAAAAACTTGATAAAGTATTTGAGGGATAACAATGTGCCACTTGGAAAAGTTCATAGCATAATGGGAAGTGTGTATGGAAATGTTCAAAATCTGCTATTCACCAAGAGATCTTTGAAAACACTTTGCCAACAACTAGCTAGAGAGCAGATGGATGATGATGTGAAAAAGACATTAGCAATTTTCCGTAAAATGAGAAAGGAGGATCCAAATTTCTCTTATAGTGTTGACGTTGACAAGCACAACAGAATCAAGTCATTGATATGGACAAATCATCGCAGCAAGATGCAGTACCAGTGTTTTGGTGAGGTTTGCACATTCGACACTACTTACTGTACGAACATATACAAAATGCCGTTCGGATTGTTTGTTGGTGTTAACAATCATTTCCAATCTGTGATTTTCGCTGGAGTGTTAATGAGACAAGAGACTACAAAAAGTTTAAAATGGGTATTCAATGAGTTTTTATCCATGATGGGTGGGAAGCCTCCAATCACTATTCTTACAGGTACTCTTGAGTTCCGATTTAGACTCAAAAAATACGCCTAGTTACTCGTTTTGCCAATGAATCCTTTATGTTTTTCTGATGGATCACACTTTTTGTTTTTTACAGACCAGTGCAAGGGTATGTTAAAAGCTCTAAAAAAATGCATGCAAAAAACAACACATTTGTGGTGCAAGTGGCAATGTTCTACGGAAGGCTCAAGAATCTATAGGTCCCGTTTATTCTAAAAATGGAGTTTTCAGACAAGAGTTTCACAAGATACTGAACGAGATGCTTACAATAGATGAATTTGAAAAGGCATGGGAAATCCTAATTGATAAGTACAAGTTGAGAAAAAATCCTTTCATGATCAGGATTTATCAATGTAGATACAAGTGGGCTAAGCCTTACTCTAAAGGCATATTCTGTGCTCGTATGATGAGTACGCAAAGAGGAGAAAGCGCGAATCATCTGTTGAAGACTTATGTAAGGGGGGACTCATCAATGAATAATTTTGTCGAGAAGTATAACGACATGATTTTTGACCGGGCAATGGAGGAGGACAGGTAAGAGCACAAAACTAAACTAGTAATTACATTAATAGTTCATAGACAAACTTAATTTATAGTTCTTTTTATTGTTTTCATACAGTGCCTGAATTATTCTACTATTTACTTACAGCTTGTAAAGTCTAAGAAGAGGACGTGGACTGTTCAGAATCATGCTTGCAAGATATACACTAGGGCTTCGTACAAGCTGTTTACTGCCGAGCTTGAAAAGTCTTACCACTATGTAGTTTGCCATGACAACGATTCTACAAAATATGTTGTCAATCATGCTTATTCTGAGTTGAGGGAACCCTGGGTTCGTGTTCGTTTCGAGATTACTTGCAATATAGGAAAAGGAATTTATGATTGCGAGTGTGGTTTGTTTTCACATTTTGGAATACTCTGCTGCCATGTTATAAGGGTAATAAACAACAATCAGCTTCCTCTCAATACACCATTGCATAGCTTGTTTAGATTTCTTTTTGACAATCTACATGAACTATGTTTGTTACAGGTTTTTAATTTTCTCGGAGTTGCAAGAATACCCGATCATTATATCCTGAAGCGTTGGACTAAGGATGCCAGGGATGTGTTACCAGAAAATTTAAGGTTCTTGCAGAAGGACAGTAGGGTTCTGAAGTCGCACACTGTTCGCGACAACTTACTTTATGTGACTGCAATGAAAGCAGTTAAATCTGCAAACAAGGACCCGGAAACTTTTAATGAGATGATGAAGCATTTTGAAAATGGCATGAAGGCAGTTAGCAACATTGTTGCAGCCATAGGTGAAGTTCCTGTCATGGAAGATGAACCATGCTACGAGTCTAGCGACACTGAATGGAACAGACGCAGTGCTGCAACATACCAGTTAGAACCTGAATTGGGGAATTATGGAAGGACCATATATTCTGATATGAGGAAAGGTGCAATTGTAAGCAATTTCGACATGTCAAAGCTAAAGGGTCCTTTGATTGTGAAGCAATCTAATGGCAGGAAACGAATAAAGCGTTTCCTGTCCCCTGTTGAAGCTGCGGCAAAGTCGAAGAAGAAAGCAACATCTGTCGTTCATCAGGATGGCCCGTCTTCATTCAAACAAAGTACTTTCTGCAGTTTTTGCCGTGAGGAAGGTCATAAGAGGAATTATTGTCCAACCAATCCAGAAGCTGGCAAAAAAGAAAGGAAAAAACCATGTTGCAGTATCTGCAAACTACCAGGGCACAAGTCAACTAACTGCATGACACAACCTCTTGCACTAGGTGATTCAGACAACAACGATTCAGATACCAACCAGATATGAAATTATTGCAGGTTGACTCACCATAATACCCGGTTATAATGTTTATTTTTAATCAGCATTCCAGACTTTTCCTTTTGTTTAGTTCAATTAAGGACATCTTTTTTTTAGTTTAATTGGATGTAATATTGTGTTGTGCATGATAATGCCCTTCATTAAGTATTTCAGACACAACATCTTTTATTTCAGTTTACATCTACAAAGTTATCCCAAATGAAAATGTATTTATTAGTAGAAGATTCTTGTTAATGACTTGATAACACTTATTAAAATTTACAGCACTATAGCATTTTTACAAGCAAGCAAATGTATGCTAGCTCAATCTAATAACCACCATTCAAACGGGGTAACACAATTATCATTTCTTTAAAGCCTGAAAACTGTTATATGAATCTATCACGTATTTAATTGTGTAAGAACATTTTTTGCTCATATCATCTAACATATATCTAATTGCAAAGCTGCTGGTGCATCCCAAAACGTGGTCACTGGAACTCTGCTGCTGCAACCAGGAATTCGCTAACTGTCTCTGCGTCCGCGCTGTGGTTCACCACCTGATCCAGGAATTTGCTAACTGTCTTGAAACGCTACTGCTGCAATCCGGAACCACCCAGAAGAATATAGGTGTCCATACTTTGGGGAACCACCCAGAAGAATGCAAAATCCTCCCCCCTAGGCTATGATCTTGGTGGCGTCCTAGCTGCGGGGCTCTTTGGAGAGAAGGAGGAGAAGGGCACTCTTTACATTTTTTTATGTAGACTTTAAAGAGATAACATTGGTGAGACATTTTGTGTTCCATGATTTTAATTCAAATTTCGTGATGACAAAGTGGCCACACAACAAGCACGTAACAATTATCCAAAACATATCATAAAATAAATGTTACAATACAGCCGAGTAGCAAACTTGTCAACCATACATGAAATGTTTTACATGCCATTGGTTTAAGCATTATAAAATAGGTAGAACGCCATACAAACTTTTAGTTCGAATAAGGACCACCCAATACTAATCAATTGTCTGGATGTAAACATCTGGTAGTACACCCCAATTTCCTTCAATTGATACCATGTCATACAGAAGTTTTGTTGCAAACCACCTCAGTGAATCCTGTAGAGAAAAAAATTATTATGTTGTCATGGAAAGCATCAAAAGGTATTAATATTTTTTCAAACTTGATAAATTTTGTTTATGGAGCACAGAACTTACCTCTGTCTGTGGCACTTCAAACTTTGAACCGTTGAGTTCTCTTATAGCCAGTAGTGTCATAATTCCGGAATCATTGCTACAAAATAAAAATGGTAGATTAGAACATCAGCAGCGGTCAAAAGATAAGATGAGTTATCGGGAAAGTGTTAATTATTCCAACCTTGTTTTTCCTGTCAAGAATGGATTCACATAATTCTTTTTCCACACAGTCCAATCAACTTTCCAACCTTCATATCCACTATCTAACAGATGTGCTATTTCTGCTTGCAGCTTGTCTACAATAGGACTATGCAGATCGTTGAGCTCTGTTGCTCTAGCTGGTTAAAATGTAGGATCTAAGAAATGAACAAGATGTTCCTTCATATCCCAGAAGTATGAAGACCAAGTAAGTCCCGTTAAACATGGAACTGCAATCTGCAAGTTTATAAATTAGCATAACTAATCAACCATAAACATAGATGTGTAAATAACAAACTTTGTTTCCCACATTTTTTTCTAATATATCAACAAGTTTAATTGTGGCCAAATCACTTACCATTCGGCAGTTACATATGTCGTATTGATCTGACTTCCCAATCAACTGAAGTCGCACAGACCGACTATCAACTAGAGATGCGAACAAAAAAATATTATGCAGTTAGTTTATGGTAACATAGATAATTCATATGAATCGTACATGTTTTGATTACCGCTATGTCCGTCTCGAACGGATGAATCCACCTCAAGCGTATCTCATCATCGTACATAAACCTATCCATCTGTCCAAACTTTCTAATAGCCAAGTCCAATAGATCGCGAGTGAAGTTATATCCTTTAGTAAATACACTCTTGAAATCATTTCCAGCAATTTTCAGTCTTCTGGGAGAAGGATGGTTTATCCAGAAACTGCAAAATAAAGTGGGCCATTGTTAGTACAACAATATGTAATAATTGCCCTATCCGCATTTCCAATTATACATATTTCTGTTACTTTACCTGTCAAGGGAATCAGATTTGGTTACAGATAACCAGTTAATGAAAGTATCTGCATCTTCTCTATTAGTCTGCTTACGAGTAACACCAAAAAACCAAGGGTTCCTTGCCATGCGACCAGGCGTTATATGTATCCTTATCATTGGGGAATAGATTATGTCATCATTTATAGGAGTCTCATTAAGGTCTATTCCGTCGGTATATTCATGAGACTCCATCCCACTTTCATAAGGTGAATCAGATGAAATTTGCATCAAAGGAATTGTAGTACTGTATTTCTCTTCACTACTGTCAACTGATACTGATTTTGATGTTGATGCAGCAACAACATTTTTGGGAGGATTTTTATTTGTTTGATAAGGGAGTGGACTTGTAGAAGCTGCTGGTTTAGAACTTTCTATCTTCAAAAGTATTTTTTCGGGTGTCATAAATGATGCATCTCTTCCACTGATCCAAATGTTAGCTGGAAGTGATGAGGTAACTATATCAGATACTATTATGAAAATATTACCATTCTACTACCATCTAATAGGAAAACTTTCTAACTGAAATGCTTCATCTGAACTAACAGAAAAACACACCTTGAAGGTTTGTTTTGGAAGCAGTATTCATTATTTTTGACTCTCCATCCACTTCTGACAGATCAGCTAACAAGTTTTTCCCTGTAATATTTTTAAGGTAAGTTAGAATGATGTGGTACATACAGCTAAAATGTAATCAAACTAGGTGGAAAAGAATGCCAAAAACCAGTGGGGATGCATGTAGTCTTCTGCTTTTTCAAAGGAATGTCTGTAATAAGAATTATTAGCCAACTGAGCGCAAGTCTGTTAAATTAAACATGTGTACTAAAACAGAACAGAACACTTACACGCAGTGCTAGATTCATTCCCTGAAACTATATTATCTGAAGATCTTTTAGAAGGTGTAAAAAACGACGGTGGTGCCATTGATGTTGCAACTGAGTTGATCGTATGATTATGCAGATGCTTTGACAAAACAAGAACTTGTTCAAGAACATTTTCCAGGAGCTCATCTACATTTTTGCTGAATATGTCCTTGCACTTATCATCTGTCTGGGAAGATGAATATATGTTCCCCAAAGTTTTGTCCATGAAATTTAGTATGTATAGTCTCATCCTAGCATTGTGTAGCCTCAGATCATCTATTTGCCTGTCATTTAACTACACAAGCAATTTCAATAAGGTAAGTTACATATTTCACAACGTATCACTCGTTTGTACAAAATTGAAATTGCAGGATAGAACTCAAAAAATAATTATTCAGCAAAAAGATTATCTGAATGTATTCTGTATATTAGCAAGTTCTTTTAAACCCACCTTCCTATCAATTCCACCTCTCGTGTAAGCAGCCAAATATACAGTGCTTCCAGCTTTGGCAAAAGTGGGTATGGATGTATGAATTTCTGGCTTAAATGATCCCCCCATTGGTATATGAGAACTTGTTGTTGCAGTAATTTTGGCTTTTAAGAGCTGCAAAATAATTATATCACATTGAAGCTGATTACTTATTCCCAAGAATAAAACATGTAAGTAATATACAGGTTTAAAGTTTACAAATATTTTGCATACCTGGTTTATCTTAGAGTGAGGGGTGTGCCCCCGTTCTGCTTGAAATGTTACTTGATTAACAACACTTATCATTTTTCTGAGTATCTGATAAGTGAAAACATTTATCCTTGGAACTCCTGACGATGGAATATTCAGTATTCCAAGATTCATACCATCTAGAAACCTTGCATGTTCAAAAAAAAAACAATTTAGTTCAACAAAAGAATACATTCTAGTAAAAGTACAATTATAGAATGAGATGATTTTCCAGGAGCAACATACCTGCAAGAATAGATGGCATCCTGATACATTTTTAACTGCTCTGTTTGCCTTAGTTTATTTCTGGACATGCTTAGCAGACTCTATAATCTCATCCACAACAGCTTGACAGAAATTGTACGAGCTTATTTGAGATATTTTCATTAACGAACCCCAATAGTATTTTATGCCATGGTTTGAGCTGTATTTGGCTAGTAAAAATTTCCCCATACAGAAGCATACAAATGAAACCTTAAATTGGTCAGCCTGGTTTTCACTCATACCATTGGGATAAGAAGTAGTAACAATTTCTTCAGCTGCTTTTAGGCTGTTTTTCTCATCTATATCAAAAGAAGATGAACCAATGCCAAACCTAATGAAGTCCATCTTTTCGGATGGTGATCTGTCATCGAGCCCAAACAGCTCATTAGGACCTTTAGGGATGTCAAGATAATGATGCACATCTTCAGCAGTAATCTCAATGTAAGTGCTATCATGTATCTTTATAGCCCTTTTCTTGACATCAATTATTTTCACTATGCTCAGAGTGAAACTCATATCTAATGAATATATATCGGGAACTTTAAGCATCCCTTGGAAACATATATCTGATACAATTTTCTTCTTCAGCACACCAAACCTTGCTACAACTTCAGCCACACGCTTTGGAGAACTTCTAGTATTACCTAAATCAGAACCAGAACCTTCTGAACTAGACATTTCCTGAGATAGCATTGTGAATAAATTTTATTATACACATGTATGGAGCTCATAAAACAAAATGCAGCTTAATTAATTAATGTATTCACTATAACAACTCTAAACTACACACTAATTGTCAATTAGTTATAGGAATTCATTACATGCATAATAATAATGATATTGTGTCATTTCCATTACATAACTCCTGGATGTACGCATAAAATTGAAATGACAATTGTAACCCAATCAATCCTTTTTCTATAGGAGGAGAAATTATTAGAAGCATAAGTACTGTTAATATAAGCTTGCTAGCATTCTCTGCATAAAATTATTTTCAACTTAAAATAGGTTAAGGGTTCTGATTGTAAGGTGCCATAGTAAGGAATTTATATAGGTAATTTTGTTGGCCATTTTGCAAATATATACAAAACCTGTCACAGCAAAGCAGTAATCAACCAAGACTATAAGTTTAGCTCCTTCAAACAGGTATGAAATGACCATGAATAATTTACTAAGGATTTACAAATGGAGCACAAGCTGTGGCATAACACTGCACGCATTTTTTGGATGTAAATAGTTGATCTAGATCTAATATAAAATAAAGTTTTTACAAAGACATATAGCCAAAGAAGGAACCAGATTTGTAGTAACTGTTTAAGTTCATAGGAAACTTACTTGTGTTGTACTGACGAAGAAGCAGCAGAAGCAATCTTGGTAGCTTCTCGAATCCTACCTTTGCTATGGAGTAGTATGATGGAGACGAATGAGAACGAAAGAGAAATGGCAAGCCACAACGTAGGGGGCGGGTGAAGGGATTTCTTTTTGTACAGGCTGGCCAGTAGTGTAAACAGTTCCACCTTCGAAAGTAACAAATTTTTTACTTCTGGGTTCAGTCAATTCTATACAGAGGAGGTACTCTGTGAATGTAGCATCCACTGTTCGCCCTACCCACTAGTGTAGGTGACGACCCATACATGGCGACATGTCTTGCCTGTCTTTTGATGCAATGATGAGATGCAAGGAATGGGCCATATGCACTGTTCTGGTGCAAGTAGTACTTCTCATCTCAACGAAATTTTGGGTGTTGGAGGGAAATTTTCAGACATAAGACCAACTTTTCGGCAAACTTAAGGCACGACAGATTTTTTGACTTGTGGTTGCACAATTTCCAAATGTTGTGATGGAGGGAAAATGTACACACACCTTTATTTTGAAAGTTTGGGATAGTTAAAGGATACAAAATGGGGGGCACACCACAGAACTCCTTCTCTCATTCATCAAACTACTATCCTGCTATGTCATCAGTTAGTAACCCAGTAGCAGCAGCAGATTCATGCATCACAGTTAGGTCATCTGATCTATCTGTGGATAACACACATGTTGTTGCTAGCAAGGTAAGTCCTTCAGGAAAGTTCCTTATCCCATATCTTTTGTGAATTTTTTGTTTACTTATCTGGATCTTCTTAATGCAGTCATCTTCATTTCTTTCTGGATACATTGCTGATTTGGATCGGGATGGGGAAGATAGCAATGATGTTGAAGATTCATTGTCAGTTAACGCTGTCGGTGTTGCAAATGATTTCATTCTTGATAATAATTTAACAAAGGTAAATTCATCTACTTTTGAAGAACAAGCATTGTTATTTTTTTTTATTAATGGTATGATGCGTTTTTAAATTGTTTCATGAATTTTCTATACAGGATGAGAACACACCTGCTAGGGAGCCTAATGATTTGATTCAAGAAACTAAGCATGTTCATGAATGCATTGGCGACAGTGAGTATTTGAACTCTGAACAAAACATTCAGTTCCTAAATGGTGGTGATGAATCATCATCAGCTCAAGCTACTACAAAGGATTCAGAAAATGAGAAAGATGATCAAGTAGGAAATCTGAGAAGAAAGAGAACAGAGATTGAATCCTTAGATGGGAAGAAAAGAAGAATTTAGAACTAGGTAGTGTATGCTCCTACTAATATACTTTTGATCATTTTGCCTTGATTTATGTATCCAAGTATCCAAGGTCTCAGAATTGATGTAGTAACTTCCCAATGTTATGAAATTCAGCTTGTAAGAATAGCTTGTATGCGTAGCATTTTTTGTGGTCAAGTGTTGTTATTCAACAGAATTTGTAATGTGTACTCATATGTATTATTATGGCCCCTCCTTTCGAAAGAACTTATCATAAAAAAGTATTTTTATCTGAAGTTATTCCTATTTCCAACATGGCAAATGTAAATTAAGTTTGTCTGGATATGTAATCCACCATGCATAACACAAAATAAATTGGATCTTGCCAGTTTGTAACAAAACATAACAGGTGCACACATCCAACTCAAGAGCGATAACAGTTTTGATGACATAAATATAAGGCCAAGGATACATGATAATTAAGGATAGATAATAAAAATCACTGGACCCAAGGATTGGATACAGGATACTAAAAAACAAACCCAAGGCAAGTTATCTTATGCGATTGGATTGGATACATGATACTTAAAAACTTAAGCTATCTTATGAGAATACATCTTTCAGAGATCACTTTCATCCTCTCTCTTAGGAGTCTGTTCAGATGAATCTTCCATGACGACAACACCTTTTCCTTTGCCAATGCAAGGCTTAACCAGAGGAATACTTGCACTTGTTGTAGATCCCTCTCCTTGATCATTACCTCCTAGAAGAGAAATCTCCCATTCCCTCTGACGGGAAAGGAAGTTCAGTCGAGAGAACTTGTCTTCCTCAAACCTCTCCATGGAGTAAAGTAGAGCTTTATCCAAATCAAGCTGCTCCTGCACTTCCTTCTTCTTCTCTTCCATCAGACTCTTCAATGATTCCTCTGTTGCAAGCTTGAGATCCAGCTCTGCTTGGTCTTATTTCCTTCTATCCTCCTTGAAGGACTCTATGGACTCCAGGATGGCTCTCTTCACAGCTTCTTCTCCATACTCATCTTCCATTTCTGCAGTAGCTTCCCCAAACTCAAATCTTGACAGATCTTCATCCACACACTCTTCTATCTTCTGCCTTTTAGCCTGTATGTTGACTGCATCGTCTACTAACAAAAGAGGGTACACTTTCTCATCCTCTGAGTCGTAATCTGGTACGAATGGCTCCTCAGGGTCCTCCTCCAAAAACAGTGCTTCCTCCTCCAGCCTCCCCTGAGTTACAACAACAGTTGATTGCAATGGTGTTGATGCAGAGGGTGGCGGGGGGATGGATAGAGCACGCCTAAAGAAAGAAGATGGTCGAGGTGAGGGGCAGATCCTACGACCACTAGCAGATCGAGCATTTTTTCGTGGAGGAGCCATGGTCGTCGATTGGTTTTTTGTTTGCTGAATGAGTTTTCAGTTGGAAATCCAGCGCAGCTTTAAAGGAAGAGGAAGAACAAACAGTACGTGTGGTTGCTGGCTCCTTTGACAAAGTACACTACAGCAAAACAAGCAACTTTAACTCTGAAAAATCATACATGTTTCGTGTGCGATTGGTTGATTTAAAATCTAGGTTAGGTATATCCTTGCAAATTGTATACTGTATTTTCAAAATACGTGAAAACAATACAACGAGTAGTCAACTATGAAATACCAAAATTACATGAAACTTAAAATCAAGTTTTTTATATAAAAAGTACACTTTCGAGTAAAGATTTTGAAATTGAAAACATGGAACATATGAAATTGGAAAAACATGAAGTAAAGATTGAAAAAACACTTAGGAAACATGATGAATCATGATGAAAATATGCGAAAATAGTGAAAATTAGATTGCTCTAAGTTCCTCCACCTCACGAGAACGAAAACGACAAAGGGACTAGAGGACCTTAAAACCTGAGTAAAGCCTCGGTCTATAGTAGCTGATAAACGGTTCAATAGTCCCGTGGTACACACCCTATTTGCACACTAATGCCTTGGGGGCGTGTTGTTCGTTAGGTTAGTGCAAGAGCAATTTTTTTTGCGTCTACTGTCGGAGTTTGTCGTTTAGTTGTTGTAGAGAGAGCTTGGTAGAGTTGGTTGGGTTGCATCATCGCCCTACCCATACGAAATGTTAATCCTAGACTCTTAACCATCACCACCACTTGGAATTCAATGAAAAAGAGATAGGTCTAACATGTTGAAGAAGTTTTGCATGATCTACTTGGATAGGGGCATGTCGATCTTTTATGCGTCTATAAATGAACGATTTCAAGTAATTTTGTGTAATGGATATATGAACTTTATTTCTATTATGTCCCTATTTAAGTACAGATTGTGTGGAAAAGATTTTAGTTTGATGTGAGCAAGCTTTCCGAAGCATCGCGATGTAAATAGTTTGATGTGCTGATTTTATTTTGATAAGTTGTCACGTCATTCTTTTAATGGGTTTTCTCGCTATGTAAATATGTGTTGTTTTCCATGGTCTGGCAAACTTGTGTTATATTTGGTGTAAGTAAACTAACTAGGATACTTATAATGTGTTCAGTTATTTCCATTATGGGGGAAACATGTGAAAACATCTGAAATTGACAAAACATGGAGGAAACATTTTAGGCGACGGAAGAATCCGAGTACGTTTTGTAATGGACATATGAAATTTATTCCTATTGTGTCCCTATTTAAGTACGGTTTGTGTGGAAGAATTGTTATTTTGATGTTAGCAAGCTTCCCGAAGCATTGTGATGTATGTGTTGTTTTGCTTTTGATAAGTTGTCATGTCATTCTATTTATGGGTTTTCTCGGTTTATAAATATGTGTTGTTTTTCAGGGCCCCAGCAAACTTGTGTTATTTTTGGGTGTAAGTAAACTAAATAGTATATTTATCAGGTTTTCACTTGTTTACATTACATGAAAACACGTGAAAACATTTCAAATTTTAGAAACATGGAGTAAAATTTTTAGGCGTAAGTAAAAACATGGGGCAAAAATTATAAAACATGAGGGAAACACGCGAAAACATGATAAAGCATGGTGAAAACAAAGCTTCAACAAATAAAAATATGGATTAATCATTTTGAAACACATGAGGGGAACAGTGAAAGCAGGACGAAACCTGATGAAAACATGTGAAAACAGTGGAAGACAATATGAACACGAAGGAAACAATTGAAAACATGTGAAAACGGTGGAAAACAAAGCAAAAAGTAATAAATACACGTAGAAATAAAAGAGGGAAACAACAAATAACACGATGAATCAAGATGGATATATGTGAAAATAGCAAAAATTGTGTTGCTCTAAGCCCCTCCACCTCACGAGAACTACCACGACAAAGGGACTATAGGACCTAAAAAACAGGAGTAAAGCCTCGGTCTGTAGTAGCTGATAAACGGTTCAACAACCCCGCGGTATACACATATTTTGCAAACTAATGCCTTGTTGGCGTGTTGTTAGTTAGGTTAGTACAAGCGCAAAGTATTTAGCGTATCATGTCGGCGTTTGACCTTTAGGTTTTTTAGAGAGAGCTTGGTGTAGTTGGTTGGGTTGCATCATCGCCCTCCCCATACGAAATGTTAATCCCCGACTAGTGACCATAACCATCAATTGGAATTCAATGAAAAAGAGATAGGTCTCGCAGGTTGAAGAAGGTCTGCATTATGTACTTGAATTTGAGTATTATTTGAGATGGACATATGAACTTTATTTCTATTATGTCCCTATTTAAGTACTGTTTTTGTGGGAGAATTGTTAGTTTGATGTTAGCAAGCTTTCCAAAGCATTGTGATGTATGTGCTGATTTTCCTTTGATAAGTTGTTATGACATTCTATTATGGTTTTTCTCGCTTTCTAAATATGTGTTGTTTTCAGTGGTACACCAAACTTGTGTTTTTTGTAGGTTTAAGTAAACTCAATAGTATACTTATCGCATTTTCACTTGTTTCCCTTACATGAAAACACGAGATAACATTTGAAATTTTAAAAACATGTACTAAACATTTTTAGTTGTAAGTAAACAAAGCGCAAAAAAATAAAAACATGGAGCAAACATTAGGGAAACAAGTAGAAACATGATAAAGCATGATGAAAACATGTAAGACAATTGGAAAAGAAAGTGCAAAAAATAAAAACATAGAGTAAACATTTGAAAAATATGAGGGAAACAATGAAAGTATGACGAAGCATGATGAAAAAGAGTGAAAACAGTCGAAGACAATATGAATACGAAGGGAAACAATTGAAAATATGTGCAAACTTTTGAAACAAAAAAACAAACTAATAAAAACACGTAGAAATAAAATAGGGAAACAGCTGAAAACATGATGAATCATGATGGAAATATGCGGAATTTTTTGTTGTTTTCAGTAGAGAAACAACTGAAAACTGTGGTTTTTCCCGCCTTTTAAACATGTGTTGTTTACAGTGGTCCAGCAAACTAAATAGTATACTTATCCCGTTTTCACTTGTCCCTCTTACACGAAAACACGTGAAAACACTTCAAATTTTAGAAACATGGACTAAACATTTTAGGCCTAAGTAAACAAAGTGCAAACAAATAAAAACATGGAGCAAACATTATAAAACATGAGGGAAACAATTGAAAAAATGACAAAGCATGATGAAAACATGTAAAACAATTGGAAAACCTTTGTCCTTATTCCTACTGTGTATGTAATGAACGATTTTTCGAGTAATTTTTTGTAATGTATATATGAACTTTATTTCTATTATGTCCCTATTTAAGTACAGTTCGTGTGGAATTTTTGTTTAGTTTGATGTGAGAAAGCTTCGAGAAGCATTGCGATGTATGTGCTGATTTTATTTTGATAAGTTTTCATGACATTGTTTTTATGGTTCCTCTCGCTTTGTAAATATGTGCTCCTTCTCAGTGGTATAGCAAACTTGTTTTTTTTTGGTGTAATTAAACTCAATAGGGATAACTAGAATGTTTTCAGTTGCTTCCATTATATCAAACAGGTGAAAACATTTTGAAATAGAAAAAACATGGAGCAACAATTTTAGGTGTATGTAAACAAAGTGCAAACAAGTAAAAACATGGAGCAAACATTATAAAACATGAGGGAAACAAGTTAGAACACGATAAAGCATGATGAAAACATGTGAAACAAGTGTAAAACAAAATCGAAACCAAATAAAAACATGGAATATACATTGATAAGCATGAGGGAAACAAGTCAAAACATAATGAAGCACGATGAAAACATGTGAAAACAGTGGAAGACAATATAAAAGATGGAGAAAACATTTTGGGAAACGCAAGGGAAATAACTTAAAACATGCGAATTTTTTTGGAAAAAATAGAAACTAATTAAAACTGGGAGAAAATCAGTAGGGAAACAACTGAAAACATGATGAAACTTGATGGAAATATGTGAAACTTTTGATGCTCTAAACAGCGAAAACCAAGATGAAAAGATGTGAACACAATGAGAACATCTAAAGACTAAGGTCCATCACCTCACGAGAATGACGAAGACTCGGCACTGGAGGTCCTTAAAACACGGACTAAAGACTCGGTCTCTAGTAGTGCATAAACGGTTTAGCAGGCCCGTTTGTACACACCGATGCGCACATCGATGCCTTTGGGGCGTGTTGTTCTTTAGGTTAGTACAAGCGCAGAGAGTTTGAGCATGCTGTAGGCGTTGGTCCTTGATTGAGTTCGTGCACACATATGCCCTGCAGGCGTGTTGTAGAAGATCTTGGTTGAGTTTGTTGTGTTGCATCATTGTCCTCCCCCAACCGGAAGGTCCATCCAAGACTCGTGACCATCACAATCACTTGGACTTACCTGATAAAGAGACATGTCTCTAACTTTGAAGAAGTTCTGTATGATGTACTTTGATTGGGGCATGTCTATCTTGTATGCATTGTTCCGTATTTCTATTATGTCTGGAATGAACAATTTTGAAGTACTTTTTGCAATGGATATATCAAATTTATTTTTATTATGTCCATATTTAAGTAAAGTTTTTGTGGAAGAAATTTTAATTTTCATGTGAAGCATTGCGATGTATGTGATGATTTTATTTTTGACAAGTTGTCCATGTCATTATATTTTCATGGTTTATCTCACTTCCTAAATATGTGTTGTTTTCAATGGCCAAGCACCGGGGCGCAGCCATGCTGTTGCATCAGTGGTAGAATCACAACATGTCCCTAGATCTTCGGCCATCAACTAGGAGATTTACAAATATAGGACAAATAGATTTAAAGAAATTATACAATACGAAAAGTTTGCTTGATGCCACACACGTAAAACATGCTAACAAAGACTGATAACACATTTATATAACTATAAGAATAAACATATCAAAAATTCAAGTTTGCAATCAACGAAGATATATTGCCAAACAACAATACATTGTTGTCATGACAAAAAAGGTAGCACTTTCCCATAGAATATTATAGTCGATAAATTTTCCAATTGTTTAAGTTTTTTTAGTAATTAGAAAACTAATTTTGTTGCATACTTTTCAGACATAGAATAAATTCGTCTGATATTCCTGTTGTACGAAATATCATACGATATTACGTTTCTGGTATTAAATTACAAATTTACATAGAAATTGATATGTCCAGTTCAATGCAACATATTATATTACGCAGGAGGTTCAAACTTTTACCTTTAAGATGTATCAAAAAAAAACAGATGAAAATGTCCCCTTAAAAGATCTGCTCAGGACAGTACTAGAGAAAAACATTGTAAATTCATATTAGTTTAGTACTACTCTGGACCCTTTAACTTTTTCGCTCAGTTATATTACCTGTCAACGCCACACACATGCACCCTACACAAATAGCCACAGGCAAACCGAACCAGCGCAAGCCTCCAGCCTAGACTCTCTCCTCCCACAAAATGGAAGAAACATCTCCTGTTGCAAAAGTTCTTGACATCCCGGATCTAGCGGCAGAGATCATGCTCAAGATTGGATCCACTAAATCCATGCTTTGCTTCAGCGCTGTCACCCCATCATGCCTGGCTGCGAGGAAGGTTCCTTCCTTCGCTAGGCGTTTTGGAGAGAGCAGCAAGCCTGCATTTGTGGGTTTCCTGGTAGAGTTCAAGCAAAGCCTCGAGCCTTATACCAGGAAGTTGAGGCTTGTCTACAACGCAGCTTCAATGGTGGAGGAGACAGCTGTTGCTCTCCGGCCAACAATCAACCTCGAGTAGTTGACTGAAGACACAGTTCTCTGCTCATCCCACGGTTGTTTGCTCACCGACGGCCATGGGATTGATGGGGAGAAGACGAAGTACTACACAAGCTTCCCAAGCCAGAACCCAAGGGTCTACAGAGCCGTCGCCAACAAAATGCCCACAATTCCTTTGAAGGAAGGAAAGCTGAAAAAGAACATCTACGGCCAGTTTGGGGTGATGAAGAATGAAGGCCCTTCTGGTCTGTCCTTCTTCGTGAAGGATACCCAAGAGTTCTTCTTCTGCTCCTATGCAGGAGCCAGCTTCTGCAGCAAGGATGACATCTACATTCATGTGTGTGAGCTCGTCGATGGTACGTGGGTTAGACATGTTTCTGGTCCAATAGAGTCCCCTGACTTTGCTCTGTTTCAGAGAAATCCTTATAGTGTTCTTCATGGGGATAGCATGTTCTTGATGTATCTAGTAGGATACATCCTGTGTTTCAACCTTGTTAGCAAGTCGTTTAGCAAGATTTACCTTCCAACTGTTGTTAGAATTAGGAAAAGTTCCTGGTATGATTACACTGTGTGCCACCACAGCAAGGCCGGTCTTGCTCTAGTTCAGTATTGGGGAGGGAAGGCAGACACTTGGGTACTCACATCTCCTAACAATGGAGGTACCTGGAGGTTGGAATCCACCAAAAATATGGTTGACATTTTCGGCCAAATTATTCCTATGGACATATGGTCTATGATGTTGAGAAGGGAAATTTATCCACTAGGCACAGACCACTTTTATTCCCTCCAAGTGAGATCAGCTTCTCCAGATGCAAAATTTGTGCTAATCACTCTTGGATTTGATTGCAACCTCTACATAGTTGACATGATGAACAACATTGTGCATCAAGTTGGAAGAGCAATGTCTGATGGACTGATGGGGCACGTATACCCCCTCACAGAACAGTGGCCTCCTAAGATGTGAAGTTAGAAGCATGCTAGATTCATCGAAGAGTCAACCAGTGAGAATGTGGCTGGCCATTTTGCTACCGTGTTGTTTGCATGTAAACAAGGAATTATCATTGTGATATTTCTTGCTTTGGAGAAAACTTTAACTACCCCCTATTATTATGTAATAGAACTTAATGCTGGAATATTGGATGCATTTGCAAGTTATTTATGTGTTTGTAACCATAATTCTTTTCTTCATACAACATCGCTATTTTTATTTTTCTATTCAGCATTACACTATTTTTTATAGTAGTTAGAGCTCTACAGATTGTATAGTTACAATACACATTATATAGGTGGAACGAAAAAATAGGCATTAAAAAATTTAACAACTGAAATGACATACAGAAAATTCCACACCTATGATATTTCTTATGTACCTTTCTTGTTGCATAAGTATGCAATTCTATAACTTTTAATGAAATTCATTTTGTATTAATATACCACGTTCATCCTTTTAGCAGAAACGAATAAGAATGATGAAATGCGCTATACACATGACTTGTATATCAAACATGGAATGGACGAGAATTTTTGTCTAAATGTACGCGCTAAGTCTATTGCATGCGATGCCGCACCCAAAATAACTAAAAAGTTGCGGTACAAAGCTTAGTTACTGAAATAACTAACATGGCCAAAGTTTATACTCACACTAAATATTATTAATTTGCTGGTATAGCGTAACAAGTCAAGAGATGCAACAAATGTACATTCAAAATAAGAAACACAATCTTACACAAAAATTACAAATGGTAGTATGGATTGTCATTAATAAATTACAATCTTTGAAACAAAGGAAATGTTGAACACTTTCCCGCGCAATCATTGATAATGACAATTTCCCACTCATAAGTGTGCAACCCGCTTTTGAAAAAATTAATAAAAAGAGTTCAAACAACATATGAACATAAAATTCCAATACAACAGATGATAAGCCCCATTATTTTAATCTTGAAAAATCCAACTTAAGATAACTTGTCGTCGAACAACTGTTTCATATAAAATATTCCTGAGATTGTTTAAACAATTGGCGATTTCTATACAACTTAGGAAATAACAACCTTGATGTTGTCTATAGGTTGTTAATTACAGGCATATTAGTTGATAACATCCTTGAGGGTGGTTTAGTTGATAGCATTGCCGAAGAGCTTTTTTCGTACACATTGTAGCGTTTCGGTCCACTTGTATATACTATGAATCCAATACGAAACATAAAAAAATCATTGTTTACAGCAACCGAATTCAAAATTGTTTGCCCTGGCTTTTATAATAAGTAATCACCGGTTGTCAAATGAACTCATCAAGTAAACTGCATTATTAACAGATGAAAAATTAAATTAGGAAATAGTTTATGCTTTTTTCTTTAACTATGTAATAATTTACCTTTTGCGAAACTTCTATTTCTTATTATTTTTCATATTTGTTCGCAAGATGCTGAACTTATTAATTTAATCACACAAAACTATAATATAGTTTCTTCAACAAATATCATTAAAATAAAGGCAATCAAATATCATTAAACTTCTATTTCTTTAAAAGTGAAGTTTTAAACTATACTTTCTCCTAAGAAATCAATGGGAAATGGAACTTTACTTTGGACTGTGCCCGTGGCGTTAATAATGAAATAGCTTAGCCACTTCTTGGTGGAAGAGACATGCGGGAAGAGCATGACACAGTAATAGTGGTACATGCTCCCCCATGCGAGAAGAAAGATGGAAATAGGTCATGGATTCGTCTCGAAGTCAAATCTTTATCACAATATCTTTTGTGTCAGGGACATGATAGAGCAGAGGGAGCATGCTTGCATTTCTCTGTTCAAGCACCCTTCAAAAACTGCTGGGTAATGGTAGGGACCTACTATTTCCTAGTCGGAGTAGATAGAGCAGTACTAGCGTTGTAGACACTGCCTATAGCCAGCCTTTCGGCTCTGGTGAAGCTAGTCTATATAGCACACAATTTAGAATTAGCATATTCATGCTCCCCACACGGTGTAGCTGTTCCTGAAAATACACTAGGCATTTCGAGAAAATTTTATTCCTACTTTATTTCATTCCTGTTTAATATTAGATTGGTACAAAAAACAGATTTCTTCAACTATGAAATTTATACAACATTAGAATTACTGCGTGTCATCTGAAGGCATTGGTGTTGAAGGCATTGGTGTTGGTGGACAGAAACAATAATCGGAGGAGGTGTTGAAGGCATTGGCTTTGTCAAACTTCACACAGCTGACAGAAAAAGTACACAGGTTGTGTGCACAAGAAGAAAGGTGGAGAGACCTCTACCATATTTCTATGTTTCATATTGGGAACATAAAACCCTGTTCATTGCATCCCTGACGAACGCCACAACTCATTGAGACAGTAGACAAGACAGCTGTGACAGCCATGCTACTACTCTTTTTTTTTCACATGCACACTCAATTGTACCCGGTGAAAGCAAGGTATGACTGCAAACAGTACAAGAAGAATATCTTATGTAAATCTAATACTATCACCTGTTGATCGTGTGTGGCCACTAAAAAGACAGAGAAAATAGTTAAAAGAAATAAGCATACCAACCTAATTTGTATGCATTTCTTATTTTATGATACTTTCCAAATATATACTAATTACTGTCAAACAATTGTTTCAAGTTTTCTTTTGTTACCCCAGTAATTACTTTACACACTTTCTTTATGCGGTCACTATACTGGTTGCACCTATCGAAGTCCAAGATAAGAAGCCTATACTACGACCAAGCCTGCACTTTCATTCCTCACTCTACTCTGTCTCCCACTCTCCTCAGCTCTCCCAACTCTCGACTAGATGAAGCTGCAAGATGGTGACTCTGTTCATGGAAGATTCACTGCTCCATCTGGCCTAGAGATCAAGTCCTTCAATGGAGAGCATCCATTGCCACCTGAATCTGAAGTAAAGGTACAGTATCATGGATCTCTGGAATTACTAGCACAAGTTCTAGGATCTTTTGATGCATAGAAGAAAGAGATCATGAAGTCTATTAAATTTGAAGGAGCTACCCTTTTCAGCAATTTTGAAAACCTGGACTTGCACTTCTCTCTTTGGATTATGACAAAGCTTGATTCATCTAGGAACTCTATTAGGCTAGGATTGTCTGAAGAAGTAGCAATCAGAGATATAGATGTTGGTAAAGTGCTTGGAATCCCATGGTATGGAAAAGAAATTATAGTCCAGCATAACTCATCTAGTGAAACAATGAGCAAGATTGCAAGTATCTTTAGACAGGCAGACAGCAAGTCAAATCTTACTATGATCCATGTTGAGAATGTACTCAGCAAAAGATATCCTTCAAAAATGACAAATCAAGAGGTTGATTCTTTCAAAGTTGCAGTTGTCATATTTATAATGAGTAGTTTCTTAGCAACAGGAGGAAACAAGAGAGAGATACCTCTAGGCCTCTTAAAGTACTTGACTGATCCATCAGAAATACACTTGTTCAATTGGGATCTTCTAGTAAGGAGGTATCTCTTTTCATGGTCTCACTTTGTTACCCAGCAGCTGAAGCTGAATAGGCACCCAGTCACAATTGGAGGTTGCATTATACTGCCAATGGTAAATTTTTCATACACAAAGTAACATGCTGTTTTCTATACGCCATTGCACTTTTTATATGTCCTTGAACTACTACATTTAAATTATTCTTTATGACTACTTACAGGTTATCTACTTTGAGAATAAAGACATTGGAATGGGAAGTTTGCTGCATCCCAAATTAAATGTGAACTCATTTTTCAACACTAGGAACTTCAAGCTTCTCATAGCTGTCGATACAACTATATGCTCTGTATCAAATGCCCGTTATTTTGGAACCTCTAAGGTAACGTACCAAGGTGAAAAGCTACGTCTTACAGTATAGAATCATTACTATTTCACAATTATATTAACTTATCCAAGTTATCATTTTGTTTCCCAGGTTAGGCCAGCAAACAAGGTCCGTTACGGCAGAATGTTGATTCAAACTAATTGTGAAGACGAAGATAACAAGAATAAGAGAAAATTTAATAATTCATCAACTGAAATCCCTGATAGAATGAAGTTTGCAAAAGGTATATTTGATTTTTTGTATCTATTAAAGATGAAGTATACTATACAGTTATTCCAATTGTAATATTGATTTGGTTGGTAACCCAATGCATTATTATTTGACTGAAATAAACATGTATCTAGTATGTATCCTAACATATTTTCTTTTTGAAGGAATGGCTGCGAAATTACTTCTACTAGCTGCAAACAGAGGTTCAAGCAAAGAAATAATTTGATCTACTGGTAAGAATAATAAAACTTCCTCTGATATTACTATTTTCTACCTTTTAACTTTTCCAGCTTAGTAAATAGAAATTAACCTGTTTGTTTTACGTCTATCCCTGTGTAAAGGTTTGTTTAAGAAGCAGAGTTCACCCAATGATGGAGCCATCAGGGCTTCAAATGCAGGTAAACAACACTACTAGTTAATTAACTTGATTGTAAGATGTGGTACTCCAAACAATTTTATTCCCATTTTGCCAATATTTTTTGCAGAGTCAACTACTTATACAATGAGAAATTTTATTGAGGATGCGAAGATTAATGACCATTCAAACTGGTCTAAGTATTCAGAGTTTTACGACTGGGTTCACAAAGGCCCTGCCCTACAGAAGCACAAGTATTTTTTCCACAATGAAGTTTACAAAAAAGTAAACTATTTTTTAAATGTAATTGTAAGCATAACTTCCTATCCTTCGATGCAGATTGTGGTTCCATCATACAAGCCCGTACTGCATAAAAATTGACGGAATATCAATCTGTGAGCAGCTTGTGGAAGGATGTCGTTATGGATATTTTGTATGTGATGCAATCATCAGGGATCAAGTAACTAGTGAAGACATTGTATTCAAGGCGGATCTAAAACGTGAAAGACATATCTTGCCAGCAAGTTTTATGGTATTTTCCTAACCACAATAATTTTCCTAATGTACCTAACTAGTAATCTGGTTCACTGAGAAAGTTTATATAATTTGCAGGCAGTAAGCAGAGAAGGGAACAGGAACAAGGATATACAAAAACTGCGAGTATTCTTCCTCGGAGGACAAGTCAAATCCAATGTATCAGAATGTATCCAGGTTTTCTATCTTTTCAAATTTACTGCCACTCAATAAATAATAAAACTTTGAACGCACTATATGATGTACCTTTTGCTAATTTCGGGTGTAAAACAGATAAACCTTCCAGTGAGTATTAGGAGAATGTGGAGTTGCTACTCATGGAATCTGAAGGACAAAACATTGACAGTTCTTGATCCATTACTTATGAAAGGATCTACTGAAGCAATTAAAAAGAGACATGAATATTTGGTACTAGAAATTAGTGATGTCTTAATTTCGTGCCTCGAGACTTTCTTCCCATCATATGATTTCCAAGCTAGTAAGTGGAAGACAATATACCGCAATGACATAAGCGACAAATGCAGATGGTACTAATATCAAATTTATTCGATGCACCATAACCTTTCTAAAATGTTGGAAATTGTTAGAACCAGATTTACTAAACCAAGTTATCTTTTTTGATAAACCAGGTGTGACACTGGGCTTTATTCATTGCACTACGCTTTCTACTTTGACACAGATGGATTAACAGAAGAAATAAGCTAGGTACTAAATGTTGTCATCTACATTTTTCATATAATTAATTTTGTTTTTCAACATCTCAACTATAACCCAAATAAAACTGTATTTTACAGTAAGACGATTTTATGGGCCGTTGGAGGTCTCTTTGGAGGATATTAGCAATGTCTGGAAATGTTGGAGACAAGCCAGACATGTTCTATGAAATAGAAGAAGGCGAAGAGGACTAATGTTATGTCATAACTGTGGCATTCGCAATCGATTTTGATAAGAATGGAAAAGACGACGAAATGCTGTTGTAATTCATGCTTTTAATCTATTCCAATCAAAGTTTGATGCAATACATTATCCTGTAAAATTATTCGTAGACTATAACATTATCGAGAAAAATTATACAGAAAATTGTTTCATTTATAATTATGTGATTTTATTGGATACTATAACATGAATTAGCCATGTATTGATGGGCTGTGTAGAATTTCAGGATTAAGAATTTCAAATGTATCTCAAAGGAGGGTTAGAAATATGCTGGACAAATTATCGCAAAAAACAACTAACGCTAGATCCCGCAATGTACTATCAAATAATATTACATGCTATTTGTACTAGCATACATCTGGGTAATATATTAGGTTTTGTTTTTGTTGAAATAATATTATCGAAAATTTACTACTTAGTTTTTGTTGAAAAAATAAGTACCTCAGGATGTAAGGAAATATATGGCTTTTCTATCTATGGTTTATTTTATAACAGAAGTATGCTGGGATTTTTGTTACAAATAACAATTGTTATCTAAACGGTTTAAAGAACTATGAAATATTAACAAAACGTTGAACTTCAAAAAGTTATCTAGTCAAACTTATTAAGTCCTTGAGAAGGTTAGCCTTATGATCATTATAATCTAAACTACTTCTCGCATAGAGTTTTTTTTTTGTAACACAAAATTAAATTTGAAACGTACACAAATACATATGAACGAATGCATAAAGGCAAAACCAAACGATAAAGATGCTTGTTCAACATATGTCAAGCACAGATATTAAAAACTGGAGCTCTCCGGTAACTAAGAGCCTTGTCCGATGTTAAATTGTCCTTAGTACAATAATACAGGGGAGCACGTCCAGAACATTGATAGTTACATCATATAAATATTGTTCTCCACACAGTCGACATTACCAATTGGATTTATTTCAGTCATGGAACTTCTTCGCGAAGACCTACCCTCATAGGATTAAGGTCATTGAATCGGGGGTAAATGAGAACATGGCTTACATACTTCCTATAGGGCATCATCGTCTTCTTATGCATTTCACGGAAAGATAAATTAGTAATACTACTTTCCCCCAAAACAATATGTTTTTTCAGCAACAACAGTATTTGTTTATCAAATAGTTAGAAATTGTAGTAAAAAAAACTTGGATACATATTAATATATCAACTTGGAAACATAACAAGGACCAGACCTTTGAATATCCAAGAACATCTCCAAGCTTGTGGCACTCCATAGTCTGAATTACGTGGAATCCGCAATCATGGCTTCAAATTTTTTACAACCAATATCAGCATTGAAAATACATGGATGATTCGTACACATTTCAATTGGAGAATTTAATCATATATGCGAGAAAGTTAATTGAGCATTACGTGTTAGTCTGCAAGGCATTGTCACCAAAGCTGCAACGAAAGTAAGTAATATGAATGGATCTTGACCTTGCCAGGCAGTAGGATTCTTCCAAGTTACCAGCCTAAGTTATATACACGGAAATAAAACATTTTACAAGTGAGATTGTATATTCCATTCATTCCAACTAATAAGATATAGCTAGATATATCAAAATAAAACTAAAACCAAAATGTCAGCTCACCAAATTGTCTCACATTTTCTTGTGAGGGTTCTCCCCGGGACGAACCTTTAATACGCTGTCATAGAATATGACCACTTTTTCTACAATATCGACAACAACAAGTATCCAGTGATCATCTGTTAGGATTGGAAGATAAATCTGCATGCAATAATATGAAAAAGATAGTTAGTTCAAACAAGAAGGATATCAACAATAAATTTTACATGTAGGAGTAACCATACGTTATCAACATCATCAATATGAAGCTTCCTAAGACGACCGGCAATTAACTTCTGGTCACATTCATGCCCTTCTTTCATGAGCTCCACCTAAATATTCCACACAAATGACCTAGTTAATTAAATTGAAAGATATAACACTATGATATACAAAATTAAAATATAAATTGAATCACTCACAATACTAGCTTGGTCAAGGATTACGCTTCTGTCCAAACCCCAGTCACATTGGATTGCAACCGAACACAACCCCATGAAATTCCGACAAACCTCACCGTTTGGCTTTAGAGCGTCGACAAACTCCCCCTTTGTAATATGGAAACAATTAATCTGGATTTTTGTCCTTTGACGATCTAAGTTAATGATCTTTCGAAACCTTGTAGATATCCTCACAGATGAGTTGAGGACATTGATCTTGTAAGTATGACTAGCTTCTTTGCATAGGAAAAGTTTAATGCTAGATGGCTCAGTGATTGTAGTTGGATTTGGTTCAAATTTTATGAATCTCGTATATAGCTTGCCAGTGGCTGTTGACACACTGCAACCATATCTGAAGCTGCAACCATTCTCTATTTCTCCCTGTAGTGGAGGAATTTCTAGAATGTCGTTTGGAGGTGGTGAACCAGGAGTATCAGGAATTTCTATTATCTCCTGTGTGTCGTAAGTATAACCTATAAAATAAAGAAGTAAATTCTAATACACTACTGAAGAAATTGTAAGAAACAACAACCGAACAGATATATTTTGTATAACTTAATATTACTTGGAGTTGGTATGAAGTCCGTGTTAGAAACGGAATCCAGTTCTACATCTCCGCTGTCATCATCTTGTATGTCGCCGCTATCTGCTTCGCAATCTTCGTCCGATTCTGAATCATCCGAGTTAGAATGTTCACATGACACAGACTGTTCTTGAGTTGGAGTTTTTGTTAATTGAGATATTTCAAGTGATTGAAATTCCATCGAAGCAATGGACTCCACATTCTGACCAATATCCAGACCACCTTGTTCTTTCATTTTCCTCCCACCACCGGCAGTCGTGTTCTCTTCAACTGGTATTGTTCCAGAACATTCATGTATGGTCTGCAAACAAGAAATTTTGCTTGGAGAAACGATAGACCGCAACGATGGTGTACTGGGAGACTTGTCAGAAAGAGCTGGTCGATCCACACACATTTTGAATCCTGATTTGTTTGAACTGACAGAAGTCTCAATGAAAACCGGAGTTACAGATTTACTACCAAAAGAAGGTGTAACAGGGGATTCTGTGAAAGTGTTTGGTAGAGGGGATTTGTCAAAAATTGCTTGAGAGTGAGAAGAGGCAGCTTCAGCCAAGAAAGTAAGAGGCATGGTATCAGATTTTTTATTTGAATCCGCACGCTGAAACGAATTGGCCTCGAATGCTGCTTCTAAACCAATCTTAACAACGTCATCCAAATCTTCATAACAAATATCTGAATTTCCCTTATCCCCAGGGAAGCACAATGAACCAGCCCGAGTATGCTCTTCAACATTAACATGTGTCGTACCTTTTCCAATCACACTTTCTGCACCTGCCGGATGTATTTCCCCTACTGGCAAATTATTTTGGCTAAAAATCCCTTCTCCATCATCTTGGTTTATGCTTCTAAACAAACCATCAGTGTGCTCTATTGATGGAACACTGTGATCAGTTCTTAATTTCTTGGCAGGAGGAGTTTTAACTGAATCATTTCTATGCCCTCCATTTCTAATCGATTGCATATCATTCGGAAGGACATCTGAATGCATTACTGGTGTTTCCTTCGAATGGCATTTAACTTTTGGATCTGCAGCAATATCAGAGGATGGTACTATATCGGGGATAATTGTTTGCTGCGATGTACTCCCACCAATGTTCTCTTGACTGCTTAATCTTTCTTCAGTTATTGGGAATTGTTGATAAAATTTTCTTTCAAACTCAGATAAGATTTTCAGATCCGAGGTCTCCATTTTCAGTTTGAATTCTTCAATCAGAATATTTCTGGACTGCTTTATCTGATTGAATAGAGCTGTGATAATATTTCCCACACCAGCCTGCAATAGGGAGATAAGCTAGCAAAATAAATTACATAGTAAAATTTAATTATCTTCTTCAAATTCAATCTATTTTTTCGCGATATCACAAACAATTTCATTTAGTTTGATTCAGTACATAGATAGTTAAGCATAACAAGCCTCCATGGAGAGGGGTGTTCTACAGGTGATAAAAATGAAAAACAGGTTAAGAAAATGAATTCCACATTTTCTTATGGCCACACATAGAAAACAAAGTACATAACCTAACTATTCACACACATAAACTTAATTGTCTTCTTGTCATTTAGCATCCAACAAACTTAATCACTATTGCACAGTATTATAATATGAGAGCAAAAATAGAATCAAGTTTTTTGTATAAAATTGAAACCATAGCTTGAACAATAATTACTCATATTCATCTTGTGGATTTAAGGACAATAAACATTTACAGTACCAGAATAAAAAATAAATAGGAGAATGATGAATTTATGATGGAAGTTTCTCTCAATAATGATATATGTTTTTCTTTCCTATCGGCTAAACTTACTATGTACAAACATAGCTGCCTGTTTCATTAATAATTCATACAACTTCGTGTTAGAATTCAACATGTTCTTAGCGCCACAAACAAAAAATAAAGTACAGTACTTAATCATTTACACATGTAAACTTCATTGTTTTCTTGTCATTTAGAATCCAACAAACCTAGTAACTAATACACAGTTAAAAAGAATGAAGTTTTTTGGTAAACAAATTAAACCATAGCTTGAACGACAATTACTCATATTAATTTTGTGGGTTTACGGCCAATAAACATTTACAGTGGCTGAATAAAAACAATAGGGAAATGATGAATACATGATGGAAGTTTGTCTCAATACTGATATATGTTTTTCTTTCCCATCCGCTAAATTTACTATGTACAAATCTAGCTGGCAGTTTCATTTAATAGTTCAAAGAAATTGGTGTTATGAATTTGTAATACATCTGCTGAGGCAAATACTAGTTGCTAAAGCAGAGCGTATGCTTTTAAATATATTAATCTTTTACTTTTTTGTAAACAAATAAAATGGTGAAAATGCTTGCTACGCACCTCATTGCCCTTATCAGCAGCTTTGTTGGAATTATCCCCCGGTACAGATTCACTAATGTCCCCAGTATCCTTTGCTATTCTCGCTTTGAAATTTGGATTCTCTGATGGGCTGTTGTTAACACTTACCTTTACATTTTTGGTCAATATAAAAAGTTAGAAAATGTAAGGAAAACAATACATTTATATGTTGGAACAAAATATATAATATATTTTGGTTAGCAAATACACACTAATAAAGCATCTTCATTAATCGGTAGGTTATAGATGTATAAATTTCATAAGTAAAATGGCTATTTTCACATCAACTTCACACATTCATCAAACGATAGGAAAAATTATCAACATTTCTGAAAAATGATTCCAATGTTTCCTTATAATTCTGTTTGATTTGCTTCATAACATAGAAATTAATATATATATACAAATAGAACAAGCAATAACAATGACACAAAAAACACACTGGGCAAATATAATAGGTCACTTGCCTGTAGTTTGCCATACTGTACATGGTCTTTCGACCTGGATTTAACATCAGCAGATGCAAGGTAGTCTACATGTTGAGTGCCTATGAAATGTACCTTGGGCTCTCCTTCAGGTAATGTTAAAGATTCAGGCAGTTTTAGAGCTTTCATCTCAACAAGAGCATCCAAATACAAAAGCTGAAAATGAAGAAAGATGACACAAAGTTTAGTATGATGTTATATAATTTCTGCAGTATTACATAAATACATATAAAGGACATCTTAACGAATTTTTCAGTCTTTTACCGGTAAAACATGAACACAGCCTGGCACCTGCACGTGAGATGCTTTGCTCCTTCTGTATTCATCTATACCTTGTATGAGGTAATCGGCAATAAAAGCACACCAATCCATTAAGCAGATTGACGAAACATCCATCAATGAACTGTAGTAGCTCCTATTGATATTGAGTGATGTAGTTGGTGCAAGATAGATGCAAAGGAGAAGCATCACAAACGATCTGCAAAATTCTTCCTCGTCGTTCTCCTCAGCTAGCAAAGACTTCATAGCGTCCTTTGCGGTTTGCCCTCTCCCATTGTCGGAATACTTCAAATCAGGACGAGATGTATCACCCTTTGCTCTTTTTGCCTTGGAACGACCATTGAGAGGAGGAGGGACCTGGATTTTTCCAGATGGAAGTTTTAGCAGCCTAACAATTCCTTCTCTGATGCTAATGGGTGTTCCACAAACTTCTAGTGTTCCAGTAGCAGTATCTACCCAATCTACCAACCACATTGTAAGGGATTTTGTCATCCGGCTGTCAATCATACCCTCCAGGGAATCAAACTCTATTTTCTTCACCCATTCTTTCTGTTTTGTGCTCAGTTTCTGAAATAGTTCAGGAACAAGATGCGGGGAGCAACGGTATCCCGGCACCTGAAATTCATTTCCAAAAATATATATACAGAATGAGATATAAGCACACAATCATGGGTGCCTCAAATACATTCCCAGAAATATATATACACTGTCATTTGAATAATCCACAAACTTTACCTTCTTGTTAGCAATAATTATCCCTTCAACATCTTCCTCTTCACTGTAATCAGGGTCATCGTCTGATTCTTCTGATTTGCGTTTTGCCTTCCTAGACTGCCCAACTATTTTATTTGATGGATTGTGCGAAGAATTTTCCTTGACCTTCCTGGCACAAACCCTTGGGGACTTGCGTGTCGCACTAAAAAGACTACCATCATCATCCCTATTCATCCCCTCTTTGACCATACTTACAAATTATGCCTACAATATAAAAAAAATCATCTGTCAAAAAGCAATCGTCAAAAGAATCTTTTTAGTTAAATACTAGATTCATTGCATATTCATATCTATGTGAACAATATGAGTACATCATTGTTTTGCCTAGCGTTTTTAAAAATCCGCTGAATTAAATTGCTACGAATAACAACTATACAAACACTTTTCAGTTATCTCTAAAATTTACGCGTACAAGTAAATATTACAACAAAGCAGTACTTCTTTCAGGCAGAACAGAACGCAAGAATGGGCGGTGGCATTTTAGTAAATAATAATCACTGTTCAGAATGACCTAGTTCATTGCTCTGGCAATGGGGGAAAAATGTGAAAAAAGAGTGCAGAGAAATTAGCAATGTAATGAAGCGCGAGTACCTGGAATCCACAGCGCACCTTCTAATTGATCGATGTGAAACAAAGCACAGCCCGTCGATTTGATGTCTAAGGTGGAGGAAGCAAACAACAGTAAGCTCTCTCTCGGCCGAAATCACAGCCAAGCAGAGTACGGAGCAGAGCTCGCCAGACCAAACACCCGATTGAGCGAGTAGCAGCAGATCTGGTAGACTGCCATCCGCAGCTCAAGGAAGAAAATGGCGGAGAGATGCCGGATCTAGGATGAAGTTGAGGAGCTCTGTTCTTGGTGGTAAATGGGGAGGTAAGGAATGGAGTTGTAATAGAGAGAGAGAGTAACTGTCCGCTCTTCTAGCAATTACTCGGGACAGAGAGAGCGGCGGAGAGCGAAGGTGCTGTGGCTGGATTATTTTCAGTAAACTGCGAGGGGGTAAATGCAACATGCGGAATTGCTTTGACCAGTAGACTTCTGCACGAATCTCCAATCATTGGACGGGGAAGATAGTGCCGGGTGCCAACGGGCATGTGGGAAATCCGCACTCCTAGTGTGTGCATGCTGACATCACTGCCTACGCAACGCATGGACTGCATTCTACCCTTTTGGGGTAGATCACGAACAACCTTTAGCTGCTTCATGCCCTTTACATCGTCGTCACTTTCCCATCTAGACGTCGAGTAGTGAGTGCTCTGCCTAGGGTGGGTGCGCAACAGTCAGTAGCTAGTGCGCTGACTATGAATGCTTTAGTCAACCCTTTAATTTGCGGTTGATGTGCGCGTGGTCAAAGCCACCCACTAACATCACACAGCTAGCTGGTCGGTTTTGGATTAAGATGAATCAAGCTTGGCTGTTCGTTAGTAGAGTACTTAAGCTTATCCCAGTGGGGCCATATATATTCTTTCTACTTCTGTTTTGCCGGGGTGGTGTGTGCGTAGGAAAAGTAACCACCGTCCATCCGTTGGAGGTGGAAGCAACACGATTGGCCAATTTAGTCGTTCCTAACTCCTTTTCATGCATGCTGCTCATGGCAAAATATGCATCAGCAGCTACATGCATGAACGTAAAAGAGTACAATAAACAGTAATTAGTCCACATGTCTGGGCTGCAGCTAGCTGCTTTCACATGCGTATGTCCAGCTTGGACGCGAACGTCTAGCTAGGGTCTTCATCTTTTCAAGAAAAAAAAAACCTTTCATATTGAGGGCCTCTTTTCAATCGAACATGAACGATTTTTTTATAAAAAACAATGGAGAATCAAAATACATAGGTAGGTTTATTTATGTGGGTTGTTTTAATCCTAATCAGGGGCGGCTCTAGCATCTCTCCTGCCCGAGCAGCCGCCCAGGCTTCGCGATGACGCTCTTGCTTGTGTTTGTTACTTTCTGCAGTGATTTTAGCTGAAAAATAGGAGTTTTAAACATCTTTGCGTAGGCTTTGAAAAGTTTCTAGGTCCGCCACTGATCTGAATAATTGTTTCCGCATATATTTGTATTAGGTCGTGTTGAAATTACTTCATTGCATATGAAAATATTTCTTTGTATTCCCACAGACAAGTGGGACTTGTATTCATGGCGACTTTTATTCGCAGGATTTCTATGACAAGGGCACTAGGGAAGGAAAAAACGAGGGATTAGAATGTTACGTACTCTTATAAATGTAAGGTTGCAAAACACAAATAATTAGCATCAAATAGTGGTCGACACACCACACGAAAATAAAATAAACAATTCTACCGGTCAATGGATAGTAAATATTTCCTCTAAAATAGAATGTAATTGAATTCTTAGGAGTTTTTTTTTTTTAGAGAGTACGCCAATGGCGTACCTTACTTTTATAGGGGAAACAAAAAGGAAAAATACAAGGGGAGGGTGAAACTCACACCCAGAAGCTCAAGGAGAAGAAAGAAAAAGAGAAAGAAGGGAAAAAGATTAGTGGCACTCCTACCACTCCTCCCTCCCCGAGAAAGAACTAAGCTAACTACTCCCTAAACCGTGCTCTCTCCTCCTCCAAAAGCAACACTCCAGCGACCAAGCTCATCGACGATCTGGTTAGCCAGAGCCATGGCCGTTCTTTGCTGTGCGGGGCGGTTGAATACCCAAGCATTACGGTGCTTCCAAAGACTCCAAATGACCAAAGGAGTTATATATTCAGTTGCATTAGTTAGAAGTATACAAATACTAAAATAAACATCATATGCAATCTTCCATTTATTACAGAATACCCATTTCGTTGCAGCGTTGTCCATTTGGTGTCCTGTGACCAGTGTGTTCTTTCTATCAAGTTGGACTTTTTTCGGCACCGAAGACATGCCATGCACGCGCATGTGTTTCGACCACACATTGTCATAGACGAAGGTATCCTGACATGCTATGTAATCTGTAAAGGATCAACTTGCACGGTTCTCCATGAATTCGGAACCCCCTAACGTGTTTGCTACCTTGAAGGAAAAAAGATATACACTAATTTACTCATAGCTAGTACTATACCAAATCTTAACTGGAATACGTATCCGAAGACGAGATCATCTTGCACGCATTAAAGTAGTTCTCAATCGTTTTGTCATCATGCATATATGATTATTTTTAGGTCTTTGGCTAGTAGCAGCTACTGGAGTAGCTAAGCTTGTGGTGAGTACTCTAGTCAACAATGAATCCAGCTACAACCATAGGCATGTGCACACATAGATGGATAGAAGTCTTGCGGCTGCCGCGTAATTTTTGACCCGATCACTAACCGTGGTAGATCGATCATAGACACTTGTTCCTGAATGAATACTTCATTCGTCCGTATGTGGGGAATATGTGACTACTCCCTCCATAACATTTTTTAGACTATACTCCAATTTGCTAAAAGCTCCAATATATGGACATAGTAACCGAACATTTTGTGTTGATGCCTAGCTAGCTACAGCATGGTTCACCGATCAATAATTAGCTTAGCATGGCACGCATATACATATAGATTCCTTTGGAAGATTGCAGAATATGCATGGCATCAAGTCTACAAATGTCTCGTACATAAACCAAAGGATCTCTAGTACGTGTTCTCTAACACAGCTTCTACACTCACATGCACGATTGAGTAGAAGTTTTGACTTGGAGTCCAGACGAACTCTTGACCACGAACAAAACCTTCGTCTGTGCATGCAAGATATGTGACCACTTGCTTGTAAACATTTTCTGCTATCTTCGCGTGGTACCTTCGTAAGGGGCTCATACTCACAAAGAATAATCTTGTCAAACGTAATTGGCATGGGAGCTCTAAGTGTGTTTCTTGTTCTCAGGATGAGACAATAAAACACTTATTCTTTGATTGCACATTTGCGCGTTCTATATGGTCCGCTATCCAAATGGCTTCAAATCTATATCTGCCTACTTCCGTTGCGAATATATTCGGCAATTGGTTAAATGGGGTTGATAAACGATTTAAGACTATTATTAAGGTAGCAGCGCTTGCCGTTATTTGGTCGCTCTGGCTATGTAGAAATGACAAGATTTTCAATGATAATTTTTTTTCTCGCATACAGGTTTTATTCAGGAGCACAGGTATTCTCCGTTCGTGGTCCACATTACAGCGAGGGGAGTTACGAGACCTTTTTACGGAGGCATGTGCACGACTGGAGCAGGTGGCGAGGGATATTTTTATCCCACATGGATGGCCGCTTGATCTACGGATAGAGCCTCCATAGCAGCGACAGTCTACAACAGATGTTTTGTAGCATTGTCACTCTGTTTATTTTCAGTTTCGGATTTCGGCTGTGTGCATCTTACGATGCAGAGGCGCTTGTGGCAGTGACTTTTATTAATTTTATAAAACATGCGAACTTGGGGTTAAAGCTCCACATGTTGTAGGCGTAGCAACACCAATAACGAACCCTTTGTTCATGGTTATCTTGTGCATGCATGGTTCAGCAATTATATTAGCTTAGCATAGCATGGAGCGCCTACATATAGATTCATTTCTTTAGCAGATTGCAAAATGTCATCAAATCTACTACGTACAGTCTCGTATAAACAAAAAATCTCGTGTGTTCTCTACGAGCTTCTACACAGATACACTTGTTTATGTCACCTCAGCTAGCTAATCCTGGTGCAAGTTGCATACGTTTGACCTAGGTAGGCAGTGCTGGCACATACCGTGGCACGGATAGGAATGGCAACGGGTCTGCCCCCGCTCGGGGAATGCATTTTACTCCCCGTCCCCGTCCAAGAAAAACTCCCCTGTCCCCATCCCCATTCCCCACCATGGGGACTATTTCTTCCCATCCCCATCACCCACCGGGTATAGCAGACCCACGGGTTGCCCATCCCCACTTCAAATAAACATACAGAAAAAACAAATCAGCGTGAAAAAGATGCAAATACTTTATCACTGCATATTTAGTAGGAAATTATAGTAGCAAACAAAACCAACGATCATTACTTAGCTTAATAAGTCCTCGGAGTCATAGCTCCACACACTGACACACATAAGAGATAACAAGTACTTATGTTTGACTCAGATAGTTCAAACGACAAAATGACACAAGGCCGTGACACAAAATATAACTTTAAATGTAGCGAGATAATTTATTGTAGCAGCCAAAGACCACCAGCAGCCGCAAATGACCAGTGGCTTCTTTATTCTTCTTCCAATGTTTGAAGTGGCGCAAACACAACTCAATCACAGTGCCAGACCCTGCATACATTTAAAAAATAGTTGTAGAAACAAGAAATAGAAAAGTTTGAATAATTTACAAGTCATAGAGACAAACCTTCATTCCCTCCTGTATGTCTTCAAGACAAGACCAGAAGCTCGTAGCATTAGCCGTGCTAGCATCTACAAAAGGTATAGGTGACTACATGAGTTATGTTCATTTTTATAAAATGAAATATGTCAAAGATAAAAATGGCTCTAAGAAATCTCCACATGATGAACAAGAATTATTCCAAGCATATATACCTTTATATTTGTTCTTGAGCCAATCTTGTGAGCACATTAGTGCCTCCAATAGATCGGGAGTTAGACGACTTCGGTGCTCACTAAGAACCCTCCCACTTGTGCTAAAAGCAGATTCAGATGCAACTGTGGTTACGGGAACAGCAAAGATATCTCTTGCTACTTTTCTCAGTGTGGGATAACGTGTACCAGCGACTTTCCACCAAGCTAGCACATCAAAGTGATCTTTTGTCAATGGAACCAAATCATCCAGCATGTACTGATCTAACTCAGACCTATAAGTAGCTGGCCTTTTTTGAGCAATGCGTGCACTAAAAACTGACATTAAAGCTGTAGCTTTTGTTCGAGGTACTGAAGTATGTGATGATTCTCCATCATCTACATTGTCATCAGCTTCGTATTCTTCTAACAGTGCACATAATGAAGCAACAACATCTCCAACAAGATCATGACATTCATCAGGACTAACACCATGCAGACTAGAGAAGCAAACAAGCAACATTTCATTTTTGTATCTTGGATCTAGAAGAGTAGCCATACCCATGAGACCTTGGATGTCAGTCCAATATTTATCAAACTTCTGATTCATGCTAAATGACATAGCTTCCACAATTGCATTGCCACATGTGGACCACTGTCTCATTTTCTCTTTGATTTCACAAATTTTGGGGAAGTAAATATTTGCAGTGACATAATCAGTTCCAGAGAATAACTCGGTAATTTCAAAAAATAACTCTAGCCTCTTCACAACATCAGAAGCAAAAGCCCATTCAGCATCACTAGGAAGGAAATCATACAGTTTCTCAACCTTTTTTGCACGCTCAAACACAACCTTATAAGGTAAAGCAGTACTAAGCATGGTATAAACAGAGTTCCACCTAGTCTTGCAGTCAAGTGCTAATTTTTTATCCATTTTTACTTTCAAGAACTTTGCAATCTCCTCAAATTTCTCTACTCTTTTTGGTGTGGCTGTCCAAAATGCTACACTCTCACGGATCAGTTCTATAGCAGTTTTCATCACATCTAGCCCATCCTTCACTATCAGGTTCAGAATATGTGCGCAACAGCGCATATGAAGCATCATACCTTTCAACATTAGCTTGTCTGTTCCTATCTTCTTCACCAATAGGTCAATTGCTTTGTCATTTGTGGTACAATTATCAACAGTCACAGCTGAAAGCTTCTCGTCGAGATTCCAAGCAACTAGAGACTCATAGAGTTCTTCTGCTATAGCATCTGCCGTATGTGGAGCTGGCACATAAATGAACCTAAAAAAACACAAGACAACATTGTCAGTTTAATAGAATGCATCATTACCAAGTTGCGAATGGTAGCTTTTATTATTTGTGCATCATAAGAATAATACCTCATAACAACACTCCTAAGTTTCCAATTATCTTCAATAAAGTGGGAAGTGATAGCCATGTAGCCCTTCTTTTGATTGTCGGATGTCCATAGATCAGTTGTGATGGCGACTCTAGATTTGTTGGTAGCCATGTATTCAATTGCCCTCTTTCTCTCTTCATTGTAATTGTAAATAATGTCCTGCCTATAAATTGAAATCCAGAATCAAATATTGCACTAAAACAAAATGAAGTAAGATACAGAATAACAATGATGGATAGGTACTGAGTGCATACCTAATAGTGTTTCTTGTCATCATTTTGAAGAGGGGCTGAAGCGCAGTAACAAATCTCCGAAACCCAGTGTGATCAACCATACATAATGGATATTCATGTAACACCATCATATCAGCAAGCAGCCTCCTAGCGAATTCCTGATCAAAAGTGTAATTCTCAACAGAAATTTTGCCTTGATCTTGAGAGTTAAACCTCAAAGAAGATTGCGCCAATGTCTTCCCCCTGTTCTTGATCTTCACATAGACACAACTCCTCAGATGATCATGGAGATGCTTGGTACCATTTTTTGTTTCTCCTCCAAGCTTCTTGGAACAATGAATACACTTGGCCTTCCATTTCCCCCCTATTTTCACTCTCTTAAATTCCTTCCAAACTGCCGAGGTGAGCTTCCTTCTCTTTTGGCCAATAGCCTCAACCTCAGCTTCTTCTTCTTCTCCCTCATCATCGTCGGAAATCTCCACAGGCCCATTGGCACCATCCACTTGAGCTGCTGGAGGTTCCTGAACATACTCAACTACTTCTGGCTGTGAGGATGACGCGGCTGATATAGCCAATTCTTGGACCTCCTGGATTTTGCTGGCACTCCCATTTGGTCTTACACAATAGTAAAAAATAATATCATTAGTTCATCACATGTTGAACTAGCCCAAGTATATATATGTATGTAATTAACTAGACTAATGTAATCTTAATCGGGTGGTTACCATGGAAGTATAATGCCAGCGGTTGTCTGAATTTTGTAATGAATTTTGAAAGCTATGATTCATCAGACATATAGAATAATAATGCCAACGGTTGTCATCAGAGATAATAGCCTATGAATCGTTTCTAGTACACCTATGAACACTACCGGTTCTCTGAATTTTTTACTAAATAATCACAGTTATGAATAGTTAACAGAGTTTCAGAGTAATCTGGACTATAAATCATGGTCATGGATTCAGAATAGTGTAAATTAACCAACCGGATCATTTATCAAACTATAAATCACACATGGATTCAGAGTTTCAGACATCCTACTCACGTATTCTAGAATCTAGATGCCTCCATCTTACAGTATAAGCATCGCATGTTGTGGAGCAGGGATCGAATCATTTACTATATAAAATAGTCACACTTGCCTCTATTAATCTAGAAAGATAACCAGAGTGATTTGATACTCACGTGTGACTCTTCTTCTTAGCATGAACTGCACGGGAACCAACAGATGCAGAAGCAGTGAATCTGCTTGGCGATGCACGGACTGGAGGCCGTCCACCCAGGATGCGCCCAGGGATTTGGCCGCTCCCTGGGTACCGGAGGCGGAAGACCGAGCCGCCGATGGCCTCTGCTCCGGCCAACCTCTCTGGATGCTGCAGGTCGCCGGCGAAGACCCCTCCGTCGACGACATCTGCTCCAGCCTGGCTTCCTGAATGCTGAACGCCCAGCGCCGAGCACTCCCTGTCTTCTCCGGCATGGGGCTGATGGGTGTCGGGAATGATGGGCTCCATCTCTCTCGGCCGTGTCTCCTCCAAAATAAACAAGGACGGCGGCGGCTGCGGGCAGGTGCCGTGGAAGGGATGGGGAAAAGTGGTAGAATATGACGAGGGTTTGACCGGGGATTAGCTAATATAGACTATTATTTGGAAAGTAATCAGGTGATTAGCTGAAATTAAGGCAGGGTTAGAGTAATTTGTGGGATTTGCTTGGTTTGAATGCGGGCTCCGTGGGGTTCGGGTATGGGAGCTGCTGGAACGCCCCCCGCCCCTCTCTACCCGTTGGGGATGATAACATTGGCGTCAAGGTCCCCATGGGGACAAATAATATACCAGACCCGGCCCCTAATAGAGGAAAACCCCGTCGGGTCTCGGGTAAACGGTCCCCATTGCCATTCCTAGGCACGGACTATGAGGCACGTAGTAGCATAAATTAAGACATGATCATTTGCTCGATTCCATGCATATATATAGTACTCCTGGAACACCATCCATGCAAGTATGGTGAGAGCTAGTGCAGCACCTACGCGTGTGCTCCATGTCAAGTGTCGAGCGTATACGGCGTTACGTGGCTGCATGCATGCCCCATGCATGCATGCAATGACACACTTTCATGGGCCGGCCTTGCCATCCATGAGGCATTGTTAATCTGGTATGGCGGTCTCAGTGACAGTGACAGAAGGCTCGGCAGCTGTCAACCTGCATGCAGCTGGAACCAACATTTCAACTTGCTTCTTGTTTACATGGATTAGAACAAAAACGAAGCTAAGTAATTAAGCTAGCATTTTATATTCGTAATTTCGTATGTGTGCTTCTGTGTAGAAAAAATAAAAGAGAAGTCAGAGATCGTGGCGACCGTTCCCTTACACTTCTACGCAATGTCTTTATTTGCAATTGACAGCAAAATGATAGGCAGAATTATTACATAGTCTCGAAAACAACCATATATACTACTAATAAATCCAGGAGTTAGTCTCGAAAACAACCATATTACATAGTCTCGATCATCACCACATAGTTCATCTATCTAGCGGGCGCTGATGTAGTCGATGACCATCATCATGTCCAAGTCGGGGATGTCACTATTCCTCATGGTGATCAGAATAGCTCGGCCAGCCTCCATACCAACTCTTGCGGAATGGAACTGCCTCCATGCTTGAGAGTTGAGGATGACGCGACCATCAGCATTATCCCTGGTGATCGGAACTGCGGTGACATTTCCTGATTCTTCACGGCGTACTCCAATGGTACCTTGCTCCATGCCAGCACTGTCCGCTACCGCCATAGGTATTTTCTAGAACACACAATTCCAAGAAAGAATAAAAGCACAATGTCACATACCGGCCACATTATAACATGCATAAGCAACTATAGGAATAAGAAAGTGTTAAGAAACATACCATGACATGTCCATTGGAGATATTAGTATTGGTGATGCGATGCACAAAAGGGACCCCGATGTAGCTATCTATCTGAGCTAGTTTCTGAAGGACACGGTCCTTCTCAAGCTCGCTATGATTGCCTCTTTGAGCAACCACCACATGTTTCCATGGGTCCTCCTCGTGCATATAATCCTCCTCACTTTCCTCCTCACTCCCGCCATCCACCTCCATACTCTCGCTATCCTCGCTCGCAATCTCGCCCATATACAGAAGTACGATACGAGGTTGCGGTCCTGCCATAGAGAGGTGAAAGAGATCAACTCCGCTTAAATTATAGGTGGCGATGATAGACACCAATTGTTCCCCGTAGAAGTAGGTCTTCTTTCTTTCTTTCTTCACTCGAATTTTGTAGTGGTCCCGTGAACATCAAAATCCACGATATTGCCTACTAACTCGTTGAACTCTTCCCGAATATTGCATGGTACAATCTAAAAAAGAAATATAAAGAATCTTTTGTTAAGAAACATATCAATCTAAGCTGGATAGTAAAACATAAAAAGAAACATAAAAAGAATCGTTTGCTAATTACCAAAGAATCAAGGTGACCGTCTTTCAGCTCAATCATAAAAGAAGACCCGGTGAATTGTCCTTGGGCACATAGGGACCGACGTACTTTGCAAGCCATGTTCTATTGAATTAAGAAATTAGACATAGAGGTATAAAGCATCAGATACAAAGCATCAGGTATAAAGCATCAGGTGTTAGAAGAAAGTAACATTTTACTTGTGACAACTAGCTGAACAAAATATTGTACAACATAGGTAAATTATTGTACAACTGGGGGTGTGTGGGGGAAATTTATTTGTACAGCCATAGGTGAATAATCAACTTAAATGAATTTAGTGTACAACTACCTAGCAGCAACATCAACCTAGAAGTAGCAGCAACAACCTAGCAGCAACATCAACCTAGAAGTAGCAGCAACAACCTAGCAGCAGCAACAACAACCTAGCAGCAGCCTAGAACTAGCAGCAACCTGATTAGAAAAAAAAGGAATGGTTTGCTTCTCCGGAAATCAAACCAGCCTCGATACAGAAACACACAGAACAACCTAGAAGATGCCTCGATACAGAAACACACAGATACAAAATCATGGTGCATGCAGCACATAGATTTTACATTCTATGTCTATTAGTCTGACATTCTCATGGGAAGTTTAATCTAAAAAAAAATCCCATTGGGAAGTTAAGATAAATACAAGCAGCAGTATTCTAAGCTATCTAGCATTTAAAAAAAATCACAGTGGTGCATCTGATCATTGCATGCCCAGATTAAGGGAATGGATATGTATGAACCATGCATTGCAGAAGATTGACATTAGCTAGCATCCAGCAGCTAGCATCCATTTAACTTATACCAAAATAAGTAAGGTGTTTGTTCAATCCAGCAGCTAGCATCCATTTAACTTATACCAAAATAAATCGATTTCATGATTTACAAGTGATGCTAAGCACCTAGAAAAAGAATGCTGCTAGCCCCATGCCATTATTCTGAATTTGGATACCAAACTTAACATTTCAGTATTTTTTGCCTAGCACAGTTGCTATACCACCAGCTTGTTGTTGCAAATGCTACAGATTTAAACATTCCATTCTTTACACAACATAAATCATGGGACTCAAAGCTGCAACATTCCATTCTTTGCAAATGCTACAGATTTAAACATTTCTTGCCAAGCACACTGTTTACATTGGCCTACCATCATTTACATTGCACACACTTTGCAACAGAAAACCAATTAAGAGGCCCTTTTATTTATAAACAATGCCAAGTGCAACAAGAGCAAAATGAGGTGAATTAATCCAACACAAATAACAGCCGCTAGGAGTTTGGCAAGACAGTGAGCAAGACCTTTTATTTAACAGTCACTAGGTGAATTAATCCAACACAAATAACACTCTTTTATTTATCAACAATGACACCTTTTGGCAAGACAGTGAGCATACGGAGGGGTGGAGGAGGGGCTTACCTGGGGGAAGTAGGGGAAGAAGATGGCGGCCTTGGCTCGATGTAGTCGTTCACGTTGGGGAAGCAGGTGGACGGCGTCGAGGACGAACCGGACGGCTCCTCCTCCTTGTCGTGGACGGCGGCGTGACTCCCCCTCCGCCTCCTTCTCGTGGACGGCAGCAGCGTGACTCCCCCTCCTCCTCCTTGTCGTGGACGGCAGCAGCGTGACTCCCCCTCCTCCTTATTGTCGTGGACGAACCGGACGGCTCCTCCTCCTCAGATCGAGATGGGCGGCGATGGGCGGTGGGCGGCTAGGGCGATGGGAGGTGGGCGATGGGAGGTGGCGGTGGGCGCTGGAGAGGAAGGGAGATCGAGCGATGGGAGGTGGGCGATGGGAGGTGGCGGCGGGCGACGAGAGGAAGGAGAAGAGAGGGGAGCAACGCGTGTGTGGAGAGAAGGAGAAGAGAGGGGAACGGCCTATACCTGTACTCCCCATAGCCGTGGCGCACCACGCCTTGATGCGTCACGCCTACCTAACCCGTGGCGCACCACGGGCATGTGCGCCGCGCCTATCCCACATAACCGTGACGCACCAAAGGCTCGGTGCGTCGCGGGTATGCCTCGGAGGCTCGCCACCCCGGGCCCACACATAGGCGCGACGCGCCTTCCGTTTGGTGCGCCGCGGGTAAGGCTATAGGCGCGACGCACCAAACTGTGGTGCGCCACGGCTATTAGGCGTGACGCGCCGTATTGCTGGTGCGTCACGGGTATCATCACTCCTATAGCTGTTTTCCTAATAGTGAGAGGAGCAACTCGGATTGAGGGGGGGAGGGGGATAATGAGAGGTGAGGGGGTGGATGCGTGGGCGCAGCCACTTAACTCCCTTAGGGGCTACCGCTAATGAACTTGGAGGTACCGTGTGGAAGCCTACCTCCGATTAAGGCGGCGGTAGCTAACAGACTCTACCTCCACCTTACCCGGCGGTACTGCCACGTCAGCGCGGTCAGCCTCGCAGTCATTCCCGTCGACCGCGACCCCTACCTCCAACGACCACGGCGGTATGATGCTCAACCCTACCGCCACTATGTTGAGCGGTACAGAAAATTACTAGATTCGGTCAAAAAATTTGGAAGGGATTATTTTGGGCTGAAGTTTCGTGTCTTGACTAGATATGTCAAAATTGCCCACTTACTGTACTATTAGACTATTAGTTGCTTGAAGCCCGTACCTTCTTTGTTTCTTTTTCATTCATGTCTCCGCCATTGCCCCGCGCGCGACATTCCGTAGTAGAGTGGCGCGATGAATCGATGTGACAGTTCACTTTGAATATGCTATCACCATCTAGCTGGTTCACTATATGCATGGCATCAACTTATCACGCATTATATTATGTATACAACAAGAGGTTCCAAAATAGCGGGAGACGGCTCAGTTGACAATGCCCGGATACCATGGTGTGTACATCATCGTTGCAAATCTTGAACTAAATGACGCATTCCGTGATGCCATTTCAGCCCCCGGCCTTGAGAGAGACTTATATATATTGTACTTGCAATATAGTAGGACACTCTAACTCTATTGTTCGATATCAACACGTATGCAGGTGTTGGTGCACACACGTACGGTGTTAATTTGCACGTTGATCGAGAAACCGTGTTTGCTTCTAGGCAATCTTCCATGATCTGTCTATTATATAGTTTGTCGGTAGATTGGTTGCTGACTTGCTCCCACTTAGCGGGAGAGCGATGCCCATTCTTCCCCCTCAAGCGTCGTAGGTTCGGCCGTTGGAGCTTCTAGGCGCACGCCGCGGCGAGCAGACACTGCAAATTGCATCTTTGAATACAGATATGAATAAAAATTTAACGATAGGGTTTGGTTCGTGTGATGGCATATAACTGTTTTGTCAAGGTTACACTATACAGTTTAATCAAGTATATAGTAGAAAAAATATGAGCATGTGTGATACCAAATGCATATTAATTGTATAAAAAAAATTAGTGATGGTTCTATAATAATGTTGATTATATATTATACTCACTCTATTCTAAAATATAAGTCATTTTAGCAAACTGGTTTAACTTTCTAAAAATGATTACATTTTGGAACGGAGCTAGTAGGTGTTAATTTTTTTTTAATATTTAGTGAAAATTTTATAGTACTTGAAATTTGACCAAAGAATATAGGGTCTGTATAAGTCTCAGTCCATTGATATTTTTCTTAAATCTTGGACAGACGAGAAAAAGTGTAACTGCAGTTTAGTGAAAGGCCCAACTCGTCGTTTCAGTTAGACATTTCTACCACCTAGTTATATTTTTCTATCTCAGTTGTACTCCCTCCGTTCATAAATATAACATGTTTTAGCCTTTTTCTATATTCATATATGACTACATGTATCTAGACAACTTTTAGTATACATGTTCACTCATATTAGTGTGTATCTAGTCACCATTAGAAATAGCTAGAACATCTTATATTTAGGAACGGAGTGATTATTTCTTATAGAAAAGTGCAATTGTACCCGCAGATTGAACATTTCTCTCAATTTGGGTTACAATTTTGGGGGGGGGGGGGGGGGGGGGGGTGATTGTGACTCGGGAAAATCTCCTTCGGTTGAGATTTAGCGAAAACCCAAAAATATGTGTGATCTATTTTATGGAGGATCCGTGAGCTGTTTTGTGTTTCATACTTTCTACTATTCTTGAATAGACAACAGTTGTGTGCACCGTTTCGATGTAGAGCCTGGGGCAAAACTCCTATTTTGAAGAAAAATATAAATACATTTGCTACCTTCTCATCTTAACTTAAACAGAGAATAACTAAAACAGAGATAATACCTTACGTGCTAGTCCATCTTTCACAAAACGTAAGGATACACTTGATCCATGCACACTTTATATTCTTTATTTTACTCTCAGTATGCATTCCAGAGCCGCCATACAACACCGGTGCCTCTCTGACTACTTGAACATCTATATAGAAATTTGAAGAAAATCGTGGAATACATTTGAACACGTATGCGTAGTACTATGGAGGTGGTGTGTGATTGGAGGAAGACAGGGCTGCATGGTTGTTGCCTGCTTGCATATGCACGCTTGGCTTCAAGTGTAGGCCGGATGCATCGACGTGGCACCTCCTTGGCACGGATGAACGTGCCGCGACAGAACACAGCACACCTACACCTACAGACCTGCAGAATCTACTGTCATTGACACCTTAACTTCACACGTATGTACGTGGTAGTGCTACAATACTAGGAGGCTCCCAAGTGTCCAGTCCTTATGCCTTTTTTAATCAACAAATTAGACGCGTCACTTGCCTAGATTAGTTAATTCATTAGATGTAAGCTTAGTTAATCAATTAAAGTACATCGATCTAGTGCAGTAGCTAGCTAGATAGCTTATCATCATCGACTTTGATGGATCGAGTCACTGATATTCCGGTGTACTTTATGAATCTCAAGGAAAAAACACATATGTGACATTTGTACTATTTTGATGATCTCCGTGGGTACATGATAGCAGCGCCTACTGCGTGCTATTGCTTCATGCATATAAAGGAAGTGGAAATTGATATTTTCTAGTTAGGAATAATTAACTAGGGTCGTTAAGACCTAAGTTAAGAAGATAAATAAATAAGTGTGTAAACCTAACCACACACCCTTGAGTGTGACACCCATGCATATATATTTGCTTGCCCTCAATCTTGGCAAAAGAAAATTATGTATTGCTCTCTCCGTCTCAAATTAATTGTTGTCGACTCGTTAAAATATGGATGCATCAATACACTCTACGTGTGACCAAGACAACTATGCAACTCTATTAACTTTGTAACCTAGTGTGCATTCCATGCATTCCAACATGTAGCAATGCCATGGCGCCACCTTAGCTTCCATTGCATGAATTGAATATACAAGCACCATATATGCAAGTATCCTTAGCTAGTGGCGTCACAAATCTGTCCGCGTAATTCCTGCTTGATTACATCACTGCGTGCGTATTTGTCGAGCTGGCGTATATATATAACCGTATGCATACAAAATAGTTATTAAGTGGCCATGCATGCATGCCACGCTTTCCAGATTAAACTAGCATCTCTCTGACTCAATCTAGGTATGATTATGTGTATAGCCGCATTGGCAGCCGAGCACTCACATTAACAGCGTTCATGATAGTCTAGACAAATTCTCATATACAATTAGCTCGTATTGGTGGCGTCCTAGAATTGGTTTAATCTTCAAGTGGCACACATTTTTTATCAGACACGCTTATCACTCTGCCACACACAGCAACAGAGATGCCGCAAGGTGACAACTCAGCACTAGTTGTGGTCCCGATAATCATTTCCACATTTGGCCGTGTCACGTTTACTTGGGTCAACTCTTTCCACTTGCTACAGCTTCCCTTAATATACTATTACAAATGTTATCAGCTACTCCCTCCCATTCATAAAAAATGTCGCTCACCTAATACAAAGTTTGTACCAACTTAAACAAAATGAGCGACACTTTTTATAGATCGGAGGGAGAAATAGTAGTAGGAGTATTATACTTCACATGTCGTAATCCTCGAAACAACCTTTCGCCCCGCTTTATAAATAAAGCAACGACCACACACGGTTCACAAACAATGTTGGGGCAGGAGCACAAACATGGCCAAAGGAAAAAAAAAACATACAACTCGCAGAGAAGCAGCTACGATCCGAGAGGGCAGCCGGCCACCATTCCGTCCTCCTACCTCGACCCGCTACCACGCTAGATGAGCAAGGATCCCCGAGTACCAAGGCAACACCTTCAAGAAGGAGTGCGCCGTAATCACGTCGCTACAGCCCGGACTAGCGACCAAGTCTTAGGGTTTCCCCCGGCACTCGGAGGGGAGTGGAGAGAGGATACCCTCGGCGCCCTCCAAGGGGTAATAGTGACGCCCTTGAGCGCCACCGCACAGGTGCTGAAAACTTCCGCAGGATTTCTTGCGGATATCCATTGCACTACCCCCTTAGACCCATGTCATCAATCCCCAAGAGTACAGTCAACCGCGTGTGCGTACGGGAGTAGAGGACGCTTTGGTAGTAGACCCGGCTCGAGATACAGTGTCCACAGAGCTCGGGCCGAAAAGGCCCACAAAGCAGCCATGACACCTAGGCCCACCTGGCCCTGGGCTGGTCCACACACAGACACACTCACGGCCACCGCCCCCGCCAGATCTCGGCCCGCCTGGCCAACGTCTAGCACGTAGCCACTGTCACCATCAACATGTCGTCTGTGAGTACCATTGCCCCCGCCCGACACCGTGCATGAGCGACAACAAACTGCACCACCAAACTCGCACCCACCGATCACCACTAGAACCACCACCAAGATCCAGCACCTGCCATCACTACCACCGTTGCGAGATGGACGCCATAAAAAGATTCGTGCCCGCCTGGCCCAAATCTCGCATGCCACCATCACCGCATGCGACATCGAGCGGGTCACCATCACCGGCCGCCAAGGAGAAGCGTCGAAGCCACCACGTCCGTGTTGCGAGGGGGTCTCAGCCGTGCAACCGCCACCAGACCTGGGCCCGCTTGGCCTAGATCCGGCCCACAGCGGGGCCACCCCCTACCAGCAACAACACCGTGCGGCCAACCGCAAAGTCTTCGCGCCAACCGTACACCACCGGCGACCCCGTCCCCCCTAGCTCACATTGGCAACCTCGGCCAGGAAACCTCGCCCAACACCGCCTTGGCGCTGATGATGTCCGAGCCCGCCAAGACCCAGATTCGGCCCGCCCAGGCGCACTCCTGCAACCACCATCATACGTGGTCGTCCGAGGACCAGCTCGCGCCACCGCCCTGCGCCGTGCTCCATGCTCTGAGGACGCGGGCCGTTAGCCGCAAAGGACGAAATCTTCCGGAACTGAACAAACCAGCGACAAAGAAGGGCGCCCCACCGCCACCTTCCTTGGGGGCGCGCCTAGGGTCCTGCCGTTGTTGGCCCCCTCCGGCGACGATGATGCGTGGTGGGAGGCGGAGGACTCCTAGCGGTGGCGGCGATTAGGGTTCCCCCGTGTCGCCAGCGCGGGCGACGCTAATATGTCGTAATGATCACTAATGATTAATTTTATTGGGCTACCTGTTGCTATCAATGTCAGTGCAATATACCAAATATTTATGCATCAATCAGTCATTGTTCTACTACTTCCTCCGATCCGAAAAATATGTCGTAATAACATGTACAACTATTTGACTCGAAACAGGCTTCCGCCCCGCTTTATAAATTAAGCAACCGCCACAACAGTCATACAGAGTGCCTGGTACAACATCAAACAAGTAGCAAATGCTGGGGCAACAACACAACAATGCCCAAAAAGAAAGAAAGAAAGAAGGCGGCAGAAGGGGGAGGGTAGTGTGGGTAGACAGGAAGTAGATCCACCATGGACGAGAGGGTGAAGCCTCAGGGTGGCACCGAAGAAGCGATTCGGCGCGCGAAAGCAAGGAGTCTGTCGATGTAGTCGTCTAGCCGCGCCCTGACCTGCATGTACAACCATTTGAACGTAAGTCGTTCATTCTTTACGACGTTTTTTATGGGCCGGAGGTACTCCCTCTGATTCTAAATAAGTGTCGTCACTATAACTACAAAGTTGCACCTTGTATGTTTATTTTTAGCGACACTTAAAAACCATCAGAGGGAATAAAACCATTCTATCGCTTGTTTGCCTCAGCCACGTGGAGAAAATTATGCATGCCACTAATGAACTCGGGATTGCGTCGGTCACCGTACATCCATTGTTGGCTCATCTGCATTATAATATAAGTATATCAAAAATCTAACAACAAACGCGAGCAAAATCGCAACTAAGGTAATTATTGAACTGGTGTGGACAGATGTCAAAATCATGACACTATATATAACTAATAATTATACAACTAAGAAAAATTATACAAGTAATAATTATGCATCTAAATCATACAACTAATATTTTATAAAATAAAGGATAAAAGCAAGAGGCTCAACGAGGGGGTGCCGGTGACGGGACGGCACGGGCGATCGACAGGTGAGGAGGTTGACGGGACGACACTAAACCCCATAAAATCATACTTTAGTCAAAATGCATATAAAACAAATAAAATCCTTAACTTAGGCATTTCATCAAACACCTAGCTAGCACTACAAAAATAAAATAAGCTAAACTAGCAATGAAATGAGCTAAATTAGCAACACCGGAAGAAAGAATGATGTTGCTAATCCTTGAATAGATGGGTGCCGCCAATCTTGATAAATGATGGAGAAAAATGGGATAAAGTTGAGCTTGGGAGAGCAAAACCGAGTTGAAAATGCAGATGAACTTGAGCATGGAAAAATGGAGAGCTAGCCCGGGTGAAAGATGATATAGGAGACCATTTTGTACCGGTTCGTGGTACGAACCGGTACTAAAGGTGCTAGCGCCGGTCCCACCTCTGGCGCAACCGTTTAGTTCCGGTTCGTACCACGAACCGGGACTAAAGATCCCAAGAAATCGGGACTGGAGGTTGCCGGCGCACTAGACATTTGAACCGGGACTAATGGCCCCTTTAGTCGTAATGACACTGGGACTAAAGATTCAAACATATGGCATGTTATCTAGTAGTAGTGTAAAGCATGCCTGGTATCATTTGTAGGACACCACACAACAGTAGAACGGAACGAAATTTTACATTTAGTAGATAGAAAGGTCTTTTATTAATTTACTCATTCAGTACCCATCAGCTTGTACAGCTTGACAATTCAGTAAACAACAGGAAAGGCACAAGCCTCTTAGTCTTAGTACACTCCTAACTGCATGCTAGTAAATGTTTTTTTTATAAAACTTGTCATAAGCACATAGAACGTCGAGATGTACATGACACTTTTTTATTTTGAATTTTTCAACATTTTAAAATGTGTCTTTCCGGTGGCAAGAGCATATACTCCTATATGCCAGATTAATTTTTCCTTATTTGGCACCTGAAGGGCCTCTGAGCCCGGTATGCATAGATGGGCTAAACGTTAGGCCGGCCGAAGAATTTCTCAGCCCACCACCCATTCTTGAGATCTCCTAGTCTTTGTAGCTTTTATTTCTCATAAAAATGCTGTAGTACTCACATGCATCGACAACGTCAGTTTTGTTTACTGCGTGCGTATGTAGTACAACCCTAGAAAACAAGATAATCTTCATTAGTTATCTCGGTCGGGCAAATAGAATTTTTTTTTATCTCGGCGCATGGAAATTCCTGATCTGTCAAATCTCCTAACATATCTTAGCAACTTGAGGATCGAGTTCTCACGTGGCTTAAGATCATTAGGAATGCATTAACATTTACTAGGTCTTAAGGTAGAGAATAAAAAATCTTTAACTTGACCTAGGTAGTACCACGAATGAGACGTGGCAGATCGAACATGCATGGAGCTATATATGAATTGGTAGGCAGATACCTCTGGTGCTGGCCACAAGCTCATGCGAACAGTGTCCAGTGACTAGCTGGCTCGTGTGGTCTTCTTGCACACCACACGCACGTTTAATTAGAGAAAGAGAGACTTGGAGATGGAGGCTGTGCGCATATGCCTAGACCCAGCTGTTGGAGACGCTACGGACTTTTCCTCGTTCCACCAAGGCTCGTGTGTGATGTGCGGATACTATGTTAGGCCAAGTGAGATATCGTATATAGATGCATCCATGTGCGGGTGAAGCAGACCCTGGGAAATGTGTGGCCTTTGTTGCAAGCTTGGCTACTCGAATCATGAATGCGTGCGTGCCCGACGAGTGGCAAACTAGGGTAGGTGTGAATTTTTGCTAGTAGTATAAACTGGTGGCTCGGAACGTCCGAGATCGACATGCGTGCTAATGCAGGTGTGAAATGCATGGCACATGCATGCATGTTTGGTGTCTAGACAGGAGATAGAGAGTTACAACACAAGGCCACAAGTATGTCTCCTGAACTAAAAGTACTCCTACGTACTGCTGCTTGGCTGGGATGTCGACAACGATCGACAAGGGACAGAGTTACTCGTTTCCAGCTTGTTTTCGCGGCCCTCACGAGCTCCTATCTCGATCGAGGCAACGCAAAAGTGCCATAGGTGTGTCGCCCGTTGCGGCTAGGGGGTCTAGGGGTGCCTGACCTGGCCCGCACCTCCACTAGCTTAAGGGTCACTAGTGGAAACAACCCCTTTCGTCCAGGGGGCCAGGGGGCATCTGTCCCGGTCGCACAAAAACACGGGACAAATGCTATGCATTGGTCCCGGTTCGGTTGCCCGAGGCAGCAGAAACCACATGGGGGCATCTGTCCCGGTTCGTGGGGAGGCATTGGTCCCGGTTTGTGGCACGACCCGGGACCAATACCTAGCCACAGGCCACGTGGCACGCGCATGGGCATTGGTCCCGGTTTGTGGCACGAACCGGGACCAATACCTAGCCACAGACCCACAAATAGTCTTTTTATCCACCCCATTCAACCAATTTCCAAACGCATTTGTAATATTGGTTGAAGATATTTTCTCTCCAAAATCAGAAATACAAGCTAAACCTAAGTAGAAGACCTCTGCTGGTGGTAGAAGAAGCTGCGCTTAATGTCGATAGATAAACAAGGCACAGTACACATAATGGCAAGATTGGATCTAAATCTAAACGGAGAGCATAGATCTAAATAAACAAGGCAGTACATAATGGCAAAAGTGCATCGATCTACTAGTCATACTCCTGCCTAGGCCTATAGTACATGTACTCGTAGTCGTCGTAGTCGCCGCCGCCGTCGTCGTCACTATCGTCTGACGGTGCTCTGCACTCCCTCGGAGAATCACGACTCCAGGACTGGGCCTGAGGGTAGCGCAGGCGGGGGATATCGCCGGCCCTGATGTAGTCCATGACGCTCTGTAGAGTCCGGCCGGACCACCATAGCCGACGACCGGCCTCGTGAAAGTTCCCAGGAGGCAGACCGTCCTCCTCATACCTGGCGAGCGCCCTCTCACGCCGATTGATAAAGAAGGCATCCCAAGTATGCTGGTTATCGGGATGCCAACTGGGATTCCTCCGCTGCTCCGGCGTGAGCTCGTGGTAGTAGTGGTTCGTGATGGCCGCCCGACGCGCCACACCTTGAGGAAGAGGAGGGACCGGCACTCCTCCGGCGCTCAGCATCCAACCGGCGGGAACGTTGTAGCCGCACGGGCAGGGGTAGTTCGAGGCGGAAAGTGCCTCCGCCTGGATGAATGTTAGAGTGGGTACGGTAGAAGCCATGAGAGAGTGGTGAGTTTGTATGTGTTTATGCCAATGGTGTGGCAATGCATACATATATATAGCGAGAAGAAAACATCGATCCCTTTAGTCCCGGTTGGGGACACCAACCGGGACTAAATGGGTTAGGGTTTCATTGGGAAACGGATCATCCCTTTAGTCCCGGTTGGGGAAACCAACCGGGACTAAATGGGAATTAGGGTTTCGTTTGGACCAATCAGATAGAATCAGACGGATCGTGTGTTTCTTTCAAGCGCTCGTGAGTCGTTGGATCCGGGTGTGTTTTTTTCGAGCTGTTGTGAGCCGTTCGATCAGGGCTACGGTGTGTTTCTTTCGAGCTGCTGTGAGCCGTTGGATGAGGTGTTTCTTAACCGTTGGATCAAAACCCTAGCTCAACACTTTTTGAGCCAGAGGACCCTATATATAGCCCAGCTTCATACACCCCGGTCAGTTCATCTCTCAAATACAAAACATCCGGATTCGCCATCATACGTCCAACCGTGCATTTGGTATGCATATATGCACCCAGTAGCCGGGTAGTAATGTGCACGGGAACATCACCACCGGCTTCCGCGGCGTCCCGCAAGATGAAAAAAAAATTTTATTATTCATCTGCTAGATAAAACAACTTCCATATTTGCCAATAACCACTTTTTTTTTGGAGTAGACTTCTATATATACATTCAGATTTTCGTTTGATCGGACTGGTTCTCCGTCAGGTAGTGAGAAGTAATGAAGCTCGATCTTTTTCCATTGCCTAGCGCCATATTTCTCAACACCCTTGGCTAGCTTAATCACTTCGTCCTATGTCCAGTGCTTGTTATCTTTCCTATATTGACCTCCCTGCCGAAGGCACATTCTGTAAGTATCGCCATGGCTTGGGCTCTTCCATGAAGTGGTAATTTTCGACCTCTAGAATACAAATGAAGTATCGGTTGATATTATGTTTCTGATGACGATTGTGCAGATGGTTGGATGGTTTATAGGAGTTTCGTGCATTACAGATCCTAATACACCGGTTTGTAAATGCATGGTGGCTACCAGCATAAGGGAGATAGTTGATCAAGGAAGAAAAATGGTAATAGTTTTATATTTCTTATTATTACCTGGCTAGGAAGAGGAATAGTAGATGGAGGCCAATCAAAAGGATCAGCCAGTATGTTTGCCCAAATCTGAGCTTCATCCGCTGGCTTCATTGTATGCTTGGCTCAGTGAGGAGCTACCACCTGTTCAATGAATGTGCAAAACTGATTGCAGGGCTAAAATAAGTGTTCCGTATTCATTCGACAATACACACGACAGTACATGGTAAATCTTAAATATATGTGCAGAACAGAATGCTTACCGCATCCCCCTCGGTATTCGTTTGTTTTCTCTTTTTAATAAAAGAATTTGTATTCCGGCGACACTGCTTTTAATGTAATTATTACTAATTTTAAAACAATATAAGATATTTATATTTAAATTAAGTGTAAATAGTGAAATAGTTAATAGTTAGAATAGTTAGAATAATTATTTAGGAAAACAGAAAACAGATTTGAATTATTTACGCAATTTCAAACAATTTTAATGTTGTAATTTTTTCGTAATTTGAAAGTATGTAGAAGTTATTCACTTACATATTTAAGATATTCAAAATTTGGCGCTAAAACAATTGGCGCGCCGGCCCACTGGTTCTGGCGCGGGCGACCAGCCGGGCCCTTCCGTCCCGGTTGTTGCCACCAACCGGGACGAAGGGTCTTTCGTCCCGGTTGGTGGCACCAACCGGGACGGAAGGGTCTTTCGTCCCTGTTGTTGCCACCAACCGGGACGAAAGGGTCATAGGATATAAACACGTCACCGCTCCTTTCAGTTCCAGACCGCGCGCAGGGACCAAATCGACGCCGCCAGGCTGCCCAATTTTTCCGTCCCCCCGCGCCGCCCCCTCGCCCCGTCGGCATCCTCCTGTGTGGCGCCGCTCCCGACTCCGTCGAGCGCACCCACCCCCCCTAGCGCCCTCTCCCGTTCGCCTCGGCCGCGCGCCGCCCCTCTAGGTCCCGTCGCTGCCCCGCGCCGCTGCCCCGCGCCGCCCCTCGATCCCGTCGCTGCCCCGCGCCGCCCCTCGATCCCGTCGCTGCCCCGCGCCGCCCCTCGATCCCGTCGCTGCCCCCGCGCCATCCTCCACCGCCCCCGCGCCGCCGCTGCCCCGCGCCGCCGCTGCCCCGCGCCGCCGGCCCGCCGCTGGCCCAAGAGGAGGTAAAAGGCCTGCCTCCATCTCGCCCTAATCTGGGGCCTTTTTTGTTTTTCTTCCTTTTTTTACTTAATTACTGTTTTTATTATTGTTAGAATTATTAGTTTACAAATGTTAGAAATTTTAGTTTATGAATGTTAGAAATTTTAGATTAGACTTATTTACTTTAAATTTGTTTAGAATTGATATAAAAAATTTAAGAATGTTAGAGCATGTCTAACAGACCCCCTATATATATGGCCCAAAACCCGTATAATAACAGCTGATATACGGGTTTGGGCTATACCCGGCCATCTAGCAGACCCCGTAAATGGACCACCCCGAACGATTTTTTACAAGTTTGGGTAGGGGGCGGCCCGTCGACCCCTACATGTGCGGGTCGGGAGGGGATATAGATGGCCAACCCTCTAGCTCGTGCGAGCTAGGGCGCGCTGAAGATCTTTTGAGAGTATGGACAGAGTTTACTTTGTCTAGAAATAACAACAGCAATTAAAATTCAGATATGAAGAGGCATCCCTGATGCCCCTGTTAGAAGAGAGCAAATCAACACTAAAATGAAGAAAACAGATATTGCTGTTGTATGAATGTGTTGAAGAAGCAAAGACAGGACCAAAGGTTACCAAATTTGCTGGTAACCTTTGGTCCCGTCTATGCTTCTTCAACACATTCATACAGCAGCAATATCTGTTTTCTTCGTTTTAGTGTTGCTTTGCTCTCCTCTAACACGGGCATTAGTCTGGTGAGTTACTAAAAAATCTTATTTTTTGGGGTTTCCTCAAGTTTGTCCGAGTATTTTCACTGCCTCATTCTCTTTTGTTTTTCGCATGTTCCTGCCTGCTATACAGGTCATACCAGAGTGGTTTCTGAACTATTTTGGAGGAAAGATACCAGGAACTGTCAAATTACAAGCCCCTAATGGTATTGCATTTGATGTTGGAGAGTTATGGAGAACATGAACAGAATAATCCTCAAGTATGGGTTCCGCCCACCCATACTTGAGGATTGTTCTGTTCATGTTCTCCATAACTCCAACATCAAATGCAATACCATTAGGGGCTTGTAATTTGACAGTTCCTGGTATCTTTCCTCCAAAATAGTTCAGAAACCACTCTGGTATGACCTGTAGCACGCAGGAACAGGTGAAAAACAAAAGAGAATGAGGCAGTGAAAATACTCGGACAAACTTGAGGAAACCCCAAAAAAGAAGATTTTATAGTAACTCACCAGGCTATGCATGAAAATGTCCAAAACCCTGTACACGCGTTTTAGGGGGCGAAAACCTAAGGGGTCTGTTAGACATGCTCTTAGGGGGCGAAAACATATAAGGGGTCCGTTAGACATGCTCTTAGAAATCTAAGAATGCTAGAAATGTTATCGTATGTTTAAATATTATTATGCATGTGCAATTTTAATGAATTGGATCTGAAATATATACTTACTCTTTTTGTATAGTATGGAGCCAAGAGACGAAGATGCCGAAAATATGATCGAGGGTTTAATCCGCGGGCCCGACGTAGAGCCCGATTTGAGCCAGTGGATGAACGACTCCGGTGAGGAAGATCCGGTGCTCACCCAGGGAGACGACTCCGATGAGGGAGAAGCCGACGGCTCCGATATGGGAGCAGCCGACGGCTCCGGTGGAACCATACAAATTACAAACACCGGCTCCGAGGTGCATATATATATATGTTAATTAATGAAGCATCCGTTGTCTATATACATGTATTAACAGTCTTTATATTTTTAGCCATCCGGTTCAAATATATCAACCGGAAAAAAGACTAAACGAGGCGCAACAAAGAAGTTGAAAGATACAGAAAGATACAGGATCGACACGATCACAGCAGACGGCGCACCCGAGCTTCCCGCTGATGTTGCCCAAAAATTTGTGAAGCAATGCGGAGTGCTAGTTAGAGATCACATCCCGATCACTGTTAATGAGTGGAATGAGCCAAAAGATCCGCGGAAACAAGGAATTTCATATGTCGGCAAAATAGCCAAAGATCATCTTTTCTCAAAGATTTTGGCTAATTTCAACTTACCCGTGCCGGAGGTGGACGAGAATGAAGCGGATGTGACTGAGGCCGATGTTAGTAAAATGAAACATGAGATACGGGAAAAGGTCAAAGCGTGGACCCTGAAAAAGATGGCCGAGCAATTCAAAAACTGGAAGAAAAGATTGAACCTTGATTATGTTAAGAAGAACAAGACTCCTGATTTCACTCAAGGGTATGAGAAAATAAAACCCGTATTGCCAGACTTCGTGAAGTACAAGCTGGCAGAGAATGAACTGGAAAGGACGAAAACAAATGAGAAAAACGCCGGCAAAAAGGTATATCACCATGTTATGGGGCAAGGTGGCTACAAGGGTTCTAGTCCCAAGTGGGAGACATGGGAGAACAACCTGATTCAGCAGGGGATCACTCCCGAGCCGTTCTTGTGGGTCGAGCGGACAAGGTCATGGTTCTACGGGCATGGGGGCAGGTTGGACGCCGAAGGAAAAGCAATATATAACCTAAGGCATAAAAAGAGTCATCCTCTACCCATAGAGAAGCTGAGAGACGCAATAAAGGACGTTAAAGATGGGAAGTTCGTGCCAGATAGAGAGAACGACGAGCTCACACGAGCCCTAGGGAATAAGGAACACGGAGGGCGTACACGAGGCACAAAAGGCACTCCTCCGTGGAGTGTTGCGTTCGACTCCACCAAAAAGTTATACCCAGATAGAAGCCGTCAACGTAAAAAGGACAAGGAGGCAGCTGAAGCAGAGAATCAGGCAAACTGGAGGCGTCAACTTGAAGAAATGGTAAAGCTGACACAGGATGTAGCAAAGAAGCAGCAAGACCAAATTAACACACTTAGCCAGCAGATAGTGTCTACCGGCGCATCAGTACACATGCTAGAAGTTGAAGCTGAGGCTCCCGACGCCGCACATTCTCATCGCAAAAGCAGCGTTGCGTCCACGCAGCTACCGGATGATGATGCACCACCGATGATTTACCCGGTGGACGAGATCACGGAAATGACATCCTGTGAGCTCCACGTGAAGGTCGTCAATATAACCATCAAGGCGGCGGCCGGATATGTCTTACCGATTGGCAACGAACCAACTCACCATTGTGTCCCGGTTCCACGGGGCTACGCTGTTGTTGGGGTCGATGAAGTTGCCAACGGATTCGAGCAGGTAAAGCTTGATTTTCCTGAAGATGAAGACGAAGAGTTGACTGAACTCGGAGAAGCCAAGAACTCGACCGTTCTATGGCTAAAGGAATGCATTGTGCTCACAAATCAGACGGCAAAGCCATCGAATTCTCGCATTTCTCCAGCGCAAAAGTCTCCAGCGCGGTCGTCTTCGCAACGCATGCCGTCTCCGGCGCGGTCGCCTACGCCGTGCACGTCTCCAGCGCGGTCGCCTACGCCGCCGCGTCAGCCCTCTCCGCCCACTAAGTTTCTGCCGAAACGTAAAAAATCACCGAAACGTCAACGGTCACCCCTTCCGAAGGTACCAAAAGAGGTACCCAAGTTACCTTACGACTATACTCCCGAGGAAACCCAGAAAATCGCAAAGGACGAACACGATGCGTGGAAATCAAAGCGGAAGGAGAAGCAAAAGCCAGATTTCCCTGAGACCGAAGAAGAGATAGAACGAGCTTGGAAAATGGTGAAGACTCTTCATCAACCCGAGCCGAGTCTGTCATCTGACTATGACCGCTCTATTCTGAAGTCACACCAGGAAATGGTGCGGTCAACGAAGAGTAGTAGCGCAAGCGGGAAAAAGGGGAAATCAGTTGCTCAACTCGGAGAGCAGAAAAAACAATCCACGTCCCCGCTCAAAGTGATTTCCAATACCCAGGTGGGGCCGAGCACTAATATTGCTGATGAGGATATTGATCCGGAGTTTATAACACTGTACGCAGACAAGGCAGCTGATGCGGGTTTGTCCATTGCTGAGTATATGCAAACAGTGAACTACTTCCCCGCAGCTGAATGTGCGTACAAATACGAGTCCGGGCAGCCTCTTGTCAAACCCGAGGAGATAAAGAATCTACCAACGAAAATGCGAAGAGTGCATAATTGGTATATGCAAGCCGCTAATGAATCTGAGGACTGGCTATGTCTCAGCGTTAAGGACGAGCACTATGGAACTGGAAATGGAATTGTTATGATTCAATTTGAGGAATTGTTTCAGTTATACCAGCAGCAGGCCCTCGACAAATCTATCCTTAGTGCCTATTGTCTGTAAGCACTTATTTCTCTAGCTCACCTCATTCAATTGCATATATATTCATATATATATATATATATATAGTACACTCATATATTATAATTGCAGAATGAAGATTCTCGAATGCAAAAGAGATGGAATCTATGATATTGGGTTCATTGATCCAAATATTATTTATGAAAAGATTCTTCGGCAATCTCCCAAGGATACAGAAAATAATATTCTGAGGGCAATAATATTTAACCAACACCGACGGGAAATACTATTTCCTTACAACTTCAAGTAAGTGTGTTACTCTGTTGTAAACATTCTGTTTTCCTTACTCGATGTTCATTGTATAATTGATGAGTTCTGCGTGCGCAGCTTCCACTATATTCTGCTAATCTTCCAAATTGACAAAGGAAAAGTAATTGTAATGGACTCAAAACGTAAACCCCTCTCAATGTGGGCTGACATGCAGGAAATGATCCAGCGGTAATTTCAATCTTTATTAATTTCAGTATTTATATATTGCAATATATCGACTACTTTGTTTCATTTTCGGATATCAAGTAATTACTAACTCTTTTTATTCTCTTTCTTTCTCGGGTAGGGTTTGGAAGAGGTTCATAAGGAAGTCTCCCGGTGAATGGGAAAAACAACTTACATTTGATGTTGTGCAAGTAAGTACTATCTAGATCCGTGCCCATCTCCATTATCATGCCTGGTTGATTATTATTTTGATTGAAACAATCTTCTCGTATAGTGCTTGCAACAAGGAGACGGGAATAACTTGTGTGGATACTACGTTTGCGAGTTCATTCGTCAGACCACATCTCCCAAGGGCAGAAATTTAAAACAACTTCATGTACGTTAATCGTCAATTCTTCTTATTACTATCTATTTTAGTTACTTAGCTTCATATATTTTAGTGACCACTCTTCTTTATATTAGATCGAACGGCTTCGGGACGGTCTTCTACCTAGGGACCGCATACGAGCAATTCAGGAGGAAATTGCGGGCTTCTTAGATGCAGAGGTCATAAACGTACATGGAGAGTACCATGCCTCCGGTTGGAACTAAGTTTGATTTTGTAATACACTCCATCGGTCATGTAATATGATCGATATACTTTGCTTCTGTAATATAAGTGTTTCTTATTCTGCTTTATATACTTATTCACTCGTGCGATCCGGGGGCTCGGTGGAGGGTACTCTTCTCGAGGTCCGGGGAGGGGCCGCCAGGAGGTCTCGGGGACCAAAAAAACGGAAATTGTAAAGCCCTGCCGCGGCAGAGAAAAGGGCAAAAGCCCTGCCGCGGCAGAAGGGGCATGCATCCCGGGTCGTATTCAGAACCGGGACTAATAGCCCTGGCCAGGTTCCAGCGCTCGGGCCACGTGGTCAGCCCCATTTGTCCCGGGTCCTGCCACAACCGGGACCAATGGGGAGGGGTATTTGTCCCGGATGCCCCGTCCCGGTTGCACAACCGGGACAAAAGGGGGCCTACGAACCGGGACTAAAGCCCCTGTTTCCACTAGTGGGTGCGTTGGTTGTGGAGGAAACGTGCCGACCCCCTGCGTCCCTGGCGCGGGCTCGACATGCAGTTCTCCAAGGATGAGAGGGCCATCTTCGACGCCTCCACATATATGGTGGTGGGAGACGGTAGTGCGGCCGGACCTTGTCGCGCTCATTCCCCGACGTCACCGGAAGCGCCGCACGGTGCGAGAGGCGCTGGTGGATCGCAGCTGGATCACCGACATTACGGGAGCGCTCAGCCCACTGGCCTTATGGCAGTACGTCCAGCTGTGGATCGGGCTGCGTGACTTTCAGCTGTCCGAGGTCCCGGACAGAATCGTATGGCGTTGGACGCAAGACGCACAGTACTCATCACGCTCATGCTACAACGCACTCTTTGAGGGCTAGCTCCGTAGTATCAGGTTCGTGGAAGCTCAACTGGAAGACGTGGGTGCCTCCCAGGGTGAAGTTCTTCATCTGGCTAGCCTGCCAGGACAGATGTTGGACGGGGGAGAGACTCGCACGCCGAGGCCTCCCACATGCTGCTCACTGCCCACTGTGCGACCAGACAGTGGAGACGATGGAGCACATCCTCACTGGATGCCCCTTCTCGCGGATGATCTGGCACGAGGTTCTATCATGGATACGATCCACCGCGGATCCTCCCGCGGAGCAAGGCGACTTCGTCGACTGGTGGTCTAGGGCGCTCGGCGCCACCCCCGGCGCACTGCGCAGGGGTACATCGTCGATCATCATGCTGACGGCATGGTGCATTTGGAAACACCGTAAATCCGTGGTCTTCGATGACACCCAACCATCGGTGCTCCCCCTCATCAGCACGATCAAGGACGAGGCGCGCGACTGGGCGAATGCGGGAGCCCGAGGACTACGTCAGCTTCTCCCCTAGTTAGCTGGGTTGAGTTGTATGGTGTGGGGTTGGCCCCTCTTTTTTTTTCAATAATACGTCATGGATAGACGTATCGGTTTCATAGAAGAAGGGCCAAGAGGCCAAAGTTTACAACGCGGTCGACACAGACGTCGAGAACGCACCCCCACGACTCATACAAAGGACTACTCGCGAAACCTCCACCGCTCCACCTGTGCTAAGTCTGTCCTGAACAGTCTCGCCGCCCTCCACCGGCTGGCCTCCTCCACGATTTTCAGAATCACGGCCTCCGCATCTGGCCGATGGCTATCAAAGACGATACCGTTTCGGTGGTTCCACAGGCACCAAAGAATAAGCCCAATCGTCGTCCAGGCCTCACGCCCAACCCCCTGCCCTGGTTTGTCCGGAAGCCAATCCACCAATCGATCATCAGGGTTGGGAATCTAGCCCTCACGGTTCCAATGTCTGAGGATAACCGTCCACACTTCCCGCGACAACACACACCCCAATAGGAGGTGATCAATATCTTCCGCGTGCTGGTCACAGAAAGGGCAAGCAGCAGGCCTCGGAAGACCCCGCCTCTCAAGGCTGTCTGCCGTCCAGCAACGGTTACATAGAGCCAGCCAAAGAAAAAACTTGCACTTGGTAGGCGCACGAGATCTCCAGATTTGTTGCGCGCCTCCGAAACCCGTGGTGCCTGCAAAGATCCCTCGATACGCCGACCGAGCTGAGTAGGAGTGGTCACTCTCCCAGTTCCACCATAAAGAGTCCGCCGCTCCATCCACGAGCTCCACTGTTGCAATGCGCACCGCCAGGTCCAACAGTTCCACCAGTGCTCGAGCCCCTAGGTCATGCGAGATACCTCGTAGCCAGCCGTCCGAGATGCCCTCTCGGACCAACAAGGATCGCTTCGCCTGCCTAGAGACCTTTGGGAAGAGGTGAGGGGCAAAGTCTCGAATCCTCCACTCGGGGAGCCATCTGTCCAACCAAAAGAACGTGCTACTCCCGTCCCCTAGCACTAAAGTAGTGGCTGCCTCAAAAATCTGCCGGACTTCGGAGGGGACTTGGATATTGAACTCACGCCACGGCTTATCCACCTCCACCCTCTCCAACCAAAGCCAACGGGCTCTAAGCGCCATGTCCATCAATCTCAGATTCGGGATGCCCAAACCACCTAGCTCCTTGGGCCTGCAGACTCTATCCCACGCCACTAGACAATGTCCACCATGAACATCTCTCCGGCCTTTCCGTAGGAATCCCTTGAGTACTTTCTCCAGGGCTTTGATGGTCTTCACCGGAACGTCAAGAGACATCATCGCAAAGATGGGTATGGATACGAGCGTTGTTTTGACCAACTCTAACCTGCCTCCCCTGTTGATCAGATTGGCACTCCATCCCGGAAGCTTATTCGCCACACTATCCACCAGGTAAAGAAGCTGGGCCGCTGACGGCTTCCGAAGAGAGAGGGGCAACCCCAGATAACGGAAAGGGAAGGGCCGGACCGGGCAGCCAAGCACTTGGGCAATCAGGCCCTCCACCTCAGGCTCACACCTAATAAGGTGCGCCGAGCATTTGTCTAGGTTTGCCCTCAGCCCCGAGGCCCATCCAAAATCCTCGATGATGGAAGCAAGGGATTGAAGGTCCATTTCCGAGGGGCGGATGAAGCAGACCACGTCATCGGCGTAGATGGACGTCCTGTTCCGCAGCCCGTTGCTAGCCAAGGGGGAGAGGAAGCCAGTCCTAGCGGCCAACTCCACAAGGCAGTGAAACACCTCCATGACAAGGATGAAGAGTTGTGAGAGCGGGTCCCCTTGCCTAAGTCCACGCCTGTTGAAGATGCGGTCACCGGGCGTCCCATTCAACAGAATGCTGGTAGATGCCGAAGACAAGACGACACAAATCCACCCAAGAACACGATCCCCGAAGCCAAACTTCCTTAGGACCTCGATGAGGAAGGCCCAATCCACCGTGTCAAAAGCCTTGGTGATGTCAAGCTTAAGAAGAACCGCCGAGGTGTGGGAGCTGTTCAACTTACGCGCCATACATTGCACCGCCATGAAGTTGTCATGGATACACCTTTTCCGAATGAAGGCACTTTGGTGTCCACCGACTAGTCCGGCAAGGGACGGGGCGAGTCGCCTCGCTAGGACTTTAGTAACCAGCTTCGCGAAAATGTGGATGAGACTAATGGGTCTGAAGTCTTTGATCTCCTCCTCGCCCTGATGCTTGGGCAGTAATGTGACTAGGGCTTGATTGACCGCACCAAATCCACGCACATCGAGCCGCACCAGCGAGTCGAAGGCTAACATAACATCGTCCTTCACAATTGCCCAACATGAGAGGAAAAAACGGTTGGTGAAGCCGTCTGGTCCAGGGCATTTATCAAGCGGCATCTCCTTAATAGTCTCCCAAACCTCGTCTGCTGAGAAACCAGCCTCCAGATGACGCAAATCAACCGGCGGGAGATCCAGCACATCGAGGTCCAGAGAGAAGGGCCAATCCACCTCCACGCCTAGCAGTGCGTCAAAGAACGAATCCACTGCTTTGGCCATGTCCTCCTGATCAATCACTCTATTCCCTCCCACCGATAGGTGATCCACAAAGTTCTTCCGGTGCCGGTGGCTAGCATGCGCATGGAAGAACCGCGTACATGCATCCCCCTCCTGCAGCCACAGCTGCCGTGACCGTTGCCGCGCAATGGAACGCTCCAAGGAGGCCAAGCCCAGCAACTTCTTCTTAAGGAGCCTTCTAACACCACGCTCTTCTGGGGAGAGCTGCCTAGATTCCACCGCTGTATCAAGCCGGAGAATCACCTCATTCGCCAACAAGATTTGCAATTTCACGCTCCCAACGAACTTGGCACTCCAACGCGAGAGCTCCTTTGCCGTGTCCCTAAGCTTGCGGTCGAGCATCTTGAAGGGATTTGGATCATGATCCACGGAGCTCCAAGCCACGGAGACAGTATGCTGGAAACCATACACCTTCGTCCAAAAGGACTGGAAATGAAATCTACGCCCCCATTGCAAATTCGGGGTGAGCCGCAGCACCAACGGGCAGTGATCCGAGGGCCCGGAAGAAAGAGCCGTGAGTAGGGCATCCGGAAAAAGCTCCTCCCAATCCACTGAAGTAACCACCCTATCGAGCCTTTCCAAGGTGGGGTTTTGCCTCTCATTGGACCAAGTGAAGCGACGCCCCGTGAGGTAAAGATCCTTGAGCTCAAGCCGCGCAAGGGTGCGCCTAAATCGACCCATCAGGCCTCGGTGAGTAGTGCCTTGGTTCTTTTCATCGGCCTCCGCTATAAGGTTGAAATCCCCGGACACCACCCAAGGCCCTGCGTGGAGTCGCGGATGTCCTGTAACTCCTCCAGGAAAGCCTTTTTGTTTTCATCCCCTTGCGCCGGGCGGTAAACCCCCGTAAACCACCACCCATGATCTCTATCCACCGAGATGTGCGCCGTAACTGCGTTGGCCGAGAGGTGAGGGTTGGAAACCGCGACTAACGCCGATTTCCACGCCAGAAGGATCCCACCGCGGGTGTCATCGACAGGGAGGTAGAGAAACCCATCAAAGGCCGACCCAAGGAAATCCCGCACCACGCGATCATCTATGATCGCCATCTTAGTCTCCTGGATGCACACCACCGCGGCGTTTTTTGGAGCCAAAACCTGATAAAGCACCGCCCACCGAGCCACCGAATTGAGACCACGCCCGTTCCAAATCGCAATAGAAATATCGGGAATCATAGAGGCCACCAAAACTCGAAAACAGATTATAGCACAAACAAGGAGTCCACTAGCAGCAGAAGCGGTACAAAAACAGAACTAGCTAGACCACACACTCTGCCTGCGTCTCGTCCACCAGGGGGAGAGCCTCCGGCTGCCATCCGGAGCGGCTGCGAGAACAAATCCAGGTATGCTGTCACCGCCTCATCACCGATAACCTCAGTCTGCCTGGCAATCCCTAGTTTGAGAATCAATTCGCGCTGCTGTCTACGCACCGGGGTGCCAGCCGCAAACTTTCCACGGAGGCGGGAGCTCTGGCGGACTGAGCCCCCACACGGGCAACGGGGACGCCCCTTCTTCGCTGGCCTGATAAGGACAGGCGAAAGAGACTTCCGATAGTAACGTCGCAGGCTCTCCAGATCTTTCGGAGGTTGGTCATCCATCCTAGGCGCGCCAGATAACCGATCCCCACCCAAAAGAACAGGGCCCACTGCCGCTGGGGAACCAACTGCGTCCACGGCCTCAGGCCCCATAACACCACATAGCCCAGCAGCCACCAAATCAGCCACAGAACCCTCCACCTGGCATTATTTTTAACTGGCGACAGAGACCTGGAACATGTCCAAAACCAACACAGGGGATACTAGAGGATAGCCCGCCTCGGAGTCAGCGCCGAAATCAACGTCTACCGACTGCGAGAGGGAGCAGAGCCGCAGCAGAGACAGCAGGCCAGTGGATGCCAAAAGCTGATCGCCAGCTGCACTGGCCCCACCACCTGCAACCATCCTGCACCTATCCTTGACCGCAACCGAAAGATCCTCTGGCGGGGAGCAACCGCACCCATCGAAGACGAGAGCAGGTGGGGCAAAAGCGGACTCCAACCACCCCACGCCCCTTTCCCGTTCCCCCAACGCGCCTCCCCCAGAAGCCTCCAAATCCATCTTTCCACGTGGCTGTAACATCCCAAGTATGAAAAACCACCCCTAGCATGTTTGATTTCTTGTTTTATTAAAGTTTTGCATCATGTCATCATATTCATTAAGTTGTTTGCATTTGTTTTACCTTGTTTTCATTTGGTTTGCATCTGTTTTTCTCTGTTTTCACAAATGAATTCAAACCATTTCAAATGCATTTATTTCATACTTGTTATGTTACAACCTTTTAAATAAGGAGTTCAAATAAAAACAACCAATTTGTTTTCATTTTATTCCATAAGGTTCAACCATTAAAATTGTGGCTTTAATAAGTTAATTAATCCAAACTTAATTCAATTGGTATTTCAAATTCAAATCAAAAACATCAAACAGCACCCAATTTCAAATTATGAAAACCACCAAAACAACTTTAATCAATTGTTCTAATTAAACCACAGGGTTCACCCTATTAAAAGGTTTGTTTTCATTAATAGTCACTTAATAAGCAATTTCTTCCAAAAATTGAATTAAATACAAACAACAAATTAAATTTGAAAATTTTGGAAAACAAAGTTAGCATTTAGTTTCTATTGTAAAAACTAACCTAACCATAATTTTTTCCAAATTTTCCTAGCCCTAAAAACTATCTTTTTCTTCCTAATCCTATTTCTGCAAAAAAAACAAACAAATCAATTAATAAAAAAAAAAGAAACGAGGGGGAGAGGCAGTGGGCTCAGCCAGCGCGAGCCCAGCCCAACTTACCAGTTTTCCCGGCCTGGTACCGGTTCGTCCCACCTCCTCCTTCTTCTTGCAGTACGGCACTGCATCCACCGGTGCCACGGCGGCACAGTTTCAGAGCGACGGCCGATCGCGTGCCCCCCTAGCCTATATAGCTACCTAGGACCCCTCCGAGGGCTAGCCCTAACCCTAGGATCCCCTGTCCCCTCGCGCCGCCGCTGATCTCTCTCTCTCCCGGCGCAATTCTCCCTCTGAACCTCACCGTTGAGCCTCACCGTAGCCACCTACTCTGAAACCACAATGATCGCCGGCGTTACGCTCCTCCTCCCCTCTGGATAGTAGTGGGAACCAAGCCTCCGTACTTCCCTCGACGTCCGTCTTTGACATCTCCGGCAGCCGCACTGCACCGCGCCGCGGCAACGACGACATCGGCAGTGAGCACACCTCCAACCCCTCGCTATCCTCTCTGCCCGCAAGCACTGGCACGCGCACACGCAACACAGCACACCCCCCAGCTCAGCAGCAGAGCAGCGCAACCACGGCACGCCGCCGTCGTTTTTCTCTGTCAGGTTTCAGTCGAGCGCGCGCGCAAAGTTCAGTTAACTTGGATCTGAACGTTACCTCACTTGCGCCCTTGTTACTGTCAACAACTGAAGCGCAGCGCACTGGTTACAGCGACTGCACGCGAGCGCGAGGGCCAGGGATCGAGTCCTGGCTCCGCGGGATTTATCCCACCATTTTGCACGGTGCGCTGACAGGGTGCCCCCCCCTGTCAGCCGTTGTGTGGCACCGTGCCACGCATGCATGCCACGCTGGCCCAGGGGCCCCACTGTCAGTGGCATTGGCTGGCCACTGCGGGCTATAAAAAGAATTCCAGCTTTTTCTTTTTAACTTAAGCCCTTTTAAATTACAGATTGGTCCTTAAACTTAAAAAGCTAATAACTTTTAAATTTTAACTCCAAATAATAAAAGTAAAATATGTGTGTTGATCCAAATTAACTTGTCTATCTATTTAAACCATTGGTTTCCTGTTTTGAATTTTCCAAATGCATTCCAAATTTGAATTCAAACAATTCATTTGTAATTTGATAAAATCCATAAGTAATTCATAATTAATCCAAATAATGCAAATAAAATATGTTTTCCATACCATTTTGAACCATCTTTCCAAATATAATTTTGTTTCATGGTTTGAATAATTAAAATTGCTTAAATAATTTAAACCTTGTTTAAATTATTTAATATTGCTAAATTCATAACTTGCTCAAAATAAATTATTTTTGAACATGTAAAATATGTTTTCAAGCTAGAAAAGTATAAACTTTTCAAATATGAATTTGAATTTATGTTTGGAACAAATAAAATTCAAATAATATTCAAACTTGTTTTAAATTCATTTAAAACTTGTTTAAATTTGTTTAAGTCATAATAAATTCATCCTAATTCCTTTTTCAATATTTGAAACATGTAATCCACCCAAAATTGGATGATCTTTTCAAATATGAATTTTGTTATTTATTTTGCACAATTTAAATTGGTGAAAACAACAACTATTTGTGTAACCCCTTTAAGGAACCAAAAAAAATTCCCTAACTTAATAAATATTCTAAATTGGTAAACCTTATTTCCAATTGGTTCTATTGTTGTTATTTTGTTGTTTTCCTCATCCATGCATCATACTAATCCACTTTCACCTGTTGGTTAATTGGAAAACAATTGTTTCAACCAAAATTCATGGGCCTTTCATATGCAACTCAAAATTGCATATTTGTCCATTTAAATTGTGTTACCATGTCAACTAGTTTATTTTGATGCATCCATTAAATTGTCATGCATCATCCCATGATTGTGCATTATGCCATGTTGTTGATTGTTTATCTTTCTGTATTGTTTGTTTGTTTCTTCCCGGATAGACGACGATGTTGAGACAGACGATACTTACGACACCCCTTCTGAGGATCTAGCCCAGTACCAGGCTACTGAGTTTGCAGGCAAGTTATCACTCACATGAACCACTGTGTTCCTTTCAACATTGGTTACCGATACTTTCCGTTGTCTATTTCATCTAGCCATATGTATCGTTGCTTCTGTTACGAACCTATCACATGATACCCTGAACCCTGATATTGCCTCATCTCAAGTCCTATAACCCCGTTGCTTGGGCCCGTGTCTTACTAGCATGCTTAGGGTTGTTTTTGCTCGAGTCTGTTATCAGTTACTTCCCGTTATCATATGTGGTTATATTCTGGGGGTCGATGTTAAACAACAACCTGTTAATTTGAGGTAATAATAAATTGCTAATAAGGCACCGGCAGGAGGCCCGGCGTGGTTTTGAGGCCTGCTAGTGTCGACCCTAATTAGGAAAAGGGTCTTGTCTACTGATCCATGATGAGCGCACTATCCGCATGTGGGAAGCGTGTATGGGCGCCCCCTCAATTTGATTCGATTCGCATCTCGTCCAAATCACCACACCTAGTTCGGGCTTTCCATTTGATGCACGCATATGCAGGTACGAACCCGAGGCCATGGTGGAACTTTTGTAGTCGGCATTTAGGGCGGCGTGGTCTTCCAGTGCTATGAGGGTCCCCTTTTCTTCGTGGGGCTCGATTAGCCGCGCACGCACATCACGTGGTGCTTTGGGCTTGATGCGAAGAAGAGTTGAGTTGTGTAGAGTGCCTCGCTTGGTGGAAGTGCATTTCCATCCTGGCGGGATATTCTTACGTGTACGGCCAAATTGGTGCACCCCTGCAGGGATAAATCTTCTCGAGAAGCCGTGTTTTCCGCGGTTATGGTTTACTTGGTGAAAGTACTGGCTAACAAGTACTCAGAACAACTTACACCTAACTAATGATAAATTGACTAGTAATAGTCTTATTGACACAATTACTTGAACCATCATTAATCCAACTGTGTGAGTTATCGTCGGATTGCTTCTTTGGATAAGGGGCGAGATCCAGGATGGGTTTGTGTGGTGGTTAGTTGTAGTTGGTTACGATACGCTATCTTATCCCCTTTCTGATAGCCGGAAGTTGTAGTATGTTCTGTAGTTGGTTAGTGCAGCCAGTTGCAGCATCTTTTATATCCCTTTCTTCCGTTGAACCCAAGGCATCTGTGCTTGGTGTTGACGGGCTACATTTTGGTGAACTGTGAGTCTTGCTTGCCAGTACGTTTATGTACTAACCCCTTTGGGGCTGTGGTTTCCGCAGACTACGCTTAGGAGGATCCCCGTGACGGCTACTACGTGGAGTTTGACGAGGCTGCTGACGAGTAGGTAGCGGACCCGGGCAGGATCCGAGACATCGTGGATGGGCTCCGTTTTCTTTTCATTCCCGGCTTCTTAAGCCTATTTGGATTTGTCTGTACTCAGACCCGTTGCATGCTTCCGCTGAGATGTAATGATGTTATGTTGGGACATGTGTCCTCTGGATGATTGTATTTGCTATCTCTGCTCTAGTGAGAGCTATTTGCAACATATTTCCATCTTTTGTGTCTTAGAGATCTGTTGTGTTATCATTTTGTTCAACGCCGTTGACGTACCATGTGTGTATGGTATGAAGTACGTCAATGGTAGTATCCTGATTTCTATGGGATGGTTTACGTAGACGGTGAACAGATAGGGGTTGGTTGTCACACATACGTGTGTTGGCCTACTCGTAAGAGATGCGGGTGCCGGTAAGCCCCGTAATCCAACCAACTACTGTTCAACGGAACTGCGAGTATCCTCTAGAAGTCCGGGTGCGACAAATGGTATCAGAGCCTGTCTGCCTGTAGGATCCCTTTTACTGGTCGCAGTTGAGTCTAGAAACTATTTTGTAGCTATATAGGAAAAATGAAACGTGAGAGTAGGAATTCTGCCATTTTTCTTCTTTCCCCACCCACCCACCCTTTTCTGGTAAGGAAGTGCAACGTTGTTTTCTCTTCTCACCTAAACTTTCAATTTAGGATTTCACGAATCCTGGTTTCTCTAGGATAGTTATATCTACTAGACCATAGGAATGGAGGTGGTTGTGACATGATTTATCATGTTGCCTACTCATGATTGAGAACGGAGGCGTGTAAGCCCCGGAAGCAAATCCTCTATCCCTTAAGCAGTAGATATTGATCCTTTAGAAGCCCGGATGGGTTTTCCGTAGTACCTCAGGAGTTTTTGGTCTTGTGTTTCCCGTTGTTGCTTCGATATCCTGTTCTTCTCAACATCCTTTTCGTCCGTTGAAACCTTGTTGTTGCTTTCCACTTCAGTTCTCTACCGGCGTCTAATCAAAACTTCCCCGATCATCTGCAGATGGATCTCAGGTTCTACCCGCAGGTGGTTCGGATGACTCGTTGCGAGAGCACTGCCGGTTATCCGGAGATGCTGAGAGACATGGTCACTTATCTGGGGTTCCGTTGGGCACCAGAGTACCAGGTCTACGAGCAGCAGCGAGAGTTTGACCAGACCTACTACTAGGCTATCGTCTACATTCTGTCAGATGATGGCATGAGCGTTGTCCACCGCTACGAGGCAGTAGGTTCCACAGTGGATATGGCTGTGCAGCAGGCAGCTTATGTGAGTCTCACCGTCCTTCGTGCTGACTACTGGGGATTTGACGATTCTATCTATCGCCACATCCCCCGTGGTTACATCACTTCGGAGGGAGCTCACTTCACTCTCTACGACAACCTGGATGTCTATGAGCATGATAACACCAGGCTGCACACCACCGCTCAGTTTGTGAGGCACAGTGACGCAGTTGCCACCACACTTTCTCAGGAGTTGGCTTCAGTCAGAGAGCAGCTCTACCTTGCTTTGACTCGTCTGGCGACGTACACCACAGACTTTGTTGGAGATGAGCGCTTTGCACGTTTCGATCAGCCAGTTGGTCGTCGTCTGCCAGATGCTGGAGGTTACGAGCCGATCAGAGGTCCACTCCTCAACCTCGGTGCTGGTTACACTGGGATTCCACGCTTTGGAGCACAGGGAGTCGACGCTATGTACTTCACCACACCTAGAGTCGCTCTCAGACCACGTCAGATCTATGTGGATCGTCGTTCTACCTACTTTCGTGGGCGTGCTCCTCACCGTACCCCTCGTCGTACTACTCACCGTCGTCCTGCGTGATGAGCATGAGAGTACCGATGTATCCATTCTTACTATGATTAGTTATCCTGTGGCACTTGAACCATTTATGGTGTGTTGGACATTCTGATGTATTTGAACATGTGATGATGTACCTGTTGGTTATCTATTCATGCATCGGAATAATCTCTCTTTCGGTTACCAAGTCTATCCTTTTCTGTTGTTGTGCTAAAATGCATGTCTATTCAGGATGCCGCCAACAAGGAACAACCCGCCTGAGCCACCGCCAATCACGGAGTTGTTAACTCAGATGACTCAGGTCGTGACGCAGATGGCCCAGATCCAGGCTAACCAGCACAACAACCAGAATGCTCCACGAGTCAGCATTAAGGAGTTTCTGAGTCTGGGGCCGAGAGCTTTCGTGGCAACACGTGAGCCTCTGGATGCTGATGACTGGATCCGGGAGATGGCCAGGGCTCTGGACATTGCTCACGTTGCTGAGGAAGACAAAGTCAAGTATGCCACCTACCTACTGAAGGGTCAGGCAGCTACCTGGTGGGAGAACTACCAGACCATGAGAGTTGGATACCCAATCACCTGGGGTTGTTTCAAGGATGCCTTCCTGAAGCATCACATCCTACATGGTCTCATGGAAAGGATGCGTGAGGAGTTTTGCTCTCTCAAGCAGGGCAAGTTGGACGTTATTGGCTATCAGAATGAGTTCAATCGCCTCGCTCGTTACGCTGGTGATGAGGTGTCCACTGAGACTAAGAAGATGGCAAGGTTCCGCCGAGGTTTTAACCCGGAACTCAAGTACGCCCTCACCAACATCAAGGCCAAAGACTTCGAGGAGCTCGTGAACACCGCGCTCAATGAAGAAAATGGGCGCAAGGCGTTCGAGGAGTCTCGGAAGCACTCACGTGAGGGTGGTTCCTCCTCCAACATGACCACCCCTCCGCAGAAGCGCCGCATCTGGGTGCCAAATGGTGCTGTCACTCGGGCTCCATATGCCCAAGCTTCTCCAGGCTTCGCTTCCCGCCCACCCAACCCATCTCAGATGCAGGCTCAGAGGTTCTCAATGGGGCAGCCAAGGCCAGATGCACCTCGTGTCGTCACTTGCTACAAATGCAAGCAGACAGGGCACTATGCTGACAAGTGCACTCAGAGGCAGCTACCACCACCACCTCCTCGCCCCAACACCAACCAGGCAATGGTGCGTGCTCCCCCGGCTAAAGCCTTCAACTCCAACAACAGGCCTGTCGGGAGGACCGCGAGGGTGAATCATGTCAAGGTCGACAAAGCTGAGGAAGCTGCTGACGTCGTTCTCGGTACATTCCTCGTAAAATCTAACCCAGCTAAAGTGTTGTTTGATACCGGAGCATCGCATTCTTTCGTGTCAAAGATCTTTGTGACAGCAGTTAAACTACCTTTTGTTGCTTTGGGTTCCCCGCTAGTAGTAAACTCCCCTGGAGCAACTATGAAAACTTCCAAGATCAGTCATGAGAATCAGATTCTAATTGGAGGTCACATATTATTTGCTTCCCTCATTCTGCTTGGCAATTCTGACATTGATGTCATTCTTGGCATGGATTGGTTGAAGGCCAATAAAGCTACGATTGATTGTGCTCAGAAGTCACTAACTCTGTTCCACCCTTCTGGCCAGATAGTCTATTCTCCAAATGAATCAAATTCTGTTCAGCTGTACACCCTCGATGCTAAACCTCTACCTCTACTTGAAAATGTTCCGGTGGTTTGTGAATTCCCTGACGTCTTCCCAGAAGAGTTGCCAGGGATGCCTCCGGACAGAGCAGTTGAGTTCGTGATCGAGCTTGAACCAGGTACTGCTCCAATCTCTAAGCATCCATACAAGATAGCTCCTCCTGAACTGAAGTTGTTAAAGGAGCAAATCGATATGTACATGGAGAAAGGTTACATTCAGCCTAGTTCTTCGGCTTGGGGTTGCCCAACTCTGTTCGTTGCGAAGAAGGATCAAACAAAAAGACTCGTTGTTGACTATCGTCCTCTTAACGAGAAAACCATCAAAAACAAGTATCCAATTCCTCGTATCGATGATCTTTTTGATCAACTTGCTAGAGCCTCAATATTCTCAAAGTTGGACTTGAGGATGGGTTACCATCAAATAAAGATCAGAAAGGAAGATATTCCAAAAACAGCTTTCACCACTCGTTACGGTCTATATGAATACACCGTCATGTCCTTTGGTCTCACCAATGCACCGGCGACATTCTCAAGACTCATGAATTCTGTCTTCCATGAATACCTCGACAAGTTCGTTGTGGTATATCTCGATGACATTCTGGTCTACTCAAAATCTGAGGAAGAGCATGGAGAACATCTTCGCCTCACTCTCATGAAACTTCGCGAGCATCGTCTATATGCCAAGTTCTCCAAATGTGAGTTCTGGATTCCAGAAGTTGCTTACCTTGGTCATGTCATCTCCGCCAAGGGCATAGCCATTGATCCAGAAAAGGTTAAAGCAATTGTTGATTGGAAACCTCCTAAGACGGTGAAGCAAGTCAGAAGTTTTCTTGGCTTGGCTAGCTATTGCCGTCGTTTCGTCCAAAACTTTTCCAAGATTGCCAAACCTCTCACTGATCTCACAAAGAAGGACAAGAAGTTCGTTTGGTCTCCACAGTGTGATGAAAGTTTCAATCTCCTGAAGACTAAACTCAATTCTACCCCAGTTCTGGTTGGCCCAGATACTACCAAACCGTTCCAGATATTCTGCGATGCATCTCTCCAAGGTCTAGGTGCAGTTCTTATGCAAGAACGTCAAGTTGTGGCTTATGCTTCACGTCAGTTGAATGCACATGAGAAAAACTATCCCACACATGACCTAGAACTTGCAGCAGTTGTGTTTGCCCTCAAGAAATGGAGGCAATACTTGTTGGGTAATCGCACTGAAATCTTTTCCGATCACAAGAGTCTGAAATACATCTTCACTCAGCCAGATCTAAACCTCAGGCAAAGGAGATGGATTGAAAAGATTAAAGACTTTGATCTCACCATTTCTTACACTCCAGGCAAGGCTAATGTTATGGCCGATGCTCTCAGTCGCAAGTCCTATTGCAATAATCTCATGATCATGGAAAGCCAACCTCCACTTCATGAAGAATTCCAGAAGCTGAACCTTGGTCTTGTTCCTCAAGGTTATCTTGCAAGCTTGACAGCCAGTCCAATTCTCGAGGACAAGATTCATTCGGAACAACTTCGTGATGCTGAAATCAAGAAGATGGTAGAACACATCAAAGAAGGCAAGGAGAAATTCAAGTCCTTCTCAATTGATGACAAGGGAACTGTGTTTTTCGAAGGACGCATTGCAGTTCCTCAAGTTCAAAGTCTCAAAGATGTTATTCTCAAGGAGGCTCATGAAACTCCTCTTTCCATTCACCCTGGAAGTACAAAGATGTACCAGGATCTTAAGACACTGTATTGGTGGCCTGGCATGAAACGTGAAATTGCTCAATACGTTTCTGAATGCGACGTTTGTCAACGTGTTAAGGCAGTCCATCAGAAAACAGCCGGTCTACTCCAACCTCTGAAAATCCCTGAGTGGAAGTGGGACATGATTGAAATAGACTTCGTCACTGGTTTTCCAAAGTCCAAGAAGGGCAACGATGCAATCTTCGTTGTTATTGATCGTCTCACTAAAGTAGCTCACTTCTTTGCTGTCAAAGAAACGATCTCAGCTAGCCAGTTAGACGAGCTCTACACAGCAAAGATTGTTCCTCTTCATGGTGTTCCATTGGAAATAAGCTCAGACCGTGGAAGCATATTCACTTCTCATTTCTGGAAAAGCTTTCAAGAAGCATTGGGCACCAAACTTCTGTTCAGCACAGCTTATCACCCTCAGTCTCAAGGGCAAGTCGAAAGAGTCAATCAGATTCTCGAGGATATGCTCAGAGCATGTGGTCTCTCCTTTGGCATGAAATGGGAGGATTGCCTTCCATATGCTGAATTCTCCTACAACAACAGCTACCAGGCAAGCCTAGGCATGGCACCATTTGAAGCACTCTATGGCCGCAGATGCAGGAGTCCAATCAATTGGTCTGGAGCTGGTGAACGTTCACTCTTAGGCCCTGACATTGTTAAGGAAGCCGAAGAGAAAGTTCGCATCATTCGTGACAATCTCAAGATTGCTCAGTCTCGTCAGAAAAGCTACTATGACAGCAAGCACAGGGATATGATCTATGCACCTGGTGAGAAGGCATATCTCCGTGTAACTCCCCTTAGAGGCACTCATCGTTTTGGTGTGAAAGGAAAGCTTGCACCAAGATACATTGGTCCTTTCAACATTCTCTCAAGGCGTGCGGAAAATGCCTATCGCCTTGAACTTCCAGAAAAACTATCCAAGGTGCACGATGTGTTTCATGTGTCACAGCTCAAGAGGTGTTTCAAAGATCCAGATCGTGCAGTTGATCATGATTCCATTGAACTACAAGATGATCTATCTTATGAGGAGAACCCTATTCGTATTCTCGATGAGACCGAGCGTAAGACTCGCAACAAAAGCACCAAGTTCTTGAAAGTGCAGTGGTCGCATCATTCCGATAAAGAGGCAACGTGGGAGACCGAAGAGGATCTTCGCAAGAAGTATCCGGACCTTTTCCTTTCTCAGTAGGAATCTCGGGGCGCGATTCCTTCAAGGGGGGGCGTTTTGTAACATCCCAAGTATGAAAAACCACCCCTAGCATGTTTGATTTCTTGTTTTATTAAAGTTTTGCATCATGTCATCATATTCATTAAGTTGTTTGCATTTGTTTTACCTTGTTTTCATTTGGTTTGCATCTGTTTTTCTCTGTTTTCACAAATGAATTCAAACCATTTCAAATGCATTTATTTCATACTTGTTATGTTACAACCTTTTAAATAAGGAGTTCAAATAAAAACAACCAATTTGTTTTCATTTTATTCCATAAGGTTCAACCATTAAAATTGTGGCTTTAATAAGTTAATTAATCCAAACTTAATTCAATTGGTATTTCAAATTCAAATCAAAAACATCAAACAGCACCCAATTTCAAATTATGAAAACCACCAAAACAACTTTAATCAATTGTTCTAATTAAACCATAGGGTTCACCCTATTAAAAGGTTTGTTTTCATTAATAGTCACTTAATAAGCAATTTCTTCCAAAAATTGAATTAAATACAAACAGCAAATTAAATTTGAAATTTTTGGAAAACAAAGTTAGCATTTAGTTACTATTGTAAAAACTAACCTAACCATAATTTTTTCCAAATTTTCCTAGCCCTAAAAACTATCTTTTTCTTCCTAATCCTATTTCGGCAAAAAAAAAACAAACAAATCAATTAATAAAAAAAAAGAAACGAGGGGGAGAGGCAGTGGGCTCAGCCAGCGCGAGCCCAGCCCAACTTACCAGTTTTCCCGGCCTGGTACCGGTTCGTCCCACCTCCTTCTTCTTCTCGCAGTACGGCACTGCATCCACCGGTGCCACGGCGGCACAGTTTCAGAGCGACGGCCGATCGCGCGCCCCCCTAGCCTATATAGCTACCTAGGACCCCTCCGAGGGCTAGCCCTAACCCTAGGATCCCCTGTCCCCTCGCGCCGCCGCTGATCTCTCTCTCTCTGGGCGCAATTCTCCCTCTGAACCTCACCGTAGCCACCTACTCTGAAACCACGATGATTGCCGGCGTTACGCTCCTCCTCCCCTCTGGATAGTCGCGGGAACCAAGCCTCCGTACTTCCCTTGACGTCCTCGACATCTTCTCGGGTGCTGGGACCACGCACGTCGACGCCGCCGTCTTCGACATCTCCGGCAGCCGCACTGCACCGCGCCGCGGCAACGACGACATCGGCAGTGAGCACACCTCCAACCCCTCGCTATCCTCTCTGCCCGCAAGCACTGGCACGCGCACACGCAACACAGCACACCCCCCAGCTCAGCAGCAGAGCAGCGCAACCACGGCACGCCGCCGTTCGCCGCCGTCGTTTTTCTCTGTCAGGTTTCAGTCGAGCGCGCGCGCAAAGTTCAGTTAACTTGGATCTGAACGTTACCTTACCTGCGCCCTTGTTACCGTCAACAACTGAAGCGCAGCGCACTTGTTACAGCGACTGCACGCGAGCGCGAGGGCCAGGGATCGAGTCCTGGCTCCGCGGGATTTATCCCACCATTTTGCACGGTGCGCTGACAGGGTGGCCCCCCCTGTCAGCCGCTGTGTGTCACCGTGCCACGCATGCATGCCACGCTGGCCCAGGGGGCCCCCTGTCAGTGGCATTGGCTGGTCACTGCGGGGTATAAAAAGAATTCCAGCTTTTTCTTTTTAACTTAAGCCCTTTTAAATTACAGATTGGTCCTTAAACTTAAAAAGCTAATAACTTTTAAATTTTAACTCCAAATAATAAAAGTAAAATATGTGTGTTGATCCAAATTAACTTGTCTATCTATTTAAACCATTGGTTTCCTGTTTTGAATTTTCCAAATACATTCCAAATTTGAATTCAAACAATTCATTTGTAATTTGATAAAATCCATAAGTAATTCATAATTAATCCAAATAATGCAAATAAAATATGTTTTCCATACCATTTTGAACCATCTTTCCAAATATAAATTTTGTTTCATGGTTTGAATAATTAAAATTTCTTAAATAATTTAAACCTTGTTTAAATTATTTAATATTGCTAAATTCATAACTTGCTCAAAATAAATTATTTTTGAACATGTAAAATATGTTTTCAAGCTAGAAAAGTATAAACTTTTCAAATATGAATTTGAATTTATGTTTGGAACAAATAAAATTCAAATAATATTCAAACTTGTTTTAAATTCATTTAAAACTTGTTTAATTTTGTTTAAGTCATAATAAATTCATCCTAATTCCTTTTTCAATATTTGAAACATGTAATCCACCCAAAATTGGATGATCTTTTCAAATATGAATTTTGTTATTTATTTTGCACAATTTAAATTGGTGAAAACAACAACTATTTGTGTAACCCCTTTAAGGAACCAAAAAAAATTCCCTAACTTAATAAATAAAGTTAAAAATTGGTAAACCTTATTTCCAATTGGTTCTATTGTTGTTATTTTGTTTTTTTCCTCATCCATGCATCATACTAATCCACTTTCACCTGTTGGTTAATTGGAAAACAATTGTTTCAACCAAAATTCATGGGTCTTTCATATGAAACTCAAAATTGCATATTTGTCCATTTAAATTGTGTTACCATGTCAACTAGTTTATTTTGATGCATCCATTAAATTGTCATGCATCATCCCATGATTGTGAATTATGCCATGTTATTGATTGTTTAGCTTTCTGTATTGTTTGTTTGCTTCTTCCCGGATAGACGACGACGTTGAGACAGATGATACTTACGACACCCCTTCTGAGGATCTAGCCCAGTACCAGGCTTCTGAGTTTGCAGGAAAGTTATCACTCACATGAACCACTGTGTTCCTTTCAACATTGGTTACCGATACTTTCCGTTGTCTATTTCTTCTAGCCATATGTATCGTTGCTTCTGTTACGAACATATCACATGATACCCTGAACCCTGATATTGCCTCATCTCCAGTCCTATAACCCCGTTGCTTGGGCCCGTGTCTTACTAGCATGCTTAGGGTTGTTTTTGCTCGAGTCTGTTATCAGTTACTTCCCGTTATCATATGTGGTTATATTCTGGGGGTCGATGTTAAACAACAACCTGTTAATTTGAGGTAATAATAAATTGCTGATAAGGCACCGGCAGGAGGCCCGACGTGGTTTTGAGGCCTGCTAGTGTCGACCCTAATTAGGAAAAGGGTCTTGTCTACTGATCCATGATGAGCGCACTATCCGCATGTGGGAAGCGTGTATGGGCGCCCCCCCTCAATTTGATTCGATTCGCATCTCGTCCAAATCACCACACCTAGTTCGGGCTTTCCATTTGATGCACGCATATGCAGGTACGAACCCGAGGCCAGGGTGGAACTTTTGTAGTCGGCATTTAGGGCGGCGTGGTCTTCCAGTGCTATGAGGGTCCCCTTTTCTTCGTGGGGCTCGATTAGCCGCGCACGCACATCACGTGGTGCTTTGGGCTTGATGCGAAGAAGAGTTGAGTTGTGTAGAGTGCCTCGCTTGGTGGAAGTGCATTTCCATCCTGGCGGGATATTCTTACGTGTACGGCCAAATTGGTGCACCCCTGCAGGGATAAATCTTCTCGAGAAGCCGTGTTTTCCGCGGTTATGGTTTACTTGGTGAAAGTACTGGCTAACAAGTACTCAGAACAACTTACACCTAACTAATGATAAATTGACTAGTAGTAGTCTTATTGACACAATAACTTGAACCATCATTAATCCAACTGTGTGAGTTATCCTCGGATTGCTTCTTTGGATAAGGGGCGAGATCCAGGATGGGTTTGTGTGGTGGTTAGTTGTAGTTGGTTACGATACGCTATCTTATCCCCTTTCTGATAGCCGGAAGTTGTAGTATGTTCTGTAGTTGGTTAGTGCAGCCAGTTGCAGCATCTTTTATATCCCTTTCTTCCGTTGAACCCAAGGCATCTGTGCTTGGTGTTGACGGGCTACATTTCGGTGAACTGTGAGTCTTGCTTGCCAGTACGTTTATGTACTGACCCCTTTGGGCCTGTGGTTTCTGCAGACTACGCTTACGAGGATCCCCGTGACGGCTACTACGTGGAGTTTGACGAGGCTGCTGACGAGTTGGTAGCGGACCCGGGCAGGATCCGAGACATCGTGGATGGGCTCCGTTTTCTTTTCATTCCCGGCTTCTTAAGCCTATTTGGATTTGTCTATACTCAGACCTGTTGCATGCTTCCGCTGAGATGTAATGATGTTATGTTGGGACATGTGTCCTCTGGATGATTGTATTTGCTATCTCTGCTCTAGTGAGAGCTATTTGCAACTTATTTCCATCTTTTGTGTCTTAGAGATCTGTTGTGTTATCATTTTGTTCAACGCCGTTGACGTACCATGTGTGTATGGTATGAAGTACGTCAATGGTAGTATCTTGATTTCTATGGGATGGTTTACGTAGACGGTGAACAGATAGGGGTTGGTTGTCACACATACGTGTGTTGGCCTACTTGTAAGAGATGCGGGTGCCGGTAAGCCCCGTAATCCAACCAACTACTGTTCAACGGAACTGCGAGTATCCTCTAGAAGTCCGGGTGCGACAGTGGCCTAACCGGATGTGCGATCGCGGCCTCTAGTAGCATCGGGTCGCACGCGTAGACCCCACCACCCTGCCAACCTGCCGCAACCGCACGCACGTCACCGGTGGGCCCCGGAAACTGGGCGCTGACCGGGTCGTCGCCGTCCTGCGGCACTCCATGTCGGCACAGGCTCTCATCGGCAGCAACCTCGGCGCGCTGCCGCTGCTCACCGCCCTGATCACGAACCCAGGTGAGCGAGCGCCGCCTCTGGTGTAACCGCCCCCCCCCCCCCCGTCTGCACGCCCGTGGCCATCACCGGCTCTGTTCCCACCGCGGCGGTCTCCCTCATTGCCGCGCCGATACCCGTCCGGCCGAGTCCCACCGTCACCCCCACCCCCAGGGGCAGGGCCGGGCGGCGCCGCCATATCCACCGAACGGACCACGTGCACCGTCATCGTGTACTGCAGCATGTTTTTTTCCAGTGGGATCAGGGCGTCGCCGGGTTCTTCAATCAGGAGCGCCTTGCGCTTAGGGATTGAGGAGAGCTCGTCCGTCCAAACCATCGCTTGGAAGGTACGCAAGTCGTCGCGGCTCGCCGTGGAAGCATCGAGCCTCTCCACCCAAGCCGCCGAACCCATCATGGCTACCGCCGTCGTCATGTTCCAGGCATGGGCGGGCACACCGGTGAGCTCCACAGTGACCCGGAAACGCATGGAGCGTCACGTTGCCTGCAGCTGCCGGTTCCACGACGAGAAGTGCAGCGCGAAATCTCGCCCGTCGATCATCCCGGCGTTGAAGACCTCGTCACGGATGCGGCGACTGCCGAACACGAAGAGGAGATCCGAGGGCCAGTTGTGATGGACCCTGTAGTTGTCCGCGACGAGAGGGAGATGCGCGTCAAGCGCCGCCGCGGCCTCCCTAGGGGTGACTTGCCTGCGGGCGCCGGAGACAAAGGCAACCATCCCCAAGCGAAGCGCCTCCTCTGCCAACGCGACCTCGGCCGAGCGTGGCAAGAAGACTCGCTCGAGATGCGGAGGCGCCGGGATAGAGCCATCCGCCGCACTCTCCTCTCCACGGCTAGCCACTTCAGCGCGGCCCCGCTGCGGGAACGCGGCGGAGATGGCGACCTCGCCACGCGCCTCTCGCCGGTCCGGTGACGTGCCGGGGAGCCTTCACGTCTACGGGAGGACGAGCCGTTCCCCCCCGCGCGTTCCTCCCTGCAGTTCCACAGCGCGACCACTAGCCATGGCGCGGCCACCGCGGTCCAAGGCCCGGCCCGTAGCAGAGGCGCCCTGAACACCGCGCTCGGGGACGCGCCCAGCGCCGCCGGATTCGCCGGCCCGCGCCCTTCACGGAGAACGGCTCCGGCGCTCCACGTCAAGGACACCACGCCATCCACGGTCCGGAGCACGATCCGCGCCTCCGGCCTCCACGACACGCTCCTGCCAGGCGCGGTCCTCACGCTCCACCAGGCGCCCCGCCGTCGGCCGCTCCTCGGCCAAGGGCCGGTCAGCTCGCCCAGCAGTCGCCCGCTCCACGGCCATGGACCGGCCAGCTCGCACAGCCCCATGGCCACCATCGTTGTTCCCCACGCGGTTGCCAACCGCCTCCCGGTCGTGTATCACAGAGGGCGCCGGCGCAGCAGGACGGCCCGACGGCGCCTCCAACTTCGGGGCGCGAGAGGAAGCCGATGCCGCCCGCGGCGAGGTCGGGCGCGCCGCCTCCACCACTCGTGTCCCAATCCTCTCGTGAACCGAGACCCCGATGCGAGGACCGATGCGCGAGTGGACGTCGGACGCCGGCAAGACCTGCCGAGGTTTCCCGCACTCCTTTGCGTGGTGGCCCTCCTTCCGGCATCGGAGAAACACCGTGTCGAAGGTGCATTCGCGGGAGATGTGGCAGGTGCGTAGGCAGTTGAAGCAGCCGCCCGCAAGATCCGGGGGCAGGTCGTCGCGGATGATGAGGGCCGGCAAGGTGTTGCGCTGCGGCTGGGACTGGATGCGCCTCTTCTGTCCACCAACATGAATCCACGGCCCTGGGCCAGCGTCCGCCCGCTCCGGCGACCGGGCAAGCGGGGGGAAATCCACTCGAGAGGCCAAGTTGGGCGACGGGGACGGGGAAGGAGCCGCGGGCCTTGAGGACACCACCTCCGGCGAGGGAGGCCTAGGCGACGCCGGCGCGGGAGGAGGCCCGCTGCGGAGAACCTCGCAGTACGACCGAGGGGAGAGGTCGTCATCCTCGTCGTCGGTGAAGTCCGCCCAACGGCGGTGTTCCGCGGAGGAGGTGGCTGGGGAGGCCATGGCACCGGGCCGGAGAAGGTGGCCGCCGGCGCGGGGCTGGGTGGACGCCGCCGCCGGAGTGGCGAGCGGCGGGAGGAGGGAGAGGCTACCTCGGTTCGGCCCGAATTTTCATGCTCAAGGGGTGTATTTGATACCAAGTCCCTTGGCCCCTCTTAGGGCTTGTACATAAACTCTCTTTTTCCTATCAATGCATCGAAACGCAAAGTTTTTTGCGTTTTCGCGAAAAAAATAGCTAGCTAGTTATGACTACCTGCCGCACGTCCGCCCACCGCCCTGAAAATTAAGGTCAGGCGCTGGTCAGAGTAGATAATTAATCGTTGGAACTTGGAGTTGTGAGGTGTGCGGAGTTCATCCATACTATGCTGCCTCTGGCTGATATACAGTTTGTGTATGCATGGTGCATGGTGGCATCACTGCCTAGTGCCTACGCATGGACTGCATTCTTCCCTTTTGGGTAGATCGCGAACAACCTTTAGGATAGGAAAAACACAGGAATAGAAAACTTGTAGAATTGATATGTCATGACTAAATAAATCCTATGGAAAGAACAATTTTATTTGATTGTGTGAAGGAATTTTTCCATGAGGTTAGACCTCATGTTCTTTTCCTATAGTATTTGTACTACAAGATCACTTTAAAAATATTTCCTATAAAATATGATCCTATAAATTGAACAAGCAATAAAGAAAATTTTTATATAGGGTCTAATCCTAAAAAAATCCTATGCCGTTCCTGTAAATCAAAGAGGCCCTTACCTGCTTCATTCTCTTTACACCGTCCTCACTTTTCTATCTAGACGTCGAGTAGTGAGTTGCTCTGGCTAGGGTGGGTGCGCAACAGTCAGTAGCTAGTGCGCTGACTACGAATGCTTTAGTCAAATCTTTAATTCGCCGTCATTGTGCGGGTGGTCAAAGCCACCCACTAGCTAACATCACACAGCTAGCACGTCGGTTTTGGATTAAGATGAATGATGGTTGGGTGTTCGTTAGTAGAGTACTTAAGCTTATCCCATATTGGCCCGCCGGACCACAACATATATATTCTTTCTACTTCTGTTTTGCCGTGGTGGTGTGTGCGTACGAAAAGTAACCACCGTCCATCCGTTGGAGGTGGAAGCAACACGATTGGCCAGTTTAGTCGTTCCTAACTCCTTTTCATGCATGCTGCTCCTGACAAACCATGCATCAGCTACATGCATCAACGTTATAAAGTACAATAAACAGTAATTACACTGATAGAAAATAGGCCTTCCATACGCCCCCCATTAGTCCCCAAAATAATCGAACCGCAACCAAAGGGGTTTTTAGTCGTGGTTCGGGAGGAGACCCGCGACCAACTGTCTGGGCCCTGCGCGCTCGGTCCACAGCTGGCGGACGGGAGGGCTTTAGTCGCGGTTGGCCTGGCCAACCGGGACTAAAGGTCCTCAGGCTGGCCCGAAGCCCTTTAGTCGCGGTTGCCCAGGCCAACCGGGAATAAAGGACCATCCCTATATAGGACTCACCTCGCTGCACTTAGCCACATTTGGTGTCACTTCTATTCACAATATTCACAAGGGGGTGGTGGGTTTGCTTTTGGTTGGTCCTATGCACATAAGGTGTTCGATGAAATGCCCGAGAGCATGAAACACACATGATCTGTGAAGTGTCCGAGCCATACTTGAGCTTTGTCATTTATTTTTCCTCCGCAATCGCGGTTAGCAACTTGAACCTTTCATGGTTTGTATTATTTCTAGTTAGTTAGTTTAACAAATGCATGATGGTTAACTTTATATAATAATAATGCAGATGAATCGGCAATGGATGTATGGTAACCGACTCTCCGGCGAGTTCACTACGGGTTTGAAAAATTTCCTCGTAGTGGCAAATGCGAACAAGCACCGAGGTTTTATTATCTGTCCATGTGCTGAATGTAAGAATCAGAAGGGTTACTCCTCCTTAAGAGACGTTCACATGCACCTGCTTCGGCACGGTTTCATGCCAAGCTATAATTGTTGGACCAAGCATGGAGAAAGAGGGGTTAGAATGTAAGAAGATGAAGAAGGGGATGATATCGATGACAACTATCATGAGACTTTCGGTGATACTTTCATGGAGGATGATAACTATCCTTCGAACTTCAACGAGGCCGGTCGTCGGCTGTGGTGGGGCGACAGACGGTCTCTTCAGAGCATCATGAACTACATCAGGGCTGGCGATAACCCCCGCCTGCGCTACCCTCACGCCCAGTCCTGGAGTCGTGACCCTCCGAGGGAGTGCAGAGCACCGTCCGACGATAGTGACGACGACGGCGGCGACTACGACGACTACGAGTCGGAGTACTATAGGACTAGGCAGGAGTATGACTAGAAGATATCAGATCCACAGTCTTGCCATTATGTAGATCATCTATGCTCTCCGTTTAGGTTTAGATCCACTCTTGCCATTATGTACTGCCTTTTTTATCACGCCATTATGTAGATTTTAAAATGAAGTAGTTTTATTTTTCTGAATTTTCTGATATATTATTTGTATTTTTAAGATTTTAAAATGAATTCGTTTTATTTTTCTGAATTTTCAGATATATTATTTGTATTTGTAAGATTTTAAAATGAATTAGTTTTATTTTATGAATTTTCTGATATATTATTTGTATTTTTAAGATTTTAAAACGAAAAGTATTTGAAAAAGTACGTTTAGTCGCGGTTCGTGACACAAACCGCGACTAAAGGCTCTTTCCGCGCGGGAACTGAAAACGCCGCGAAAATACCTTTAGTCCCGGTTGGGGATACCAACCGCGACTAAAGGTACCCCTTTAGTCCCGGCTGAGGATACCAACCGCGACTAAAGGCCCGCGGATGGTACCCGGAGGGGACCTTTAGTCGCGGTTGGTATCCCCAACCGGGACTAAAGGCTGGCCTTATATATTCCCGATCCCCGGAAATTTTTCTAAGGACCAAACGCTCGTCTTCTCCGCGTCGCACTACTCGTCTTCTTCGTACCGCCGTCGCCGATTCCGCCCGCAGAGACACAGAGGATGCGCCGCCCTCGTCTCCGGTAGGTGCCCGCCGCCCCTGCGCCTGTCATCCTGCCGCTCCTCGTCCGTTCCCGTCGCCGCTCCTCGTCCGTGCCCTCCGTGACCGTCCTCCCGCCGCCGCCGCCACGACATCCGCCCGGCGTGACCGTCGTCCCGCCGCTCCTCGTCGGCCCTCCTCGTCCGTGCCTCCTCCCCATCGTCTCCGTTCCCTCCCCCGTGGCCCGATTCGACAAGTTCGTCGGAGCCCCGCCGCATTTACTTCACAGCAGCTCGCCATCGTCGACCTTCCGAGGGCGGCGCCGCCACGTAGGGGTAGATTTCATCGAGACGGTTCCAAGGACACCAACCACATGTCCTGGGGTGGCCGAAATCGCCACCGGCGACCGAATCTGCCACCGTCGGCCACCGTGTGACGCCAGGGTGACGACATCATGACGTCACCTGGCCACGTGTTGGCCATGGCTTCTTTTTAAATGACGTCATCATGACACGTGGGGCCCACTATATCTGGAATTACAGAAAATAATTAAATCTTCTAAATTAAATAACTTTTAATTTATAATTCCAAAAATTATGGAAAAATATGCAAAATTTTCACAAAAATGTAACCTATCTGTTTATATCATTTTCAATCATGTTTGACAAAGTTCAGAATGAGACCATATTTGAATTTGAATTAAATTCATTAGAATAATGAAAATAAGTTTTAATTCAATAAATTCGGAATATTAAGTGTAATATACCAAAATGACCAGGAAAGCAAATGCAACCTAGCTATGGGGTTCTCCAAGTCATTTGAGAAACTAATCTTGGACACACCTCTAAAGTATGGTTTTCCCCCTCCGGTGGTCATCGTTCTTCCACCCAAAACCCTAGCAATCTGTTTTCCCTCCTACGAAAATATTTGCTAAGTCTCATTTCTACTAAAAAATCACCGTCAATACTAGTACTATTAAGTTGCAAAATTATTAAGTACCAATATTTTCTCCTCCTCTATACCGTACCCTTAATCTTATTTTTTTAATTCCTTTATACTTAATTAATTTTTACTACATGCATGTCTTCAGGAGTGACATATGACGGACGATAGAGCATTGGCACTTAGGGATCCGGAGGCTGAAGGTTATATAATGGGCATCATAAACAACGAGATTCCATTAGGTGAGATAGCATTACAATAGGTGACTCTTCGTGCCTCGTTGGGCCTTGAGGTTTGACTCTTCGTGCCTTGTTAGGCCTTGAGGATGCGCCAGTAGGTGAGATAGCATTACAATATGTGCCGAATGGGCCTCTCGTCGAGCCTACGCAGGAAAAGAGTCTAGCACCATAAATGCGAAATCTGCTACGTTGGTACAAGAATTTTATAACATGGGCCGCCAAAGAATATGTTTATGCGGATGTTACAGAGCAGCATCACACGAAACGGTACTCTGTAACAGTTCATATGAGTGAATTGTTCCAGCTGTTCAATCTGCGCGAGCTCGACAAATCTATCCTGAGTTGCTACGTTCTGTAAGTAATTTATTTCTACCTCATCTCGTTCTTCATTGCATGCACTATAACTAACTATATTGTTGCGTACGCTATTATGCAGATTGAAGATTTGGGAATACAAAATAAGAAACATCCATGATGTTGGGTTCATTGACCCACATATCATTAATGGATATGTGTTACAAAATCACCCCGAAGACGTGGAGAAAGACTTGTACAAGTTTCTTACAAAGCATCAACTCAAAAGTCATATTCTATTTTCTTACCATTTTGGGTGAGTGTTTCTCTCTTCTGCCCATTCTCTTTTGTTTACTCCATGCATGGTATATCTAATCGATGAGTTATGCATGACTGTGCATGTAACGTGTCCGCAGGTTCCACTGGATTCTGCTAAAAATTGAACTTCACACCTCCATAGTTTTTATCATGAACTCTATGGATTCAGATTCAAAGCGTTGGGCCGACATGAGAAAAATGTTGCAGAAGTAATTATTTTCAATAATTTGCGCTCTATATCGATCGGTCTCTTGTGTTCATTTCCTAATATCAAGTAGCTAATAACTCTCTTGTTCATTTAATTTTCTTTGCCCTGTAGATTTTGGAGACGGTTCTTAGAAGAAATTGTCGGTGAATTCAAACATCAGCTAGAATTTAGAAACTTTGTTAATGTGGATAAGCAGACACCGGAGACCAATCTATGTGGATACTATGTTTGTGAGAACATCCGGAGAGAAACCTCTGAGAGGAAGGCGTCGGTTAGCGTGCGGAAGGCGACGGATAACTTGCGGAGGAACCTTAGTCCAGAAGCTCGCTTCCGACCAATTCAAGAGGAATTAGCAGGATTTTTCATGAGGCAAGTCATCAGTCCTAAAGGAGAACATTATACGTCCGACGACGATGAAAATTATATGCATCTCCGAGATTGAAACTTGTTCGAAGTTGTGTATGGTCATCCATCTTAATTGTGTATGGAGAGTTGTTCGAAATTGTATATGGTCACCCGAGATTGAATATATATTATATGTTCCTATTGAATTCTTCTTGTTTGAAATTTCATATGCATGTATATAGTAGCGTAGAATATATATATATGTACTGAAACTTCATCAAAATTAAAATAAAAATAAAATAAAATATAAAAGAAATAAAACAAAACAAATTAAAAAGAAACCAGGTGTAGGGGGGCTAAAACCCTAAACCTGCGGAGGAGGCCTTTAGTCCCGGTTAGCCACAAGAACCGGGACTAAAGGTGCTCCGCCCCGACGGACTCCTGGCGCCCACGTGGACGGGCCTTTAGTCCCGGTTCGTAAGAGGCGCGACTAAAGGGGGTGGGGGGGGGGGGGGGGCTTTAGTCGCGCATACTTAGTCCCGGTTGCACGGCCGGGAATAATGGCCTTTGCGAACCGGGACTAAAGGCTTATTTTCTACCGGTGTTAGTCCCCATGTCTGGGTTGCAGCTAGCAGCTTTCACATGCGTATGTCTATCTTGGAGGCGAACGTCTAGGGTCTTCTTTTCAAAAAAAAAAACTTTCATATTAAGGGCCTCTTTTCAATCGAAAATGAACGACTTTTTATAAAACAGTGAAGAATCACAATACGTGTATATTTATGTGTGCTGTTTCACTTTTTTGGATCCAATCCTAATCAGGGGCGGATCTAGCATCCCTCCTGCCCGAGCAACCACCCAGGCTTCGTGATGACGCGCTTGCTTGTATTTGTTACTTTCTACAATGATTTTAGCTGAAAAAAACGAATTTTAAACATGTTTGCCCTGGCTTTGAAAAGTTTCTAGCTCCGCCACTGATCCTAATAACTGTTTCCGTGCATATTTGTATTATGTGGTGTTGAAATTTCTTCATTGCATATGAAAATATTTCTTTGTATTCCCACTGACAAGTGCGTATTCATGGCGACTTTTATTCGCAGGATTTCTATGACAAGGGAAGTAGGGAAGGAAAAAACGAGGAATTGGAATGTTATACGTACCCTTATAAATGTAAGATTGCAAAACACAAATAATTAGCATCAAATAGTGCTCGACACACCACATGAAAAGAAAATAAACAATTCTACCGGGCAGTGGATAGTAAATATTTCCTCTAAAATAGAATGTAAATGAATCCTTAGGAGTTTATATATTCAGTTGCATTACTTAGATGTACAAATACTAAAATAAACATCATATGCATTCTCTGATTTATTACAGGAATTACCCATTTCGTTGCAGCGTTGTCCATTTGGTGTCCTGTGACCAGTGTGTTCTTTCTATCAAGTTGGACTTTTTCGGAACCGAAGACATGCCATACATGCATGTGTTTCGACCACACATTTTCATAGACGAAGGTATCTTGACATGCTATGCAATCTGTAAGGATCAACTTGCACGGTTCGGAACCCCCTAACGTGTTTGCTACCTTGAAGGACAAAAGATATAATCTAATTTACTCATAGCGCGCTAGTATACCAAATCTTAACTGGAATACGTATCCGATGTCAAGATCATCGCGTACGAATTAAAGTAGTTCAGTCGTTTTGTCATCATGCATGCATATGATTATTTTTAGGTCTTTGGCTAGAAGCAGCTACTGGAGTAGCTAAGCTTGTGGTGAGTACTCTAGTCCTCAACAATGAATTAATCCAGCTACAACCATAGGCATGTGCACACATAGATGGATAGAAGTCTCGCGGCTGCCGCGTAATTTTTGACCCGAATTAACCGTGGTCGATCATACTTCGTCCGTACGTGGGAAATATGTGACCACTCCCTCTATAATATTTTTTAGAATATACGTGGCTTGTGCTAAAAACTCCAATTTATAGACATGGTAACCGAACATTTTGTTGATGCCTAGCTTCAGCATGGTTCACCGATCCATAATTAGCTTAGCATGGCACGCGTATACATAGATTCCTTTGGAAGATTGCATAATGCATGGCATCAAGTCTACAAATGTCTCGTACATAAACGAAGGATCTCTAGTGTGTTCTCTACCAGCTTCTACACTCACATGCACGATTGAGTATAAGTTTTGACTTGGAGTCCAGACGAACTCTTGATCACGAACAAAACCTTCGTCTGTGCATTCAAGATATGTGACCACCTGCCTGTAAACATTTTCTGCTTGTAGCAGTAACTTTTTATTAATTTTATAGAACATGCGAACTTGGGGTTAAAGCTCCACATGTTGTAGACGTGGCAACACCAATAACGAACCCTTTGTTCATGGTTCACCAATAATTAGCTTAGCATAGCATGGCACGCCTATGTATAGATTCATTTCTTTAGCAGATTGCAAAATGGCATCAAATCTACTACGTACAGTCTCGTATAAACAAAGAATCTCGTGTGTTCTCTACGAGCTTCTACACACATACAGTTGTTTATGTCACCTCAGCTAGCTAATCCTGTGTGCAAGTTGCATACGTTTGACCTAGGTAGGCACATGCATACCGTGGCACGGACTATGAGGCACGTACTCCTGGAACACCATGATCATTTGCTCGACTCCATGCATATAGTACTCCTGGAACACCATCCATGCAAGTATGGTGAGAGCTAGGCACGCGTGTGTTCCATGTCAAGTGTCGAGCGTATACGGCGTTACGTGGCTGCATGCCCCATGCATGCATGCAATGACACGCTTGCATGGGCCGGCCTTGCCATCCATGCGCCATTGCTAATCTGGTATGGCGGCCTCAGTGACAGTGACAGAAGGCTCGGCAGCTGTCAACCTGCATGCAGGAACCAACATTTCAACTTGCTTCTTGTTTTCATGCATTGGGAAAAAAATAACCGAAGCAAAGAGAGCACTATATTCGTAATTTTGTATGTATTCTTATGTGTAGAAAAAATAAAAGAGAAGTCAGAGATTGTGGCGACCGTTCCCTTACGGTTCCAATGTAGGGCTCCTCTGATTTATAAAGGATAGGAAATACGTAGGAATAAGAATACTATAGGATTGGTATGGCATGTCTAATTGAAACCTATGGGAAGAGAGATTCCTTTGATTATGGTGAAGAAATTTTTCCATGAATTTGGACCTCATGTTATTTTCCTATAGGATTTACACTACAAGCTTCATATGGGAATTATTCCTATAGGATACAATCCTATGAATCAAGCAAGTTATGTAGGAAAATTTCCTATACGAACCAATCCTACAAAATTCCTACGCTATTCCTTTGATTCAAAGGAGCCCGTATTATACGCGGTGTCTTTATTTTACAAATTTCTCATTCGTAATTTAAAAATTGTCCTCTTCCTTTCTTACATCGGTTAATTCCAGGTAGACCTTTAATAGGTACATTGTATCTGTTAGCTCTGGGCAGGTTCATGGCATTTGCATGCATCGTAGAGGTCAATACTCCTACATCATGATTGACTGAAGATTGTCCTTGCCCTTTTGAGCCTTTGAGGGTCATGTAGATATGGTTCATATCATTTGCATGCATCGTACGCATCAATACATCTTTGATTGGGTGAGGATCTTCTTTGACCTTTTGAGCCTTTGAGGGATCATGTTTTGATCCATCGATATATAATATACCTGCAGCTACAGGGCCCCATGCTTGCAACTTGTGCAGCACCGTACATTGGAATAAAAATGTTAGCCTTATCCGAACCAACTAGAAATTCCAACATCCAAACCAAGAATAAATTAAACACTTACATTTTGACCGTCTTTCCTCTCAACCTGTGGTAAAAATTCCTTATATTGTGGTGGATTTTGGCTGTTTTTATGGGTATAGCACATTGTTTGGAATTTTCAGATGAGAATATTTACGTTCTGTGACTCATAGTACACTGTTATAATGACATGTACGATGTTTATTTCTACTTTTATGGGCTATTGCACACAATTTTGAGGTTTCTAAACGATTTTTCACGTTTTGTGACTCCTGGTAAACAATTACAAAGACCTTGTGAAAAATCGATGTGATGAATGATTTGGGTTGTTTTCGTGTGCTAGAAGACCGTGGTTTGGGTTTAGCGGACGATTATCATGTCTGTGACTTCTGGTACACAGTTACACATCGTCAGAATTGATTGTCCTGGCCGATTATAGCCCTTCGAAAAGGCTATAGGCCACCGTTTCTGCCTGGACAATTTTCGTGTTCCATGGCTGTAACATCCCATAATTGTAATGTAAGATAAATACTTCATCATGTCATTTGTGTATTATTTGTAAGCACAAAGAAAAATTTGCAGTTCAAATACAAATAGAATCATTTAAAAAAGGCCTTAAACAATGGCCATTTGAAAATGGCGTTGTAAAATTCCAAATTTTCCAAAACAGAAATTTGTGGAGCTTCTCTACAATATTATAGAACCACATGATTTTCCCAAAAATGACTTCACCAATTTACGTGCCCTAAATGAGTTTTTAAAAGTGTTGTTTTAAAAATTTGTGGAGCTTCTCGATCTACAATATTATAGGGGACAATTTAAAGTTTCATGGACGCTTTTCACGATTCATGACCCTGACCACACGGTGACAATTATTTGTTTAGGCTAATTCTGGCCATATCTATTATTTTTTGCTTTTTGTACACTGCTTTTGGATTTACACATGATTTTCACGTTCTGACTGCCCATATGTAGTTACCCTTTAACGTTGCTAAAATATATTTCAAAAGATCCACTCCGGATTTCTACTTTCGTGGCCTGCTTCGCTTAGTTTCCCTCAATCCCCCCCTATAGCTTACCTCGATTTTTTCCCCTTTGCTCCACATAAGGCACGCAACGACCAAACATGTTGTCTATGTCGGCCAAGCTCGTTACTTTGCTGAGTTCTAATGAGTTGGATCAGGTGGGACCTGACCGGATCTCTTTCACTGCTGAGTTGCACGGGGTGTGATATTTAGTCCCACATTGCTATTTTGCAGTGTACCTTACCGGTTTATAAACCCTAATATGACACTCGTAGTGTAACATCGGGTGTAGAGGGTTGGTTTCCCCCTACATTTGATATTATTTTATTATATGCGGGGCTCTATTTTGCTATTTAATGCATGTGCATGATCGTGGAGCGGAGTCATCGAGGGTGGGATGTTTAGTCCCATCTCGCTTGTTTACAGTTTGTCCGACCAATTTATAAACCCGGATATGGTGTTGTTATTTGACACTATTGTTTTTAGCTACGAACCGGTCTGTCAACATAGCTGATATGTCCAAAATGTATCTACACATTTTTATTATTCCATGCTTGTTTTATACCAAAGTTCTGTGTTTTTATTATAGTTTCATATTATTTTTAGACATTTTTCTGGATTAACCTGTCGACAAGACACCCGACGCCAATCACTTTTTTTCTTATTTTTTTGGCATTTCATAGAATCCCTATAGAAAAAGTCCGAGAAAATCCGGGAGAGGGAAGAATTATTATTTCCTCATCGATAGAAGACCGAGTCCAAAGGGGAGCGAGATGGGGACCACATGGAGGCCAGGCGGGTCTAGGGCGTTGTTCGGCCTAGGCCACGCCCCTAGGTCGCCTAGCCCCACCCTAGGCCACCTCGCGAGACCCCCCCCTTTGCCTATAAATTGCCTCTGACCTACAAACATCGGGCAATGCTTATTTTCCACAAAATCCATACATAGTCGTCGTCATCTCAAAGTTTCTATTTATGCTTCTAAGCCCTGCTCTGGCACCCTGCAAAAGGGGGGAATCCTAATCAGAGGCTTATTCATCGCCATGCTTGATTTCGTAGCCAGGTGTGAGTAGTTCATATTTGGATTACGGTTTCATAGAAATAGCTAGATGGTTGTCTCTTCTCCTTGTGCTACCATGTTTAGATCTTTCGAGGTGCCTAACATGATCAAGAACACCGTTATGTAATTTGCAAGGATCCGATGAATTGTGAAGTTATAATACGATTGTTCATCTTTCTTATATGATCTTGATACTTATTTGTGTTAATATTCTATTGTGTTCTTGTAGGCTCTCCGATGTGTGTGGTTACTTTAGCCAGGTGATCAAATGCATCTCCAAGAGGGAGTTTATTGCTAGATAGTGGGTTCATGACACCTGCGATTCTGGGAACGAGTGGCGGAAATGTCTAATGGTGAGGATATGATGTTGCCACTAAGGCGAATAAACGGTGTTTATGTCTACTTATTGATCATGAATATTTATTACATTATGTGTTATGCTTAATGCATTATTTGGTGCTTTTTCAACTTAATACAACCGCGATGCATGATGGAGAGTTGTCTCAAGGTGGACTATTAGTAAAAGATGCATGCTGGATAGCGTCTATTTTTTTATGTAATGCCTACAATAATAGTGAAATGAAATTTCCCTCATGATCAGTCGATTGCCTAACTATACTTTTTTCACCCAACATGTAATTGATATTTATCGCAGAGACACCACTAGTGAAACTATGGCCGTCGGTCCATTATTTTACATTGGTTACAACCTCATTTACTTAGTTTTAATCATTGATTGCTCGCCGTTACTTTTTGCTTTCATCAATTACAAATACATTATACGTTTAATTCTCTCGTTAATAACAAGACGGGAAGGTTTACAACCGTCCCGAGAGTTGGGGATGGGATAGAGTTTTTATCTTATGTGCAGGTCCAGTCCCGTCAACACGCAAGTGATTTTCTGGCGTCTCGCTGATTCCATTTAAGTTTTATTGGATTGATAAGCTTGGTTTCTAACTGAGGGAAAGTACTGCTACGTTGCATCATATATTTAACTTTGGCTTCCAAATGGGCGTGTGTGATTCGTGCCATCAAGCTAAATTTCGATCGCCGTTGCCGTGGCTTTAAGATTTCCGCTAGGAAAGTTTCACACTTCCACTCTCTCTCTATTTTGTCTTGTTCTTGCTTAGTTAGTTTTCATTTATTATTGTTTTACTTGTTTGCTTTTTCTAAAAATCAAAAACAAAAAAAAACATTATTTCAGCTTATAGTCTATTACTTGTTTTGTTAGCTTGTCCTGTTTTTTATCTTGCTAAGATGAGTTCAGCTAAGAACACTTAGTTATGTGATTTTCCTACCACAATTAATAAATAGTTCATATGCACACCAATTCCTCACCGGCTACTACAGAGAAATCTTATGAACAAAAAACCATTTTGTTAAATCTTGTGAGGATAAAACAATTTTCTAGTATTGGTGAAGATGTTGGCTCTCTATTAAATAACTTCATTGATTTATGTGATATTCAAAAGTATAAATGCATAGAAGATGACATTATAAAACGGAAACTATTTTATTTCTCATAAAGAGGAAGAGCTAAAGAATGGTTAATTTCTTGGCCTAGAAATAATATTGATTCTTGGACTAAATGCAAATATACTATTATTGTAAAATCTTACCTACCTATAGAATTCAGGAATAACATAATGAGTTTTAGACAAATTGATATTTAACATGTTGCTCAAACTTGGGAAAGAATGAAACTATGGTTAAGAATAGTTCCATACACGGATTAACTACGTGGATGGTTGTCCAAATTTTTTATGCAGGATTTAATTATATTCTAAAGAAGACGAACAACTTTTGCAAGAACATATAATGTTAATTTAAAGTTTATATAATCGTCATATTCTCATTATATCTAAACTAATGCCAAAACATATGAAACAGATGAAGAAATCACTTTTTTTTACCGTCAAATTAAAATTGTTAATGTAAATATACCTAAATTATCATAAACAAATGAACATACAAAGTATGCACATCTTAATCATCGAATTGAATGTTTATCAATATTTAATCATTAAATTATCTGAAACACGTTGTCTACCATGAGGTGGGGGTTGTTTGAATTATCGTCCTAACTGATGACCCAATTTTTTCTCGATGGGGGCTTCAGTTAGGTCTCAATACGTGGAACTTATAAATGCGAATTTGAGTTTACTTGGAAAGTAAATTTGGAAGCTTAAAGTGCCACATGAAATTAGAATGTTCGTATGATTCCTACATAGGTGAATAATTAAAAAAACATAACCTGCAAAAAGCAACTACATCGGGAGTAAATTATGTTGTTTTGTGTTGAAGAAACATCTCTACACCTAGTAATGTTATATAAAATGGCGTGCCTAGTCTGCCAAATAATTAACCTAACTTTTAATATACCATCTCCCAGCGTTATAACCGGTATGTTTGAGAATTGCTTGAAAGGGATTAATAAACAACATCCTCTAGTTCTAGTGGGGTTATGAGCTTTGATTTGGGATTAATAGAAATGTCGAAGCGATGTTGTTTTCTCAAGGCTACATACGAGCTCCTTACGTAGTCTTGTCTTCACAATTTGCAAGTTATGGATCTTTTGGACTGTGCAATCATTTGGAGATGGTCATGCGCGCGATATGTTGAATTCGGCGATTGAATACTATAATTATAAATGCATAGGGGTGCAATGTATTTTCTATTTCTGATTGACCTTTGTATCAATCATTAGCAACTTATAGTTAAGCTTTGAATAATTACTTTGTTATAAGTATAGCTGTTTATTTCAATCAATCATTAGCAACTTATAGTTAAGCTTTGAATAATTACTTTGTAATAAGTATAACCGATATGTTTGAGAATTACTTGAAAGGGATTAATAATTACTTTGTAATAATTATTCAGTCCTTTTCCCGCTCAAATACCTTGGACTTCCTCTTTCCACTACCAAATTCCGAGCGATCAGGGACATTTCAATAACGTTCCGGATGGGCTCCAAACCGTCGCTAAGGGCAATTCGCGACGGTTTACGCGACCGAATGAAAATGTTCCTGATCGACTGTCGCGGATGATTCTGCGACGATTAAATGAAAACTAATCCATCGCGAGCTACTGGCCGGCCCAGTACAAGGCCGAAAACAAGGAGCGACGTTTTTTTCGTCACAATGTGTGTACACGTGGCATCGTTTTCCCGTTACCCGTTACTGACGTCACTTCCACCGTTTCTGACGTCATCATCGTCTTGACATTTTAAAAACGTCGCGATTGGAACTACCGTTACATCCGTTAATGACGTCATAATATGTGCGACGTTTATTATCTCGTCGCGGGTACAAGCAATATAAGGTGCCACGTGTCGCTCTCATAATGTTCCACATATATGATTATTCCCGACGAATTTATAACGTTGACCGACGGTGCGACGTTTTAGTTCGTCGTAAGACGTCGCGAATCATGAGCCATCACGTGTACCAACACGGCATGTCCACGTCGAAACGTTTCCGTGACGTGTTTATTTCGTCGCCATTTCCATCCAATAAGGTGCCGCCTCATGGACCTACCATATAGTACCATGTGTCCTCGTATTATTCATAAGCATGGAAAATACTATACTAGTTTTCACAGCAAAGCAAACACAACAAATACATAAATTACGAATAAGGTCACAACATAGCTCGCCAGCAAAGGCAGTCTAATACAGTTCAACAGACAACAAGCGGTTTTACAAATGGTTACTCAGTTCCATATCTCGGATGAAATTGAGCCAACATGCCACCAATAAGGGTTTTGTACATTTCTTGACTCTTCTGCATACCTTTGTGTTCCTCCATCATACGTAGCAATTCTTGTCGATGCTTCATCCTATCTGCATCAGCTTGTTCCTTGGCCTGCTTCAACTGATCAACTACAGACTGCAGGTCCTGCCTCTGTTTTCTCTCAGAATCAAGTTGAAGGTGAAGCTGAGACTTTGTTGCTCTTGCACTGGTTGTGACCCCACCTATGGTATTCAGGAACGAAGACTTTAGACGGTTCTTGGTCAGCACGGCAGCGACAACTTCGGTGGCAGAAAGAGGTTCCTTGACAGTGCCATCTACTGAAGTACATTCTAGCATATGATATTGCATTTCTTCCTATAAAGCATGTAAAACCTTTATATGAAATAGAAGTTGAACTAGGTTGTAAGGAACATTGATATCATGACAAGCTTGTACATAACAAAGATGCAAATAGCAGATGACAAGCAATTGAGCACGCATGATAAGCTTATAAGGAACATAAATGAAAAACATCACATGACAGGCATGTAAGTAAACATGGCTGAAAATAGGAGACGACAAGCATGTACAGAACATAGATGAAAATAGCAGCTCACAAGGATAGATGAACTAGAAGATGAAAAGCAAGAAGTATGTATGTGCATGAACTATGAGATAACAAGCATAGGTGAAATAGCAGGAGTTTGCATCAGAATTCACAAAGGGAAGCATCAGTACATATCTAGAAGAATCTATTGAGGTAATTGTTGATCCCAAAGGTAAACAATATTCTGAGGGACTTACAATTGCTCTTTTCACGGGCAAAGAGAATCCACGTGTCTTGTTGTTGTGCGTAGCTTTGAACAATTCAAAGGCATCTTCCCCCATGTCACAGCAAACCTTGTACCTACGAGAACCTGTGGCGCTATGGAACTGGACGGCCTGTCTGCTTTGCCTGGCTTTCATACAAGCCATCTACATAAACGAAGTATGAACTGATTAGACACTGTCCAGATTATGGAATAGAAACAGTGGCAAGGTAGAGTGAACAAAGACAGTACCTGTTTCCTGACTGTGAACCATTTATCGACTAGCCTGCACCATTCTGCTTCGCTCATGTGCCCAACTACATCAGGAGGTGTTCGTACAACTCTACTCTTGTCTCTAACGTTGTCAAAAAATTCTTGCTTCTGAATATGGCGTCTTTGTCTTTAGAGTTCTTAAGATGCATGAGAAGAGATTGGCGAATAACAAGGTCTCTGGGATTCAGATGAAACTTTGAATGAAACAAAAGAAAGAGCACTTTTCAGTTAACATCAATGGAATGAACTGGAAGGTTGGGTTACAGAACTTACATACACATGGCCGTGGTAGGAGGAAAATATATCTTCCCTTCCCTTGTACTCTTTCCAATGGGGGAAGATAGGGACAGTGTTCTTCACAGCTAATGAACACGCAGTAGCATACATGGCAGCAACCTTTGGGTCCACTGGCCTTGTCTTTCCCAGAGGAATAATAATTCTGATCCTGTTTCCTTTGGACATGTTTCTTCTCCTCCCAGCCGTACCACTCGAAACAATGTCTTCACATGGGTAATCTACAGAAATTGTGGCATTGCTAGAGTTAATATTCTGCATTTTGGACTTCCCTCCACACATGGCCCCTCGTAGAGCATGCAATCTCTGTGATATGTCATCTTGCTCTTCGTTGCAGGCACGTTGCTTCTCGACTTGGAAACCTTACCCCTCGCCTAGGAATGGTGGCAGCTCGCCTTGCACACCTGGCAGCTAACCGTAGGGAGGTACCTGCTCGCATTGGGCGGCTACCTCGTCAGCCTCCTCCTTCTGTTGGGCAGCTTCCAGCTGGCCATGGGCAAGTGCCTGCTCGCCTTGGGCAGCTTCCTGCTGGCCTTGGGGAGCTTCCTCCTCGTCTTGGACCACTGATCGCTTGAGTTCGTCATCTGCATACGGATGGACATGGGCAACTGCATGCTCGTGATGGGCCTTGACGCGCTTGCGTTTACAACCATGTCCACCAGGAGGCATCTTTGTCCTACCAGATGTACTCTTGACTTTAATGTTCCTAAGCTGCACGGTTCATACGTACCAAATCAACTAGGATAGTAGCACAAAATACATGGCAGAACAGTAATTAAGCCAGCAGTTCCACACAACATAAGTACCTTTATTGTTGAGCTATCATGCAAGGCATGCCTTATCTAGATGGTGGACATGGTATAAATGGAAATAAATAGCTTACAATATAAGTCTAGAATTGATGATTTATGCGAATAAATGAAAATAAATAGCGCATACATGTTCTTTACGAATAGCCTTATCTTTCATTGGAATGTGACAACATAGAGTTAGAAAATCTTAGTGATGCAATTTGTTGTTTGACCATATCATATCAGTAATCTAATTTGTGGACCTAAGTATGATAGGATTGCAGGAGAAGTGATCTTAAGCTTTACACAAGCTCGAAAATAAGCAAACTCTGACCAAAGGAACTTGAAGGCTACCAGGCAGGCGAGGTGGCAGATCTTGTGGAAGACCTGGACGGCGAGGTGGCAGATCTTGATGGCGACCTGGGCGGCGAGGTTTCAAATCTGGACGGCGAGGTGGCAGATCTGGATGGCATCCTGGACGGCGAGGTGGAAGCCCGGGAAGGCGAGCTGAGCGGCGGGGTGGACGACCGGGGACGACAAGGTGGAAGCCCGGGAAGGCAACCTGCACGGCGAGGTGGAAGACCGGGGACAGCCAGGTGGAAGCCCGGGAAGGCGAGCTACAACGCGAGGTGGAAGGCCGGGGCGAAGTAGATGGGGTTTACGAGGAAAGGGGGATTTCGGACAAGAAGAGGAGGGGAAATTTCGGCGAGGGGCAGATAAGAGGGAGAGGTTCGAAGTTTAGGGCGGCATAGGCGGCAAAGTTTTTGGTCGATAATTTGGGTGGGCGGCGCGAAATTTTCTGTGCCCGCCAGATTTTGGTACATTGGCTGGAGAACATTTGTGGCCGTTGGATACATGATAGATGGCCTAAAAAGATAACCATTATTGAAATATGTTATTTAAGGATAATGGGAAGACATCTATAAATTACTGACATAAACTATTACTAATAATAAATATATTACCCTACCATTGTCTTGGGTGTTCCTTGATCCTAACCTAACACAACCAAACAATTGGCTCCGCTTTGCAACCCCTTTTCTGGCTCACGCAGAGGGGCCAAAATGTCGGTTCCATCTTTTTTCCAAACGGGGCTATGGTTTCTCCGGAAAGGGGGCTCTGGAACGTCTGAATGCCACCACAACACATGGTATGCCATAACATGCGTGTTAGAGTGTGGCATGGGTCTTGGATCCCCAAGATTCCCTCGCTCTTTGTGCTAGGGTTTCACCGGCGTCGAATTCTCTCTCGCGGGTTCCAGGACTGCTTAATGAGAGCCTGAAACTCCCGGATCTAACGGAACTGGGGGAATCTTGACAAGAGGTGGCCCCTACCATTTGTCTTGGGTATTCCTTGATCCTAACATAACACGACCAAGCAATTGGTTGCACTTTGGTACCCCCTTTTGGCTCACATAGAGGGGCCAGAACGACAGTTCCGTCTTTTTCCCCAGTGGGGCTATGGTTTCTCCGGAGTTGGGGGGGGGGGGCTCCGGATCATCTGAATGCCACCAAATCCCAAGGTATGCCATACCATATGTGTTAGATTGTGGAATATAATGGGTCTTGGATGCCCAAGATTCCCTCGCTCTCTGTGTTAGGGCTTCACCGTCGTCGGATTCTCTCTAGCGGGTTTCAAGACTACTTAGAGCCCGAAACTCCTGGATTTGACGGAACTAGCGGGAATCTTGCCAAGAGATGTGGACCCTAAAATTTTATTTGTTGTTCCTTGGGCCTAACTTAACACAACCAAACAATTGGTTCCACTTTGCTACCCCCTTCCGGCTCACGTAGAGGGGCCAGAACGATTGTTCCGCCTTTTTACCCATCGTGGCTATGGTTTCTCCGGAGGGGGGCTCCGGATCGTATGCATGACACCAAATCCCATCGTATGACATACCATGTGTGTTAGAGTGTGTCATGGTCTTGGATACCCGAGATTACCTCGCTCTCTTTGTTAGGGCTTCACCGGCGTCGGATTCTCTCTAGCGTGTTCCATGACTACTTAGAGCCCGAAACTCCCGGATCTGACGGAACTGGGGGAATATTGCCAAGAGGTGGGCCCTGTCATTTTCTTGGGTGTTCCTTGGGCCTAACCTAACACAACCAAGAAATTGGTTCCACTTTGCTACCCCCTTTTGGCTCATGTTGATGGGGCAGAACGACTATTAATTCCGTCTTTTCACAGCGGGGCTATGGTTTATCCGGAGAGGGGGCTCCGGATCGTTGATGACTCACAAGTGCAGGAGATCAACTGTATTACCTTTCGATAAGTATTTGAGTGTCGAACCCACGAGGAGCTGAAGGTAAGCTATCTATTCTCTAAAGCCCTATAACCCTCTTATATGGTTGTTTATGCAAAGCAATACGTTTGACTAAAAGGAACTAACTAATTAAAGGCAAGTGACGTGGAGTGTGGTTTGTCTAGTAACTAGTGAAGCAAGTTTAAAATGCAAGTAATCCTAAAGCAAGTTTCTAAGCAAGTTTCACAAGTAGCAAGCAGCAAATATCTCAAGTATCTCAAGGGAACAAGTGTTCTAGCAATAGGTGTTTCATTCGTGTGGTTGTCACAATTAGTGAAGCACATGTTTTAGTCTTAGTTGTTTCTTCTAGGAAGGAGCCATGAATAGGTATAGTCAAGTAAATGATCTACAACCCCTTATGATGGATCATGTGGCCAAGTAAATGACTGCACAAGATTGATTAAGACATAAAGTCCCACCATAGCCTTACGTTCTAAGGTCCCCTATATATATGCCCCAATAACTTAACTTTGTGGCTCGGTCTCAAGTTACTGTCACTCCCAAGACACCACCACTCCATTATGCTACCGGTGATCACCTTACATGCATTCCCCAACATATGCGTGCATTCATATATTGTACATACTGACAATCATAGAAGATAACAAACTTGTATGCAACCAATCAACGAACTATTTCACCATTGCCAAGAACAATTCACTACTCAAACATAGACAGGGAGACACAATACATCAAGGGAATATAGTATTGCATCATACATCGTGTTTTCCAAGAGATTACAGTGGAGAGATGGAGTTGATCTTGCTGTAGATGTTGATGATGAACACGCCGGAGGGGGGTGGAGCCCTCCGGGGGTGATCCCGGTGGCGTTTCCCCCCTCCGATCTTCTCCGGCGGCAGCCATCTGTCTCTCTGTTTCGTGGTTTCATCTCTCGGCGCCGCCTTCTCCTCGAAAAGGCCAGGGGACCCTTTATATAGTCGTTTTTAGGTCACGAGACACTCGGGAGAAGAAAGATCGACGACATCGGAGCCACGGGGGCAAAAAGGGGGCCTCTCACACGGCCAAGGAATCTGGCCACGTGGAGGGTCCTATTTGCCACCTGGTTGGCCTTTTGGCCCTCTACTTTGGCCCATGGTCTTCGTCTCGAAAATTCTGAACCGTGCTCTTTGGCCTTGCCCTTTTTGGAGTCCCAAGCTCCCGGAAAGCCTGAAACACTAAAAAGTACGTTTTCTGGAAAAACAGGGTTAGAACCAAAAGAAGGGGGATTCTTTAGAAAATCCCCCAAATCATTATAAAACATGAATATAAGTTGCTAATATGTGGGAAAAACAAGTAATAACATGCAAAGTTCATGTATGCATTTTACATGCATCAACATCCCCAAGCTTAACCCATGCTCGTCCTCGAGTATGAAGGTGATAAAACTAACATGGACTTTGCATATTGAAACAATCATGGGATATCAAGGAGGATTATTTATGCTACATATAATCAAATGATTAATACTAGAAATGAGTAGCAATATACAATTCATGTTGTAAGAAATATCAAATATGCAAGAAAAGATGCTTCATGAAAGTTCACAAAGTGTATAATGAAATAAAAGCACTATGGACCAAATGCATACACAAAATGAAAAACAAAATCCTATATTGGTCAAAGAATAGCATAATGGAAAATAGAAAATATGGTGGACACTTTGGAGAAAATTGAGTAGAGGTAAAACATGATCAAGTCTTATTTAGCCTCTAAATTATTCAACTAAAATTACTAATTGAAATGTCTAGGACTCTCATTGCCCCTTTATCACTAGCATCTTATATGGTGAATGTTGAAGTAATGTGAATGACAAGGTGTTTGAAAGCCTCATGTCCCGTGAGTGTGAAAACCTAATCGATGATTACTCAACTTAAGATTCCTAATAAGCTTTGTACAATCATAATAACTATGAATGACATCATAGAGAACCGCAAAGAGGTACCTCTTGCCCCATGACATGGAAACAAGCCCATGTCACAATGACAAGACAAACAAACGGAGTAGACCCATCATCCTTTTTATTTTCATTCACTATTATGCATAGCTTCTTATTTTATTGTAGGATGTGTTGTAGAGTCACTCAAGCTGTAAGTAAATTTCCACCATGATAAAGCATGGCTTGGGTTAGCGGCCCAATGCGTTTCTCTAGTCATATAGATACTTAGTCATCAAAACTTACTATTCCTCTATTTCATTTCGGCATGGCAGGAGTCCAAAAACAAAACTATATGATATCAACCAAATGTAAATTTTTGTGCAATGTTGAAAGATTTCCGGTGATACACATTTATAGCTAGCTCCCAACCACACACTTGTCAAACGCAAAACTTGTGGCTCCCATTATTGGGTCATGTTTATTAGATGCATAAAAAGTAAAGTGTGCCTTCAAAAGTTCGTGAGAGTCCTATCCCAAGATCAACCCATGACAATTAATAAAGTGAATATCTTAATTTAGAACATAAATAACACAATAACATGGTGAATATACTCGGAATAGCAATGAAGCTAATGGGAAGATATGGTGGACTCACTGGAAATACTTGGCTAAGGAGTTTTGGAAACAAGTTTTTACTTGTTGGAATTTTTAAATTTTTGGCTAGCAAGAGGGAGATAGTTGACCAGCTACTATGCATGCATATGTCCATAGAACTACTCATTTCATGACAAACTAAATAAACCAGCAATTAACATCAAGGACATGAATAAGAGATAGCTCAAGACAACATTATTGCAAATTTCTACACATAAAAAGCCTATAAATCATGCAAACATATGTAGCTCTTCAAATCAACCATGGCATCCCTATTCCAAGTCATAATACTATAATCCAATACATTCCAACCCCAAAATACAGTATCTCAATCTTATATAAAATGATGGGTGTGGTCTTATCAAAACAAAAATAAAAACAAAAACTAGACGCTTCAAGTCTCTACGATAAATGCTTTGCTTAGAAAAACAGAAAGTAGACGTGTGCTAACCAAAAGAGTGTAGCTCCAGTGGGGTGTTCATCACATCCCCAAGCTTATGGCTTTCACCATTCTTGAATGTCTTGAGGCGCAGCTCCTCTATTCTCTGTGAAAAAACTTCACAAAACATGTTTCTCCCATTCTTTTTCTGTGGGGTGAGATTAGCAAGGACAAACAAATCACATGCTTGCTGTGCAAAATTCCAAATCAAATGCTCCAGTAGATGTATGTTCACCCTCTTGCTTTAAAGAATCATGGAAATTCGATTCCCAAGCACAAAGAGTGCATAAAACAAAAGAAGGCAGAATCTGTCCAGAAAAGCAACAGCAGCAAAACGAACGTTTTACCCTAAGCTAGACTTATCAAAAAATTAATCCAATTTTTGTGCTTACAGAGTACGAAAGGTTGCAGAACATACTAAAAAATTAGCTCAATCCGACATACCAATAAAAAACGTAAAATCATGGTGAGCAGGCTCATGCTGAAACAGAAATTTCATGCACTAGGATAGCAACTTATAAGTCCAAATGGGTTTGACTTGACTCTTTATTGAAAACTCCAGAATTAAAACAACAAAAACTAATATCTTGATAAAGCAAGAGGACACTAGGAAAATCCTAACAAAAACAACCGGGTTGCCTCCCGTAAAGCGCTTTCTTTATAGCCATATCGCTAGGCTTTACTTACTTAACACCATGATGGTTGGAGTGAGGTGGCTCGGCATCCCCAAGTTTGGATTCTTGTACTTATTTGATACATGTAGGGTGATCCCAGTGGTACATCCCCAAGCTTGATTGGTTGTCCCACTTGATCTTTGTTCATCTCACTCAACTCTTCCTCCTGAAAACTTCTGCTTACACAAATCTCAACATAAAACTTGATTAGAGGGGTTAGTGCCTCCATAAATAAAATCCACATAGGTACAGCAAAGACACATCATGAGTTGATTCTAAATATTAACTACTGTTACTACAGTTGTGCATTGCTCCTTGATCAAAAGAAAAACACAAAACACAAGTAATGAGAGCAATGCAAAATAAAGACATAATCTGCCAAAAACTGAACAGCCCGTAAAGAGTGAATTTTTAGAGGCACTTAAGTTGCTCAAATCAGAAAACTTAAAAATAATGAAATATGTAGTGATAACTAGATATTGCTGTCGTAAATTACCAGGTCAAAATTACGCTTCTGTGATTTTAAACATTTTTCGCAGTGAAGTTCAGGAATCTGTTTTCTGGACAGCTAATTACTATTGTTTAATCCTATCTCTAATATAAGATTATTCTTGCCATTTAAGATGAGAAATAAGACAGAAATGTGATGTTACAGTAGTGAACTAATATTTTTATTGTTTTTAGCTTTGGAAAAAGTTTTAATGATAGAGACTTTGCAATGGTTTCATTGGCATGAACAACACATGTTCAAGGTCGACCCCAACTTCTCCATTACTCATCATTCTCATTTACTTTCCCAAATTTTTTATAAAATGAAAATCTTAAACTAAATGATACATAACAGTAGGTAAAGGTATTTTACATGTTGTAAAGACATAAATGTGTGCTCAAACCGAATAGGAAATTAAAGCATAAGGAACACACCAAAAAATATTAAACAATTTATTTTTAAGTCTAACCCATTTCGTATGCATTGGCATTTTGTAATGAAACAAATAAAAGAAGCACATAATAGCAACATAGAAAGGTAGATCAAGTGCAACTTCAATACTTTCAGCATAAAGAGGGGAAACTTAATTTTTTTGAAATATGTGTAACCATGTTTCCCTCTCTCATAATAATTTTCAGTAGCATCATGAATAGATTCAACAATATGAATATCACATAAAACATTCTTATCATGAGCCACATGCATAAAAGAATCACTACTCTCCACATAAGTAAAATCATCATTAGTGATAGTGGTAGTTAAACATTCATAATTTTCATTGCAATCATCATATATAGGAGGCATAGTATCATCAAAGTGAATTTCCTCCTCCAAGCTTGGGGAACTAGAAATATCATGCTCATCAAAACCAACTTCCCCAAGCTTAAAACTTTCCATAGAATCAGCAAGTATATCATTTTTATCCTCAATAGTAGGGGGACTAAAAATATCATATTCATCAAGACAAACTTCCCCAAGCTCAAGGTTTTCCTTAGCAGTAAAAGTGTTCAAAGAATTAGTACTACCACAATATGATTGTTGTGCAAATAATTTTTCAATTTCCCCTCAAACACTTCATGTCCTAATTCAAGGTAGATATTATACATTTCTAAAATTGTTTGGTTGTTTTCCATTTTATAATTTTTTGTGTGTTTTAGGTTTATATGTTAGTATGCAATGCAAACAAGAATAAAAGCTTAGCACAACGCTCCCGGCAACGGCGCCAGAAAAGTGCTTGATGACTCCCAAGTGCAGGAGATCAATTCTAGTACCTTTCGATAAGTATTTGAGTGTCGAACCCACGAGGAGTTGAAGGTAAGCTATCTATTCTCTAAAGCCCTATAACCCTCTTATATGGCTGTTTATGCAAAGTAATAAGTTTGACTAAAAGGACCTAACTAATTAAAAGCAAGTGACGTGGAGTGTGGTTTGTCTAGTAACTAGTGAAGCAAGTTTAAAATGCAAGTAATGCTAAAGCAAGTTTCTAAGCAAGTTTCACAAGTAGCAAGCAGCAAATATCTCAAGTATGTCAAGGGAGAAAGTGTTCTAGCAATAGGTGTTTCGTTCGTGTGGTTGTCACAACTAGTGAAGCACATGTTTTAGTCTTAGTTGTTTCTTCTAGGAAGGAGCCATGAATAGGTATAGTCAAGTAAATGATCTACAACCCCTTATGATGGATCATGTGGCCAAGTAAATGACTGCACAAGATTGATTAAGACATAAAGTCCCACCATAGCCTTACGTTCTAAGGTCCCCTATATATATACCCCAATAACTTAACTTTGTGGCTCGGTCTCAGGTTACTGTCACTCCCAAGTCACCACCACTCCATTATGCTACCGGTGATCACCTTACATGCATTCCCCAACATATGCGTGCACTCATATATTGTACATAAAGACAATCATAGAAGATAACAAACTTGTATGCAACCAATCAACGAACTATTTCACCATTGCCAAGAACAATTCACTACTCAAACATAGACGGGGAGACACAATACATCAAGGGAATATAGTATTGCATCATACATCGTGTTTGCCAAGAGATTACAGTGGAGAGATGGAGCTGATCTTGCTGTAGATGTTGATGATGAACACGCCGGAGGGGGGTGGAGCCCTCCGGGGGTGATCTCGGCGGCGTTTCCCTCCTCCGATCTTCTCCGGCGGCAGCCTTCTGTCTCTCTGTTTTGTGGTTTCGTCTCTTGGCGCCGCCTCCTCCTCGAAAAGGTCAGTGGACCCTTTATATAGTCGTTTTTAGGTCACGAGACACTCGGGAGAAGAAAGATCGACGGCATCGGAGCCACGGGGGCAAAAAGGGGGCCTCTCACGCGGCCAAGGAATCTGTCCGCGTGGAGTGTCAATGCAAAGTCATCTGGGAAAATGTATGCCTCCCTATAGCTCTAGGGGGACTGGGAATCCTGCACCTACATAAATTCTCCCGCGCCTTGCGGCTGCGCTGGCTTTGGTCTGAGTGGGCCGCTCCGGACAAATCTTGGGTTGGGCTGGAAACTCCAATCGACTCCTCTGATAGGAAGCTCTTCAATGCGGCCACTAGGGTTACCATTGGTAATTGTATGCAAGCGGGTTTCTGGACTTCCTCTTGGATCAATGGCGCCTCTGCAAAAGCAATCGCCCCCCTCATTTTCAAAGCATCCAAGCGAAAGAAGAGAAAAGTTAAAGATGCTCTTACGGACCTATGTTGGATTACAGACCTTGATGTTGAAGCCTTCACGCCTGAACATATCTCGCAATTTGTCACCCTTTTGGAGCTGTTTCAAGACATCACTCTGGACACAGATGGCCAGGATACCATTGTGTGGACTCTGCATCCTAGTGGTTCATACAATGCGGGCTCTGCTTACAAGGCCCAATTTCTCGGATCCACTACATGCTCCTTCAACAATGTTGTCTGGAAGGTTTGGGCTCCCCTAAATGTCGCTTCTTCGCTTGGCTTGCGGTGCAGAATAGGCTTTGAACTTCGGACCGCCTTACCATCATGGGATGGCCGCACACACCTCTATGTCAGCTTTGCAACTGCCAGGTCAAAACGGGGAGACACATCTTGTTTGAGTGTCGTTACTCCCGGCGTGTCTGGAGGGTTGCAGCCCCTAACTGGTCCAAACGGGGGCTTTGGTCCCGGTTTTTTAGGGCCATTCATCTCGGTTGTGCAACCGGGATGGGGCAGCCGGGACAAATGCCCCACCCCCATTGGTCCCGGTTATGCTAGGACCTGGGATGTAAGTGGTTGACCACGTGGCAGGGTGCGCAGGAACCTGGCCAGGGCCATTCGTCCCGGTTCTTAACACCACCCGGGATGAATGCCTCCTCTGCCGCGGCAGCACTTTCGCCATTTTCTCTGCCGCGGCAGAGTTTTTTTTTGTATTTATTGTTTTCCTTTTTATTTTATGTTTTGCGATCAATTCGATTGTACGATACCCCTCTGACCATACACTGATAAGGAGCCTTAGTGGCCCCTCCCCGGACCTCCCGGATTCCAGGAGAAGAGAGGAGCCCGGTGTCCCTTCCCCGGACCTCCCGGATCCCACGAGAAGATAGGAGCCTCGGCGGCACCTCCCTGGACCTCCCGGATCCCACAAGAAGAGAGGAGCTTCGGTGGACCCTCCCCGGACCTCCCGGATCCCACGAGTGAATAAGTAATACATATATATAGCAAAAGAAGGACCACTTATATTACATAATCAAAGTATATCGAGCATATTACATGACCGATGGAATGAATTACAAAATCAAGTTCATTCCCAAGCAGCATAGTACTCTCCACTTACAATTAGGACCTCTGCATCTAAGAAGCCCGCAATTTCTCCTGAATTGCTCGTATGCGGTCCCTTGGTAGAAGACCGTCCCGGAGCCGTTCGATATAATATAAAGAAGATTGGTCGATATATATTAATGAAACTAAGTAACTAAAATAGATGGTAATAAGAAAAATTCACGACTGACGTACATGAAGTTTGTTGAAATCTGTGCCCTTGGGATAGGTCGTCTGACGAATGAACTCGCAGACGTAGTATCCACACAAGTGATTCCCGTCTCCCTGTTGCAAGCACTTTACGAGAACATGGTTTCAATCAAAATGATAATCAACCAGCCATGATAATGGTATCGAAATTAGAATTAAGGAGATGCGCGGATCTAGATAGTAGTACTTACTTGCACAATTTCAAATATAAGCTCTCATTTCCGTTCACCCATGGCCTTTTTTGTGAACCTCTTCCAAACGCTGCCCGGGAAAGAAAAAGAATAAAAAGAGTTAGTAATTACATGATATCCGAACATGAAACAAAGTAGTCGATATAGTGTCATATATAAAGATTGAAATTACCGCTGGATGATTTCCTGCATGTCCGCCCAGTGCTCTAGGGGTTTATGTTTTGGCTCCATTACCAGTACTTTACCTTTGTCAACTTGGAAGATTAGCAGAATATAGTGGAAGTTGCGCACGCATAACTCATCAATTATACCCTGAACATCGAGTAAGGAAAACAAAATGTGTACAACACAGTAACACTCACCTGAAGTTGTAAGGAAATAGTATTTCTCTTCTGTGTTCTTGAAACCTTATTGCCTTTAGAAGGTTATCTTCTGTATCCTTGGGAGATAGCTCAAGAGTCTTATGATTAACAAAATATGGGTCAATGAACCCAATATCATAGATTTGTCCTCTTTTGCATTCGAGAATCTTCATTCCGCAATTATAATATAATGAGTGTACTATATATATGAATGCAATGGACGAGGTGAGCTAGCTAGAGACTTAATTAGAGAAATAAGTACTTACAAACAATAGGCACTAACGAAAGATTTGTCGAGGGCCTTCTGCTGGAATAACTGAAACTATTCGTCAAATTGAATCAGAACCAGTCCATCTCCATACCCGTAGTGCTCGTCTCTAACTCCGAGCACTATCCAGTCCTGAGATTTTTGAGAGGCTTCCATATACCAATTTTGCACTCTTCACATTTTGGTTGGTAGATTCTTTACCTCCTCGGGTTTGACGAAAGGATTCCCGTGTCGGTATTTGTACGCACATTCAGAAGCGGGGAAGTACTCTACTGTTTGCATAAACTCAGCAATGGAAAACCCGCAGCAGCTGTCCATGGTCCGTACAGTTCTATAAACTCCGGATCAATTTGCTCGTCAGCATTAGTGCTCGGCCCCACCTGGGTATTGGAAATCACTTTGAGCGGGGAGATGGATTGTTTTTTCTGCTCTCCGAGCTAGGCAACTGATTTCCCACTTTTCGCGCTTGCGCTACTACTCTTCGTCGACCGCACCATTTCCTGGTGTGACTTCATAATATAGCGGTCATAGTCAGATGATAGACTCGGCTCGGGTTGATGAAGAGTCTTCACCATTTTCCACGCTCGTTCTACATCATCTTCGGTGTCGGGGAAATCTGCCTTTTTCTGCTCCTTCGGCTTCGATTTCCACACCTCGTATTCGTCCCTTGCGATTTTTTGGGTTTGCTCAGGAGTATAGTCGTAAGGTAACTTGGGTAACTCCTTTGGTACCTTCGGGAGGGGGTGACCGTTGACGTTTGGGTGATCTTTTACGACTCCGCAGAAACTTAGTGGGCGTAAAGGCTGACGCGGCGGCGTAGACGACCGCGCTGGAGACGACATACACGGTGTAGGCGACCGCGATGGAGAGGGCATGCACGACGGAGATGACCGTGCTGGAGACTGTTGCGCTGGAGAATGGTGAGGAGTCGATGGCCTTGCCGTCTGATTTGGAAGCACAATGTGTTCCTTTAGCCATAGAACGGTCAATTTCTTGGCTTCTCCGAGTTCAGTCACCTCTCCGTCTTCACCTTCATGGAATTCAATCTTCACCGCTCGAATCAGTTGTCAACTTCATCGACCCCAACAACAGTGTAGCCCCGTGGAACCGGAAGACTATGGTGAGTTGGTTCGTTGCCAATTGGTAAGACATAGCCGACCGCCGCCTTGATGGTTATATTGACGACCTTCACGTGGAGCTCACAAGTTGTCATCTCCATGATATCATCCACCGGGTGCATCATCACCCTGGAGCTGTGTGGGCGCAATGCTGCTTTTCCGATGAGAATGTGCGGCGCCGGTAGCATCGAGTTCACCTTGTACCATGTGTGGTACGCCGGTAGACACTAGTTGCTGGCTAAGTGTGTTAATTTTCTCATGCTCCTTCATCGCTACGTCCTGCGTCTGCTTTATCTGTTCTTCAAGTTGACGCCTCCAGTTTGCCAGACTAGCTGACTCAGTTGCCTCCGTGTCCTTTTTCCGCTGACGGCTTCTATCAGGATATTTCTTTTTGCTCTCGTCAAACCCAATACTCCACGGAACACCGTCTATTGTGGTTCATGTACACCCTACGTGTTCCGGATTCTTGAGGGCGCGTGTGAGCTCGTCGTTCTCTCTGTTTGGCACGAATCTCCCCTCTTTAGCATCCTTTATTGCGTTTCTAAGATCTTCTATGGGTAGAGGATTCTCTTTATGCCTTAAATTATAGATTGCTTTTCCTTTGGCGTCCAACTTTCCCCCATGCCCGTAGAACCAAGACCTTGTCCGCTCGACCCACAGGAATGGCTCGGGAGTGATCCCCTTCTCAAGCAGGACGTTCTCCCATTTCTCCCACTTGGGCAGGGAGCCCTTGTAGCCAGCTTGCCCCATAATATGGTGATAAACCTTTTTGGCGGCGTTATTCTGATTTGTTGCCGACCTTTTCTTTGCATCCTATGACAGCTTGTACTTCACAAAATCTGCCCATAAGGGTTTTATTTTCTCATACCCTTGAGTGAAATCCGGAGTCTTGCCCTTCTTAATTAAGTCAAGGTTCAATATTTTCTACCTGTTGCTGAATTGCTGGACCATCTTTTTCAGAGTCCACGCCTTGACCTTTTTCACTAACTCAAGTTTCTTTTTATTAGCATCGGCTTCACCATCTACCTTCTCATTCTCATCCGCCTCATTCTCATCCACCTGCGGCGTCGGTAAGGTGAAATTACACGTGATCTTGTTGAAAAGATTATCTTTGGCTAAGTTGCTGACAAATGAAATTCCTTGTCTATGCGGATCTTTTGGCTCATTCCACTCTTGAACAGTGATCGGGATGTGATCCCTAACTAGCACTCAGTATTGCTTTACAAATTTTTGGGCAACATCAGCGGGAAACTCGGGTGCGCCGTCTGCTGCGATCGTTTCGATCCCATATCTTTCTGTATCTTTCAACTTATTTGTTGCGCCTCGTTTAGTCTTTTTTTACGGTTGATATGCTTAAACCGGATGGCTAAAAAAATAAAGAGTGTTAATACATGTATATATAGACAACGGTCGCTTCATTAATTAACATATCTATATGCACCTCGGAGCCGGTGTTTGTAATTTGTATGGCTCCACCGGAGCCGTCGGCTTCTCCGTCATCGGAGCCTTTGGCTTATCCCTCACCGGAGCCTTCGGCTTCTCCCTCAGCAGAGACATCTCTTCGGGTGAGCTCCGGATCTCCCTCATCGGAGTTGTTCATCCACTGGCTCACATCAGTCCCTCCCTCGGTCCCGCGGATTAAACCCACGAGCAAGTTTTCCGCCACTTCGTCTCTTGTCTCCATACTTTTGTGCGAATACACAAAATTCCCTAAGTCAAAATTTGATGCTACACTAAATATAATTCCCTAAGTCAAAATTTGATTCTGCACAAAATTCCCTAAGTCAAATAATTACCAAAATTTTTACACTAAGTATAATTTGATTCCACACTAAGTCAAAATACTACTAAAAAATAATAATTCTTAATTGAAATTCCCTAAGTCCAATACACTAAGTCAAATTTCTAAAAATTCTTATTTTTTTACACTTAGACAAATTAATAAAAATTCTAATATTTTACACTAAGTTAAATTACTAAAAAAATATAGTAGTGGTACTAAAATTCCCTAAGTCAAAAACATAAAAAATACCAAAAGTTTTACACTAAGTATAATTTGATTCCACACTAAGTCAAAATAATACAAAAATAATAATTCTTAAGTGAAATTCCCTAAGTCAAATACACTAAGTCAAATTTCTAAAATTTCTTATTTTTTTACACTTAGACAAATTACTGAAAATTCTAATATTTACACTAAGTCAAATTACACTCAGTTAAATAATTAAAAAATAAAGTAGTGGTACTAAAATTGCCTAAGTTAAATACACTAAAAATTACCAAAAGTTCTACACTAAGTAAAAATTGATTCTACACTAAGTCATATTACTAAAAAAAAATCTTAAGTTAAATGCCTAAGTCAAATTTCTAAAAAAAATAAGTAAAATCCCTAAGTCAAATTTCTAAAAATTCTTAAGTGAAATCCCTAAGTCAAAAATTTCTAAAAATTCATAAGTAAAATCCCTAAGACAAAAATTTCTAAAAATTCTTAAGTAAAACCCCTAAGTCAAAATTTTCTAATTAAAAATTTCTACACTAATGTTTATAACACTAAATCGAAAATTTCTAATATTTCTAACACTAAAATTCTAACACAAAAATTTCTAATGTTCATAACAAAAAAATTCTAATTTTTGTAATTCTAATTTTTCTAAGTCTAATTTTCTAACACTAAAATTCCTAAGTCTAATTTTTCTAACACTACTGTTTGTAAGTAATATTTCTAACTAATATATCATACATTTATAGTATTTGTAACAATTCTAAAAATTCTAGTATTTCTAACATTTCTAATAATTCCTAACTAATGATTCTAACATTTCTAACAGTAGTAAAAAAGTAAAAACAAAACAGTAAGTAAAAAAGAAAAAAAATGCCCTCTCTAGGTTTCTCTTACAGAGGAGACAGAGAAGGGCGATGGAGGCAGTGGCCACCTCCATGAGCTCGGGCGCACGGAGGAGGGAGTGGCCTCGCGACGGGGGGCGGCGCGCAGGAGGGCAGTGGCGCCAGAACAGAGGGCGGCGCGCAGGAGGGCAGTGGCGACGGCGTGCTCGGGCGCGCTCCACCACGGGCGCTCCTCCATGGGCGCGGGGAGGCGACGGCGACGACGATTCTCCACGGCAAGACGGCGCGGGCGACAGAGCAGCAGCCTAGCGGCGTCGTCCTTATTTTCCTTCCGCACGAGATTTATTTTGGGGAGGAAGAAGGCGTGGCTTATATAGGACGGGGCATCCGTCCCGGTTGGTAGCAACAACCGGGATGAAAGGGTCATGCGTCCTGGTTGTTGCTACCAACCGGGATGGATGCTCCACCCTTTTTTTCACAGCGGGCGGATGGGGTCACGTGGAGCGCGCGCGTTGGGGGGCCATCCGTCCCGGTTTTTTGCAAAAACCGGGACTAATGCCTTATTTTTAATTGTTTTTAAGTTGGAAATTTGTTCCTACATTCTGTTTTTCCAAAACTCCTATAAAATATTAAATAACAATCAGAAAATTATAAACTAACTGGATATATTAATTTCCAATATATTTGGTGAAGTTTAAAATTTTGAATTATTTGCATTTTGAATTAATTAATTTAAGAAATGGGGAAAATATCAAATAATTCAATAAATTCTGAAAATTGTAAGTTATGTATAAAAATTATCAGAAAGATAAATTCAACTCACTTATGATGTTTTAAAACTCAATTGGGTGACTGATAAGGTGGTTTCCATGTTTTGTTTTAAAACTCATTTGGGCGACTTACATATTTTGTTTTCGATTATTTCCTTTTTGTTTTCTCTTGTTTCCTTAATGGTTTCTATTGTTTTCCTTTATGTTTTCTATTGTTTTATTTTATTTTCTCTTGTTTCCTTTTTGTTTTCTCTTGTTTTATTTTGTTTTCAATTGTTTCCTTTATGTTTTTATTGTTTTCCTTTATGTTTTCTATTGTTTTCTATTGTTTTCCTTTATGTTTTCTATTATTTTGTTTTGTTTTCTCTTGTTACCTTTTTTGTTTTTTCTTGTTTTATTTTGTTTTGTATTGTTTCCTTTATGTTTTATATTGTTTTCCTTTATGTTTTCTATTGTTTTATCTTGTTTCCTTTTTGTGTTCTCTTCTTTTATTTTGTTTTCTATTGTTTCCTTTATGTTTTCTATTGTTTTCCTTTATATTTTCTATTGTTTTCCTTTATGTTTTCTATTTTTTCCTTTATGTTTTCTATTATTTTATTTTGTTTTCCACTATATCCTTTATGTTTCAAATAATAACTCCCCAAATTTCAAATACAGAACAAGGTACATTAAATTTATAATAAGTTCACATCAGACCAGTTGATCCATGCATATACATAGTTTCGTCGCATACAAGGTAGACAGATATACGTAGTATCAAACCTTTTGTCAAACCTTCAAGGGGGGATGTAGAACAAAACAATCGGTATCGCTATCATACTCCCCGACCGTGGCTCTTGAGTGCATATATTCATATCAAAAGAACGGTCAGACGTATGATGGCGAATCCGGATGATTTGTATTAGGTCGATGAACTAAATGATGTATCAAACTTTTTGTCAAACCTTAAAGGGGGGATGTAGATCAAAAAAATCGGTATCGCCAGCATACAGCCCCACCGTGGCTACTGAGTGCATATATACAAACCAAATGCACGGTAGGACGTATGCTAGCGAATCCGGATGATTTGTATTTGGCCGATGAACTGACTGATGTATGAAGGTGGGCTATATATAGGGTCCTCTGGCTCACGAAGTATTGTGCTAGGGTTTCGATCCAACGGTTAAGAAACACCCCAGATCCAACGGCTCACAACCGCTCGAAATAAACACACCGTACCCCTGATCGAACGGCTGACGACAGCTCGAAAGAAACACACCCATGATCCAACGACTCACAAGCGCTTGAAAGAAACACACGATCCGTGTGATTCTTTCTGATTGGTCCCAACGAAACCCTAACCATTTAGTCTCGGTTGGTAAAACAGGCCAAGACTAAAGGGATGATCTGTTTCCCAACGAAACCCGAACCATTTCGTCCCGGTTGGTAAAACAGGCCAGGACTAAGGGTCTGTTTCTTCTCACTATATATATGTATGCATTGCCACCATTGGCATAAACACATATAAACTCACCACTCTCTCATGGCTTCTACCGTACCCACTCTAACCTTCCTCCAGGAGGAGGCACTTTCCGCATCGAACTACCCCTGCCCGCCCGGCTACAGCGTTCCCGCTGGTTGGATGCTAAGCGCCGGAGGAGTGCTGGTCCCTCCTATTCCTCAAGGTGTGGCGCGTTGGGCGGCCATCACGAACCACTACTACCACGAGCTCACGCCGGGGCAGTGGAGGAATCCCAGTTGGAATCTCGACTACCGCCCTTCTTGGGATGCCTTCTTCATTAATCGGCGTGAGAGTGCGCTCGCTAGGTACGATTAGAACGGCCCGCCTCCTTCGAACTTCAACGAGGCCGGTCGTCAGCTGTGGTAGGGTTGCGGACAGACTCTTCAGAGCGTTATGAACTACATCAAAGCCGACGATAACCCCCTCCTGCGCTACCCTCACGCACAGTCCTAGCGTCGTGATCCTCCGAGGGAGTCCAGAGCACCGTCCGACGATAGTGACGACGACGGCGGCGACTACGAATCGGAGTACTATAGGCCTAGGCAGGAGTATGACTAGCAGATCAGATCCAGTCTTGTCATTATGTACTGCATTGCTTATCTAGATCTAGGTAGTTGAGTACCTAAAAATGATTTTTTTCCAAAATTCAGGAGCAAATTACGAGGCACCTATAGTTCAAATCTGTCCCGTTTCCAGCTGAATCTGCAGAAACTTGTGATTTTCAAAAGAGGTGCATGGAAATCTTTTCTTAGACAAAAAATTGTTTATTTGTGCATATCACATGTCCTAGCATGTTCAAAAAATTAATCCCCCAAGTTTTGCAACATGTCTGTGGTAGGTCCTTCACAAAAAAACCCATTTCTGACACTCCGAAAATGGAAAATGTATTTTTATTTAGGTAAAAAAAAACTTCCTTCGTCAATATTTTCCGTGCTTCCAAGATGCATGTTTGTGTGCAATATGGGCTCATTATAACAAACTATGCCATGTGTTTGGCCATAACACCCGTCGTTTCAACCGAAACCCTAGAATGTTAGGAGGAGATAGCAAGATTTTGTGAACACTTTTTCAACAGAACCGTCGTATTCCAAGTTTATTATTTTTTGTGGATACTAGGACATATGTAATCACACCACACGAAGGTCTCGCGTTATTTAGGTTTTTTTTGAATTTTCTAGAATTTTCTCAGCCTGTTTTACGAGAAAGTCAAGACGGAGGGCATGACCGTTCGTACCTAGGGGTTGTATATTCAGCAACTCACCGTGGATCTCTATTGAAATAGGTAGTTGAGTACCTAAAAAAGTTTTTTTTCCAAAATTCAGGAGCAAATTACGAGGCACCTGTAGTTCAAATTTGTCCTGATTCCAGCTGAATCAGCAGAAACTTGTGATTTTCAAAAGAGGTGCATGGAAATATTTTCTTAGACAATGTTTATTTGTGCATACCACATGTCCTAGCATGTTCAAAAAATTAAGCTCCCAAGTTTTGCAACATGTCTGTGGTACGTCCTTCACAAAAAATACATTTCTGACACTCCGAAAATGGAAAATGGTTTTTTTATTCAGGTAAAAAATAATTTCCTTCGTCAACATTGTATGTGCTTCCAACATGCATGTTTGTGTGCAATATGGGCTCGTATAACAGATTATTCCATGTGTTTGGCCATAACACCCGTCATTTCAACCGAAACCCTAGAATGTTGGGAGGAGATAGCAAGTTTTTGTGAACACTTTTTCAACAGAACCGTCGTATTCCAAATTTCTTATTTTTGGTGGATACTCGGACATATGTAATGACACCACGCGAAGGTCTCGCGTTATTTGGGGTTTTTGTTTGAATTTTCTGGAATTTTCTCAGCCCATTTTACGAGAAAGTCAAGACGGAGGGCATGACCGTTCGTACCTAGGGATTGTATATTCAGAAACTCAATGTGGATCTCTATTGAAATAGGTAGTTGAGTACCTAAAAATTATTTTTGCCAAAATTCAGGAGCAAATTACGAGGCACCTGTAGTTCAAATTTTTCCCGTTTCCAGCTGAATCTGCATAAACTTGTGATTTTCAAAAGAGGTGCATGGAAATCTTTTCTTAGACAACAAATTGTTTATTTGTGCATATCACATGTCCTAGCATGTTCAAAAAATTAAGCCCCCAAGTTTTGCAACATGTCTGTGGTAGGTCCTTCACAAAAAAAATCATTTCTGACACTCCGAAAATGGAAAATGGTTTTTTTATTGATTCCAAGATGCATGTTTGTGTGCAATATGGGCTCATTATAACAAACTATGCCATGTGTTTGGCCATAACACCCGTCGTTTCAACCGAAACCCTAGAATGTTAGGAGGAGATAGCAAGTTTTTGTGAACACTTTTTCAACAGAACCGTCGTATTCCAAGTTTATTATTTTTGGTGTTTACTAGGACATATGTAAAGACATATGTAATGATACAGAACTATGACATGTATTCCACGTTTATTATTACACATCACCAACAACATCCCTATTTAGTCTTCTGAATTTTCTTCGTGTAGAGATGGTCCATGAAACCTATGTCCCTTGCTTATGATAGCTTCAGCCGTAACCATGGAGCATCTTCATTATTTAACGGGATGGCTGGGTCAGCTTTCACTGTGAAGGGTGGAATTTCAACAAACTTATTATTATCTTCTGACATGTCTGTCTTGTCCTTGATTCCCACGATGTTTCTTTTCCCTGAAAGAACTATGTGACGCTTCGGCTCATCGTATGATGTATTTGTTTGCTTATTTTCCTTTTTTCAGTCTGGAGGACATGTCCTTCACATAGAAGACCTGAGCCACATCATTGGCTAGGACGACTGGTTCGTCATTGTAACCAATATTGTTGAGATCCACTGTTGTCATTCCGTAAAGCGGGTCTACCTTTACCCCTTCTCCATTTAGGTTGACCCATTTGCAATTGAACAAAGGGACCTTAAAAGAAGGTCCATAGTCAAGTTCCCATATCTCCTCTATGTAACCATAGTATGTGTCATTTTTTCCATTCTCGTTTGTTGTATCAAAGCGGACACCACTGTTTTGGTTGGTTCTCTTCTTATCTTGGGCGATCGTGTAAAATGTATTCCCATTTATTGCGTACCCTTGAAAACTCCCAATAGTCGAAGATGGTGACCCGGCCAACATGTACAACTGATCTTCAACAGTGGTGTCATTTATAAGATGTGTTTGCAACCAACTTCCGAAATTCTCCATGTGTTTGCGTTTAATCCATGAGTCATCCTTCCCCGGGTTTGTGGAGCGTACAATATTCTTGTGTTCCTCGAGATACGGAGCCACGAAGGTGGAATTTTGTAGAACTGTGTAGTGTGCTTTAGTGAAAGAATTCCCGTCCCTGGGTATCATTGTTTTCTTTCCCAGCATTCCTTTTCCCCTTAGTCTCCCCTCTTGCCACGATTCAGGAACACCAATCGTCTTAAGGTCAGGAATAAAGTCAACACAGAACCCAATGACCTACTCTGTTCCATAGCCCTTCGAGATGCTTCCTTCTGGCCTAGCACGGTTATGAACATATTTGTTCCAAATTCCCATGAACCTCTCAAAGGGGAACATATTGTGTAGAAATACCGGACCGAGAATATGAATCTCTTCACATAGGTGAACCATGAGATGAGTCATACTGTTGAAGAAGGATGGTGGGAACACCAACTCAAAACTAACAAGACACTGGACCACATCCCTCTGTAATCTTGCCAGAATTTCTGGATCGATTACCTTCTGAGATATTGCGTTGAGGAATGCACATAGCTTCACAATGGGTACTCGAACATTTTCCGGTAGAAGCCCCCTCAATGCAATCGGAAGCAACTGCGTCATAATCACGTGGCACTCATGAGACTTCAGGTTTTGGAATTTTTTCTTTGCCGTGTTTATTAACCCCTTTATATTCGACGAGAAGCCAGATGGCACCTTGATACTGTAAAGGACTTCAAAAAATATTTCCTTCTCTGCTTTGGTAAGAGTGTAGCTGCTTAAGTAATGGCGCCCTATATCCGTGTGCTTGTTGCTTGGGTCTTTCATACGTTGCTGGTCCTCCCGTCCTTCTTACGTATCTTTTGACTTCCCATACTCGCCCAGGAAGCATAGCAGGTTGACGCAGAGATTCTTTGTCACGTGCACCACGTCGATTGAAGAGCGGACCTCTAGAACTTTCCAATAGGGTAGCTCCCGAAATATAGATTTCTTCTTCCACATGGGTGCGCGCTTATCATGGCCGTTCGGAACAGGTTGGCTACCATCACCCTTCCCAAAGATTACTTTTAGGTTCTTGACCATATCAAATACATCATTACCACTATGGAGGTCAGGCTTCTTCCGGGTATTTTCCTCACCTCTGAAATGCTTCCCTCCTTTCTTTCTTACGGGATGCTTGATCGGAAGAAATCTACGATGCCCCAGGTATACAACCTTCTTACATTTATCCAAATAAACAGTGTCAGTCTTATCTAAATAGTGTGTGCATGCATTGCATACCTTGTTTGTATGTCCGGAAATGTTACTAAGAGCAGGCCAATCATTGATGGTTACGAAAAGCAACGCCCGTAGGTCAAATGGCTTTTGTTCGTTCTCATCCCACACACGTACACCCGGTTTGCCCCACAATTGTAAGAGTTCTTCCACTAATGGCCTTAGATACACATCAATGTCGTTGCGAGGTTGCCTCGGGCCTTGGATGAGCACTGGCATCATAATGAACTTGCGCTTCATGCACAACCAAGGAGGAAGGTTGTAGATACATAGAGTCACGGGCCAGGTGCTATGACTGGAGCTCTGCTCCCCAAAAGGATTAAAGACATCTGTACTTGGACCAAACCATAAGTATCTTGCCTCTCCTGTAAAGTCCGGGAAGTCTCTTGATCTTTCTCCACTGCGATCCATCGGCGGGGTGTCTCAACTTTCCGTCTTTCTTACGGTCTTGTTTGTGCTATCGCAACAACCTAGCATGCTCTTTGTTTCTAAACAGACGTTTCAACCGTCGTATATAGGAGCATACCACATCACCTTTGCAGGAACACTCTTACGGGGGGCTCACCGTCAACATCACCAGGGTCATCTGGTCTGATCTTATACCGCAGTGCAGTGCATACCGGATATTCATTCAAATTCTCGTACTTCTCACCGCGGTAGAGGATGCATTCATTAATGCATGCATGTATTTTCTGCACATCTAATCCTAGAGGGTAGAGAGCTTTCTTTGCTTCGTACGTACCCTCAGGCAATTCGTTATCCTTTGGAAGCTTTGGCTTCATTAGTTGAAGTAAAGTCTCAAATGCCTTGTCAATCACACCGTTCTGTGCCTTCCATTTCAGCAACTCAAGTGTGGTACCGCGCTTTGTGTTGCCATCTTCGCAATTTGGGTACAACAACTTTTTGTGATCCTGTAACATGTTGTCCAGCTTCAACTTGTCCAATTCACTTTCACAGTCTTCCCTTGCATCAGCAATAACTCGGCCAAGATCATCATCGGGCTCTTCTGATGCCCGTTCTTGATCACCTTCTTCTTCTGCATTGTCTTCCATTGCAGTATCACCGTATTCAGGGAACAAAGGATCATCTTCTTCTTCTTCATTGTCTTCCATCACAACCCCTCTTTCTCCAAGCTTGGTCCAGCAATTATAGCTGGCATGAAACCTCTCCGAAGTAGGTGGACGTGAAGGACTCTCGAAGAAGAGTGCTGCCTGACATTCCGACAACCAACACATGGGCAACACATAAAGCCATTATCTTTGTTCGCCTTAGTTATAGTGAGAAATTCATTCAGGCCTGCCATATACTCGGAAGTGCGTCGGTCACCATACATCCATCGCTGTCGTGCATCCATCTGCATCGTATAATTAAGTTTATCAAAAAACGTTACAATAACATCTTCAATAGAGAAATGACCACAGTACATCGACTAATATTACTTTTTTATGTATCAATTACAGATGAAAAAGATAAGTTTGCTAACCTCGGTCGAAGATACCATTTTCTGTCAGCTTATTTGTGGCTCGGGTATTTCGTCGAACACCTCGTGTGCATAGTAAAAGAACACATACTAGCACCCACCTCTCTCACTCCTCCAAGAAAAAAAACAGAGGGAAGGGAGGACTGGGAGGCAGTATATGTAGGGCAAGGGGGCCATTCGTCCCGGTTTGTGGCATGAATCGGGACCAATGTCCTTGCGCGTGCCACGTGGCGTGTGGCGAGGCATTGGTCCTGGTTCAGACCACCAAACCGGGACGAATGCCGGCTAACGAACCGGGACCAATGTCCTCAGGCGAATTCTGCTGCCCCGGGCGCACAAACCGGGACCAATGCATAGCATTTGTCCCGGATTTTAATGCAACCGGGATGAATGACATTTTGGGCACTGAACGAAAGGTCATGTTTCTACTAGTGTCTTGGCTCTCTTGCCACTCCCTTATGTGGGATCTGGGATCGGGTCGCCCCACTGTCTTGCAATACTGGCACTCCATTGCCGCAACTCTCTCTAACAGCCCCAAAGGTCTTAAGACAGCGATCACCCTTATCACTTCGGAAATTTGGAAGGAGCGCAACGCCAGGGTCTTCAACAACGTCGCCACAAGACCCCCGTATGCTCCTGAGAAGATTAAAGGCGAGAGTAGGAACTGGATTTTTGGCGGGAGCAAAACACCTAGCGGAACTAGTGCTCTGATCGCGCGGGTTCAATTTTTTCTTTTCCTCATGGCTTAGGCCAAACCATGTTTTATCATTCTATATCAATATAAGAAGGCAAATCTTTTGGGCGCTTCAAAACATAAAAGAGAAGAAGAAGAGTTGGATACCTGGATTTCCAAGGTTTGGTGTTTATATGTGTACTTGAGAAGGTTGTGGATGCATTGGTGTTCTGTTGTGTGCTTGGCTTAAGCCTGCTGCACTTACAGCACTTTCAGTAGATCACACCTATGCTACCTCACGTTAATTGCTTGAAGCTCATGCCTTCTGGCAATTTTAACAAGTTTAACCCTTTTGCTAAAATTTAACTCGAAATGAGCTATATTCAATTTTTTAGCCAGATCTAGCCCTTTTTAGTACCGCTCAACATTTTAACAGCATAGTTAGTCATGATACCGCCACTACCATCTTAACGGTAACACGACTAAGCCTACCGCCCTGGCGGTAACACATATAAGGCTACCGCCGGAACCTCTGACGGTACCATGTACAGGTCTACCGCCGGAAGGTTTGGAGGTAGCCAAATGGGCTAAATACGATAATTTTTGTGAAAATAGTTCATTTGTGGCTGAAGTTTGAGAGGAAGGCCAGATTCGTCAAAATTGCCATGCCTTCTCCACATCTTTTTCATGTCTCCATCATTGCCGCGCGCGACATTCTGTAGTAGGGTTGTGCGATGAATTGATGTGACTGTTCTCCTTGAACACGCTATCACATTCTGGCTGGTTAACTATATGTCAATAACTTATCAGTTTATATATACTAGTACTGGCTAGAGGTTCCAAAATAGCGGGAGACAACTCAATTGACAATTCCAGGATATCATGCTGCGTACATCATCATTGCGAATCATGAACTAAATGACGCATTCCGTGATGCCATTTCCGGCCTTGAGAGAGACTTATATATATTGTACTTCCAATGTAGTAGGGCACTCTATTTGTTTGGTATCAACACGTATGAGGTGTTGGTGCACACACGTACGGTGTTAATTTGCACGTTGATCGAGAAAGAGTGTTTGCTTCTAGGCAATCTTACATGATCTGTCTATTTTATAGTTTGTCGGTAGATTGCTTGCTGACTTGCTCCTAGTTAACGGGAGAGCGATGCCCATTCCTCCCCCCAAGCGTCGTAGGGCTTCTAGGCGCCGCGGCGAGCAGACACTGCAAATTGCAACTTTGAGTAAAGATATGAATAAATATATGACGACATAGGGTTTGCTTCGTGATGGTATATAATTTTTTTGTCAAGGTTACACTATACAGTTTAACCAAGTATGTAGAAAAAAAGTATATAGAAAAATATCAGCATGTGTAATACCAAATGCATATAGTATACAATATATTTAATGATGGTTTTATAATAATTTTATACGATATTATTGCCGCTAATTTTTTTTAATATTTGGTGAAAATTTAGAATACTTGACATTTCACCAAAAAATTTATTGTCCGTATAAGTCTCAGTCCATTGATATTTTCTAAAATCTAGTAAGTCAACCGAGAAAAAGTGCAACTGCAATGAAAGGCGCAACTCGTTTCAGTTGGACTTTTCTACCACCTAGTTGTATTTTTCTATCTTTGTTGCATTTTGCTCAGAAAAGTGCAATTGTATACGGTTGAACATTTCTCTTAACTTGGGATACACCTTTTTTGGGGGTTACTGAGACTTAGGAAAATCTCGGTCGGCTGAGATTTAACAATAATCTAAAAATATGTGCAATATATTTTACGAAGGAGCGAGTATATAATTATGTTGCATCTTTATATAACATGTGCTACCTTCTCCTTTATCTACCTACGCATCTGCTGACCTGCAGAATCCACTGCCACTGACACCTTAACTTCAAACGTACGTACGTGGTAGTGGTACAACACTAGGAAGCTCCCAAGTGTCCAGTCCCTACGCCTTTTTTAATCAACAAATTAGACGCCTCACTTGCCTAGATTAGTTAATTCATTATATGTGAGCTTAGTTATAATCAAGTAAAGTACATCGATCCAGCGCAGTAGCTACCTTGATAGCTTATCATCGTCGAGTTTGATGGATTGAGTCACTGAAATTCCGGGATACTTTATGAATCTCAAGGAAACTATACAAGTTAGAGAACCTAAAACCACATCCTTGAGTGTGACACGTACCCATGCCATGCATATATATTTGCTTGTCCTCAATTGTCGCAAAAGAAAATTATATGTGGTGGGGGAGCGGAGGTAGGGAAAAGCTCGGGTCTCCCGTCGCCTGCCACCCCGGCGGCGACGACCACCACCCTCGCGCCGGTTGCCCCTCCGGCGCCGGCGGCCACCTTCCTTCCGTCCTTCCTCGGCTGGTGATGGGGTCCCCGTCGAGCGGCTCGCGGCGCTGGGAGACTACTCTGACGACGAAGACGCGGACTCGTACCGGTCCTTCAGCGATGTGCTCAGGAGCGGCACGCCACCAGAGCTGTCACGCTAGGCCTCGCCGGCGCCGGCCTCGACAAGGGCGGCCACGCCTCCGCCCCGTCCGGAGCGCGCTTTGGCGCGTGGGGGTGCGCCTCCCGCAGCGCAGGCGGGACCGTCTCGTGGCGCTCGCTCCCCTCCTCCGGCTCCGCGTCCGTGGGCTCGCGGCGGTGGAGGTCGCAAGAGAGGACAACAGCTCCCGGCGGTGCACATCCGCGACGACCTCCCGCGCGACCTCGCCGGCTGCTGCTTCAATTGCACCGAGCCGGGGCACATCTCGAGGGGCTGCACCGGCGACACCGTGTGCCTCAAGTGCAAGCTGAAGGGCCATCACGCGAAAGACTGCAAGAAGGGCGGGGAGCCGCCGGTCGATCTGCGGGTTCAGCTCGGGCGGAGGAACGTGGATGGTCCCCGGACCGTGGATGTCGGGGGGTTACCCCCGAGTAGGGTAAAGGCAAGTGCTAAAGGCAAGATCAGAAGGGGTGTTTGGCCGAGTAGCCGGCTACCTGGTACTCGCTACCCGGTCGACTGCTACCTGGTCTCACACCTAGACAGCCAGAAGAATGAATCAAGAGAGTTGTGCTCCTCCGAACAGAAGAGCTGGACCGAGTAGAAATGGCGGGAACCTACTCGGGCCAGAAGTCAAAGGAGCCGTTCTGACACCGAATCCCGCGTATCCCGGGTCCGTACTTGGGACTGTTCACAACACTGTTCATCTGGGGACGACGTGCCTGACAGCGACAGTGTGTCAGCAGAGCGTCGCAGGATAGGGGGGACCTACTCTGTGTTCGCACAGTGATAACAAACTGGTTACTTGGTTTTGCCCAACGACTTTCCGCATCAGGACAAGCTTAGAAGCCAAAGCTGTCAGCGGGAACTCGGAAGAAGGACGGTGTGCACACAATGTCGACACTTGTTTGTATTTGGCTGTATCCGGCTGGGCACCGAGTATATAAGGTGCCCCGCCGCCTCCTGCGCGAGGGACGATGCTTGGGCTGGATCCTACGTAGAGATTCTTGACCTAGTTCTACCCGGAGAGAAGAGTGGCTACTCGGTAGCAAGAACCTTTGTACTGTGGCTACTCGGTGAGACATCAGAATACATAGAGAAAGGCAGGAGTAGGGGTTTTACCTCCTCACGAGGGCCCTGAACCTGGGTAGATCGTGCTGTTTGCAGTGCTAGTTTCATCCTTCACGCGTCTACTCGTCGCGTGATCCCTCCCCGAGCGCCTCCAGCGTCCTTCGTCCCCACATCTTTAGCCATCCTATGGCATCTGCCGTGACACCACCACGACAGTTGGCGCCCACCGTGGGGCAACCAGCGGCGCTGGCTGGAGTTTCCGTTCGGACGGGATCGATTTCTGCTACCGGAGAGCGCGTGGTCTGTGGCCTTGTCCACATATTCGGCTCCTTCGACTTCGTCACCGACAACGCCGGCGATTTCGGCGGCAGGGGCATGCCGGAGGGCGGCACGGTGCTTTCTTTCGGCGCGCACCTCCTCTACGTCGCCACCGTCGTCGACCGCGAGTACCCCGAGCTGGTGCATGACGCGGAGGATCCACCTGCCGTTATCGCCGCGCGCGGGAGGCCGCTGGGCCGTTCCGCGGACGTTGCGGAGGTGATGGTAGCTGGCCTGGCTGCGGACGCCGGGAAGGGCGCAGCTGCTACCGCTGCGGCTGTCGTCGAGGATCTCGCTGGCTCTAGTGCTGGCGGGAAGACGCACAAGCCTTACGAGAAGGAGTGCAACCTTCCACTCTCCACTACTCCGATGATCCCTGCGTCTGCTGCGCGGACGGGTATGCCGCCTCCCACTGACCTCGAGCTTTTGACCATGAAGGCGCAGCTCGACCAGCAGCGCCAGGAGCTGCTCGCCGAGCAGGCGGAGTTGGAGAAGATCAGGCTAGAGCTTAGCTTAGATCAGCTTGAGTACAACAAGGCTCACGGTTTCACACCGGTTGTTAGGAGAGCTAGCAAAGTAGGTGCTACGCGTCGCAACCTAGGCGCCGAGATGGCGACTGTTGTAGAGGCTCCCAGTCAGTCCGACACCGCAAACACCTCCACCCGACCCAGATACAGCACACCCACCAAGACACTTAGAGCTGCTGAGGCTGTAGCTGCCGAGTTGCCGCATCTAGTTGGCGACGCGCGCGTTAGGCAGCAGGAGAGGCTGAACGAGTTGGTGCTAGAGGCGGCTAGGCAGAACGAGGAGTTCCGGAAAGCCAACCCGGGTGCTGGAGCTTCTCAGGTGGTGCACTCGCATGTGGCCAGATCTAACGATCAGGCTTCATCTCCGCTATCGGATATATACCAAATAGGGGTATAGAAGATGGTAGGCCAAGTGCCGGATTACCAGGGTGGCCTAAATGGTAGTGGGCTTAGGTCCATTAGGCGGCCCAGTAATCCGACGCGCAGAAGCCGGATTCCAGAAGAACCCGGATCACAGCCCATGTGATCTGGTTTGGAGAAGAAGACGGATTCCTTGCTTTCCAAGTTACAAGTTATCGTAGTTTTCTAGGTTTCCTATTCTGTAAGCCCTAATCCGGCTATTATATAAAGCCGGACGGGAGATAAACATAACAACGAGAAAAGAGAGAAGCTCTACGCCAACTCGCCGAGAAGTTCATCCTCGTCGAGTAGCTTAGATCCAAACCCTCACATTGTAACCCTGTTTACGGGCTTTAGTCCCAATTAGTGAGAAGTGCAGGAGTAGGCACGTCGTACTGTCGCGACGTACCGAACCTGGGTAAAATCCTGTGTTCTGTGTTACTACGCTATCCCGTTACCCCACGTCTCTACCGTAGTCTAATGGCACCCCCGTCTATGAAAACTACTACGATGTCTCGACAGATGGCGCCCACCGTGGGGCAAACGACGTCAGGCGTAAGATTCCGATCTGGGATACTTGGCGGAATCGGAAGATCGATCACTGTCTGAAGCTTGGAATTCGACAACGACGTCGGGCGCTTCCTCGACAACGGATCCTACATACCGGCGCAAAACCACCTGGTAAGTGCCTGCGTGTTACCGATAGGATCTGCTAACATCTTTATCGGACTAACTGCAGAAGCAATGGGGTTTTGCGGTGGAAGCAAATTTATCCCACCCGCCCTATACCCAGTCGAAGATGACTATGATGCCGGATTCTGCTCAGATCGCCGACAAAAAAGTGATACACACTTTATCGGCATGGTGCAATCCGAAATTGCCGAAAACACGGATGATGGAAATCCCGTGCAAGAGGCAGATAACAACGCACCCGTCATGGAGACGGAAGATCAAACACCCGTCACAGAGGCGGAAGATCCGACATCCGTCAACAAGACGATGAACTCGGAAGCAGACTCCGTGCTTGCCGCCATTGAGGCGAGGTTGGAGTCGGAAACCGGATCGGATAACTTCGACTCTGAAGACGAAGATGAGGACGCCTTCGTAAGAAAGGTTAAATCCTTTCAAGAGGGATTCCATGAAGTCTTAATGGCGAAACCGGCTGATACCACGGACGCCGGCAGCCAGGAAAGCCCTAAAACCCCTCCTCCAGTGGAAGAGAGAGAAGACGGAGAAACTTCCCCGATATTCCCCAATGTCAAGGAGATGACAGAAGATGAGCCTGTCAAAAAACCTCCCTCTTCCAAGAAAAAGCACCGTGCCTCTAAAAAGCTCCAATATAAAATCCGGAAGAAAAAATCAGCTGATCTCGCTGATGAAAACCTGGAAGTTGGAGATGTTAGCGGCACAAAGCCTGCGGAGAAGAAATCTAAGGAAATCACTGCTCCGCCAATGACGGAACAGGAAGAGCAAGAGCTATTGCAAACACCAGTGGGACCAGATGAACCCCCTGAGATGCTGGAAGCCAGGCGACAAGCTTTCCAACGGCAACAGCAACATCTACTCAGATCTCGGCAACATCTCCAACAAACCCATAATGACATCAAAGTCATGAAGGAAGAAATAGAGGAGTACGAGAGAAAGCATAGATCCGCATTAAAACCTACTAGGTTACCCGGAATCGCAAGACCGGAAGAACTGCCGCCAAAAGAAAGGTTCCATAACCCATCTTGGCAAAAGCAGGTAAACGGCAAAGATGCCAAGGGCGAACCAATATACAAGACCGCAGCAGAAAATGCGGAAGAAGCGTTCGCAATTCTTAACAACGATCTGTATTCCAACGGGGAAAAACTCCAAGGGGTGTATGCTTTCCTAGGAAAAGCATTGCAACAACAACAGCGCGCTCAAGAGCGATCAGGGAGGCTGCATGATAACTCTGCCCTATGCAAAACAGCTACTTGCGCTGCTGGAGCACCTGGACCGGAAGAACCCGGGGATTCAGACAACTCAAAGGATAAAAAAGAGGATCCGAGAAAAGACAAGAAAAACCCCGACAACCGGGATGCAGCATCTAAAACCGGATCCCATCTCCCGAAAGATGGGTATAAACCCCATGATCGGGAAGACAAACACCGGAAAGACGGCAAAATAATGCCACCTCCGAGAAACCCAGTTGAGAAAGCTGGAAGATACGATATACCTCACAGACGTGAGAGATCCCGGACACCGCCTAAGGACAAAGAAAGGCACAGGAGTAGAACTCCGCCTAATCCAAAAGGGCGTGAACACGGAAGAGATAGAAACAATCCCGGAAGAGCGCGTTCGCGCAACAATGGAAGAGAAAGGAGCAGATCCCCTTCCGTCCATTCAGCCGGAAGATATTCTGCACACATTGACAGAGCAGAAAAAGATGATCTATACTTTGGTCCTAAATGTTTTACCGATAGGATCCGAAGAATAACGCTGCACTCTGGCTTTGCCAAGGTCGGTCCAACGTACCAGAAATACACTGGCAGCACAAACCCGGATACCTGGCTCTCGGATTACTATACAGCCGTCCAGATCAACAATGGGACAGACCTGGAAGCTGTCAAGTTTCTTCCCCTAATGCTGCTGGATGGAGCCAGAGATTGGATCAATGGATTACCGTCACGAACAGTCGATAGCTGGGACGATATGGCTAGAGTATTTACTCAGCATTTCCGGGGAACATACAAACGCCCGAATAGCATCAACCAGCTCAACCGTTGCACGCAATTTGAGGATGAACCATACGTGGATTTCATCTCCAGATGGACAGCAATGAAGAATAGTTGCTCTGGAGTAACTGACGTACAAGCAATGCATGCTTTCGTCAATGGCCTAAAACCCGGACTTGTACCGTTCATGGTTGGTTCCAAGAAGCACAAGGATCTCGGATCCATGCTTACAACCGCCAATGAGCATGCCGCAGCCGAGGACGACATCAGAGCAAGAGGAGGCAATATTGAATCGTTGATACTTGCCAAGAAAACCCCTCGTTCTGACAAAAAAGCCACTCCAGAAACAACGACAAAGCCCAAAGAGGTGAACATAGCCTTTGGAGGAGAAAAGGGAAATAAGTGGAAATGACGCAACCCAGATCCAATCAATTACACTCCAGAGGAGTGGGAAAGGATTAAGTCGGAACCTTGCGTTCACCACTCGCAATTTGGGAAACCCACCCATACAAACGCGCAATGCCGGCTGAATAAGCACATGAAAGGCACTGCAGGATACGGAAATAAAGGGAAGGGTTCCAAAAGGAAACCCGCCAAACAAAAGCCAGAAGCTGACAAAGAATACAGTGAATCGGACACTGACGAAAAAATCCAGGAACAGCAGCGTAAAGGCGAACCCAAGTTTCCGAGAGTTGATGGAGAAGCAATGTTAACTTTCTTAGCAACCCCATCAGCAAAGGTGGCAAAAAGAACACTTCGAGAAATAAACGCGGTCGTTCCGGCAACCCCGAAATTCGTGAAGTTCTCTAACACACCAATAGTCTGGGATCAGTCCGATCATCCCGGAAATATCCCTGAACCCGGCACACAAGCTCTTGTTGTAAGCCCTATTGTTCAAAATACTAGGCTAGGAAGAGTGCTGATGGATGGAGGATCCAGCATTAACATAATGTACCTGGATACACTGAAGCACCTGAAGATTTCCGAGTCTCAGCTCAACTACAGCAATATACGCTTCCATGGTATTGTCCCTGGCAGGCAAGCACGATCCCTAGGAGAAATTTCCCTAGATGTCACCTTCGGAGATAAAGATCACTTCCGGCAGGAAAAAGTATCCTTCGAAGTAGTGCCGTTCGAAAGCGTGTATCACGCAATACTCGGACGTCCAGCTTTCGCCAAATTCATGGCAAGATCCTGTTATATTTATAACAAGCTGAAGATGCCAGGACCCAAGGGAGGAGTAATCACTATAGCTGGTGATTTTAAGCTGGCAAACGAGTGTGAGAAAGAAAACGCCCTTTGCGCTCAAAGAGTTATAGCAAAGGAAGAACTGAAGGAATTAGCCAAGGAGGTATCGCCGTCAGAAATGCCGGCAGGAAAAGAAACTCGGAAGCCAACAGACAGCTTCAAGGCATCCGAGAATACAAGACAGGTAATCCTAGATCCCAAAGATCCGACCAAATTTGTCGTCGTAGGGACTGGGATGACTGACAAATAGGAAGGCGAGCTCATCAAGTTCCTCCGTGAGAACTGGGATATTTTTGCCTGGTGTCCAGCGGACATGCCAGGTGTACCCAGGGAACTTGCTGAGCAACAACTTAAGGTTATTCCTGGATCAAAACCCGTCAAACAAGGTCTCCGTCGATTTGACGGAAGAAGACGGAAGGCTATTGGCAAGGAAATTATCCGGCTTTTAGCGGCGGATTTCATCAAGGAGGTAATCCATACTGACTGGTCCGCAATCCGGTATTAGTACCGAAGAAAGACACTACTGCTCTTAGAATGTGTATAGATTACACAGGTTTGAACAAATTGTGTCCGAAAGATAGGTTCGCATTACCGCGAATCGATCAAATAATAGATGCCACAGCAGGCTCTGAGCTTTTATGCTTTTTGGATGCATACTCCGGGTACCACCAAATACGCATGAAAAAGGAAGATCAAATTAAGACTTCTTTCATAACCCCATACGGGACGTATTATTACGTAACCATGCCGTTTGGCCTGAAGAACGCAGGTGCAACCTACCAGCGTTGCATGCAACGTTGTTTGCATAGTCAGATTGGGAAAAATGTCCATGTTTATGTGGACGATATTGCTGTCGTAACCTAGGAAAAAGATACACTCCTTGAGGATTTGCGAGAAACTTTCGAAAACTTACGCACCTACAAGATGAAGTTGAATCCATCTAAGTGTGTATTCGGGGTTCCCTCAGAAAAACTTCTGGGTTTCATCGTTTCTCACAGAGGAATAGAAGTTAACCCGGAAAAGATCAAGGCAATCTTGAACATCACAAAACCTACCTGTGTCAAAGATGTCCAAAGATTGACGGGTTCCGCAGCTGCCGTTAGCAGATTTATTAGTCGGCTGGGGGCTAAAATCTTAACATTGTACAAGCTGTTGAAGAAATCCGACAAAGTCAAGTGGATAGCAAAGCTTTGGAATACATAGCAGTTATGTCTCTTCTATACTTAGTCCAATATCTATGTAAACATCTTTTGAGATCATGAAATAAAGTTGTTGGATTTCTGGTATCCATGTTTTTTACATGTTCATTATAGTAAAAGCATGTTTCCACCTTCTCTATTTCTCAATGATCTTACAAAGTACTCAATGTTAACCCGAATTGTGCCTGTATACTCGGCGTTAAGTAACTGAATGTTTTTTCAGCCTGCTAACGGCTAAAGGAAACTTGAATTGCCTGCGTGCCCAAGTTTCGGTTAAAAAAGTTCCTTGTTTCTCTAAGCATTATCTGATTGCGTATGTGTTGAGTTTCTGGAACTAGTTAGTAAAAATGCCTTTAGCATGGTCCTTGTTTCCGAGTTTAAACTGATTGGTTACTCCCAGTTACTCGGCATGACGATTCATATTGCTATTTGAGCCATTTCAAACACTAAGGACAGTTAAAACATATATGCCAGAGAACTTAGAAGATAAAGGAATAACAACATCCGAAAAACCTTGCAAAAAAATTCATAACTAATAATTGCAAAAGGCGGAATTTTTCATTCATACAAATAGAAGCATTACATTGCAGATTACATTGAAAGAACAATAATGCTCCTATTGTCTATTTTTTGCCATCCAGGTCAAAGGAAGCCCTTCAAGCATCAGATTCCTCCTCGCTGCTGTCATCTTCGGGGATTGGAGGGATCTCCTCTTCGGGATAGTTGATGGAAATATTTACCATGGAGGCAATCTAGGTGGCGTGGCCTTTGATTTCATCAAAGATGGTATTTCGCTGAGTGTCCGTGTATCCCTGAGGGACACCGGACGCCACGCGCCAGGATTTAGCACCGGGGTAGTGCATGCGCATAAGGCCGAGTGCCATACGCGCACCACCCCGTGCAGCGGAACGCAGGATAGAATCCCTGGATTCCGCCACCTCCATGATGACTCCCGGAAGTTTCTCAACTTCCGAGAACTCCCCAGTCCTTGCGGGAAGAAACTTGTTCACCAGCTGCATTCCAGCAGCACGGATAGAAGTCCACATCTTCCCAAAGGCTTGGATCCCTTCAAGCCGGGTACCATCTGGGATATCTCCTGTTTTTTCCGACAAAACAATCAAAAGTGTTAGGCAAAAACAGAGAAGAAAAACAAGATATGGAAAAATAAAAAAGGTAACGGAAAATTACCGAGAAGCTTGTCGATCTCGGAGATTTCCTCCAGGTGAAGGTTCAGAGCATTCTCTAAATCCCAGATGGTGGATTTGTCCTTCTCCGCCTGTTCAGAAGCCTTGGAGTTGGCAACTCCAAGGGCCAAGTTGCTGGCTTCCAGATCCTTTTGGGCCTTCACAAGATGCTTGTGAAGCTCCAAATTCTCCTTTCGGAGATTCTCGGCATTGCCGGCATCTTCAGCTATTTGCTTGGCTTTAGCCAAAGCAGCTGAAAAGCAAAGAAAATTCCGGATTTAGAAAATTTCTGGAATAAGTACTTAGACAAAAAATTGAATTGCAAACCTCAGAAGAAAAATGTGTACCTGATGTTTCCGTCAAAGCGAGCTGAGACGATGCCAGTTCCCCCTCTCTCTCCTCAAGAATAGAAAGGAGATTTCTAACCTCCTTATTCTTGATGGTGAGTTTGTTGAAAACTTCCATGTTTATGGTTTCGGCGGTTTGCTGCAACATAGCAAGGAAAAGAATGGTTACAAAAAACATCAAAGCAAAACAAGCATGCAATTTTGTTTAATGCTTGGGGGCTAGAGTTACATACCTGGCTCATTCGGTGCAAACCCGCCAAGTTTTCCTGGAACTCTTTTGCGTATTCCGCAAAAGCAGTTCCGGCCGCGCTTAGGCCGTCGTTGATAATCTTGAAGTCTTTGTCAAAGGTGGGAATCTCCTCGTTGAAAGTCCGAGAAAATTTCTCCACCTGTGGAGCCGCCCTTTCCCTCGTGTCCGGGTCCGACACAACGGGCTGGCTGGGCTCTGAGGGCTTGGTGGTGGGGGCTGCAGTTTGCTCTTCCGCCATTGTGGACGGCGTGTTCGGGGCAACGGCGGAAGAAGGTTGACCGCCTCAGCTGGAAACAACCTTGTGTTTCTTCAGCTTCTTTGGTTTTAAACTGGAGGGAGGCAGGCTAAAAACAAAAAACCCGGAAAAGTTAAAAAACCGAGGATGGATGAAAAGTTCCCATAAAAGAAAATAGAACCCAGAAGAAAGAACCTGGAAGTGGCGACGGGGATTCCGTCAAGATCGATAATTTCTTCCGAGGAAGTTATCTTCTTGCGCTTGCGTCCACCTGTAGCGGCGGTGCGCAGCGCGTCCAGCTCAGCCTCGGATACCAAGTCCGAATCTGAAAGATCCGCGAACTGTCGGACGAACAAGATCAAAATCAGAAGCTAGAAAAGCCGAGAAAAAATAAAACTGTACTCAAATGACTGAAAAATTACCTTGGGAACCGGATTTTCGGCCGTATACATTGGCCGACTCGCTTCGTATTGGTCGCGTGATGCGACCAATTGGTTGATGCGCCGGCGAAGCTCCTTTGCGGGCCAATCCTTGGTGGTTGTCCGCATCGGATCCTTGACTCCCGTGTATTCGCACAGGAGACGGCCGCTGTGGTTGGCCAATGGCTGGATTCGCCTAATCAGTCAGCATAGAACCATGTCCATGCCAGTTAGAGGCGGATCCATGGAGGTGAGCTTGGCGATGCGCCGCTTGATCTTTAGTAGATCTGGCGGCAGAACCTGGACGGCTTCCGTTCCCCAGTTGTCTTGGGGAACAGCGGCAGAGTTCACGAAAGGAGGAACCCCGACAGCTTCCTTAAGGAAAGGCACGTCGGGGTGATAAAAGAAGGAACCCGTCCAAAATTTGACGGATTCCGAAGTTTTTATCTTGGGGAACCAATCTTCTCGGAATCTCCAAAGAGTGAAAGATATGGTCCCGCAAGTCGGCAGTGCGCCCTCCGAAGAGTTCCGCTTAACCCCGAAGCAGTAAGTCCAGAAATCTAACCTAGGTTCTAGCCCTAAGTAGCCCTCAAACAAAGCCTGGAAGCCGGCCATGTAGAGGGGAGTTGGGAGGAAGGTTATGGGGCTGGATGTTGTAGTGAGAAAGGATTTGGAGGAAGAAGGAAGAAGGTGGAAGTCCCATACCTCGAAGAAGGTGGGAACAGAGAAGGACCCTTTCGCCATTTTTTGGCGTAGGCTCGGTCTCGTCTTCTGGAAGCCGCCATTTCTTCTTAAGAACCAGGCCCTCCTTTTTCCAGGTTTGGAAGGAGAGCCGGAGGAATGCTGCAGGCAATCCAGTTGCCTGCAGACTCCGTTTCTTCGTCTGCTCCGGCGGCTGCAGAGGCGGCGGCCTCCGCGGCGGCGAGTTCGTCGCCAAGGAGTTGGATTTTCTCCTCCGCCGTTTCTGGAGCAAACGGCGGGGAGGCTGCGGAGCTTGATCCCGCAACGTCCGCGGCGGCGGAAGGATTTGCGTCACCCACCGCGGAGGCCGTGGTCTTCTCCGGCTCGTCGCCGGTGAGCTTGGGCGATCCCGGCTGCGGATCTAGATCGCTGATAAGCTCGTTGATGGCGGCGCGGGTCGGCGACGATGGCGAGGAGGCCATCTTGTGGTGGTGCGTTCTGGTGTGCTTGGATGCTGAGAGCGCCTGGGACAAGTGCTTTGCTCTCGAGCTCGTTCGCGTCAATGGCGTGGGCAGTGGGGAGTGAGGAAAGTTTTCGTTGAGGACGAGGACGGCTATTTATAGCCGGAAAACCGTTTAGATGCGTGCCAACGGCTATTTTGACCGTTGGATGTTTGCCGCGTGTCGCTCGCCGGAAAATCCGTGAAATGAAACGATGGAGTAATGATGATTATCTCCTCGTTTCCCACGCGAATCTGTCAGAGATACGTTTCTGGGTTTTTCCGAGTAAATCTCAAACGCCGCTTACGTCAGCATGGTTGAGTGCGCTGACGTAGAAAGTTTCTTCTCCACGAAGGATCGTGAGAGAAAAGCCGGATTTTCAGGATTCCGAGTTTCATGCCACCATCTTTTTCAAATGAAGAATAAGAAGAATCAAGACTGCTGAATCAGTATTTCTCGGACAAAGAATATTTGGCGAATAGCGGAGAATCAGAGTTTTGATCCTTCTTGGGGGCTACTGTCGGATATATACCAAATAGGGGTATAGAAGATGGTAGGCCAAGTGCCGGATTACCAGGGTGGCCTAAATGGTAGTGGGCTTAGGTCCATTAGGCGGCCCAGTAATCCGACGCGCAGAAGCCGGATTCCAGAAGAACCCGGATCACAGCCCATGTGATCTGGTTTGGAGAAGAAGACGGATTCCTTGCTTTCCAAGTTACAAGTTATCGTAGTTTTCTAGGTTTCCTATTCTGTAAGCCCTAATCCGGCTATTATATAAAGCCGGACGGGAGATAAACATAACAACGAGAAAAGAGAGAAGCTCTACGCCAACTCGCCGAGAAGTTCATCCTCGTCGAGTAGCTTAGATCCAAACCCTCACATTGTAACCCTGTTTACGGGCTTTAGTCCCAATTAGTGAGAAGTGCAGGAGTAGGCACGTCGTACTGTCGCGACGTACCGAACCTGGGTAAAATCCTGTGTTCTGTGTTACTACGCTATCCCGTTACCCCACGTCTCTACCGTAGTCTCATGGCACCCCCGTCTATGAAAACTACTACGATGTCTCGACATCCGCATCCTAGCCGTGAGAAAAGCCGGAGTGGGCATTCCGGCAAGGATAGGCAAATGCAGGTGTACGACTCGGCTGTCGCCACGAAACAGCTCGCTGTGCCGCGACAGTCCGGTCAGAAACACAACGCTGCAGGAGCAGGCTTTCAAGCCCATAAAGCTCAAAGCCAGGCCCGAGCTGGAGAGCGCCCAGGTCCTTCTCAGCATCCCGTCGCTCAGCCTACTCGGCAGAGCGCGCAGGGGCGCCAGTCGCCAACCCGGTGGAGCAGCCTGCAGCTGTGCAGGTGGACAAATATGATGATGGCTACTCGGCTATGGAGATGGCTGGTTATGATATTCTGTATTGTGTTGGCGAGCGCGTGTTGGCGCCTGGAGACGCAAGGCACCAGCTGGACCGGATCATCTTGTCGGCGCGGCTTGAGAACACGGGTCCTCCTGGCCCCGAGTGCTTTGGCCCGCGCATCATGAACGAGCCGTCCATGAAGAACTTCCAGCTCGCAAGGGGCACCAAGAGCTACAACGGCAGCACCAAGCCGGAAGATTGGCTCAATGACTATGTCACCGCAGTTCACATCGCGGGCGGCAACAGGAGATGGGCAGTGCGGTACGTTCCGCAGATTCTAGAGGGTCCAGCTCGCACTTGGCTCAACAACTTGGCCAAGCACAGCATAAATTGCTGGCTGGACTTCTCGGATGCCTTCGTCAGCAACTTCACCAGCACCTTCAAGCGGCCGAATAGGCCACAGCAGCTGTCCGCTTGCAGGCAGCGAGAAGACGAGACGGACCGCGAGTATCTTACTCGGTGGAGCACATTGAGGAACACCTGTGAAGGTGTGAACGAGGCACAGGCCATCACTTGGTTTGCGCAGGGTTGCAGACACGGCAGTATGCTGTGGCAAAGGTTGCAGAGGGAGATGCCAAACACTCTGGCGGAGACCATCAAGATTGCAGATCAGTACGCACTCGGTGATCCTACTCAGCCTCTGATGGACTCCATCGAGCCAAGAAGAAATTTCAACAGCAACAAGCGCAACGAGTTCCGCAACAAGCGCAGGGGTGACCGGATAGATGTTCGGTATGACCCCAAGGAGGTGAATGCAGTGGCCGTTGGAGCTGGAGGTAGCCAAAGGCAGAAACCTGCTGGAGCCTACGGGCAGAACCAGAACCAGGGCCAAGGCAACAAGAAACCATTCCGTGCTCCTCAGTCGGGTAGCGGCAACTCCGAGCAGCCGAGGAAGTTCGTCTTTGACGACATGAAGGATGGCCCATGCAGTTTTCACACTCAGCACCCCTCAAGGCCCGCTAATCACACTACCCGACAGTGCGAGTGGTGGGATCTGATCAAGAATGAAGGCTTGCCTCCTCCTCCTCCTTTGCCAGCTGCAAATGCTAATGTGCAGCCTGCTCGCGCACCCGCAGCTCGGCCGCCAGTGTTTCCGAGAAGGGAAAACGTGAACCAAGTGGCTTTAGGAGCCAACCGTCACTTCAACAATGAGGGCTACCGCAACAACAACAACTACTACAACCGCAACAACAACAGAGGCAACAACAACTACCAGGGCAACAACAACGGCAACAATGAGGGCGGAGGCCGCAACCAATACCAAGAGCACCATGAGAGCTACATGATCTTCACTTCTGAGCCAGTCGACAAGCAGTCACAGCACAGGCGTGCCATGGAGGTCAATGCCGTGATCCCTGCAGTTCCTCACTATATGCATTGGTGCAACAAAGAGATCAAGTGGTCCCGAGTAGATCATCCCAAGGTGATGCCCAATCCGGGTAGCTACGCTTTGGTGGTAGATCCTACCTTCTTGGGTCCCGAGAAGAATGTGAGGTTCAGGCAAGTGCTAGTCGACAACGGCAGCAGCATCAACATTGTGTACAAAGACACACTCGAGAAGCTTGGGCTGGCCGAGAACAAGCTGCTACCTAGCAAGACCACTTTCCATGGCATTGTGCCGGGAGTCTCGTGCAACCCGATTGGCCGAGTGTGGATAGATGTGCTATTCGGCACAAGGGAGAACTGCCGCACAGAGCGCCTGCAGTTCGAGGTGGTTGATCATCAGAGCCCCTATCACGCTCTACTCGGCAGACCTGCTCTGAGCAAGTTCATGGCCTCTACTCACACGGCATATCTGAAAATGAAGATCCCTGGTCCCAATGGCGTGATTACCATCTCTGGTGATTACAAGAAGTCCATAGTGTGTGCCTCCGCTGGTTCTCAGCTGGCGGAGTCCATGGTGATTGCTGCCGAGAAGAAAAAGATGTACGAGGTGGTGGCTATGGCGCAGTCCGCGCAGGCTGGTGCGCAGGGCGTGCCGAGTACGCAACACGGGACCGCGTTCCAGGCGTCCCAAGAAACAAAGAAGGTCCAGGTCGACCCTGAGTTCCCTGACCGCGTAGCCATCATTGGCTCCGGGTTGGCGAAGAAATAGGAAAGCGAGCTCATCCACTTCCTCCGTGAGAATCGGGACGTGTTCGCCTGGTCCAATGAAGATTTACCAGGAGTCCCGAGGGAGTTGGTTGAGCACTCATTATATGTGCGTCCTGACGCCAAGCCAGTGAAGCAGGCTATGCGCCGCTTCGGAGATGAGAGAAGGAAGGCCATTGGTGACCAGATCACCAAGGTGCTGATAAGCAATTTCATCATGGAGGTGTTGCATCCGGATTGGCTAGCCAACACGGTCATGGTCGAGAAGAAAAAGGAGGATCCCAAGGCTGCTACCGCATGGCGCATGTGTGTCGACTACACCGACTTGAACAAGTCATGCCCCAAGGATCCCTTCCCGCTACCTCGCATCGATCAGGTGATCGATTCCACTGCTGGTTGTGAACTGCTGTCTTTCATAGATGCCTACTCTGGTTTCCACCAGATAGCTCTCAATCCTGCTGATCAAATAAAGACTGCTTTCATTACCCCGTACGGGGCTTATTGCTATCGTGTCATGTGTTTTGGCTTGAGGAATGCGGGTGCAACCTATCAGAGATGCATGCAGAAATGCTTGCACGATCAGCTCGGCAAGAATGTGCAGGTGTACGTAGATGACATTGTCATCAAAACGAATAAAACACATACTCTGCTTGCCGACCTTGAGGAAACCTTTGCTAACCTGCGCAAGTACAAAATGAAGCTGAATCCGAGTAAGTGTACCTTTGGCGTCCCGGCTGGCAAGCTACTCGGCTTCCTGGTGTCTAGTCGGGGCATTGAAGCCAATCCTTCAAAGATAAAAGCTATAGAGAGCATGTCTTTGCCGAGATCCCTGAAGGATGTGCAAAAATTCACTGGTTGCTTGGCATCTCTGAGCCGTTTCCTGGGCCGAATGGGCGAGAAGGCCCTGCCTCTGTACCAGCTGATGAAGAAAAGTGACAAGTTTGTCTGGACTCCGCAAGCGGACGTGGCATTCAACGAGCTGAAGGCAATGCTGGCTAGCGCTCCCATCTTGGCTAGTCCGCTACCCAAGGAGCCAATGCTGCTATACATTGCTGCCACTAACCGAGTAGTCAGTGTGGTGATTGTGGTGGAGCGAGAAGAAGAAGGCAAGAGTGTGCAACGCCCAGTATACTATCTCAGTGAAGTGCTGTCTAGCTCCAAGCAAAACTACCCGCATTACCAGAAGATGACCTATGGCGTGTACCTGGGCGCCAAGAAGCTAAAGCATTACTTCCAAGAGCATCCTATCACGGTTGTGAGCTCTGCTCCTATCTCGGATATCATGGGTAACAAGGAGGCGAGTGGTCGAGTAGCCAAATGGGCAATTGAGCTGGCCGCGTACGCACCCGCGTATGCGAGAAGAGAAGCCATCAAGTCTCAGATTCTGGCGGAGTTTCTGGTGGATTGGGCTGAGGTGCAGTATGAACCTCCTGCTCCAGTTTCCAATTACTGGAAGATGCACTTTGATGGCTCGAAGGTAAAGGAAGGCCTTGGTGTTGGCGTAGTGCTTATGTCACCCAAGCGAGATCAACTCAAGTACGTGCTGCAGATTCATTTCAAGGCGTCCAACAACGTAGCAGAGTACGAGGCAGTGGTGCACGGCTTGCGAGTAGCCAAGGAGGTTGGCGTGCAGCGCACTCCCAACTCGGAATCCATATTCGTTCCTTCTCTGCCAAGTGAAGAATCCGTTCCAATGGAGATTGACTGGGAGAATGCAACAGAGAACCCGGGGACTGCCGCTCCCTACTCGGGGATTGCCATTCCTTACTCGGGGACTGCCACTCCACACTCGGGGACTGCCACTCCATATTCGGGGACTGCTGTCCTTAACCCGGGGACTGTCGCATTCATTGAGGAGGTCCTTGCCAATCGTTCTGGGCTCCAGAGAAGTGCTCCCAACCCTAAAGAGCAGCCATAGATGCCTGTCCCAATGGAAGTGGACGAACCAGTGTTTCCCACACGGGAGACACCGAGTTGGGCCATGCCCATATTATCCTTTCTAAGGGACGGTACTCTGCCAGAAGACGAGGTGATCGCAAGGCAGATTCAGAGAAGGTCCAAGGGCTACACTATATTCAGAGATGTGCTGCACAAAAGAAGTGCCACCGGCGTGCTGCAACGTTGTGTGGACCCAGAAGAAGGAGGAGAAATTCTGTTGGAAATACACCAAGGAGAATGCGGGCACCATGCCTCTTCTCGGGCATTGGTCAAGAAAGCTTTTCGGCATGGCTTCTACTGGCTCACAGCGCTGCAGCAAGCTGAGGACATCGTGAGGAAGTGCAATGGCTGCCAGATGTTCGCGAGTAAGATTCACATGCCTGCTTCCGAGTTAAAAACAATTCCGATCACATGGCCGTTTGCCGTATGGTGCCTGGATATGGTTGGCCCCTTCAAGCCGGCTAAAGGCAACATGACACACATCTTGGTCATGGTGGACAAGTTCACCAAGTGCATTGAGGTGAAGCCTATTCGGAAGTGCGATGGAGCTACAGCTGTGAGATTCTTAAAGGATGTGATCCTGAGATACGACTACCCGCACAGCATCATCACCGACAATGGAACAAATTTCGCAGAGGGGGCAATGGTGCGGTTCTGCAGAGATAAGCACATCCGACTAGATGTTGCATCTGTTGCGCATCCCGCCTCCAATGGGCAAGTGGAAAGAGCAAACGGCATGGTGCTGGCAGGCATAAAGCCAAGGCTGATTGAGCCGCTGCTGAAAACACCTGGGTGTTGGCTAGACGAGTTGCCAGCGGTGTTGTGGAGTCTAAGGACTACCCCTAACCGGTCAACCGGCTACACGCCATTCTTCTTGGTATACGGGGCTGAGGCCGTGTTGCCAATAGACTTAGAGTATGACTCCCCTCGAGTAACCCTCTACACCGAGGTAGAGGCGAGAGAAGCTCGAGAAGACGACGTTGACCTGCTCGAAGAAGCAAGAGAGCTCACTCTGTCACGTTCGGCTATCTACCAGCAAAGCCTGCGGCGTTATCATAGCCGAAAGGTGAACCCAAGGGTTTTCCGAGAAGGAGACATGGTCCTCAGGCTTGTGCAACGCACAGCCGGGATGCATAAATTGTCTCCTCCATGGGAAGGGCCCTTCATTGTGAGAAAAGCGCTGCACAATGATGCCTATTATCTCGTGGACATGCGTCCTTCACGGGAGAACAGGGCAGATAAAGCTGGAGAGGAATCCAAGCGCCCTTGGAATGTAGCCCTACTTCGTCGCTTTCATTCGTAAGCAAAGATGTGTATGTACCCTCTTATCCAAGTTGAAATTCTATCCTGCAATCTGAAATCGAACTCGGGGACTGCCCTTGCCTAATCTTGCTCTGTGTGTTTCTACCCGGCTTTACTTTTTTCCACTCGGTTGCTCTGCTTAAAATTTCACGAGTACATCTAGTACTGTGTTTAAACCTACATGCCAACTCTTCGACTCTGCTGCTGTCCGAAACCCGGCTTCATGGCAAGCAAGAGAACAAGCAAAAGGTCAATAAGCACAAGAAAAATTACTAAGGAAAGAAAAAGTGCAGGAACAGGGTAGGATGTTTTTTACTGTTGTTTCTTGTTAACTCCTCCTCGGCTAAGTGGTGGGCTGCGTTACTATGAGTATTTCTAAGTGGCTAAGTATTTGCAACTCCAACTTTTAATTCTTGTGACTCGAATACGAAAAAAGCAACAAGTTGCGGGTAAGAGCTGAGATAAAAAGGAAGAGCGAATAAGAAATGCAACTCGGTGACTCGCATGATAACGCAACCCGGCATTCGAGCCAAAGTTGCTCAATTTGACTAAGTTAAATACCAAACGAGAATAAAACTGAGTAGCAAACGACAAGGATAATTGTTTCGATACATCTGCACCCGGCATCCCGGGGATCTGATAAAGGTTTAGAGAATAGGTTGCAGGAAGTGATCAGGTGGAAGCAGCAGTGTTCTCGGCGCTGGCCTTGGTGGCTTCATCGTCAGCATTGGCCTTGGTGGCTTCATCGTCAGCAGTGACCTTGGCGGTTTCAGCTTCAGCGTTGGCCTTAGCAGCATCAGCCTCCGAGCTGGCGGCGTCAGTCTTCGCGGCATCAGCATCCGGCTCAGTAGCAGCCTGCTCGGAAGTGGCAGTGGCCACCGAGGTGGAGGCCGCAGTCTGAGCAAGGAGTCGCGCCGTGTCGTCGAGAGCCGCACCCGAGGAGGTGCCGAACTCGAGGGCCGCGGTGTCGATCACCATGTCCACGCTCTCGGCCTCCTCCTCGCTGTCCGCGACGACCGCGGCCTTCCCCTTCCCGGCCTTGTAGCGATCTCTCTCGAAGCTGCCGAGATCAGACTTGGTGGAGTCCTCGTCTTCATCATCGTCGCCTTCGTCCACCTCGGTGTCGGGCTCGGTGAGACCGTCGATGAAGCGCGCGGTGCTTGCGTACTGGGAGACCTCGTACGCGACGGCCTGGCGGAGAGCCACGCAGTCGGTATCCGTCTCCCACTTGGAGTCCTCACGCATCTCGCGGACAACCTGCAAGTTAAGGTTATCATACCAACTGGTGACGAACAGCAGCATCATATCAGCGCCTGCCCGAGCTCCGGACGCCCTCCATTTCTTCAGCTCGGCCTTCACGCCATTGAGCTTCGCGGCAAGTCCGCGGATAATTTTTGGCGCGGAGTCTTCAGGCCAGAACACCTCATGGAGCTTGAATGCAGTGCGCACCAGATCGGTGCCCACACCACTTAAGCGCTGAAGCTGCCCCTGCATGACCGTGATGCTATCTTCGATCTCTGCCTTGGTGTCCATGGGTTCACCCTTCTCAATGCGAGCTGCTTGGGCCTTCGCCAAGGCAGGCTTGCAAGATGACGCGAGGTCGGGGAAGATTTCGGAAAAAGCTATTGAGAAGATCAGAAACAGAAGCCGAGTAGAAAAATAAACCGAGCATCGGAGAAGCGCAAGAAACAAGAGAAAGGCGGAGAAGCAAGCACTTACTGTTCAGGTCGAAGAGTAGCGCCTGCAGTTTTTCTTCCATGATTCTTCGTCAGCAACATGTTTCTCTTCCACCTTCCGGAACTGCGCCAGCTGGAGCAAAAGATCCGCGTTGCTCTCCTTCAGTGACTTGCATTCCAGCTCGAGAGCCTGTCGCTTGGCTGTGGCTGCCGTTTCGGCCTTTTTCTTCTCGGCCACCGCGTTGTCCCTCTCGGTGGCTAGATCAGTAGCTTTCTTGAGAGCAGTTCGCACCTGGTCCTGCAGTGGTTTCAACTCGGCGAGATGCCTTTTCTTGAATTCCGCCTCAAGGGTTGCAATCTGCGCCTGCACCTCAGCGGGCTTGAGGCAGTCGAGATGCTCTTCGACAAACTTCTTATGATCTTCTGTGAAAAGCAAAGCACGGTCAGCAGAGTAGCAAAGATGAAAGCAAGAAAACAGGTCAAGAAGAACACCAACTCACCTTCCAGCCTCTTGATTGTGGTTTGGCCGCTCTCGACGAAGGCGCGGCAGTTGGAGTGCTCCTCGGCCAGGGTCTTGAACTTGCCTGCAGAAAGGAGTTGGTCAGAGCAGAAAGCAATAGCGGGCGTAAACATAAAACGCGGGAACCGCGTAGCTAAAAGCTCACTCTCGATCTCGGAAAGCCTGAGGGCGCTGTCCATGACTTCCTTATCCGATGCCTCGGCGGACTTGAGCTCCTTTTGCAGGGCCTCGAGGCGCCTCCTAGCAATGCTTTGGTTCCATAGCAGTCGCCGGTACAGGTTGGTTCTTTTCAGAAGGCAGTTCTGAGAAGAAGAAAGAAAAAGAATCAGAAAAAATCGGGAAGATTCAACCCGAGTAGGCGGCAACTCGGTTGAGAACCCGTCTACTCGGCCAGAATCTCGGGGACTGGGAGATGGGTAAGAAGAAGCAAAAGAATAGAAGAGAAGGAAAATGCAACTCGGGACGGAGGAGCAAAGCTTACCGCGTAGGTCTGTTCAATATCCTCCGCGGCCTTGCGATGGACGAAGAGCTTGGCGGCGAGTGTGCTGGTGTTGGACGCAATAGTCATGGGTTTATAACCCATGTCTGCCTTGTTCCAGTCGACGCGCATGTGGTCCAGATCACCCAAAGATGTGTCGTGCCAGTTCGTGTTGCCGAGGACGTCGCTGTCCCACTCAGCATCGATGAATCCAACCCGGTCGAATATCTGCTCGAGGCCCGTGGATGTTATCTTAGTTTCCGCAACCTCGCGCGAGCGGATCGAGACGGATCGGTCCTGGTTCCTGGCTGGAAGCTTGGAGTTCACCGGTGCGGCCTGTTTTCCCCTCCTGATAGCAAGCTTCTTCTCGACTGGGTTCAATGGGATGCAATGCTGCTGGCTCACCTTCACCATATAAGGTGGGAAGGTGGGTGGATCCGGGAAGCTGGATCCTGCGGCGGTACCAGCAGCCGCTTTAGGTTCGCGGATGGTGAGCTGACCGGGCCTGGCAGTTGGTCTTGGCGGCGGCATCGTGGCAGCACCACGCGTACCGCTACGCGAAGGATTCCTGCGGACTGCGCCCTCTGACTGGCCAGTTGGCTTCTCGGCGGCCTGGTTCCCAGAGGTCTGCTTCTTGGCAGCCTTCTTCTCAGCGGCCTTCTTGTCAACGGCTTCCTGCTTGATATTCTTGATAAGCTGCTTGGCCGGAGAGCTGGATGTTGTCTTGGTTTTCTTTGTTGGTGGAGAGGTTGGCGCGCTGGAGGAAGCACCCTGCTGGGTAGGCGGCGCCAAGGGTGCGCTATCCGGCACAACATCCGACTGAGCGCTATCCTGCGCGGTGTCTGGTTGCGTGTCGCTCAGAGGGTACTGCTCCGTCTCATCCACCGTCTCAACCCGCTGCCCGGCAGCGGGGTCTTGCTGTGTGGCGTCTTGTCCTTCTACCCGCGGCTGGGCCGCGGGGTCGTCTTGCTCAGCAGCCCTTGTCGCTGGCTGCTCCTGGTCCTCTTCTCGCCGCTCAAGGGCGGCATCGTCATCGTGCTTCTCGAGGTCTTGTTCTAGGTTCTCCTCGGTCGTGGCGGCCGGAGGAGAAGGTGGCCTTGCGTCGCGATCAGCGTCCCGCGCTTCTTGATCTGCGCGGGCCTGCTGCTCCTGCTCGGCGTCGTGGGCGTCGTTGTCCATGTATCGAGCGTCATCGGAGTCGTCCCCTTTCAGGGGAGAGGACGCACGCGCTCCGGCTTGCGCCGCGACTTCAGTCTCGTCGTCGAGGTTGATGAGATTATCGACGTCAATGGCGGATTTCTTCTTAGTCTTGGTGGGCGCGAGAGCGGCGTCAGCATTCAAGGGGATCTGAAGGAAGAAACATGTTCAGGAAAAAGAGAAGGACAGAGGAAATCGAGAAGAAGCAACAAAGTAAGGGAATTGGAGATTCGCGGCAGCAGAGGCGCATAACTAAGGAGAAAGCGCTTACCCTTTACGGGTAGGGATTGTCCGTCCCCCTGTCGTCACGGTCTTCTTGGTCGTCTTCCCGGCCGACTTCTTCTTCTTGGCGGGGGGCTCCTGAGCACCGCTACCCGTCCGTTTGCGGGTAAGAGGAGCAGCGATCGAGAGCGGCTTAACGACAAGGGCTTCCTCGTTTTCCTCCTCGTCCTCCTCTTCAGCATCAGCGCCGCCTGTGAAGTTCGGAAGAAGAAAAACGGCTCAGAAACAAGAGGAAATTGGGTGGCGCGGCTTGCGACCAGACAGGATGAGCTCAATTACCTTCGTCGTCATCCTCGGACCAATCGCGGACAGACGCATCTACGAGGTGCTTCTCCGTCTGAGCATGGGGGAGGTTGAGCCTGTCCGCGGTCTCGAAGGAGACCTCGTCGTCCTCCTCTCGGTCCTCCGACCAGTTGTCCTCGAAGCGCTCCATGCTCTCAGCGACCTGGCGATCAAGGACCTGAAGAATAGAGAGACATCACAAGTTAGTCGAGTAGCATAAAGGCACCCTACCCGACTAGGCGTGCAAACACAAAGCACACTAAGCCTAGGGAAACTCGCTAAGTGTCCTACTCGGCAAGGGGTGCAAACACAAAGCACATTAAGCCTAAGCAGTGCTATTTTATGTCCTACTCGGCAAGGCGTGCAAACACCAAGCACATTAAGCCTAAGCAATTCTCCTAAGTATGCTACCCGACAAGGCGTGCAAACACCAAGCACACTAAGCCTGAGCAGTTCCGTTAAGCGCCCTATTCGGCGCAGAGTGCAAATGCTAGTCGCAGCAGGGAGAGAAGGCTATCTACTCGGATTGCGTATGCAAGAAGCAGAGTAAGAGGTACATACCCGTTCAATCGGCTTCGTACGGCTGTATGGGATGAAGCCATACTGCCAATTGTCTCTGAGGCCGGTGGTCAGGATGGACCGCGCATGAGAGGCGACGTCCGCGTTGCTGAGCTCGAACGTGGTTGTCCGAGTAGAATCGCGGGGGCCGCCCATGTAGCACATGGGGTGGGCGCGTTGCTGGAGCGGCAGCACCCGCCTAGAGATCCAGCAGGCAACTGGATCGTCGCTCTTGAGCCCCTCTCCGATCAGATGGGCAAGGCGCTCCTCCATCCGCGTCAGGTTCCTGTCGACGGACGGCTTGGTCTTCCAGTTCTGCCCGGTAGGAGCTCGGTTGCTCCACGGGGGCATGTTGATTCTGTCCTCCACCTTGGCTCCCTTCTTGGCGGGCATGTTCTTGACGTATAGGAACGTCCTCTGCCACTTGCGGACGGAGTCCAGTCCCTTGATGCACGGATGATTGGTTCCGGGGCGCTGCACCATCATGGCGCTGCCGGTCTCGGTTATCCGGCTGCTGGTGTCCGCGCCGTCCTTCTTTCCCTTGCTCTGTTGGCGGAAGAAAAAGTACCTGGACCACGTCTCCGTCGTGGGGCAAACACCGAGGAAGGCTTCGCACACCACAGCGTGGTAGGAGAGGAAGACGACGACGTTTGGAGGAAGGTGGTGCATCTGGAGGCCGTAGTGGTCCAGAAACGAGCGGAGGAAATTCGATGCGGGGAGCCCGAATCCTCGCGCGAAGTGCGCGAGGAAGACGACGTGCTCTCCCTCTTCCGGAGCCGGAATGAGCTCGTCGCCAGGTTGTCGGCAGCGAACACCGGGAGGAACCCTCCGGGTGTTCACGAGCCACTGGCAGTCTTCGGCGGTGACCTCAGAGCCGGCCCAGCCGGCGCGAGCGTTGTCGTCGCGAGCCATGGTGGGGAGAATGAAATTGAGGAAAGGTTTCGAGGGATTTCGTGGAGTGGAAGAGCGCGCGGCGGCGCAGTGAGTTGCGCGGCGGCGAGGAGCTCTGCAGCGGCGGAGAAACGAGAAGGCAGAGGGGAATTGTGAGCGGAAGGAGAAGAAGGAGTTACCGAGGGGGTATTTATACCGCTCCCCGAGTTACCGTTACGAGTCGAGGAAGTGGGATCGATCGTGGCAGTAATCGTGTGGCGTGGGGTCTGTGGGCCGGTTAGAAACGCACACAGCGCAGAACGCGCGCGTAACGGCCGCATTAGATCCCACGACGAGATCGTGGGCGATTACTGCGCGTGATGGGACGTTACGGGCTGGTGGGCCCACCCCGTCAAAAACTGGACGCGTGGCCTGTCAGTTACCAGGCACCGAGGCGACGGAATCGTGTCCGCGTGACACGTGCCCAGTTGTAGCGCGGAAAGCCGGATTGTGCTCTGTCCCGCAGAGATTCTGTTTCAAGATTTCACCAAGTCATTTTACTCGGCACAGAGAAGAGAAGTGGCTCTACTCGGAAGAGAGGAAACAAGACCAAGGGCTACTCGGAGGTTTTCATTCGGTATCTCAAGGTTCAAAGGCGAGACTGTCAAGGCTGGTTTTAAAGCTGGCAGGGCCCAGTGAACGAGTTCGCTACCTGGTACTCGCTGTCGGGGGGTTACCCCCGAGTAGGGTAAAGGCAAGTGCTAAAGGCAAGATCAGAAGGGGTGTTTGGCCGAGTAGCCGGCTACCTGGTACTCGCTACCCGATCGACTGCTACCCGGTCTCACACCTAGACAGCCAGAAGAATGAATCAAGAGAGTTGTGCTCCTCCGAACAGAAGAGCTGGACCGAGTAGAAATGGCGGGAACCTACTCGGGCCAGAAGTCAAAGGAGCCGTTCTGACACCGAATCCCGCGTATCCCGGGTCCGTACTTGGCACTGTTCACAGCACTGTTCATCTGGGGACGGCGTGCCTGACAGCGACAGTGTGTCAGCAGGGCGTCGCAGGATAGGGGGGACCTACTCTGTGTTCGCACAGTGATAACAGACTGGTTACTTGGTTTTGCCCAACGACTTTCCGCATCAGGACAAGCTTAGAAGCCAAAGCTGTCAGCGGGAACTCGGAAGAAGGACGGTGTGCACACAATGTCGACACTTGTTTGTATTTGGCTGTATCCGGCTGGGCACCGAGTATATAAGGTGCCCCGCCGCCTCCTGCGCGAGGGACGATGCTTGGGCTGGATCCTACGTAGAGATTCTTGACCTAGTTCTACCCGGAGAGAGAAGAGTGGCTACTCGGTAGCAAGAACCTTTGTACTGTGGCTACTCGGTGAGACATCAGAATACATAGAGAAAGGCAGGAGTAGGGGTTTTACCTCCTCACGAGGGCCCTGAACCTGGGTAGATCGTTCTGTTTGCAGTGCTAGTTTCATCCTTCACGCGTCTACTCGTCGCGTGATCCCTCCCCGAGCGCCTCCAGCGTCCTTCGTCCCCACATCTTTAGCCATCCTATGGCATCTGCCGTGACACCACCACGACAGTGGAGGCGCCGGCTGCGAGGCAAACGCCGATGCGGGAGCGACTGGGCTGGCATGCGCGTTCTCCCTCGCCCCCTGCGGCGCCAGGTACGGCGGGCTCCCAAGCGGCATCCTCAAGGCCAGAGGCGCGGGCGGCGCGCGGAACAGTTTTCCCTCCTGAAACGGCGAGGCGCGCGGAGACCGTCCTCGGGCGGCGTGGTGCGGAGCAAGCGGGTCAGTGTGCGGGGCGGCTCGACGATGAGGATTTTCCCCCATTGCTGTCCCACGTGGAAGGCCGGGGCCATCTGAGCGTCCAGAGGCAGAGACGCCTGTTGCCACTCCAAGGCGAGCTGGAGAGTTCGCGCGCGGTGGAGATGGCCTCCGGCGTGGACATGGCGAGACCAGGCCGGGTCTTCCTCCCTCGGTCCGATGAGGTTTCTGCGGCCGAACATGCGCTGCGCTGGGCCCTGGTGGCGTTCCGCTCTGGCAGCAAGTCGAGAGTGACCCTGCGCGACGCAGCAAAGGCGATTGAGGATCGCGTTCCTCGCGCAGGTGACAACTTCAGCGTTCACTGGTTCTGGCCAGCGGACTTCCTGGTGGTCTGCTCCAGCAGGCGTGTCCGAGACGAGGTGCTAAGGGCGGAGACCGCGGACGGTGAGGGTTTCTCGCTCCGTCTTTCTCCTCCTACTTCCTCCACTCTTCTCCATTCCTTTCTCCTTCCTCCACTCTCCATTCTCTCTTCTTTCTCTCTTCCCCCTTCTCCTCCTACCACCACCATCACCACCATCACCACCACCACCACCACCACCACCACCATCACCACCACCACCACGACCACCACCATCACCACCACAACCACCTCACGTCTACTCCGGCGACTACTCCGGCGGCGACCTCTACTCCGGCAACCACCTCCTCTACGGCCACCACCTCGACTCCGGCGGCCACCTCCTCTCCGGCGGCCATCTCCTCCCCGGCGACCTCCTCCACTACCACGGCCACCTCCTCTCCGGCGACCACCCTCCACTCCGGCGACCACCCTCCACCCACCATCCTCTCCGGCGACCACCCTCCACTCCGGCGACCACCCTCCACCCACCATCCACTCCGGCGACCACTCTGTTTTCGTTTTTCAAATTTTCAAAATTTTGGGCGGCCAGATCTGGATCTAGATCTAGATCTGGATCTGTCCCGCTTTTTTTTTTTTTCGAAATCAATAGCCGTGACGCACTATCCGTGAGGTGCGCCACGGGTAACGAAAGATAGCCGTGACGCACCAAACAGGTGGTGCGCCACGGGTAAACGGGATAGCCGTGACGCACCAAAAATAGGTGCGTCACGACTATTTTTAATAGGCGCGGCGTGATAGCCGTGACGCGCCATGGTGCGTCACGGATAAGCCAAATGGTGCGTCATGGGTAAGCTTTTCCCTAGTAGTGAAAGGCGCAGAGGTGCGGACCCGGGCAGTTGGCTTTTGTCAGGAGGAGCCGTTGGGATCGGGGAAAGCACTGCACCACGACTCGGGAAGGCTGGGTGAGGACGTCCGGTTGGTGGGCTGTGATGGACTATCCCAGGATGACAGGTGGGACCCAATGTGGTTGGAGGCCAGCCTAGCATGCTTTAATTCAAACGGGGATCACGTTGTGGGACCGCAAAAGCAGCTGACGGTGGCTGCGGTGAGGCTAGGTTGGGTCGGCTCTGAAAAGGAGAGCGTGGTAGCAGATGGGGCGATTGGCCAGCCTGTCATGTGTGTGGATCCCAGAGCAAAAGGGGCCATCTCTTTGGCCGCATCTGATCTTTGTACCCAAAAAGTATCCGTCGTTGTTGACCAGTATGAGCAAGACGTGGGGCCGAAGTAAAATATTCTGGATTCGTCGCGGCGTTTGGTGGTTGGGCAGCGGATGGCTCTCCCGGATGTTTTGAGCACGTACAAGACGCCAGCTACTCAGATCGGGACTAGGCTGGGCAGTGGCATTGGAGAGATGACCCTCCCATCCGCCGGCTTACTCTCTTCTGTCTATAGTGGGGCTGTTTCTACAGCGTGGACTACTGGCTCAGGTGCTGCGCTCGGGGAGCCAAGCTCGCCGGTCTCGGTGTTGGACTACTTCGGCGTGGACCTATCCCCTGACAGCCCGGGGGAAGTGGGAGTGGAGACGCAGCCGGAGAATCAGGTGGTGGACACACCTGGAGTGGTGATGCCTTGTGACACGGTGGATGCCTTCCGTACGGCCTGTCTGAAGGTTCCCACGCCTATACTCCACAGACCGCCCAAGAGGAGTCGGGCGAAGCGTATCCACTCTGGACAAGTCTGACGTAGTTGCGGACACAAGGGCAAGTTCACCGCCGGTACCCCGGTTCGGAGGCAGCAGAAGGAACTGATTCATCGTCTGAAAATCGCGAGGGAAGGCGAGGTGATTGGGGAGGAGGCCCTTAGCGCGTACATCAGTTTGTTTGATCAGCCGCTCCCGCAGCAGCACATAGATGTGATTCTGGGTCTTTTTGGGTGGCAGCCGAAGGCTCTACCACCGACAGAGGACCTACCAGTGGAGTGCCTAGTGTAGGGCGTGGATTTGTACCTTATCTACGTTGTCTCTTAATCTGTGTGTTTTAGGAAGGCGAACCTCGATGATGGAATTGGATCTTATTTTTGCCATTTGGAACGCGCGTGGATTAAACTCGTCTGCTCGTAGGGCGGCCATTTTCCAAGTGTTGTCCCCCTTGGGGGCCAAAGTGGTCTGTCTCCAGGAAACCAAAATGGAGGTGATAACGCAGCAAGTGGTCCGGGACTTTCTAGGGCCGGCTTTTGACGATTTCTTCTTCCTGCCAGCCATTGGTACACGAGGAGGCATCCTGCTGGCGTGGCAGACCGCCTTCGTTAAGATTTCGAACCCCCACATGTCAAGGAATGCTCTCATGGCAAGTGTCTCGATTGAGGGAGAACAGGACTGGTGGTTTACTGGGGTTTACGGTCCTCAAACCATGGAGGAAAAGCATGAGTTCTTAAAAGAACTTGCTGATATTCGGGATTTGCATGTTGGCCCGTGGATGGTCGCTGGCGATTTCAATCTCATCACGAGTCCGGAGGACAAAAATCAGGGCACCGTCCATCGACCGATGATGGAGCGTTTCCGCCGCGCTCTCGCAGCGCTAGAACTCAAGGAGGTGTACCTCAACGGCAGGAGGTACACATGGTCGAATGAGCGACAACAACCTACCTTGGAGAGGCTCGATAGGGTATTCACAACTGTGGACTGGGATGTTAGTTACCCTGATGCTTTTCTTTCAGCTGGATCATCGGGCCCTTCTGATCACTGCCCCTTGATTCTGAGCTTGGCCCCAGACCTGCAATTGGGGCGTAGGTTCCACTTTCAGTCCTTCTGGACAAAGGTGGACGGCTTCATGGACATAGTACAAGAGGCGTGGACTTCAGTGGAGCATGAGGCCAACCCTTTCAAACTCCTAGATAACAAGCTAAGAGCTACATCAAGAAAGCTTGCCAGCTGGAGCAGTAAAGTCATCGGAAACATTAAATTGCAGATCCTACTGGCTAACGAGGTGATATTGCGGTTGGATGCAGCAATGGATTCTAGACCCCTCTCGACGGAAGAAAGGGCTTTAAGAAAACTTCTGAAAGGAAAACTGTTGGGGATCGCTTCTTTGGAAAGATCACTAGCCAGGCAAAGATCCCGAATCTCGTGGCTACGCGAAGGGGACGCATGCACAAAATTTTTTCACTCACAAGCCAGTCATCGGAAGCGGCAGAACTTCATTGGACATCTTATAGTGGACGGAGAAAGACTATCTAGCCACGAAGAAAAAGCGCAAGCCTTGGATGAGTTCTATGATAACATCCTAGGCGTGGATTTAGAGAGGGAATTTTCGGTGGATCTAGATTTTCTGCAGCTCCCCTCGATCGAGCTACACCATCTTGACGCATGCTTCACAGAGGAGGAAGTATGGAATGCTATCAGGAGACAAATGCCCCGGACCCGACGGGTTCACCAATAGGTTTTTCGTGGCATGTTGGAGCATCATAAAGACAGATATCATGAATGCTTTCAGATCTTTGGATCGTAGGGACCTACGTGGATTCAGAGCAGTTAACCACGCGTACATCACGCTCCTCCCAAAGAAAGAAGGCGCTGAGGAACCGAAAGATTTTCTCCCTATCAGTCTCATCCATGCGTTTGCTAAAATAGTGGCGAAGGTCTTAGCTTGCCGAATTGCACCAGTGCTGCCACAAATGGTGGGTGTTCATCAGAGTGCCTTTGTGCGTGGACGCTGTATACACGATAACTTCATGACGGTCAGGGAAACAGCGAGGAAGTTGCACAGTTCGGTCATTCCGGTGGTGCTCCTCAAACTTGACATCACTAAGGCTTTCGACACTGTCAGTTGGCCCTTCTTGCTGGAGATCCTGAGGAAGATAGGATTCGGTGACACCCTGCTTTCCATCATATGTGCTCTTCTATCGCCAGCTTCCACAAGGGTGATGCTCAACGGTTGGCCTGGTTCAAAGATTAATAACAGTCGTGGGTTGAGGCAAGGGGACCCGCTCTCTCCTCAGCTCTTTATCCTGGTGATGGAGGTTCTGCATCTTATGATTGAGAGGGCCACGGCCTTTGGTTTGTTGACGAGTCTTGCACAGACAGGTTTGAGCCACATGACCTCCATTTATGCGGATGATGTGGTAACCTTCCTGAGACCGACAGTGCGAGACTTCAAGGTCTTTGCAGAGATCCTGGAGATTTTTGGAGAAGCTTCAGGGCTTCGGGCTAACCTGGAAAAGTGCTCCGCTCACTTGATCAGGTGTGGAGAGAGGGAGGCAGAGATGGTGGTGCAAGAACTACAATGCCCCATCTTGCCCTTTCCGACGCGCTACCTCGGACTGCCATTATCCCTCAAAAAGCTGTCGGCAGCTCAGATGCAGTACATCGTGGATAGCATAGCTGGTCACCTGCCCGGATGGAGGGCGAACCTGTTGAACAAGGGTGGAAGGCTGGAACTGGTAAAAACCACCCTTTCAGCGGTCTCAATCTTTGCGATGATGTCCCTGGACTTGCCAGCAAAAACAGTTGTGGACATTGACAAGATCCTCAGGGAATTTCTATGGAAAGGAAGGAAGGACGTTTATGGTGGACAGTGCCTCGTGGCGTGGGAGAGAGCCTGCATGCCCAAACACCTGGGAGGACTCGGCATTCCAAATCTCAGAGTTTTGAATCAGGCGCTGCGGGCCAGGTGGTTGTGGCTTAGTAGGACAGACGTATCGAAGCCTTGGATTGAATTTAACATTCAGGTGCCCCGAGTCGTAACGCACCTTTTCGAGGCAGGAACAACTTCAGTGGTTGGTGACGGAGCTAACACATTCTTCTGGACTGATAGATGGCTTCCAGAAGGAAGGGTTAAGCATATAGCTCCTCATTTGTGGACCAGGATTCCTAAGCGAGCATTGCTGGCCCGCAAGGTAAGGGAAGGCCTGACAGGGGCTTGGCTTCAAGATGTCCCCCCAGATCTCGCGGAGGAAGAGCTGCGAGAGCTCCTCCACATAGCTGACCTTTTATCTGTCTTTACCCTCGAGGAGGGCGTGGATGACGAATTCCGTTGGACCTTGGAGTCGGACAACCAATTCTCAGCACGCTCTGCTTATCGTGCCATGTTTCAGGGGTCGGAAGGGCTGGCCGGCGCTGAGCAGGTGTGGCGTTCGCGTGCGTTCAACAAATGCAAATTCTTCATGTGGTTGGTTTTGAGGAACAGGTGCTGGACGGCCGACAGGCTGGACCGTAGGGGACTACCACACCCTACGGCATTCCCTTTGTGTGACCAACACGGAGAGGACTTAGATCACCTGCTGCTGGGATGTGTCGTGGCGAGACAGGTATGGACGACTCTGCTGCACAAGTGGGGCCTGGACCAGTGGATCCCGAACCAACAAGACAAGGTGAATAAATGGCTGCCGGATAGGGTGATGATTGGTGCGGACCAAAAGGACTTGTGGACAGCTATCACCCTGGCATGCTGGTGTCTGTGGAGGCATAGGAACAGTGTGGTTTTCGACGGCCACCAACCGTCCGTGGAAAGGATACTCGGTATGATAGAGGCCGAGGCGGGCATGTGGTGTTCTGCCGGGCTCTTTAGGAGTAGTCTACGGCTAGTGGAAAAGTGGCGGTTTGGCGAGTAATCCCCTATGTAATTTTGTTGCGTTCCGGGCGTCTGTGCCGGACGCGTTGTAATTGGCCTCTTGGCCTTTCTCCTGCTATGAAACCGATGCGTCATTCTATGACGTATCCTTAAAAAAACATTATATGTTGTACAGTATATATTAGCTAAGTACCCAATATGGTAGCTAGCTGGTAATATAAATATGTGACCAAGACAAGTATACAATTCCATTAAGTTTGTACCCTAGTGTGCATTCCATGCATTCAAACATCTTGCAATGCCATGGCGCCACCTTAGCTCCTATCACATAAATTGAATATACAAGCACTATATATGCTACTAGTGCTAGTATCAGTTCGCGTAATTCGTGCTTGATTACATCACTGCATGCGTATTTGTCGATCTGGCGTATTTATATAACCGTATACACACAGCTGGATAGTAATTACGTGGCCAGATTAAAAACTAGCTAGTAAGCATCTCTGTGACGCTATCTAGGCGTGGAGATTATGTGCATAGGCAGCACAGCAGTCACGTTAACATCGTTCACACTAGTGGAAACAACCCCTTTCGTCCAGGGGTCAGGGCACCTGTCCCGGTTGCAATAAAATATTCATTGGTCCCGGTTTGTGTGCCCGGGGCAACAGAAATCGCCTGGGGGCAGTGGTCCCGATTCGTGGGGAGATATTGGTCCCGGTTTGTGCCACGGACCGGGACCAATGCCTAGCCAGATGCCACGTGGCACGCGCATGAGCATTGGTCCCGGTTCAGGCCAGGAACCGGGACCAATGTCCTCCCTTCCCCTATATATACTTTCCCAGCCCTCCCCCCTTCCATCTTTTTTTTTGCTTGGAGGTGTGAGAGAGGTGGGTGTTAGTGTGTTTTATTTTACTATGCACACGAGGTGTTCGACGAAATTCCCGAGCCACACATAAGCTCACTGAAAATGGTATCTTCGACCAAGGTTAACAAACTTATCTTTTTCATCTGTAACTGATACATAAAAAAGTAATATTTGTCGATGTACTGTGGTCATTTCTGTATTAATATGTTATTGTAATGTATTTTGATAAACTTAATTATACGATGCAGATGGATGCATGGCATCGATGGATGTACGGTGACCGACGCACTTCCGAGTATATGGCAGGCCTGGATGCATTTCTTGTTGTAGCCCAGGCGAACAAAGATAATGGCTTCATGTGTTGCTCATGTGTTGATTGTCATAACGTCAGAGAGCACTTTTCCGAAAGAATCCTTCACGGCCATCTACTTCGGATTGGTTTCATGCCCAGCTATAATTGCTGGACCAAGCATGGATAAAGAGGGGTTGTGATGGAAGACGATGAAGAAAAAGAAGAAGATCCTTTGTTCCCTGAATACGACGATACTGCAATGGAAGAGAATGCAAAAGAAGGAGGTGATCAAGAACAGGCATCAGAAGAGCCCGATGATGATCTTGGCCGAGTTATTGCTGATGCAAAGGAAGACTGTGAAAATAAATTGGAGAGGTTGAAGCTGGATAACATGTTACAAGATCACAAAAATTTGTTGTACCCAAATTGCGAAGATGGTAGTACAAAGCTCGGTACCACACTGGAGTTTGAGAGTTTACTTCAACTAATGAAGCCAAAACTTCCAAAGGATAACGAATTGCCTGAGAGTACGTACGAAGCAAAGAAAGCTCTCTGCCCTCTAGGATTAGATGTGCAGAAGATACATGCATGCATTAATGACTGCATCCTCTACCGCGGTGAGAAGTACGAGAATTTGGATGAATGTCTGGTATGCACTGCACTGCGGTATAAGATCAGAGCAGATGACCCTGGTGATGTTGACGGCGAGCCCCCCGGTAAGAGGGTTCCTGCTAAGGTGATGTGGTATGCTCCTATAATACCACGGTTGAAACGTGTGTTAATTTAGAAACAAAGAGCATGCTAGGTTGTTGTGATGGCACAAAGAAGACCGTGAGAAAGACGGAAAGTTGAGATACCCCGCCGATGGATCGCAGTGGAGAAAGATCGAGAGAGACTTCCCGGACTTTACAGGAGAGGCGAGAAACTTATGGTTTGATCTAACTACAGATGGCTTTAATCCTTTTGGGGAGCAGAGCTCCAGTCATAGCACCTGGCCTATAACTCTATGTATGTACAACCTTCCTCCTTGGTTGTGCATGAAGCGCAAGTTCATTATGATGCCAGTTTTAATCCAAGGCCCGAGGCAACCTGGCAACGACATTGATGTGTATCTAAGGCCATTAGTGGAAGAACTCTTACAATTGTGGGGAAAACCAGGTGTACGTGTGTGGGATGAGAACGAACAAAAGCCATTTGACCTACGGGCGTTGCTTTTCGTAACCATCAATGATTGGCCTGCTCTTACTAACATTTCCGGACATACAAACAAGGGATACAATGCATGCACACACTGTTTAGATAACACTGACAATGTTTTTTTGGATAAATGTAAAAAAGTTGTATACCTGGGGCATCGTAGATTTCTTCCGATCAAGCATCCCGTAAGAAATAAAGGAGCGAAGCATTTCAGAGGTGAGGCAGATAACCGGAAGAAGTCTGAGCTCCGTAGTGGTAATGATATATTCGATATGGTCAAGGACCTAGAAGTAATCTTTGGTAAGGCTGCTGGCAGCCAACCAGTTCCGTACGGCCCTGATAAGCGCGCACCCATGTGGAAGAAAAAATCTATATTTTGGGAGCTACCCTATTGGAAAGTTTTAGAGGTCCGGTCTTCATCCACGTGATGCACGTGACAAAGAATCTATGTGTCAATCTGCTATGCTTCCTGGGCGTGTATGGGAAGTCAAAGGATACGCCAGAAGCACGGGAGGACCAGCAACGTATGAAAGACCCAAGCAACAAGCACACAGATACAGTGCGCCATTACATAAGCAGCTACGCTCTTACTAAAGCAGAGAAGGAAATATTCTTTGAAGTCCTTTACAGTATCAAGGTTCCGTTTAGCTTCTCGTCGAATATAAAGGGGATAATTAACATGGCAGAGAAAAAATTCCAAAACCTGAAGTTTCATGACTGCCACGTGATTATGACGCAGTTGCTTCCGATTGCATTGAGGGGGTTTCTACCGGAAAATGTTCGAGTACCCATTGTGAAGCTATGTGCATTCATGAACGCAATATCTCAGAAGGTAATCGATCCAGAAATTCTGACAAGATTACAGAGGGATGTGGTCCAGTGTCTTGTTAGTTTTGAGTTGGTGTTCCCACCATCCTTCTTCAACATTATGACTCATCTCCTGGTTCACCTATGTGAAGATATTCATATTCTCGGTCCGGTATTTCTACACAATATCTTCCCCTTTGAGAGGTTCATGGGAGTCTTGAAGAAATATGTTCATAATCGTGCTAGGTCAGAAGGAAGCATCTCGAAGGGCTATGGAACAGAGGTAATTGGGTTCTGTGTTGACTTTATTCCTGACCTTAAGACGATCGGTGTTCCTGAATCGCGGCATGAGGGGAGACTGAGGGGAAAAGGAACGCTGGGAAAGAAAACAATGATACCCAGGGACGGGCATTCTTTCACCAAAGCACACTACACAGTTGTACAAAATTCTATGTTCGTGGCTCCGTATCTCGAGGAACACAAGAATATTGTACGCTCTACAAACCCGGGGAAGAATGACTCACGGATTAAAGGCAAACACATGGATACTTTTGGTAGTTGGTTGCAAACACATCTTATAAATGACACCACTGTTAAAGATCAGCTGTACATGTTGGCCGGGTCACCATCTTCGACTATTGGGGGTTTTCAAGGGTACGAGATAAATGGGAATACATTTTACATGAGCTCCCAAGGTAAGAAGAGCACCAACCAAAACAGTGGTGTCCGCTTTGATACAACAAACGAGAATGGAAAAAATGACACACACTATGATTACATAGAGGAGATATGCGAACTTGACTATAGACCTTCTTTTAAGGTCCCTTTGTTAAAGTGCAAATGAGTCAACCTGAATGGAGAAGGGGTAAAAGTAGACCCGCTTTATGGAATGAAAACAGTGGATCTCAACAATATTGGTTACAATGACGAACCATTCGTCCTAACCAATGATGTGGCTCGGGTCTTCTATGTGAAGGACATGTCCTCCAGACCGAAAAAAGAAAAAATAAGCAAACAAATTCATCATACGATGAGCCGAAGCGTCACATAGTTCTTTCAGGGAAAAAAACATCGTGGGAATCGAGGACACGACAGACATGTCAGAAGATTATAATAAGTTTGTTGAAATTCCACCCTTCACAGTGAAATCTAACCCCACCATCCCGTTAAATAATGAAGATGCTCCATGGTTACGGCCGAAGCGATCATAAGCAAGAGAGAATTCAGAAGACTAGATAGGGATGTTGTTGGTGATGTGTAATAATAAACGTGGAATACATGATCATAGTTCTGTTTGACCAGTAATTTGTATTGACCGGTAAAAAGCTGACAACTATGACCAGCCTGATTTCATTATTATCCCAACCAGCGGCACACCCACCCACTTTTCTGTTTCTCTCTCCTCTGTCTGTTGGTGATGTGTAATAATAAACGTGGAATACATGATCATATAGTTCTGTAATAATAAACCTGACAACTATGACCCATATCCGAGTATGAGATAACTATAGGCAGATATTGCAGGCACACTTCGAAGTGATAGTATGGATACCATCCTGACAGATCTCCTTAAAACATAAATAGATCTTCGGTACTTCTTTAACAGATATGATAAATTTTTGGAGGAGAAACGTCTAGCTGAACAACAAGCTGACTACCTTGGAGTTCAAATGACGCAGAGGGTTACACCTCTGCGGTTACTTTGGCAACCTACTAATGCATACACTCCTGCATTGTTTGAGATGTCTAGATTAGAATTTGAACTGACCTTGGATTGCGTGGTCTATAACTGTGGCGAAATTGGACCCATATCCGAGTATGAGATAACTGTCAAAAACAGTCGTCGGGGTCATTTTGTTAGATTCGACTCATCAGAATATATTGTCGTTTGTAGCTGCAAGAAGTTTGAAAATGTAGGTCTTCCATGTTGCCATGTACTGAACCTTCTTGAGATCAGAAATATCAAAAAAATTCCACCACACTATGTTTTGAAAAGATGGCGAAATGATGCTCAGAGTGAACCTTCGAAGGAGAACTATGATTTTTTTTGTTGTAGACAAAGATCCCAAATTCTCCGTGTCAAAAAGGTACAACTCGCTTTGTCGAACTTTATATAAAGTTGCAGCAAAGGCTGCAGAAAATGTTGAAGCTCATGCATTCATGGAGAGCCAATATGATCAGCTCCTAGAGCAAGTTGAGCATATTTTGCAAGCAAAGCTGCATGACAAAGCTTCCTTGAGCACTATCCTGAAAAGTCATCAGCAAAATCTGGTTCAGAACGATGTTACCAATAGTGAACCTCGTAGAGGAAGTAGTAAGTTGTTCCGACCGTTCTTTTGATTCGCCATCATATGTCCGTCAGTTTTGTTCTACATCCCTCTTAAAGGTTCATCGACGGAATACAAATCACCCGGATGCCTTGTATGCTCTGGACTCACTCGACACATCACAAGAGAAAACAAAAATTATAAGATATTTATATTCAAATTATATGCAAATAGTAAAATAATTAATAGTTTCAATAGTTAGAATAATTATTTAGTTAAACAAAAAATGGATTTGAATTAGTTATACAAATTCAAGCACTTTTCATGTTGAAATTTTTGTCAAATTCGAAAGTATATAGAAGTTATTGATGTGCATACTTAAACAATTTTCAAATTTTGGCGCTAAAAAATTTGTGCGCGCAGGGTGGTACCAAATTTCGAAATAGGTTTTGGTCTCGGCCCGTGCCACCAACCGGGACCAAAGGGGGTACCTCTAGTCCCGGTTGGTGGCACGGGCCGGGACTAGAGGCCCATTTGTATAAATATCTCGCCCCTCTCTCCAGGCCGAGCAACCACCCAGGACCGAGCGGAGTAGCCTTGGCGAAGCCCTGCCGGCGGCGGGAATGGACACGAAGATCCCGCCGGTGCTGGTTCTGCTGGCGGGGAAAAACTAGGGTGTAGATTGGCGGGGGGGGGGGGGGGGGGGAGGGGGACAATTGTTGGACGGAAATGCATTATATATATTGAAAAGGTGATTACATCCGGGGGGGCGGCGCGGCCACAGGCGGCCGTCCGTGTTTCTTGACGACGGCCCTATTGGCCGTCCTTACATGCATCGGGGCGGCGGCGCGGCCACAGGCTGCCGGCCGTTTCTTGGGGGGTAGCCTATGTACTACATAGGTGGCCGGGGGCGCACCGGGGCCGGCCTAGTCCTCCTCGTCGGAGGAGATGCAATGGTAGGGCGGCTGCTGCCATAGGTGGGCAGGCAGCTGAGGGGCGCCCGCCGGTGGCTGGGGAGGCATCGGGGGCGCGTTCTCCGGTGGCGGCGGCAGCTCCTCCGGCGCCCATTCGCCGCCGGTCCAGGCCCAGGACATCCCGTACTCCAGGCCGGGGGGCAGCGGCTGTGGCGGAGGCTGGTCCTCCGACGCCTCCATGGCGACATTCATGGTCTGCCACCACGGCTGCGGCGGCGGAGGGGGCGGCATCGCGTCGGCGTCGGCGGCCGCGCTGGCCAGGACCTGCTCCCACCGCTTGATCTCGTCCTCGACGAGGGTGCGGCGGGAGGCCTCGTAGGTGGCCTCCAATCCGGCCTGGAGCTCGGGGTCCTCCTCGATCCACAGCTCCGGCTCGCTGCCGGGCGGTGGTGCTAGGTAGGTGTCGGCGGACTCCTCCGGGGGCGCTGGGAAGTAGGAGCGACGGCGCTCCTCGTGCTCCTGCTGGAACCAGGCGGCCCAGTACGGGGAGCTCCGCGCGTATGTGTGGTCCCTGAGGAGGTGGGCAGCCAGGTGCGCGCGCCGGCGGTCGATCTCCTCGCGGGCAGCTTTGTTGGACGGGGGCGGCGGCATCGGGATCCTCTGGGGGTTGAGGTGCCAGCCGTCCGGGAGGTGGACGTCCGGCCAGAAGACCGGCGTGGCGTGGTCCCAGTGCCACGTCGCCTCCTCCTTCCGCACGTAGTGGCGGAGCCTCTTCCCTGGCGCGGCGCGAGGCGGCGGGTTGCGCGCTGCCGGAGGCGGTGCGGGGACGCGCGGGCCGCCCCTGATCCGGATGCCGCCCGGCCTGAAGCCGAACGCCTCCTGCGGTGGCGGGGGAACGTCGGTACCTCTCCGTCCATCGCCTCTGGAGGACCCGGCCTCGTGCTCGTTCTTGACGCGCTTGAACCAGCGGCGGGGCGACATGGTGGCTAGGGTTCTTGGTGCTGGGAGTGGGGTGTGCGTGGTGTACGGGGCGGCGGGGTTGGCATGCCAACCGGCGGCGAGAACGTGGCGGCGGTTGCAGGCGGCCATGAATGTGCGGGGGAGGAAGCCGAGGCATGGCTTGACCGTTCGTGGCCACACGTGGGGAAGTGGAGGCGCGGGGAAGCCGAGGCGGCCGCTGGGGTCGCTGGCCAGTGGGCCCTTTGACCGCGCGCGGCTACGGTTATGGTATTACTTAAAGACATGGGGACGTGGAACCACTAGGTCTCCGGCCAGTGGCCCCTTTGACCCCGCGTGGCCAGTGGGCCCTTTGACCGAATGTGGCCAGTGGGCTTAATTAAAGACGCGGGCCAGTGGGCCCTTTGACCAAATGTGGCCAGTGGACTTAATTAAAGACGTGGGCCAGTGGACGCGGTTGGGGAAGCGGAGGCCGGTTGGGGATTACGAGGCAGACATCGTAAATTGAAAAAAAATATGGAAAAAAGACCCCTGCCGCGGCAGAGAAAGTGGGCAAGTTGTTGCCTTTTCAGAGGACGCATTCATCTCAGTTCCTAACACGAGCCGGGACTACCTCCCCTTGCCAGATTCGCCACGTGGTCAGTCCCATTTGTCCCGGGTTCTGGCGCAACCGAGACCAATGGGGCAGCTTCATTTGTCTCGGCTGGCTCATCCCGGTTGCACAACCGGGACAAATGGGGCTTACCAACCGGGACTAGTGTCCGTGTTTCCACTAGTGTCATGATAGTGTCTTACCAAATAATTTAAAATTTTCTCATATTGGTAGCTTGCTCCCATACGTTGGTTTCATCTTCAAGTGGCACATATTTTTTTCTCCCGCACCTACATAAATTCTCCCGCGCCTTGCGGCTGCGCTGGCTTTGGTCTGAGTGGGCCGCTCCGGACAAATCTTGGGTTGGGCTGGAAACTCCAATCGACTCCTCTGATAGGAAGCTCTTCAATGCGGCCACTAGGGTTACCATTGGTAATTGTATGCAAGCGGGTTTCTGGACTTCCTCTTGGATCAATGGCGCCTCTGCAAAAGCAATCGCCCCCCTCATTTTCAAAGCATCCAAGCGAAAGAAGAGAAAAGTTAAAGATGCTCTTACGAACCTATGTTGGATTACAGACCTTGATGTTGAAGCCTTCACGCCTGAACATATCTCGCAATTTGTCACCCTTTTGGAGCTGTTTCAAGACATCACTCTGGACACAGATGGCCAGGATACCATTGTGTGGACTCTGCATCCTAGTGGTTCATACAATGCGGGCTCTGCTTACAAGGCCCAATTTCTCGGATCCACTACATGCTCCTTCAACAATGTTGTCTGGAAGGTTTGGGCTCCCCTAAATGTCGCTTCTTCGCTTGGCTTGCGGTGCAGAATAGGCTTTGAACTTCGGACCGCCTTACCATCATGGGATGGCCGCACACACCTCTATGTCAGCTTTGCAACTGCCAGGTCAAAACGGGGAGACACATCTTGTTTGAGTGTCGTTACTCCCGGCGTGTCTGGAGGGTTGCAGCCCCTAACTGGTACAAACGGGGGCTTTGGTCCCGGTTTTTTAGGGCCATTCATCTCGGTTGTGCAACCGGGATGGGGCAGCCGGGACAAATGCCCCACCCCCATTGGTCCCGGTTATGCTAGGACCTGGGATGTAAGTGGTTGACCACGTGGCAGGGTGCGCAGGAACCTGGCCAGGGCCATTCGTCCCGGTTCTTAACACCACCCGAGATGAATGCCTCCTCTGTCGCGGCAGCACTTTCGCCATTTTCTCTGCCGCGGCAGAGTTTTTTTTTGTATTTATTGTTTTCCTTTTTATTTTATGTTTTGCGATCAATTCGATTGTACGATACCCCTCTGACCATACACTGATAAGGAGCCTTAGTGGCCCCTCCCCGGACCTCCCGGATTCCAGGAGAAGAGAGGAGCCCGGTGGCCCTTCCCCGGACCTCCCGGATCCCACGAGAATATAGGAGCCTCGGCGGCACCTCCCTGGACCTCCCGGATCCCACGAGAAGAGAGGAGCTTCGGTGGACCCTCCCCGGACCTCCCGGATCCCACGAGTGAATAAGTAATCTATACTTCTTATAAAAAAAAACCCCACTAAAGTTCATTTATGATTTATCGATCTTCACATGCAACATAGCCACATCATCGAGTAATGATAGCCGTACGATCCTCATATCCATCTGTCGATTGTGACATACCAAAACAATTCCCCCGTACGTGCAACATGCAAGCGTACCAAATGGCCCACAACCGGTATTAAAGAGAAGCGGAGAAAATGAAACATCACCCCTGCTCGGCTTCTTAAAGCTTCAGCTGAACTGACTTCAAGCTTTAATCAATCAGGCATCTTTGGCTTCATCTTCATCCTTTAATTTCCCTACCTTTGAGCAACAGCGCATAAACCCAACATCTCGCTGCCACTGGACGCACGACCTCATACAGTTCCTCCACACACATTAGCGAAACGAGTGGTACGCAGTAGTAAATCGAGCGAGCACAAGAATGGACACCGTAAACACGGCTTTGGGCAGGACGACCACGGCCGCCACATCAGCTCAACTGCCCTGAAGGTTCGTCACTCATCTGCTTCTGCAAATCCAGTGACGCTCTGTGACTCTGTCCACTGCTAAGAGAGAATCATCTTGGTAGCGATCTTCTCCCTTATCTCGGCCACCACCGTTGCTGCATTCAGAAGAGTCGGTGGCTTCACTCAGAACAATGGGTGTGGATGTATTATGTATAGTTTTGTAATCAGGAGTAGTCTTTTTTTCGTGCAGTTGAGTAATGGAGTTCTTCACTTCTTCCTCATCATCGGTGCCATATCAAGTGAGCGTTTCTTGATAGATATATATACACGTGTGAATTTTCATTTGCTTTGGTCATTGTTGCCGACGGATCATTTTAGTTTTTCGATGCACACTTTTTTTTTGCAAGGAAGTTTTTGGATGCACACTTAACTGCATGTCGCTCTTGCAGATATCATGTTTGAGGAAGCAGCATCATCCAAATGTCTGTTCTACACAAGTGCAAGAGTCACATGTCTTGACGTAATTGTGTTCCTAGCTTAACAGTGCGTGCTGGATATGACCCAAGGTTTTCAGATGTTTTAGGTACACCGCTGAAGTATTTTCCGTACTTTCAAAACTCGGTACTATTAGCAGTTCATTATTATTGTCCTTTCTTTTAGCCTTTTCTCAGTAGTATGTTCTAAAACTCTCCTTCCCTACGCAGCTACACTGCAGATTTAAAAAACTATCAACATACATGCCGACTGAAACTACGGTGCTGATTTTAATGCAATATTTTTAACTTGATTTGAGTAGTCAAATTGTTGGATGTATGTAGGATTTTATCAAAAATTTATATGTTATAAATTCTAAATATTCATATAATAGTTAAATAAATTTTCCCGAGTTCCCGCCGCAATGCGCGGGGTATTCTTCTAGTACATATATATAGCAAAAGAAGGACCACTTATATTACATAATCAAAGTATATCGAGCATATTACATGACCGATGGAATGAATTACAAAATCAAGTTCATTCCCAAGCAGCATAGTACTCTCCACTTACAATTAGGACATCTGCATCTAAGAAGCCCGCAATTTCTCCTGAATTGCTCGTATGCGGTCCCTTGGTAGAAGACCGTCCCGGAGCCGTTCGATATAATATAAAGAAGAGTGGTCGATATATATTAATGAAACTAAGTAACTAAAATAGATGGTAATAAGAAAAATTCACGACTGACATACATGAAGTTTGTTGAAATCTGTGCCCTTGGGATAGGTCGTCTGACGAATGAACTCGCAGACGTAGTATCCACACAAGTGATTCCCGTCTCCCTGTTGCAAGCACTTTACGAGAACATGGTTTCAATCAAAATGATAATCAACCAGCCATGATAATGGTATCGAAATTAGAATCAAGGAGATGCGCGGATCTAGATAGTAGTACTTACTTGCACAATTTCAAATGTAAGCTCTCATTTCCGTTCACCCATGGCCTTTTTTGTGAACCTCTTCCAAACGCTGCCCGGGAAAGAAAAAGAATAAAAAGAGTTAGTAATTACATGATATCCGAACATGAAACAAAGTAGTCGATATAGTGTCATATATAAAGATTGAAATTACCGCTGGATCATTTCCTGCGTGTCCGCCCAGTGCTCTAGGGGTTTATGTTTTGGCTCCATTACCAGTACTTTACCTTTGTCAACTTGGAAGATTAGCAGAATATAGTGGAAGTTGCGCACGCATAACTCATCAATTATACCCTGAACATCGTGTAAGGAAAACAAAATGTGTACAACACAGTAACACTCACCTGAAGTTGTAAGGAAATAGTATTTCTCTTCTGTGTTCTTGAAACCTTATTGCCTTTAGAAGGTTATCTTTTGTATCCTTGGGAGATAGCTCAAGAGTCTTATGATTAACAAAATATGGGTCAATGAACCCAATATCATAGATTTGTCCTCTTTTGCATTCGAGAATCTTCATTCCGCAATTATAATATAATGAGTGTACTATATATATGAATGCAATGGACGAGGTGAGCTAGCTAGAGACTTAATTAGAGAAATAAGTACTTACAAACAATAGGCACTAACGAAAGATTTGTCGAGGGCCTTCTGCTGGAATAACTGAAACTATTCGTCGAATTGAATCAGAACCAGTCCATCTCCATACCCGTAGTGCTCGTCTCTAACTCCGAGCACTATCCAGTCCTGAGATTTTTGAGAGGCTTCCATATACCAATTTTGCACTCTTCACATTTTGGTTGGTAGATTCTTTACCTCCTCGGGTTTGACGAAAGGATTCCCGTGTCGGTATTTGTACGCACATTCAGAAGCGGGGAAGTACTCTACTGTTTGCATAAACTCAGCAATGGAAAACCCGCAGCAGCTGCCCCTGGTCCGTACAGTTCTATAAACTCCGGATCAATTTGCTCGTCAGCATTAGTGCTCGGCCCCACCTGGGTATTGGAAATCACTTTGAGCGGGGAGATGGATTGTTTTTTCTGCTCTCCGAGCTAGGCAACTGATTTCCCGCTTTTCGCGCTTGCGCTACTACTCTTCGTCGACCGCACCATTTCCTGGTGTGACTTCAGAATATAGCGGTCATAGTCAGATGATAGACTCGGCTCGGGTTGATGAAGAGTCTTCACCATTTTCCACGCTCGTTCTACATCATCTTCGGTGTCGGGGAAATCTGCCTTTTTCTGCTCCTTCGGCTTCGATTTCCACACCTCGTATTCGTCCCTTGCGATTTTTTGGGTTTGCTCAGGAGTATAGTAGTAAGGTAACTTGGGTAACTCCTTTGGTACCTTCGGGAGGGGGTGACCGTTGACGTTTGGGTGATCTTTTACGACTCCGCAGAAACTTAGTGGGCGGAGAAGGCTGACGCGGCGGCGTAGACGACCGCGCTGGAGACGACATACACGGTGTAGGCGACCGCGATGGAGAGGGCATGCACGACGGAGATGACCGTGCTGGAGACTGTTGCGCTGGAGAATGGTGAGGAGTCGATGGCCTTGCCGTCTGATTTGGAAGCACAATGTGTTCCTTTAGCCATAGAACGGTCAATTTCTTGGCTTCTCCGAGTTCAGTCACCTCTCCGTCTTCACCTTCATGGAATTCAATCTTCACCGCTCGAATCAGTTGTCAACTTCATCGACCCCAACAACAGTGTAGCCCCGTGGAACCGGAAGACTATGGTGAGTTGGCTCGTTGCCAATTGGTAAGACATAGCCGACCGCCGCCTTGATGGTTATATTGACGACCTTCACGTGGAGCTCACAAGTTGTCATCTCCATGATATCATCCACCGGGTGCATCATCGGCGGTGCATCATCACCCTGGAGCTGCGTGGGCGCAATGCTGCTTTTCCGATGAGAATGTGCGGCGCCGGTAGCATCGAGTTCACCTTGTACCATGTGTGGTACGCCGGTAGACACTAGTTGCTGGCTAAGTGTGTTAATTTGCTCCTGCTCCTTCATCGCTACGTCCTGCGTCTGCTTTATCTGTTCTTCAAGTTGACGCCTCCAGTTTGCCAGACTAGCTGCTTCAGTTGCCTCCGTGTCCTTTTTCCGCTGACGGCTTCTATCAGGATACTTCTTTTTGCTCTCGTCAAACCCAATACTCCACGGAACACCGTCTATTGTGGTTCGTGTACACCCTACGTGTTCCGGATTCTTGAGGGCGCGTGTGAGCTCGTTGTTCTCTCTGTTTGGCACGAATCTCCCCTCTTTAGCATCCTTTATTGCGTTTCTAAGATCTTCTATGGGTAGAGGATTCTCTTTATGCCTTAGATTATAGATTGCTTTTCCTTTGGCGTCCAACTTGCCCCCATGCCCGTAGAACCAAGACCTTGTCCGCTCGACCCACAGGAATGGCTCGGGAGTGATCCCCTTCTCAAGCAGGACGTTCTCCCATTTCTCCCACTTGGGCAGGGAGCCCTTGTAACCATCTTGCCCCATAATATGGTGATAAACCTTTTTGGCGGCGTTTTTCTGATTTGTTGCTGACCTTTTCTTTGCATCCTATGACAGCTTGTACTTCACAAAATCTGCCCATAAGGGTTTTATTTTCTCATACCCTTGAGTGAAATCCGGAGTCTTGCCCTTCTTAATTAAGTCAAGGTTCAATATTTTCTACCTGTTGCTGAATTGCTGGACCATCTTTTTCAGAGTCCATGCCTTGACCTTTTTCACTAACTCAAGTTTCTTTTTATTAGCATCGGCTTCACCATCTACCTCCTCATTCTCATCCGCCTCATTCTCATCCACCTGCGGCATCGGTAAGGTGAAATTACACATGATCTTGTTGAAAAGATTATCTTTGGCTAAGTTGCTGACAAATGAAATTCCTTGTCTATGCGGATCTTTTGGCTCATTCCACTCTTGAACAGTGATCGGGATGTGATCCCTAACTAGCACTCAGCATTGCTTTACAAATTTTTGGGCAACATCAGCGGGAAGCTCGGGTGCGCCGTCTGCTGCGATCGTTTCGATCCCATATGTTTCTGTATCTTTCAACTTATTTGTTGCGCCTCGTTTAGTATTTTTTTACGGTTGATATGCTTAAACCGAATGGCTAAAAAAATAAAGAGTGTTAATACATGTATATATAGACAACGGTCGCTTCATTAATTAACATATCTATATGCACCTCGGAGCCGGTGTTTGTAATTTGTACGGCTCCACCGGAGCCGTCGGCTTCTCCCTCAGCAGAGACGTCTCTTCGGGTGAGCTCCGGATCTCCCACATCGGATTTGTTCATCCACTGGCTCACATCGGTCTCTCCCTCGGTCCCGCGGATTAAATCCACGAGCAAGTTTTCCGCCACTTTGTCTCTTGTCTCCATACTTTTGTGCGAATACACAAAATTCGCTAAGTCAAAATTTGATGCTACACTAAATATAATTCCCTAAGTCAAAATTTGATTCTGCACAAAATTCCCTAAGTCAAATAATTACCAAAATTTTTACACTAAGTATAATTTGATTCCACACTAAGTCAAAATACTACTAAAAAATAATAATTCTTAATTGAAATTCCCTAAGTCCAATACACTAAGTCAAATTTCTAAAAATTCTTATTTTTTTACACTTAGACAAATTAATAAAAATTCTAATATTTTACACTAAGTTAAATTACTAAAAAAATATAGTAGTGGTACTAAAATTCCCTAAGTCAAAAACATAAAAAATACCAAAAGTTTTACACTAAGTATAATTTGATTCCACACTAAGTCAAAATAATACAAAAATAATAATTCTTAAGTGAAATTCCCTAAGTCAAATACACTAAGTCAAATTTCTAAATTTCTTATTTTTTTACACTTAGACAAATTACTGAAAATTCTAATATTTACACTAAGTCAAATTACACTCAGTTAAATAATTAAAAAATAAAGTAGTGGTACTAAAATTGCCTAAGTTAAATACACTAAAAATTACCAAAAGTTCTACACTAAGTAAAAATTGATTCTACACTAAGTCATATTACTAAAAAAAATCTTAAGTTAAATGCCTAAGTCAAATTTCTAAAAACAATAAGTAAAATCCCTAAGTCAAATTTCTAAAAATTCTTAAGTGAAATCCCTAAGTCAAAAATTTCTAAAAATTCATAAGTAAAATCCCTAAGTCAAAAATTTCTAAAAATTCTTAAGTAAAACCCCTAAGTCAAAAATTTCTAATTAAAAATTTCTACACTAATGTTTATAACACTAAATCGAAAATTTCTAATATTTCTAACACTAAAATTCTAACACAAAAATTTCTAATGTTCATAACAAAAAAATTTCTAATTTTTCTAAGTCTAATTTTCTAACACTAAAATTCCTAAGTCAAATTTTTCTAACACTACTGTTTGTAAGTAATATTTCTAACTAATATATCAGACATTTATAGTATTTGTAACAATTCTAAAAATTCTAGTATTTCTAACATTTCTAATAATTCCTAACTAATAATTCTAACATTTCTAACAGTAGTAAAAAAGTAAAAACAAAAACAGTAAGTAAAAAAGAAAAAAATGCCCTCTCTACGTTTCTTTTACAGAGGAGACAGAGAAGGGCGATGGAGGCAGTGGCCACCTCCATGAGCTCGGGCGCGCGGAGGAGGGAGTGGCCTCGCGACGGGGGGCGGCGCGCAGGAGGGCAGTGGCGCCAGAACAGAGGGCGGCGCGCAGGAGGGCAGTGGCGACGGCGTGCTCGGGCGCGCGCAGGCGACGGCGCGGGCGCGCTCCACCACGGGCGCTCCTCCATGGGCGCGGGGAGGCGACGGCGACGACGCTTCTCCACGGCAAGACGGCGGGCGCGGGCGATAGAGCAGCAGCCTAGCGGCGTCGTCCTTATTTTCCTTCCGCACGAGATTTATTTTGGGGAGGAAGAAGGCGTGGCTTATATAGGACGGGGCATCCGTCCCGGTTGGTAGCAACAACCGGGATGAAAGGGTCATCCGTCCCGGTTGTTGCTACCAACCGGGATGGATGCTCCACCCTTTTTTTCACAGCGGACGGATGGGGTCACGTGGAGCGCGCGCGTTGGGGGGCCATCCGTCCCGGTTTTTTGCAAAAACCGGGACTAATGCCTTATTTTTAATTGTTTTTAAGTTGGAAATTTGTTCCTACATTCTGTTTTTCCAAAACTCCTATAAAATATTAAATAACAATCAGAAAATTATAAACTAACTGGAAATATTAATTTCCAATATATTTGGTGAAGTTTAAAATTTTGAATTATTTGCATTTTGAATTAATTAATTTAAGAAATGGGGAAAATATCAAATAATTCAATAAATTCTGAAAATTGTAAGTTATCTATAAAAATTATCAGAAAGATAAATTCAACTCACTTATGATGTTTTAAAACTCAATTGGGTGACTGATAAGGTGGTTTCCATGTTTTGTTTTAAAACTCATTTGGGCGACTTACATATTTTGTTTTCGATTATTTCCTTTTTTTTTCTCTTGTTTCCTTAATGGTTTCTATTGTTTTCCTTTATGTTTTCTATTGTTTTATTTTATTTTCTCTTGTTTCCTTTTTGTTTTCTCTTGTTTTATTTTGTTTTCAATTGTTTCCTTTATGTTTTTATTGTTTTCCTTTATGTTTTCTATTGTTTTCTATTGTTTTCCTTTATGTTTTCTATTATTTTGTTTTGTTTTCTCTTGTTACCTTTTTTGTTTTTTCTTGTTTTATTTTGTTTTGTATTGTTTCCTTTATGTTTTATATTGTTTTACTTTATGTTTTCTATTGTTTTATCTTGTTTCCTTTTTGTGTTCTCTTCTTTTATTTTGTTTTCTATTGTTTCCTTTATGTTTTCTATTGTTTTCCTTTATATTTTCTATTGTTTTCCTTTATGTTTTCTATTTTTTCCTTTATGTTTTCTATTATTTTATTTTGTTTTCCACTATATCCTTTATGTTTCAAATAATAACTCCCCAAATTTCAAATACAGAACAAGGTACATTAAATTTATAATAAGTTCACATCAGACCAGTTGATCCATGCATATACATAGTTTCGTCGCATACAAGGCAGACAGATATACGTAGTATCAAACCTTTTGTCAAACCTTCAAGGGGGGATGTAGAACAAAACAATTGGTATCGCTATCATACTCCCCGATCGTGGCTCTTGAGTGCATATATTCATATCAAAAGAACGGTCAGACGTATGATGGCGAATCCGGATGATTTGTATTAGGTCGATGAACTAAATGATTTATCAAACTTTTTGTCAAACCTTAAAGGGGGGATGTAGATCAAAAAAATCGGTATCGCCAGCATACAGCCCCACCGTGGCTACTGAGTGCATATATACAAACCAAATGCACGGTAGGACGTATGCTAGCGAATCCGGATGATTTGTATTTGGCCGATGAACTGACTGATGTATGAAGGTGGGCTATATATAGGGTCCTCTGGCTCACGAAGTATTGTGCTAGGGTTTCGATCCAACGGTTAAGAAACACCCCAGCTCCAACGGCTCACAACCGCTCGAAATAAACACACCGTACCCCTGATCGAACGGCTGACGACAGCTCGAAAGAAACACACCCATGATCCAACGACTCACAAGCGCTTGAAAGAAACACACGATCCGTGTGATTCTTTATGATTGGTCCCAACGAAACCCTAACCATTTAGTCTCGGTTGGTAAAACAGGCCAAGACTAAAGGGATGATCTGTTTCCCAACGAAACCCGAACCATTTCGTCCCGGTTGGTAAAACAGGCCGGGACTAAGGGTCTGTTTCTTCTCACTATATATATGTATGCATTGCCACCATTGGCATAAACACATATAAACTCACCACTCTCTCATGGCTTCTACCGTACCCACTCTAACCTTCCTCCAGGAGGAGGCACTTTCCGCATCGAACTACCCCTGCCCGCCCGGCTACAGCGTTCCCGCTGGTTGGATGCTAAGCGCCGGAGGAGTGCTGGTCCATCCTATTCCTCAAGGTGTGGCGCGTTGGGCGGCCATCACGAACCACTACTACCACGAGCTCACGCCGGGGCAGTGGAGGAATCCCAGTTGGAATCTCGACTACCGCCCTTCTTGGGATGCCTTCTTCATTAATCAGCGTGAGAGTGTGCTCGCTAGGTACGATTAGAACGGCCCGCCTCCTTCGAACTTCAACGAGGCCGGTCGTCAGCTGTGGTGGGGTTGCGGACAGACTCTTCAGAGCGTTATGAACTACATCAAAGCCGACGATAACCCCCTCCTGCGCTACCCTCACGCACAGTCCTAGCGTCATGATCCTCCGAGGGAGTCCAGAGCACCGTCCGACGATAGTGACGACGACGGCGGCGACTACGACGACTACGAATCGGAGTACTATAGGCCTAGGCAGGAGTATGACTAGCAGATCAGATCCAGTCTTGTCATTATGTACTGCATTGCTTATCTAGATCTAGGTAGTTGAGTACCTAAAAATGATTTTTTTCCAAAATTCAGGAGCAAATTACGAGGCACCTGTAGTTCAAATCTGTCGCGTTTCCAACTCAATCTGCAGAAACTTGTGATTTTCAAAAGAGGTGCATGGAAATCTTTTCTTAGACAAAAAATTGTTTATTTGTGCATATCACATGTCCTAGCATGTTCAAAAAATTAATCCCCAAAGTTTTGCAACATTTCTGTGGTAGGTCCTTCACAAAAAAACCCATTTCTGACACTCCGAAAATGGAAAATGTATTTTTTATTCAGGTAAAAAAAACTTCCTTCGTCAATATTCCGTGCTTCCAAGATGCATGTTTGTGTGCAATATGGGCTCATTATAACAAACTATGCCATGTATTTGGCCATAACACCCGTCGTTTCAACCGAAACCCTAGAATGTTAGGAGGAGATAGCAAGATTTTGTGAACACTTTTTCAACAGAACCGTCGTATTCCAAGTTTATTATTTTTTGTGGATACTAGGACATATGTAATGACACCACACGAAGGTCTCGCGTTATTTAGGTTTTTTTTTTGAATTTTCTAGAATTTTCTCAGCCTGTTTTACGAGAAAGTCAAGACGGAGGGCATGACCGTTCGTACCTAGGGGTTGTATATTCAGCAACTCACCGTGGATCTCTATTGAAATAGGTAGTTGAGTACCTAAAAAGGTTTTTTTCCAAAATTCGGGAGCAAATTACGAGGCACCTGTAGTTCAAATTTGTCCTGATTCCAGCTGAATCAGCAGAAACTTGTGATTTTCAAAAGAGGTGCATGGAAATATTTTCTTAGACAATGTTTATTTGTGCATACCACATGTCCTAGCATGTTCAAAAAATTAAGCTCCCAAGTTTTGCAACATGTCTGTGGTACGTCCTTCACAAAAAATACATTTCTGACACTCCGAAAATGGAAAATAGTTTTTTTATTCAGGTAAAAAATAAATTCCTTCGTCAACATTGTATGTGCTTCCAACATGCATGTTTGTGTGCAATATGGGCTCATATAACAAATTATTCCATGTGTTTGGCCATAACACCCATCATTTCAACCGAAACCCTAGAATGTTGGGAGTAGATAGCAAGTTTTTGTGAACACTTTTCAACAGAACCGTCGTATTCCAAATTTCATATTTTTGGTGGATACTAGGACATATGTAATGACACCACGCGAAGGTCTCGCGTTATTTGGGGTTTTTGTTTGAATTTTCTGGAATTTTCTCAGCCCATTTTACGAGAAAGTCAAGACGGAGGGCATGACCGTTCGTACCTAGGGGTTGTATATTCAGAAACTCAATGTGGATCTCTATTGAAATAGGTAGTTGAGTACCTAAAAATTATTTTTGCCAAAATTCAGGAGCAAATTACGAGGCACCTGTAGTTCAAATTTGTCCCGTTTCCAGCTGAATCTGCATAAACTTGTGATTTTCAAAAGAGGTGCATGGAAATCTTTTCTTAGACAACAAATTGTTTATTTGTGCATATCACATGTACTAGCATGTTCAAAAAATTAAGCCCCCAAGTTTTGCAACATGTCTGTGGTAGGTCCTTCACAAAAAAAATCATTTCTGACACTCCGAAAATGGAAAATGGTTTTTTTATTGATTCCAAGATGCATGTTTGTGTGCAATATGGGCTCATTATAACAAACTATGCCATGTGTTTGGCCATAACACCCGTCGTTTCAACCGAAACCCTAGAATGTTAGGAGGAGATAGCAAGTTTATTATTTTTGGTGTTTACTAGGACATATGTAATGACATATGTAATGATACAGAACTATGACATGTATTCCACGTTTATTATTACACATCACCAACAACATCCCTATTTAGTCTTCTGAATTTTCTTCGTGTAGAGATGGTCCATGAAACCTATGTCCCTTGCTTATGATAGCTTCGGCCGTAACCATGGAGCATCTTCATTATTTAACGGGATGGCTGGGTCAGCTTTCACTGTGAAGGGTGGAATTTCAACAAACTTATTATTATCTTCTGACATGTCTGTCTTGTCCTCGATTCCCACGATGTTTCTTTTCCCTGAAAGAACTATGTGACGCTTCGGCTCATCGTATGATGTATTTTTTTTCCTTATTTTCCTTTTTTCAGTCTGGAGGACATGTCCTTCACATAGAAGACCTGAGCCACATCATTGGCTAGGACGACTGGTTCGTCATTGTAACCAATATTGTTGAGATCCACTGTTGTCATTCCGTAAAGCGGGTCTACCTTTACCCCTTCTCCATTTAGGTTGACCCATTTGCAATTGAACAAAGGGACCTTAAAAGAAGGTCCATAGTCAAGTTCCCATATCTCCTCTATGTAACCATAGTATGTGTCATTTTTTCCATTCTCGTTTGTTGTATCAAAGCGGACACCACTGTTTTGGTTGGTTCTCTTCTTATCTTGGACAACCTTGCGGCTGTTGGAGCATGTTGGAGCATCATAAAGACAGATATCATGAATGCTTTCAGATCTTTGGATCGTAGGGACCTACGTGGATTCAGAGCAGTTAACCACGCGTACATCACGCTCCTCCCAAAGAAAGAAGGCGCTGAGGAACCGAAAGATTTTCGCCCTATCAGTCTCATCCATGCGTTTGCTAAAATAGTGGCGAAGGTCTTAGCTTGCCGAATTGCACCAGTGCTGCCACAAATGGTGGGTGTTCATCAGAGTGCCTTTGTGCGTGGACGCTGTATACACGATAACTTCATGACAGTCAGGGAAACAGCGAGGAAGTTGCACAGTTCGGTCATTCCGGCGGTGCTCCTCAAACTTGACATCACTAAGGCTTTCGACACTGTCAGTTGGCCCTTCTTGCTGGAGATCCTGAGGAAGATAGGATTCGGTGACACCCTGCTTTCCATCATATGTGCTCTTCTATCGTCAGCTTCCACAAGGGTGATGCTCAACGGTTGGCCTGGTTCAAAGATTAAGAACAGTCGTGGTTTGAGGCAAGGGGACCCGCTCTCTCCTCAGCTCTTTATCCTGGTGATGGAGGTTCTGCATCTAATGATTGAGAGGGCCACGGCCTGTGGTTTGTTGACGCGTCTTGCACAGACAGGTTTGAGCCACAGGACCTCCATTTATGTGGATGATGTGGTAACCTTCCTGAGACCGACAGTGCGAGACTTCAAGGTCTTTGCAGAGATCCTGGAGATTTTTGGAGAAGCTTCAGGGCTTAGGGCTAACCTGGAAAAGTGCTCCGCTCACTTGATCAGGTGTGGAGAGAGGGAGGCAGAGATGGTGGTGCAAGAACTACAATGCCCCATCTTGCCCTTTCCGACGCGCTACCTCGGACTGCCATTATCCCTCAAAAAGCTGTCGGCAGCTCAAATGCAGTACATCGTGGATAGCATAGCCGGTCACCTGCCCGGATGGAGGGCGAACCTGTTGAACAAGGGTGGAAGGCTGGAACTGGTAAAAACCACCCTTTCAGCGGTCTCAATCTTTGCGATGATGTCCCTGGACTTGCCAGCAAAAACAGTTGTGGACATTGACAAGATCCTCAGGGAATTTCTATGGAAAGGAAGGAAGGATGTTCATGGTGGACACTACCTCGTGGTGTGGGAGAGAGCCTGCATGCCCAAACACCTGGGAGGACTCGGCATTCCAAATCTCAGAGTTTTGAATCAGGCGCTGCAGGCCAGGTGGTTGTGGCTTCGTAGGACAGACGTCTCGAAGCCTTGGATTGAATTAAACATTCAGGTGCCCCGAGTCGTAACGCACCTATTCGAGGCAGGAACAACTTCAGTGGTTGGTGACGGAGCTAACACATTCTTCTGGACTGATAGATGGCTTCCAGAAGGAAGGGTTAAGCATATAGCTCCTCATTTGTGGACCAGGATTCCTAAGCGAGCATTGCTGGCCCGCAAGGTAAGGGAAGGCCTGACAGGGGCTTGGCTTCAAGATGTCCCCCAGATCTCGCGGAGGAAGAGCTGCGAGAGATCCTCCACATAGCTGACCTTTTATCTGTCTTTACCCTCGAGGAGGGCGTGGATGACGAATTCCGTTGGACCTGGGAGTCGGACAACCAATTCTCAGCACGCTCTGCTTATCGTGCCATGTTTCAGGGGTCGGAAGGGCTGGCCGGCGCTGAGCAGGTGTGGCGTTCGCGTGTGTCGAAGTTCTGACTCCACAAATTCCTCAGGTGACCCTATCGGGTTTCGACTAGGAGAAGTCATGAGCACTGGTGAAATCGTCGGCTTGACAGGGGGCGAGATTTACCCAGGTTCGGGGCCCTCGAAGAGGTAAAACCCTTACTCCTGCCTTCTGCTGATATGTATTGGATGATTAGATCGGTTACAGGTTGCTCGAATCGAGAGCAGATCTCGAGTTCCGAGGCTTTTTGGTCGTGCGGTATTACTTGGTCCTCTCCTTGGGGGCTCTCCTGGCCTTATATAGACGGCCAGGTCTCGAGTTCCACCCGGAGAGGACTCAAACCCTAGCTGGGTCGGTTACAAATTCCCTAACTTAACCCGCAAGTTGATGCGGGTGGACTCCACATGGGCCTTCTAGAGTACTCCAAGGGCGCTTCCTTTTGGGCCTTGACCAGAAGGCCTGAGAGGGGGTGTCCTTACTCGCAGGGTCCAGGATCCATGCCTTCGTCAGTAGCCCCCGAGCGCGTGCTTGACTGGGGCTTTTCCAGTCGAGTAGGCGGTCATACTTTCCTTATTTTTATGGAAGATTGCTCTGACAGTCATTGTTTTTCAAAAGGGTGTGTTCCCTGTATCATGGGTCATCATGCTCGAGTATCGAGCAATATAAGCGTCTGTTTTTACGGCTTTTTTCGCAGAAGGATGTGGCACAGTAGCTTGGCTCTCCCGAGAGATCGGGGCCAATTAATTGCGACTAGGGCAAAAACATTCCTGGCCTACTCAGATTCGAGACCTCCGACTCGAACCCGATAAGGTGATTGTTGCGACTGGGCCGTTGTGGACTTACCGAATCGAACTTAACCTATGGGGGTACCCGGCGCGTCCGCTAGGATTTTTCTTCGTGTTGTTGACACGGAATTATACCGGAGGACGCAGCTTTCGAGTGCGATTCCAGGCCCAAAAGACAGATCTTTTCGGGTCTTACCTTCATATTCGAAGAATACGGCATCCGGATGTGCCTAGTCGGCTGAACAATCCAGGTTCTTATGATGTAAGATTATCATGTGTAGGAGAGGTAGGTTTTTCCTACCCGATTAATTTATTTGAGCTCCATACGAAAGAAATTTCGTGTTGGAAGAAAAAACTAAGCCCGTATGAAAGAGTTTTCATGTTCGGGATGCTGTGCCCATACGAAAGAATTTTCGTGCATAGGGTATTTTTCTCTTGTTCGAAGAGGTCTTGCTTTATGAACTGTTCATGGAAAAGTTGCTTTTATCCGAAGGAATTGATATTCATGCGAAGATAATTTCGCGTTTGAACTTCCACTCGAAAAGATTTTGGTTTTGAATGACGAATGCCATGATGTCATGACGCACTCCTCTTCTCCCGATGGGACGTGACGGAGTGGCAGCAGAAGGTGGCCCACCTTGTCAGCTTTTTGACCGGGAAACGAGACGTCGTTCCCGGTTTTTACGCGAGACGCGCAGTAAATGCGCACGATCTTCTGTTAAGATCGTGGCACGAAACAGCGCTGGGCCGCCGCTTCGTCTCATCCTCACGCGTGGCGGCCGTGATAGGCGCCACGTAGCGCATCGTACGGCTGAGATCGCCTCGCCCCGTGTATAAATACGGGTGTTAGCGCTGCGGTAAAACTTTCCCAGCTCTCTGTCTTCATCTTCTTCCTCGCGCCCATCTTCGTCTTCCCCGCGCTCGAGATTGTGCTGCAAGCAATGGCTGGCGGAAAAAGACGCGGCGCTGCCGGCTCTGCATCTGGTGAACCTTCCGCGCAACCCGCGCCCCGCGCCGGCGACTGGCGCTCCCCCAACACCACCGCGAAAAGCATCAAGGAGATGCAGCGGGAGGGGTTGCTGCCGGCGGAGACGGAGAAGCGAGTCCGTCTTGGGAAAAAGGAAGAGGTACCCAATCCTCAATCGAATGAGCGCGTGGTCTTTGTGGACCATGTGACTCGAGGCCTTTCTTTTCCCCTTCATCCCTTCTTCCTCGGGTTGCTGTGTATCTATGGCATACAGCTTCACGATCTCCCCCCGAACGCGGTGCAGCACATTACGTGCTTGATCGTGTTCTGCGAATGCTATCTCGGCATTCGCCCGCACTGGGCGTTGTGGAAGGCGCTCTTCAAGGTCCGGATCTTCCGCGAGAGATCGCGGGTGGAGTCCGAGCTTTGCGAACCGCTTCGCACCGGCGGCTTCGGGATCCAAGCTCGACAAGAAGGCAGCTACTTCAACATGCATTTCGTCGACTCCGCTCAAAGCTGGCGGAAAAGGTGGTTCTACGTCATCGACAACAGCTCGGGTGGGATTGTAGAATTCCACCCGTTTGCTGTTCTGACAAGGCGGAAGTCTTGGGGGCACAAGATGTCATCCGAAGAGACTCAGACCGTCGCGCCTTTACTCGCAAGAGTAGCCGCTCTCCGGGATCAGACCGCGGGAGTTGTGCTCAACGGGATGCATCTGGCGAGCATCTTTTTGAAGCGTAGGATCCAGCCACTTCAACAAAGGCCCTCCGCCATGTGGGAGTATCAAGGCTCAGAGGATCCCAGTCGAGTAAGCCGCGAGGAACTTTCGAATGTAGAATTCGAGAAGAAAATCGCGGGTATCACCCGACTGAAGGTGGGGGAGAAATTCCCCGATTGCTCTGTTGAAGCCTTCGCCGCTTCAAATCCTCCCCCGGCCGAGGTTAGTTTCTTTTTCTTTTTTCATCTTTGAGTTGTTCCTCTTTCTCGCTCTGAGTCCTAGTCGATAAGGTTTTTCTTGTCTTCTTCTTGCCTTTGCAGAGCCTAGCTATGGCGGACTGCTACCCGCCAACTACGGGGGAAGCCGCCTCAGAGCAAGTGTCGAGTCATCAAGACGGCGCGATTGACACCAGCGTCGCCAACGCCTCTTCGAGTTCAGAACACGATTCTTCGGATGACGTTGCGTACTCGAATGGCGCTCTGACGAAACGTCGTCGGGTAGATGAGGACGAAGCTACTTCCAAGGATAAATCCTTGGAAGCATCGCCCAGTCAAGCTCCTATCCATGCGACTCCACTTCGCTCCCTTGCTCCTTCGCCTTCGTTCCCAGTGATGACGCCCGCTTGGAACGCGGACTTGCTGGATGACGACGAGGATGACGAGTAAGTTCTTCTTCCTTAATCTTGGTCGAACATTTTCCGTGCTTCAATATCGATTGTTTCTATCTTTCGGTGCAGTCTGCAGACGATCAGTCCTCGCAGGTACGCCGCTGCCGTTCCTCCCGAGAAGAGGAATAAGGCCAAGGATGCGGGTGAAACTCCCACTACGGGCACCGTCCAAAACTCCCCTAGAGCAGCCCCCGAAGCCGCGACGATGGTACGTGAAGCTCCCAGCTTTGCCGCCAGGGCTTCTGCTTCTAAGGAAGTGACGGATAGCTCCGCGGATCCGCTGTCTCGCGCCTCCGGCCAGGTAAACTTCATCTTCCGTCTTCAAACCATTCGTCATTTTTATCGGGTGCACGACAGTGCTCCCGATGGGAGTAGCCCCCGAGGCTGTGGTCGATCGCATGCGATCGGCCACAGGCTCAAAGTCTAGTTTAATTCCTCTTCAAGTTTTCATTTTTATCGGGTGCACGGCAGTGCTCCCGATGGGAGTATCCCCCGAGGCTGTAGTCGATTGTAAATAATCGGGTACAGACTCTATTTTAATCCCTTTTAACTCTTTTGTCTTCGTACTTTTGCAGTCGCTTATTGATTCTCTTGCGGCGATCGGTCGCCGCGTCGTTCTCGCCGAGTCGGATTGCGAGTCGCTTCGAGCGGACCGTAGCCGACTTCAGACTGAAAACGTTCTTCTCAAGGGTGAGCTTTATTGTTTCCCTGTCTTCCGCACTCCGTTCATTCTTGAGTTTTTGACAAGCATCTCTTTGCAGCTCGACTTGAATTTGCAGAATCCGAAAAGGTCAAACTCTCTGAGCAGGTAACTGCTCGGGAGGCTGACCTGACGGCCATTCGACAAGAGCTAGAGGCTTCCCGCATGCAGTCAGAAGATTTTGGTCGACAGCTTGCAGATGCGCGGAAGTCCTTGAAGGAGTTAGAGAAAGCTGGCAGTAAGGCCGACAGCGACATTGTCGGGTTCCTCCGTCCCCTTGCTGAGCGCTTCGCGGGTAAGTGTGTTGGTATTTTGCGACTTTGATTCCTCATTTTGCTGTACTTTGCTAAGTATTCTTTCCTTCCTTCGCAAGTCTTCTGGATGTTCCTCTAGAAATCCCTGGACTCCAGCGGGTGGATGTGGTAACCGACACACTTGCCCAGCTTAAAAGGCACGCTGATGGAGTTCTCTCCATGATCAATGATGCCACTCAAGTGCTGGGGCAACTGCACGGTCGCCTCCTCGCCAACGCCACTCCTGCACCCGCGCTAGATGATCTGTTGAAGGTCTTCTCAGAAGGCAAACTTCTGGATGCCTTTGCGGTCGCACAGGCGGAATCTGGTGCGAAGACCGCGATACAATTCGCTTTGGCGCATGGAGTCGAAGGTTTGGAGGAGGCGTACACAGCTCTTCCGGTCGACCCCTCCACGGGCAAAAAGGTACGGCTCTCTCGTTTTAGCGAGCAAGCCGCTATTCTTGCTCGGAAGCTGTCTGAGATTTTTGCTCGGCTGCGGGGAGGGGCGACTGCTGCCAGGGGGTGCACCAATGTAGCTTCATAGATTTTTTCCTTTTTCTTTTCCTTGAATGTAATGAACCTTGGGATGTATTCCCGTACCTTTGTTGTCGTTAATCGAAGAAATCATCTTGCACTCCGTTCCCTTTGTTTGTGCATTGTCTCCCGATGGGAGTAGCCCCCGAGCGTTTGTCAGATATGCGATTAGAATTGACTCGAGTAGGGCATCTTACTTCTTTCGTTTTATGCTTCCAGGCTACTGGGTTTGTCGCAGAAACGTCGAGTGGATGTGGTACTCCAGTAAATCCACTTGTTGCCGCTGTTGGCACTTTTGCGGGCCTTCGTGATAAGGTCCAGGAGGGTGAGCGCAAGCTGAAAGCTATGCGCGGGATAGCCGATGTGGCGAAGTCCAAGCAGAAATTGGCAGCTGAACGCGAACAATTCCTGATGGATGAGCTGGCTGTAGTCGCGAGGGACTTGCTTTGTAAGTAGTGCAGCCCCCCGTGTCTTTTTCTTCCTTGTTTCCTTATCTGACTGAGTGTGTTTTTGTCTTCAGTCGTTAATCCGGATGACAGGGAAGAAAAGCAGTGGGTAGAGAATCACATCCTTCAAGGGGCTAGTAGCTCCAAACCTCATGCGAACAATTTTTGGTCTGATCGCAGTCGGGGTTTTGTGATGGCCACCTTGAAATTTCGAGTCCGCCAGGCGAGAATTCTCGTGAGTTCATTTCACGAGGTCTTGGTTGCGATGAACGCTGCATTTTATCCACTTGAAAAAGGTCCCGAAGACTGGGGTTATCTTCTCAGTTTGTTTGGACGTGAGGGAGAAGTTCACGCGTGTGTGCGCAATCAGATGACGTGCGGCGCGATTGTGGCTCTCTCTTTTGTCCGCATATGGCATCCTGAGATAGATGTTAACTCCGTTGCTCGGCGTCCAGATTATGCAATCGAGGATATCTCGCCGTACTATGATGATGTACGTCCTGCGGCGGAGAAGATTATCCGAATGACCTCTGAAGAGGTGGATAAAATCTTGGCGACTGAGAATGCTCAGCACTTTAACTGATTTTCGGATGTAAATATCCTGTAATCTGTTTATAGTTTGTAAAAAACTGTTTTAAGGTGTATAACCTTGTATTTGATGTTGTTTCTTTGTGATGGTTAGTTGTAGGATAGCCCCCGTGTGTTTTAGGGGGTGTGTACCTGTAACTTGTAGCATGTAAAGAATGAAAAGCTTCGAGTGAATACGATGAAGGAATCGCGTCTTTATTGCAATGACTGAGAATCCATGTATTCGAACTACAGGACTGGCTAGTATAGCCTTATTTTTGTTGTGATAACAAATAAACCTAAGGATAAAATTTGCGGAGGTGTGCGATGTTCCACGGATTGGAGTAAACCCCTCCGGTCGCTGGATTCTTTAGCCTGTAGGCTCCGCCTGGGATGACTTCATGTATGATGAAGGGTCCTTCCCAGGGTGGCTCGAGCTTGTGTCCTTCCTTCTGTTGGAGCCGCAACACCAGATCCCCAACCGCGAATGCTCTGTGGCGTATGCGGCGACTGTGATAGTTGCGCAAGGATTGCTGATACACCGCGGATCTTGCGAGTGCGATGTCGCGCATTTCGTCGAGTGCATCCATATCTTCTGCGAGCGCCTTGTTGGAAGTTTCTTCGCTGTAGGCTACAACTCGTGGGGCGCTGAATCGAACATCCTCGGGAAGGACTGCTTCTGCCCCGTATACCATGAAGAATGGCGTGTACTTCGTTGATCGATTAGGAGTTGTGCGCAGGCTCCAAAGTACGGAGGGTAGCTCTTCCGCCCAATGTCCTGCGGCGGGGTGTAGACGATCGAGTAGTCGCTTCTTGATGCCCATCGAAACTAAGCCATTGGATCTTTCGACTTGTCCGTTCGTTTGCGGGTGAGCGACTGAGGAAAATTTGAAATTGATGCCTTTTTCCTCGCAGAATTGTTGTGTCTCCTTTGCTGTGAAATTTGTACCGTTATCTGTAATGATGTCGTGTGGCACACCAAATCGACATACAATGGAGTCGAGAAACTTGACGGCGCATTGGGCGCTTGCTGAGGTTACTGGCATAGCCTCGATCCATTTGGTGAACTTGTCGGCTGCGACCAGCAAGTGTGTGTATCCACCTGGCGTGGACTTGCGTAGTGGCCCAACCATATCTATCCCCCATTGTGCAAAGGGCCAGGCTATTGGTATCATGTGTAGTTCCGTAGCAGGGGCGTGTGGCCTTGGTGCGAATCGCTGGCAGGCGTCGCATCGTTCGACCAGGCTTTTTGCATCGTTGGCTGCTGTTAGCCAGTAAAATCCTGCTCGGAAAGCTTTTCCCATTATTGTTTTCCAGCTGGCATGATGTCCGCAGTCTCCTTGGTGTATGTCCTGGAGCAATTCCTTGCCGTCTTCGGGTGCGATGCAACGCTGAAGTATTCCCGAGATACTTTGCTTGTATAATTCTCCGTTGACTACTCGAAAGGATTTGCTACGCCTGATTATCTGTCGAGCCTCACGTGGGTCGGCCGGGAGCTGTCTGTGGAGCAGGTAGTCGAGATATTTCTGCGTCCAGACTGGCTCGACCATGAAAACCTGTCGCAATATATTGTGAATAAGCTCGATAAGCGCGACCTGCGGGCTGACCTCTGTTTCTGGCGCTGCTGCAGCTTTCTTCACTTTGACTGATCGCTTGATCATCCGTTCGAAGTATATTCCTGGCGGTATAGGTGTATTGGTGGAACCCATGTTTGCCAGTCTATCTGCTTCTTCGTTGCTAGATCTTGCAATGTGTTTCAGCTCGCAGCCTTTAAAGCTTCCTTCGAGTAGGTTGTACATGTCACGATATGCGACCATGTTTTCAGCGATGGCGTCGCATTCTTTCATCGTCTGCTGCACGATGAGATTGGAATCACCGTAGATCATTAATCGGGTAGCTCCACAGGCGATTGCCATCTTCATCCCGTGCAACAGGGCTTCATATTCTGCGTCGTTGTTTGAGGCTGGATCGTCTGGTGGAAAGTCCAGTCGCAAGACGTATTGTAGCTTGTCTCCCCGAGGCGAAATAAGGACGATTCCAGCTCCTGCTCCTTCGTTTCTCTTGGATCCGTCGAAGTACATTATCCAATTGCTCGTGTACTCGGGTGGTCCGGGCGTTTGTAGCTCTGTCCATTCTCTTGGATCCGTCGAAGTACATTATCCGTCGAAGTACATTATCCAATTGCTCGTGTACTTGAGATTTGACTGCTTTTCGCTCTGTATAGGTGATGTCCCAGGCGCCCAGCTCGATGCTTCATTTTGCTATTCTTCCGGATGCCATAGGGTTGTTCATGATTGTCCCGAGTGACGCATCATTAACCACTGTAATGGTATGTTCCTGGAAATAATGTTTGAGCTTTCGGGCTGTGAGAACAACTCCATACGCCAGCTTCTGATAATGAGGGTATCGTTGCTTGCATGGCGAGAGCACTTCGCTGATGTAGTATATTGGTCGTTGGACTCCGTATGCTTTGCCGTCTTCGGGTCTTTCGACCACGATTGCTGTGCTGATGACCTGGTTTGTAGCGGCTAAGTATAGTAGGAGCGGCTCCCTTTCTTGCGGTGTTGCAAGGACGCGCCTGCTTTGCAGCGATCGCTTCAGGTCTGCGAACGCTTGTTTAGCTTCGGGTGTCCACTCGAATTTGTCCGTCTTCTTTAGTAATTTGTAGAAGGGTAACGCTTGCTCTCCCAGTCGTGCGATGAACCTGCTTAGGGCGGCTAGTCGTCCTGCGAGCTGCTGGACTCCGTGTAGATTGGTTGGCTCCTTCATAGTCAGGATGGCTTGTATTTTTTCCGGGTTGGCTTCAATGCCTCTGGCGGATACCAGGTACCCGAGGAGTTTTCCTGCAGGGACGCCGAAAACGCATTTGGTCGGATTGAGCTTGATCCGATATGCATTAAGGGCGTCGAACGTTTCTCTGATGTCCTCGAGGAGTGTGTCCTCTACTCGAGTTTTGATGACGATGTCGTCGACGTACACTTGTATGTTTTTGCCAATGAGATTGGCGAGGCATCTTTGCATGCAGCGCTGATATGTTGCGCCTGCGTTCTTCAGCCCGAAGGGCATTGTCGTGTAGCAGTAGACACCGTGGGGTGTGATGAATGTCGTCTTCTCTTCGTCTTCCTTTTTCATTCGGATCTGATTGTATCCCGAATAAGCATCCAGGAAGGAGAGGCGTTGGCAGCCTGCCGTAGAGTCCACGATCTGGTCGATTAGTGGTAGAGGAAAATTGTCCTTGGGGCAGTGCTTATTCAGCGATGTGTAGTCGATGCACACCCGAAGGATGTCCGTGTTCTTCTTGGGGACCAGCACCGGGTTTGCCAACCAGGTGGATATCTTGATCTCCCTAATAAAGTTGGCGGCTAGCAGTCCGTTTATTTCTTCTCCAAGCGCCTTCTGCTTGGGTTCTGAGAATCGTCGAGTTGTCTGTTTGATGGGTTTGGCATTAGGAAAGACTTCGAGTGAGTGCTCGGCAAACTCCCTGGGTATTCCTGGCATATCTGAGGGCTGCCAGGCAAAAATTTCCCAGTACTCACGGAGGAGTTTGACGAGCGCGCTTTCCTATGCTGGCGAGAGGGTTGTGGAAACCATCGCGGTCTTGGCGGAATCCGTCGGGTGCACTTGGTGCTTGCGGGTGTCGCTGTTGGCGCTGAATTCCAGTTCAGGCGCGTTCTTCTTCGTGAGGGGCATGACGGAGTGGTCCGTGGTTTTTGCCAGCTCTTGAAGTTCTTCTTGCATCCCGAAAGATTTCGCGATCTCATTGAATTCTATGTCACACTTGTTTGACTTCTGGAAGTCTCCATCGATGGTGATCACACCGTATTCGCCGGGTAGCTTGAGTTTCAGGTACGCGTAATGTGGTACTGCCATGAATCTGGCGAACGCTGTTCGGCCAAGGATGGCGTGGTACTGTGAGGGCCAGTCGACGACTTCGAAGTCCAGGAATTCTCTTCTGTAATTGCTTGGAGAGCCCAGTACAACTTCTAAGTTGATTGTTCCGAGTGGACGGATTGTGTCGTGGGATAATCACGGCAGATGTTACCAGGGGTAACTGATCTTGGGGCAAGTCGACACAGGCGTTCGGGAGAGGGTTTAGCTCAAGGGAAGACATGGTACAACTTGATCTGACAGCCGGCAATCGAAGTCGCCGGATCTCTATTCTCGATACAATAATTCGATTAGGGTTTACACTGGATACTCGATACCACACGATATTGCTAGGGTTCTTAGCTCTCTCTCTCAATCTATACCCGGGGGTCGGTTTATATAGTACCCGTACCCCCTAACTTACTTTACAAGGCACACCAGGGTCCTACCCATACACGGCGTGCTAACCCTAATTTTCCTTTACAATATCCATAATCCGGGCCATTAGGCCCACGAGCCTGGGCCTCCACGAACATCTTTACCACAGCCGGATCCTGTATACCATCCTTTGGGCCAGGTTACTCCCCGGAGCCTGGCATACCGGGTTAGCATCCCCCCGTCAGTAGTCCCCAGAATAGCCTGGGCTTCACGGATCTCCTTGAAGCGCTTGCTATTCCTGAAAAGATATCAATCACACGGGCACATGGAAACCGGGTTAAGATGTTTCAACATTCAGCTAGGCCTTGCTCCTTGGTGGCCATGCGATAATTCAGGTTTTTCCCTCCAAACACCTTGGTTCAAACTTCTGGGTCCAAATCATAGTAGCAACGCCAAGATCCTATGCTTGACAGTTAATCCCATCATCGCGGGACGAATCCCCTTCTTTCTTTATCCGGATGCTTTACTCAATACTGGGCGCATATCTCGCAGGAACTTTAAATAAATAGCCGTTTTACCCCCACAATTCCCGGCCTCCACTCACCGAACCGGGCTTATCCAGTCGCACTATAAAAAAGCTCCTTAGGAGTGACTCGAACCCTAACGGCTCATTTCCCCCACTCCATTCCTTTCTCCCCTTGAGCTCTCTTTCTTCCTGAGCGCCACCACGGACCTTCCACGCACGTCACCGGAACACATTGCCCGAAGGCTACGCTCCGCCACCGGTCACTCCGCGCTGCCGCCAAGATCCGCCGGCGAATTCTCATCCGGCCCACCAAGAACCGCGAAAGGACACCAGGCCTGCGCCATCTGCCTCCGCAAGGCCTCCCTCGGATCTCCTCCGGTAAGCCTTTTGCGTTCATCAACTTTCCCTCGCAACCTCTGATTTTTTTCCTCAGATTAGATCTAGATCCGTCCGCCTCAGATTTCTTGGCTAGACCGGATTAGGCTACCCATAGTCTCTTTTAGTTCGCACAAAGGATAAAGCGCATACTCCAACCAACTCGCCTACTGCCCACAATCATTACCCTCGCCACAAATTTGAAAATAAAACTTCCAATCTAGGCTCGTACCGCCCAAGATTTCCGCCTCTGCATCAATCACTCGGCTGGACTGCTTCTTTTTAATCCCCTTTATTCACGTTTGGCGCTTAAGCCACTGCCCATTGTTTTCAAAAAGCTTCTTTACCATTTAGACCCCATAAATTTCTCCATAATACGCGATACCCGGAACTTCCGAGCTTGATTCTACGGGCTAACACCCGGATCTCCTGCCATACCTCAATACCGTCCGGCTGATACTTGACCGTTTCGTAACTTCCATGTCTTAATCTTCTTCTTATTTGGTGCCTTGCAGGTCAACCACATGGCTCCCAAGAAACAGGTGAAAACCCCAACCAAGGCTAAAGCCACCAACACCATTTCCGCCAACTGGGGGCGGTCTATGGTCACGAATGCCAAGTTGGAGGAGCTAGTGGAGCTGGGAGTTCTCCCTCCTCAGGAAAATATCCAATGGAGGGTGCCGGGTAAGGAGACCCGGCCCACCCCTACAAAAGACGAGGTAATCTGCTTCGTGGAACATGTGACCCGGGGTTTTCGCCCACCCGGTCATCCTTTTTTCCGTGACATTCTTAGTCACTATGGCCTTCGCGTCTTCGACATCGGGCCCAATTCCGTGCTAAATATTACCCACTTTATTGTCCTTTCTGAATCCTATTTATGCACTCCACCAAACCTAGCTCTTTTTATCGAGCTTTATCAATGCAAACCATGTCGCGAAAGCGGTGATGGGGCGCTTCTCACTTGCGGCGGGGTTTCGATCCAGCGCCGCAGGAACTCTCTGATGCCATCCCTCACCCTTAATTCTCATGTCAAACACTGGCAGCTTTCTTATTTCTACTGCCAGGACACTTCCCCATCCGGCCAAAAGAAACTGCCGGGTTATTCTGATGGTCTTCTTGACATCTCTGATAAATTTAGTGCCTTTGCCCCTGACTCAGATAGGGAGACAATCCAACCTCTGCTAGCCAAACTCGCCACTCTTAGAGCCCAGGGCCTCATTGGGCTCAGCCTAGTGAAGACCTGGGTCGACTTCAGAATTCAACCCAACTCCATCCGCACAAAGCTGATGTGCGAGTATTCTGGGGAACCTTCTGATCCACTACGATACTCTGACAACATCTTCGCAGCCGGCGACACTCTCAAGACCATCAAGGGTTTTCTTACGGAAAAGCTCGAGGTAATCCGGAACATATCCGGGTTAGAGCCCTTCACACTTGAAAACCCGGCCCCCCAGGTAAAAACCCGACTCTGACGCCTTTACTTTCGCTCTTTCCACTTGATGCAACTGATAACCCGTACTTTAACGCCTTTCAGGATGATGACGACTTTTGGAACACCGATACCCCCCCTAGCTCCGAAGGTCCAGAGGAGCAAGAAGCTGTTCACTCAGACGAAGGTACTCTTTGAGTTTTACTTGATTCGTTTGGACTCACCGTAACCCCTTTATTTCCAACCGTAATCTTGATGACATTCAGAACAAGAAGATGACGAGGAAGAAGATTCGGACGGCAAGGTAGAATCCGCCAGTGATGAGGAAGAACCGGAGCCGGCAACCAAAGCCGGATCTAAAAGAAAAGCTCAAGGAGCCACCTCCAAGGTTTCATCCCCCTTCACACATTCAATTTGTATTACCGTAATGATATTCTTGAACCTTTCTTGACGTTATTCCACTGGTCAATCTTGAAGGGGTCGCCCATGCCTAAGCGCAGGTCGACTCGAAATCACCCGGGTAACGACGCCCTTAACCCGGGTTCTTCACCGCTCCCCACTCGGCAAGCTGGTACTTGCTCTATCTTTTCTTGGTTAGCACGGTTTCCTCGAAGCATTCTCGCATAATATTTAACTTGACATTTTCCAGCCTCCCCCGGGTCTGACGATGGATTTCCTTGTGACTTTGCGGTGAATGCCGGGTAAAATCCCCTTCCAGATACTTTCCGGTACTTCGTCATCTTTTCCTGACTGCATATTTAGCTGCTTTGTGATAACATCTACAGGGCCACGGTCGTTGTCAGCGATCAAGAGGATTCGGAAGATAAGGGCCCGGGTAAGGGGAACCCGGCTGATAAAACTGCAACCGCGTCTGGCGATGAAGAACAAACATCGCCGACTAAACCGGACCAGCAGAAAACCGAATATCCAATTGCTTCTCATGCCAGCAAGAGAAAGACCACCGCCTTAGGTGCAGAAGGAGTGTCGGATTCCAACGTGCAAATGACCCGGGTTCCACCTCCTTCTAAGAAGAAAACCTCTTCTAGGAAATTCCAAGGACCCGGGTCTTCTGACACGAATAAAGATACTTTCGAACAATTGATGGACAAGCTTCTCACCATGAAGGCTTCGGAGAGCGAGACTTTAGAGCGCATGGCTGCAGAGCACCAGGTAAGAGCGCTTGTTATCTTATATTCCCTATCTAGTCCCCAAGTTCCGAGTATAACTTGCAAAAGTTATGCTTGGTACTTCTCACCATATTTTTCTTGCCATAACACTCAGCTGGTTCTTGCACCCTTTTACACTTACAGGCACAGGTAACTCGGTCTGATGAAACCTTGCTGAAGACTGAACAGCTCCTTCTTGCCGAGATAAAACGCCGAGAAATCCTTGAGGATAATATGAAAACTTTGAAGAAGGATGTCTCCAAATACAAGGAGAAGTGCCTCGCCGCTCAGGCCGATTTGAAGAAGTTATCGGATCAAGTCTCCGATACTTATCAGATCTTACTTAGTAAGTGTTTGCCTGCCGACTAAGTTTCTGCCTGCCGCCTAATTTTTGCCTGCCGACTAATTTCATACCCGGCTGCTACTGATACGTTCTTGCTTCTGTTTCCACTATAGGTGCGAACCTTGCAGCTCCAGAGGAAGATGCTATTGTCAAGGTTAGGACCCTGAAGACTGTGCTCCGGACTTTCTTTGCCGGCACAAAATTTATATTGAATGCCATTAATTGGCCCACGGAAGCCTATCCGGGTGAAGAGAACCTTGTCCAAGCCTGCTCCACTGTACCCGGCTGGATTGAACTCTGGAAGCGTTCGTCCTGCCGTACTGGTATAGTGCGGGCTTTGACCTTGGCCAAAGCCTACTTTCCGAAGCTTGACCCGGCGAAGATAATCTCCGGGTTTCCTGAGTTCAAGGCGGATGGCGCCAAATTTACGCCTAAGGATTTCAAGGCCATTCAGTCGGCAGTGCGCCCCTCTGCCACCACTCTAGCCGATAGCTTGAACCTTAATACACTAATGACTGCGTATGACGCTGATGACAAGATTATCACAGAGGAAGCACCCCCGCCCTTTGACCTCTTGGAGAGTGGGCTGATTACTCAGCTAAGAAGAAGGAGGCAACTGCGAAGAGGGAGGCCGACTTAAAATCAGGGCCGTCCGCCTCTACACCGTCCGTCCTTCCTCCTATCCGCCCTGGCGCGGTGAGTCCGGGTGGCTCTGCCAAAAAAGCTAAGAAGCAGGTCCAGGAGCAAGACCCGGAAGATCGCGCTCAGGAGGCCGAGTAGAGTAAGGATGTCATAATACCTTAGTCACATGGGACCTTTTTGTTTGGGCTATTTTATTCTGTTAATGGTGCGCCTGTGCACTTCTGATACCGATGCAAAAACTTGTAATATACTTCTATTTGGTGACATATTTTCACGGCTTTCCCAGCCTTTTGATAATCGTACTTTTTGCTGTTCTTCTGAACTTGTTCTTGATACCCATCTCTCTTTTTAGCTCCCTTCATAAGACTCGTTTTTTCCGAGACCAGGGGCTTTGATAAGTGAAATTCTCTTGAAGTTCCCAAGACTCGGATGATAGGGCCGTTTTGAACCTTGGTATCAAAGTGGTTTGTTTCTATTGCGAAGTCCCCAGTCCCCATGACCCAAAGGACGAGTCATGGGGGTGTGGCCTTTCTCAGAGGACAAATCATTCCCTACCAAGGCAAAACCCTAAAACCATCTCATGTAAATACTGAAGTTATGCTTGATAATCACTGAGTTTCCGGCTTATCAGCCTTGTACTCTGCATAAACTTGTGGTTTAGATGACCCTTTTGACTATCTTATACTATAAGCCGGCTTTCGCGTGGATACCATGTTGTTACATCTGTATGAAAACAGAGTCAGGCGAGTCCCATTGGGCTTCACGGCTGATTGTAATCATAAGCGAACGAATCATGCCACTTTTAGTGCGAGTCACATCGAGCTTAAGTAAGAAAAGTCAAGAAAAGTTGGCTCCTCTGCCCAGTCATAAGATTGCAGCCGTACCCGTTTGCGAGTAGTCGGCCCTTACAACTTATAGACACCAATGCCGGGTCATTTGGGTTAGCGGCTGGTTACTTGGGCAACCAACCCCCCAAGACCTACATGCACCCGATGCTTTTGATGATGATACTGAATTACTGATGTCGTATGGATACTACTTACTTGTGATAAAGGCGAAAAGACATAGGACTTGATAACCATCTCTCTATTGATACCAGAAATTTTGGGTCAGCAGGCCGCCTCATTAAAAACCTTCCAGTCCCCTTAGGTACCCTGGGTAGGAAAAGAGCGCGTCTGAAACCTGCCGCCCGTTACATTACTCAGTTCTTTGTAAGCACTGGTCCTGATCCGGCTTGACCAATGCACATCCTCCATAAGTTGGACTTTTTCCTGATGAGTACCGGGTTTGCCAGCCAACCCGGGTGGGGTGTCTCCATGACTTGGTTGTGGGCGGCCGTGTAACTTCTTCCTTTACAGCAGACTGCTTGGGAGAGTCAACTTCGATTAAGGCCACCATTTTAGAATCTTGCGTTGCCTTGAATTCTGTTCTTTCGCCTTCAGTACTCGGCCTTTTTGATGTGGCTATATCCTCCGGGTCTGCTTGAGATCGGTACTGCTTGAGCTCTTCTTTTCTACAGGCCTGCTCGGCCATTGCTGCGTCTCCTTCGTCACATTCAGCTGCTATATCTCAATTTCCATGTATGGTAATGGTCTTCTTGGGACCCGGGATTTTTAGTTGCAGATACACGTAGCATGGCCTAGCCATGAATTTGGCGTAAGCCGGTCTTCCGAATAACGCGTGGTAAGGGCTTCGCAATTTGACTACCTCGAAGGTGAGCCACTCAACTCGATAGTTATCCTTTGACTCCCCGAAAGCTACCTCCAATGCGACCTTTCCCTCGGGACATGCTGAGTGACCCGGCACTATCCCATGAAAAATTGTTGAACTTTTTTGCAGCTGAGATTCCTTGAGGCCCATACGTAGGAAAGTTTCCCAATACAGTATGTTGATGCTGCTTCCACCATCCATCAGAACCTTTTTCAGCTCATATCCATTGACCTGTGGTGCGACAACTAGTGCTAGGACTCCCGGGTGTTCCACCCTGTCCGGGTGATCCCTTCTGCTCCAAGTTATTTCTTGCTCTGACCATCTCAAGTATCTCGGGACAGCTGATGAAACTGAGTTGACCGCCTGTTTTAATATCTTTTTATCCTTGTTAGAGCCCCCTGTGGTATGCACGTGATATTGGCCCAATTGTTTGGGGTTGGCCTGGAAACCTCCAGCTCCCCCTTGGTTGTTGCCCTGGTTTCCAGCTGCCGGGTTACCAGCTGGGGGTGGGCCGTTGCCCGGGTTTGCCCCTGGACCCGGTCCTCCTCCCCGCCCTGCACCTCGCATAGCTCTGTGCACTTCCTCATTTTTCCATCTTTGCAAATCGGCGCATTGTTCTAGGGAGTGGTTAGCTGGCCTGCCATTCCTGTTGTGCTTCGGACATGCCATTCTGAATATGTCCCAATTGTTACCTGGCCTTGGTGGACCTTGATAGTTTCCTCCATGGTGGTTACCTCCGTTGAAATTTCCTTCTGCTCTTGGCCTTGAAGACCCGGCTTTGGTGTTAGCGACAAACTCGGAGCCTCCTTCGAAGGGACGCTTGTTCTGACTATTTCCATTGTTTCCTGACGCTGTTCCGTTGCCGGTTCTTCCATTACCGCTTGTGTTTGCTTTTGTCTTCTTGTCATCAGCTTCTTCTTCTGTGGTATCTGTCGCAGCGTGTTTGTTGCACGCATCCATCAATTCTCCCATTGTGACTTCTGACGCATTTCGACTGGACTTCATGCGAGTTAACTTTTGCACTAAAGGTATATACTTGCATGTTTTTGCCATGGCTTGTAGTGCATCCTTGGGCTGGATGTCTGTGGATGAGTGAAGTATCTCCATAACCCGGCGCACCCAACTGCGCGCCGATTCTCCCTTCTTTTGGACGCATCGCTCTAGATCATCAATGGTGAATAATTTCCTGCAGGTCCCGTGAAAGTGCTTGATAAACGCGGTCTTCAATTCCTCCCAAGACTTGATCGATCCCTCTGGTAGATTGGTGAACCACAATTTTGCTGCTCCTTCAGACATCATCAGATACATGAATTTGGCTTGGAGGTTCTCGGACGCGTTGCGGATTGACATTGCCATCTCGTAACTGCTTAGCCACGTTTCGGGATCCATGGTTGGCTCATAATTCACTACTTTCCCTGGCTCTTTGAACTTTTCCGGGTAAGGTTCAGCTCTAATATTGTCCGAGAGACACTTGGGCCCCGCAAGAATGATTGAAGCCGGCCTTGCCCTGGAAACGTGTGATGCCGCGGGGGGCGCGTCTGGGCGCTGTGCTGCGGGAGGTCCATGCGCTGCAGACCCGGCCGCGGCCCTCCGAGCCCTAGAACTGTCCACGACGGCCTGTGCTGCTGATACTGCCTGAGCGCGGGGAGGAGGCGGCATTTGCTGCTGCTCTTCCCTCCGCCGCGCCGAACTCGTTTGTAAATTCCCTTGCTGCTGGCTGACATATGGCGTCTCGTGCATTCCGCTTCTGTGATCCGGGTAATTGGCTTGCTGTGCCACCGCAGTGTGCAACAGCTCGATGGCTTGCCGAGTCTTCTCTGCATGGGGCGACTCTCCCACAGGTATTTGATTCAATGCGAGTGTCGCCGCATATACGTTGTCCATAGGATTGTTGTAGTGGCCGGCTGGCGTGCGGAATCGTGATGGTGGCGGCGGCAGTAGATCGTTGCCGGTTGTGACTCTAGTTTGCGGTGGGGGTAACCCGGTCCGTTCATTCGCCGGATGTGTCGCTGCTGTTGTCTGTTGGGGTGCGGTTCCCTGGTTCACCACTGGTATCGGTTGGTCCTGAGGCGTGATGAACAAATTAGCCGGATTAATAACCCCGCCCGTTGCTGGCAACCTGGTGTGGTGCCTTTGATGTATCCTGGACGTTTCCTCTCGAAGCCGGGTTTCCAACGTGTCTAGCTCGCGCCGTCGGGTGGCCATCCCCTGTCTATCTGCTTCCACTTGGCTTCTTTGCTGTTCCAATGCACGACGAGCCACGTCCAGATCTCTAACACGCTCTGCCGCGTTTTCTGGGGTGATAACAGTGGCGAGGACTGTAGGATCCAAAATCAAATTATTATCGAACAGGGCCGGGTGACGCGGATTCGAGGGACCCGCCCCTGGTGTCCGATTGGCTTGAAACCCGAACATGTTGGCGTGTTGCTCCTCATCTGCTGCGCGACTGGTGACCGATGCTGACTCTCCATCGACCCGGGTCAAGACCGGGTCTCCGTTAACCGCGCCATGTTGCTGGGCCACTGCCTGAGCCGCCCCGACTGGTGCCGCGGCTGTGTTTCCTTGGTTGGCCGCGGGGGCTGCATAGACTGTAACTCGGCGCGCGATATCCGGTGTAAATTCAGGCTGTTCCTCCTCACCGTTCTCCTCATACCGGTTTTCCAGTAGATCCAGGATAGACCCGGTGTCATCTTCTCCTTGGACCCGGTTGCGTGGGGTCCATGCCGGCTCCTCCGGCTGTTCCCACTCCGCGATGGGTTCTTCTGCCGGATATGTCGTTCCCGTTGATTCTTCATCATCTGATCGGATAGACGTGGCTTTTCCTGGCATAGAATCAGATCCAACGTTGTCAGGGACCGAATTGGAAGCACATACCATACCGATCAAGACGTTGATCCGGCCGATTGTTATGACGGATCCGGTTTCGAGGTGATCCGACTCCGGCCCCCAGCCGGAATCGTCCACCACCTTTTCTCCTTCGTGGTCGATGTAGATCTCGCCGATGACAAGATTCTCCATGCCCTTCCGAGCTTCTCCCGTGATATAGACACCTTTGGATGCAGGCCCCACGGTGGGCGCCAACTGTCGTGGGATAATCACGGCAGATGTTACCAGGGGTAACTGATCTTGGGGCAAGTCGACACAGGCGTTCGGGAGAGGGTTTAGCTCAAGGGAAGACATGGTACAACTTGATCTGACAGCCGGCAATCGAAGTCGCCGGATCTCTATTCTCGATACAATAATTCGATTAGGGTTTACACTGGATACTCGATACCACACGATATTGCTAGGGTTCTTAGCTCTCTCTCTCAATCTATACCCGGGGGTCGGTTTATATAGTACCCGTACCCCCTAACTTACTTTACAAGGCACACCCGGGTCCTACCCATACACGGCGTGCTAACCCTAATTTTCCTTTACAATATCCATAATCCGGGCCATTAGGCCCACGAGCCTGGGCCTCCACGAACATCTTTACCACAGCCGGATCCTGTATACCATCCTTTGGGCCAGGTTACTCCCCGGAGCCTGGCATACCGGGTTAGCATCCCCCCGTCAGATTGCCTTGCACGGAACTATCCCGTGGAAGGATGTTTCTGATTCCGTTAGGCCGTCCAGGTTCTTGTTCATTCGAAGTAGTGTATCCTCGTAGATGATGTTGATTCCACTGCCGTCGTCCATGAACACGCGGGCCAGGTCGTAATTTCCGATTTGCGCCTGGATGACGAGGGCGGCGTGTCCTGGTCGATAGACTTGTGGTGGATGGTCTTGTTTCGAGAACGTGATGGACTGATCTGCCATCTTCAGGTACTCGGTCTTTGTTGGCGGTGTTTGCACTGCCATGCATAGTTTCCTTGTGTTAGTCTTTTGGGCTTTGCGAGAGGGGCATACCTTCTGTATCATCGCGAGTTGTCCTGCCGGATTCGGGTATGCATTGGCTCCATTGTTTTGTGGAGGTGGCGCAGGTAGTGCGGCTAGCGCCATGTTTGGGTTTGCTGGTGGAGGAGGTGGTGGAGGCTGATGGAATTGTTGTCCCCCTCCTGGCAGCGGCGGGTAGTTTTGAGTGGACGCGAATCTTTTCCTCGCGAGAGCATCCGAGATGTCAAGAAACTTTCGACAATCCTTGAGAAGGTGTGTTGCCTTAGTTTTGCCCGTGCGCTTCTCTGTAAACAGGTGTAGCGAGCAGTATGCATCAAGATCCTCCTCGGGGGACTTTTCTTCTGCCTTTGGTTTCCACTCGCGACTTCCGCGGCGGCCAGAGTCGCGGTTTCGCGTGAATTCTGTCGCCACTAATTCCTCCCTGTCCTCGTGGTCGTAGTATTTCCTTCTCTTTCTTCGCCCATGACGGTCTTCTTCGTGCGTGGGCGATGATGCTCTTGCATTGCGTACCGCATCTTCTCCGTTAGCCCATTTTTCGGCTATAATCATTAGATCCCCAATGGTTTTGGGCGCAGCTCTTCCTAGCTCTTCTCGAAACGCGGTTCTTCTTGCTCCTTTGGCGAAGGCCTCAATCGCCACCTCTTCCGAGATGGTTCCTGCGGTGTTCCTGAGTGTGGTCCACCGCTGGATATATTCTCGTGTGGATTCGCCACTCTTCTGTTTGCACGCTCGTAGTTCTTCGATTGTGGCTGGCCTCTTGTACGTCGACTGGAAATTTTTGCGGAAATTGTGGTGCAGGTCGTCCCATGATGCGTAGCAAGATTTAGGTCTTCTTTCCAGCCAACTGCGGGCCGCGCCTGTAAGATGCAAATTGAGGTATTGCATGGCTGTGTTCTTGTTCCCACGTTGGCATTTTACTGCCGTGAGGTAATCACTTAACCACTGGGAGGGCTCGAGCGAGCCGTCGTATTTAGTCACCTCCGTGCTGAGCTTGAACCTCTTGGGTAGAGGTGCTTCTCGGATGCTGCGAGCGAAACAGAGCGCTCCACAGGTTTCGTCGTCTGAGGACCTGGATGAGGAGCGTTCGCGATACCGTGAAGCTCTCGCCCTATCCACCTTCTTTTGGGCGAGATCTGATCGCGCGTCGTATTCGGACCGGTCACGGTCGTTGTCTTTCCTTGGTTCTTTGCTTCGCTTTCTCGAGCGGCTGCTGTGGCGCCGCGAGCTTTTGTCTCTCGGGCTGTCGTCGCTGCTGCTTCGACTGTCGCCGCGACGGCGGGCTTCTTTTCCTCGACCACGCCGTGGCGGTTTGTCTTTTCTCGGGGATGAACTTCTATGCCTGCGGGGCGTTTCTTTATCCTTGTTTTTCTCCTGTCGCTCCTTCTCAAATTCTTCTTCGGTCTTCTTGCGATCGTGGGAAGCGAGCCTTGCGGCCGCCAATCCTAGTCCTTTGCGAATTTGTTTGTACTGTTCCACCCGAGGGTCGCTGTCCGTCGGTTGGTTCATCTGCATGTAGGTTGCTGCGGCTAGGATCGCGGCAGCTGGGGTTTGCGGATAGACATTGCCGTCATCGTCGACCCTCATGAAGGAAGACGTGGTCGACCTGTCGGTCGCAGTCACGGATTCGTGGCCCTTTGACGATGTTGCGTGTCCCTTCCTCGCGGGTCGGGTACCGACTGAGGGTGCAAGGGACTGTTCGACTCGCCGCAGGCTTGATTCATCCGCCGCTCTTCTGCGACGGGCTAGATCCTCCCGGGCTTCTTTGATGTTTGAGGCTGCTCTTACTAGGTGGTAGTGGTAGGCGGTTAGGTCTTCTTGTGAGGCTCCTGCCGCGGGTGGCTGACTCCGCCGCATGGCCTCCTTGGCCCTCTTCCAGGCCTCCCGCGAAACGCCGATTATATCGCGTTCGGTTGCGCTGTATTCGGTTTCCGAGGGTTGTTCCGATCCTGGCATGCAGACTTGGGCCAGTCGTGGCTCGTGCGTCCTAGGCGCAGATCGGAAAGCTTCCCTTACCCGAGATGGTTCCTCTGTCGAGAGGGCGTGGTAGTCGACTGTGTTGAAGCGGATGGACTCGCCACTTTTCTCCATAGGGAAGCGCGAGTTGACGGCTCCAGATTCAGGTTCAGATTCATCCGAGAAGTGGAGGATTCCGTCTCTGTTCGCCATGAAGTTGAAGCTTCCGAACGTCAGGGTGACGCTCTTCTCCAGATCCTCGAACACCGGGCGTGATTCCGGCGAGTGAGGCGTGACTATGACGGATCCGATCCGTACGGGATTGTTCGGAGCCGTAGTCGATGGTTTCCAACGGGAGTTGGATGTCGATGAAGCCGAAGATGCCGGTGATCCAGCGCCCGCGATCCCCACGGTCGGCGCCAATTGTCGAAGTTCTGACTCCACAAATCCCTCAGGTGACCCTATCGGGTTTCGACTAGGAGAAGTCATGAGCGCTGGTGAAATCGTCGGCTTGACAGGGGGCGAGATTTACCCAGGTTCGGGGCCCTCGAAGAGGTAAAACCCTTACTCCTGCCTTCTGCTGATCTGTATTGGATGATTAGATCGGTTACAGGTTGCTCGAATCGAGAGCAGATCTCGAGTTCCGAGGCTTTTTGGTCGTGCGGTATTACTTGGTCCTCTCCTTGGGGGCTCTCCTGGCCTTATATAGACGGCCAGGTCTCGAGTTCCACCCGGAGAGGACTCAAACCCTAGCTGGGTCGGTTACAAATTCTCTAACTTAACCCGCAAGTTGATGCGGGTGGACTCCACATGGGCCTTCTAGAGTACTCCAAGGGCGCTTCCTTTTGGGCCTTGACCAGAAGGCCTGAGAGGGGGTGTCCTTACTCGCAGGGTCCAGGATCCATGCCTTCGTCAGCGTGCGTTCAACAAATGCAAATTCTTCATGTGGTTGGTTTTGAGGAACATGTGCTGGACGGCCGACAGGCTGGACCGTAGGGGACTACCACACCCTACGGCATTCCCTTTGTGTGACCAACACGGAGAGGACTTAGATCACCTGCTGCTGGGATGTGTCGTGGCGAGACAGGTATGGACGACTCTGCTGCACAAGTGGGGCCTGGACCAGTGGATCCCGATCCAACAAGACAAGGTGAATAAATGGCTGCCGGATAGGGTGATGATTGGTGCGGACCAAAAAGACTTGTGGACAGCTATCATCCTGACATGCTGGTGTCTGTGGAGGCATAGGAACAGTGTGGTTTTCGACGGCCACCAACCGTCCGTGGAAAGGATACTCGGTATGATAGAGGCCGAGGCGGGCATGTGGTGTTCTGCCGGGCTCTTTAGGATTAGTCTACGGCTAGTGGAAAAGTGGCGGTTTGGCGAGTAATCCCCTATGTAATTTGGTTGCGTTCCGGGCGTCTGTGCCAGACGCGTTGTAATTGGCCTCTTGGCCTTTCTCCTGCTATGAAACCGATGCGTCATTCTATGACGTATCCTTAAAAAAAAATTTATATGTTGTACAGTATATATTAGCTAAGTACCCAATATGGTAGCTAGCTGGTAATATAAATATGTGACCAAGACAAGTATACAATTCCATTAAGTTTGTACCCTAGTGTGCATTCCATGCATTCAAACATCTTGCAATGCCATGGCGCCACCTTAGCTCCTATCACATAAATTGAATATACAAGCACTATATATGCTACTAGTGCTAGTATCAGTTCGCGTAATTCGTGCTTGATTACATCACTGCATGCGTATTTGTCGATCTGGCGTATTTATATAACCGTATACACACAGCTGGATAGTAATTACGTGGCCAGATTAAAAACTAGCTAGTAAGCATCTCTGTGACGCTATCTAGGCGTGGAGATTATGTGCATAGGAAGCACAGCAGTCACGTTAACATCGTTCACACTAGTGGAAACAATCTCTTTCGTCCAGGGGCCAGGGCACCTGTCCCGGTTGCAATAAAATATTCATTGGTCCCGGTTTGTGTGCCCGGGGCAACAGAAATCGTCTGGGGGCATTGGTCCCGATTCGTGGGGAGATATTGGTCCCGGTTTGTGCCACGGACCGGGACCAATGCCTAGCCACATGCCACGTGGCACGCGCATGAGCATTGGTCCCGGTTCAGGCCAGGAACCGGGACCAATGTCCTCCCTTCCCCTATATATACTTTCCCAGCCCTCCCCCCTTCCATCTTTTTTTTTGCTTGGAGGTGTGAGAGAGGTGGGTGTTAGTGTGTTTTATTTTACTATGCACACGAGGTGTTCGACGAAATTCCCGAGCCACACATAAGCTCACTGAAAATGGTATCTTCGACCAAGGTTAACAAACTTATCTTTTTCATCTGTAACTGATACATAAAAAAGTAATATTTGTCGATGTACTGTGGTCATTTCTGTATTAATATGTTATTGTAATGTATTTTGATAAACTTAATTATACGATGAAGATGGATGCATGGCAGCGATGGCTGTACGGTGACCGACGCACTTCCGAGTATATGGCAGGCCTGGATGCATTTCTTGTTGTAGCCCAGGCGAACAAAGATAATGGCTTCATGTGTTGCCCATGTGTTGATTGTCGGAACGTCAGAGAGCACTTTTCCGAAAGAATCCTTCACGGCCATCTACTTCGGAGAGGTTTCATGCCGAGCTATAATTGCTGGACAAAGCATGGATAAAGAGGGGTTGTGATGGAAGACGATGAAGAAAAAGAAGAAGATCCTTTGTTCCCTGAATACGACGATACTGCAATGGAAGAGAATGCAAAAGAAGGAGGTGATCAAGAACAGGCATCAGAAGAGCCCGATGATGATCTTGGCCGAGTTATTGCTGATGCAAAGGAAGACTGTGAAAATAAATTGGAGAGGTTGAAGCTGGACAACATGTTACAAGATCACAAAAATTTGTTGTACCCAAATTGCGAAGATGGTAGTACAAAGCTCGGTACCACACTGGAGTTTGAGAGTTTACTTCAACTAATGAAGCCAAAACTTCCAAAGGATAACGAATTTCCTGAGAGTACGTACGAAGCAAAGAAAACTCTCTGCCCTCTAGGATTAGATGTGCAGAAGATACATGCATGCATTAATGACTGCATCCTCTACCGCGGTGAGAAGTACGAGAATTTGGATGAATGTCTGGTATGCACCGCACTGCGGCAATGTTCAAGATATCGCGTATCGGGAACTTATCGGTTGACACCCGATAATTGGTAAATCGGCTGATTTATCGGAATATCGGCCTAAATATCAGTATATCGGCCGAGATATCGGAATATCAGCCAAAATATCGGCCCATTTATCTTATCGGCCAGACATCGATAAGCGATAAATCGGCCGATTTATCGGAATATCGGCCGATATTTTGAACAGAGCACTGCGGTATAAGATCAGAGCAGATGACCCTGGTGATGTTGACGGCGAGCCCCCCGGTAAGAGGGTTCCTGCTAAGGTGATGTGGTATGCTCCTATAATACCACGGTTGAAACGTGTGTTAATTTAGAAACAAAGACCATGCTAGGTTGTTGTGATGGCACAAAGAAGACCGTAAGAAAGACGGAAAGTTGAGATACCCCGCCGATGGATCGCAGTGGAGAAAGATCGAGAGAGACTTCCCGGACTTTACAGGAGAGGCGAGAAACTTATGGTTTGATCTAACTACAGATGGCTTTAATCCTTTTGGGGAGCAGAGCTCCAGTCATAGCACCTGGCCTATAACTCTATGTATGTACAACCTTCCTCCTTGGTTGTGCATGAAGCGCAAGTTCATTATGATGCCAGTTTTAATCCAAGGCCCGAGGCAACCTGGCAACGACATTGATGTGTATCTAAGGCCATTAGTGGAAGAACTCTTACAATTGTGGGGCAAACCAGGTGTACGTGTGTGGGATGAGAACGAACAAAAGCCATTTGACCTACGGGCGTTGCTTTTCGTAACCATCAATGATTGGCCTGCTCTTAGTAACATTTCCGGACATACAAACAAGGGATACAATGCATGCACACACTGTTTAGATAAGACTGACAGTGTTTTTTTGGATAAATGTAAAAAAGTTGTATACCTGGGGCATCATAGATTTCTTCCGATCAAGCATCCCGTAAGAAATAAAGGAGCGAAGCATTTCAGAGGTGAGGCAGATAACCGGAAGAAGTCTGAGCTCCGTAGTGGTAATGATATATTCGATATGGTCAAGGACCTAGAAGTAATCTTTGGTAAGGCTGCTGGCAGCCAACCAGTTCCGTACGGCCCTGATAAGCGCGCACCCATGTGGAAGACGAAATCTATATTTTGGGAGCTACCCTATTGGAAAGTTTTAGAGGTCCGGTCTTCATCCACGTGATGCACGTGACAAAGAATTTATGTGTCAATCTGCTATGCTTCCTGGGCGTGTATGGGAAGTCAAAGGATACGCCAGAAGCACGGGAGGACCAGCAACGTATGAAAGACCCAAGCAACAAGCACACAGATACAGGGCGCCATTACATAAGCAGCTACGCTCTTACTAAAGCAGAGAAGGAAATATTCTTTGAATTCCTTTACAGTATCAAGGTTCCGTTTAGCTTCTCGTCGAATATAAAGGGGATAATTAACATGGCAGAGAAAAAATTCCAAAACCTGAAGTCTCATGACTGCGACGTGATTATGACGCAGTTGCTTCCGATTGCATTGAGGGGGCTTCTACCGGAAAATGTTCGAGTACCCATTGTGAAGCTATGTGCATTCATGAACGCAATATCTCAGAAGGTAATCGATCCAGAAATTCTGACAAGATTACAGAGGGATGTGGTCCAGTGTCTTGTTAGTTTTGAGTTGGTGTTCCCACCATCCTTCTTCAACATTATGACTCATCTCCTGGTTCACCTATGTGAAGATATTCATATTCTCGGTCCGGTATTTCTACACAATATGTTCCCCTTTGAGAGGTTCATGGGAGTCTTGAAGAAATATGTTCATAATCGTGCTAGGTCAGAAGGAAGCATCTCGAATGGCTATGGAACAGAGGTAATTGGGTTCTATGTTGACTTTATTCCTGACCTTAAGAAAATCGGTGTTCCTGAATCGCGGCATGAGGGGAGACTGAGGGGAAAAGGAACGCTGGGAAAGAAAACAATGATACCCAGGGACGGGCATTCTTTCACCAAAGCACACTACACAGTTCTACAAAATTCTATGTTCGTGGCTCCGTATCTCGAGGAACACAAGAATATTGTACGCTCTACAAACCCGGGGAAGAATGACTCATGGATTAAAGGCAAACACATGGATACTTTTGGAAGTTGGTTGCAAACACATCTTATAAATGACACCACTGTTGAAGATCAGCTGTACATGTTGGTCGGGTCACCATCTTCGACTATTGGGGGTTTTCAAGGGTACGAGATAAATGGGAATACATTTTACATGAGCTCCCAAGATAAGAAGAGCACCAACCAAAACAGTGGAGTCCGCTTTGATACAACAAACGAGAATGGAAAAAATGACACATACTATGATTACATAGAGGAGATATGGGAACTTGACTATGGACCTTCTTTTAAGGTCCCTTTGTTCAAGTGCAAATGAGTCAACCTGAATGGAGAAGGGGTAAAAGTAGACCCGCTTTATGGAATGAAAACAGTGGATCTCAACAATATTGGTTACAATGACGAACCATTCGTCCTAACCAATGATGTGGCTCGGGTCTTCTATGTGAAGGACATGTCCTCCAAACCGAAAAAAGAAAAAAATAAGCAAACAAATTCATCATACGATGAGCCGAAACGTCACATAGTTCTTTCAGGGAAAAAAACATCGTGGGAATCGAGGACACGACAGACATGTCAGAAGATTATAATAAGTTTGTTGAAATTCCACCCTTCACAATGAAATCTAACCCCACCGTCCCGTTAAATAATGAAGATGCTCCATGGTTACGGCCGAAGCGATCATAAGCAAGGGAGAATTTAGAAGACTAGATAGGGATGTTGTTGGTGATGTGTAATAATAAACGTGGAATACATGATCATAGTTCTGTTTGACCAGTAATTTGTATTGACCGGTAAAAAGCTGACAACTATGACCAGCCTGATTTCATTATTATCCCAACCAGCGGCACACCCACCCACTTTTCTGTTTCTCTCTCCTCTGTCTGTTAGTGATGTGTAATAATAAACGTGGAATACATGATCATATAGTTCTGTAATAATAAACCTGACAACTATGACCCATATCCGAGTATGAGATAATTATAGGCAGATATTGCAGGCACACTTCGAAGTGATAGTACGGATACCATCCTGACAGATATCCTTAAAACATAAATAGATCTTCGGTACTTCTTTAACAGATATGATAAATTTTTGGAGGAGAAACGTCTAGCTGAACAACAAGCTGACTACCTTGGAGTTCAAATGACGCAGAGGGTTACACCTCTGCGGTTACTTTGGCAACCTACTAATGCATACACTCCTGCATTGTTTGAGATGTCCAGATTAGAATTTGAATTGACCTTGGATTGCGTGGTCTATAACTGTGGCGAAATTGGACCCATATCCGAGTATGAGATAACTGTCAAAAACAGTCGTCGGGGTCATTTTGTTAGATTCGACTCATCAGAATATATTGTCGTTTGTAGCCGCAAGAAGTTTGAAAATGTAGGTCTTCCGTGTTGCCATGTACTGAACCTTCTTGAGATCAGAAATATCAAAAAAATTCCACCACACTATGTTTTGAAAAGATGGCGAAAGGATGCTCAGAGTGAACCTTCGAAGGAGAACTATGGTTTTTTTTGTTGTAGACAAAGATCCCAAATTCTCCGTGTCAAAAAGGTACAACTCGCTTTGTCGAACTTTATATAAAGTTGCAGCAAAGGCTGCAGAAAATGTTGAAGCTCATGCATTCATGGAGAGCCAATATGATCAGCTCCTAGAGCAAGTTGAGCATATTTTGCAAGCAAAGCTGCATGACAAACCTTCCTTGAGCACTATCCTGAAAAGTCATCAGCAAAATCTGGTTCAGAACGATGTTACCAACAGTGAACCTCGTAGAGGAAGTAGTAAGTTGTTCCGACCGTTCTTTTGATTTGCCATCATATGTCCGTCAGTTTTGTTCTACATCCCTCTTAAAGGTTCATCGACGGAATACAAATCACCCGGATGCCTTGTATGCTCTGGACTCACTCGACACATCACAAGAGAAAACAAAAATTATAAGATATTTATATTCAAATTATATGCAAACAGTAAAATAATTAATAGTTTCAATAGTTAGAATAATAATTTAGTTAAACAAAAAATGGATTTGAATTAGTTATACAAATTCAAGCACTTTTCATGTTGAAATTTTTGTCAAATTCGAAAGTATATAGAAGTTATTAATGTGCATACTTAAACAATTTTCAAATTTGGGCGCTAAAAAATTTGGGCGCGCAGGGTGGTACCAAATTTCGAAATAGGTTTTGGTCTCGGCCCGTGCCACCAACCGGGACCAAAGGGGGTACCTCTAGTCCCGGTTGGTGGCACGGGCCGGGACTAGAGGCCCATTTGTATAAATATCTCGCCCATCTCTCCAGGCCGAGCAACCACCCAGGACCGAGCGGAGTAGCCTTGGCGAAGCCCTGCCGGCGGCGGGAATGGACACGAAGATCCCGCCGGTGCTGGTTCTGCCGGCGGGGAAAAACTAGGGTGTAGATTGGCGGGGGGGGGGGGGGGGGGGGGACGATTGTTGGACGGAAATGCATTATATTGAAAAGGTGATTACATCCGGGGGGGCGGCGCGGCCACAGGCGGTCGTCCGTGTTTCTTGACGACGGCCCTATTGGCCGTCCTTACATGCATCGGGGCGGCGGCACGGCCACAGGCTGCCGGCCGTTTCTTGGGGGGTAGCCTAGGTACTACATAGGTGGCCGGGGGCGCACCGGGGCCGGCCTAGTCCTCCTCGTCGGAGGAGATGCAATGGTAGGGCGGCTGCTGCCACAGGTGGGCAGGCAGCTGAGGGGCGCCCGCCGGTGGCTGGGGAGGCATCGGGGGCGCGTTCTCCGGTGGCGGCGGCAGCTCCTCCGGCGCCCATTCGCCGCCGGTCCAGGCCCAGGACATCCCGTACTCCAGGCCGGGGGGCAGCGGCTGTGGCGGAGGCTGGTCCTCCGACGCCTCCATGGCGGCATTCATGGTCTGCCACCACGGCTGCGGCGGCGGAGGGGGCGGCATCGCGTCGGCGTCGGCGGCCGCGCTGGCCAGGACCTGCTCCCACCGCTTTATCTCGTCCTCGACGAGGGTGCGGCGGGAGGCCTCGTAGGTGGCCTCCAATCCGTCCTGGAGCTCGGGGTCCTCCTCGATCCACAGCTCCGGCTCGCTGCCGGGCGGTGGTGCTAGGTAGGTGTCGGCGGACTCCTCCGGGGGCGCTGGGAAGTAGGAGCGACGGCGCTCCTCGTGCTCCTGCTGGAACCAGGCGGCCCAGTACGGGGAGCTCCGCGCGTTGCGTGGTCCCTGAGGAGGTGGGCCGGCAGGTGCGCGCCGGTGGTCGATCTCCTCGCGGGCAGCTTTGTTGGACGGGGGCGGCGGTATCGGGATCCTCTGGGGGTTGAGGTGCCAGCCGTCCGGGAGGTGGACGTCCGGCCAGAAGACCGGCGTGGCGTGGTCCCAGTGCCACGTCGCCTCCTCCTTCCGCACGTAGCGGCGGAGCCTCTTGCCTGGCGCGGCGCGAGGCGGCGGGTTGCGCGCTGCCGGAGGCGGTGCGGGGACGCGCGGGCCGCCCCTGATCCGGATGCCGCCCGGCCTGAAGCCGAACGCCTCCTGCGGTGGCGGGGGAACGCCGGTACCTCTCCGTCAGTCGCCTCTGGAGGACCCGGCCTCGTGCTCGTTCTTGGCGCGCTTGAACCAGCGGCAGGGCGACATGGTGGCTAGGGTTCTTGGTGCTGGGAGTGGGGTGTGCGTGGTGTACGGGGCGGTGGAGGCCCTTTAAAAAGGACCCGGGCGGGGTTGGCATGCCAACCGGCGGCGAGAACGTGGCGGCGGTTGCAGGCGGCCATGAATGCGCGGGGGAGGAAGCCGAGGCATGGCTTGACCGTTCGTGGCCACGCGTGGGAAAGTGGAGGCGCGGGGAAGCCGAGGCGGCCGCTGGGGTCGCTGGCCAGTGGGCCCTTTGACCGCGCGCGGCTACGGTTATGGTATTACTTAAAGACGTGGGGACGTGGAACCACTAGGTCGCCGGCCAGTGGCCCCTTTGACCCCGCGTGGCCAGTGGGCCCTTGACCGAATGTGGCCAGTGGGCTTAATTAAAGACGCGGGCCAGTGGGCCCTTTGACCAAATGTGGCCAGTGGACTTAATTAAAGACGTGGGCCAGTGGACGCGGTTGGGGAAGCGGAGGCCGGTTGGGGATTACGAGGCAGACATCGTAAATTGAAAAAAAAAATGGAAAAAAGACCCATGCCGCGGCAGAGAAAGTGGGCAAGTTGTTGCCTTTTCAGAGGACGCATTCATCTCAGTTCCTAACACGAGCCGGGACTACCTCCCCTTGCCAGATTCGCCACGTGGTCAGTCCCATTTGTCCTGTGTTCTGGCGCAACCGAGACCAATGGGGCAGGTTCATTTGTCTCGGCTGGCCCATCCCGGTTGCACAACCGGGACAAATGGGGTTTACCAACCGGGACTAGTGTCGGTGTTTCCACTAGTGTCATGATAGTGTCTTACCAAATAATTTAAAATTTTCTCATATTGGTAGCTTGCTCCCATACGTTGGTTTCATCTTCAAGTGGCACATATTTTTTTTATCAGACACGCTTATCACTCGGCCACACAGAAACAGAGAGAATCTAGCTAGCGATGCCCCAAGGTGGCAACGATCAGAATTAGTTGTGGTCCTGAGACCTGATCACAATCATTTCCACATCTGGCCGGGTCATGTTGACTTGGGTCGACTCTTTCGCCTTGCTACAGTAAAGAGTACACCTCTCAGCTCTCTGGTTTAGGGCCCTTTGATTCAAAGAAATAGCTAGGGTTTTTGACAATAGAATTCTACATAAACTTTTCCTTTATAAATAGCTTGATTCAGAGGATCATATCTTATAGAAAATATTCACATAAATGTCTTTTAGTATAAATTTTATAGGAAACTAACATGATATCTAACTTTATAAAAAAAAAATCTTTACACAATCAAAGGGAATCACTCTCCCCGTAGGATTCAAGTTGACATGTAATGTGCACACAACCGGTATTTTATTAATAATAAAAGCAAAACCATAAAGACTTACAAAGAGTTACAACTATCAACCGGAAGCCACCAGTCTGACGAACATCGTCACACCTACAAACTCTTAATGAATGGGTGGTCATTGTCAGATCCAAATGCACTGACCTAACTCACAAACGGGCATCATCTAATCCGGTTGCTTCCATCAATCCACCAGATGGCTAGCCGGGAGCATAACACCAGTTCAGAATGCCCACAGTATGCACCGTGTGCACACTCGAAAGCCTCTGCCGCCGACATCCATGAAACCATCTTCTAGAGAGATCAATACAGAAACCTTGACAAGCCTGCCATCGACGTCGCAATGGCGCCAAATAGCACCATCTTGCTGCGCGCGTCCATCATTCTGCATCCACTGCCGAGACTCCGCCGCGCCACTCCGCCAAGCCTCGCCGTCTTCGACGAAGATGAAACACCGCCTAGTACTAGTTGCCTTTGAAAAGTAATCAACTAGCACATATTTTCTCAATCCTATACTACAAATTATATCAGCTACTAGTAGTAGGAGTACTATACTTAACAACATGTGTCGTAATGATCACTTATCCATGTCAGCGTTGTTGAAATACCTTGTACCCCTGTTGTCACGTATTCATAAACGTGTACAGGTTCTAGCTAGGTTTAGGTTCTAGAGAGGTTCTAGAAGGATAGTTTGTTTTGGTTCAGTTTAGATGCTAATCGTAGTTTCTTTACCTTGTAACACAAGTTCATTTGTAGTAATCTGTATCATGTAAATGCCCTAGGCCGGCTTGGCCTCTATATAACACGCAAGGCGTCTGAGACCAAAGGGTACGATTCAACCATTTTTATCATATGGTATCAGAGCCTCACACTCTTCCAATCTCACATATGTAAAGCATGTCGCAAAGCTCCTCCTCCATGGCACCCACCGCTGCACTCAGCCACCCGTTCAATGAGAAACTGGACCGGGACAACTTCCTGCTTTGGAAGGCCCAAGTGCTGCCGGCGATACGCGGGACGCAACTCACCGGCTACCTCGACAACAACATCCCCGACCCAAGGAAAGAAGTGGAGGTGACCGCGGAGGGAAAGACGACGAAGGTGGTGAATACCTCCTATGCTCTCTGGATCGCCTAGGACCAGCATGTCTTAGGGTATCTGTTGGCTTCGCTCTCACGCGAGGTCTTGGCGCAAGTTGTGGATCTGACCATGTCGGCAAGCCTGTGGAAGGCGATCGAGCACATGTACTACTCGCAGACTCCATGCGGATGTGGATGATTTCAATGCCGATCAGCTGTTGCGCAGACTCCGTGCGGAGAAGACGTGGGAGGCCAAGAAGAGGGAGTGGACACTCAAGGCCCGCCTCATCCGTGAGCTTCACGATCCAGGCTAGCCTCAGTGGCTCATCCACAAGTTCAGTGAAGAATGGTCACTACGGTGTCGCCGGCAATGAAAGCCCAGTGACATGGATCCGGTCTCTGGAGCCCCTTTTGCATAAATCTAGGGTCGCACTAGGTAGGATTTGTATGCATAATTGCCTTTATGCTCGATCGATGTATCATTAACCGACTGAAGAATTACGAAGGAGTTTGCTTCTCTGAACTTTCGTGCGAAGCAAATTTTTTAAGTTTTAGACGTTTATTTGCTTGTGTATATTCTTCAATCCCCCTAAGTTTGGCATTCCCATCGTCCCAACGGCTCTTCCCCCAAAGGAGACATCTCTCGTACGCCAGCGCTTCTTCGTTTCATCGCCGGAACCGGAGAAGTAGAAGACAATGGCGGGCACGGGCGCGAGATCCCGCACTTTAGATGGAAAAAAACTGAGGTGGATAAGTTGTGGGTTCCACACATGGAGGTTAAGTTGTGGGTCCCGCATTGGGATGGATGAGTGTTGGGTCTAGTGATTGTATAGATAAGTGGTGGGTTCCGGTCAGAAAATGGGCAATCTCGGCTTACATAATCCAAAACTCTAATGACTATTGTTGACTAATGTCTTCGGTTTAAGATTAAAAAGAGGGGCAGGTCGTGCCCTAGCGATTTCCGCACACAGATATGCCGCATGGGAGCTATTCGGGGCAGCTACGACGCTTTCCATGCAATACACAAGAAATACGTCGCACTGAGCTGTTAGACTATCTATTCGTTTGGTAGGCGCATATATACTTTGGCAGGGCCACAAGCTATAGTCATTGTGTTTTAGTTTCTCTGTGGTGATGTGTGTGTAGGAATAAACCTTCCATCCGGTTGAGGTGGAAGTAGTATGAGTGGCTGTTATATCGACAACCGTTACATATTAGGAAAACATTGTGTATCCCGCGAAGGACATCCTCCGGGTGCACTGTTATCAGGCTTCATGGTGCTGTCAGACTTCATGGCCCAGTTGGCGAGAAAGCCCATTTTAGCTTCCACGCCTCTATATTTCAGAGTTTTTTTAGCCCACTTTCTGCTGCGCTACCATAGAATTTTTTGTTTGCTACAATTACTCTCCGATTTCGCTATAGTAGCATAATTTGTTTGCTGCGCCGTCTCCGATGAAGTTATGTTTTAGTACAATAACACAAATTATTTTTTCTAGATTTGTTTCTTGTTTTTGCTGTTTAAAATTGTTTGCTACAATGTCTTCGACAAGATCTTCGGTGATGTCTCTGGTGAAATCATTATTTTCCTACAACAACACTAATTTTTTTGCTGCAATTGTCCTGCGTAATTGCTAGAGTAGTATAAAGTTTTGCTACGAGGTCTCCGACGAGTTTTTTTAAAAAAAATTATGTGAACGAAACTTTTTGCTATAATAGCATAAAATTATTTTTTGAATCAAACCATTTTTTTTCCATAGGAGCAAAAAAGGGATTCTAGCAAGAATTTGAAAAATTGCTACATTACTGAATTTTTTTTATTTTAATGAAACTTTTTTTTCTCAGATGAGAAAAGGTGATATTAGAGGACAAATTTGGGACAGGTGACGGTCAGATCCCCCGTAGATTGTCCCTCAGGGATCTTCCGGAGGACGCTCAGCTTTACCCTACATATTACTAGAATAAACAGTCTTTACATTTCAGTGCTGGAGCTGCCACATGATTATGTCCTTAGAGGCAAATGTGTATATTTGGCACTGTTTTACTTCAACTCATGGGCTTCTAAGCGGTGCATGCATGCATGCATGGGCTAAAACGTTAGGCCAGAGAATTTCTCAGCCCACCACCCTTTCTTCAGATCTTCTAGTCTTTCTAGTTTTCATTACTGAGAAGAAGAAAAATGTGTAGCCATTTAGTTAGTTTTTTGTTTTTGGGTGGAGTGCTTTATGTACACATGTGCCACATGACGTATCCTTAAAAAATTCTTAGCTTTAGCTAGGTAGCAGTGGTACCCATGATCGAACACGCATGCAGTATATACGCATTGCTAGGTAGTTAGATACCTCTTCTTGTGGTGGCCTCAAGCTTAGGTGATTAGTGTGTTTGGTCGCATGCATGCATGCACGAGTTAATTAATTAGAGAAGGAGAGTTGAAGAGACGATCGAGAGGCTGTGAGTGAGCATGCATGCTGTTGGTTTCTGCGTGATATCGGAGGATATATACCAATGTTAGGCCACGGTGTGTGCGGGTGCGCTCACACACGGCACGTGGATTGGAATACTGAAGTGTGCCTGGGAAATGTGTGGCCAAGCATATGCACGCGTGACGACTGACGATGGACGGCTAGTATAAACTGGTGGCTACGCCGGCCGGAGATCCTCGCACATGCATGCATGGCTGGTGTCTTCCTGAGTAGAGCACACGTCGTCAACACGGCCACGCGGTCGCAACGAGACAAGACAAAAAGTAGGCTACAAAGCTATGTCGACAAGGAACAGAGTTACTCGTTTCAAGCTTGTTTTGGCAAACTCCTATGCATGCAAAAGTGCGCCACAACCTGCCGCACGTCGCCGCCCTGAAAAGGTCAGGCGGAGGAGTAGATAATCGTTGGAACTTGGAGATGTGCGGTGGGCATATCCATACCAATTTCTATATCTAGACACTTGGAATGTTACCAACTACTCGATCTTATCACTGTAAGATTGTAAAACTGAAATAATTAGCATCAAATAGTGGTCGACACACACCGCACACACAATTTTTTTTTTGGATGGTAAATATTTCCTCCAAAATAGAATGTAAATGGATCCTTGAGGAGTTATACATTCAATAGCATTCGTTATAAGTAAAAATACTGAAATAAACATCGTATGCGATCTTTCATTTATTACATGAACACCAATTTCGTTGCAGCGTTGCACTATAGGACGCCCCTGATAAGCCGACGGTGAAGCCCCGTCGGCGTAGGCCACATTCCCGTCGGCGTAACGAGTCGTCGACGGTGACCGTCGGTGTAGCGCCGTCGGCGTCCACCGCCGTCGGCGAACGACCCTCCCCGTTGGCGTACAGACGCACCGTCGGCGTATTGAGCAATAGTGGGCCCCACATGCCGTTTCCGTTCCCATTCAGGCCAGGAGACGCCGACGGCCGGCCCGTCGGCCTGCTGGGCCACGTGGCGAGCGATGGGCCGCGCCTGGGGGGAAGACGCCGACGGTTTCACCGCCGGCCTATCGTGCGCGTGGCGGGCTGCTGGGCCTCGCACGGCTCGAAAATTGTTAAGAGGCCGACGGGGAGCCCGTCGGCGTATGAACTGCATTTTGTTTTTTCTGTTTTCTGCCCAACGTTGCTCCGTTTCGGCAGTTTAAATACGAATTAAATTGCAGAAAAAATAAAAACACGATTGAAATCACACAAAGAACATCCAAACATCATGTCCATATCATCCAAACATCGTACAAAGCACAAAATCATCCGAACATCATCGATAGTTCAATACAAAAGATCATCATCCTAGCTAGATCTCGCGGGAGCTCGATGTGCCCATCTCGGACCGAGTGAGAATAGGCGACGCTCTGCGCTGGGTAGCCGCCGTCGAACCATGCCCGGAACTCGGCGAGGGAGTACCACGGGCATCGGCATCGCGCGACGGACTCGGCGATGCACCGGGAGCGTGATGAAACGGTGTGATCGTGCGACTTGGCGAGTCATCAGCACGGCCGAAGGGAGTAGCCCCGGAGTGTCCCGATCACTACATGCATTTTTTTAGCAGAAGTTAGCAACTCTAACTTGGCGGGCACATGACATCGGTAACGACTAGTTTGGCATATAACCTACCGGTGTACTCATGTAGACTACGCGAGTGAAGTCCTCCTTCGTTGGAAACGGTGGCGGCAGGTCAGTCTTAGGTGGTCGTGGAATTGGTATTGTAACCCGCTCTCCAGTGGAATATAACCTTTCGTCCGCCTACAAGATATTTTTGATGTTAGGCTTTGCAGAAATAAAGGTTCAAAGTAGGGGGAAATAAGACTTGTCATTATTTGCAGAGAGAAAATGGTGAAACTTACAACATCGCGCAGTTCTTCCCAGTCGTCATAGGCACTTCTCTTTTGCGCCCACTCCTGATACTTAACGGTGTACTCCGCCATAGCTGCATCGTAGGCATCGCCTACTGAAGCCTACAATTTCAAGAAAAATGAATTTCGATGAAAATTGAATCTCGTCAAGTTAGCTAATAAGGAAGAAATGTCGAAAAGGGAATGAGATTGAGAAGAATTTACTTCGGCGCGAGATTTGGAAGTTCGTCGAGAAGAAGGGACAACTGGGCCGTCGGCGGTGAGGGTGGCCTTGATACGCATGAGGCACAACTCGGGAGTACGCGGGGTCACCTGGTCAAGGCAACGAACACGGCCATGCTCCCTGCCGTGCCCGCCCACGACCAAAGCCCTCACGTCGGTCTCCTGCTGAATAGGGTTATCCACGTGAGGATGAAAACCCTGGAACGCCGTCGAGTAACTAGCTAAGTCCTCCCTGGCGCTGCCGAAGTACTCTGAAAGCGAGGGCTGAGGCTTGGATGGATCGGCCTTCTTGATCCTCATCTTCTCCCATGCTTCCATGTTCAGACTCCTCCTGATCATCTTCACATGTCGCCGCCCAATTGGTCTCGACGTGATCATCGTCTTCATCATCATCCATCCACTTAGTGTGGCTCTCCATGAAACTATACCTGAGCAGGTGCTTCTCCACATTACCAGAATCTGGTTTGAATAAGGACCCTAGCTTGCATTTTCGACACGGACACTCTATCTCGGTGCGGTTGTTTCGATGCATTTCGGCCGTCGCGCGTCGCATGTACCTATGCACCACGCTTGTCCTCATCGCAATGACCATTGCTACAAAAGGCAAGAGAGGTTTCATTAACTAGATCCGATTTTCACGGAAAATTTCGGCATGACCTTCCTACAAAAGGTGTAACGCGGAGCGCCAGAAATTTGCCGAAAAGGAAATGAATCAACATTTCGACAAAACATTGGCAACTCATTCTCATGGCAACATAATAAAATGAAAAAGAGATCGATTTCTCATCCACGGACCAATCCCACACACCTATTAAGATGACACACAATGCAAAATATATAGACGCGATGACGACGTCGAAGATCACCGGAGAGACGACCGATAAGAGAGTGATAGATCTAGAAGTAGCTAGTGGTGCATTTGTGGTGAGATCTAGTGTCTGGTTAGTAGATCTAGTGGAGAGATTTGGAAGAGCATAAGTCGGGTAGGTACTAGCTAAAATATAACAAATATGATTGGTTAAATTAGCTAAAAATGATGGAGGGTGTGGGGGATTGAGCTAGGAGCACTAATGGGTCGAATTTGGAGTGGTGAGTGAGTGAGTGGGGTGGATAGGGGTGGTGGTGGTGGCTGGCCGCACTTATAGCAGCACATTTTACCCCAGTCGAATAAAGTTTAAAATGCGCTTGCGCTAGGGGGTGTTACCCCAGACCAAATTTACCACAGGCGCATAAGGATGTAATGCGCCTGCGCTAAGGGGTGCTACCCCAGTCAACATTTTACCACAGGCGCTTCTGTGAATATTCGTCTGTGGTAAGTGTTCTACCGCAGGTGAACCAATATCACATTCGCCTGGGGTAAAGGAAGAGTGCTAGGGGGTGGTGGTGGGTGCCCTGCCACACTTTACCCCAGGCGCGTCTGGAATTGGTTCGCCTGGGGTAACACACTTACCCCAGGCGCACAGTGTACCTGTTCGCCTGCGCTAGGTAGCCCAGGCGCATTGCATTCTCTGTCCGCCTGTGGTAGGTTGTGCTGCTATAAGCATTTCTCTAGTAGTGGTAAGAGGGACATTCCTCGTGATGGACTCCTGCATCGCCAAAGAAATATTATGCATACCAGATAGAAATATGACGGGAATAAATGCATGTTGTTCGATGTGTGCACATACAATCTTTTTCTTGAAGCTAGCATGGTTGCGGGCTCCCGCACAGTGAGTCCCCTCGTGGCCGCGGTTTGCCTTGTTCCGCTCGCTTATGGCTTTGAACTCCCCGTTCTCCCCGAGCCATATTGCCACTATCGCCTTCCATGCGTCCTCTTTACCATCGGCCCACTAGGGTATAAGCTGAAAAATTCAAGACTCGTTTTAAAGAACATATAATACAAATTACAGTTTAGCAGCAACATACGATACCATTGACAATTTTGACTTACCGCGATGTAATCTTCCAAAGTCATCGCAGTCTTTGCAATCACATTCTCATGCTTCGGCGCCGTCTTGCCGAACTTCTCGGAACTGAATTGATTCATGCATGTATGCCTTACATTGTAGAACTGTTTTCGTGTCAGCTTTTTTACATGCCCCCCACACAGTCTTTTTTGCTGACTCCTGATACTCCGGAAGAACCCTAAAGAATCTCTGCATAAAAAGATTGTGAGAGTAAAGAGTTAGCATGATAAGGGCATCAACTATGAACGTAATTGGAAAACCTCGCCTTACCCAGAACTATGAACTATCGTCCGCATGCATACGTTTCGACCACACATTATCATAGACGAACATATCCTGACTGACATCTATGCAATCCGCAAGGATCAATTTGCATGGTTCGCCATGAATGCGGAACCCTTAACGTGTTTGCTACCTTGAAGGACAAAAGATATCCACTAATGTACTCATAGCTACCAAATCTTAACTGGAACTCGACGCAGCATGTAGGGCGAAGTTACCGCCCCAAAAACGACGAACAAATCAAACAGACCCCATCGGAAAGAACCCCTGCCCGCCCCCTCCCCCAAAAGACGACTACCAAAGCCCAAACCAGCACAGGAGCGGAAGCAAAAGAAGGCAGACATACGTAGCAGCGAAGACGACGAAGGAGAAGACACCCCAAAATAGCCGGCGAAGAGCGAGCACGAGGGCGGTGCCGGCAAGATCTGATCGGACAAAACGAGGAGCAGAAACCAGACAGAAAAAAATTTAAAGAAGTAGACTCCCCCACCGACGACACGCGAAACGCAACGTGCACACAAGCAGTAATAAACAGCCCCACCGCCAAATGGGCCCCAAGAAAACAGAGGTCCACCAACCAGAGAACAGACATCAACAAAGATAGAAAGAAGGAGGCAGAAAATAGAACCGCCGACACGCGTGCAAGGCAGCGTCCACCCACGTCAACGAGGACAACCAGGCCCACAGCGCAGCCACAGCACGGGGAGCAAATCGCTGAGAGGCCTCCCTAGACACCAGCCGTAAAGCCTTAGTTAATACGTATCCGCGAGATGACGAGATTATTTTTAGGTCGTTGGCTAGAAGCTTGTGGCGACTACTCTAGTCAACAAGGAATCCAGGTACAAACATAGGCATGTGCACACATTAAATGGATACAAGTCTCGCGGCTGCCGCGTAAGATTTTACCCGAACCAACCGTTGTCGATCGATCACAGACACTTGCTCTACTAATACTTCGTCCGTATGTGGGAAATATGTGACCACTCCCTCTATAACATTTTTTTAGAATATACTCCCTCCGTTCAACAATAGATGACTTCCCTTTCTCTATATATGGATGTATCTAGACATGTTTTAGTTTAGATACATCCATATATAGACAAATGCAAGTCATCTATTGTTGAACGGAGGGAGTACGTGGCTTGTGCTAAAAGCTCCAATTTATAGACATAGTAACCGAACATTTTGTTGATGCCTAGCTAGCTTCAGCATGGTTCACCGATCAATAATTAGCTTAGCATGGCACGCATATACATAGATTCTTTGGAAGATTGCATAATGCATGGCATCAAGTCTACAAATGTCTCGTGCATAAACAAAGGCTCTCTCGTGTTCTCTACCAGGTTCTACACACACGATTGAATATAGGTTTTTTCTTCTTCAAGGATATGCCCTGGGAGGCATATCAGGATCATAGAAGAAAGACCAAGCGGCCCGAATTACAATACGGGCTGGCACAGACACCAAGCGCGCACTCACGCTGCCTAGCAGTTACAACGCGACACCTACTACTCGCGAAACCTCCACCTCTCCGCCTCTAAAAGGCAACCTCGAAACAACCCGGCCGATTTCCAGGCCTCGGTCTCCACGCTGATGGCCCGCAGCACCACTTCCGGGGAAGGGGTGGCGTTGTTGAAGACGACATCGTTTCGGTGGCACCAAAGGGTCCAGCAACCCAGTGTCACGACCGTCCAAAGATCTCGTCTGTCATGCCGATCATCCTGCCTCGTAGCCACCCACTCGGCCAGAGTTGTTGCAGGGTCGGGAATCCATCCTTCTCTGGCCCAACCGCCAAGGAGGGCGGCCCACACCGTCCGTGCCAACACGCAGCCCACCAGAAGATGGTCGATGGTACCGTCCTGCTGGTCACATAAGGGGCATGCGTCTGGGCGCAGCAAACCCCGCCTAGCCAAGCGGTCGGCGGTCCAACACCGATCCCTGAGAGCCACAAGAACATCCTACACCTTAGGGGGAGCTCTAGAGCCCCAAATCTGTTGGGCGCCCGGCATTAGCTCCGACCGTGCAAACAAGGCTATGTAGCACGACCGCGAGGTATAGACGCCGCTGGCATCCCAACACCACCTGAATCCGTCTTCAACCCCCGACCTGAGCTCCACTGCCCCGAGGTGGTCCACCAAGTCCAGGATCTCAGCAAGGGCCGACGCTGGCAAGTCAGGAGAGATGTCATCGAGCCAACCCCCGGCCAGGCAATCACGCACAGTACGGCACTTGGACACGCCATGAGGAACCTCTTTGAAGAGATTAGGGGCGACATCTCTAATGCGACCAATGGGCAGCCAACAGTCCGTCCAAAACAAGGGGGACGCGCCGTCGCCTAGCGTGGACCGAGTGGCCGCATCAAAGATTTGTCGCACCAGCTTGGGGACCTGAATGTTGAGGTCCCCCCACGGCTTGTCAAGGGCCACTCTACCTAGACACAACCACCTTGCCCGCAAGGCGAGGTTCATCGTCCTTAGGTTAAGAATGCCAAGCCCTCCTAGGTCCCGGGGCATACAAAATCGGTCCCACGCAACGAGGCAGTGGCCTCCCTGGACACCCTCACGCCCCTTCCACAGAAAACCCCGAAGGATTTTCTCAATGGCAGTGAAGGTCTTCGCCGGGAGGTCAAGGGACATCATGGCGAAGATTGTTACGGCCGTAAGAGTGGACCAGATCAATGGAGCTCCCCAACTCGGGAGTCGTCCAGCCACATGATCCACCAAGTACTGGAGCTGCGCCGTAGAAGGCTTCTGCAGCGCCAGTGGGAGGCCAAGGTATCGCATAGGGAAGACCTCGACCCTACACCCCAGGCCCTGGACCACTTGTTGCGCCATCTCCTATGTCCCACGGATAAGATGTGCCGCACTCTTGCTGAAATTGGTGTGAAGTCCGGAGGCGGCACCGAAATCCTCTAGGAGCACGGCGAAGACCCGAAAGTCCTCCATCGACGGCTTGAGAAAGGTGACAACATCATCGCCATACATGGAGGTGCGGTGGCATAGGTCCCTCGTGGAAAGTCGAGAGAGAAGCCCCACCTCGGAGGCCTTCTCAATCAGCAGGTACAGAACCTCCATAACTAGGATGAAAAGCAGGGGGAGAGGGGCCCCCCCTGCCGGAGCCCATGCATGTTGATAACCCGGCAACCCGGGATTCCGTTTGTCAGCACCCTCGTAGAGGCAGTGGAGAGGAGGGCGCAGATCCACGCGAGCCAGCTCTCGCCAAACCCCATCTTGCGGAGGACCTCGAAGAGGAAGGCCCAGTCAACAGTATCAAAGGCCTTCCTAATGTCCAGCTTGAGAAGTACGGCTGGAGTGGCCGAGCTATGCAGGCTCCTAGCCATGCCTTGCACGAGCATAAAGTTGTCGTGAAGGCAGCTGTCGGATATATACCGAATAGGGGTATATTAGATGGTAGTCTAAAGTGCCGGATTACCCGGGTGGCCAAATGGTAGTGGGATACGGTCCATTGGGCGGCCTAGTAAGCTGACGCACAGAAGCCGGATTCTAGAAGAACCCGGATCACGGCCCACGTGATCTGGCTTGGAGTAGAAGGCGGATTTCTCACTTTCCAAGTTAATAGTTACCGTAGTCTTCTAGGTTTCCTACTCTGTATGCCCTAACCCGGCTATTATATAAAGCCGGACGGGAGATATGATAAAGGGAGGAGAAGGAGCTAGCTAACTCAAGGAGAAGCTGATCCTTTACGAAAAGCTAAACCTCACATTGTACTTTATATGCACAGGCTTTAGTCCTGAATAGTGAGATTGCAGGAGTAGGAACGCCGCATAACTGCGACGTACCGAACCTGGGCAAACCCTGTGTCTTTGTTCTTCGCACAACCACGTCCCCCACGTCTCTACCCGTAGTCTCATGGCACCCCCCGTCTATGAATTCTACTACGATGTCTCGACAGTTGGCGCCCACCGTGGGGCCAGCGACGTCAGGCGTTAAGTTCCGATCTGGGATACTCGGCGACGTCGGCAGTTCCATAACTGTCGGAAGCCTGGAGTTCGACGACGATATTGGACGCTTCCTCGACAATGGATCTTACATACCGGCGCAAAATCATCTGGTAAGTGCCTGCGTGTTATCGATTGGATCTGCAAATATCTTTATCGGACTAACTGCAGAGGCCATGGGGTTTTGCGGTGGAAGCAAAGTTTTCCCACCCGCCCTATACCCAGTCGAAGATGACTACGACACCGGGTTTTGCTCAGATCGCCGACAAAAAAGTGATTCACACTTTATCGGTATGGTGCAATCCGAGGTCGCAATCCCGTGCAAGAGGCAGAAAACAGCAAACCCACTACAGAGGTGGAAGATCCGACATCCGCCAATATAGCGATGAACTCGGAAGCTGACTCTGTGCTAGCCGCCATTGAGGCGAGATTAGAGTCAGAAACCGGATCAGATGACTTTGATTCCGAGGACGAAGACGAGGATGCCTTCGAAAGAAAGGTTAAATCTCTTCAGGAAGGATTCCACGAAGTACTAATGGCGAAATCGGCTGAAAACACGGACGCCGGCAGTTAGGGAAGCCCTAGAACTCCTCCGCCAGAGGAAGAGAGAGAAGACGGAGAAACTTCTCCAATATTCCCGAACGTCAAAGAATTGACAGAGGACGAACCTATCAAAAAACCTCCCTCTTCCAAAAAAAAGCACAAGGCCGCTAAAAATCTCCAATACAAACTCCGGAAGAAGAAATCAGCTGATCTAGCAGATGAAAGCCCGAAAGTAGGAGATGCAAGCGGAATAAAAACCGCGGAGAAGAAAACCAAAGAAATCCTTGTTCCGCCAATGACAGAGCAAGAAGAACAGGAACTGCTACAAACACCAGTGTGATTGCATGAACCCCCTGAAGTGCTAGAAGCCAGGAGACAAGCTCTCCAAAGGCAACAGCAACATCTATTCAGAACTCGGGAACACCTCCAAAAAACCCAGGATGCCATCAAGCTCATGAAGGAAGAAATCGAGGAGTACGAGAAAAAGAATAGATCGGCCATTAAACCTACAAGGTTACCCGGAATCGTAAGACCGAAAGTACTGCCGCCAAAAGAAAGGTTTCACAATCCATCTTGGCAAAAGCAGGTAAACGGCAAAGATGCCAGAGGGGAACCAATATACAAAATCGCAGCAGAAAACGCGGAAGCAGCGTTCGCCATCCTCAACAACGATATGTACTCCAACAGTGAAAAACTTCAAGGGGTGTATGCTTTCCTAGGAAAAGCATTGCAACAACAACAACGGGGGAAATAGCGATCAGGGAAGTTGCATGACGACTCCGCCCTATGCAAAACAGCTACTTGCGCCGCTGGAACACCTGGACCGGAGGAGCCTAGAGATTCAAACAACTCAAAAGAGAGGAAAACGGATCCGAGGAAAGACAAGAAAAATCCTGATAACAAGGATGAAGCGTCTAGAACAGGATCCCATCTCCCGAAAGGTGGACTTAGCCCATACGATCGGGAAGAAAAACACCGAAATGACGGCGAAGCAATGCCACCTCCGAGACACCCAGCTGAAAAAGCTGGAAGACAGGATATACCTCACAGGCGTGAGAGATCTCGGACACCCCCCCCAGGGATAATGAAAGACACATGAGTAGAACTCCACCTCATCCAAAGGGGAATGATATCGGAAGAAATAGAGATGATCCCGGAAAAGCGCGTCCGCGCAACAATGGAAAAGAAAGGAGTAGATCCCCTTCTATCCATTCAGCCGGCAGGTACTCCGCACACGCGGATAGGGCGGAAAGGGATGATCTATACTTTGGACCTAAGTGCTTCACAGACAGGATCCGAAGGATAACCCTGCATTCTGGTTTTGCCAAAGTTGGTCCAACATACCAAAAATACACCGGTAGTACAAACCCGGATACCTGGCTCTCAGACTATTATACAGCCGTCTAGATTAACAATGGGAAATACCTGGAAGCTGTAAAGTTTCTTCCCCTAATGTTACTGGATGGAGCCAGAGATTGGATTAACGGATTACCTTCCAGAACTATCGACAGATGGGATGATATGGCTCAAGTATTTACTCAGTATTTCCGGGGAACCTACAAACGCCCGAATAACATCAACCAGCTAAACCGTTGCACCCAATTCGAGGACGAACCATACGTGGATTTCATCTCAAGATGGACGACAATGAAGAATAGCTGCTCTGGAGTAACTGACGTACAAGCAATGCACGCTTTCGTCAATGGCCTAAAACCCGGACTTGTACCGTTCATGGTTGGTTCTAAACAGCACAAAGATCTCCGATCTATGCTTACAACCGCCAATGAACACGCTGCAGCCGAAGACGACATCAGAGCTAGAGGAGAGAATATCGATACACTGATACATGCCAAAAAGAACCCTCGCCCTGAGAAAAAAGGAACTCCAGATGCAACAGAAAAGCCCAAAGAAGTTACCATAGCCCTTGGAAGTGAAAAAGGGAATAGGTGGAAAGGACGCAGTTCAGAACCAATCAAGTACACCAAGGAAGAATGGGAAAAGATTAAGTCGGAACCCTCTGTCCACCATTCGCAATTCGGGAAACCCACCCACACTAACGCACAATGCCGGCTGAACAAGCATATGAAAGGCAGTGCAGGATCCGGAAACAAGGGGAAGAATTTCAAAAGGAAGTTTTCCAAACAAAAGCCAGAAGCTGAGAAAGAAGACAGTGAATCGGACACTGACGAAAAAATCCAGGAACAGCAGCGAAAAGGCGAGCCCAAGTTTCCGAGGGTTGATGGAGAGTGTGCCCTAACTTTCCTGGCAACTCCATCAGCAAAGGTGGCAAAAAAACGCTTCGAGAAATAAACCCGGTTGTTCCGGCAACCCCGAAATTCTTGAAGTATTCAAACACACCAATCACCTGGGATCAGTCTGATCATCCCGGGAATATCCCTAAACCCGGCACGCAAGCTTTTGTTGTAAGCCCTATTATCCAAAACACTAGGCTAAAAAGAGTGCTGATGGATGGAGGATCCAGCATTAACATAATGTACCTGGATACATTGAGGCATCTGAAAATTTCCGAGACCCAGCTCAACCACAGCAACATACGTTTTCACGGCATTGTTCCTGGCAGGCAAGCACGATCCCTAGGAGAAATTTCCTTAGATGTCACTTTCGGAAAAAAAGATCACTTCCGTCAGGAAAAAATTCCTTCGAAGTGGTGCCGTTCGAAATCGTGTATCACGCAATACTCGGACGTCCAGCTTTCGCCAAATTCATGGCAAGATCATGTTATATCTATAACAAGCTAAAGATGCCAGGGCCAAAAGGAGGAGTAATCACCATATCAGGAGACTTCAAGCTGGCAAACAAGCTGGAAAAAGAAAACACCCTTTGCGCCGAGAAGATAATAGCAAAGGAAGAGTTGAAGTAGCTGGCCAAAGAGGTATCGCCGACAGAAATGCCGGCAGGAAAAAAACCCGGAAGCCAGCAGATAGCTTCAAGGCCTCAGAGAACACAAGACAGGTAATCCTAGATCCCAAAGATCCAATTAAATTAGTGGTAGTGGGAACTGGGATGACCGACAAATAGGAAAGCGAGCTCATCAAGTTCCTCCGTGAGAACTGGGATATTTTCGCCTGGTGTCCAGCTGACATGGCAGGCATACCCAGGGAACTTGCTGAGCACCAACTTAATGTGATTCCAGGCTCCAAACCCGTCAAACAAGGTCTCCGTCGATTTGACGGAAGACGACGAAAGGCTATTGGCAAGGAAATTATCCGACTTTTAGCATCAGACTTTATCCAGGAAGTTATACACACCGAATGGTCTGCAAATCCGGTAATAGTACCGAAGAAAGGTACTACTGCCCTTAGGATGTGTATAGATTACACCGGCTTAAACAAACTGTGTCCAAAAGATAGGTTCGTGTTACCGCGAATTGATCAAATAATAGATGCCACTGCAGGCTCTGAGCTTTTATGTTTTTTGGATGCATATTCCGGGTACCATCAAATACGCATGAAAAAGGAAGATCAAATTAAGACTTCTTTTATAACCCCTTATGAGACGTACTATTACATAACCATGCCATTTGGCCTGAAGAACGCAGGTGCAACCTACCAGCGTTGCATGCAACGTTGTTTGCATAGTCAGATTGGCAAAAATGTCCATGTTTACGTGGATGACATTGTTGTCGTAACCAAGGAAAAAGATACGCTCCTTGAGGATTTGCGAGAAACCTTCGAAAATTTCCGCACTTACAAGATGAAGTTAAATCCATCAAAGTGTGTATTCGGGGTTCCCTCAGGAAAACTTCTGGGTTTCATCGTTTCTCATAGAGGAATAGAAGTAAAGCCAGAAAAGATCAAAGCAATCTTAAACATATCCAAACCTACGTGTGTAGAAGATATCAAAGATTGACAGGTTCCGCTGCAGCCGTCAGCAGATTTATTAGTCGGCTGGGGGATAAAGCCTTACCACTCTACAAGTTGCTGAAAAAATCCGACAAATTCGAGTGGACAGAAGAGGCAGATGCAGCATTAACTCAGTTGAAGGAAACTTTGATGAAAGCTCCGATTTTAGCATCCCCAAAAGACGAAGAACCTATGTTATTGTACCTTACGGCTACAAACCGGGTTATCAGTGCAGTAATTGTTGTGGAATGGAAGAAAGACGAACAGAGCATACCAGACCAGCATCCGGTATATTATATAAGCGAAGTTTTCTCCGAGTCCAAACAAAAGTATCCACACTATCAAAAACTGGCATATGTCGTATTTTTTGCATCTAGAAAACTTCGCCATTACTTCCAAAGACATTCCATAACAGTGGTATGTAAAGCACCACTAGGGGATATAATAAACAATGCGGAGGCGACTGGCCGAGTAGCCAAATGGGGCATCGAGCTAGCAGCCTTCGACATTAAGTATCAGCCCAGGACGGCAATAAAATCCCAGGTTTTGGCAGATTTTGTCGCCGACTGGACAGAAGCAATGGAGAAAACACCAATGCTGGAGTCCGAGTACTGGATCATGCACTTTGACGGATCCAAGATGAAGGAGGACGCTGGAACTGGTGTAGTTTTAAAATCCCCTAGAGGAGACACAATAGAGTATGTATTACAAATACACTTCAATGCCAGCAACAACGTGGCAGAATGCGAAGCTCTGCTTCATGGCTTGCATATTGCAAAAGAAATAGGTGTCAAGCGCATCTTGTGCTATGACGACTCAGATTTCGTACAGCATCAGCTCAACCAAACTTGGGACGCAAAAAGCCCTATAATGGCCGAATAACGGAGAACGGTGGACGAGTTTGCCATTTGCTTCTTCGGATTCGAAGTGCTCCATATTAAAAGGGAAGAAAATTGGAACGCGGATGCGTTAGCCCGCATGGGATCACAAAGGTTAAAAATCCTACCACTAGGTGTTTTCGTCCAACATTTGTACGAACCATCGATAAAAGGTGGAGATGTCGATTATCCTCTGGCTTCCGAGTCAATTGAAGTTATGCTCGTTAACCCGGATTGGACAATTCCATATTTAAACTTCTTATTTGATCAGAAGTACCCGGAGGGAGCAGACGAAGTCTTGCAAAGACAAATCTAGCGTCGATGCAAAGGATACACGGTAATTAATAATTGTCTGTATAAACGCAGTACTTCCGGAATTTTTCTGCGGTGTATTTCACCAGAAGAAGGACGAGAAATCCTGCAAGAAATCCATGCCGGAGATTGCGGACATAATGCTCAATCAAAAAGCATAGTTAAAAAAGCATTCCGTGCCGGGTTTTTTGGCTAACAGCCAAGACAGATGCTGAGCACATAGTAAATACATGTGCAGGGTGTCAATATTACGCCAAGCAGATTAATATGCCAGCCCAAGCATTCAAAACTATCCCCATTACATGGCCCTTTGCGGTCTGGGGGCTAGATATGATGGGACCATTCAAAACTGCACGAGGCGGACTCACACATCTACTAGTAGCTGTGGATAAATATACCAAGTGGGTGGAGGCTAAACCCATCAAAAAGCTTGATGGTGTAACTGCCAGAAATTTTATCTTTGACGTAGTCATGAGATACGGTGTTCCACACAGCATAATAACCGACAACGGGACAAATTTCTCCATTGGAGAGTTGGCAAAATATTGCCGACAAATGGAAATTCGCCTAGATCTCGCATCTGTGGCACACCCGCAATCCAATAGACAGGTTGAAAGAATGAATAACTCAATCCTGCAAGGAATACGTCGAAGACTCGAATCTCCTCTTCATAGAGCAGCTGGAGCATGGGTAGAAGAGCTACCTTCCGTGCTTTGGAGTATTCGAACAACACCAAACAGGTCAACCGGGCAAACCCCGTTTTTCCTAGTTTATGCTACGGAAGCAATCCTTCCAACGGACATGATCCATGATAGCCCAAGAGTGCAAGATTTCGACGACTCGGATGCCGAAAAAGCACGACAGGATGCCGTTGATCTCTTAGAAGAGGAACGAGAACTTGTGCTTCAAAGATCTGCCATCTACCAGCAAGGTTTACGACGTTATCATAGTCGGAAAATCAGGCATCATTCTTTTAAAGAAGGTGACCTAGTGCTAAGATTGGTGCAGCAAAGAAAGCACAAACTGGCCCCAGTATGGGAAGGACCATTTGTCATCAGTAAAGCCATGAAGAATGGATCATATTAACTTGTCGACATTCGTGATACGGAAGACGATCCCGAGAAGCCGAATCGCAAAAGAAAGAGAAAAATAGATGATGAACTAGGAGAGACAAAAAGGCCCTGGAGTATCCAGAAGTTACGTCCCTTCTATACTTAGTTCAATTTCTATGTAAACATCTTTGAGATCATGAAATAAAGTTGTCGGAATTCTTATATCCATGTTTTTTACAAGTTTATTATAGTGCAAAACATGATTCCACCATATCTATTTCCCAATGATCTTACAAAATACTCAATGTTAACCCGAATTGTGCCTGCGTGCTCGGTGTTTAAAAACTGAATGATTTTCAGCCTACTAAAGGCTAAAGGAAACTTGGATTGTGCCTGCGTGCCCGAGTGTCACTCAAAAAATTCCTTACTATTCTCTAAGCATTATCTGATTGTTTACGTGTTGGGTCACTGGAGCTACGTTAGTAAAAATTCCCTTAGTATGATCCATGTTTCCGAGTTCAAACTGATTGGTTTTACCCAGTAGCTCGGCATGAAGATTCATAGTACTATTGAGCCATTTCAAACACTAAGGACAGTTAAAGCACATAAGCCAGAGAACTTAGAAGATAAAGGAATATCAAACCCGGAAAACTTGCAAAGTATCTCATAATTAACTGCAAAAGGCGGAGTACTTGTTTATACAAAAGAATAGAAGCATTACAATATAAGTTTACATTGTAAAAGTGCAGTAATGCTCCTATTTTCTACTTCCACCATCCAGGTTAAGAAGAATCCTTCAGGCATCCGAGTCTTCATCGCTGCTATCGTTCTCTGGGGCTTCGGGAATCTCTTCTTCCGGGTAGGTGATGAAGATGTTCACCATGGAGGCGATCTTGATGGCGTGACCCTTGATCTCGTCGAAGATGGTGGTCCGCCGGGTCTCCGAGTATCCAAGGGGGATACCGGACGACACGCGCCAAGATTTGGCACTAGGGTAATGCATTCGCATAAGGCCTATGGCCATGCGTGCACCACCCCGTGCTGCGGAGCGCAAGGTGGACTCCTTGGATTCCGCCACCTCCAGGATAGCTTCCGGAAGTTTCTCAACTTCTGAGAATTCCCTAGTTCTTGAGGGAAGGAACTTGTTGACCAGCTGCATGCCTGCAGCCCTGATCGTAGTCCATACCTTCCCAAAAGCTCGGATTTTCTCAATCCGAGTGAGATCTGGGCTATCTCCTGTTTTTTCAGACAAACAACCAAAAGGTTAGCGAAAAAGCAGAGAAGGAAATCAAGACATGGAAAAACCGGTAAATGTTGACAACTTACCGAGAATCTTGTCCATCTCGGAGCTGTCCTCAAGGCGCAGGTTTAAGGCATTCTCCAAGTCCTGGAGAGTGGCCTTGTCCTTCTCTGCCTGCTGAGAGGCCTTGGACTGAGCAATCCCAAGGGCCAGGTTGCTGGCCTCCAGATCCTTTTGAACCTTCATAAGCTCCTTATGAAGGTCGAAATTCTCCTGTCGGAGACTCGCGACATTGCCGACATCTTCAGCTATTTCCTTGGCCTTAGCCAAATCAGCTGGAAAGCAAGGAATGAAATTCCGAGTTTAGAAAAACTTGGGAAAGTACTTAGACAAAAAACTGGATAAAGAACTTCAGAGAATCAAAATATACCTGTTGTTTCCGACAGCTGTAGCTGAGATGATGCCAGCTCTGCTTCCTTAACATCAATAATAGATAGAAGGGGTTTCACCTCTTCGTTTTTGATGTTAAGCTTGTTAAAAATCTCCAAGTTTATTGTATCAGCGGTTTGCTGAAACACGGAAATGAAAGCAAGACGCTTAAGTTAAAACAAGCGTGATAAGAAGCATTAAGTGGACAGCATGCTTTCGACTTATTGCTTGGGGGCTAGAGATATTACCTGGCTCATTTCCTGCAATTTTGACAAGGTTTCGTTGAATTCCTTTACATATTTAGAGAAAAGGATTCCAACGTGGTGAAGGCCGTCTTGCACGACCTGACGAGGTGAAAATACGAAATCATTTCGGACAATTAGCTCGCCTTGCGGCCAAGGACGGATTAGAGGGACAGGAGCGAAGAATTTTCTAGCTTCTGGACGAGTATATCCGAGTTCATCGAACGGTTCTTCCTTTACCTGGAAATTCCTGTCAACAGTGGGAATAGGTTCGTCCTCCCCAGATGCTCGAAGATTTCTACCCATCTCTGGTCCCGCCCTTTCCCTCGCATCCATGTTAGATGCAATAGGCTGGCTGGATTACTGAAATTCTGTGCCCGGGTTCGTGGTTTTCTCTTCCTTTCTAAATACAGCTAAAGGGGGAGAAACTGCAGCAGAAGATGGTTCTCATTTGCTAGCAACAACTTTATGTTTCTTCAATTTCTTTGTCTTTAGAGGAATTGGAGCAAGGCTGAAAGGGAAACATCCGAGAAATAAATATCTCAAATAACCGGAAGGGAATGATAAGTAAAAAGCTCCAGTAAAGTACCCGGATACAACGATGGGAATTCCGTCAAGATTTATCACTTCTTCGAAGGTCACTTGCCTCTTGTGTTTCCGGCCGCCATAAAAGCCGGCATGTAGTTCGTCGAGCTCGGTGTCGATCGTTTCCTTTATGTTCGTCGAACTATGGAGATGGGAAAAGATTCGACTAAGTCAAGAAAAGGAGATAATCCGAGAGAAACCTAAAAGCAAGGAAAATATAAATACCTTAGGGACTGGATTTTCCTCGTGATATATTTCCAAACTTTCTGTGTATTGGTCGCGAGTAGCGACCAGTTGGTTGACTCGTTTCTTGAAATCTCTTATGGAGTAGGATTTATCCGTCCCTCTCATGCTATCTTCTGGCCCTTCGTACTCACAAAGGAGTCGGGAACGAAAAGAGAGAGGTTGAATACGGCGTCCAAACCAGCACAAAACAGTGTCTGTTCCAGTTAAGGGAGGCTGAGAAGAAGTAAGTTTGGCCATACGTCGTTTTATCTTCATCAGGTCTTCTGGCAAGGTTTGCACCGCTTCGACTGCCCAACTCTCTTGAGGAACGGCGGCGGAGTTGACGGATGGAGGAACCCCGTTCTCTTTCCCGGGAAGCGGGATGTCATGATGGTAAAAGAAAGAACCCGTCCAAAATTTGACGGATTCCGATGTTTTTATCTTTGGGTACCAATCTTCCCTGAATCTCCGAAGAGTGAAAGATATAGTCCCACAGATCGGAACAATGCCCTCTGTAGGGTTACGCTTCACTCCAAAGCAATATTGCCAAAAATCTAGTCTGGGAACTATTCCTAAATACCCTTCGAAAAGGGCTTGGAAGCCGGCTAGGTAGAGAATGGAGTTTGGTGGAAGATTATGTGGCTGAATGCCGTAATGGTTAAGGACTTCCAAGAAAAAGGCGGAAGGTGGCAAACCCATACCTCTCGCAATATGAGAAGTAAGGAGGACGCGTTCCCCGTCTTTTGGCTTGGGCTTGGATTCGTCTTCCGGGTTCCGCCATTTGTCCTTAACCAAAAGCCCCTCCTTCTCCATTCTCGGTAGGAGGGATGGCAGAATGTTACTCGGACTGCAGTTGCCGGCAGATTCCGCCTCTTCTTCGGCTCCGGCGGCGGCGGAACCTGCGGCCTCCGCGGCCACGAGCTCGTCGCCAACGAGCGCGATTTTTTCCTCCACCGTTTCGGGAGTGAATGGCGGGGTAGGCGCGGAGGAGGATCCCGCAAGATCTGCAGCGGCGGAAGGGTTTCCTTCGCCCGCCGCGGTGCCCGTGGTCTTCGCCGGCTCGTCGCCGGAGGCGTGCACCGGAGAATCCAATTGTGGATCCATTGTGTCGATAATATCGTCAATATCCTTGGCGACGGCGCGGGCTGGGGAAGACGACAGTGAAGCCATCGAATAGCGGCGCTCGGTCGTTTCCGGTGAGGTCTTGGACGCGATGGTGCGCTCGGGAGCTGCTCTGCTGTGAGCTTGGGCGCTGGGAAATGGCGTGCGAAGTGAGAGCAAAAGGTTTTCACGGTGGACGAAGACGGCTATTTATAGCCGGAATTCCGTCACGATGCGTGCTAACGGCTCTTTTGACCGTTGGATGTTCAACGCGTGTCACTCGCCGGAAAATCCGGGAAATGACACGACGGGTGATTATTGCTATCTCCTCGTTTACCGCGAGAATCTGTCAGAGATATATTTCTAGGTTTTCCGCCTGAAACCCAAACGTCCCTTACGTCAGCATGATTAAAGCGCTGACGTAGGAAGTTCCTTCTCCACGAAGGATCGTGCGAGAAAAGCCGGATTTCCTGGATTCCGAGTTTTGCTTTACAACATACTTTAAAGGAGAAAAAGAAGAATCAAGACTATAGGCCCATATTTCTCGAAAATGATGCATTTGGCGAAAGGCGGCGAATTGAAGTCTTAATCCTTCTTGGGGGCTACTGTCGGATATATACCGAATAGGGGTATATTAGATGGTAGTCTAAAGTGCCGGATTATCCGGGTGGCCAAATGGTAGTGGGATACGGTCCATTGGGCGGCCCAGTAAGCTGACGCACAGAAGCCGGATTCTAGAAGAACCCGGATCACGGCCCACGTGATCTGGCTTGGAGTAGAAGGCGGATTCCTGACTTTCTAAGTTAATAGTTACCGTAGTCTTCTAGGTTTCCTACTCTGTATGCCCTAACCCGGCTATTATATAAAGCCGGACGGGAGATATGATAAAAGGAGGAGAAGGAGCTAGCTAACTCGAGGAGAAGCTGATCCTTTACGAAAAGCTAAACCTCACATTGTACTTTGTATGCACAGGCTTTAGTCCTGAATAGTGAGACTGCAGGAGTAGGAACGTCGCATAACTGCGACGTACCGAACCTAGGTAAACCCTGTGTCTTTGTTCTTCGCACAACCACGTCCCCCCACGTCTCTACCCGTAGTCTCATGGCACCCCCCGTCTATGAATTCTACTACGATGTCTCGACAGCAGCGACCCCGGATGAAAGCGCTCTGGTGGGACCCCACCAACTCCGGAATAAAAGGTGCCACCCGCGTAGCGAGGACCTTAGCCACGAGTTTGGCAAATCCATGAATCAGGCTAATGGGGCGGAAGTCCCCCACTTGCACCGCATCCGGCTTTTTGGGCAGAAGCGTGATGAAAGCCTGGTTCACGGCACCAAACCCCCGATGGTCGAGTTGGGAGAGGCCCTGAACGCATCGAGCACGTCATACTTGATGATGTCCCAGCAAGCCACGAAGAAGCGAGTCGTGAAGCCATCCGGCCCAGGACATTTCTCCAGAGGTATATCCTTAATCACCTTCCACACCTCCTCCTCCGAGAAGTCCTCACTGATAGAAAATAGGCCTTTAGTCCCGGTTCGCAAAGGCCATTAATCCCGGCCGTGCAACCGGGACTAAATATGCGCGACTAAACCCCCCGCCCCCCCTTAGTCGCGCCTCTTACGAACCGCGACTAAAGGTCCGTCCACGTGGGCGGCTGGCATGCGCCGGGGGCGGAGGACCTTTAGTCCCGGTTTGTAACACGAACCGGGACTAAAGGCTACTTCGTTATTTTTTAATTCATTTGGGTTTCTAATTATTTTTCACTTTTTTCAGAATTTTTATTATTTGCTTAGTGTCTAACTACAATTATCTATAGTCAATTTACTTACTCGTGGTCAAACTTCCCGCTCGGTCACCCATCCTCCCACTACTCTAGCACTAGCACGCTTAACTTCCGAGTTCAGTCCCGTCCCGCATCCAAGTGTTTCGCACACATTATGTGATACTAGTATCATATCAATCATATTAACATGTTGGTCGATGCCACATTTCTTTATTGTTTGAATTTCAAATAAATCTTTTAATAAACAAAAGTAATAATGTAATAATAATTTTGAATAAATAAATAAACATTAACTTTTTAATTTGTATTATTTCTAAAAAAATTCAGAAAAATAAAACTAATTCATTTTAAAATCTTAAAAATACAAATAATATATCAAAAAATTCAGAAAAATAAAACGAATTCATTTTAAAATCGTAAGAATACAAATAATATATCAAAAAATTCAAAAAAATATTTTATCTCACTGTTTTCGAGTCCTTATGAATGCATCTTGATTAAGTGGTCATATCTCTTAATCTTAGGAAATCTTTTGTTTCCCTTTTCCTAAATCTCTTCTATTTTCCAGTCCTTATGAATGCATCATGTCCTTTTTAACCCTTGGTTTTATTTGAGCCATTTCATTAGTTTTCTTCTCTCACAAGGTTTTGAGACATTTAAGTAACCTTCTGTTTTCCATGTTTTTCACTCGTTTTCTCAAATATTTTGCAAAGGAGTTAGTCTTAAACACATCGGTACTTAAACACATACACAATTAATAGAAATAATATAGGACATATATCCATTACATAATAGTAGTACTACATATATAAAGTCTCGGATAATGCAAACATAGCGGTACATATTAGTAGTACTACATATATAAAGTCTCGAATAATGCAATCATAGCGGTACACAAACAACCATCTACTCGATCTCCGAAGAGTAGATGCGGAACAACTCGAACGCAACATATGCATCTATTGCTGCATACTGAAGATTGATCAGGTCAAGTGGGTTCTTTCCCCAATAGTTGTGATTTCTCGAGGGGAAACTAGTCTTCATCGTTCTGTAGTCGTGGTGGATGAAGGCAGTTGCCATCTGAGCCATCCCGGTCTTGTCCCCGTCCAGCTCATCAAAATGGATCAAGTCCTGAAGATCAATGTAGTGGTCTTCAGATATCTCAATATTCCAGGTGCGCATCATCTTCTGCTGGTCATTTGTGATATCGACGCTACAAAAGTCGAAACCTTTGTTGACAAGAAAATTCATAAGTTCTGGACATTTCTTTGCACTACTGCAATAACAAAAATGGAACACATGTTAGATATTGTTGCAACAAGTGTATTCTTTCAATGCAACAACAAATCGAAAATGCAACAACTATCCTACAAGAGATTATGTGCGTACCTTGCCCATTGGAAGACCAGAACGGTTTCCTTGTAAGCAACCTGGATGACGGCCACATCCTTTTGATTCGCCGTGTACTCGAGATCAAGCCCAAAGAACCTGTGGTGTTCATCGGCTTCATAGAGTTTCCTCAAACGGTCAAGAGCTTCAGGGAGGATCTCGCAATTGTTGGTATATGCGACATGGAGAGTCTTGCCGCATGGTGTGGCCACCGGGAGAATCTTCAAAACGGGAGAATCCATGGTGGAGGAAGAAGAAGAGAGAGCCGCGCGCGCACTGTAGCAATGAGGCCTTTCTGCCTCGCTCGCGAATTAGAACCGCGCGGGAGGCGAGCAGTTCGGAACTTTAGTCGCGGGTGGCCAGGCCAACCGGGACTAAAGACCGGGAGGCGAGCAGTTCGGACCTTTAGTCGCGGGTGGCCAGGCCAACCGGGACTAAAGCCCTCCGCGCACTTCCCAAACCGCCACTCAAGACCTTCAGTCGTGGGTCGCCTCCCGAACCGCGACTAAAGACCCCTTTAGTCACGGTTCAGACATTTTGGGGACTAAAGGGGGCGTATGGAAGGCCTTTTTTCTACCAGTGCCTCATCAAGAGGGCGAGATGCACATAGGGGATGCCGAGAAAGTCCAGGTCCAAGGAGAACGGCCTATCAGGCGCCGAACCCAAGAGCTCCAAGAAGAACTCATCCACGGCCGCTGCCTTACCCTCATGGTCCAAGACACGATTCCCATCTACCATGAGGTGCCCTACGAAGTTCTTACGCCTACGATGGCTAGCCGCGGCGTTAAAGAACAGAGTGCAAGCATCCTCCTCCCTCAACCACAGCAAACGGGAGCGTTGTCGTGCCATGGATCTCTCGAGACAGGCCAGGCCAACCAGCTTCTTCTTGAGAAGTTTGCGCAGGGCGTGTTCCTCTGACGACAGGCAGCGACTGTCCATAGCCGAGTCCAGCCTGAGGATTACTTCATTGGCAATCAAGATCTGGAGTTTGATGTTGCCAATGAAGCGGCTACTCCACTGGGATAAACATCGGGCAGTTTTCTGGAGCCTCGCGCTCAACCTTTTAAAAGGATTCCGCACCTCCGGCGAGCATGCCTACGCCTCCTTGACGACATGCTGAAAGCCTTCCACCTTGGGCCAGAAGGCTTGAAACTGAAACCGGCGTCCCCGTAGGTGGTCCGGGTCGAGGTCCAATAGTAGCGGGCAGTGGTCGGAAGGCCCTGAGGACAAAGCTGAGAGGAATGCCTCCGGGAAGGAGGCATCCCAGTCAGTGGCGGACCTAGAAATTTATCCAAGAGTATGGCGCACAAAAATATCGATGCACATTTCGATAAATCCGTTCACCAATCTTGAAATATGCATCATGTAGGAGTAGGGCATGACGACGTAGATTGTCGCGACCTCTTGGTCGTGGACTTTCGACGGCCTTGGTTTGACTGTGGCATGCTCGGCATTGGCGCCCTGTAAATAGCGCCCAAAGTATGGTGTGTCGGCGTAGACTCCGACAAGTGTGACGGCGTGTGAATGTGATGTCAACGTTGCGGACCGGATCCTCTCTAGCGTATGGAGAATGGATGTATTTTCGTCGAGCCGTCCTAGCCGAGGATTCCGAATCGCAAAACATCTTGATGCAAAATGTTCCCAAAATTGATCGACATCTTGTTCTCTTGAGTGAAAATGATCGACATCTTGCGCAGGCAACCTCGTATGCATTTTCCTAGTACGCATGGGCTCACGGACTGGCTGTTTACAGGAGTACTAGCACACACATCTGGCTCTTTTTACCATGCAGTGTACGTACTAGTATGCATGGTTGGACATTTTCTACCAAATACTAGTGCTAGACATGGCTAGGCCTCAGAGTATGCCATGGCATATACGGCATACCCTTTAGGTCCGCCGCTGATCCCAAGCCATGGTCGAGTAGAGCCTATCCAGCCGCACCAACGTCGCGTTGCTCCGCTCGTTGGACCAAGTGAATCTGCCACCGTAAGGTCCAATAGGTTTTGACTTGGAGCCCACACGCACTTGATCACGAACAAAACCTTCGTGCGAGCATGCAAAATACGTGACAACCTACATGTAAACATTTTCTACTCGTAGCAGTAACTTTTATTAAATTTACAGAAGATGCGAACTTGGGGTAAAAGCTCCATGTTGTAGACGAGGCAACACCAATAACGAGCCCTATGTTCATGCTTAGCTTGTACATGCATGGTTCATCAATAATTAGCTTAGCATGCCATGCCTATATATGTATAGATTCATTTCTTGGGCAGACTGCATAATGGCATCAAATCTACTATGTATGGACAGTATCATATAAACAAAGAATCTCTTGTGTGTTCTCTACGAGCTTCTACACACATACAGTTGTTTATATCACCTCAGCTAGCTAACCATGTCAGGTGAAAAAACACAAAAATAGCCCTAGAGACAAACTTCATCACAAAATGAACTCAGTAGCAAAAAAAATTCGAAACTGACCTTTTAGGGTAGCGGCCAACGCCAAGGCGCGGTGGTCGACAGGGCAACGCCATGGTGCCCGGCGCGGTGAGTGAGGGGCAGCGCCCCTGGCGTCGGCGCGGTGCCCCCTAGCAATGGGTCGGCGGTGGCGTGGAGAAGCTCCCGAAGCCACCCTCGCCGACCTTGAGCAGCCGGCTGAAGTCGCTGGTGGCGGCGTGCAGCTCCCGGAGGCCGAACTCGCGCAGGCTGCTTGCGCCCCTCTCGTCGTACAGCTCCGGGATGCTCCGCGCCGAGGAGGCCGAGCCCGAGGACTTGCTCCCCGGCTGCCTCGCGGTCGAGCCCGAGTCGTGGGACTGGGACTGGCTCGTGGCCGCGGCCGACGAGGACACCGTGGACAGGTCGGAGCGCGCAGGCGGCGCCGCTGACCCCTGGTGCGGTCTCTTGCCCTTCCCTGTCGTGATCCTGTTCCTGAGGCGGCCGAAGCAGCCCATTTCCACGGAGCCACTTGCCGGGATTCAGGTCGCAGTGCTTGCTTCCATGTGCCTCCACCTCAACAACAGCTCAAATCACAAGGAGAAAGGAGCATCTTTTGGCGAGAGGAAGAGAGCGCAATGACCACGGCTCTACGCAGCTGATGAAGACTGGCAACGGGAGGTCAACAGAACTGTCGCGGATTTGAGCACCGCCACCGCCGACCCATTGCTAGGGGGCACCGCGCCGACGCCAGGGGCGCTGCCCCTCGCTCACCGCGCCGGGCACCACGGCGTTGCCCTGTCGACCACCGCGCCAAGGCGTTGGCCGCTACCCTAAAAGGTCATTTTCGAAATTTTTTTGCTGCTGAGTTCATTTTGTGATGAAGTTTGTCTCTAGGGCTATTTTTGTGTTTTTTCACCCATGTCAGCAACTTGCATATGTTTGACCTAGGTAGGCAGTGCTGGCACATACTGTGGCACGGACTATGAGGCACGTAGTAGCATAAATTAAGGTAAAGCTAGGGACTGTGGCTAGGAAGGCATGATCATTTGCTCGATTCCATGCATGCAATGCAAGTATGGTGAGAGCTAGTGCACGTACGCGTGTGTTCCATGTCAAATGTCAAGCATACACGGCGTTACGTGGCTGCATGCCCCATGCATGCATGCAATGCCACACTTGCATGGGCCGGCCTTGCCATCCATGCGCCATTGTTAATCTGGTATGGCAGTCTCAGTGACAGTGACAGAAGGCTCGGCAGCTGTCAACCTGCATGCAAGAACCAACATCTCAACTTGCTTCTTGTTTTCATGCACTGGAAAGAAAAAACCGAAGCGAAGTACTCCCTTCGTTCAATTTTATAGGACATTTCAGTTTGATCATATATATTGTAGAATAAGTGTGTCTAAATTCATTATGTAACTAGATTCACTCATTTTACTATATATGTGATTAAAATCTATCTATTATATACTAAAAGCAATATACGGGTGTCTAACCGAGCCACCACGTTAAGCCACATCACCTTAATTATTTTTGGTAGTTAGATTTAAAATTAGCGGCCACGATTAAATTATATATCGTAAAGCATTTGCGTTAAAAAGGGCACGTACATACGGATACGTGACCTCCAGAATTCTTTTACATGTCCTTCTCCCTAGCTGAAACTTCTCTCATCCGCCTAAACCTAATCAATAATTCGGGCTGCCGGCAATTCCGTCGCGCATGTAGCTAATCTAGCCTCGCACGTGTGTACGTGCGTGGCCCGGCGACCGGTTTTCTTAACTGGCCCTGTTGTTTTGTTGCCATAGATCTAGCAGACATCAAGATCCATGGCAAAAAAATCCAGCACGTGCCCAAAACGGACACACTGCAAGACGTCCGGCCCTAGATAGCAGTGCCGTCCCATCGGATTTCTATCTGTTGCAGACTGGCAGTGTCGCCCCAATGGAGCTCTCTGCAACTCGAACGTGAAGAACAGGAGCAATTTGTCCGGGCGCCGGCTGACAATACCAGTTTGTGCCTCTCTACAACAAGCTCCACTCTCCTGGATAGAAAGTAATTAACTCCTGGCATGAAGCTTTTGCGGTAATTTAGTAGCGAACGGTCAAATCACAGTACGGTTGTTGTTTCTTTATTGTTTTTTTTAGTCAAGTTGGAGAGACAAAATCACAAACTGAAAGTCACTCAAATATGTTGATGTGTCATGAGTGCAGGCCATGGCTAGAGCTAAAATTCTGCAATATTTTGTCAATGAGCACAACATCTGCAGATGCACACACTATCATAAGTGCATTGTCGAGCAATCCATAACCATGTTCCTTGTTACCATGGCGACATCATCCAGGCCCTCCGATGTTGCGATTATCGGAGAAAAGTCAAGATCCAACCCTGGCATCCTATGCAACCTTGCATTTTCTACATGTCATGGTCACGATACAATCTAACTCCTCTTCTGATGAAAATAATTCCTCACATTGTAACTTTTAAGTAACCAGTCGCGATTGTTAATGAAGCGCAGAAGGTGACCAATGGAAGATTAATCTTAAACTCTGGCGGACTCCTCGGATATTCCCTCTCACAGTCCTCGCATCCGTGAAAAATCCCAACTGCACATCCAACTCTTACCTTCATGATTCAGGCTCTTTGTTAGGTGTAATCCTCCCGCTAGAGCGCATCACATGTCAAGATGTTTTCAAATCATTCTAAGAAGATTGTGTCTTCAATCGTATGAGAACAGTTGGTGGAGAATCAGAACATGAGAAGAGTAACAACAGAGCGCTCGGTCCTATACTAATTGGACATGAAATGTACAATGGCATTCACATCTAAATCCTTTCTTTCAAATAGCCTGCTTTGATTAAACGAAAACAGAAACCATTAACTACACATGGTGCCATATGAAATATGCTTATTACGTTTTCCATCTCTTAAAGGAATCAACTAATGAGATCGGCAAGAGAAATTACAATATATTTTGTCCTGCCCCTCTATTGGAAAAATATTTACACGATATCGTGTTTCTCACGTGCTTGAGATAGCTCGCAGTGCATTGCTCCAGCCATTCTTCATCATTACTTTTACAATAAAATTGAATGCATGTATGTCATAAATTTATGCAGAATTTCCCCGTTTATCTCTAATACCGGGAGCATCAAAAATATACTGACGAGGATAGTTTCATCAAAGACTTGATAGTTTACATTTTTCTATTTTCACGTTCCTTTTATTTTCACCGGTCTCTATCGGTTCGTTTATAGATAGAACTTATTTATAACACCTAAAGAAAATTGCAAATTTTCCAAATGTCAATCCGCTTAATGGACGCCACTTATTTTTTTCTTTGTTCATAGCATATAATGGTTCTCCCAATCAAGACTAAGTAAATTAATGTTGCTCTCTCATGAATCAACACAGAAAACATGCAGTTTTCGTTATGCCTAGGGCACATGGCAAACAACAAGGATCTGACGGCAAGTCGTTTTCTGTATCTATGCTCACGACAAACTCTGCAATGAAGTGCAATGAAGTTTGAATGGCTTTTCCAAATGCTCACTCTGTATTGCTCTTGTAGTAAAATTTGTAAAAAAAAACATAATTTTTTTTTACTAAAGATTATTATTGTACTTCTTTGAGCTATCCCGCTCAATCCCCATTGAACCGATAGTCTTATATGTTTTGTAATGGTTGATCCCGAGACATATTTATATTTACCTAGAACTATCACCTCATGCATAGTTACCAAAAAAATAAATCATATTATTCAGTAATACTACCAGAATGCTTTAATATAACATTGTACACACTTACATAGCCTAATTGAATTTAAGGGGTTCTTACGTTCCCAGAGCCGCATATATTTGTATATCTATGCAACTTTTACGCTTACAGTAATCTTGACACTTTATCTTATTTATGTCCCAAGTATTTTTAATTTAGGGTAATGGATAAAAAGAAATAGCACTAGTTCTAAAGGGTCTAAAGGGTCATTGACCCAAGCACATTGGAACTGGATATGATACAAACCGGTTCTAAAGGGTCTATCCGCTGGGCCCCCTCCCTGCAGCAAATGGCCGCAAGGCCTTTAGGACCGGTTTGTAACACAAACCGGTTCTAAAGGTTTTCTCATTTTTTGCAGCAACTGCGGGACCCGCTGTCAGACCCTTTAGCACCGGTTTGTAATACAAACCGGTCCTAAAGCCCTCCCCTAAACCCTATATTTCACCCTGAGATCAGCTACATTTTTTTCAGCTCGAGCTCAACTCCATTTTTGCTCTCTTCTTCCTCTTGTGAGCTCTAATCCATCCCCATTTTTCTCCACCATTTGTCAAGATTGTTGGTACCCATCGGTTCTACGGTTAGCATCAACATTCTCTCTTCCGGCATTGCAAGTTTTGCTAGTTTTCTTGCTCATTTCATTTTTGTTGTGCTAGCTAGGTGTTTGATGAAATGCCTAAGCTAGAATTTGTTATTCATTTGTTATGTATACAATTTGATGCAATTTGAGCTCAAATTTAATTATGATTTGTGTTTTTTTTAGTGTCACGCGCCTTGTCCCCTTCCTCACTGCCGTCGATCGCCCCGTCACCGACACAACCTTGGTGAGCCTATTGTTTTTATTTACCAAAACAAATTTTGATTTGTATGATTTACATATTTAGTTGTATATAATTTTCTTATTGTGTAAGTTTTTTTTTATATATATAGTGCCATGGTTTTGATATCCGTCCCCGTTGGCCCTCGTCCAGTCTATGATTCGGATGTGGTATATTATCTTTTATAACTACATATTTTCATTTCCTGATTATATGACAATTAATTACGCCGACCAACTTGACATAGATATTTTTATCTAGGAGGTAGTGGAACCGGAAATGCCAATCGACCCTATTGTTGAGAAGTTATACTTAGTTGAACAAGAAAATCTTGGCTTGAAAGAAATATTGAAAAAAGCTGAAGAAAGGTTGGAAAAAACTGAAAGAGAGAAGATGACCTTGGAAAAGGTTCTTGCCGGTGTCGTCGATGGTCACAAGAGCGAGATGGACGCAATGCGCCTGAAGATTAGAAAGATTAGAAAATATGCAATTAGTAAAGAGGCTTGGTATCATTATGCCGTCGGGTCAATTGTTACCTTTTTTTGCGATTTTGATCGCATTTGTTGTTGTTTTTAAATGAATTATTAGAGAGAGTTTTTATGGATGGTTTCAGCGTGTATTTTTATGAGAACTATATATGTATGGTCACTACGCTAGTTTGGTTTTAACGTGTGATGAACTTTTTGTATTAATTAATTAATTTAGTCATGATGATTTAGCATAATGGTTGTTGATAAATTTATATAATGCAGATGAACCGGCAATGGATGTACAGTGATCGACGTCGTCCCGAATTCCTTAATGGCATGCATAGTTTTCTCAATGTGTCTGAGAAAAACAGGCAGAATGGATTTATTTTTTGTCCATGTAAAAAATGCCAGAATAAGAGAAATTTCCCTAGCTCAAGAACCATACACACCCACCTGTTGCAAGAGGGCTTCATGCCCAGTTATTTTTGTTGAACCAAGCACGGAGAAAGAGGGGTTGTAATGGAAGATAATGAAGAAGAGGAGGATAATGATAATTATTCTATATTCGGTGAACACGGTGATACTGAAATTGGGGGAAGACGAGCCTGAACTTGAGAACATTGTTGATGAGTCTGATGATGATCTTCGTCGGGTCATTCGTGAAGAACAGATAAACTGCGGAAGTGAAAACGAGAGGTTGAAGTTGGAGCGCATGTTAGAAGACCACAAAAAATTGTTGTACCCAAATTGCGAAGATGGACAGAAAAAGCTGGGCACCACCCTGGAATTGCTGCAATGGAAGGCAGAGAATGGATTATCTGACAAGGGATTTGAAAAGCTGCTGAAAATAATGAAGAAGATGCTTCCAAGAGATAACGTGCTGCCCTGCAGTACATACGAAGCAAAGAAGGTTGTCTGTCCTCTATGATTGGAAGTGCATAAGATACATGCATGCATCAATGACTGCATCCTCTACCGCGGTCAGCACGAGAATTTAACTGCCTGCCCGGTATGCGGTGCATTTCGGTATAAGATCAGGCGAGATGACCCTGGTGATGTTGAGGGCGACGATTGCCCCAGGAAGAGGGTTCATGCCAAGGTGATGTGGCATGCTCCTATAATACCACGGTTGAAACGTTTGTTCCGAAACAAAGAGCATGCCAAGTTGCTGCGATGACACAAAGAAGACCATAAGGAAGACGATATGCTGAGAGACCCCGCTGATGGGTCGCAGTGGAGAAACATCGACGATAAGTACGAGGACTTTGCACGTGACGCAAGAAACTTAAGGTTTGGTCTGAGTACAGATGGCCTGAATCCGTTTGGGGAGCATAGTAGCAGTCATAGCACCTGGCCCGTGACTCTATGTTTCTATAACCTTCCTCCTTGGTTATGCATGAAGCGTAAGTTCATTATGATGCCAATGCTTATCCCAGGCCCGTCGCAACCTGGCAACAACATTGATGTGTACTTGAGGCCACTGGTTGATGAACTTGGCTGACGAAGGTGTACGTGTGTGGGACGAGTACAAACAAGAGGAATTTGACCTACGAGGGTTGCTGTTTGTAACCATCAATGATTGGCCCGCTCTTAGTAACATCTCAGGACAGTCAAACAAGGGATACAGCGCATGCACACACTTTTATGCGAGACTGAAAGTATACATATAGGAAAGAATGTATACCCGGGGCATCGTCGATTTCTTCCAGACAGGCATCCCGTAAGAAAGAAAGGAAAGCATTTCAAAGGCGTGGCAGATACACGGAGGAAGCCAACCCTCCCTAAAGGTACTGATACATATGACATGGTCAAAGATATAAAAGTAATCTTTGGTAAGGGTCCTGGCGCACAATCTGTTCCGAATGATACCGACAACCACGTAGCCATGTGGAAGAAGAAATCTATATTCTGAGAACTACCCTATTGGAAATTCCTAGAGGTTCGCTCTGCGATCGACGTGATGCACGTGAAGAAAAATATTATCGTGAAGTTGCTAAACTTATTGGGCGTGCATGGGAAGAAGTCGAGAGATACACCAAAAGCACGGCTGCACCACCAACGTATGCACGAACGAGACGACCTGATGAATCCAGAGAATTTCAAAGGTCCTGCCAGTTACGCTCTTACCAAGGAAGAGAAGGAGATCTTGTTCCAAGTCCTGAGCAGTATCAAGGTCCCGTCTGGCTACTCGTCGAACATAAAAGGAATACTAAACCTGGAAGAGAAAAAGTTCCAAAACCTAAAGTCTCCTGACTGCCACGTGATCATGACCCAGTTACTTCCGATTGCATTGAGGGGGCTTCTGCTAGAAAACGTGCGAGTACCAATTGTGAAGCTATGTGCATTCCTCAACGCAATTTCTCATAAGGCAATCGATCCAGCAACTCTACCAAGTTTATAGAAGGACGTGGTCCAATGTCTTGTCAGCTTCGAGTTGGTGTTCCCACCAACCTTCTTCAATATTATGACGCACCTCATAGTTCACCTAGTCCAAGAGATTTCCGTTCTCGGTCCTGTATTCTTACACAATATGTTCCCCTTTGAGAGGTTCATGGGAGTCTTGAAGAATTATATTAAAAACCGTGCTAGGCCAGAAGGAAGATGGTCAAGGGCTATGGAACAGAGGAGGTCATTGAGTTTTGTATTGACTTTATTCCAGACCTGAACCCGATCGGTGTTCCTCAGTCGCGCCATGAGGGGAGACTGCGTGGAAAAGGCACGCTAGGAAAGAAATCAACAACATGTATGGACGAGCAATCTTTCACTCAAGCACACTACACGGTTCTAGTTAATTCCAGCTTGGCGGCTCCATTTATCCAGGAACACAAGGATATTTTACGCTCGGAATATCCGGAGCAACCTGAAGATTTCATTGCTAAAGAACACGCGAAGACTTTCGGCGGTTGGTTGCAAAGACGTCTCATTAATGACAACATTGTTGAAGATGAGCTATACTTGTTGGCCAAGCAACCATCTTCGACTGTATTGACCTTTAAAGGGTACGAGATAAATGGTAACATATTTTACACGGCAGACCAAGATAAAAAGAGCACCAACCAAAACAGTGGCGTCCGGTTTGATGCAAAAGACGACAACGGGCAAAGGGTCACATACTATGGTTACATAGAGCAGATATGGGAACTTGACTACGGACCTTCCTTTAAGGTCCCTTTGTTCTGGTGCAAATGGTTCAACCTGTCAGGCGTGAAGGTAGACCCGAAGTACGGAATGACAACAGTGGATCAGAAGAATCTTGGGTACGGCAATGATCAATTCGTCCTAGCCAATGATGTGGCTCAGGTTTTCTATGTGAAGGACATGTCTAGCAGACCGAGAAAAAGAAAAGATAAGGAAGCGAATACATCAGACGATGAGCCAAGGCGCCACATAGTTCTTTCAGGGAAAAGAAACATCGTGGGTGTCGAGGACAAGACAGACATGTCAGAAGATTACAATAAATTTGATGAAATTCCTCCCTTCAAAGTCAAAGATGATTCAAGCATTCAGTTAAATGATGAAGATGTTCCATGGTTATTACGGCGCAATCAGAAGAAAGGCGAGAAGAAAAATAGAAACAGATCGTCCCTTTAGTCCCGGTTGGGGACACCAACCGGGACTAAATGGGTTAGGGTTTCGTTTGGACCAATCAGATAGAATCACACGGATCGTGTGTTTCTTTCAAGCGCTTGTGAGTCGTTGGATCCGGGGTGTGTTTCTTTCGAGCTGTTGTGAGCCGTTCGATCAGGGCTACGGTGTGTTTGTTTCGAGCTGTTGTGAGCCGTTGGATGAGGGTGTTTCTTAACCATTGGATCAAAACCCTAGCTCAAAACTTTGTGAGCCAGAGGACCCTATATATAGCCCACTTTCATACACCGGTCAGTTCATCGAGCAAATACAAAACATCCGGATTCGCCATCATACGTCCTGCCGTGCATTTGGTATGCATATATGCACCCAGTAGACACGGTGGGGCTGTATGATGGCGATACCGTTTGTTTTGTTCTACACCCCCCTTTAAGGTTTGATACATCATATATTCAGTTCATCGAGCAAATACAAAACATCCAGATTCGCCATCGTACGTCCTGCCGTGCATTTGGTATGCATATATGCACCCAGTAGCCACTGTAGGGATGTACGTGGCGCAGGAGTTGTGACGCGTGGCCAGGAGAGCGCGGTATAAACTGCCTCGAGCGCGTCTTCTCCTATCCACGCACCGTCGCGCTTCCACCATGCCTCCGAGGAGGAACAACACCACCGGCTTCCGCGGCATCCGAGCACGACAGAACGGAATGTTCAAATTAGATATCCGCTGGGGGGACGACCGCATCCCCCTCGGCTCCTTTGCGACGGCGGCGGAGGCCGCCCAAGCCTGGGACGCGTTGGCCTGGCGCCTCAACCACCCGCGGTCGCTGATGAACTTCAACGACTTCCACACCGTCTGGGAAGCGGAGGCCAGGGCGCCAAAGCCGCAGATCGTCACTGCCGCCGACCACCTCCACCTCCGCCATCGCGCGTTTCAGGGCCTAGTCGACGCCATGGAAGACCGCGTCGTCCGCGAGTATTACCGGAACAACCTGAGGGAGGAGAGCGCCGACGAGGAGCTCTGGCAGACCCGCGCGGCTGAGCGGGCGGAGCGCCGCCTCGAACGCCACCTCGCGTTAGATGCCGCTCGGGAGGCGAGGACGAATGCGCTGCAAGGGCTTCGTCGGGCCGACCACGCCGGCGAAGTCTGGGCCTACGACGATCCGAGGTGGGGGCCTATCTCGGACATACCATCATGCACCTCCGACGACGACGAGGACGTCACCGACGAGTTCGACGACGACGATGACCCGGAGGAGGTCACCGACGAGTTCCCCGACGACGACGACGAGGAGTAGTGTTCGTCTGTTTTCTCTTTTTAATAAAAGAATTTGTATTCCGACGACACTGCGGCGCGCTAGCGCGTCTGTTTTCTGTTTTTAATAAAAGTTATGAAATTAGATATTTTATCTCACAAGGTTTTGAGACATTTAAGTAACCTTCTGTTTTCCATGTTTTCCACTCGTTTTCTCAAATATTTGATTTTACAATTTTTTGAGTCTACTTTGATTTTATAAATCAATGTAAAAGAAAACAGAAAAGGGAAACAAAAAAAAGAAGAAAAATAAAAGAAGAAACATGAAAAAGAAAAAGGAAGGAAAAAAATTTCTTTATATTTTCAAATTAGTTTGATAAATACCTTATTTTTTATTTTTTTTATTGTTTTAAAAGACATTTAGACAATTTTTACACAAAATATGAGAAAATATTAATATGTTTTTATAAATATTTGGTTTTACAATTTTTTGAGTCTACTTTGATTTTATAAATAAATGTAAAAGAAAACAGAAAAGGGAAACAAAAATAAAAATAAAAGAAGAAACAGGAAAAAGAAAAAGGAAACAGAAAAAAGAAAAAAGAAAAAGTGACCCCAGTACAGACCCGTTAGCACCCTTTAGCACCGGTTGTTAACACAAACCGGTGCTAAAGGTCTGTACGGGGGGCGCGCAGTCCGAAAGTAGCCCCTGTACAGACCCTTTAGCACCGGTTTGTGTTAACAACCGGTGCGAAAGGGTCTTTAGCACCGGTTGTTAACACAACCCGATGCTAAAGGTCTATACAGGGGAAGTTATCAACACTTAGCGAAAAATTTTGCTCTCATTTCGTTCGCGCGCGTCCTCTCTTTTTCTGCCGGCGAAGCCCTGCTCCGGCCGCGCGTCGCTGTCCGCCTCACCGTCATCTGCTTGTCGCCGTCCGCCTCGCCGCCCCGGGCGTGCCCCGACGCCGCGCCGCCTCCCTCTGCCTCCCACCGCCGACCCGAGGCCGCGCGCGCCCCCCTCTGTCTCCCCACCGCGGCCCCGCCTCCGTCGCCGTCCGCCTCCGCCGTCCCGCCTCCGCCCCGTCGCCGCCCAGACGAGGCCCCGCCTCCGCCCCGTCGCCGCCCAGACGCGGCCCAGACGCCTCTGCCTCCCCACCGCTCGCCTCCCTCTGCCTCCCACCGCGCGCCGACCCGTCTCCGGCCTCCCCAAGTGACGTACACGTGACGTACGCGTGACGTCACCCCCCCCCCCCCCCGAGTGAGTTTTTTTTCTGTTGTAGTTCTAATTAGAATTGGAATTTTATTTTTTAGTTATAATTAGAATTATAATTACATTTAGAATTAGAATTAGATTTAGAATTAGAATTAGCTAGAATTAGAATTTTTAAAATTAGAAAATATTTGGACATATAAATTTAAAATATATTAGCTAGAATTAGAATTTTTAGTAATTATAATTAGCTAGACTTAGAGAATTTTTTCTGTTTAAATTTAAAATATACCACATTCTCTATATAAATAACCGATGAAATAATTTCGCTAAGTGTCCGATGAAATAATTTCGCTAAGTGTCCGATGAAATAATTTTGCTAAGTGTTCTTCATTTTATAAATTTTACTAGCAGGTGTTGAGCTATGGATCCGCAAGAACCTACACGTGATCCGCACGCCGATCAGCTCGCGAGAATGGGTGAGGCGAAGAAGGAAAGATACATGTGCCAGATGATTTTTGAAGATGCAACGGCCATATATCATGATCACGACGGTGGACAGGCGTTTAGCAATCAATTTTTGAACGACTCCGGTGACGGAGATGAGAATATAGAAGATGTAGTAGATGTTGACGACGACAACGTCGAGGATGCAGAAGTGCCCTCCAGAACAAACTCTGCCAATGTATATCTCAAGTCACTGTTGACGCAACAATTAATTTGTATTGCACTTACTAACGAATCATTATTTTCCCGTTTAGGCGCCCTCTGGAACAGCTAGCGCAAGTACTGAGTCAAAGTCGAAACGAAACCCGGCCGCAAGGTTGAAAGATACCGCAAGGTTCTCGATCGATACAGTTGCTGCTGATGGCAAACCACTGGAGCCCGCAGAAACTTATCGCAAATTCGTAAATCAGTGCGGAGTTGTTGTAAGAGACCTGGTGTAACATCCCAAGTATGAAAAACTCCCAACTTAGAATGTTTGTTTCTTGTTTTTGTTTCAAGGGCATCATGTCATCATAATGTATTCATGTGTTGAGTTTGAATTTCAAATCATTATGTTTCACACTTGGTCTGTTACAACATTTTCAAATAAAACATTCAAATCAAACCATTCAATTGTTTCCAATAAACTTGAATTTCCAAATAATTAACTTGCAAAAATTTCAATATTTCCAATTATTGCAAAATTCACTCAAATTCAATTAAAATTCAAACATCCACAAATATTTAAATTTTTTGAAAACAAAACATCGTGCAACTGGGCATTTACAATGCTTAATCAATAGAAATTAATTTCATGAATTTTGAAACTCAAAAACTCGTTCAAATTCTCCTTTGCTTTCTCTACAAAAAAAAAACACAGGACGAAAAAAAAAGGAAACCAGTGGGGGAGGCGGGCCAGCCCAAGTGGGCTGAGCCCACCTACCACCCCAACCGGCCCGTGGCCTCCTCCTTCCACCTCCGTACGGGTGGCGACACCTTGACAGCAGCGCACGCACCACACCTCCTCCTACCTGCTCCCTCTCCTCTCCCCTTTTCTACCCTCCTAGAGCCCCCAAACCCTAGCCACACCTCTCCTCTTCCTCCCTGCGCAGCCATCTCCACTTCTCCCTCTCGGATCCCCTCCCGTTTCCTGCCTTCTTTTTTCTGAAATTTCTGAAGTTTTCCGAGCACATCCATGGCCGGTGGTTGAGCTCTCCACCGCCGCCGCTACTCTCGCCGCCGAACCTCCGCGACGGCGGGAATGGAACCGCCACGGGCCCGGCCTCGCCCTCGTCCCCTCGGCCGATCCCGGGGAGCAGCGGAGCCGCCGCGCCGTCCACGTTTCGCCGCCGACAACGCCGCGGCCGTCTTCTTCTCTGCCGCCTGCTCCCGCTCGCAAAGGCCCACGGTGAGCTCGCCCTGCGCTCCTCCTCCTCCCCTCTGCATCCGCGGGCGGGCCACCGCCCCGCACCCGCTCACCGCGCAGCCCGGCGCGCACGACGGCAGCAGCCTCGCTGCGGGTCGCCGTCCGTCGTCCTCGTCGACAGTTCCATGACTGAACTTTTGGTTCAGTTTCCGTCCAGCCCGCAACCACACCTCAAAAACCGCATAGTTCCCTTTCCATCACAAATCGAACAGCAGCCCAACCGGTAACGCCCCGCGCGCGCACCCAGTAGAACCGAGTTCGAGTCCCCCTGGAAGCAAAAGCCACCCCTTTTTCGGCCTTTTTCTTTTGTTTCCCGAAATCCAGAAAAACAGATCTGAGGCTTTATTTGTAAAATCCATAACAAATTGAAAATTGCTCCAATTTCAATGATTCAAGTTTCTGTGGATTTAGAATCTTGTGCTCTATCTATTAGTCACAAAGTTGCAACATGTTTCTGTAATAAATTTTGCACAAAATAATTAAATACAGAAAATTCAATAAAAATTGAAAACTTTGGGAATTCATAACTTGAATTTTGTTCACCCAAATTGAGAAAATTTGGGCTCTAAAAATTTGTCTTAACAATTTCTACACAGTGGTATTTTATTTAGTCACAATTGAATTAAATTTGAACATGTTTCCTTCTGTTTACTAAAAAGGGCAGAATAAAAATGGTTATGGAAAAATGCATAATAAATTCAATAATGATCCAAAAATTATGTTTAATAGCTCAAAATGTTCATTGAAACATTTTATACATGTTTTCAACCTTTTAAATACATTTTGTTCACTGTTTTTCCTAATTAAAATTGGAGTAATAATTTAATACTTTAATTACACCTTTTTAAATTGCAAAATTCATAACTTGGGCATAGACTTTCCAAATTCAACAAACCAAATATGTTTTCCATTCCATTTTTCATGAACTTTGCAAATATCAACTTTGTGTTCTGTTTTAAATAAATTAAATTGCTGAAAACAACTGTTTCTTAATTAAGGCATTTAAAATTGTCAAATTAATAACTTGCTCATTTTTAAATCCATTTTCAACAAATGAAATATGTATTCCATCTAAAATTTTGTGTTCTTTCCAAATATGAATTTTGTTATCTATTTTGAACAATTAAAATTGGTGAAAACAACAAATGCTTGTGTAACTCATTTAAGAAGCCAAATTTCATAACTTAATAAATAAAATTCCAAACTTGGTAAACAACATTTCAAATTGAAGCTAATGTTGTTTTATTATTGTTTTCATCATCCATGCATCATTCTAATCAACTTTCACATGATGGTTATTTGTAGCTCACTTAATCCAACTTTAATTCATGAGCTTCTATATGCAACCCAAATTGCATATGGGCCCAGTTAAATATGGTTACCATGTCAACTAGCTTATCTTTGATGCATCAATGACATTGTCATGCATCATCCCATGTTTGTGCATTATGCCATGTTATTGATTGTTGTCTATCTTCATTGTTTGTTTGCTTATTCTCGAATAGACGACGACGTTGAGACAGACGAGGTTTACAATACTACTTCAGAGGAGTTAGCCCAGTACCAGGCTACTGAGTTTGCAGGCAAGTATTCACGCACATGAACCATTGTGTCCTTTCCACACTTGATACCGATACTTTCTGTTGTCTAATCTGCTAGCCTTATGATTCGTTGCTTGTGTTCCGATCCTATCACATGTCATCCTGTAGCCATGAATATAGCCTCACCCCCACACCTACAACTCTGTTGTTTGTTAGCCTGTGTCGTAGTATCATGCTTAGGTTTGTTGTGCTCGAGTCTTGTTGTCATTTATCTTATCACCTGTTTAGTTTGATAGATGGGCTTGTTATAATCCATATCATGTTAATGTTTGGGGTAATAATAATTTGATGATAAGGCACCGGCAGGAGGCCCGGGATAGGGTTTTGAAGCCTGCTAGTGTCGACCCTAATTAGGAAAAGGGTCTTGTCCTCTGATCCATGATAAGCGTGCTCACCGCATCCGGGTGGTCGTATGGAACCCCCCTCGACTTTGACCTGATCCGCAGTTTGTCCGAAGAGCCACACTTAGTTCGGGTGTTCCATTTGCGCATACGCATGAATGGGTCGCGCCCATGGTTGATGATTATGATGATGATGATGCATATAGGGCAAGGCCTGTGGTGCCGGGGGGTGTGGTTTTCACCCTCTCGCTTAGGTTAGGTCGGACTGGCCGGGACCTTATAGCTCCGTGGCTCCTAGGACAGGTTGTAGAGATGGTTCGAGTCGTGTTGAGTCCACCTGAGTTTTAGTTGGTGGCTCGAGTGTGTACGGGTACTGGAGCACACCCTGCAGGGATGAATCTTCTCGAGAAGCCGTGTTGTCCGCGGTTATGTGACGACTTCGTGAAAGTGCTGGCTAACAAGTACTCAGACAACTTACACCTAAGTAATAATAATTTGACTAGTAATATGCATATTGTCACAATAACCTGAACCTTCATTAATCCAACTGTGTGAGTTATCCTCGGATCGCTTCTTTGGATAAGGGGCGAGATCCAGGATGAGTTTTTTTGAGGTTAGTGGTAGTTGGCTCCGATGCGCTATCTTATCCCTTTCTTTTAGCCGGATGTTGTAGCGTGTCTCTGTAGTTGGTTAGTGCAGCCCGCTGCCGCTTCTTTGTATCACCTATCTTCCGTTGAACCCAAAGCATCTGTACTTGGTGTTGTCGGGTACACTTTGGTATCTTGTGCGTCTTGCTTGCCAGTACTCATCTGTACTGACCCCTTTGGGGCTGCGTGTTCTGCAGACTACGTTTCGAGGATTCCCATGGTGGCTACTACATGGAGTATGACGAAGCTGTTGACGAGTAGATAGCGGACCCGGGCAGGATCCGAGACTTCGTGGATGGGCTCCGTTCTTTTCCTTTCCGGCCTCTTAGGCCTATTTGGATCTTGTCTGTACTCAGACACTTTGGATGCTTCCGCTGTGATGTAATGATGACTTGTTGGGACATGTGTCCTCTGCATGACTGTATTTGCTATCTCTGCTCTAGTGAGAGCTTTTGCCACTTATTTCTATTTCTTTGTGTCTTAGAGATTTGTTGTGGTATCACTTGTTCAAACGCTGTTGACGTACCATGTGTGTATGTGATGAAGTACGTCAATGGAAGTATTCGGATTTCTATTGGATGGTTTCACAGACGATGAATAGTAGAGGATGGTTGTCACACGTTTACGTGTTGGCCTACTCATATTGAGATGCGGGTGCAGGTAGGCCCCGTAAGCCATTTATCTACTGTTTAGCGGGCTGTGAGTATCCTCTAAAAGTCCGGGTGCGACAAATGGTATCAGAGCCTGTCTGGCTGTAGGATCCCTTTTACTGGTCGCAGTTGAGTCTAGAAACTATTTTGTAGCTATATAGGAAAAAAATGAAACGTGAGAGTAGGAATTCTGTTCTTTTATTTCTTTCCCCACCCACCCTCCCTTTTCTGGTAAGGAAGTGCAACATTGTTTTTCTCTTCTCACCTAAACTTTCAAGTTAGGATTTCACGTATCCTTGTTTCTCTAGGATGGTTATATCTACTAGACCATAGGAATGGAGGTGGTTGTGACATGATTTATCATGTTGCCTACTCACGATTGAGAACGGTGGCGAATAAGCCCCGGAAGCAGATCCTCTTTTCCTTAAGCAGTAGATATTGATCCTCTAGAAGCCCGAATGGGTTTTTCCGTAGTACCTCAGGTGTTTGTGGTCTCCTGTTTCCCAGTTGTTGCTTCGATATCATCCTTCACAAATCGTCTATTTCGTTGTAACAACTTGTCTGTTGATTCGTTGTTAACCTCCATCCGTTTTGTTCCGGAGATTTTCTTCTTCAACACGGCTATCCGTGTGGTACTCGAACCATTTATGGTGAACGTTGAGGGTAGTATATGTTTGCTCCATGCTACCTTCTTACCGTCTGAAGTAATCCTTTTAAGCACTTATATTGGATTTTGTTATCCGGTTAGTGTGTTAATCTTGGTATCCTCTTCAGGATGGAAAGTGGTGACGAAGAACACACACTGCCACCCGAGATGGGGAATGTGCTGTCTCAGATGACACAAGTTATAAGGCAGATGCAGCAGAACCAAGACCTTGGGAGTAATGGCAACACCCGGGTGTCTATTCGGGAGTTCCTTGAGCTCAATCCGCGCACGTTTTATACCTCCTCTGAGCCATTGGATGATGATGACTGGCTCCGTGAAATGATCCGTACTCTTATGGTAGCTCATGTGGCTGACGAGGACCGTGTTCCTTACGTGACCTACCTTCTCCGTGGACAATCCATGTCTTGGTGGGAGAACTTCCAAGAAATAAGAGGTCCTAGTGTGGCAATCACATGGGAGGATTTCAAGCAAGCCTTCGTGCGCCATCACATTCCCGATGGGCTCATGGAGAGAATGCGTGAGGAATTCTATTCTTTCACACAAGGCAATTTGGACGTTCTCGAATACCAAAGAGAGTTCAATCGCCTGGCTCGCTACGCCGGAGATGAAGTATCCACGGAAGCGAAAAAGATGGCAAAGTTCCGCAGGGGTCTCAACCCGGAACTCAAGTATGCTCTCACCAACGTCAAGGCCAAGAATTTTGAGGACCTCATCAACATCGCTCTAAATGAAGAGCATGGGCGCAAGTTTGTTGAGGAATCTCGTAAGCACTCTCGTGAACAGGCTAATCTCTCAAAAGCTATCATGCCTCCACAAAAACAAAGAGTTTGGGTTCCATATACCACTCCAACACCGCCCATTTGTTTGCCAAGCCCGGCAGGATTTCTTGCCCGCCCTCCCACCCCAGTGGTATCTTCAGGAGGTGCTCCATCTCAGCCAGGTCCAACAACTCCTCGTTCTGTTGTTACATGCTACAAGTGTGGACAACCGGGCCACTATTCCGATAAGTGTCCGCAAAGGCACCTATTTCCACCTCCACCTCGCCACAGGTCGACCTCGACAAGAATACGTGGTCCTCCGTTGGGTTGCTACAACAGCAACGAGCTTGGCGTGAGAACCGTCAAGGTGAACCATGTAAAGGCCCAGAGAGTAGAAGAATCTCCAGAGGTTGTAGTGGGCACACTTCTTGTGAACTCGTTTCGTGCTAAAGTCTTGTTCGATTCTGGTGCTTCACACTCCTTCATCTCGCAAAACTTTGCAAACAACAGTAAAATCAACTTCGAACAGTTGTCTATCCCTCTCCTAGTGAAATCACCGGGATCTAGATGGCAAAGCAATAAAGTTAGCCAGAACATCGAGATCACAATTGGAAACCTTCCTTTCCAGGCATCTCTGATAGCTCTCCACTCTTCAGATATTGATGTCATTCTTGGGATGGATTGGCTGGTAACCAACAAAGTAGTCATTGATTGTCATGCTAAGTCTGTCAAAATCACACACCCTTCTGGCCAGATAGTCTACTTCCATGCTGAAAATCCAGTTGTTCAACTCTACACTCTCAATGCAAATCCTCTACCATCTATTGAAATTGTTCCGGTGGTTTGTGACTTCCCCGATGTCTTTCCAGAAGAATTGCCAGGAATGCCTCCCGACAGAGCTGTTGAGTTCGTCATCGAACTTGAACCAGGCACTGCTCCAATCTCCAAGTATCCATACAAGATAGCTCCTCCTGAACTGAAATTATTAAAGGAGCAAATCGATATGTACATGGAAAAAGGTTACATTCAACCTAGTTCCTTGGCTTGGGGATGCCCAACTCTCTTTGTGGCAAAGAAGGATCAAACAAAGAGACTCGTTGTTGACTATCGCCCTCTTAATTAACGAGAAAACCATCAAGAACAAATACCCAATTCCTCGCATCGATGATCTCTTTGATCAACTTGCTGGAGCCTCTATATTCTCCAAGTTGGACTTGAGAATGGGTTACCATCAAATAAAAATCAGAAAAGAGGATGTTCCAAAGACAACCTTTGTCACTCGCTTCGGTCGCTATGAATACACCGTCATGTCCTTTGGTCTCACCAATGCACCGGCGACTTTCTCTCGACTAATGAATTCTGTCTTCCATGAATACCTCGACAAGTTCGTTGTGGTATATCTTGATGACATTCTTGTCTACTCCAAATCCGAGAAAGAGCATGAAGAACATCTTCGTCTCACTCTCATGAAGCTTCGCGAGCATTGCCTCTATGCCAAGTTTTCCAAATGTGAGTTCTGGATTTCTGAAGTCACTTACCTTGGTCATGTCATATCTGCCAAGGGCATAGCTATTGACCCAGAAAAGGTTAAGGCCATTGTTGAATGGAAACCGCCTAAAACGGTGAAGCAAGTCAGAAGTTTTCTTGGTTTGGCTAGCTATTGTCGTCGCTTCGTCCAAAACTTCTCCAAGATTGCCAAACCTCTCACTAACCTAACAAAGAAGGACAAGAAGTTCGTCTGGTCTCCACAATGTGATGAAAGCTTCAATCTCCTGAAGACTAAACTCACTTCTACACCAGTCCTGGTTGGCCCAGATCCTTCCAAACCTTTCCAAATATTCTGTGATGTTTCTCTCCAAGGTCTAGGTGCAGTTCTCATGCAAGAACTTCAAGTTGTGGCTTATGCTTCTCGCCAGTTGAACACACATGAGCTCAACTATCCTATTCATGACCTTGAGCTTGCAGGAGTTGTCTTTGCCCTCAAGAAATGGAGACAATACTTGTTGGGTAATCGCACTGAGATCTTTTCTTACCACAACAGTCTAAAGTACATCTTCAGTCAGCCAGATCTAAAACTCAGACAAAGGAGATGGATTGAGAGGATCAAAGACTTCGATCTCAACATTTCCGACACTCCAGGCAAGGCTAATGTTATGGCCGATGATCTCAGTCGCAAGTCCTACTGCAACAATCTCATGATCATGAAAAGCCAACCTCCTCTTCATGAAGAATTCCAAAAGCTGAATCTTGGACTTGTTCCTCAAGGCTATCTTGCAAACTTGACAGCCAGTCCAACGCTTGAGGACAAGATTCGTTCTGAACAACTTCGTGATGCTGAGATCAAGAAGATCGCAAAGAACATCAAAGCAGGCAATGTGAAGTATGAGTGCTTCTCAATTGATGACAAGGGAACAGTGTTTTTCCAAGGACGCATTGCAGTTCCCGAAATCCAAAACCTGAAAGATGTGATTCTCATGGAGGCTCATCATACTCCTCTTTCCATACACCCTGGAAGTACAAAGATGTACCAGGATCTCAAAACAATGTATTGGTGGTCTGGCATGAAGCGTGAAATTGCTAAATATGTCTCTGAATGCGATGTTTGTCAACGTGTCAAAGCAGTTCATCAGAAATCAGCGGGTCTTCTCCAACCTCTGAAAATTCCTGAATGGAAGTGGGACATGATTGAAATGGACTTCGTCAATGGTTTTCCAAAGTCCAAGAGGGGCAACGATGCAATCTTCGTTGTCATTGATAGACTCACTAAAGTCGCTCACTTCTTTCCTTTCAAAGAGACAATCTCAGCTAGTCAATTGGCAGAGCTCTACACCACAAGAATTGTTCCTCTTCATGGTGTTCCGTTGGAAATCAGCTTAGACCGTGGAAGCATCTTCACTTCTCATTTCTGGAAAAGCTTTCAAGAAGCCTTGGGCACCAAGCTTCTGTTCAGCACAGCTTATCACCCTCAGTCTCAAGGGCAAGTCGAAAGAGTAAATCAGATTCTCGAGGATATGCTCAGAGCATGTGGTCTCTCTTTTGGCATGAAATGGGAGGAATGTCTTCCATATGCTGAATTCTCCTACAACAACAGTTTCCAAGCAAGCCTAGGCATGGCACCTTTCGAGGCTCTCTATGGTCGCAGATGCAGGAGTCCTATCAATTGGTATGGAGCTGGTGAACGTTCACTCTTAGGCCCTGACATTGTTAAGGAGGCCGAAGAGAAAGTCCGCATCATTCGTGACAATATGAAGATTGCTCAGTCTCGTCAGAAAAGCTACTATGACAGCAAACACAGAGATATGGTCTATGCAGCTGGTGATAAGGCCATCCGTGTAACTCCCCTCAGAGGCACTCATCGTTTTGGTGTCAAAGGAAAGCTTGCACCAAGATATATTGGTCCCTTCAACATTCTCTCAAGGCGTGCAGAAAATGCCTATCGTCTTCAACTTCCAGAAAAGCTATCCAAGGTGCACGATGTGTTTCACGTGTCACAGCTTAAGAAATGCTTCAAAGATCCAGGTCGTGCAGTTGATCATGATTCAATTGATCTGCAAGAAGACCTCTCTTATGAGGAGCACCCTATTCGCATTCTCGATGAGACCGAGCACCAAGTTCTTAAAAGTGCAGTGGTCTCATCATTCCGATAAAGAGGCAACATGGGAGACCGAAGAGGATCTTCGCAAGAAGTATCCGGACCTTTTCTCTTCTCAGAAGGAATCTTGGGGCGCGATTCCTTCAAGGGGGGCGTTTTGTAACATCCCAAGTATGAAAAACTCCCAACTTAGAATGTTTGTTTCTTGTTTTTGTTTCAAGGGCATCATGTCATCATAATGCATTCATGTGTTGAGTTTGAATTTCAAATCAAATTTCAAATCATTATGTTTCACACCTGGTCTGTTACAACTTTTTCAAATAAAACATTCAAATCAAACCATTCAATTGTTTCCAATAAACATGAATTTCCAAATAATTAACTTGCAAAAATTTCAATATTTCCAATTATTGCAAAATTCACTCAAATTCAATTAAAATTCAAACATCCACAAATATTTAAATTTTTTGAAAACAAAACATCGTGCAACTGGGCATTTACAATGCTTAATCAATAGAAATTAATTTCATGAATTTTGAAACTCAAAAACTCGTTCAAATTCTCCTTTGCTTTCTCTACAAAAAAAACACAGGAAGAAAAAAAATAAAAGGAAACCAGTGGGGGAGGCAGGCCAGCCCAAGTGGGCTGAGCCCACCTACCACCCCAACCGGCCCGTGGCCTCCTCCTTCCACCTCTGTACGGGTGACGACACCCTGACAGCAGCGCACGCACCACACCTCCTCCTACCTGCTCCCGCTCCTCTCCCCTTTTCTACCCCCTAGAGCCCCCAAACCCTAGCCACACCTCTCCTCTTCCTCCCTGCGCAGTCATCTCCACTTCTCCCTCTCGGATCCCCTCCCTTTTCCTGCCTTCTTCTTTCTGAAATTTCTGAAGTTTTCCCAGCACATCCATGGCCGGTGGTTGAGCTCTCCACCGCCGCCGCTACTCTCGCCGCCGAACCTTCGCAACGGCGGGAATGGAACCGCCACGGGCCCGTCCTCGCCCTCGTCCCCTCGGCCGAGCCCGGCGAGCAGCGGAGCCGCCGCGCCGTCCACGTTTCGCCGCCGACAACGCCGCGGCCGTCTTCTTCTCTGCCGCCTGCTCCCGCTCGCAAAGGCCCACGGTGAGCTCGCCCTGCCCTCCTCCTCCTCCCCTCTGCATCCGCGGGCGGGCCACCGCCCCGCACCCGCTCACCGCGCAGCCCGGCGCGCACGACGGCAGCAGCCTCGCTGCGGGTCGCCGTCCGTCGTCCTCGTCGACAGTTCTATGACTGAACTTTTGGTTCAGTTTCCGTCCAGCCCGCAACCACACCTCAAAAACCGCATAGTTCCCTTTCCATCACAAATCGAACAGCTGCCCAACCGGTAACGCCCCGCGCGCGCGCACCCAGTAGACCCAAGTTCGAGTCCCCCTGGAAGCAAAAGCCACCCCTTTTTCGGCCTTTTTCTTTTGTTTCCCGAAATCCAGAAAAACAGATCTGAGGCTTTATTTGTAAAATCCATAACAAATTGAAAATTGCTCCAATTTCAATGATTCAAGTTTCTGTGGATTCAGAATCTTGTGCTCTATCTAGTAGTCACAAAGTTGCAACATGTTTCTGTAATAAATTTTGCACTAAATAATTAAATACAGAAAATGCAATAAAAATTGGAAACTTTGGGAATTCATAACTTGAGTTTTGTTCACCCAAATTGAGCAAACTTGGGCTCTAAAAATTGGTCTTAACAAACTCTACACAGTGGTATTTTATTTGGTCACAATTGAATTAAATTTGAACATGTTTCCCTCTGTTTACTAAAAAGGGCAGAATAAAAATGGTTATGGAAAAATGCATAATAAATTCAATAATGATCCAAAAATTATGTTTAATAGCTCAAAATGCTCATTGAAACATTTTATACATGTTTTCAACCTTTTCAATACATTTTGTTCCCTGTTTTTCCTAATTAAAATTGGAGTAATAATTTAATACTTTAATTACACCTTTTAAATTGCAAAATTCATAACTTGGGCATAGAATTTCCAAATTCAACAAACCAAATATGTTTTCCATTCCATTTTTCATGAACTTTGCAAATATCAACTTTGTGTTCTGTTTTAAATAAATTAAATTGCTGAAAACAACTGTTTCTTAATTAAGGCATTTAAAATTGTCAAATTAATAACTTGCTCATTTTTAAATCCATTTTCAACAAATGAAATATGTATTCCATCTAAAATTTTGTGTTCTTTCCAAATATGAATTTTGTTATCTATTTTGAACAATTAAAATTGGTGAAAACAACAAATGCTTGTGTAACTCATTTAAGAAGCCAAATTTCATAACTTAATAAATAAAATTCCAAACTTGGTAAACAACATTTCAAATTGAAGCTAATGTTGTTTTCTTATTGTTTTCATCATCCATGCATCATTCTAATCAATTTTCACATGATGGTTATTTGTAGCTCACTTAATCCAACTTTAATTCATGAGCTTTCTATATGCAACCCAAATTGCATATGGGCACAGTTAAATATGGTTACCATGTCAACTAGCTTATCTTTGATGCATCAATGAAATTGTCATGCATCATCCCATGTTTGTGCATTATGCCATGTTATTGATTGTTGTCTATCTTCGTTGTTTGTTTGCTTCTTCTCGAATAGACGACGACGTTGAGACAGACGAGGTTTACAATACTACTTCAGAGGAGTTAGCCCAGTACCAGGCTACTGAGTTTGCAGGCAAGTATTCACGCACATTAACCATTGTGTCATTTCCACACTTGATACCGATACTTTCCGTTGTCTAATCTGCTAGCCTTATGATTCGTTGCTTGTGTTCCGATCCTATCACATGTCATCCTGCAGCCATGAATATAGCCTCACCCCCACACCTACAACCCTGTTGTTTGTTAGCCTGTGTCGTAGTATCATGCTTAGGTTTGTTGTGCTCGAGTCTTGTTGTCATTTATCTTATCACCTGTTTAGTTTGATAGATGGGCTTGTTATAATCCATATCATGTTAATGTTTGGGGTAATAATAATTTGATGATAAGGCACCGGCAGGAGGCCCGGGATAGGGTTTTGAAGCCTGCTAGTGTCGACCCTAATTAGGAAAAGGGTCTTGTCCTCTGATCCATGATGAGCGTGCTCACCGCATCCGGGTGGTCGTATGGAACCCCCCTCGACTTTGACCTGATCCACAGTTTGTCCGAAGAGCCACACTTTGTTCGGGTGTTCCATTTGCGCATACGCATGAATGGCTCGCGCCCATGGTTGATGATTATGATGATGATGATGCATATAGGGCAAGGCCTGTGGTGCCGGGGGGTGTGGTTTTCACCCTCTCGCTTAGGTTAGGTCGGACTGGCCGGGACCTTATAGCTCCGTGGCTCCTAGGACAGGTTGTAGAGATGGTTCGAGTCGTGTTGAGTCCACCTGAGTTTTAGTTGGTGGCTCGAGTGTGTACGGGTACTGGAGCACACCCTGCAGGGATGAATCTTCTCGAGAAGCCGTGTTGTTCGCGGTTATGTGACGACTTGGTGAAAGTGCTGGCTAACAAGTACTCAGACAACTTACACCTAAGTAATAATAATTTGACTAGTAATAGGCATATTGTCAGAATAACCTGAACCTTCATTAATCCAACTGTGTGAGTTATCCTCGGATCGCTTCTTTGGATAAGGGGCGAGATCCAGGATGGGTTTGTTTGAGGTTAGTGGTAGTTGGCTCCGATGCGCTATCTTATCCCTTTCTTTTAGCCGGATGTTGTAGCGTGTCTCTGTAGTTGGTTAGTGCAGCCCGCTGCCGCTTCTTTGTATCACCTATCTTCCGTTGAACCCAAAGCATCTGTAGTTGGTGTTGTCGGGTACACTTTGGTATCTTGTGCGTCTTGCTTGCCAGTACTCGTCTGTACTGACCCCTTTGGGGCTGCGTGTTCTGCAGACTACGTTTCGAGGATTCCCATGGTGGCTACTACGTGGAGTATGACGAAGCTGTTGACGAGTAGATAGCGGACCCGGGCAGGATCCGAGACTTCCTGGATGGGCTCCGTTCTTTTCGTTTCCGGCCTCTTAGGCCTATTTGGATCTTGTCTGTACTCAGACACTTTGGATGCTTCCGCTGTGATGTAATGATGACTTGTTGGGACATGTGTCCTCTGCATGACTGTATTTGCTATCTCTGCTCTAGTGAGAGCTTTTGCCACTTATTTCTATTTCTTTGTGTCTTAGAGATTTGTTGTGGTATCACTTGTTCAAACGCCGTTGACGTACCATGTGTGTATGTGATGAAGTACGTCAATGGAAGTATTCGGATTTCTATTGGATGGTTTCACAGACGATGAATAGTAGAGGATGGTTGTCACACGTATACGTGTTGGCCTACTCATATTGAGATGCGGGTGCAGGTAGGCCCCGTAAGCCATTTATCTACTGTTTAGCGGGCTGTGAGTATCCTCTAAAAGTCCAGGTGCGACGCCTGGTCCCGATCAACTTAATAGAATGGAATAAGCCGAAGACCGGCGCCAACGTTGGAGCTCCTTATGTCGATGACAGATTGAAAAAATTCTTTGCGACACGGTATGGCTAAATTTCAGCGTAGCGGTAGATAAGAAGAAGAAAGTCAAGGAGTGGGCTTTGAAGAAGATGGCCACACAATTCCAGAGGTGGAAGAAAGACCTGTGGAAGAAATATAAGGACGAAGATCCAGTTTTCACTGGGCACCTAGTGAAGATAAGAGACGCTTGGGATGATTTTAAGGCGTACAATAAATCGGGTGTCTTTGCATCCCGATCAGCCACAAATAAGGAGAATGCGAAGAAGAAGAAATATCACCATATTTTGGGGTCAGGTGGCTACATGACTGCCCTGCCTAGGTGGCGAAGCTATGAAGATGCGCTTCTGAAAAGAGGTATCATTCCACAGACGCATGACTGGCCCGATAGGTCCAAGTTCTGGTTGTTCGGGCATGGGGCAACGTTGCATGCTGAGACTGGGAGGATTGTTGCGGAGGGACCATGGTCGGAAAAAATAACAAATGTCGTAGCAGAACTAGAGAAGCCAATAGAAGCTGTTCGAAAAGGAACTTTTGTTCCCGATAGAGAGAACGACGAGCTGACGAAGGCACTCGGGAACCCCGAAAAGTGGGGACGAACACGAGGCTTTGGAGCCACTACCCCGTGGAGCCAAGGGTTTCCAGCGGACCTTGGCACTTACAGAAGCCGTGGTAGAAGCAAGAAGAAGGCGCTGGAACGGATATCGACATTAGAAGAGAAGGTGGCGTTTCTCTTGGAGAAAGGGGGACACCCTGTACCTGACATTGAAGAGGAGGTAGAACATCGTCCTGCACCTGATCAGCTGCAAATAGAAGACGATCCTGTAGCAGATGTCGTCCCATCTCAGCATAGAAGCAGCGTGGGTTCCACGCAGCTGCAGCTAGAAGACGGTCATGTAGTCGAACCATCCGCGCCTCACTATTCCGGGGATGATATCACGGAGAAGACAAACTGTGAGATACATATGCCAATGGGGAACATATCCTTCAGGGTGGCGTCAGGCTATGCTTTACCGAATCAACCTGGAGCAACCTACCATGGTGGTCAGATTCGAGCATCCCATGCTCGTGTCGGGTTGTCAACAATTACGCCAGGATGCCATTCAATTGAGCTCCATATTCCTGGAGGTGAAGGCGAGAAGACACTGGGAGAAATGGAGCTTGGTATCATCTTGTGGAATAAGAAACACATCGTGTTTCCTAACGCGGCGCCAAGGCCACCGACTCCTCCAGGTACAAATGCACCACCTCCATCAATTACTGAATGTTGCACCACATGTAAGCCTCTTTTTAATAGTTTTTTCACTTTCGTACAGAGAATGCACGACCTCCAAGTCCACCCCCCAACGCACCTCCAAGTCCACCCCACAATGAAGATTGGGAGCCCGAGGCCGAGGGTCCATCGCTCGTGCACTCTCGTGAGCCGACGGATGCGCCCACTACGGGTACGGCAAAGCAGAAGCTGCAGTTCAAAAGAAACGAGACTCCTCCCAAGAAGAGACCAAGGAAACCCAAGAAAGTCGAGACTTCCCCGCAGTTACCAGGCCCGATGACTCCGGAGGAACTAGACGAGGCCGTGAAAGACAAAAACAAAGCATGGTTCGCACGGTTTCCCCTGAAGCCCCCTCCAGACGTCTGGAAGGAAACTCTGAAGAACATACCAAAGTGGCAAATTGAGCGCACCATCGACAACTTATATTATCCGGCACCGCCGCCACCGCCGCCCCTTTCAGACTATGAACGGTACATTGAAAAGATGCACACCGCACAGATGAAGGAGGCGGAGCAGATGAAGCAGGCGGAGCAGACGAAATGCGGGAAACAAGTTCCCAGCTCGGACAACAAGAAGCACGGTCAATTGCCCCGCTCAAGGTGTTATCTGACCAGGCTTCAGTGTCCGGTCCACGCATGGCCGACTCCGGTTACGCTATTGCTGATGTGGTATATAAATACAAGCCCGAGCACCCTCTGGTCGAAAATCCTACTGCTCTAACAACCCAACTACGGAATTTACATGATTGGTACTTGGAGGCCGCAAGGCAAAAGAGAGACTGTATCATGGCGGCGGTTCAGGATCAACACTACTTCAGAGAGTACGGTGTGGAGCTTGGGTTCGATGACTTTTTCCAAATGTACAATCAACGTGCCCTCGACAAGTCTATCCTCAGCTGCTACTGTTTGTAAGTGATTTATTTGTGTAATTTAATTATTTAGTTAAGCTCGCGTTCATTGCCCGTATAATTATCACTCACGACATTTATTTTTGTACGCTACTATGTAGAATGAAGATTCGTGAATGCAGGCTGGCAGGAATCTGGGACTTTGGGTTCATTGACCCGTATTCGTATCATCAAGACACAATAGAAAAGTTCAACAAGGATACACCGGATGATTTGCTAAGTTTTTTGAAGCGACAAAGTACCAAAAAAGAAATACTTTGGCCCTACGGATTCAAGTGAGTGTTACTGTCTTGTAGACATTCCATTTTGCTTACCTGATGTTAAGTATAATTGATGAGTATGCATGACTGCGTGTATACACGTGCGCAGGTCCCACTTCATATTGTTCATCATTAGAATCGATCAAGGACAAGTTGAAGTCTGGGACTCGTTAACCTGGGACGCTGACACATGGAAGAGCGCGCGTCATATGCTTCAAAGGTATATATATGTCAGCCTCTTTCGTTCATGGGCCTCATTTTTGTTCATTTCCTGATATCAAGTAAGTAATAATTAACTCTTGTATTCATTTTTTTTTGTCGGCCAGGGTTTGGCAAATGTTCATCAAGGAAGAACCCGGTACATGGGCAGACAAGCTCCACTTTCAGATTAACAAAGTAAGTAGTATTACGTACCCTGGTTTCAATACCATTACCATTCTCTTGATTATTATTAATTTGACTGAACTATGTTCTCGTATATAGAAAGTCCCGCAACAACCACATGGAACTGATTATTGTGGATACTACGTTTGCGAGTTCATTCACAGGATTATCAATGAGAAATCCCGTACTTCCAGAAATCTAGAGGTACGTGACCGGATTTTCACAACTTTATTTATGTTGCCATCAATTATGTTTAGTTTTTTTTCATAACTTAATTGTTTTCATCTACTTCTTTTAAAGATGCAACGAAAGCGGGCGATGCTCAAACCAATCCAACGTTGCAAGGCAGTTGCAGAGGAATTGGCAGGATTTCACCTCACGCAACTCATAGATGAAGGCGGAGAATTTTTCCATCCTATGAACCAATAGCCAGCTCCCTTCTCTATGCAAGTATACAGCTATTGAAAACGAACTTCAGATTATGTAATGCTCGGTCGAGTACTTCGTGTTACATGTATATATATATGTACTTTTATTTGGTGCATCAACATTTAACCGCAAACACGGAATCAGAAACACTTAACCGCAAACACGGAATCGGTGTTTCCGGATACGTATTTCCGATTACGTGTTTCCGATTCCGTGTTCGTAAAAAACGAAACACGGACACACGGAATCGGAAAGACTAAACGGAAACACGTAAACGGAAACACGTAAACGGAAACCCTGAAAATACGGAACACGCCCTAAACCCTAAACCCTAAATACGGAATCGGAAACCCTGAAAAGAAAAGGAAAAAAAAGCTTTAGGACCGGTTGGTGTTACCAACCGGTTCTAAAGGTCCTCCGCCTGCGCGCGCTCTTCGGCGCCCACGTGGAGGCCTTTAGAACCGGTTGGTGACAGACCGGTTCTAAAGGGGGGGGGGCTTTAGTCCCGGATACGTAGCACCGGATTTGTATCCGGGTCCAAAGGCCCTTACAAACCGGTGTTAATGCCCTGTTCTCCACCAGTGTAGACATCCTCGAATATGTTGTTTTGTCTTGCACAATATTTATAAGAAATTTCACGTATGGCATCATAATCATGGATTAAATATTGAGAGGCACATCGTGGTACAATATTGTGAATGTGCACTTATTTACAAATACATAGCTGTTGAACTATTTCCATCTCACATAATGATCTATACATTATCAGATAAAAATATATGCTTAATGTATTAAACATATTCAATACACTAAAGAAATGCCCTCGCATTTGCGAGGGCCACCATGCTAGTTGAAATAACAATCAGTGTGCCTCCTATAAAAGTGGCCGGAGGGAGTAATTAAGCTAGCATTATATATTCTTAATCTCGTATGTGCGCTTCTGTGTAGTGAAAATAAATGATAAGTCAGATATTGTGGCGACGGTTCCCTTACTGTTCCAATGTATTCTACACAATATATGTCTTTATATATATTCCCAATATCTCATCCATAATTTACAAATTCTCCTCTTACTTTCTTTCATCTTTAATTCCAGGTAGACCTTTAGTCGGTACATTGTACCTGTTAGCTCTGGGCAGGTTCATGGCATTTGCATGCATCATACAGGCCAATATACATGATTGACTGAAGATTGTCCTTGCCCTTTTGAGCCTTCGAGGGTCATGCAGTGATCCATCGAGAATATGGTTCATAGTATTTGCATGCATCATACGCGTCAATATATGTTTGATTGAGTGAGGAATCGCCCTTCACCTTCTGAGCCTTTTAGGGGACATGTTTTGATCCATCGAGAATATACCTGCAGCTATAGCGGTCCATGCTTGCAACTTGTGCAGCACCATACAACCGAATAAAAAATGGAAAACGCTCATAATCACCCGTCGTTGGATCGCACTGGATCGTGCAGTTTCCACGTGCTCCACATCGCCCACGCGCGGCGCGTTTATTACCTTGCCCTTCGTAGCAATCGGCAGTTCCCCATTTCTAGCAAGTTCCATTACTGTCCCAAGCGGCGACAAAAGCGACCCTGGCGGGGTGGTTCCCGTGTGGCCGGCGATTTGCAGACGCGCCGCCCCGCCGCATTCCGGTGAGGTTCTGCGCTTTCGCCATCCCCACTCCCGCACGCCGCCGACTTGGTTCCAACCTTCTTCCCCTGACCTCCCGTGCTGCTTCTAGGTGCGGTGCGAATCAGGCAGTTCATCCCCTCTCGTGTTGCTCGATTGCGTCGTCGTTCTCGTCGATTTTGCTGCTCCACATCCTCCCATGCACTAGTACATGCTATATTGCGTGGATTCATCTCCAAATACTACCTGTACACCCCTCTCGTTTTGCAGACATGTTTTTCTGACGGATAATTTGCTCGAGGGGTATCTTCTACAGGACGGATCTTCTCGTTTATACACCTCATTAATGGACGTTAGTTGATGTCCAAGCGCCCTTCCCCCTGACCTTTTTACCTAGGGTTTTTCTTGCTCATGCCTGCACATAGATTTGTTTTTGAGTGTCAGATTCCCTCGGTGAAGTTTGTGTAATAGTGATGTTTATGATCTTGCTAGTTTGCAGACAACTACCAAGCAACAGTGTTAACTGCCACTCCTTTTGTTGTTGTTGCTGATATGAGTATACTGAGGTTCGATGTACCATTTTTCCTAGTGCTAATTTTTTGTTGTTGTTGTTGTTGTTTGCTGGTTTATTTTGCAATGCATGTCACAATTGTAACATATTATTTCCAGCCATAATTGTCAACTTTTCAAACTTTTTAAACCTTTTTTTGCTACCATACTATTCATGGTGTGCTAATTTATTGCCATGGTTTTGCTTCTGGGTTTTTTTTGTGCGTGCTTGTGTCTTTTGTTTTTTGATTGTTTGAGTTTTTTATCAACAGGGGCAGTATTGGTGTACCAAGGACCGCTTTGCTCCGAAGCGGCTGCTAAAGTGTGCAAATGATCTAACCCCGGGAAAGAGAGAAACAATTGAGAAGCATAGCCCATTTGCCTCGCTACTCAACATTTCACCTTTCAATGTGCCCAATGAGCTCATCAACTTTGTTGCGATGAACACAGTTTGCGAGCTTCCTGAGTTTTAGTATGGAGTCAAACGGATGGTTTTCATAAGAGAGATTGCAAGGAAAGTGCTTGGTTTATGGTCAGGAAACAAGCCAGTTGAGTTGCTGAAGAATAGCGTCCATTCAGAGATTAGAGCGTCATATAAAGGTGGGTTGTCAAGACTTCCTATAGAAAATGCAGCAACAATGTTGAAGAAGCTTGATGATGGTGAAGAGGATGCCATAATCAGGACATGAGACCTTTTGTGCTGGGAAACTGTTCTGAATCCAGGCACGAACAACATAATGTGTTTAGAGTACATGAATGATCCAAAAACGACTCACAAGTATGACTGGGAGGAACACATTCTGGACTTATTAATGCATTACATTCAGAAAATTCAAAATAAGAAGGAGTAACCACTTGTGCTTGATGGTGTTAATTTCCAGAAGGGAAGCAGCAGCTGGAGTCTGGGGAACAAATAGTAGCTGCACCTATTCCATCCAAAAAGAAGAAGATTAAGAACATGTTTGAATTCTAGATGCCTCGACCTTTGCATGTTCTAGCTGTAAGTTGTTCCTCTTGTTTCAGAAAGTTTTTCATTTTTTATTGCCTTTTTATTTCCTATGGATATTCGTTCCTTTTTTCTAGCTGCAGCTTAATTTTTGTGTATTTGCACCTGTAGGTGGTGTACGTGGACCATCTGCAGATTCCAAAGAATGAGCACATTATAAACAATGGTATCCCTAGAGCTTGTTTTGTGACTACCGAAGACTTCAACTTCATAGTCAAGATTGATCGTGATAATAAAATCATGTTGAACAAGACTATCTTTGAGAGACGTCCTGTAAGTAAGCTATCTTGAATTTTCTATGTGCTTTTATTTCTGCATTCGTTTGCGTTACTCTGTCATGACGCAAACTTAAACACACCCATGCATGATTTTTTGGTTGTGCAGTTCCTCCACTTATCCCAAATAGTGTATGCGCCGGGTCATGTTAACAATTCAATCCATGAAGATATTGATGTTAATCCGTCTGCATCGCTTAATGAATAGCTTGTTTTCCCTAGCATCCAGGAATTGGAGGTTGGTACTTTTTTATATGCTTATGTAGGTCATTTTGTGTGTTGATTTGCAATTTTATTTTTGCTACATAAGGTAATGATTTTCCGGTATGCATTTTTAACTTTTTTGCAAGTTGCTTTTTTTACAATTTGCTACAATAGGTTTCACTTTTTGTTGCTTTGTTTAGTTTGTTTTTCACCATTAGTTATTTTTTTGATTCTCTATCAATGTGCATTTTTACAATTTGCTACAATAGGTTTCACTTTATGCTGTTTTAATGAGTTTGTTTTGCACCATTAGTTATTTTTGTGTTGCTCTGTGAATGTGCTTTTTTCATTAATTTTTGTTTTGCCTCATTACTGATCAATTGATGCTATATTAGTTTATACTTGTTTCTTTTTTGCACACTAATTCTTGCTTTCATTTTTTGATAACGGATACCATCTCGGTTCAAGAACCTATATGACAAGCATAGGGTCAGTTTTGCGTCTAGTGTGGATGCTACACTCAAGACAATGACTAGAACCAAGCATCTGAAAAATCTGATATCGTGTGTGCAGACAAGGCGGATATTGTTGTCGCTCTGACAGGTGCAGACAAGGGTCATGCCACATGTATGTTATCTTTTTCCCTTTTTATTTTTCTATTTTTATAATGGTTTTGTCTCCACTAGCCAAAACAGAATTTATAACTGATTTTTTGATGTTTTATTTCTGTACCCCCACCCCAGGCCCCGACACTCATATCCCTACGACTGATGAGTTATCTGATGATGAAAACTTGGACGAGATCCCTGACGCTGCAACACCTATTTTACTTATAAATGCTACCCAGGGCATAAATTCTCCCAAAACCTTTTTCGCCCACATTTTTCGTTTTTCTACTATTATTCTTTTTTTTTGATATCATAGTGTTGTAGTTTTGCTACTTTAGCTACCCCTAATAAATGCTCACAGAACCTTCTTACGATTAGTATTGATTTTTTCTATTCTTATTTTTGCTATTATAGTGTTTGATTGTTGCTACTTTATTTATTAGCATGTTTTTTCCAGTTTATAAATGCTCCCAAACAAATTTCCACCACATTTTTGCCAGATTGTTTGCTACCATAGTTCAATTGTATACTCTCACAGATTTTTGCTGCTATAGAGCACTTTTTTTAAACTTCTTCTTTGCCCTTCTTGTTTTCCGAGGCAACGATGGCAGTTCAACTGTTGTAGATAAGGATGCTAGCGCTGGTGTACTAACATTTCAAAGCAGAACTAGGTATAAGAGGGCAATGAAGGATGATGTTAGGGCTCCAGTGGCGAAAAAGATCAAGAAGCCCTCTCCAGATGTAGTCGCAATATATGAAAAGTTTGTGCATCATTCTCCCAATATCAAGTCTGACCGACAAAGGGAGACCCGTAATGTCAAGACGAATCGTTAAAAGAAAACAAAAGATGACATGTGCGTCTTTTCCCCCTGTTCATATTCTCATATATGAAATGATTTTGCTACAATGTATCCCCTTTTTTGGCTTTTATTTACTCCTTTGCATATGGAGAACACTGATTATGTTTCATGTTTTTTCCGAGTCCCATTTCATTTTAATCGGGCGGTCTCATTGCGATTACAAGAGCTTCCAAAATTCACGAGCACCCAGGAAGTGTCTTGACACTCAGGTCATGTGTGCTTGGTCTGAGAGTTTTAAGAAGTAAGAAAAAACAGAAGAGGAAAAGAGCGAAGCTGCTCTAAAGAGATATGTTTTCTCTTACTACATAACGGTTAGTTCTATCTAAAACTTTTAATGCATGCATTCACTTACAACTTTCCCCTACCATAACTTTGTTTCCTTTTTGCTTTTTTGCGTTATGAGTAGCAAAGCATCATAGGTGATCCAGATAAGTTTAACCCAGATGAAGTTATGAGTGTTCAAAAACTAGAATAAGAAGTTTAAGATCATGATAAAAGACCTTGTGAGTTCTACCTCCTCTTTTTACAATTTTCGCTACATTGTAACTATATAGGTATTAGTTTACGACATCTGTTATACTAATTTGGTATTCTTTTTGTTCGCTACAATGTAGCTACACTTCCTTGTAGTCAAGGAAAAACACTGGATGGTATGCACTATCAACTTGCTACACGACCAGTTCCATGAGTTTGATTCAATGAACCACAAGGATAAGAGCTTTTTGCAGGAAGAAGCAAATTAATTGGTTAGTTGTTAGAACTGTCTCCAAAAAGGACCCTTTTTTCCTTCTTTAAATGTATACAACTAACTGATTTCTCTTTTTTGCTACTGCAGTTTTGTAATTTTGCGGAACTTTGCAAAGCTTCTGGAGTGTCAAACATAGACATGGACCTCTACACCCTTGTCACCCCCGCCCACCCGCAGCAGAAGACGTTGTAAGTTTTTGTTTTTGATGCAATGAAAGTTTTCAAGTCATTTCACCCTTTTTGATTAGTTGGATGTTCCCTTTTTCCTTTTTGGCTAAAATTCTTATGTACTTCATTTTATCTGATAATTAGCTGTTTCTGTTTTGCTACAACAACTTCAACTGTTTGCTACAACCATGTATTCAGTTATTTAGTTTTTTCGAATTCGTTACTAACTAATTGCTACATATGTGCATTTCTTCTTTTTCGCAACTATGATTGTGGTTTCTTCACAATGTTGTTCATTGAGCACTTCGACGCTAAAAGCATGACTAGCTTCTGCAAGGATGACATTCCAAAATATCGTATGGTTGTCGTAGGTAAGTCATTGGGGAAAGAGAGAACACTGATAACACCGTGGATATCATGGAGGCTTTCCTGGAGTCTTAGGGGGTGGGAAGCAGTACGATGTGGCCTGGAGTGAAAATCGTATTATGTAATTTCGCAGTAGTCTCCTTTAGTGTAAGGTTGTGATGAAACACCCCATGAATGTTATGTTTTTGCTATAATTTCGTCTGGACCCTACTGATTCACAGATTGTGTCTTTTGTCAAACAAAAATGATAGCAGAAATGGCAGATCTGACTCTCTTATATGGGAATGAATGTGGTTGTTTACTGCTTCGTTCAAATGAAATAACCTATCTGCAAATCATTATCCCCCCCATAAACCAAAACCATGTACAAGTATGTTTTCATCTTAACAAAACTTTTGTAGCAATTGTTTTGTAAACTGCATCATTCATTAGCTACAACCTTAGTTCATCCCCAGCTACCATCTGTTCCTCCTCCCTCTGTTCATTTTGCTGTGTTCCATCCCTTTGGCTGACGCGCGGGCCCTGGCCACGCAGGCGCTGGTGTGGCGCGGGTGGAGGACGAGGTGGCTCCCAGGGTCACCGACTGGTGGGCCCTGGCTCCTGTGCGCGATAAAACAAGGAAAAGGGGGGGGCTTGCCTCTCCCAGGGATCGAACCGACGACCTGGAGCGCGCACGCGGGGTGGCTTAGCCACTGGCTGCTGTGCTGTTGGTGATAGGGTTCAGATCCATGCGAAGATGAGTGTTGATGTACGGTGGTTTAACTGACGAACTGAACTGCACACGCACGGTGACAAACGAGCAACTATCGGCGGCTCTCTGCAGATGGCGACGCTCGACGGCGTGCTTCACAGAGCAGGGGAAGGGAGGGGGAAACGGTGGGAATCGAACCGGAGTCTCACCATGGTGGTGCTGGAGTAGTCGATCATGTTCGAGGAGGACCGAAGACACCGGAATCGGAGAAGATATGCCGCTGCCCGTCGGGGACGTCTCCGCCGCTATCATCGATGTCGTGCTGCTTCCTCGTGTGTGGACGACATATAAGTCGCTGCAGTGCTCCTGGAGGCCTCGGACTGGCTCGTAGATGACAGAGGGAGTCCGGCGCCGTCGAGCATGCCGATGATGGTGGTCTTCTTTGTGTAGAACAAGAAAGAGAGTAAGGAGGAGAGGGTTTGTGGCGGCGGCGATGGCCGGAGAGGGAGGATTAGGGAGAGGGTAGGGTTTTCTAGGAGGGAGAGGGAGCTTTAAGGGAGGGGAAAGGTGAGGGGGAGGGGACCATGGCGTGGTCGGTGGACAGCGACAGGTTCCGTGAGTGCTCTGTACGGACGAGGAACAAAGGAGGGTGGGCTGGCCGGGTTGGGAGTTGGGCCAGGCCTGGTGGACTTGGGGTTGGGTTGTAGGTGGGCTTCAAGCCTGCCTCCCCACACGGCTGGTTTTTAATTTTCTTTTCTCTTTTTTTTCTTTTTTTTTGTAGAAAAGAAAGGGAAAGAATTGGAGAAGTAAAACTTTAGGGTTTTATTCAAAAAAATATTTTTAGTGGGTTAAACAAGTCAAAAGCCCAGTTGCACAAAAGTTTGTTTTTTGAAAATTTCAATTTCACAAATTATTTGAATTTGCAAACTTGAACTCAAATTAGGGGTTTATTTAATACCAATTTGAAAACCAACCATTTTTAATTATTTCCAATTCCCAAAATGATTTGTTTGCAATTTTAATTGGAACCATTTGGGCATGTTTGAAAGTTTAAACTTGTTTGAATTTTCCAAAAATGGTTTGAAGCAAAATGCAATGCAAATGATGCATGATGCAATGCAATGCCAAAAGCAAAAAAAAACAATCAACTTCTAATTGGGGGAAAAATACCCCCGGGTGTTACATGATCGTTGTTGAGAGTGTCCACTAGTGAAAGTAGGATCCCTAGGCCTTGTTTCCAAGCTTTGAAACACCGTTTTCCGCCTGTTCTGCTACATATTTTCTTGATTCCATATTTATTTCAGATTGCTATTATTACTTATAACCATCCATATTACTCGCATTTCACTATCTCTTCGCCGAATTAGTGCACCTATATACCTGACAAGTATATTTGGTGTGTTGGCGACACAAGAGACTTCTTGTATCTTAATTGCAGGGTTGCTTGAGAGGGATATCTTTGACCTCTACCTCCCTGAGTTCGATAAAGCTTGTGTGATCCACTTAAGGGAAACTTGTTGTTGTTCTACAAACCTCTGCATTTGGAGGCCCAACACTGTCTACAAGAATAGAAGCGTGCGTAGACATCAAGCTCTTTTCTGGCGCAGTTGCCGGGGAGGTAAGGTAAAAGGTACTCACATTCTCGGGTGTGAGTGCTCGAAGTTATTTCCTTTAGATTCTGCAATTATATCTTTTTGTTTCTTGTTTTCACTAGTTAGGCTTATTTTTACTTGTTATTTGTTTTTATTTTTACTAGTTAGTCCTAATGGAAAATAACAAAAATATGAGAGAGATTTATAATCTTTATATTGAGTTAGGACATGAAGTGTTTGAAGAGAAAATTAAAAAACCTATGGAGCTTTATTTGCATGGTAGTAGCAATTTTATTAGTATGAATTTTTTGAACACCATTATTGCTAATGCTATGGAAAAGTCTAAGCTTGGGGAAGTTGGTTTTGATGAATATGATATTTTTACTCCCCCACGTTTCTTTGATGATACTTTGCCTCCAATATATGATGATTATGATGATGAATATGATATTTTCAGTCCACCTACTATTGAGGAGAAAATTAATTATGATTACAATATGCCTCCTATATTTGATGATTATGGTGATGAGAATAATAATGATAGCTATTTTGTTGAATTTTCTCCCGTTGATATTAATAAGAATAACTATGCTTATGTGGAGAGTATTAATTCTTTTATGCATGTGGCTCATGATAAGAATATTTTATGCGATAGCTATAATGTTAATTTTATTCATGATGCTAATAGTGCAGATTGTGCACTCGTTGGGAGACCCCAAGAGGAGGGTGTGATGAGCACAACGGTAGGAGTTTTCCCCTTAGTTAAGAACCAAGGTTATCAATCTAGTAGGAGAAAAAGGACCTTCGGAACGTTGATGCCACTGACGGTGGTGATGGCGCTTCACCGGTGTCATCAACAACATGGAACCTGCACACAACACAACCAAAAAACTTTGTCCCAGCGGTACAGTGAGGTTGTCAATCTCAGCGGTCTTGCTAAAAACAAAAATTAGACGTATAGTGTGGAAAATAATGTATAATTGCAGTAAGTAAAGAAATAAGGAAATTGTTGTGGTTTGTTTAACAGTGTAAGAAAATAGACAGGAGTTCATAGGTTCACTTGTGGTGTCTCTCCATAAAGATAACATCCTGGGTGAACAAATTACAGCTGGGCAATTGACAAATAAATGTTGCACCGTAGTGCAGATTATAACATGATGACTACTATGATATTTAGTGCGGGATTACAACAAAATACATAGACCGAAATGCATCTGCATCTATGAATAATAATCCACCCTCAGGTTCTCATCCGAACTCCCTTAGGTATTAAGTTACAAGCAACAGATAACTGCATTAAACAATGTGTGTAATGTAAGCAATGATTGTACATGTGGGCACTCACACCGCTGTTTTCTCCCTAGTGGCAACAACACATCCTCCCCCGTGACGTTTATGTCACTCGAGCACATGCGAAAAGGAGAATGAACCCACTATCTAGCATAAATATACTCCCTCTTGAAGTCACTAGCAACTACTTGGCCAGAGCAACCACTAGCAACGGAAAGCAAGCAAGATCACAAATAACATATGCAATAAATACTATAATCAACTTGGCCTAAGTTCAATATTCATCGGATCCTAGCAAACACAACATATAGAATTACATAAGATTAATCTCGATCATGATAGGCAGCTCACGAGATCTAAACATGGAGGCATATGAGGAGAAGACAACCATCTAGATACTGCTATGGACCCGTATTCCAAGGATGAACTACTCACGCATCACTCTGAAGGCAGGCGTGGTGATGGAGAAGCCTCCGTTGATGATTTCCTCTCCGGCAGGGTGCCGAGAGACAGCTCCAGAACCCCCCTGATCTAGGGTTGACGACGATGGAGGTTGCGGAACTTTTCGGAGATTTTTGATCAGGTGTCTAGGGTTTTCCATCCGGGGGGAATAAATAACTGAAAGGGCAAAGACGGTGGAGGCCTGGGGGCCCACACCCATAGCTGGTGTGGCCATGGGGAGGGCGCGCCACCCTATGGTGTGGCCCCCCTGGTGCCCGTCTTCGACTCTTCTTCGGTCTTCTAGATGCTTCTGGGGAAAATAGGCACTTCGGGCTTTGTGGGGTCCAATTCCGAGAATGTTTCCAGAACAAATTTATTGAAACCAAAAATAGCAGAAAACAGGGAACTGACACTTGGCATCTTGTTAATAGGTTAGTCCCGGAAAATGAGTAAAAATGTTATAAATAAGGGGGAAAACATGTAGCAATTGGCATAATATGATCATGGAGCATCAGAAATTATAAATACGTTGGAGACATATCAGATGCTACTGAAGGTTATTATGAGAGAGGGAAACATGGTTTTATGCATCTCAACAATATTAAGTTTCCCCTCTTTATGTTGAATTTTTTTAAGTTGCACTTATTTTGTCTTCCTATGCTAGTCACTTTGTGTTTCGTTGACTTGTTTTTCTACAAGATTCTTTTTCATAGGAAGTGCGTTAGACTTAAATGTGTTTTATATTTTCTCCTTTATGCTCTCTTATTGTGCTTCAACTCTTATTCTTATGTGAGCATCTTTTAAAAATCATTGTGCCTAGCTGAAAGGCATTAAAAGAAAAGCGCTTCTGGGAGACAACCCGTTTTATTTCTCCGTTTTCAACCCGTTTTCCGTCGTTTCTTTCTATGTGCTTTGCACCTGGGTGTTTTATATTTCCTTAGAAACCCCTTTGTATCTTTTCCTTTGTGTCTTTGTTGAGCCAAGTAAAGCCTCTAGCGGAAACTTGAGACTATATTTCGGATTTCTGCGCAGGAAACAGATTTCTGATGTCCACTATTAAATTCGTATAAAATCACAGAAAACTAAAAATGACCTGACTTTTTGTGTGACTAATCCTGGGCTGTATACGCAACGTTTCTTAGTTGAACACTTTTTGATTTGAGCAACATAAGATTTTCGAAAAAAATCATCTTTACGTGTTGTCGTGTTTTGACAGATTTCTGCCAATAATTGCATTTTCATCTTAATCTCTTTCTTTTGGTGTTCTTTTGAGAAAAAGAGGTTTAAAAGAAGTTGTGAATGTAGATAATGTGTTTATGAGTGTTAGTATTGTGTTGAAACTGAACCATGTGAATTTATTATTTCGATTGCACTAACGTTGCTAATGAAGATTGTGAGTAGTTTGGTGTGAAGGAAGTTTTCAAAGGTCAAGAGAAGAGGATGATATGACGTGATCAAGAAGAGTGAAGAGCCTAAGATTGGGGATTCCCCAGAGTTACATCCCAGCAAATTCCAAGAAGACTCAAGCTTCTAAGATTGGGGATGCCCAAGGCATCCCCTTCTTCATCGACAAATTATCAGGTCACTTCTAGTGAAACTATATTTTTATTCGGTCACATCTTATGTGTTTTACTTGGAGCGTCGGTTATTTTTTCTTTCAGTTTGTTTAATTTTCTTTGCTGTAGTTTATGGTTAGATCTTATAATACTTGTGTGGGAGAGAGACACGCTCTGTTTTCATTCCTTAGAACACTCTAGCTTTCATTCTTATTGTTCTGTCAGTGTTCACTTTTTGCTAGTACTGCATTTAGCCTTTGTTTTCATGCATCTCTTATTCAGAGATATTAGTTTTAGTAGTGTTATGTGAGTACTCTCATGTTTGCTTGCTGTAGCGTGTAGATATTTTTTGTTAAAACATATTTTGTATGGTGCTTGTTGGGAAAAGAAACTGCTGCTTGAAGTAGAATTTTTAACGGTGCAAGTAGAAGCTTGTATAGACTGTGGCTAGAAAATTTTCATCTCTTGCTAGCTGTTATTTTAGTTTTAAAGCCATGTGGTTATCGAGTAGCATGATTATCCTCAAATAGCTGAGAGTGTTTAATATGCCATTGAAAGAAACATGAGTTGTTCTAGTCATATTGAAGCATAAATTTGTGGTGTTCTCATTTGAATGTTTTAATTGGTTGACTTGGCGCATGCTCACACCATGTTTATGACTATGAACCAGTCACGAATAGCCTCCATGATCACTTAGTTTTTGAACTTGTGGTACCACTTATGCTTTGATTAATGACATTTATGTACTCTTATGCTCTCTTGATTTGTCGCTCCTAGTCTTTTGCTAGCCTCCATGATCACTTAGTTTTTGAACTTGTGGTACCACTTATGCTTTGATTAATGACATTTATGTACTCTTATGCTCTCTTGATTTGTCGCTCCTAGTCTTTTGCTAGCCTCCACCTGTACTGAGTATGAGCTCTACTCGTGCAATCCAACTCCCTAAAACCAAAAAAATTCACATTGTGTCCACCATACCTACCTACATGTGGTATTTAACTGGCACTCCAAATAAATTGCTCATGTGCTACATTTAAAACTTCCAAAATTACTCATGTTTTCTGTTCCTGTTTTTGCTCATGAGGACGTAAATAGAGAATATTTATCTCACTTGTTGATTGGATTTCACACCCTGGACTAGTGACTTCATCCGCTTATCCAAGTGATAGAATAGCTGGCAGCGTGGTGCCCAGCACCAAATTAATGCAAAAAAATTCTCTTCACTATTTTGCCCCTGATTTATCAGTCAAAGCATGATTGTGTAAACAAAACAGAAAGTGGGATGACCTTCTACTCAGATGCATCCTTCACATGGGATCCGCTCTTGTGAAATCTAGTTGGCTTGTGACGTACTGTATTTTCTGTTTACCATACGTTGACACTAGCATACACCTCTCTTACAATAAAGACACTCCTCCACGGTATGTGATTGTTGGCATGCACCCGAGGATTCGGTTAGCCATGGTTTGTGTAAGATGGATGGGAGGAGTATCAAGTTTTAAATACCACTGTTTAATAAAATAAAAGCTCTAGGACATGAGTTGATCCCTGCTTCCCTCCGGGAAGGGCCTTTCTTTTACTTTTATGTTGAGTCTCCATGTTCTAACTTTATGCAGAGTTGAGAGAGAATAGTTGCCATTCTGAGTTTTATGTGCATTTGTCCCAGAAACATTATTAATTGATACATGATGTGTTATTGCTTGCTCTCAAATTATTTATTCTAGTCTTCCTCGTGAATTTTGAAGGTGTCCTGGCATTTATGTTTTGCCCCACTCTTAAGGACTTGCGAAATATCACTTTGCCATGCTTTCTTTATAATTGAAACAAACATATATATTTCTTTGCATTATTATTCATGATCTTTTATTTCAGTTACTTATCATCATGCAAAGTGATTGCTATGCTTTATTATTAAAGTTCTATTTATGATGTTCATGTTTAAGTTCTATGATCTCAGTTTACATATCCTTTCACATTATGATAATCAAGTTTATGTTGGTAGCATGTCACCTCAGAAATTATTTTGTTTTATCGTTTACCTACTCGAGGACGAGTAGGAACTAAGCTTGGGGATGCTTGATACGTCTCCAACGTATCTATAATTTCTAATGTTCCATGTTGATATTATGCCAATTGCTACATGTTTTCTCCCTTCTTTATAGCATTTTTATACGTTTTCCGGGACTAACCTATTAACAAGATGCCAAGTGCGAGTTCCATGTTTTCTGCTGTTTTTTATTTCAGAAAAGTTGTTCTGGAAATATTCTCGGAATTGGACCCCACGAATCTCGAAGTTCCTATTTTCCCCGGAAGCATCCAGAAGTCCGAAGAGGAGTCGAAGACGGGCACCAGGGGGCCCTCACCATAGCCAGGCGCGGCCCCCCTTGGTCGCGCCTGGGGGTGGTGAGGCCACCCTGGTGGCCCACCCACGTTGCCCTTTCGCCTATTTATACTCCTCATAGGGAAAACCCTAACCCAATCGGCCTTTTCCACCAAAAACATCCGTAGCTCTGCCGCCGCCACTGACAAGTTTCGGGGGACAGATCTCTGTTCTAGCACCCTCCCGGGAAGGGGAAGTGCCCCCGGAAGCCATCTCCATCGACTTCACTGCCATCTCCATCGCCGTTGTTGTCTCCTATGATGAGGAGGGAGTAGTTCTCCCCCCAAGGCTGAGGGCTCTGCCGGTAGCTATGTGGTTCATCTCTCTCTCCCATGGTGTGATCTATATGTGATCGTGAGCTTTGTAATCTAGTTGAATAAGTAGATGTTACTCTTCATCTTGTGCTACTCAAGTGTTTTATTAATATGAACTTTGGAGTCACCTTGTCCCGCGGTGTGAAAGTGACAGTGTGCACACCCTGTGTGTCTCCTCTATGAATTGTGGTGTTTGTCTAGTATGTTCTAGTGCGCTCATAGTGACAGCGTGGGGTTAACTAGATATGGGAATGCTTACTTTGAGGAATGCTTTTTGTAGAACTACGTAATGATTAGTGTTCGTTATCCAACCGGAGAGGGTTAAGAGTAGCATAGTGAAGAGAAGATATTTAGTTATTCAATTATGTGATTAGTGTCCACTAATGATTAGTGTCCACTAGTGAAAGTAGGATCCCTAGGGCTTGTTTCCAAGCATTGAAACACCGTTTTCCGCCTGTTCTGCTACATGTTTGCTTGCTGCCATATTTATTTCAGATTGTTATTATTACTTGTAACCATCCATATTGCTCAAATTTCATTATCTCTTTGCTGAACTAGTGCACCTATATACCTGACAAGTATATTTGGTGTGTTGGGGACACAAGAGACTTCTTGTATCTTAATTGCAGGGTTGCTGGAGAGGGATCTCTTTGACCTCTACCCCCTGAGTTCGATAATCCTTGGGTGATCCACTTAAAGGAAACTTGCTGCTGTTCTACAAACCTCTGCACTTGGAGGCCCAACACTGTCTATAAGAATAGAAGCGTGCGTAGACATCACATGCATCTGAAGCACGATCATTGATTTTCCTGCACAGTGAGTTGTATTTTAGAGTATTTGTTGGTGGGACACAAAATCTGAGTCCATTGTCCCCGGGATCAGGTGCTGGTGTTGTTGCTACCGAATACCATCGGTACAGCAAGTACCTATCTGGTATTTGCTGCACATTTAGGTGGACCTTGACCCTGATGATATGTGGACATATTAGTCCACACATTTCAAACCCATTGTTGTCGCAGGAGTACGGTCCCTCCTCAAACTCAACTTGAAACCGATATGTTCTCACTTCAAGGCCAGGGTTTGGAACTAGATCAAAGCCAATGCCTTCTACATCTTCCCGGAGCAGATATAATTTTGTCGACGCAGCAACAAGCTTATTGTACCTTTCAAAAATCTCTGTTGTGTAGAATTCTTGGCCCTGTTTCTCAATTGCATAACTGTAACAAGTTATTGTACCATTAGATGGAAATCAATGCTACAGTAGATTTTTGTTTCTACTTTAAATATTTTTTTATGCTACACATGCACAACTGCCAACAATTATGTTGCTAAGTTATGACTTTTTTATACTACAGATTGGCTCTCAAACTTGCTAGAGCAGATAGTTTATTATGTTTTTCAACTTGCAGCTTAGCTCATTATTTTCCTCTTTTCATTCATTGCACTACTTGATACGCATTTGTTTTATGCTACAATGGTGGTGTTTTAACGCTATTTTTTCTTACCTGCCCCAAAGTGATCTTCTTGGTGTCTCCATCGTGAACCCTGCATTATCCTCCCGATCAAGCATCAATATTTGGCAAAGTTCATATTGTTGCACAAAATTGTATACTGAATCACCAGGCCTTATCAGTGTCTTGAAGTATGATATGTGTCCTTCCGACCTGCCAGTCGTGCTCGTGAAAGGGAAGAATATGTTCCTGAAATAAACAGGGACCCATGTTGTCCTAGATTTCTACATATTTTACAGATGAGTTTTATCAAACACTGCAAACTCTGTCAGCATATGCTCCCAACAATCCTCAGATTGATTCACTTTGTCTGTTTCATAAATGCACCCATAGAAAGCCTCACTGGAAGGATTCTCTTCTGCCAAGTTTGGCCCTAGTTTTTTCCTTGCAAGATGCAGGAAATGGTAGAGACATCACCTGTGAATCGAGATTGGGAAAATCTGAGAAATTGCTTCTTCCATTGCCTGATCCTGGTCTGTCATTATGTTTTCCGGGTGCTGCACATCCATTTCAAGCATCCACTGCTCGAACACCCACTTGAAAGTACCAATTTTCTCATATGGGATCAGATCACAATCAAGCACAATTGTGTGTGTGTGGTTATTGATACCGACAATGGGACAAAAAGACATGTTGTATCTATTTGTACAGAAAGTTGTGTCAATAAAAACACAATCTTTGTACTTATGATACAAAGATCTTGTCCGACCATCCACCCAGAATAAGCCCTGACAGCACCATCTTTGTCAACCTGGGTTGCATAGAAGAAATTCTTGTTTTCAGCTTGCCTCTGTTTAAAGTACTCCAATGTCATCTCCATGTCACGCAGTGTTACCTCGTTGTGTAGCATTCTCCGGATGTTTGAAACATCCCTTTTCACATATCCCAAGCACCTGGGGCCACCACTGTGCAACTTGCCAAGACATCCCATCCGTTGTGTTGTTGTAGTTTTGTGGTTATGCGATGTTTGTCTAAACTGGTAGTCCTCTTCAGGCACCTTTCTATGTGAACGGTAGATAATGCGCCTTCCAACCTGTTTAACCATGGGGTGTGTGTGATCTTCCCTGAAAACTCTCATAGTCCAAGCTCCATTGCAAAAGCCAACAATCATGTGAGCTTTAATATCGTGGTGAGACGTTGTCTTGTGTCCGACATGTCAACCTGCTCAGCAGCCTGCTTGCTACGAGACTTTTGCGCGATGTGGATGCTCATGTCATTTCCTTCTTCAATCAATGTGTGGCCAAAAGCATATTTTCTATCGGACTATTTTCTTCTTCGAAGGAGGCCTTCCGGTATGCACACACTCAAATACTTTGCTCAATATAGTGTCCGGAGGTGTATTTCTCCGATGTGGGTGCCGAAGGCCATTTTCATTGCGTAGTCATTGTACACTTTCTGTGATTCCTCAATATCATCAAAAATCATCCCAACAAATGGCTCTACTAGCCGAGAGGTTATTTCCTCGCAAGCTTCCTCAAGAGCATTTGAAGCAATTCCACTATTTGTGCTATGTGGCCCATCAACGAAATCATTAGGAGCGGTCTCTTGTTCGTTGAAGGGGTTTTGATCCTCTCTTGCAGGTGTGTTATTCAGGTAAAAACCTTCCAATATGCTATTAGCTACAAATCTCTGCAAATACAAATCAACTCAAACGTTTTTGCGCACATCAACTATAAATCAGTAAATTAACAAATATGGTAGCAATTTTCCCTTATTTTTAGCCAAAAACTAATTTGATGGAGCTCTCGTGTTCAAATTGTTTTTAGTTATTCATTGTTATTGCTATGGGGTTTTGCTACACAACTTAAACCAGCATGTCAAAAATCTTCATGGCACAAACGTGGTCATTTTCTCGTAGCATCCATAAAAGAAATTTGCTACATGAAAGACAACTATTTCTTTTGTTGCTACATACAACGCAACCTTTATTTGTTGGAGCAACCATGTATGATTTTTTTGCTATCACACGCAGCATGTAAAATAACCAGCAAATTCTAGAAAACTAATGTAGCGCCTAACATGCCAATATGTAGCAACATATCTATGTGCTCAAACAAAATAGAGCGAGTATCAAAGAATTTGTGGATCAATAATTTGCTACACATTTTACTAGCAAGCATCACAGCACGTCGACTCATCTTTGGAGCAAAAAAAAACGCGGGGGAAACACTCGCGGAAGGAGCCGGATCCTCATTCTCTGGATCTCCATCGAAGTAAACAAGGGGGTTTATAACATGCTCACTTGGACGCGGAGCAAACCATTCTCCCAAGCCTCCGGCATGGATACTGCTACTCCGTATCTGCCGCCCGCTCGCCGCATTCGTCCCCAAGCTAGAAGCTACTATGGAGGGCGGAGGGGACGTGGTGAGGATGACCAGGAGGTGGGTACAGGATAGACCTCCGGATGAGGTTAGCCATGGCGTGGAGGAGCAACGGGGCCTGATGCACGGCGCGCCGCCGTGTCGCCTCCGTGGATCACGGGGAACTACCGGATCTGGTTTTCTGTCCGTTTTTGCTGCATTGCGTGCGCTTTTTTCTCCATATAGCCAATGCGGGAAGTGAGAGGTGCGGGCTAATCTGATGGTCCATGATAGCATGATCGGACGGCTCGCGATCCGGGGGATCGCGTGGTTTGATCCCCCAGCTCAGCGCGGTTCATAATAAATGTTAGCCTTATCAGAACCAACCGAAAATTCCAATATCGTCTCTCATCTCAACATTCCGTGTAAATTCCCCATTGCGGCTGATTTTGGCTGTTTTATGGGCAATACACATTGTTTTTAAGGTCTAGTCCACTGTTATAAGGACGTCTATTAAAATCGACGTTATGGATGTTTGTTTCCTTGGGAAAGAGGGGGTCCTTTCCCTCTTTTCCTTTTTCTTTTTTTCTTTCCTCTTCAAAGTAAGGAAGGTGCAGAGTGATGGTCCGCTTCACCTAGGAGGGACAAGGGCCCATGATGCTGGCCTGGAGGAGCAGACCTAGGTCCTGTCCCCACCTCCCCTCATCCTTTGGCACATCCCCTTCTCTGTTTTTGTCTAATACTCTTCTGGAACCATGTGACCGCTATAGATAAAATTATCGATCTTATCTAATGATGTACGAAATAAATTTCCAATAAGATGAGACATCGCATGTCCTCATGCGCCCTTTGCACTGAAAGGGTCATTGCAACGGAGGAACTGAAAGAACTGGCAAAAGAAATATCACCGACATAAATGTCAGCACGAAAAGAGAATACAAAGCCGACTGGCAGCTTCAAGGCATGAGAGAATACAAATAAAGTTATCCTAGACCCCCCGAAGATCCTACGAAGTATGTCGTTGTCGGAACTAGAGTGGCTGACAAATAGGAAGGCGAGCTCATCAAGTTCCTCTGTGAGAACGGGGATATTTTTTCCTGGTGTTCTACTGATATGCCAGGTGTACCTCGGGAGCTGGCCGATCACTAGCTGAAGGTGATTTCAGGATCAAACCCCGTCAAACAAGGAATCCGACCATTTGACGGGGAAATACGGAAGGCTATAGGAAAGGAAATAATCCCGATTTTAGCAGCTGATTTTATCCTGGAAGTTATTCATACTGATTGGTCCGCCAATCCGGTATTAGTCCCGAAGAAAGATACAGTTTCCCTTAGGATGTGTATAGATTATACCGGCTAAAAAAATGTCTAAAAGATAGGTTTACGTTGCCGCGGATCAATCAAATAATAGATTCCAATCAATCAAATAATAGATGCCGATACTAGCTATGACCTTTGTGCTTTTTGGATAGTTATTCCTGTTATCATCAAATATGCTTGAAGAAGAAGGATCAAATCAAAACATCTTTCATAAAGTCCTACGGAACATATTATTACATAACCATACCATTCGGCTTGAAGAATGCTAAAGCTATGTATAAGCGTTGCATGCAAGATGATTGCGTGAACAAATAGGTAAAAACGTCCATGTTTATGTGGATGATATTGCCGTCATTTCCAAGGAGAAGGACACACTCCTTGAGGATTTACAAGAAACATTTGAAAATTTGCGCACATTTAAAATGAAGTTAAATGCATTAAAGTGCATATTCGGGGTTTCCTAGGGAAAGTTTATAGGTTTCATTGTTTCCCACAGAAGAATCGAGGTAAACACAGAAAATATCAAAGTAATTCTGGACATAAAAAAGCTTACATGATTAAAGGACGTCCACGGCCTAACGGGTTCTACAGCCATTGTAAGCAGGTTCATAAGCCGAGGCGACAAAACTCTATCATTATACAAATTGTTGAGAAAATCCGACAACTTCATTTGGACAGAAGAAGCAGATAAAATGTTAACTCAATTAAAGGAAACTTTAATGAAAACTCCGACTTTGGCATCCCCAAAGGAGGAAGAACTCATGTAGTTATACCTAACATCAATAAGCTGAGTTATTAGCGCCATCATAATAGTGGAAAGAAAAAAAGACGAATAAAGTATTCCCGATCAGCATACGGTATATTATTTGAGTGAATAATTCTCAAAATCAAAGCAAAGGTATCCACATTATCAAAAATGTCATATGGCGTATTGTTCGCATCACAAAAATTACGTTATTACTTCCAAGGACATTCCATAACAGAGGTAAGCAAAACACCATTAGGGTATATCATAAACAATGGACGCAACAGTCCTGGTCGCCAAATGGGGCATTGAGCTTGCGGCATTCGACATTAAGTATCAATCCTGGACTGCAATCAAGTCTCACGTGTTGACATATTTCATCGCTGATTGGACACAAGCCATTGAAAGCATGTCAATGCTTGAATCAGAATATTGGATTATGCACGTTGACGGATCCACAATGAAGGAAGACGCTGGGACGGGTGTGGTATTGAAATCACCAAAAGGCGATACAATGGAGTATGTGCTACAAATTCACTTCAATGCCAATAATAACGTGGTAGAATATGAAGCACGACTTCACGGCTTGCATATTGCAAAGGAGATAGGTGTCAAGCGCATTCTATGCTATGGAGACTCGGATCTAGTGCAACACCAGCTTAATTAGACGTGGGATGTCAAAAGCCCCATAATGACGAATTCTCTATATGCTTCCTATGCTTTTAAGTAAATCATATAAATTGGGAAGAGAACTAGAACACGGATTTATTAGCTCCAATGGGCTCGAAAAGGGTGAAAACATTACCACCGGATGTGTTCATCGAACATTTGTTTGAACCATACATCAAAGGAGGGGATGTAGATTATCCACTAATTTTCGAGACAATTTCCATTGGGGTAGTCCGCCAGGGAGGTTAGGAGCCCGCGCGGGGTCCCTGGAGGACGGATTATGGTGGAGGGATGTGGTCTTCCGGGGAAGATTTTGCTCTCGATTTCTTCATTGTCTAGGGAGCTCTGTGCGAGTGTGAGGAGGAAGAAGAAGAGATTGGAAATGAAACCGCACCCGGGTATTCATAACCACGCGTAATGATGCGTGCAATGGCTAAATTAGCCGTTTGATGAATGTCATGTGTCCAGGCAAAAATGACGGGTTCCCGTAAAAGGAAAATTTAATACGTCTCCTCTTTTCCCGCACGAAAATCTCGCAACGATTTACCTTTTCAGATTTGGTCCGCGTCCCAATCTCTATGACGTGAGTAGAGATTGACTGATTACATCACATTAACCGTACTTCGATGGTTTCATTCTCTGCAAAGATCAAATCCTTGTTTTGGCAAAAGACAGACATTGCTTAAAGAAAGATTGAAGATAGAAAGTCGTATTTTCATCATTTGACGAAAAAAGTAAGGAAGGAAATTGGGAAGTCTTGATTCTTCCTAGGGGCTACTGCTGGGATTATGCCAAATTAAGGGTGTAATCCGGCATTGGCGAAAAGCTGGCCTTGCCAGGGTGGCCAATTGGTGGAGAAGCAGAAGTCTTCTCCGTGCGGCCCAGCATGCCGTGAAGGGAATATGCCCAAGAGGCAATAATAAAGTGGTTATTATCTTATTCCTTTTTTTATGATAAATGTTTACTTCTCATTCTATAATTGTATTAACCAAAAACGTTGATACATGTGTGTTTAATAAAAAAAAACAATGGTTCCTAGTAATGCCTCTCGTTTAACTAGCTCGTTGATTAACTGATGATCAAGGTTTCCTCATCATGAACATTGGATGTTGTTAATAACGGGGTCATACCATTAGGGGAATGATGTGATGAACATATACCCAAATTAATTATAACAATGCGATCAAGTCATTTAGTTTATATTCTTATATCCTGCATACAAAGTAAGCTTATTCCTTAGACTATGAGATCATGTCAATCACTAATACCGGAAGGGTGATTTGATGTCATCAAACGTCACAGCATAACAGGGTGACCATAAAGGTGACGTTGGGTATTTGCAAAGTATTAGTTGAGGCTCATGGATCAAGAGTGGGATTTGTCCATCCAAATGACGAAGAGATATACTCTGGTCCCTCTCGGTGACATCACATCGACACCGCTTGCAAGCACGTGACTAGGTTAGAGGGATGTCATATCACGGAACGAGTAAAAGAGTACTTGTTGGTAACGAGATTGAACTAGGTATGGTTTATACCAATGGTCACATCTCGGAAAAGTCAGATATCGTGATACAAAGTTAATGTGTAGGAGACATGATCGAGACGTTTATGGTTCACACGATCACTAGATTCATCATTGAATGTGTAGGAGTCATTACAGATCTCCAAATCTCGCTGATGACTACTGATCGGAGAGGTGTCTCGATCATGTCTACAGTATTCACAACCCGTAGGGTGACACACTTAAGGTTTGATGACGCGATTGAGTGGATAGGGAATATCGGAAAAAGTTTGGAAAAACACCGGAATTGTTTCGTGGAATATTGAAATAGTCATCGGAATTGTTTCGGCGAATATTGATGTAGTTCAAGGTGGTATATGTTAATGTTTGATTAACAAATAGTTCAAGTGGGTAAGTATTAATGCTTGTTAATAGGGTTAACAACTATTAAAACAAAGAAATAAATTTGTTTTATTTATTTATTAAAGAAAATCCTTGAAATTTTGAGTGAGAATTGATGAGAGAATGAGTGGGTTGAGTGTGGACTCCATCCACATGATGAGGGGAGTGGTGGAGGCATCAAATTTTCGTGGCTGCCTACCCTCCTATGTAAAGAGGGGTTGGACCTCCCTCTCCCCAGAAAACTTGGTGTCATATCTCTCTCCCTCCTCCCGCTGCTCCACCTCTTGGTCATCCGATTGGCGAAACCATGACCGTCTAATTTCTCCACCACACCACACCGTCGTGTTGTTGGAATTTCCGATGCATCCTCTACTTCCGATGCCCCACTGGATTGAGGGAACGGAGGTCGTCATCAAGATATACGTGTGACCGAGCGCGAAAGCGCTACCAGATTGCATCACTCTTCTTCGCGATCTTGAGATCGATGTCAACTCAACTACATCGCCAACGAGATTCGATCTCGTAACGCTTTGAGTCTTTGAGGGTATTTTCTCCTTGAGACTCTCTATGCCCGTTGATTACATCTCCTAGATTAGATCTTGGTCCTTCGGGTGTTTCTCGCATAGAATTTTTTTGGTTTTCTATGCAACGAACCCTTCAGGCCGACACGGGGAAGCCGCATTCTAGAAGACCCAGAAGGCGGCACAATCCGCAGGCCAGGTTGGAGAAGAAGCCGGATGTCTTACCTTCCAAGATTAGACATAAACTCCTAGTACGAATAGATTCCTTTTCTGTAATCCCTCGGCTCTATTTATAAAGCCGGACGGGAGGCACCTCAGGAAAAGGAAAAAAAAGAACCATACTCAAGTTGTACTCTGTATACTTCGGTCTTTAGCCCTAATTAGTAAGTTCGCAGGAGTAGGGAGCCTCCATTGTTGCGACGTACCGAACCTGGGTAAACCGAGTCTTTCGCCACCGGAAACTTCCCTACATCAAGTACCCACTTCTACCTCCGGCTTATGACACCCCTGCCATGAATCTTACGGCGAACACTCGACACATAGATCTTGTATAAACACATTTTTTTCTAAATCTATATATAACAGTTGGCTATTGAGATGTTTTACTTTAAGGCGTGCCATCCACTCTCAGAAAGTTCGTAAGAGCACGTGCTTTAGCCTAGTTTTCTTCTCTCCCTTCTAACTACGCAAATATATATTATATTAATTCCTATAGTCTGCAGACCGGATCTTATTATACTTACTCTTATAGCCGACATTATTATATGAGTCGACATAACTGATAAGTATGGATGATATGGCAGGTTTTAGTCAACAGTTGGTAATCTATTAGACAAGCTCAAAAGGCTTTTCTTTTTCGTTGATGATTCTACTCCCTCCGATCCGTTTGAATAGTAGGAGGAGAGCAACCTACAAAGCACAACTTGTAGGAGCATCTCTAGCAGACTCCCCATCCCTCGCGGCCCTTAAAAATAACCGCTTTTTTGAGGGTTGGGGGCAAAAAACTGGCCATAATAGACGCAGCAAACCCCGCCGAACCATAATTTTTTTAAAGGGCTCCAGAAATCCCCACCGCGAAACCTTTATCAAAGACGGGTGGGAGGCCGAACCGAGCACGCCCTCTAACCCTAGTTTTCGTTGGCGGCAGGGAAAAATCAGCGCGCCAGTTTCCGTTCCCCTTCTCCCCCGCCGACGCCGATCTTTCTTCCCCGACCCCGGCCGTTCCCCTTCTCTTCCACCGCCGCCGGTCTCTCTTTCACGATGCTGCCATGGACACCTCCGAACCGCCCTATTCACCGTCGCCGTCGGGCTTGCGGCGCCAACGCACCAAACCCGCACGACCGCCAAGGTTGACGTCATCGCCTTGGTGGTTTTCCGAAAGAGGGAAGGGAACGTCATTGATGAGGACATCCCTAGCTCTTCACCTATTGTTACACATGATGATGTTGCTATAAAATATAATGAAGTGAGGATTGGTCCCATGACAAGATCAAGGACCAAACTATTACAACAACAGGTGAATTCACTCCTACTTGAGTATAATGTTTATAATTACGAGAACTTTATACTACCTAAATTAATGCACTTATGTATTCTCAGGTTTGTTGATAACACAAGCATGAGGGGAGGAGATCGTGAAGAGGAGCTGCACATGGATGAAGATAGACTTGAGGAGGAGCTGGAAAACAAGTGCTAGAAGGGTGAAAACAAGAAATAACAGAAAATAACAATTGTTATTCCTGGAATAACAAGGAATAACAGAGAATAACAATTTTTGTTTCATGGAAAACAAGGGGATGGCCCTCCACAAGGTTAAATGCGCCTAGTAGAAGTCCTAATTTTATTAGGCATGGTTTGTATACCATCATAGGCCGCACCCCTAAATGGTGGGTCGGTTTGTATCCAGTTTGAGTCGGTTTGGGTTGAGTTGAACCCAACCCATGAGTCCTAGTCGGGTTAGGATGGTGCTTGCGCAATGTATGCATTGTGGCCGCACCATACCCCCCTTAAATAGTTAGGATCCGAGCTATTGCTCTTTAGACTACGTTAAACACACAACCATAGACATCTAGATTGAAAACGCTTGTAAGCATTCATCTGGAAGTTCATGTGCAAAGTTTTCGTGTTACCTGCTGTTCCACTGAGAATAAGTCGGTAGAGGACCACTTGTAGTCGGTGGATTACTTGTGCAAGAGTGTGGAGTTGAGAATATCCTTGGGGTTGCTAGCTGTTGCATTGGCATGAGGGATCAGCCGGGAGAGTTTTGAGTGGCGCACTAGTTATCATACCAAAGTTATATGTGAGTTCATCAAGAAGATTGGGCCACCCCTTATCAACTTGGTATCATATTTACAGGTTGCCTCGGTGAGCTATCATATTTCCCTTTAGTTTTGAGTGTTTGTATACCTATCCATAAAATTGCCCCACAAAAATAGTCTAGTTCTTTGCCATAGCCGTAGAATTATCATAGTTTCAATTACTAGTTGCTGTATTTGTGTTTGATTTTGTCTTTCTTTTTCTTATTTTTAGTTTCTATTTTTCGGCTAGGGTTAGGGTTCTTGTTCCCCTAGTCGTTCTCATATCCAAAAAAAACACACACAAAAATCCGCTGCAGGTGCCTGTTATCTGATCCAATCCGAGTTCAACTCGAATTCCTGTCGTGGTAGCAATCCCACGCCTTTTGCTGCTCCCAATCCGTTCCATGCCGTGCTTCTGGTTCTAGTCGGAGTCGAACTCCTGCAGCACGCTTACAAATTGGCTGCGCGCGCCCGTAACGCCCTTACCATATTGCATACCGCGCGCGCACCACACCCCCACCCCACGGCAGCGAAATGCTGCCGCTGCTGCCGCGCCTCGCTAACGCACGCGCGCGTCCACCCGCAGCAGAAAAACGCTTCCGCGCGTCTTTTCTCTGCCGTGAGCGCCTGAGTTGCTGTCGTGGCACAGTTTTCACTTGTTTCTTTGCCGCAGCTCAAAAATTCCTGTCGTGAGTTAGAAGTTTTGTTTTCACCTAGTTTCTTTTTGTTATTTCCTGTTATTCTTCTTAGGACCAATATATCCAATCTTTGTGAACCTAGCCACAACCTTTCTACAACATTTTAATAGGAACTTGCCCACAAGTATAGCTATATTTGTGCTCTGACAGGCTGCTCATTATCATCACTACCATTGTGTTCACTTGTTATTTGGTTCATATTGCTCCTAGTTGTTTTTAAGGCCATTGGAAAAATACAAAAAAAATAGAAAAGGAGTAAAAGTATAAAAAAAAAGCAAAGAGAAAACAGAAAATTGCAAAGAGGCCGAAGTGGTATTATTGTTTACTAGTGGAGCTTGCCATTGTGACACTTGGTTTTTCATTGAGCAATCTTGTGCCTGTCTGTTGTGAGCCTAGCTAGTGACTTTCCAGTGCATTGAAAAATTTCATCCATATATTTTCTTTGCCACATTTGTCTCCATTATTGGTGTGTGTTTCCTTGGGTATTTTTATATCATCACAAATCAGTAAATATGACTTGTTACTTTGGTGATTGTTAGGTATCCATACCAAGCCCCACTAAATAACTTGTTTGCCTTTGTGAGAGTGAAAACCCTGGGTATTCTCTTCTTCACATCAAAGTACATTAATTGCCTCTACTTGTTGGTAAGTATTTCTATTCACTTTGGAACGGTAAGATAACTCAATTGTCTTGCTGGTTGTTGAGTGAGTTGTAAGAGAACACCACCTATTGATACTTGTTTCTGTTTTCACTAACCTACTAATGGATCTTTCTAGTGATGTTATTGTGCAGCAAAAGAAGAACCAAACAGAAGGAGTGAATTGGAGGGAGTATGAGGCACTAGGAGATGTGTTGACAAACCAAGTGAGAGACAACCACAAAGATCTTGAGAAATTTGTGACTGATGCCTGTGATCCCCTATATGAAGCACTACAAGCCATGGAGAATAAAGTGGGGGAGTCACATAAGTTGGCCGAGACCAATAATGAGCAAATGAATACTATACAAACTTCCATTGCTACATTGACTACTCAACTTGAGGCTCTTCAAAATTTGATTGCATAAAGATTGCATGTTCATGATGATGGTAATTATAGTGTGCATAGTGATGCAAATAATGGTTTTGAAACTCATGATGGAGTGGAAGATAATGGTGTCCGTGGAGTTAGAGAGGAAAGAGGCCGAGGAGGATTTCAAGGCCGACCTAGGCGTGTTCCCAATAATGTTATTCCTGAAAATCATAGAGAGGAGTATGGTTTGGGTAAACCCAAATTTTCTATACCACCTTTCAACTTTGACAACATGGATGTGGAGGAATATTTGCTATGGGAGCTGAAAATTGAGAAGCTATGGTGTTTGTATGATTATACTGAGGACAAAAAAATTAAATTGGCTTCTTCTGAGTTTGATGGATATGCTCTTCGTTGGTGGGATACTACTGTGATACAAAGACATGAAGATGGTGAATTACCCATTATCACTTGGAATACAATGAAGAGGGTTATGAGGGACAGATTTGTACCACCAAATTATATTAGACAACAATTTGATCAATTGCAACAATTGAGGAAAGGTTCTATGACTGTTGATGCTTATTATCAAGAGATGGAATTAATCATGCAAAGAGCATGTGAGAGAGAGCAATTGGAGCAAACAATGCAATGGTTCCTTTCAGGTTTGAATTACAAGATAAAGGGAATTGTTAGGCATCACCATTATACTGATATGCATGAATTATTGCATCATGCTAGAGAGGCCAAATCACATATTAATGAGGAGGCCAAAATAACAGCAAGAACAGGGGGCAGATTTTCCTTGAGATCAACTTCTATGCCTAGTACACCACCTCCACCTTCTATTATTCGTGGTGTTTCATCATCCAAGGCCGAGCCTAGTACTACTATTGCAAAGAAATCATCACAACCAGCAGCTAGTACCACGGGTTCAAGTGCATCCACAGCAAGAAACAGGGATATGACATGCCATACATGTGGAGGAAAAGGTCATTTTAAGAGGGATTGCCCTAATACTAAAATCATGATTATTAATGAGCACAATGAGTATGAGACAGGAGATGATGTTGATACTAATGATAATGATGATGATGGCTATTTGAGTGATTATCCATTGGATGCTTATGCTACCTCTATGCCATCTATTATTTGCACACAAAAATCTTTGAGTGTTATTCCTAGTCCTGGAAATCAAAGGTGCTATTTATTTCAAACCAAGGTTGTTATTGGTCCTAATATGGTTTGCAGAGTCATTATTGATGGAGGGAGTTGCAGGAATTTGGCTAGCAAAGATCTATGTCCAAATCTAAATCTGAAATATTTACCACACCCTTGTCCTTATCATATACAATGGTTAAGTAGCACTGGAGAGATGAAAGTGAGTCATATGGTGCGTGTGGAATTTTAGATTGGTCCTTATAAGTATTCTATTGAGTTTGATGTGGTCCCTATGATTGTTTGCCACTTATTATTGGGAAGATCATGGCAATTCGACAGGAGTGTGAACCATGAAGGAAGATCCAATACTTATGAGTTCAGTCACCATGGGAGAACTATTATTTTGAGGCCTATGACACCACAACAAATTGTAAACGAGTCTCGTTCCAAAATAGAAGTGAAAATTGAAAAAGGGAGTGAGAGGGATGAGGGAAAACAAATTTTTTACAAGCTATGGGGAGTGGTAGTCAAAAAAACTCGAGTGGTAAAAATAAAAATAAGAGAGAGAGCCTAATATGCATGTTAGCCACTAAAGAAGATTTGAGGGAATTTAGGGAGGATCCTACACTAGTCCCTATTGTGCTTATTCACAAGGGAGAGATTTTGGTTTGTAATGACATGACCCCTATTCCTCTTGGTGTTTCTAATGTGTTGCAGGAATATGATGAAATTTTTCCAGGAGAAATTCCCTCGGGGTTGCCACCATTGAGAGGGATTGAGCACCAAATTGATTTAATTCCTGGATCATCTTTGCCAAACCGAGCCCCTTATAGAACAAATCCACAAGAAACAAAGGAGATACAGAAACAAGTACAAGAGCTACTAGACAAAGGTTACATCCGAGTTAGTCTTTCTCCTTGTGATGTTCCTGTTATTTTAGTCCCTAAGAAAGATGGTACTTGGCGCATGTGTGTAGATTGTAGAGCAATTAACAACATCACTATTCATTATCGTCATCCTATACCACGTTTCGAAGACATATTAGATGAATTAAGTGATGATGTTGTTTTCTCTAAAATTGATTTGTGTAGTGGTTACCATAAAATAAGAATGAGAGAGGGAGATGAGTGGAAAACAACATTTAAAACAAAATTTGGTTTATATGAATGGTTAGTGATGCCTTTTGGTTTAACTAATGCACCTAGTACTTTCATGAGACCAATGAACCAGGTTTTGAGAGAATTTATTGGTAGATTTGTGGTAGTTTATTTTGATGATATTCTCATATATAGCCACAATGAACATGAACATATTGATCATCTTAGACAAGTATTGCAAGTGTTAAGAGAGAATGAATTATATGGTAATCTTGAGAAGTGCACTTTTTGTAAAGACAAGGTCATATTTTTGGGATATGTAGTTTCTAAGCATGGCATTGAAGTAGATACATCAAAAATTGAAGCAATTCTAAATTGGCCTATTCCAACTAATGTGAGTCAAGTTAGAAGTTTTAATGGTCTTGCTAGTTTCTATATAGGATTTGTGAAAGATTTTAGTACCATTGCTGCACCATTGAATGATCTAACTAAAATGGGAGTAGATTTCAAGTGTGGGGTTGCTCAAGATATTGCTTTTGATACATTAAAGGAGAAATTGATTTCGGCTCCATTATCAATGCTTCCAAATTTTGATAAAAAAATTGAGATTGAGTGTGATGCTAGTGTCATAGGTGTGTTAATGCAAGATAAGAAACCTATTGCTTACTTTTCTGAAAATTACATGGTGCACAATTGAATTATTCTGTTTATGATAAAGAACTATATGCACTTGTGAGAGTTTTAGAGGTATGGAAACATTATTTGTGGCCTAAAGAATTTATTATACATTCTGATCATGAGGCATTAAAATTCTTAAAGACCCAATCTAATTTGAATAAAAGAAATGCTAAATGGGTTGAATTTATAGAATCTTTTCCATGCATCATTAAACATAAAAAGGCATTGAATAATATAGTTGCTGATGCTTTATCAAGGAAAAATATGCTACTCTCCAAATTAGAGATCAGGGTTTCGGGTTTGGAGGGAATAAGAGACTTATATGATGAGGATAATGAGTTTTCTATGCCATTTGCTAAATGTACTAATGTTAAGGCATGGGAAAAATTTCATATACATGATGGTTTTTTATTTATAGCTAACAAATTGTGTATACCCGAGTGTTCCTTGCGTTTATTCTTATTGCAGGAATCTCATAGTGGAGGATTAATGGGACACTTTGGAAGAGAGAAAACATTGCTTATGTTGGCTGAAATTTTTTATTGGGCACATATGAGAAGAGATGTTTATAGATTGGTGCAAAGATGCATTACTTGCAATAAGGCCAAGTCCAAGTTGAAACCCCACGGGTTGTATAATCCATTGCCTTCACCAAATATACCATGGGAAGATATAAGTATGGATTTTGTGTTGGACTTGCCAAGGACAAAAAGGGGACATGACTCTATATTTGTGGTTGTGGACAGATTTTCTAAGATGTCACACTTCATTGCTTGCCACAAGAGTGATGATGCTTCCCATATTGCTAATCTATTCTTCAAAGAGATAGTGAGATTACATGGAGTGCCAAGGACAATTGTGTCAGATAGAGATGTGAAATTTATGAGTTATTTTTGGAAGACATTATGGGGAAAACTTGGAACAATTTTTTTTTTCCACAATTAGTCACCCCCAAACTGATGGGCAAACCGAAGTGGTGAACAGGACATTGTCAACATTATTGAGAAGCATGATCAAGAAAAATTTGAAGGAGTGGGAGGAGTGCTTGCCACATGTGGAATTTGCATATAATAGGGTTGTGCATTCAACTACTCAATTATGTCCTTTCGAGGTGGTATATGGGTTCAAGCCTATTACTCCATTAGATTTGTTACCACTTCCTACACAAGAGAGAACAAATATGGAGGCATCAAAGAGAGCTGATTTTGTGAAGAAAATTCATGTGAAAACAAAAGAAGCAATTGAGAAGAAAGGAAAAAATGTGGCTGAAAGAGTTATCAAGAAGAGAAAGGAAGTGATATTTCGGCCAGGTGATATGGTGTGGGTTCACTTTTGAAAAGACAGATTTTCCACATTGCGCAAATCAAAATTGATGCCTAGAGGTGCTGGTACTTATAGAGTTATTTCGAGGATTAATGATAATGCATACAAGATAGACCTCCAAATTAATGAGTTTGGTGTTAGTAATTCTTTTAATATGGCATCGAGGTCGATGCCTTTTCATGAGGGGGAGGATGATGAGGGCATCCCTAGCTCTTCACCTATTGTTACACATGATGATGTTGCTATAAAGATAATGAAGTGAGGATTGGTCCCATGCCAAGATCAAGGACCAAACTATTACAAAAACAGGTGAATTCACTCCTACTTGAGTACAATCTTTATAATTATGAGAACTTTATACTACCTAAATACATGCACTTATGTATTCTCAGGTTTGTTGATAACACAAGCATGAGGGGAGGAGATCATGAAGAGGAGTTGCACATTGATGAAGATGGACTTGAGGAGGAGCTGGAAAACAAGTGCTAGAAGGGTGAAAACAAGAAATAACAGAAAATAACAATCGTTATTCCTGGAATAACAAGGAATAACAGAGAATAACAATTGTTATTTCATGGAAAACAAGGGGATGGCGCCTCCACAAGGTTAAATGCGCCTAGTAGAAGTCCTAATTTTATTAGGCATGGTTTATATACCATCATAGGCCGCACACCTTAATGGTGGGTCGGTTTGTATCTACTTTGAGTCGGTTTGGGTTGAGTCCAACCCAACCCATGAGTCCTAGTCGGGTTAGGATGGTGCTTGCGCAATGTATGCATTGTGGCCGCACCATACCCCCCCTTAAATAGTTAGGATCCGAGCTATTGCTCTTTAGACTACGTTAAACACAAAACTAAACCTCTAGATTGAAAACGCTTGTAAGCATTCATCTGGAAGTTCATCTGCAAACTTTTCGTGTTACCTGCTATTCCACTGGGAATAAGATGGTACATGACCACTTGTAGTCGGTGGATTACTTGTGCAAGAGTGTGGAGTTGAGAATATCCTGGGGGTTGCTAGCTGTTGCATTGGCATCAGGGATCAACCGGGAGAGTTTTCAGTGACGCACTAGTTATCATACCAAAGTTATCTGTGAGTTCATCGAGAAGATTGGGCCACCCCTTATCAGTCGTCGTGCAAAGAGATCTTGGAGCGAAGGAGGAAATCGGCGACGGGAAGAGGCCATGTTGTGCCAAGGGTGGATGGCCATGGTGGTGCCGAGTGATGGGATGCATACTTTTGTCTATTTAGGTTTAATTTGGATGTACTATGTTTAATTTTGTCAGAAATATGAATTATGTTTTTTCGGTTCGAGGGCTTGGTGTGGGTGCCGCGGAATAGACACCGCATACCGAACCTACAAATCTGAAATCCCCACCGATTTGGGGTGTCTGTTTCGCCCGGTCTTTTTCTGCCTATAAAACCGCGTTTTATGCGCCCTTTATCCGCGTTTAAGGGGCCGCGGGATAAGGGGTCTGCTAGAGATGCTCTAAGGTACACCAGCACCGCATATTTCAGATCAGAGGGAGTAGTAGATATTATACCTTCGAGGAAGCTGCGATGTCCGTCTTTCCGAGAAAGCTGTAAGCTTGTAGCAATTCATAATCTTTTACAAATTACGCTTACTCTTCCCCTGCTCAAAATATGACACCATCGCTAGCTCGACGTTAGTTGCTTGATGATCGGGCCCTCTGCATTTCTTTTTCCTGTCTCCGTCATTGCCGCGCGCGACATTCTCCAGTAGCGTCGAGCGATGAATCGACGTGACTGTTCTTGTTGAATACGCTATCACAATGGCTGGCTAACTGTGCATGTCATCAACTTATCATTATATATACAACTCGAGATTCCAAAATAGCGGGAGAGACGACTCAATTGCGTGCACATCATCGTTGCGAATCATGAACTAAATGACGCACTCCGTGATGCCATTTCTGCCCTGAGAGAGACCTATATAATTATGTATTGTACTTCCAATATAGTAGGAGAATCTGTATTGTTTGATATCAACACGTACGCAGATGTCGGTGCACACGCGTACGTCGTTCATTTGCACCCTGATGGAGAATCCGTCATTGCTTCTACGCTAAAGAGCGACCTCTCTATTATTTAGTTTGTACGTTGGTTGTTTGCTCTTGCTCCCTAAAAACGGGAGAGCAGAGCCCATTCCTCCACCCCAAGAGTTGTAGGTTGGGGCGTCTAGGCGCCGCGGCCGTGCCGGCATGCAAATTGAATCTTTGAATGGTACTTTATTATTGTACTACTATATGAATAAAAATTGAAAGACGATGTAGTGGTATCTGCTAACTGAATCTGGTGAAAAGAACATAAAAAATTTCGATCCATGTTTAGAAACGACGAAGCCACATGTTAGCTAGTATATGATACTAGTCTATGTTACCACTTCCACAATGCATAGTAACATATTTGTGTTATCATATACTAGTATATTTATTAAGCTATAGACTCATCGATCTTGTCTTGAAATACGTTATGTTACGGTATCTACCTATGATACCACTAGCATCTATCTCCTCATTAAATGAATGACACATTATCTTTTATGCCTATGTGTCACCTATGATACCAGCTATGTTACCCCATTGTGATTAGTCTTAGACAAATTGTTGAAGCATAAATGCATTTCTCGACATCATTAATTAACTTTAGCATTGGGTGAAATTGTTGGTGCATGCGGTTCTACAAGATAAGGTAGACTTCGTCTTTTTTTTTTTCTTCCCTCTTTGTCTTAAACCATTAGAAATGTTTTTCTCCAAAATTATTCCAACTTAATTAGGCCTCCTTTGATTAACACGATTTTCAAAGTAAGTTTGTAGGATTCAGACTCTGTGGAATTTTTCCTTTCAAAGGTGTTTGATTCACTGGATTTAAACTTGTCGGTACTTTTCTCATAAGAATTTTGTAGTGCATTTCCATAAAAAATTAACATGAGCTCAGATCTCACGAAAAATTTCTACGGTTTGTTCCTATGCCCATAGGATTACAATGGACATGACAAGATTAGTCCTTCACGATCCCTATTCCTGTAATTTTCCCACCCTATGAATCAAACGAGGCCTTATAAATTTTAGAATAGTATATGAATATAAGGAAAGTATACAATGGAACATGGGTCCACAAAAACCCAAATTTCAAGAAATCGCAAAAACATTATTTCAAAGTTTCAAGAAAAAAATTCACGCAGGTACATATTGACTTGATACTTAATGGTGCAAAATTTTAAGGAGACTATTGTATGTGGCATGTATAAATAACAGAAAGTGGAACTTTGTATACTTAGCATAGTAAAAATCCATCATTGTACAGTTACATGGTCACTTTATTTTTTCCCACAAGTTACATGATTTTGTATATTTAACATTCAAACCTGACATAATTCCTCAAAAAAAAAAAAATCAAACCTGACATGCACACATACCTCCATCCATTCTCCATGGTTTATATTTGGTATTTTATTTTATTTTTGGTTTTTTACTATTCGTCGAACTATGTCCACCAAATCAGCGTAATATAAAGAAGATATTTCTTAAAAATATAATTAAACCTGGGTTGTATGAAAGGGCAAAGATCACAATATTTTTTTTTATCAAGCGCGCTTTATTGTTTAAAAACCGAGCATCACGCCTGGCATCTGTATAACCAAGATTCACACAGCCGCAACATGTTCACAAAATAAATAAACATAAATGGCGAAATACAAGTAATCGTTAAGAAACTCTAGATCGCCTAAGGTGAAGGAGGGTCAATCGGTAGATCATGCTGCCACCCATGTTGAGTTAGAATATCACTCGCCGTACCCTCCAACCGTGTTGACATCTTCATAAATACGTCTCGATTCTCCACACGTAGTAAATGTGACATGAACGGAGTAAACTTGTACCCGTTAGATGACCTACAATAGATAAAAACTTTTATTATTGAAAACCTTAATATTTCTAAATAGCTACAACACAGTACAAGGAAACCGTTTATAGCAGAAAGCCTACTCGTAGCGGGGCACCATGTTTCCACGCCGATGGTAAGATTGCAGCTGGTTTTAAAACATACCACTAGTTCTATACTCATACTACCGGCGTGCAAGTGAAAGCAAATCGCTGCTGGTTTCTTCCATTATGTTGCCTACCCCGGTAAAAATATTACCCCTGTGTAAATTACAGACCAACGCTAGAAGAAAACAAATACCACCGGTGTTGCATGTAAGTCCAACGCCAATACTCCCACTCACACATAAAAACAAATCTAGGTCTCTCAAACCACGGCACAGCACTCTTACCACCTCCGACGTGCAGCCACTGCCTCTCACTTCTCCACCTGATCCGATGCTTCTCTTTCCACCTCCGCTGCCGCCCCCTCTAACTTCTCCCAGTGATGTCGCCACCGATGACATCCCCTACCACGGCCACTATTCACACCGAAAACACACTCAACCGCCGCCTACTACCACTGTCGACACCGCCTCACACACTGACGCAACGCTCCACCGTCGTCTCCGTCGCCTCCTCTACCGACGTCGGCGTCCCTCCTCTCCGGCCGGTGAGGATCTCGTTTTTTTTCTTTGTTTAGTGTTGTACATAAGTAAATATTTAGATCAATGTAATGTAGTTTTAAATTGATTTAATTGCTTTACAAGTTGTACGTAGTGTATGATTGGTGTATTTGATAGATTAGATGATTTACTTGTAATGTAATTTCTAGATAAATCTAGATTGGTTTTGGTTGATCTGAATAATCTATCTAGTGAAGTAGATGAATTGGTTACATTATATTTATTTGATTGACTTGTTTTTGTCTAAATTACGCAATGAACTATTGTATAAAAATGGACACTTGTGATCGTTGTGGCTATGTCGAGTGCATGAATAAGAGATTTAGCGTTGTTCTACAAGAGGATTTTTGAAATATAATGGTATGTTTTGATTTCACATGCAAGTTGTGTCTTGTTCCAATTGATTTCACGCCTAAAATAAAAATGTATAATTCTCCTTATTTTTCAATACATCCTCTACAGAGCCAGACATAATTTATTCGAGCATGTCAACCTTCATATTAACGATCAACCTGCAACATTCGAGGTCACACTGGGGAAGCTAACCGTGCCAACTCGGTTGAACAAAGTTCATGTCACCAATGACAATGAGCGAACATATTTCAGTGGGTACCAATGGAAGAGGTTTATAGATCATTATCAAATGGAAGTCATGGGGATTTGTACGTTCTATCTCGATGAGGGTAAATGGTATACCTACTTCCTATACTCATCACCCGACAGTTCCAGTTTAGAGGATTTTGATCATTAGGATGAGGCATAGCTATGTATGTTATGTTTTATGGATTATAAGAGGAACTTCCTTATTATGCTAGTGGATTATAAGAGTAACTTACTGATTATGTTAGGTTATTATGTATGACATCAATATGCTTGTAATATATACTATCTATGTTATGCTCTATGGATTATAAGATGAAATTATTGATTATGAGGTAGCGTCTATCTGTATTATTGTATCAATAATGGAAAACTTTCATTTTCATTTTTATTTTTTGAAATAGCAGCACTAGCAAGGATCGAGATTCCACACCGCTCGAGCCTGAATTACCACCATCTAGGGGCTTAACATTGTTGCAACAGAAAAACCTATGGCGTGGCAAAATGATGGGTTCGTAGCATAGAAAACAAAACTTTCCTGCGTGAATGACACTAAAGGGTCGAGATCTAATCTAGGAGATGTAACCAACGGGGATAAAGAGTCTTAATAATAACATACCCCCAAATACACAAAGTGTTACGAGAGCGAATCTCGTTGGTGATGTAATCGTACTCATGTCGATCTCAAAATCGTGCAGATGTGCGCTGCAATCTGGCAATGCTTTCGTGATCGGTCACACGTATGTCTTGATGACGACCTCCATTCTCACCATCCAGTGGGGCAGCGGAAGTAGAGGATCCCCCGGAACTACAACAACACGACGGTGTGGTGTGGTGGGGAAACTACGCGGTTAGGGCCTCGCCAAGAGGATGACAGTGAAGTGGAACATCGAGAGGAGGGAGAGGAGATTACACAAGTGTGTGGAGAAGAGGCAGCTCACACCCTCATATTATAGGGGAGGGGGGAAGCCAAAGGGGGTGTGCGTCCAAGTCCATAGTGCCCCCACCTCTTCCCCTCTTCATGTGAGTGGACACTCCACTCACACCCACTCATCCTCCCATTATTTTCCTAAAAATTCCAAGGGTTTTTATTTATTAAATAAATAAAATATTTTCATTTCGTTAATATTTTTTAATTCTGTTAACAAACATTTGCACATAACACCTCGAATCATTTGTTAACTCTATTAAGAAGCGTTCGACAGAAAACCCCTTGAAATGTTTCAAATTTACCTAAAATCATTTTGGTGCTATCCAATACTTTCCCCAATATTTTGTATCCTATCAAGTGCGTTGTCAAACATTAAATGTGTCACCCTACGGTTCGCGAATAATACAGACATGATCGAGACACCTCTCCGATCAATAATTAACCGCGGGATCAATAGATCCGTGATGACTCCTATATATTTTCAACGATGAATCTTGTGATCATGTGAACCATCAACGTCGTAATTAATTCTTTTTCTCTCGAGATATTTTATTTTTCCAAGATCCGATCATTGGTAGAAACCATACCTTTCTCGATCTTGTTACAGATAAGTACTCTTTTACTTGTTCCGTGATATGGCATCCACGTGACCTAGTCACGTTCTTGCAAGCGGTGTCGATGTAATATCCCCGAGTGGTGTCTCTTCGTTAAAGATAAATAACATGTGTGGTGAACAAATTACAACTGTGCAATTGACAGAAGTGAAGGCTGCACCATAGTGCATATGCAAGACATAAATATTACTATGTGATTCATGCGGGCATTACAACAACATACATAGACCGTTATCCAACTGCATCTATGACTAATAATACACCCTCCGAATATCATCCGAACAAACGTTGGGTATTAAGTTGCAAGCAACAGATAATCGCAGTAAGCAAAGTGTATAATATAAACAATAACATCATCCTTAGACAAAGCATTGTTGTTTTCTCCCTAATGGCAACAACACATTCTCTAGCCGTCACGTTTCTGTCACTCGAGCATAGATGCAAAGGAGGCATGAACCCACTATCGAGCATAAATAATCCCTCTTGGAGTTACTAGCATCTACTTAGCCAGACCATCTACTAATAACAGAGAGCATACAAGATCATAAATAACATAAGGATGAAGATAACATGATAGATTGATAATCAGAAGACATAGCATTCAACATTCATCAGATCCCAGCAGACACAACATGTAGCATTACATAAAGATGATCTTGATCATGTTAGGCAGCTCACAAGATCTAAACATGAGGTACAAAGTGGAGAGAACAACCATCTAGCTATTGCTATGGACACGTAGTCCAGGGATGAACTACTCACGCATCACTTCGAAGGAGGTCATGGTGGTGTTGACCCCTCCAGTGATGATTTCCCCCTCCGGCAGGGTGCCGGGGAGAGCTCCAAAACCCTCACGGTCTCGAGATGACGGTGACGGCGGCCTCGCGTGTTTCTCGGGTGAAAGTGATATATTTCTAGGGTGTCTACCTCGGTGGAATAAGTAGGCGAAAGGGTAGAGGCGGTGGAGGCTTGGGGCCCCCACACCACCCCCTGGCGCGGCCAAGGGGGGGACCGCGCCACCCTATGGTGTGAGCCCCCTGAGGCCCCCCTCCGGGCCTCTTCGGGACTCCGTGGAACCTCTGCGATTTCTAAGACTTCCGGAATTCAAAATTTCCAATTCTGAGAATATTTCCAGAACAAATTTTCTGAGACTAAAAACAGCAGAAAACAGGGAACCGGCTCTGTGGCATCTTCTCAATAGGTTAGTCCGGAAAATCGATCAAAATAACATAAAGTGTATAGAAAACATGTGAGAAATAACATGAAAACAAACATGGAACATCAGAAATTAGGGATACGTTTATGACGTATGAGTATGTACTTTGCGGAAGTCCAATTAAGTGTCTTGATCCACCCCTTAAGATTTTGATGCCTAATATATAAGATGCTTCACCAAAGTCTTCCATCGAAAAGCTACTTTTCAAATAACCTTTTACGCTTTTCAAAAGTTCTATATCATTTTCAATCAACAATATGTCATCCACATATAGTACTAGAAATGCTATAGAGCTCCCACTCACTTTCTTGTAGATACAAGCTTCTCCATAAGGTTGGACAAATCCAAACTCTTTGATCACATTATAGAAACGGAGGTTCCAACTCCGGCATGCTTGCTTCAGTCCATAAATAGGACGTTGAAGTTTGCATACCTTGTATGCGTCCCTAGGATCAACAAAAGCTATGAGCTACATCATATACAACTCTTCCTCAGTATCACCATTAAGGAGCGTTATTTTGACCTCCATCTGCCAAATTTGATAGTCGAGAAATGCAGTAATTGCTAACATAATCCTAACTGACGTCAGCATTGCTACTGGTAAGAAAGTCTCATCGTAGTGAACTCATTGAATTTGTCTAAAAAAAATTCGGACAAGTATAGCTTTATAGACGTGACATTACCATCGGCGTTAGTTTTCTTTATAAATATCCATTGGTTCTCAACGGCCTTGCGGTCATTGGGTAAGTCCACCAAAGTCCATACTTGGTTTTCATACATGGATACTATTTTGGATTTCATGGCTTCTAGCCATTTTTTGGAATATGGATTCATCATCGGTTCATCATACGTCGCAGGGTCATCATTTCCACCTACCATGAAATTCAAGATGGGATCCCCATACAGTTCAGGAGGCATACATTCCCTAGTTGACCTACGAGGTATGGTAGTTTCCTCTTCCAGAGTTTCATGATCTTGATCATTAGTTCCCTCTTCAAATGGTGGAGTTAGCTCAGGAACAACTTCCGGCGCTTCTCTACTCGCCATTCCAAGAAAAGAAGGTTCAATAACCTCGTCTAATAGAAGCTCCTACTGCTCACACTTTTCGAGAGAAACTCCTTCTCTAGAAAGGATCCATTCTTGGCAACAAAACCTTGCCTTCGGATCTCTGATAGAAGGTGTACCCAATTGTTTCTTTAGGGAATCTTATGAAGATTAATTTTCCTCTTTGGGTTCGAGTTTATCAGTTTTAAACTTCTTCACATAAACATCGCTCTCACAATCTTTTACAAATGACAGCTTAGGTTTGTTTCTAAACCATAATTCATACAGTGTCGTTTCAAAGGATTTAAAATGTGCCCTGTTTAAAGTGAATGCAGTTGTCTCTAGTGCGTGAACCCAAATGACAGTGGAAAAGTTGTAAGAGACATCAGAGATCGGACCATATCTAATAAAGTATGATTATGACGTTGTGGTGTTCCGGCAGGTGTGACTTGTGAAACCAATCCATATTGTTTCATATGCATGCCAAACTCGTAACTTAAATATTCACCTCCACGATCGGATCGTAAAAAAATAATCTTTCTGTTACGATTATTTTCAACTTCACTCTGAAATTCTTTGAACTTTTCAAACATTTTATACTTGTGCTTCATTAAGTAAATATATCCATATCTACTTAAATCATCTGTGAAAGTGACGAAATAACGATATCCACCGTGTCCCCACACATTCATTGGACCACACACATCAGTATGTATGATTTCCAGTGAATCTTCGACATCTTTCCCATAAGGCATGCTTCACATGTCTCAAATGATTCATAATCAAGTGATTCTAAGAGTTCCTCAGAATGGAGCTTTTTCATGCCTTTAACTTCAATATGACCTAAGAGGCAATGCCACGTGCAAGTAGCATTATCATCATTTAACTTAATTCTTTTGGCATTCACATTATGAATATGTGTATCAATACTATCAAGATTCAAAAGAAATAAACCATTCTTCACAGGTGTATAACGAATAACCATTGTTCTCGGACTTAAACGAATAACCACTTTGCGTTAAACAAGATCCATAAATGATACTCAACCTTAACGCAGGCACGAGATAACAAGATCCATAAATGATACTCATGCTTCAGAACCCTCCTGAACTAGGGTTGATGATGATGGCGACTATGGAACTTTTCTTGGCTATGGGCTCGGGTATTTAGGGTTAACCCGAAGAGGAGGTTAAATAGGAAAAATGGCAACATTGGTGGGCGGACAGGGGCCCACACCACCTGGTGGCGCGGCCAGGGGGCGCCATAGGGTGTGGCCCCCTCCGGTCTCCTCCGGACTCCGTGTATGTGACAGACTTCTAAGGTCCTGAGATTTTGTTTCGTCCAATTCCGACAATATTTTCAGGACAACTCTTTCTGAAACCAAAAACAGTAGAAAACAAAAACTGGCTCTGTGGCATCTTGTTAATTAGTTAGTCCCAAAAATTACATAAAAATGACATCAAGTGTATAGAAAACATGTAGCATATTGCATGAAAACAACATGGAACATCAGAAATTATAGATACTTTTGAGACGTATCAGCAACCTAAGCCCATAAAAAATTTGTCGTAGGCTTAACCGTACGAGAAGGTAACATGCATATGTGTGTACATCAGAATGGTCTTGTTGAGAAAATCTGTGTCTTTGGAGTGATCTAGAACTGAAAGGGGAGAATGTGTTAGATGGGATCAAGGTTAGTGGACGAGAAATAAGTGGATGGACATTGTCCTAATCTTGATGTGCCCCTGATAGTGCGATTCAATCAGGATGATCGTTTGGGTTTCCTCCCACCATGAACGCTGCAAATGTCTCGTAGCTTACTCGCCTGGATCCACCTCATCCTACATTCCTCATGTGGTTGTACACCTCAAGTGACCTCAGACCCACAGTTGGCATAAGAAGTGAGATGAACCTCTTTGAAGACCATGTCCGCCCTCACCCTTGTCCTGATCAGCGAGATCATGTGCTTAGGAACGAAGGTTGACATGCATGCAAAGCATTTCATTGTTCCTTTCAGTCGAGCCTTGGACTTAGCAATCTGTCCATTCACGGCCGTAGCTACGGAGTTCACAAGCTCGTGTGCAATAAGGCTAGGGACCAGCGGCGGATCGAACATACGAACGTCAGACAAAGGATGTGATTCAGCGACATAGGATGGGATCTACAAGTCGCCAACTCGGAACAGTGATGGACTAATTAAACTCATCGTTGAACATCTCCTGCATCGATGCCGTAGAACACAACATATGTAAGTGACAAATCATGATGACACTACCACATATGTGCAAAAAAGATCAGAGAGAAACTACGATTTACAAAAGCACAAAGCTAAATTGTGATCTACAAAATTATAGAGCTAACTATATAGATCTACGGACCAGAAGCACTAAGCACATAGCCACCACCATGTTATACCAATAGATCTACATAATCATATGTTCAGAAATCTAGATAATCACATGGAGATGAACCATAGAAAGCCTAGTGTTTTATCACTTATAGCCATCGTGGTGATTGCCGAAATAGATGAAAGCTCGAGATGCGAAAGAGATGCTGCTGCGTCCACCGCTGCAGCCGACCGGAGTAGGGTGTGCTGCCGCAACTTACCTGCTCGGTGAAGTGAGCGTAGAGCTCGAGTCAGGGGAAATGGCTGGCTTGTTGAGAGCGGTTAGAGTGAAGAATGTAAGTAGGGGAAGGGTTTTGGCGGAAGATGATCCAATTTCTCCCGTCCTCCTTTCGTGCAACGCGGGATCTCTATGCTCGCACGATCTCAGCGCAAGAAGATGGGGATTATGCATATGGGAGGTGGGAACAAGCCCCATGGTTCTTTAATGTTCGTGCCACTCTGTCCCAACACCCTGTGCAGACAACCAAACACCCGGATCTCGAACCTGCCGAGCCTGGCTGCACCTCATGGAGGCTACCAAACCTGCCATATGTTGGTGCTTCCCGTGCAATGTGGCTGCCGCTGGTTTTGTCTGTTTGGTCCTTGCATTAGCTTTGCTTGCAGTATGGTGTGATATGTGCGTGCTCCTGTGTGCCCGTACGTGTAGGTGTTTTCCTTCTTTTCTCTCGTTGCACTCATGATCCATACACTCTCTTATCTGCTTTATATCATTTTACTCCCACACAACACCGGTCTGTCTGTACCTACTTCATGCCCATATGTGCATGAATCATATGTACCTGAAGCTGATACAAACCTAAAGTGCTTTTGAAAAAAAGATATGAAAAAATGCGGAAGAAGTTTGTACATACATATAGGCGGTGGCACCTGGGGGAGGTGGTGAGCTTGAGGAGGAAGGCAAGGCATATGGGTAGCACAGGAAAAAAGGGTAGCATAAGTGCATATCATACATCTTATCTGCTTTATTTTATTTTAGCCCCACACAACACCTGTGCGTCTCCTACTTCATGCCCATATTTAGATGCATAAACTATGTATACATCAAGCTGATACAAACCTAAAGGGCTTTTGAAGAAAGATATGAAAAGAAAATTGAATGAAATTTGTACATATATATAAGGCTGGTGCCAGTGCACCGCCCCCCTCTCGCCTCGCCACATCAGTTTTACTCTCACTCTCACCCCACTCTCACCTCACTCTCGCCCCACGGTGCCAGTACACGGGCTGTAGTGCCACTCTCACTTCTCTCTCCTCCACTCTCGCCTCCCTCTCGCCCCCACTAGCACCGCTATCGCCTCCCTCTCGCCCCGCTCTCGCCTATCGACTCCCCTTCTCACCCCCTCTCGCCCCGCCAACACGGGCTATAGCCCCCACTACCGCCCCCTCCCGCCGGGCGATGGCCTCGTCGCCCATCGCGCCCCTACCGCCCCCGCTCTCGATATCGCCGGGATATCGCCCGCGTTGGCACCGGCCTAAACGGTGGCATCCGGGGGAGGTGGGGAGCTCGATCAAGGAGGTGGAAGACAACGCCATGCAGCGTTGCCTTCCTACATGCAAGCTTCGCTTCAGGTTCAGGCCTGCATGAACGTGGCACCTCCTTGGCAGTACCCACCTACCAACACGCCCGCAGAATCTACTGTCGCTGACACCTTCTTTTCACTCGTATTACGTGGGTCGTGGTACATCACTAGAAAGGTCACAAGTGTCCAGTCTCTAGCTCGGTATATTTTTTAATCAACAGATTAGACACGTCACTCGCCTAGTTTCGCTAATTAATCAGATGCAAGCTTTAGCTAATTAATTGAAGTACATCGATCGATGTAGGGTAGCTATCTAGATTCCCGGATACTTTATGCTTCTCAAGAAAAATATACTTATGTGACATATATCCTAGCTAACTAGTGATCTCCATGGACAACTGATAGTAACAGTACGTGCTGCTATTGCTTTATTATTGTGCCTAGCTATAAAGTACCTGGAAACCAACAAAGATATTTTCTAGGTGTACTTAGCTGACTAACTACCATCGGTTAAGAACTTAAGATAAACCTAACTACACCTGCCTTCCCCGATATATTTGCTTGCCCTATATCGTGGCAAATGAAATACTCCCTCTGTTCCTATATGTAATACGTTTTACATGCTTGACAATGATAACTAGGTGTGGACATAAATGAGTGAAACTACACACTAATACATGTCTACATACATATAGATACATATGAAGGTGGGCACTAGTGGAAAACGGGCCATTAGCCCCGGTTGATAAGGGCCTAATGCCCTGGCTGCCCAACCGGGTTCCTCAAACCCGGGCTAAAGGCCCCCCTTATGCCCCGGTTGGGTTACTAACCGGGGTAAAAGGCGCGTCCTACGTGAGCTCTGCGTAGCGTGCAGGCACCCACCTTTTACCCCGGTTGGTAACACCAACCGGGGCAAAATCTATCCTGCCGCGGCAGAGTTTTTGGGTGTTTCTCTGCAGCGGTATAACTTTGGCATGTTTCTTTTTGGGCTGTTTTTCTGTGCTGTTTTTTTTCGGTGAGGCTGTTAATAACATATTTTTTGCACATCGATAGTAATCATCATAAAAATCATTGCATGCATTGATATCATCAAAATATAATTACACTGATCTCAATTAGATCATTACATCCGAATAGAGTTATACACATTGAGATCCTTACATATAGATCATTGTTTATACTTAACAATGCAATCTTCCATTTTCAGATACGACCTCCTTCAGCAGAAAACCCGCCCATTCCTCTTGAAGTGCTTGTAAGGAGTCTGCCGGTAGGAGCTTCCTCTGGAGATCGAAGAGCCTTATATTTACTCTTCTCCCTAACCGCTCATTCACGATTATCCTTATGTTCTCCATGACATAGAAGCCACATAAATTTGTTCCCTGTGGCTGCTGTGGGCACTTTACGAGAAATATATTGAGTCAAATAATGATCAAACAATTAAAGAGAGATGCGTGAATGTAGCAAGTACTACTTACGATGAGTTTGTCAAATCTCATATTCAACTCCACTAAACCGGGTTGTTCCTTCTTAAACCGGTTCCAAGCCCTGTCCGAAAAAAAAAATTATGGGTCATCGTACGATAATGATTGAACAAAAAGGGACGGTGTAGTGCGACAACGATTGAACTTACTTTGTGAGCATTGACATAATGGGCTGGTACTCCTCTTTCTCTTTATCCATAGAGTCCATGAGATCAACTATTCCGCTGTCAACGTGAATGTCGAAAAGAATCCAATGAAATCTGCACAGGCGATTAACTCATCAATTACACTTTATTAACACCGACTTAGCGAGGGATTATGCATAAGACAATAAACACTCACTTATGTCTGTAAGGAAATAGTATTTCACTACAGTGAGATTGATTCCTCAAACACATAACTAGGTTATCCTCCGTATCTTTAGCGTGTAACTTTAAAATGATGTCATTGACGACATATGGGTCAATGAACCCAACGCCATCGTTTCCATTACATTCCAGAATCTTCATCCTGCATAATATATATCGTGTAGTGAGGATATAATATATATAAGAAGCAATAATTATCGAACTAGCTGAGGGAGATACTTACAGACAATAGGTGCTGATGATCGATTCGTCGAGGGCGTCTAGATTATATAAGGAAAAAAGATCTTCAAAATCAATATACATCGAGTCATCGCGGAAGTAATCATGTTGTCTAATGTTCACCGTGACTTGGTCTAGCCCATCTCGTGCGCTTTGGATATACCACGTATGCAGTTGGCGCTTTAATGTTGTCATGGAGCCCAGATGATCAGGTTTGACGAGAGACTTCCCCCACTTATATTGCCATGCCAATTCAGCCTTTTCGAAGTCGTCGGAAAGGCCTAGGAGTTGCTCAACTGTTATAACAGCGTCTCTGGCAAACCTCTCAGCTCCTTCCATATGAACTTGAGCATGTGCAGTGTCTGACACCTTGAGCGGGGGGGCCGATTGTTTTGACTGGTTCCCGAGCTGGGGAATTGTTCTCCCCGCCTTCTTGGCTATGGAAAAACTCATCATTACTCCGTGATCATAGTCAGTTGGAAGATTCATCTTAAGTTGGTACGGCATCTCCAGCATATTCTTGAAGTGCTTCTTTACAGCCGGATCTATTGGTTCCTTTGGCGGCTCCGGGGTTCTCTTTCCCCACGAAGCCATCTGACGTTTCGTGTCCGCAGTCACCCATTCCTCTATCTCCTGGTCAATCTTATGATAAGGCAACACTTCTGGCAACTTCTTGGCTTTCTTCTTCCGCGGAGGTTTCTACTTCGGGGAAGACTTAGAGGCAGCAGCATCCGCTTAGAGGACTTAGTGGGCGGCGGAGTCGGCTCAGGCATCGGAGATCGAGCCGGACTAGGGCTGCTGACGTCCATGGCGTCGACGTGTGCTGGCGATGATCGAGCTGGGCTGTGTCTCGGAGAAGTAGGTGGCGGTGATGGCGGCGGTGGACTGCGTCTCGGAGAAGGTGGTGGTGGTGGCGGCGGTGAACTGCTTCTCGGAGAAGTAGCTGCTTGTGTTGGCGGTGGACTGCATCTCGGAGAAGGTGGTGGTGGTGGCGGCGGTGAACTGCGTCTCGGAGAAGTAGCTGCTTGTGTTGGCGCTGGACTGCGTTTAGGAGAAGGTGGCGGTGGTGGCAGCGGTGGACTGCGTGGGGGAAACACTATGCCACTTTTTTCCATTGAATGATGGAATTGACGGCCTCTCCAAGTGTCTCTACCCCGTCACCTCCGGCGATGTCAAGCCGCAATATCCTCCAATCCGGCTGAACATCATCGACGCCGACACGAGCATAGCCAGGTGTAACCGGACGGCCATGCGAGGTCGCTCCCTCTACACAAGGTAAAGCGTAGCCGTCCGCCACCTTGATGGATATGTTTGATAACGACACGTATAGCGCACAACTTTTCTTCTCCTTGATTGCTTCCACGGCCTCCGTCTGTGGAGGGGCATCAACAAGCAGAACTGCAGCGGAAGCCGGTACCTCCGTTGAAGCCACGCTGCTCCGGTGTTGAGATGGTGCTGTTTCCTCGAATGTACTAGTGTCTTGCATCTGGGAGGGCCGGGTAGTAAGCTCATCAAGCCGTAGTTGTTGCTTCATCTCTACGGCTTCCAAGGCACCAACCCATTCTATGACCGCTGCATCCTTCTTCATATGTCCTCTCGCTCGGCTTCTAGATGGAAAGAGACAATCTTCCGGCCTGAAGCCAAAGCACCACGGATATCGTCCTTTGCCTCGTTTCCAGCCGCCAGGTTCTGCATTCCCGAGGGCCTTTGTAAGCTCGTCATTCTCTCGATCTGGCTTGAACTCTCCCTCTCTAACCTCCTTGAACACTTTCTCAAGTGCCGCAAAGGGGACCTTTATTTTTTCGGTCATAATAAGGTGCCCTTGTTCGTCAAACGTCGCCCCATGCCCAAGCAACCAATTCCATGACCTTCGGGGAAAATTCTGAGTACTTGGAATGATCCCCTTCTCTCGTAGCTCTGCCTCGAGTGCGTCAAACTTAGGCACTGCAACTCTGTAGCCACCTGAACCAATCTTATGGTGATATTTCTTCCTCTTGGCATTTGCCTCATTCTTGGCTGACCTCAGCTTCCCCTTTTTTGATTGCTTGTATGCCAGAAATGCTGGCCAGTGTACCTTCTGCTTCTCAAGCGGCCCCTCGAATTTTGGGACTTCTTTTTTCTTCTGATATTCTTTCCATAATCTTTTCTTGTAAGCATTGAAAGCCTCGGCCATCTTCTTCAGAGCCCAGTGCTTCACTGCGTCTTACAGTTCCTGCTGTGCCGTCTCGTCATCCTCTTCATCATCATGATCACATTGTAGAAGCTTGAAATGGCTCATCAGCTTCTCGAACAAGAGTTGTTTGGACCTGTCTATAACAAAAGAAACAGCCATTCGTCCAGGATCGTCTTTGTCCTTTGCTGGCTCATTCCATTCTTCAATACCTATAGGGATCATGACTCTAACAATAACTCCACATTGGCTTGTAAACTTTGTTGTTGTCTTGGCGGGCCAAGCAGGTTGGCCGGTTCGATAGACTTCGTCGATTACCAGTTTCTCTTTCGAGCTCATCTCTTGCGCCGTGCCTCGTTTCGACCTCTTGCTAGACGATGTCGATGCAGCCTTCGCTAAGGCTTGTTCATCGTTTGTTTTCTCCGGTTCCGCATGATCTGTTCCTTGCAATTGCTCGTCATCCTCCATTCCCTGACCTGATTCATTCAGGTACTGTGAGCCGTCGTCTTGATCACCTCCCCCGTCGTCATTGGGTCCACCGGGGAGTGTACCTTCTTCTATGATCATGAACACCTGTTCTTCACCCTCTCTGCCGTCCATAGCTCAACTAATACAAATGGAAGATAAAATACTTTAGTAAGTTATAAATTCTCTTGAAAAAATAATATTCCAGTAAACAATCATCACAAAAGTAAACTTTAGTAAGGAGTATGACTAGCAGATCAGATCGGGTCTTGCCGAGTAAAGTTGCGACTCGAATGGTGCATAACAGATGTAGAATACCAGATTATCCATGTCATGTGTGAAAATGTTACAAATCTCTTCCTCTTCTTCTTCATTGGATGGACTCGAACGGGACATAACAGATGTAGAATCCCAGATTATCCATATCAAGTGTGAAAACATTGCAGATCTCTCCATCTTCTTCTTGATTGGTGGGATTCAGACGCCATCCAATGAAGAAGAAGAGGAAGAGATTTTTAACATTTTCACACATGACATGGATAATCTGGAATTAATGCTGTTATGCACCATTCGAGTCGGAAGTTTACTAGAAAATAGTGGATCTAATATATATATAGCTAATTTCCCTAAAAAAAATACTCCCTCCGTATCAAAATATAAGATGTTTTAGCTAGCATTTCCTAGACAATATGCACCTAGACCTGTTTTAGTGTAAGCTAAAACATGTCTAGATACATTATTATATTTACAAAATGCTAAAACATCTTATATTTTGATACGGAGGGAGTAATATCTAAAAATTCTATATCATATCTTTATTTGAACAAGTCATGAGTATACTAAAATTCCTAAGTACTAAAATTCGTAAATACTAAAATTACTAAAAATTCCTAAGTATACTAAAATTCCTAAGTATACTAAAATTCCTAAAAATTCCTAAGTATACTAAAATCCCTAAGTACTAAAATTCCTAAAAATTCCTCCTAAGTACTAAAATTCCTAAGTATACTAAAATTCCTAAGTACTAAAATTCCTAAGTATACTAAAATTCCTAAGTACTAAAATTCCTAAAAATTCCAAATTAAGTATACTAAAATTACTAATAACTAAAATTCCTAAGTACTAAAATTCGTAAGTATTACGGCGGTGCACTACAGCGAGCAGTACCTCGAGGGCTTGGAGGCGAGTCGAACGGCGACGAGGATGCCGTCGGCGAGCTATAAGGCGTGGGCGCGGGCTCGGGGCCGGTCGCGGGCTCGAGGGCGAGGGGAATGGCGCGGTTGCGCGGGCTCGGGGGCGAGGGGAAAGGCGTGAGGCGTGGAGCTCTCTCCGGCGGCGTGGTGGATCTCTCTCTGGCGAGCGGAAATCCGGCAGCCTGACGGCGTCGGAGAAGAAATCGGCGCCGGGGACTTAGCGAAATCTGCGTCTTCTGAGGGTTTGCCCCGGGCGGTTGCTCCGCCCGGTGTTATATACTTGGAGGGATTTTTCCCCGGTTGGTGGTCTTTTGCCCTGGTTCGTATCATGAACCGGGGAAAAAGCCCCGAAATTTCGTTTTTCCCGCCATTTTTTCTCGCGTCCCCGTTTAAATACATTTTCAAAATGTTTTTTCAAATACATTTCAAATGATTTCGAATTAGGTGAAAGTTTTAATATGAAATGTGTTTAAAATTGGACAAATATTTCAAACACATTTTCTGTTTAAAAAATTAATTATTCCAACTATTTAAACTAGTAACAATTTTTTAAATTTCAAACATTTTTTAAAACCTAGTTTACGAATGGTTTTGAATTTGAAGAAACTTTCAATATGAAAAGTGTTTAAAATTGTGTAAAGATTCCAAATACAAAATTTGTTTTAAAAAATAATTATGAAAAGTGAGGCGCGGGAGTCCTGCCGCGTGGCGCGGGAGTTGTGACACGTGGCGCAGGACTTGTGACGCGTGGCCACGAGCGCGCGGTATAAACTGCCGCGCCTCCAGCGTCTTCTTCTCTCCACGCACCTTCGCGCCGCCACCATGCCTCCGAGGAGGAACAAAACCACCGGCTTCCGCGGAGTCCGAGCACGGCAGAACGGAATGTTCACCGCGCATATCCGCTGCGGGGATGACCGCATCCCCCTCGGCTCCTTTGCGACGACGGCGGAGGCCGCCCGTGCCTGGGACGCGACAGCCTGGCACCTCAACCGCCAGCGGTCGCTGATGAACTTCAACGACTGCCACACCCTCTGGGAAGCAGATGCCAGGGCGCCGACGCCGCAGATCGTCACTGCCGCCGACCACCGCCACCTCAGGCACCGCGCGTTTCAGGGCCTAGTCGACGCCAGGGACGACCGCGTGGTCAGCGAGTATTACCGGAACAATCCGGGGGAGGAGAGCGCCGACGAGGATCTTTGGCAGACCCGCGCGGCTGAGCGGGTGGAGCGGCGCCTCGAACGCCACCTCGCGTTAGATGTCGCTCGGGAGGCGAGGACGAAGGCGATGCAAGAGCTCCGTCGGGCCGACCACGCCGGCGAAGTCTAGGCCTCCGACGATCCGAGGTGCGGGTCTATCTCGGACATACCATCATGCACCTCCGACGACGACGAGGAGGTCACCGACGAGTTCGCCGCCGACGACGACCAGGAGGAGGTCACCGACGAGTTCCCCGACGACGACGAGGAGTAGTGTTCGTCTGTTTTCTGTTTTTAATAAAAGAATTTGTTGTATTTCGGGAAACCGCGGCGCGCTAGCGCGTCAGTTTTTTGTTTTCCGTGTGATTCTTCATGATTGGTAGGATTCAGACGCCAGAAAGAAACACACCCCTCATCCAACGACTCGCGTTAGGGAAGGGGGGACATTTCGATAGATAAACAAGTCACATTACACATAATGGCAAGATTGGATCTAAACCTAAACGGAGAGCATAGATCTAAACCTAAACGGAGAGCATAGACCTAAACATAAAGGAAGTACATAATGGCAAGAGTGCATCGATCTACTAGTCATACTCCTGCCTAGGCCTATAATACTCCGACTCGTAGTCGTCGTAGTCGCCGCCGTCGTCGTCACTATCGTCGGACGGTGCTCTGGACTCCCTCGGAGGATCACGACCCCAGGACGGCGTGTGAGGGTAGCACAGACGGGGGTTATCGCCGGCCCTGATGTAGTTCGTTACGCTCTAAAGATCCGTACACCACCCCACCACAGCTGACGACCGGCCTCGTTGAAGTTCGAAGGAGGCGGGCCATTCTCCTCGTACCTGGCGAGCGCACTCTCACGCCGATTAAAGAAGAAGGCGTCCCAAGTAGGGCGGTAGTCGGGATTCCAACTGGGATTCCTCCGCTGCTCCGGCATGAGCTCATGGTAGTAGTGTTTCGTGATGGCCGTCCGACGCGCCACACCTTGAGGAACAGCAGGGACCGGCACTCCTCCGGCGCTCAGTATCCAGCCGGCGGGGACGCTGTAGCCGGGCGGGCAGGGGTAGTTTGAGGCGGAAAGTGCCTCCGCCTGCAGGAAGGTTAGAGTGGGTATGGTAGAATCCATGGGAGAGTGGGGAGTTTATATGTGTTTATGCCAATGGTGGGAATGCATGCATACATATATATAGTGAGAAGAAACAGACCCCTTTAGTCCCGGCCCGTTTGACCAATCGGGGCTAAAGGGTTACGGTTTCGTTGGGACCAATCGCGAAGAATCACACGGATCGTGTGCTTCTTTCAAGCGCTTGTGAGTCGTTGGATCAGAGGTGTGTTTCTTTCGAGCGGTTGTGAGCCGTTGGATCAGGGGTGTTTCTTAACCGTTGGATCAAAACCCTAGCACACCACTTTGTGAGCCAGATGGCCCTATATATAGCCCACCTTCATACACCAGTCAGTTCATCGACTAAATACAAATCATCCGGATTCGCCAGCATACGTCTTGCCGTGCATTTGGTATGCATATATGCACTCAGTAGCCATGGCAGGGCTGTATATTGGCGATACCGATTGTTTTGTTCTACATCCCCCCTTTAAGGTTTGATACATCATTCAGTTCATCGACCAAATACAAATCATCCGGATTCGCCATCATACGTCCTGCCGTGCATTTGGTATGCATATATGCACTCAGTAGCCACGGCAGGGCTGTATGATGGCGATACCGATTGTTTTGTTCTACATCCCTCTTTAAGGTTTGATACATCATTCACTTCATCGACCAAATACAAATCATCCGGATTCTCCATCATACGTCCGACCGTTCTTTTGATATGCATATATGCACTCTATAGCCACGGTCGGGCTGTATAATGGCGATACCGATTGTTTTGTTCTACATCCCCCTTGATCGAAGGTTCATCGACCGAATACAAATCACCCGGATGCCAAAAATAAGTGAGCACACCATACAAAAAAGGTGAGTGGCATGAGGAGTGGAGAATGCTGGCATGTAGTGTTTATAAAAAAAGAAAAAAAAATTGGATTTGAAGAAAAAAAGAATTGTGAGAAGAAACAGACCCCTTTAGTCCCGGCCCGTTTTACCAACCGGGGCTAAAGGGTTACGGTTTCGATGGGACCAATCACAAAGAATCACACGGATCGTGTGCTTCTTTCAAGCGCTTGTGGTTCGTTGGATCAGAGGTGTGTTTCTTTCGAGAGGTTGTGAGCCGTTGGATCAGGGGTGTTTCTTAACCGTTCGATCAAAACCCTAGCACAACAATTTGTGAGCCAGAGGACCCTATATAACCCACCTTCATACACCAGTCAGTTCATCGACCAAATACAAATCATCCGGATTCGCCAGCATACGTCATGCCGTGCATTTGGTATGCATATATGCACTCACTAGCCACGGCAGGGCTTTATGCTGGCGATACCGATTGTTTTGTTCTACATCCCCCTTTAAGGTTTGATACATCATTCAGTTCATCGACCAAATACAAATCATCCGGATTCTCCATCATACGTCCTGCCGTGCATTTGGTATGCATATATGCACTCAGTAGCCACGACAGGGCTGTATGATGGCGATACCGATTGTTTTGTTCTACATCCCCCCTTTAAGGTTTGATACATCATTCAGTTCATCGACCAAATACAAATCATCCGGATTCGCCATCATACGTCTTGCCGTGCATTTGATATGCATATATACACTCAATAGCCATGACAGGGCTGTATGATGGCGATACCGATTGTTTTGTTCTACATCCCCACTTTAAGGTTTGATACATCATTCGGTTCTTCGACCAAATACAAATCATCCGGATTCGTCATCATACGTCCTGCCGTGCATTTGGTATGCATATATGCACTCAGTAGCCACGGCAGGGCTGTATGATGGCGATACCGATTGTTTGTTCTACATCCCCCTTTAAAGTTTGATACATCATTCAGTTCATCGACCAAATACAAATCATCCGGATTCGCCATCATACGCACGACCGTTCTTTTGATATGCAAATGTGCACTCAATAGCCACGGTCGGGCTGTATGATGGCGATACCGATTGTTTTGTTCTACATCCCCCTTGATCGAAGGATCATCGACCGAATACAAATCACCTGGATGCCAAAAACAAGTGAGCACACCATACCAAAAAGGTGAGTGGCATGAGGAGTGGAGAACGCTGGCATGTAGTGTTTACAAAAAAAGAAAAAAAATAGATTTGAAGAAAAAAAGAATTCTATTAAACAGCAATATAGAAATAAAGAAACCACATTTCACCTAGGTGGGGCTCATTTGACCCGGTTGGAGCCACCAACCGGGGCAAAAGACCACCTAATGACGCGCCCGCAATCGCCCTGCTTGTTGAGGGCCTTTAGCCCCGGTTGGAGCCACCAACCGGGGCAAATAACCCCAACACCACGCGCCCTGCCCGCCCCGGCCCCACCTCTGCAATCTTTTGCACCGGGTGGTGGCCGATCCGGGGCGAAAGGGATGCTCGCCAGTGGGTAAACGCCCCGTTTTCCACTTGTGAGGCAAATGCTAGAACATCTTATATTATGGAACGGAGGGAGTATATGCGTACTGAACATGGTGGCTAGCTAGTAATATAAATGTATGACTAAAACTAGACACATATGCATTCTAGTGTTAGTTTGTAACCTAGTGTGCATTCTATGCATTCCAACATCCTGCAATGCCATGACGCCACCTTAGCTTCCAATTGCATGAATTGAATATCTCTGCTAGTACTACTAGTATTCTTTAGTAATAGCGGCGTCCCAAATCAGTGTGCGCGCGTAATTCCTGCTTGATTGCATCACTGCATGCGTATTTCCCCGGCGTATATAAATACACATTACAGTAACATACAAAATAATTGATAAGTGGTCATGCATGCATGCATGCCACACTTTCCAAATCTCTCAAGGTATGGAGATTATCTGTATAGCTAGGCAGCTAGCACTCACATTAACATCGTTCATGATAGTCTAAGCACAAACAAACAATTAGCTCATGTTGGTGGCTTGCTCCCATTGGTTGCGGCCTGTTGGCACATATTTTTATCAGGCACGCGCATCACTCGGCCACATCACCGGAGAGAATCTAGCTAGTGATGCCCCAAGGTGGCAACTCAGCATATATTGTGGTCCTGATAATCATTTCCACATCTGGCGGCCGGGTCACGTTTACATGGGTCAACTCTTTCGCAGTACATCTCCTCTGAGCTCCCTTCCTGCGTCTCAAAACAAAACAGTTATTGGTTGAAATGCTGTATTTAGGTGCTAGATATATCTATTTTAACCAATTTCTATGACACTTATTTTGAGACTGGGTGAGTATTACGATCGTTATAAGCCATGGTAGTAGTATACTTAACGCGTACTCCCTCCGTTTCAAAATACACATATATATTTGAACAAATGGAAGTCATATGTATTTTAGAACGGAGAGTAGTAATGGTTTTCTTTTATTCAGCTAATTATTTGTTTTATTAAGCTACATGTTGCTGTCCATGTCAGTGCTATATACCGAATACCTATGCATCAATCAGTCACTGTTCTACAAGTTGTTTTCCCTCTAAATAAAATAAATTTTCCCTCCTGTCTCCTCTCGACGATGCGACGTCGACCGTTTTGTCTCGCTGTCGATTGCACATATGAGCTGCTTGTTGGTATTCCTGCCTGGTGCATGTGTAGGCGTGGCACGTAGCCACAGCTGCTGCTCCTGCATGTGGGTTGCGTAAATTAAGCTCGTATAGCCAGTTGCTCTAGCTAAGCGAGTTGCGTACAGTGAAGTGCCGTATCCGCCAGGTCAGCCGTAGCGCCACTCGATCGTTCAGGCCGACCTCCCTACGTCACGCTACGTAATTCGTACTAGACGGATACGCGCGCTTCGCTGCGCCGTCTACATCATGTTTTGCCAATGTGTTTCAGGCGTGGTGGCTTGTATGTAGTTTCGCTTGTGTATGCACGATGGAATCAGTTTGGTTAGTTATTTCAGAGATGAAGTGGTGCATACAAGAATTGTTGTTTTTCCTCTCAATTTGTTCAGATACAGTTCTTTAGTCATACTCTCAAAATAGGATCCTTCGGGTACCAGTTTGACACAAACGATTATAGAATAATGCGCAAACACAATGCACACGGTCCTGGAGAGATTTACCAATTCCCTAGCAAGACATTACATTAGTTCAGCCGAAGGGCTCCATCGTTCCTGTAGCTCTAGAAAAAGACAACATGTCTTCATACTCGACGAATATGTATGAGAGTCGTTTCATTACTTCGTCAAGTGAGCCAAGAGCCCAAGAGCAATGCTCCTCTCTCTTGCACAGTGCGCCATCAGTGTCTAATCCAAGTTGTTGTTCTCCGTGATTCCAGCCTGTCCAAACCTTCATATATACATTTAGCACAAGATTACAAAAAATACCAAGAATGAATCGTAATTCAACAAAAATGTAACAGATTTACTGCGTTCATATACTGAGCCTGTTATTCGACTATATGCACACAACAGCCTTACAATACATAACCTACAATTTAAATCATGGTAATCTTTTTAAAAAATCAATTTATGCAGACAAATTGAAACCTAGAGTTTACCTATAATATTCAGGGATAAAGTTGCTTTTAAATGTATTATGCATTCTATATGGCAGCAACTGTTACACCAAAAGCTAGAATGTACCTGGTTTGCTATGAGGTAACCCTGCATAATTTAGCACTGAGAGGTCTACTGATGGTCTACTGATGCGTTAGTGCCCCGGCTCTTTTGAGGACATGAGCTTTTCTCTACCATTTAAGAGGAAAAATATGTCATGGATGCTTTAAGTCATATATTTTATACCAGTCTTGATTTGTTGGGCAAACAATACAAGTATTTTTATGCAGGCTGCACATAAAGACAGTTTCAAATAAGCCTATTTTTATCATAGCTCAAGCTCCTTAAGATCCCATTAATCCAAAAGTTAAAAAAAGCATTTCAGATAACATATAAATTCTTGCTAACCTAAAATGCAAAATATGTCAAATATCTTGAAATCCAGGCAAAGGTTAAGAGCTCACTTGAGTTTAATTGTTCATTGGCAATTATGAATATAAGATATACAGCAAGAATATTTTTCTTAAGAACTTGCGGGTTTATAATATGTGATTATTTACACTATTTTCTACTTGCAAATTGCCTTCTTAAAGTCTAAAGAGAGTTTGTTAACCCCTGGGTGTGTGGAAAATGATGCACTTGATCATGTTTATTATTCTAGTGGCAACACACTGGATTTCGATTACTTTTAACTAAAGGAGAGGAAATCATCGACAACTCCTTTCTTTCTATCTCCTAGGCACATCAGTAACTTTAGTCGAAAATCAAGAATTTGAAACATAATACCCCTATTAGGAAGTGTTTAATTGTACTTTCAACAAATTCTACATGAACATGAGTGACTGTACAATCTAAATAAATATGAAGAAATTAATTTTTTGACTATAATAGAGCGTTGCATCTACAACTCGTTACTCTCACCTTTAAGATCAAGAATAAAAGGTGATAGTTTTCATATATGCAATGAATACTTCATACGATGAATGAACCAAAGAGGAAAGGTAATACAGACATGTTCTTGTGGTATTGAGGGACAACATAAAAAGAATCGACAGAAACAAGATATGTACCTTATCTCAATTGGGTTTTCATCGGGAGGTGCCTCAAGAGGAAGGTCTTGCATGACTGAAAAATAGGAGTGCGAAAGCAAGTATTGCAGATTCCTGGATATTGTACAATTTTCAGTGATAATACTGGATGTTACATCCTGCAGTTTTGAGATAGTCTGTGTCATATAAAATATAATATGGCGAATCAAGAATGGCATAAATACAAAGGAATGATATGTAAATAATGTACGAAAAATCAATGAACAAATGGTTTTTCTTTGCCTTTCCCAAGTACATCGAGTGTGGCCATTCTTGGTTCTAGAAAGGCACATACTAATCAAACAAAAATATGGAAGGAAGTGATAGTGGTTGCGGTGCCACCTATTAATGTGGCTGCGAAGAGTGCATATGCAAAATGCACACACGGTACCTGGCCATGTAGAACACAACTAATTTTGTAAATTGAATTGTGCATCGCCTATGATTTAATATGATCTGGAATAAACCAAACAAAATAGACAAGCACATCTACTTTTGAGCTCGTGCACAACAAGGGTAAGAAGATACATGGTTTTATCTAGCAGATCATCCCCTCCAAAAATCAAGCTCACGTTATCGACCCATGCCCTCAAGCCGCCGACCTGCGCCCTCCACCCACGAGGCCGCCACGGCTGCTGCTGCACTGCCGTGGGTCGCCGCAATACAAGAAGCCAAGACCAAATCGGCAGCTATAAATAAGAACAAAGTATCCAAATGAAATTTGTTAGTATTACTTATAAATATGTAGTTGATTCATTTAGGTACAAAAAATATCTGCATGACACCATAAGAGGAGAGTATCTAAATGAAATTTGTTAGTAGTCGATTGCGATACAAAAAATGTGCAGGTGTACCTGTAATGTGCTCTCCCCTTAGCCTAGAAAGGATTAGTATGCATTCGCATACAGAAAACCATGGAAGTAATGCAATTCCTAGTAGTTAACTATTAGCCATGTGGTTGCACCTATATTTCTTCGGTGACTCCCGATAAAGGTTACAAACATGTCGCGCGGCTTCATCCTTTCCATATTTTGATATCGACTTTGGAGTTTTCCATTTTGAAGGAGGATTACATTGGACAACAACAACTGTATTAGTATATGGAATCCACAAGTACTTGATATGTTAGTTTTCGGACAGCTATTTCCTAAAAAGGGGAGGGACATGGGGAAGTTAGAAATTCCTGCAGTAAAGGATGTTAATTGTATAGACTAATCGATTGAGATAATGTGTAATATTACTTGTGATTTTTGTTGATCTCGTCTACTTTACAAACAAAGCTATTCTCAACAAGTAGGTGTCTTTCTACACAATGAAGAGTAACTTCTCAACGACTTCTAGGCCACCAAGTCCACAGCAGGCAAGATAAAATAAGTCATGATCTTTCTCCCTCGAGAACTCTAATGTACCTTTGGCAGGAGTAAGTAGTTTCACCGTAATAACCTCCTCACCAATTGAGGCAATCATGCACCGTTGCCCTGGGCACCAACCTGTATGCAATCAAGAATAACATCTGAAATTTGTTACACATAAATGCCTTTGGCCTAAAATGAATTTAGCGGACGATTTACAAATAAAGACATATATGCAAGTCTTCTTATATGTATCTTCTTGCAGTAAGGAACACATCCACGTGCATTACCTTCTTTTTCTACCCGCTCAAAGAGAGACCCAGATACGCTAGACAAGCTTACCGATGGGGGAGGCCACAGCGGAGGGAGAGGAGCCAGCAGATCGATGTACATAGACATCTCCGAGCGAAATCCCACGACATCTCCACGCCGTCGTCGCGCTGCTCGACATGGGGAGCAGGCAGACAACGTACTTCCTATGCGGAGCAACCAAGGGTTGGACGAGCCCACCTGTTGCACTGGTTCCTGGGGTGGTCACGGCCGGAAGGGATAAACGGGTGGGGGGGGGGGGAGAGGATTACGGCGGGGATGGAACTTCTGCGCTCGCTGCGGCTGGGCGGCGGCCGCCGGCCGGAAACCCTAGAATATAAGGGAGAGATAGAGGAGAAAGGCTGCGAGCGTGGGTTGGGTATGCGACGTTAGGTGGATGGTGAGCCATGCCGGCGACCTTGTGGACGAATCGATGCCGGGAGAAGGATTCAACCAGAGGTGGGCGGGGCAGCCGCCTGGAATCTTAGCACGCGTGTGCTCTTGGAGGAAGAAGAGAAGAGGAAATCTGGAAGAGCAGCGGGGAAAGTGAGGAGTGTGATCTAAACCGTCCAACACGATCGGACGGCGAGCTATTGCGGGGAGCGGCTGATGCGCTTAGCATCCTCCCTCAGCACTAGTTTCACCGTAATAACCTCCTCACCAATTGAGGCAATCATGCACCGTTGCCCTGGGCACCAACCTGTATGCAATCAAGAATAACATCTGAAATTTGTTACACATAAATGACTTTGGCCTAAAATGAATTTAGCGGACGATTTACAAATAAAGACATATATGCAAGTCTTCTTATATGTATCTTCTTGCAGTAAGGAACACATCCACGTGCATTACCTTCTTTTTCTACCCGCTCAAAGAGAGACCCAGATACGCCAGACAAGCTTACCGATGGGGGAGGCCACAACGGAGGGAGAGGAGCCAGCAGATCGTTGTACATAGACATCTCCGAGCGAAATCCCACGACATCTCCACGCCGTCGTCGCGCTGCTCGACATGGGGAGCAGGCAGACAACGTACTTCCTATGCGGAGCAACCAAGGGTTGGACGAGCCCACCTGTTGCACTGGTTCCTGGGGTGGTCACGGCCGGAAGGGATAAACGGGTGGGGGGGGGGGGAGAGGATTACGGCAGGGATGGAACTTCTGCGCTCGCTGCGGCTGGGCGGCGGCCGCCGGCCGGAAACCCTAGAATATAAGGGAGAGATAGAGGAGAAAGGCTGCGAGCGTGGGTTGGGTATGCGACGTTAGGTGGATGGTGAGCCATGCCGGCGACCTTGTGGACGAATCGATGCCGGGAGAAGGATTCAACCAGAGGTGGGCGGGGCAGCCGCCTGGAATCTTAGCACGCGTGTGCTCTTGGAGGAAGAAGAGAAGAGGAAATCTGGAAGAGCAGCGGGGAAAGTGAGGAGTGTGATCTAAACCGTCCATCACGATCGGACGGCGAGCTATTGCGGGGAGCGGCTGATGCGCTTAGCATCCTCCCTCAGCACCACGCTTAAGTCCTTAGATAATATTTACGTACTATATTCGCATGTACGAGCCGTACGTGCATATATGTACGTATTGCAGATGTGTGGAATGACGTCTACGTACCAGATTAGTGATGCTGTGTACTAGCGCGTCCACGTGCAAACCAAGGTACGAGAATGAGTATGTACAAAACAGCTCTTTTTTTTTGAAATTATGTACAGAACAGCTCAATTCTTGATCAAAGGACACTGCAGATGATCGGAGCCATCGCATTATTAATCATAGTTTCATAGGTTCAACCAGAAGGGTGACCCCTACCATGCAATTAAACATGAGCATTTTCATAGGTTCAACCATATGAATGGTCCAAAAACTTGTAAGTACCTTCTAGTCCACCAAAATATTTCATTAACCCTTAGATTAATTAATCAAAGGAAAAATATACTTTCCAATTACATAAAAGCTTCGTCTATAAGCTAAGCAATCAACTCCTACGTTGGTGTTTACTAAATCTTTCAAGATAACATGTGGCTATCCTAACTGGGTTTGCATAGCATAGTATATAACCATAAGTATCCTAACATGCATACTAATCAAATCTACAGTGCATAGGGAAAAAAATAGGTTGTTCATGCAAGGTGTCGCTTGCCTTTTAAATTTGGTGTTGATCGTACACTCTCCAAGAATATAATGATGCTCTCTGTACGATCTATACATTAAAATAACAGAATAATAAACAAGCATTTAAACAACATACAAACACATGTCAAAGCATACAAAGCAATCAAACATAGTATGGTATTCAACTAGGATGGTTTAAACAAGGTAAAGATATATCACAAAATTTAATTACAAAGAGAACTATTGTGATAGGGCTTAGCGTTTGCCATTTGGGCCAGAGGTTGGTCAAATTCAAACTTTAACAATTACAAATGTCAATAGGTGTCAAGATTGTTCCAAGGGTCCTAAGGGTTAATTTTTTTATCAACAATGATCACACAAAGGTTTTGGTCAAAGGGCTTTAAACAATTTAAACCATTAAGGTAATTTTAAAATCATAATAAATGGTTTTATCCCAAGTTTACGAGACAGTGAGATTAATTAAGTTGGTTTTTGGTTTATCCGGTCCAAGGTTACTATTTTTGACATTTTTGCAAAGGAAACAATATTAAAATTATTTATATAATTCAAACTATGTCAAAATTACTCAAATGGGCATTTAAATCCTAAATAAATTTTAAATTAGTTCAAAAATCATTTTGGGATAGTAGCTATGTTAGTACACCTCCTAAGGTTCACAAAAGTACTGTATTTGAAAATTTTGGAATTACGAATTTGAACTATCAAATTTCATTCAAATAGCTACTTTGAATTTGAAAATATTTTTAATAGTCAAATTTGGAAATGAACAGTGCTAAAATATTCTAAATGTCAAGGGCTTTAAAAAAAATCCAAGTTTGCTAAATTTAAATAAGTTGTTAAACAGTTATAAGGGTTTGAAGTTGTAGGTTTGTTTTGTAAAACTACCAATTAACTCTAATTCGGAATAAATCAAAAAAAAATAGACAGGCTGACGTGGCGCCTTCCTATTGGCCCGTACCGGTTCAGATAATTCATATAATATGGGACGTTGGATCTAGATCTAAAGGTACATCTAGGGTTTTACCCATCGGCGGGGAGCCTCGCCGGAAAATGGTAGGACGAGGGTTGGCGGTTTGGGTGCAGATGGCGATGTCTCTCCGGTGGTTCTCGAGCTCGGGGAAGGCCACTTAGAGGTGCAGCTCCACATGGTAATCTGATGGCCACGGGATGTCCTGGGAGTACTCGAGATGGCGACGCAATGAAATTCCGACGTGGCGGCTCCGGCGAGCTCGGTCATTGTTGCTACCGTGCGCAATAAAATCGAAAAAGGAATCAACGTGATGCGCAAGAGAGAGGGGAAGAGGACATACTATAAAGGGGTGGCTAGGTCTCAATGCTTCGGAAAGAAACGAGGAGTTACGATGGCAGCCTAGGTGAACTCCGGTGAGCAATTTTCTCGGCGTGACGGCGCTATTTGAATGGGAGGGAGAGGGAGCCAAGAGGAGGGGTAGGACTTTTTACTACGGGTCTAGGAGGAATTTACAGGGCATTAATCGGCAGCAATCAACGGTGAAAAAATCGACCGTAACTGCCATGGTTAAAGGATGGAGGAAGTAAACGACTACGTCAATGGTGACACAACAATGGGTCCCACCTGTCAGGTATTTATTCTTTCATTTTCTAGTTTTCTTATTTTAATCATATATTTTGTTTTAGTTATCCAATTGACCTTAAACAAGTTTCTACTTTTTAAAATCATATCTATCAAGCATAAAAATTATTGGACAATTTCAACTTATTTCAAAAATTCAAATTTTAAAATAATGTTTGAATGCAAAATGACATTTTTTTTAAATTTAAAATAGGGTTTAATAAAACAACTTTGACTTTAAAAATAGTAAAAAATACTATGAATGATAATATTGATTTTAAATTATAGTAATCTCATTTTATACTAAAATATTTTTAACCATTTGAAACCTTGATAAAACGTTTTAATAATTCCATAAAACAATTTTGGGCTTATAAAATATTTATTGAAATTAAAAATTATCACGGATAATAATCCTCAATTTTTTATAGACAAATAAATATTTTCAAAGTAAAATAATTGAACCAATACCATTTTAGGATATACTTTTGAAAAATGGTTCTAAGGTTTAATAAGCACTTTTCGAGATATCTTTTGATATTAAAATAAATCGAATGATTTATCGCTTACAGGTGTTTGACCGATAAAATAAATTGGTCGTTATGCCCGTCAATCAGCGGCGTGTGTGTGGTTCACGCCATCAGCGGCGCGATGTGCCTGACTTCTCTCCTGGTTCCACTGGCTTTGCCATTTGTACTAGTCGCCTGAACAAAGTCTTCCCCTGCCTAGTGAGGGAAAGACCTTCTTCGCGCTCCTAGTAGCAATGCCAAGGCGGGTGGGAGTAACAAAGAAGACAAGAAAGGTACCGCTCATGCGAAAAAAGAATTTTTGTGTACTCACAATACTTCAGAATTCTTCTTGCCCATTGGCTTTGCCATTGCTACAAGTCATATGAATAAATTATTTTCCGCATCACGAGTAATGCAAACACAAAAGGCCTGTGCAGCTCATAAAATTTTAAGCGTGGGAACTAAAGTACCAAAATAAATGTACAACCAATGTTGTTATACACATATAGTAGGTCCTTTGGACCCAGGTTCGAACTAATAATGAATGCTCAAGAGTTGAATCATTGGCCAAAGAAATTAATGCATGCATAAATCTACCTAGTAATTATAGTTCAACATATAAATGTTTTACGTATTAAGACATGCATAAATCTACCTAGTACATATAAACAAAACAATCATTGTGATTATTATTTTGACCAAGGTAAGGGTCAAGACATAATTTCCACGATTAGGTTTTCGGATTGTCAAAGAATTAGGCATAATTTTCACGATTAATTACAGAATATAAATCATGACAACAACAACTATTAACATGTGAAAGTCGAGCATACCAGATGCAGTAAATAACATAAATAGCAGCACCACAATATCCCTAAACATGTAATTAATAAACATGTTAAACCAGTGGATCGGGACACACATCACGTATCAATCGTTTGTAGAGGAAGTAGCCGTCGATGCAGCACTAACATTTGAAAGATCGAGATATATGACTAAGCTAGTAGTAACAAGTAAAGGTAGGTTGAGGAATAACCGAACACAATAACGCGGAGATGTATCTCAAAGTTCACTTCCCAATGGAAGGTAATCTCCGTTCGAGCGGTGCGGTGCCAACAAAGTGGAACACCGAGTAATCCTCAAATAGCACACCGTATCTCCTTCGAGTCCTTCCACCAATGTGGAGAGGCTCGAATCACTATGTTTCCGTTGAGGTTGACAACTAGAACCTTGACAAGGATGAGGCACGCTCCACAACTTTGGAGGGTCCTCAGCAAATTCCGGAAGCCATAGATGCTACGTATTGGGAACCCCAAGAGGAGGGTATGATGAGTGTAGCTGTAGGAATTTCCCTCAGTTAAGAACCAAGGTTATCAATCCAGTAGAAGGAAAATAATCTTTGGATGGTTGATGCCACTGACGGTGGTGCTGGCGCTTCACCGGTGTCAGCAGCAACGTGGAACCTGCACACAACACAACCAAAATACTTTGTCCCAACGGTACAGTGAGGTTGTCCATCTCACCGGTTTTGCTGAAAACAAAGATTAGACGTATAGTGTGAAAAATAGTATATGCTTGCAGTAAGTAAAGAAAACAGGAAATTGTGGTGGTTTGTTTAACAATGTAATAAAATAGGCCGGGGTTCATAGGTTCACTAGTGGTGTCTCTCCATAAAAGATAGCATGCTGGGGGAACAAATTACACCTGGGAAATTGACAAATAAAGGTTGCACCGTAGTGCACATTCATGACATGATGACTACTATGATATTTAGTGCGGGCATTACAACATTGTAAATAGACCGTAATCCAACTGCATCTATGACTAATAATCCACCCTCAGGTTATCATCCGAACCCCCTTAGGTATTAAGTTGCAAGCAACAGATAACTGCATTAAACAATGTGTGTAATGTAAGCAATGATTGTACACGCGGGCACTCTCACCACTGTTTTCTCCCTAGTGGCAACATCACATCCTCCCCCGTCACGTTTCTGTCACTCGAGCACAGGCGAAAAGGAGGCATGAACCCACTATCAAGCATAAATACTCCCTCTTGGAGTCACTAGAAACTACTTGGCCAGAGCAACCACTAGCAACGGAAAGCATGCAAGATCACAAATAGCATATGCAATAAAGACTATAATCAACTTGGCATAAGTTCAATATTCATCGGATCCAAGCAAACACAGAACATAGAATTAGATAAGAACAATCTCGATCATGTTAGGTAGCTCACGAGATCTAAACATGGAGGCATATGAGGAGGAGACAACCATCAAGCTACCGCCATGGACCCGTAGTCAAAGGATGAACTACTCACGCATCACTCCGGAGGCAGGCATGGTGATCTAGAGGCCTCCGGTGATGATTTCCTCCGGCAGGGTGCCGGAGACAGCTTCAGAATCCCCCTGATCTAGGGTTGACGATGACGGCGGCTGCGGAACTTTTCGGGGATTTTTTATCAGGTATCTAGGGTTTTCCATCCGGGGGGAATAAATAGGCGAAAGGGCGGAGGCGGTGGAGCCCTGGGGCCCCACACCACCCCCTGGCGTGGCCAAGGGGGGCGCCACCCCATGGTGTGGGCCTCCTGATGCCCCTCTTCGAATCCTCTTCGGTCTTCTGGATGCTTCCGGGGAAAATAGGCACTTCGGGATTTGTGGGGTCCAATTCCGAGAATATTTCTAGAACAACTTGGCATCTTGTTAATAGTTTAGTCCCGGAAAATCGATAAAAATGACATAAAGAAGGGAGAAAACATGTAGCCATTGGCCTAATATTATCATGGAGCATTAGAAATTATAGATACGTCGGAGATGTATAAGCCACCGAGACTCCGAGAAACAAGATCCACGAGCACAAGAGCTTCGGGGCAAGGCTCCATGCTTCGATGTGCTAAGAGCAACAAGGTTCTTGGCTCTAATGAAGTAAGAACAATAAGATCCCTAAGGGATGAGTGGGGTAGTGAGAAATCGGTTTGGTGGAGTTGTAGATCTAGGGTGCCTCCTCTAAATCCCAAAAGATCAAGACGTTTGGTTGGGTATTTGGGGAGAAGCTTGAGGTTGAAGGTGGTCAACTATGGTGGAGAGAGAAAGTTTATTTGACCCTTCTAAAGGTAGGGGACGAGTCCTATTAATAGTGGAGGGGGGAAAACGTCCGTTGGGAGCTTTCTTCATGTTGCCAGGAAACCTGGCCTGGAGCCTGGCCTAGCCGGCTGGGAGGCCGGCCTGCTTCCCGAGAGGACCGGCCTGAAGTGCAGGAGAGCCGGCCTCTGGCCTGGCCTGGGTCGGCTAGCCAGAGAGCCCGGCCTGAGGCACAGAGTGCCCGGTCTAGGTTGGCGGCTAGACTGGCCACGTACCCAAGGCACCCGGCCTCTAGCTCGGCCTGGGCTGGCCATTAGGCCGGCTCGACAGACGCCCGGCCTGCGCAAGGAGAGCCCGACCTCGGCTGGCCGTTAGGCTGGCTACCCACCCGAGCTACCCGGCCAGGCTGGCGGCCAGGCCGGCTAGGTAGTTTTGCCTCTTTCTTCTTCCCTTTTTTTTTCCTCTTTCTCCTTCTTCCTTTGCTTCTTTTCTTCAACAAACAAGTGTTTTGACTTGTTTTCCTTTCTCCATTTTTGTTTTCTTACATTTTTGCACATTAAGATTCGTTTCCTAAAACACTTAAGCAAAATGGTTAAAGTCTTCCAAGTGTTGTAATCAAACATCAAAAATAGGATTAAGAGACAATGTCCTTTCAATCTCCCCCTTTTTGATGTTTCATGACACCATATGGATTTGGATAAAAATATATCGATTGAAGCATTTGTGAAGGAATAAGAATATAGAGAAGCTACCCCTATGTGTCTTCCCATAATTGTAAATTATTTTGTCATACTGAGGGCACACTTAATTGGGGCTATTTAGATCTCTCTGCATGTTATAGTCCAAGATAATTTCTAGAGCTAGATAGGTTTTCCACGTTGCATTAAGATAGGGAAATAGGCATTTTAGCTCTAGAGATTTATCTACTAGATCCATTAAAAATTTATCATAATAATAAAGTAAGATATGTATCCATAGCAATTAAACATGTATGCAAGGATATAATTTCATCTCACCATACTTTTCATCAGGGAATGAATACTTCGAGGATAATAGTCTTGACCATAATATGGATATTTCAAGAATAACATAGTCTTCAATATAGGATGAATATTCCGAAAACGACATAGTCTTACAATGGTAAATAGAATTAACAACCATAAACCAAACAGAGAGTGCAACTAGGTAGGAAAATAAAGTCGAAGATAAAAAGGGGCAAATGGATGCATGCTATGAAAATGCAAGATCCTTAATGGACAACTCTCCCCCTTTGGCATAAAGACACCAAAAAGGGAGATATCATGCCACGAAGTCCTCATCCTCATAATCATCTTGATCATCATCGCCCTCATCATCATTATCATCATAAGGATGTGGTGGAGCCTGACTCGAGCTAGCCTGAGAGAGATTTGCGTGCCAAAACGGTCCAAGTGAGGTGGCATCATCGCCAAGCCAGTAAGTATGCTTGTACTTCCATTTACGCTCATCAAGTTCATCAGAACTCGCAGGTCCCTGTGGGAGATGATCTGCCTCTGGTAATGACGGTAGGCCTTGCCCTTTTGGTAGGCCAGTTGTCTTTGTCTTGCTTATCTACAAAGAAGCAGTTCATCTTTTGGAGAGCCCGTTTGATGCTAACCTTCTGCTGACCCCTGGGAACATGAACCGGAGAAGCATCTGGGAAGTTATCATGTGGCGCCTCAATATGAGGGGTAGGATGAGCTCGTTTAGAGCTTAGAGCAGGACCAACTACGTCGTGGGAGGCACTGAGAAGTGGGTGCATGGTAGGAACAACCATTGGATAGTTGTTGACGAGCTAAACAGGAAGCGATGTGTCAATGAGGATTTGAAGATAAGATCCATATATGGGGACCTTTTTGTCACTAATCGTAAGCTGCAGCTCGTTCCACATGTAATCCACCGGCGAGCAAGCCCCTTTTCCCCAAACTTCGCATGGATGGTGTTTCGGAGAATTGTGTGAGTCACATACCAAAAATCTGAGAAGATCGCGACTTTAGGAATGTATTGAGAGACAACACCAGAGGGATATCAGTGTTTAATACTAGGGTTGGCCTTCATGATCCTCCGTTCATCACCATGAATCCGAACATGGGAGAAGGATGTGTAGATGGCCTCCTCAATACCAAAAAGGGCTCCAAACTCAGCCAAAGTGGCAAGGCACTTGGTACCACCACTCATCCAAGTCATGAAACGTCCACCCTGAGTGAAAAAATATCCCGAAGAAGAGCTGGAGAAAACTGACGGTCACAGATCATAAGCTTGCTAATTTCATGATAATCCATGATTTCCATCACTTCTGGCCACACTGTTCTAGCTGCATCAAGATCAAAGAAGTGTTGAGGCACATGATCATTCTTCAAGGTGCAGACCACAAACTCATGAACCTGCTAATGCATCTTGCAATAAATCATAGAATCATGGCAGGTACGATAGGGAAAATCATATGGATTGAACTTCATGCTAAGATTTTCCCATTATTCTATGCTGAGATTCCCCTAGTTATCATGTATTGGCTCATCCTTATTGATAGGAAGAAGTGTACCTGTTGTTAAGTGGGAGTGGAGCCACAAGCGGCAGCGGCACTCTTCTTTGTCCTCTGACAAACATAGATGTTGGCCGCAGGACCTTTTCCTGAGAAAGAACGAACATGCATGTGCATATGCATAATGAGTGTACATGGTCATAATGAAATTGTTGGTTGTGTTTGTTAGATTAGTAGGATAGGAACATGTGGAATGTAAGAGACATGTGGAATGTAGTCCTCACAAGAGGGAATGTGCAAAAAAATAGTCATTCCAATAATCATAATAATGGTTTAGGGTCTAATAAGTGACTTAAAGGATAGTATGATCAAGGCATTAGGTGCAAACAAGTGACTAGAGGTATTTTCTAGAACATAAAGATGAGCCAGCACTAGTGTCAACCCTAAACATGAGATCCCTAAACAATATTAACCCTCGATTGCAATGAGAAACCACAACACATGAGAGAAGTGAACTAGACAAGGTTGCTATAGAGAAAGTAACTTCGAAGAGGCCAATTTGCAACAAAGAAAACAAATGAATACCCGAATTCGAAGGCATCGTGAGATTCTCCAACAATGGGGAAGATCTCCCCCAAATCCCCACCAATGAAAATTCCGTGTGGATGAGAAGGGGAGATTGAGGCTAGGATAGCAGATCTGAGGATTATGTAGTTTGGGATTGGGTTTAAAGGGAGGGGCGGGTGGAGAGGTGCTTGGGGGCGGCCACCCATGGGAGGCTTTGAGTTTGGGGGAGGAAGAAGATCGATCTAAAATGACCCCCCCCCCCCAACTCGTGGCTGTAAGTGGAGGAGCAGACAAGCCGGGAAGGCCGGGCCATAGGCCGGGCACCCACCCGAGCCGGCCGGCCTCGACCCCGGCCTAGGCCTGGCACCCTGCCGACAAAACCAGCCCCTAGACCTGGTTCTCTGCAAAAAAAAATTAAAATCCCCCTTTTGTTGTTGTTTGTTTTTTTATTTTGAATCGAAAAATAGGCATTTTAGGCATTCTACCAAGTTTAACAACATTAATACAAGAGTTTGTTCCAATTTTAACAAGTTGTTGACATGTACTTAATGCAAAGTTTTATGTATGAAGCATGATGTTGGGCACATGGAGCAAAACATTATTATGATGATTTCCTCACACATCCAATGGAGGAAATAATAAAAATACAAAATAACAAACACAACATAGGATGTGATATGGAATAGAAGCGAAAATATGCATATGAGTTGAACACCAAATGTCTTGCCAATATAAACCATTAAAAACCTGAATCTTTGATCGGGGCGGTGGACTTAGCCACAATGTATGAGTATGCTCGATATGACACCGCCAAGATATATCTTAGGTGCATTGTCGAAACTGATCGTTGAAGCACATTGTGTCATTGAAATGACCATTATGCATGATTTGTGTATTTATGCACTATAAGAGTAGTTTTGACTCATTAATTGAGCGAAACTCCCCCTATGTCTACGCGTACATCTAAGAACCAAGTAAGATTCTAGTAGAGGTGTGTATGCAAGATTTCCAATCAACTAAAAATTTCTTGCACAGACGATATTTAGTTCACTCCTCAATTTCTTGAATCTCTCCTCATCTAGACGCTTTGTGAGGATGTAGGCGATTTGATCTTTGGTTTTGACATAGGAAAGTGAGATATATCCATTGGCCACATGATCATGAATGAAATGATACCGAATCTCAATATGTTTGGTCTTTCCATGAACTACCGGATTGTGACCAATCTTTATAGCACTCTTATTGTCACATAAAAGAGGCATTGTTTTAATCTTAATTCCAAAATCCTTAAGACATTGCCTCATCCATAATAGTTGAGAGCAACAACTTGCGGCGTAAATATACTCCAATTCCGTGGAGGAGGTGGCAATAAAAAAAAATCTTGGAAGACCAACACACAAGTGACCTGCCAAGGAATTTGCAAGCACCCGAGGTTGATTTTCTATACACCTTGTCACCTCCCCAATCCGCATCCGAATAGACCACGAGATGAAAAGTTGTATTTGATGGGTACCAAAGACCATGATTGGGAGTCTCAAGCAAGTACGTAAGAATCCTCTTGACCGCAATCATATGGCTTTCCTTGGGGTTAGATTGAAATCTTGCACACAAACCCAGACTAAACATAATATCCGGTCTAAATGCACAAACATAAAGCAAAGATCCAATAATAGAGCGATAAAGTTTTGGATCAAGTGGTATACCTTCGTGATCCATTGAAAGATTCACGGTTGTCGACATTGGATAAACTAGTGGTTTGGCATTGACCATATAAAATTTCTTGAGCATGTCTTGAATGTATTTTTCTTGACAAATAAAAGTTCCTTCATAATATTTCTTGATCTCAAAACTGAGGAAGAACTTCAATACCCCCATCATAGACATCTCAAACTCATTTGTCATTAGTTTGGCAAATTGGTCTACAAAACCAACATTAGTTGATCCAAATATAATATCATCAACATATACTTGGCATACGAAGAAATGTCCATCTATAATTTTGATAAAGAGTGTGGCATCAATTACCCCAAGTACGAAACCATGATCCACTAAGAACTCCTTTAAATGATCATACCAAGAACTTGGGGCTTGTTTGAGTCCATACAAAACCTTATGGAGGATGTAGACATGGTTAGGATACTTGGGAAATTATGACTATTCATTTAGAGGTCCATTTAGAAAAAAACTTTTAACATCCATTTGATGCAAGATGAAATTATGACTAGTGGCCAATGCAAGTAATATACGAATGGATTCAATCCTAGCTACCGGAGCGGAAGTTTGAACATAGTCAATTCCATTGACTTGCGAGTATCCTTGAGCAACCAATCGAGCCTTGTTGAGAATCACTTGACCATGAGATTCTTGCTTGTTCTTGAAAACCCATTTTGTTACAATGAAAATATGATCCTTGGGTCTTTCCACTAGAGATCATACTTTGTTTCTTTCAAAATTATGGATCTCTTCATGCATAGCGTGAACCCAATATTCATCTTTAAGAGCATCATACACTTAGATAGGTTCAAGATGAGAGGCATATGAGTGAAAAACAAAAAACTTGAGAAGTTGACCACAAGTGGCACACTTCTTCCCAATCCACCAATAACATTCTTTTGGTGATGAGAACCTTTGCGCAATTTTGTGGATTGACGAGTCATGATACGAACTAGTGCATCATCAGGATTCTCATTTGGAGGAACATCCTCATCATTTCCTTCATCAAGACCATGATCTATCCGGAGTGGAGTTCTTGGTGAAGAGTCACCAACATTATTTCCACCATTATCATTGGGTGGATCTTGATCACTTTCTTGATGAGTGGTATCAACTTGAAGGTCTTGTTCTTTTTCTTGGTCTACCATTTCAATGATGTTTGATGTAGAGGGCTCCACTTACGTAGAGCTTGTATCATCCCCCTTTACCACAAGGTCTCCCTTAACGGGTAGAAGCGCACATATACCCATTGTTCCTATGGCTATGGAGTGAGGTTCATCACCTACATCATCACAATCAATTTTCTCCACTTGGAAGCCATTATCCTCATGAAACTCCACATTCATAGATTTTTCAACACACACGGTGGATATGTTATATACTCTATAAGTGTGAGAGTTCGTGGCATAATCAACAAATATGCCTTCTAAAGTTCTAGGATCAAATTTAGACAATCTAGTGCCTTTAATGTAAACTTGACATTTGTACCCAAAAACTCGAAGATACTTGAGGTTGAGTTTGTTACCGGTTAGGAGTTCATATGGAGTCATACCAATCATCGGACGAAAGAAGAGTCGTTAGATAGATGACAAGAGGTGTTGATAGCTTTGTCCCATAAGTTATATGGGGATTTGAACTCGGCCATCATAGTTCTTTCCATATCAATAAGTGTGTGGTTCTTCCTCTCCGCTACACCATTTTGTTGAGGGGTGTACGTAGCACAATATTGATGTCTTATCCCCTCATCACTCAAGAATTCATCCATGGTGTAGGTATTCAACTCGGACCCATTATCACTCCTAATTGCAAAGATCTTGGTGTCATATTGACGTTGCACTTCCGTGGCCCAAGATATGAACTTTTCTTGAGTCCCACTCTTCTTCTTGATATAGAATACTCAAGTGTATCTTGTATAATCATAAACAATCACCAAACAAAACTTTTGGCCACCAATACTATCATATGTAGGATGCCCAAATAGGTTCAAGTGAATACACTCAAAGGGCCTCGTTGTGGAGATGATTGATGCCTTGGTATAGTTCTTCTCATGCATCTTTATGGCAATACAAGAGCTACAAGGGCGATCTTTGGAAAAATTCACACTTGTTAGTCCTACCACGTGCTCACCCTTCATAAGATTTTGCAAATTTCTCATAGCGACCTGGCCCAAGAAGCGATGCCAAAGCCATCCCACGTGGATTTAGCCATTAGACAAGTGGAAATATGTGTAGTTTCTTTCGAGAAATCCACTACATACATACTTTAAGAGAAACGGTGTGAAGGACAAGCACATGATGACGCCCAAATACACATGTAAAATTGCGTTCACAAAGTTGCAAGACGAAAAGGAGATTATAGCCAGGGGACTCAACAAGGAGGACTTTCTCAATGGATGCATCCGGAGAAATGACCACATTGCCATGTCCCAATACCTTAAGTTGTGAACCATCACCAATAGTTACTTGTGCAAACTATATGAGTTGGTTCTTTAAGTCTTCTAACACTTCCTTGCTTCTGGTCATATGTGCGTAACAACCATTATCAATCATCCATGATGTTCCTCCGGAAGCACATACCTACAATGAATCAACTTCTTGTCTTAGGTACCCTTTTTGGATGGGTCCTTTCTTGTTAGTCATAAGGATCTTTGGAACCCATATAGCATACTTGTAATCATCACCATATGAAATTCCAACATATTTTGCATATACATGACCATCACTAGATTTAAGAAGCACATAAGATGGGTTGTATTTTCCCACAAGGTTATTGTGAGTAGTACTGTCCCTAGGGACAATACTTTTAGAAATAATATCAAACTCATCTTCATAATTACCCAACTCCCCCTCCTTCACAAAAACAATAGAATTAGTGGAGCGAGTTGACTTCTTCTTGTAGGTCACCTTGGATGTGGAACTGAACCCAAGGCCTTGCTTACCAATAACTCTCTTTTAACTACTCAAAAGATCGTTAAGGTTCTTTTTCCCTTGGTTGCAAGTGGTAAGACATTTTTTGAGTTGGGCCTTCAACCTATTGTTCTCCTCAATGAGAGTTGCCTTGACACATAAAGGGTTAGTAGCACAAGAATTTGCATTTACATCTTTTAACCCTTTTAAAGTCTTGAGCTCATTTGAGAGTGTTCACTGATCACTTTTAAGCTTATCAAAGTCCTTAATAAGGTCATTGTAACCTTTGTTAGTTGCATAATTTAAGGCCATGAATTTCTTTACCTTAGCAAAAGCATTTTCACGGTCAAATTTTACTTTGGCTATGTCAATTGCATTTGTATCTTCAATGCTTTCTCTAAAACAATGTGATTCGTCTAGAGCTTTCTCAAGCTCCTCAATTTTATTAGCATCATCACGAGAAAACTTTTCAAGTAATGTGATTCTCTCCTCATGTTCATCAATGAGGCCATGTGCCTCACTTAATTGATCAATGAGAGACTCAAAGATAGATTTAGTTTCTCCTTATAGTTTCTCAATAAAGTTTGTCAAGGGGTTTTCCTCAAGACAATTTAATTGGGAAGAAGTAGAGGAGTTTGCAAGTTTGAGTGTAGGAGTCACCTTTTGGGATATACCCTTGGCCATGAAGCACTTGTGACTCGAGGGACCCTTGTTGTTATATGGTTTGGAGAAGAGAGAGCTTAAGTTAGGAGGAATGATGCCCTTAGCCACGGCCGCCATGCCCACTTGTTCACCATCACCATCAGTCTCTTCACCACCGGACGTATATTCAAATTCCTTTGCAATCAATGCCCTAGGAGGGCCTCTCTTGATGAAGTTCTTGGACTTGGGAGTGAAAGTGGATTTCTTTATAAGTCTTCCACCATTTCAATTCTACTCTTGTAGGGACACTCGGCAACAAAGTGCTCACTATCCCCACAATTGAAGAAAGTCCTTGCCTTCTTCATGCTTGAGACTTCCTTACCCTTGTTCTTGGTGTCATTTGATCTAAAGTCTCCTTTCTTCCACCACTTGTCTTGAGAAAGTGCCAAGCATTCTTCATGTGATGTCCCCATCTCTCTTTCAGAGACAACATGTGAGGGACCACCATCATTACTTGAGTCATCTTCTTCATGGGGGTGGCCTTCAAGGCTAGAGATGTTCTCTTCAATCCATTCACACGGGCCATGAAATGATCGTAGGATTGTTTGATGACCTTTAGAGTGATGAAGAGACCCAAAACAACATTGGGGGATAGATCCAAGTAATCGGCTCTTGATTGCACATTCATCACCATGTGATCATTGTATGGAATCAAGGTGAGTAGAAATTTCTCCTTGACCCAATCCTTGAATCCACAATCTCGCATGTCAACCAAAAGAGTCTTGAGTCCTCTAAACATGTCTTATATATTCTCTCCATCCTTCATCTAGGAGTTCTCAGTTTATCTTTGGATGATTGACTTCTTGGACCGTTTTAAGTTGATATTGCCATCATACATGTCAACTATGCAATCCCATCCTTTCTTGGCACTTGTGAAGGACCGGATGTGCTCGACACCTTTCGTTGTCATTGCCTTTTCTAACATGTGCATGGCATGGGCATTGAGTTTCTCATCTATGATATCACTTGAGCTCATGTTCTTGGGCTCCTTTGGCTCATACCCATTCTCGACGATCCTCCATATTTGCATTGAAGAGTTGCACATGTAAGACAACATGGAAGCTTTCCAATTAGTAAAATGATTCCTATCTACCAAAGGAGGAGCACCAAGATGATTAACATGTGGATGTTGAACATTAGGAGCATTGTTATAAGCATAGACAAAGGAATTTGCATGACTACTATCTTCAGGCTTAGAAGTCCCATATTTTTCCCTTGAAGGAACGTGATTTCCATTTTCATCTAAAACAACTTTATCTTTGGATTGACTAGATGAATATGCTATTTCTATTATTAGTCCCTCCATCTTATTCTCGGCGCTATCAATCATAGCTTGAATTAGCTTTTGGATACCATCCATGGTGACGGGATCCTCAGCCATCCTCTTCTTTAGGCGACAAAGCCTTTAATAAAGAGACGATGCTCTGATACCAATTGAAAGACGAAGAGGTTAACTAGAGGGGGTGAATAGGTTAACTACAAATGTTAACTTCTTTTTCGATTAACAAGATAGTGATCAAATATAGATTATCTAGATTATGCAACTAGGTGAACAATCCTATATGTTGATCAAATACTACTAGCACAAGATATATATATATATATATATATATATATATATATATATATGAGTAAGCTAGTAGCAACAAGTAAAGGTAGTTTGAGGAATAACCGAACACAATGACGCGGAGATGTATCCTCAAGTTCACTTCCCAATGGAAGCTAATAATCATTAGAGCGGTGCGGTACCACCAAAGTGGAACACCTAGTAGCCCTCAAATGGCACACTGTATCTCCTTCGAGTCCTTCCACCGATGTGGAGAGGTTCGAATCACTATGTTGTCGTTGAGCTTGACAACTAGAGTCTTTACAAGGATGAGGCACACTCCACAGCTTTGTAGGATCCTCACCAAATCCCGGGAGCCACCAAGACTCCGGGTCACAAGATCCACGAGCACAAGAGCGTCGTGAACAACAACAAGGCTCGAAGCTCCAATGAGCTAAGAGAAACAAGGTTCTTGCCTCCAATGAACTAAGAACAACAAGATCCCTAAGCGATGAGTGGGGTAGAGACAAATCGGTTTGGTGGAGTTGTATATCTAGGGTGTCTCTTCCAAATCCCAAAAGATCAAGACCTTTGGTTGGGTATTTGGGGAGAAGCTTGAGGTCGAAGGTGGTCAACTATGGTAGAAAGAGAAAGTTTATTTGACCGTTCTAAACGTAGGAGACGAGTCCTATTTATAGTGGAGGGGGGAAAACGGCTGTTGGGAGCATTCTTCATGTTGCCAGGAAACCCGGCATGGAGCCCGGCCTGGCCGGCTAGGAGGCCAGCCTGCTTTCCGAGAGGCCCAGCCTGAAGTGTAGGGGAGCCGGCCTCTGGCCCGCCCTGGGCCGGCTAGGCAGAGAGCCCGGCCTGGGCCGACGGCTAGGCTAGCCACCTACCTGAGGCACCCGGCCTAGGCTGGCCATTAGGCCGGCTCGGCAGACGCCCGGCCTGCGCAGGGTGAGCCCGGCCTGGGCTGGCTACCCACCCAAGCTGCCCGGCCAGGCCGGCTGGGTAGTTTTGCCTCCTTCTTCTTACTTTTTGTTTTCCTCTTTCTCCTTCTTTTTCCTTTGATTCTTTTCATCAAGAAAAAAGTGTTTTGACTTGTTTTCCTTTCTCCATTTTTGTTTTGTTACACTTTTGCATCTTAAGATTCATTTCTTAAAACACTAAAGAAAAATGGTTAAAGACTTCCAAGTGTTGTAATCAAACATCAAAACTAGGATTAAGAGACAATATCCTTTCAACGTTGTTGATGACAACATTGGCTAACGTGGGTAGGAGTAGATGACCGCTTGAGATGGCGGTACGCAGCACCACCTAACTTTTTCAGTAGACGACCTGTGATGAAAGCAGCGAGCAGTCGCGTGAGGCGCTTCCAAAAAACCTAATTTCCATCTCTCGTACAATATCACAAGAGCGCCTGACTGTGGAGACCTTCTCTTCCGTTCGTCGGTGCACTCTAGCGCAGGGGATGGAGTAGACTACATTGGCGGTGCAAAGAACGGGATTCAGAAAACCCTAATGGTCACAACGTGGGAAGCCCACGTCGCACGCAAGTTCGAGCCTGTTGCAGCATGCTATTCTAGATTGACCCGGACCGCCTAAGCTGTGACATGTCCATCAACAACTTTGGACTTAGTTTTCCAAAACAACAAAATAAAGATAAATGTTGACTCGGCTCGAATTCACGACACATACCATCGTGTCGAGACGAGCGGTGGAGGAGGAGTGCACGGGAGCCTCTCCTCTTCGTACTCACTTAGCAAGTGGCAAAACACTCCACCTTATAAGGTGGTATCGAACTCCTGCAACTTACTATGTGGGACTAAACTTTGCACTCCCAGCACTTCTCACACACATGGGCCATTTTAGATTTCCGGATTTGTTTACTGGGTTGTCCCATATATGGCCTAAATTCTAACTATATGTGTCTCGCTAAAACGGATTATATTATCAGCGATAAATGTGGTACATGTTGGTAACAATGAACAATCATGACATCATCAATTTACGTACTCCACATTCCGAGTAATGTGAGAGTTTGTCTACACATGGTCTAGTTGATTAGTGTACACATGTACTAGCGTGGAAGATGCCTTTGTGATGACTGGAAAAAACAGGGGCGGAGTGGCGGCGCTAGGTCCTGAGAGTTGGGGGGAGGGGTGCCTCGCTCGAACCAATCTAGGAAACACAGCCGTATATGGCCCAACTAGATCTATTTATAAAGGAAAGAACATACTTGCAGCGTGTCGGTGGCGGGGACGCTCGCAGTAATAGGCGCCCCAAAATGCCACCGACACAAACTAGTAGAAACGTATGGTACAGAAAGGCATGCTTCCGGTATAGATTTAGCGGAAGCATGCTGCCCGCTTTAGATGATGCAATCCATTTCTGCACGTTAGGCGGCAGGGGTCGCAATTAATGGAAGCGCGCGGTCCAGCCTACACGCTTCCACTATTCGTTACTCACACTGGTACAAACAGGGGCTTTGGTCCCGGTTCGTAAGGCCCATTCATCCCGGTTGTGCAAACGGGATGGAGCAGCCGGGACAAATGCCCCACCCCCATTGGTCCCGGTTGTTATAGGACCCGGGATGCATGGGTTGACCACGTGGCAGGGCGCGCTGGAAGCCAGCCAGGGGCCATTCGTCCCGGTTCCTAACACGAACAGGGACGAATGACTCCTCTGCCACGGCAACACTTTCGCCATTTTCTCTGCCGTGGTAGAGTATTTTTTTTCTATTTATTGTTTTCCTTTTTATTTTATGGTTTGCGATCAATTCGATTGTACGATACCCTTGTCACCATACACTAATAAGGAGCCTTGGTGGCCCCTCCCCGGACCTCCCGGATCCCAGGAGAAGATAGGATCCCGGTGGCCCTTCCCCGGACCTCCCGGATCCCACGAGAAGAGAGGAGCCTCGGTGGCCCCTCCCCGGACTTCCCGGATCCCACGAGAAGAGAGGAGCCTTGGTGGACCCTCCCCGGACCTCCAGGATCCCACGAGTGAATAAGTAATACATATATATAGCAAAAGAAGGTCCACTTATATTACAGAATCAAAGTATATCGAGCATATTACATGACCAATGGAATTAATTACAAAATCCAGTTCATTCCCAAGCGGTATAGTACTCTCCATTTACATTTAGGACCTCTGCATCTAAGAAGCCCACAATTTCCTCCTGAATTGCTCGTATGTGTTCCCTTGGTAGAAGACCGTCGCGGAGCCGTTCGATCTAATATAAAGAAGAGTGGTGAATATATATTAATGAAACTAAGTAACTAAAATAGATGGTAATAAGAAAAATTAACGACTGCCGTACATGAAGTTTGTTGAAATCTCTGCCCTTGGGACAGGTCGTCTGACGAATGAACTAGTAGACGTAGTATCCACACAAGTGATTCCCGTCTCCCTGTTGCAAGCACTTTACGAGAACATGGTTTCCATCAAAATAATAATCAACCAGCCATGATAATGGTATCAAAACTAGAATCAAGGAGATGCGCAGATCTAGATAGTATTTCCTACTTCCACAATTTCAAATGTAAGCTCTGATTTCCATTCACCCCTGGCCTTTTTTGTGAACCTCTTCCAAGCGCTGCCCGAGAAAGAAAAAGAATAAAAAGAGTTAGTAATTACTTGATATCCGAAAATGAAACAAAGTAGTCGATATAGTGTCATATATAAAGATTGAAATTACCGCTGGATCATTTCCTGCATGTCTGCCTAGAGCTCAAGGGGTTTACGTTTTGGGTCCATTACCAGTACTTTTCCTTTGTCAACTTGGAAGATTAGCAGAATATAGTGGAAGCTGCGCACACATAACTCATCAATTATACACTGAACATCGAGTAAGGAAAACAGAATGTGTACAACACAGTAACACTCACCCGAAGTTGTAAGGAAATAGTATTTCTCTTTTGTGTTCTTGAAACCTTATTGCCCTCAGAAGGTTATCTTCTGTATCCTCGGGAGATAGCTCAAGAGTCTTATGATTAACAAGATATGGGTCAATGAACCCAATATCATAGATTTCTCCTCTTTTGCATTCGAGAATCTTCATTCTGCAGATATAATATAATGAGTGTACTATATATATGAATGCAATGAACGAGGTGAGCTAGCTAGAGACTTAATTAGAGAAATAAGTACTTACAGACAATAGGCACTAACGATAGATTTGTCGAGGGACTTCTGCTGGAATAACTGAAACAATTCGTCAAATTGAATCAGAACCAGTCCATCTCCATACCCGTAGTGCTCGTCTCTAACTCCGACCATTATCCAGTCCTGAGATTTCTGTGCAGCTTCCATATACCAATTATGCACTCTTCGCATTTTGGTTGGTAGATTTTTTACCTCCTCAGGTTTAACGAGAGGATACCCGTGCCGGTATTTGTACGCACATTCAGAAGCGGGGAAGTACTCTACTGTTTGCATATACTCAACAATGGACAAACCCGCAGCTGTTGCCCCTGGTCCGTACAGTTCTATAAACTCCGGATCAATTTGCTCGTCAGCATTAGTGCTCGGCCCCACCTGGGTATAGGAAATCACTTTGAGTGGGGAGATGGATTATTTTTTCTGCTCTCCGAGCTGGGCAACTGATTTCCCGCGGTTCGCGCTTGCGCTACTACTCTTCGCCGACCGCACCATTTCCTGGTGTGACTTCAGAATAGAGCGGTCATAATCAGATGACAGACTCGGCTCGGGTTGATGAAGAGTCTTCACCATTTTCCATGCTCGTTCTACATCTTCTTCGGTCTCGGGGAAATCTGCCTTTTTCTGCTCCTTCGGCTTCGATTTCCACGCCTCGTATTGGTACCTTGCGATTTTCTAGGTTTCCTCGGGAGTATAGTCGTAAGGTAACTTGGGTAACTCCTTTGGTACCTTCGGGAGGGGTGACCGTTGACGTTTGGGTGATCTTTTACGACTCCTTAGAAACTTAGTGGGCTCAGAAGGATGACGCGGCGGCGTAGACGACCACGCTGGAGACGGCATACACGGCGTAGGCGACCGCGCTGGAGACGGCATGCACGGCGGAGACGACCGCGCTGGAGACTTTTGCGCTGGAGAATGGTGAGGAGTCGATGGCCTTTCCGTCTGATTTGGAAGCACAATGTGTTCCTTTAGCCATAGAACGGTCAACTTCTTGGCTTCTCCGAGTTCAGTCACCTCTCCGTCTTCACCTTCAGGGAATTCAAGCTTCACCCACTCGAATCCATTGACAACTTAATCGACCCCAACAACAACGTAGCCCCGTGGAACCGGAAGACTATGGTGAGTTGGTTCGTTGCCAATTGGTAAGACATAGCCAACCGCCTCCTTGATGGTTATATTGACGACCTTCACGTGGAGCTCACAAGTTGTCATCTCCGTGATATCATCCACCGGGTGCATCATCGGTGGTGCATCATCACCCTGGAGCTGCGTGGACGCAATGCTGCTTTTCCGAGGAGAATGTGCGGCGCCGGTAGCATCGACTTCACCTTCTACCATGTGTGATATGTCGGTAGACACTAGCTGCTGGCTAAGTGTGTTAGTTTGCTCCTGCTGCTTCATTGCTAGGTCATGCGTCCGCTTTATCTGTTCTTCAAGTTGACGCCTCCAGTTTGCTTGACTCGCTGCTTTAGCTGCCTCCGCGTCCTTTTTCCGCTAACGGCTTCTATCAGGATATTTCTTCGGTGTCCAACTTGCCCCCATGCCCGTAAAACCAAGACCTTGTTCGCTCGACCCACATGAATGGGTCGGGAGTGATCCCCTTCTCAAGCAGGTCGTTCTCCCATTTCTCCCACTTGGGCAGGGAACCCTTGTAGCCAGCTTGCCCCATAATATGGTGATATACCTTTTTAGATGTGTTTTCTGATTTGTTGCTGACCTTATCTGCGCATTATCTGACAGCTTGTACTTCACAAAATCTGCCCATAAGGGTTTTATTTTCTCATACCCTTGAGTGAAATCCGGAGTCTTCCCTTCTTAATAAAGTCAAGGTTCAATCTTTTCTTCCAGTTGCTGAATTGCTGGGCCATATTTTTCAAAGTCCACGCCTTGACCTTTTTCACTAACTCAAGTTTCTTTTTATTAGCATCGGCTTCACCATCTACCTCCTCATTCACATCCGCCTCATTCTCGTCCACCTGCGGCGGCGGGAAGGTGAAATTACACATGATCTTTTTGAAAAGATTATCTTTGGCTAAGTTGCTGACAAATGAAATTCCTTGTCTCTGTGGATCTTTTGGCTCATTCCACTCTTGAATAGTGATCAGGATCCGCATTGCTTTACAAATTTTTGGGCAACATCAGCGGGAAGCTCGGGTGCGCCGTCTGCTGTGATCGTTTCGATCCTATATCTTTCTGTATATTTCAACTTCTTTGTTGCGCCTCGTTTAGTCTTTTTTCCGGTTGATATGGTTGAACCGGATGGCTAAAAAATTAAAGAGTGTTAATACATGTATATAGACAATGGATGCTTCATTAATTAACATATCTATATGCACCTCGGAGCCGGTGTTTGTAATTTGTACGGCTCCATCGGAGCCGTCGGCATCTCCCTCACCGGAGCCGTTGGCTTCTCCCTCATCGGAGCCGTCTGCTTCTGCCTCACCGGAGCCGTCGGCTTCTCCCTCAGCAGAGACGTCTCTTCGGTTGAGCTCCGGATCTTCCTCACCGGAGTTGTTCATCCACTGGCTCACATCGGTCTCTCCCTTGGGCCCGCGGATTAAACCCGCGAGCAAGTTTTCCGCATCTTCGTTTCTTGGCTCCATACTTTTCTGCAAATACACAAAATTCCCAAAGTCAAAATTTGATGCTACACTAAGTATAATTCCCTAAGTCAAAATTTGATTCTACACAAAATTCCCTAAGTCAAAAAATTACCAAAAGTTTTACACTAATTATAATTTGATTCCACACTAAGTCAAAATACTACCAAAAATAATAATTCTTAAGTCAAAAACACTAAGTCAAATTTCTAAAAATTCTTATTTATTACACTTAGACAAATTACTGAAAATTCTAATATTTTACACTAAGTCAAATTATACTAAGTTAAATTACTAAAAATAAAGTAGTGGTACTAAAATTCCCTAAGTCAAAAACATAAAAAATTACCAAAAGTTTTACACTAAGTATAGTTTGATTCTACACTAAGTCAAAATACTACAAAAAGTTAATTCTTAAGTGAAATTCCATAAGTCAAATACGCTAAGTCAAATTCCTAAAAATTCTTATTTTTTTACACTTAGATAAATTACTGAAAATTCTAATATTTTACACTAAGTCAAATTACACTAAGTTAAATTACTAAAAAATAAAGTAGTGGTACTAAAATTCCCTAAGTCAAAAACATAAAAAAATACCAAATTTTTTACACTAAGTATAATTTGATTCTACACTAAGTCAAAATACAACAAAACAAATTCTTAAGTGAAATTCCCTAAGTCAAATTTCTAAAAAAAAATTACACTTAGACAAATTACTGAAAATTCTAATATTTTACACTAAGTCAAATTTTCTACACTAATGAATTTTCTACACTAATGTTTCTAACACTAAGTCAATATAATCTCTAATGTTTCTAACACTAAACTTCTAACACTAAAAATTCTAATATTTCTAACACTAACCCGTACTAAAATTACTAAGTCAAATTTTCTAACTTAGTGTAAAAATACCTTAGTGTTTTTAACTTAGTGTAAAAAAATTCGAAGTAAAAAAATACCTTACTGTTTCTAACTTAGTGTAAAAAAATTTCTAAGTAAAATACCTAAATTTTCTAATACTAAGTAAAAAAATTCTAACACTAAGTAAAAAAATTCTAACACTAAGTAAAATACCTAAATTTTCTAACACTAAGTAAAAAAATTCTACATTAAAAAATTTCTAACACTAAATTTTTTAAGTAAAAATTTCTAACACTAAATTTCTAAGTAAAAATTTCTAACACTAAATTCTAAGTAAAAAATATTCTAAGAAAAAATACCCAAATTCTCTAACACTAAAATTTCTAATTTTTCTAACACTAAATTCTAATATTTCTAACAGTAAAAAAATAGTAAAAACAAAAGCAGTAACAAAAAAAAATGGTTCTCTATTTCTTACAGAGAGAGGAGACAGAGGGCGATCGACGGCGAGGAGAGAGGGACGGCGAGAGGCGATTGGCGAGGGGAGAGGCACACGGACGGAGGACGGCGACCACGCGCGGCGGTCCTCCACGGGGCGACGGCGCGGGCGCGGCTGTCCTCCACGGGACGACGAGCTCGGGCGCGGCGGTCCTCCATGGGGCGACAAGCTCGGGCGCGCGCGGGCGACGGCGCGGGCGCGACTGTCCTCCACGGGGCAACGGCACTCCTCCCGACGACGGCGCGGGTGACAGAGCAGCAGCCTGGCGGCGTCGTTCCTCCTTGCGCGCGAGATTTTTTTCTGGGGAGGAAGAAGGTGCTGAATATATAGGACGGGGCATCCTTCCCGGTTGGTAGCAACAACCGGGATGAAAGGCTCATCCGTCCCGGTTGTTGCTACCAACCGGGATGGATGCTCATCCTTTTTTTTCGCAGCGGTCGGATGAGGGGCAAGTGGAGCGCGCGCGTGGGGGGAGGGGCATCCGTCCCGGTTGTTAATGCAAACCAGGACTAATGCCCTATTTTTAATTCTTTTTAAGTTTAATATTTGTTCCTACATTATTTTTTTCCAAAACTCCTATAAAACATTAAATAACAATCAGAAAAATATAAACAAGATACCAAAACATTTAGAAAATTATAAACTAACTGAATATATTACTTTCAAAACATATTTGGTGAAGTTTAAATATTTGAATTAATTAATTTAAGAAATGGAGAAAATATCAAATAATTCAATAAATTCTGGAAATTGCAAGTTATATATAAAAATTATCATAAAGATAAATTCAACTCACTTATGATGTTTTAACACTCAATTGGGTGACTGATAAGGTGGTTTCCATATTTTGTTTTATAACACATTTGGGCGACTTACATATTTTGTTTTCCATTATTTCCTTTTTGTTTTCTCTTGTTTCCTTTATGGTTTCTATTGTATTATGTTGTTTTCTCTTGTTTCCTTTATGTTTTTATCGTTTTCCTTTATGTTTTCTATTGTTTTCCTTTATTTTTTCTATTGTTTTATCTTGTTACTTTTTTTGTTTTCTCTTGTTTTATTTTGTTTTTTATTGTTTCCTTTATGTTTTCTATTGTTTTCCTTTATGTTTTATATTGTTTTATTTTGTTTTCTCTTGTTTCCTTTTTATTTTCTCTTGTTTTATTTTGTTTTCTATTGTTTCCTTTATGTTTTGTATTATTTTCCTTTATGTTTTCTATTGTTTTCCTTTATGTTTTCCATTGTTTCCTTTATATTTTCTATTGTTTTATTTTGTTTTCCATTATATCCTTTATGTTTCAAATAATAACTCCACGCATTTCAAATACAGAACAAGGTACATTAAATTTATAATAAGTGCACATCAGACCAGTTGATCCATGCATATACATAGTTTCGTCGCATACAAGGCAGACAGATATATACGTAGTATCAAACGTTTTTTCAAACCTTCAAGGGGGGATGTAGAACAAAACAATCGGTATCGCCATCATACTCCCCGAGCGTGGCTCTTGAGTGCATATATGCATATCAAAAAAACGGTCGGACGTATGATGGCCAATCCGTATGATTTGTATTCGGTCGACGAACTGAATGATGTATCAAACCTTTTGTCAAACATTAAAGGGGGGATGTAGAACAAAACAATCGCTATCGCCAGCATACAGCCCTATCGTGGCTATTGAGTGCATATATGCATACCAAATGCACGGTAGGACGTATGCTGGCGAATCCGGATGATTTGTATTTAGTCGATGAACTGACTGATATATGAAGGTGGGCTATATATAGGGTCCTATGGCTCACAAAGTGTTGTGCTAGGGTTTTGATCCAACGGCTCACAACCGCTCGAAAGAAACACACCGTACCCCTGATCGAACTGCTCACAACAGCTCGAAAGAAACACACCCCTGATCCAACGACTCACAAGCGCTTGAAAGAAACACACGATCCGTGTGATTCTTTCTGATTGGTCCCAACGAAACCCTAACCATTTAGTCCCGGTTGGTAAAACAGGTTGAGACTAAAGGAACGATCCGTTTCCCAATGAAACACGAACCATTTCGTCCCGGTTGGTAAAACAGGTCGGGACTAAAGTGTCTGTTTCTTCTCACTATATATGTGTATGCATTGCCACCATTGGCATAAACACATATAAACTCACCACTCTCTCATGGCTTCTACCGTACCCACTCTAACCTTCCTCCAGGCGGAGGCACTTTCCGCCTCAAACTACCAATGCCCGCCCGGCTACAGCGTCCCCGCCGGTTAGATGTTAACCGTCGGAGGAGTGCCGGTCCCTACTCTTCCTCAAGGTGTGGTGCGTCGGGCGGCCATCACGAACCACTACTACCACGAGCTCACGCCGGAGCAGCGGAGGAATCCTAGTTGGAATCCCGACTACCACCCTACTTGGGACGCCTTCTTCATTAATCGGCGTGAGAGTGCGCTCGCCAGGTACGAGGAGAATATCCCGCCTCCTTCGAAATTCAATGGTCGTCAGGTGTGGTGGGGCCGCGGACGGACTCTTTAGAGCGTCAGGAACTACATCAGGGCCGGCGATAGCACCCGCCTGCGCTACTCTCACGCCCAGTCCTGGCGTCGTGATCCTCCGAGGGGGGCAGAGCACCGTCCGACAATAGTGACGATGACAACGGCGACTACGACAACTACGAGTCGGAGTAATATAGGCCTAGGCAGGAGTATGACTAGCAGATCAGATCCAGTCTTTCCATTATGTACTGTCTTGTTTATCTAGATCTATCATCTCCGTTTAGGGTTAGATCCACTCTTGCCATTATGTACTGCCTTGTTTATCTATCCAAGATGCATGTTTGTGTCCAATATGGGCGCGAGCGCGGTGCGACAACAAATACAGAAGCTCTATAAAAAAGAAATAGGGTGCTACAAATTATTTTATTAAAAACAGAAAACAGATGCGCTAGGGCACCGCAGTTCGCCGAAATACAAATTCTTTTATTAAAAACAGAAAACAGACAAACACTACTCCTCGTCGTCGTCGGGGAACTCGTCGGAGACCTCCTCGACGTCGTCGGAGGTGCATGATGGTATGTCCGAGATAGGCCCCCACCTCGGATCGTCGGAGGCCAGACTTCGCCGGTGTGGTCGGCCCGGCGGAGCTCTTGTAGCGCCTTCGTCCTCGCCTCCCGAGCGGCATCTAACGGGAGGTTTCATTCGAGGCGGCGCTCCGCCCGCTCAGCCGCGCGGGTCTTCCAGAGCTCCTCATCGGCGCTCTCCTCCCCTGGATTGTTCCGGTAATACTCGCGGACGACGCGGTCGTCCCCGGCGTCGACTAGGCCCTGAAATGCGCGATGGCGGAGGTGGCGGTGGTCGGCAGCAGTGACGATCTGCGGCTTTGTCGCCCTGGCCTCCGCTTCCCAGAGGGTGTGGCAGTCGTTGAAGTTCATCAGCGACCGCGGGCGGTTGAGGCGCCAGGCCGCCGCATCCCAGGCGCGGGCGGCCTCCGCCGCCGTCGCAAAGGAGCCGAGGGGGATGCGGTCATCCCCGCAGCGGATATCCGCGCTGAACATTCCGTTCTGCCCTGCTCGGACGCCGTGGAAGCCAGTGGTGATGTTCCTCCTCGGAGGCATGGTGGCGGTGCGGTGGTGCGTGGAGAGGAGAAGACGCTCGAGACGCGGCTGTTTATACCGTGCGCTCCTGGCCACGCGACACATGTCCCGCGGCACGCGGCACAACTCCCGCGCCACGCGGCATAACTCCCGCGCCACGCAGCACAACTCCCGAACCCTAAAATGTTAGGAGGAGATAGCAAATTTTTGTGAACTTTTTTTCAACAGAACCGTCGTATTACAAGTTTATTATTATTGGTGGATACTATGACATATGTAATGACACCACGCGATGTCTCGCGTTCTTTAGGGTTTTTTTGAATTTTCTTGAATTTTCTCAGCCCGTTTTACGAGATAGTCAAGACGGAGGGCATGACCGTTCGAAGCTAGGGTTTGTATCTTCAGCAACTCACTGTGGATCTTGTTTGTTGTAGCAAAACGGACACCACTGTTTTGGTTGTTTCTCTTCTTATCTTGGGCGATCGTGTAAAATATATTCCCATTTATCTCGTACCCTTGAAAATTCCCAATAGTCGACGATGGTGACCCGGCCAACATGTACAACTGATCTTCAACAGTGGTGTCGTTTATAAGATGTGTTTGCAACCAACTTTCGAAAGTCTTCATGTGTTTGCGTTTAATCCATGAGTCATCCTTCCCCGGGTTTGTGGAGCGTACAATATTCTTGTGTTCCGCGAGATACGGAGCCACGAAGGTGGAATTTTGTAGAACTATGTAGTGTTCTTTAGTGAAAGAATGCCCGTCTCTGGGTATCATTGTTTTCTTTCCCAGCGTTCATTTTCCCCTCAGTCTCCCCTCATGTCGCGATTCAGGAACACCAATCGTCTTAAGGTCAGGAATAAAGTCAACACAGAACCCAATGACCTTCTCTGTTCCATAGCCCTTTGAGATGCTTCCTTCCGGCCTAGAACGGTTATGAACATATTTCTTCAAGACTCCCATGAACCTCTCAAAGGGGAACATATTGTGTAGAAATACCGGACCGAGAATATGAATCTCTTCACATAGGTGAACCAGGAGATGAGTCATAATGTTGAAGAAGAATGGTGGGAACACCAACTCAAAACTAACAAGACACTGGACCACATCCCTTTGTAATCTTGCCAGAATTTTTGGATCGATTACCTTCTGAGATAATGCGTTGAGGAATGCACATAGCTTCACAATGGGTACTCGAACATTTTCCGGTAGAAGCCCCCTCAATGCAATCGGAAGCAACTGCATCATAATCACGTGGCAGTCATGAGACTTCAGGTTTTGGAATTTTTTCTCTGACATGTTTATTATCCCCTTTATATTCGACGAGAAGCCAGACGGCACCTTGATACTGTAAAGGACTTCAAAAAATATTTCCTTCTCTGCTTTGGTAAGAGTGTAGCTGCTTAAGTAATGGCGCCATGTATCCGTGTGCTTGTTTCTTGGGTCTTTCATACGTTGCTGGTCCTCCCGTGCTTCTGGTGTATCTTTTGACTTCCTATACACGCTCAGGAAGCATAGCAGGTTGACGCAGAGATTTTTTGTCACGTGCATCACATTGATTGAAGAGCGGACCTCCAGAACTTTCCAATAGGGTAGCTCCCAAAATATAGATTTCTTCTTCCACATGGGTGCGCGCTTATCAGGGTCGTTCGGAACAGGTTGCCTGCTATCACCCTTCCCAAAGATTACTTTTAGGTTCTTGACCATATCGAATACATCATTACCACTACGGAGGTCAGGCTTCTTCCGGGTATGTGCCTCACCTCTAAAATGCTTCCCTCCTTTCTTTCTTACGGGATGCTTGATCGGAAGAAATCTACGATGGCCCAGGTATACAACCTTCTTACATTTATCCAAAGAAACACTGTCAGTCTTATCTAAACAGTGTGTGCATGCATTGTATCCTTTGTTTGTATGTCCGGAAATGTTACTAAGAGCAGGCCAATCATTGATGGTTACGAAAAGCAATGCATGTAGGTTAAATGGCTTTTGTTTGTTCTCATCCCACACACATACACCTGGTTTGCCCCCACAATTGTAAGAGTTCTTCCACTAATGGCCTTAGATACACATCAATGTCGTTGCCAGGTTGCCTTGGGCCTTGGATGAGCACTGGCATCATAATGAACTTGTGCTTCATGCACAACCAAGGAGGAAGGTTGTAGATACATAGAGTCACGGGCCAGGTGCTATGACTGGAGCTCTGCTCCCCAAAAGGATTAAAGCCATCTGTACTTAGACCAAACCATAAGTTTCTTGCCTCTCCTGTAAAGTCCGGGAAGTCTCTCTTGATCTTTCTCCACTGCGATCCATCGGCGGGGTGTCTCAACTTTTCGTCTTTCTTACGGTCTTCTTTGTGCCATCGCAACAACCTAGCATGCTCTTTGTTTCTAAACATACGTTTCAACCGTGGTATTATAGGAGCATACCACATCACCTTTGCAGGAACCCTCTTACGGGGGGCTCGCCGTCAACATCACCAGGGTCATGTGCTATGATCTTATACCGCAGTGCAGTGCATACCGGACATTCATCCAAATTCTCGTACTTCTCATCGCGGTAGAGGATGCAGTCATTAATGCATGCATGTATCTTCTGCACATCTAATCCTAGAGGGCAGAGAGCTTTCTTTTCTTCGTACGTACTCTTAGGCAATTCGTTATCCTTTGGAAGCTTTGGCTTGATTAGTTGAAGTAAACTCTCAAATGTCTGGTCAGTCACACCGTTCTGTGCCTTCCATTTCAGCAACTCCAGTGTGGTACCGAGCTTTGTGCTTCCATCTTCGCGATTTGGGTACAACAAATTTTTGTGATCCTGTAACATGTTTTCCAGCTTCAGCCTCTCCAATTCACTTTCATAGTCTTCCCTTGCATCAGCAATAACTCGACCAAGATCATCATCGGGCTCTTCTTATGCCCGTTCTTGATGACCTCCTTCTTTTGCATTGTCTTCCATTGCAGTATCACCGTCTTCAGGGAACAAATGATCATCTTCTTCTTCTTCATTGTCTTCCATCACAACCCCTCTTTCTCCATGCTTGGTCCAGCAATTATAGCTGGGCATGAAACCTCTCCGAACTAGGTGGACGTGAAGGACTCTCGAGGAAGAGTGCTCCCTGACGTTCCGACAATCAACACATGGGCAACACATAAAGCCATTATCTTTGTTCGCGTGAGCTACAACGAGAAATGCATTCAGGCCTGCCATGTACTCGGAAGTGTGTCGGTCACCGTACATCCATCGCTGCCGTGCATCCATCTGCATCGTATAATTAAGTTTATCAAAAAACATAACAATGACATCTTCAATCCAGAAATGACCACAGTACATCGACAAATATAACTTTTTTTGTATCAGTTACAGATGAAAAAGATAAGTTTCCTAACCTCGGTCGAAGATACCATTTTCTGTGAGCTTATGTGTGGCTCGGGTATTTCGTCAAACACCTCGTGTGCATAGTAAAAGAACACACACTAGCACCCACCTCTCTCACTCCTCCAAGCAAAAAAATAGAGGGAAGGGGGCTGGGAGGCAATATATGTAGGGCAAGGGGGCTATTCGTCCCGGATTGTGGCATGAACCGGGACCAATGCCTCGCCACACGCCACGTGGCACGGGACAAATGCCGCCTTAGAAACCGGGATCAATGCCCTCAGGTGAATTCTGCTATGCTATGGTCCCGGTTTTTGGTGCAACCGGGATGAATGGAATTTTGGGCCCTGGACGATAGGTCCTGTTTCTACTAGTGTCAAAGTGTTCTCTCGTAGGTCTGTGCTGCCACTAATTTGCATAAGCGTGTCTGTTTAGTAGGTTTCCCATATAGGATTTTTTCTACTAGTGACACATTCATGGACTGGAGCCACGGTTGCCATCTCACTTGCCAGCTCTTAAAGTGTGTACCGATAAACCTTCCCGGTCTCATTGCATAAATAAAAATAGCCATACTTAGTTCAGAAAATTTCCTACAATTAGGCTTATGAATTGTTGAAGAATTAGAAATGATTTTCACGATTAATTCAAATATAGATTATGAAAACAACCACGATTAACATGTGAATGTCGAACATACTAAATGCAGTAAACAACATGAATAGCAGCAACACAATATCCCTAAACATGTAATCTGTAAACATGTTAAATTGGTGGATCGGGAGACACATCACATATTGATCCTCTATAGAGGAAGTTGCCGTTGATGCAGCACTAACGTTGTTGATGGCAATGTTGGCAAAAACAGGTCGGAGTAGATGACGCTTGAGACGGCAGTACACAGCACCGCCTGCCTTTTCGATAGACGGCCCATGATGAAAGCGGCAAGCACTCGCGTGTGGCGCCCTCTCCCGTACTTAATCACAAGAGCAACTGGTTCCGGGAGACATGCTCTCCCGTTCGCCCGTGCACTCCAACGCTTGGGATGGAATAGATAACGGTGAAGGTGCAAAGAACGAGATTCGGAAAACCCTAATGGGTACAACATGGGAAACCCACGTCGCATGCACGTCCAAGTCGGTTGCAGCGAACGATTCGGGAGCGGCCCGAACCGCCTAATCTATGACGCGTCAGTCAATAACTTTGGACTTAGTTTTCCAAAAGAACAAAATAGAGATAAAATGTTGACTTGGCTCGAATTCACGAAACGCACGATCGTGTCGAGATGAGCGGCGGCGGAGGAGGAGTGCACGAGAGTCTGTCCTATTCTTACTCACTTACTAAGTGGTAAAACACTCCAACTCCTTCAACTTAACATATGCGACTAAACTTTGCACTCCCACCACATGCTCACACACATGGGCCATTTTAGATTTCAGAATTTGTCTATTGGGCTGCCCCATATATGGCCCAAACTCTAACAATATGTGTCTCGCTAAAACAGATTATATTGTCAGCGATAAACTACGTACTTATTGGTAACAATGTACTATCATGAGTTCATCAATTTAGGTACTCCACATTTCGATTTTCACTAGTAATGTGAGTGTTTGTCTATACATGTACTAGCTCATTCATTGTAAAAGGGTCGAGTTGATCCTTGTAATTAAGTACTCGTAGTTGTGAATCAGACTCGTGGGGTCATCTCTGGTTGATAGTACATACTACTTTGTTAGTTATAAAATTAGTTTAAGTGCTAAGATTAGAATCGTACAGTACGTGTATGTTCATAGTGGAGTTGACCAGATGCATGTCGACCACCCGTAGTGGAACATGAGGGCGTGGCACACGTACGGGTCCAAAAGTTGGTGGGTTGACAATTTCCCATCTAGGTCACTGTCATGATCTACTAAGCATGTTCAGCAAGTAGTGAGGAGCCAAGGCCAGCCGGTCAAGTAGCAGAGTGTACTGTCTAAATGCGCATACACCTCATACGTGCTCCAGTCAACGCTTTTTTATATATATCTCAACATTGCCTTTTTCTTTGTTTTACTTTGTGTTATGTTCTGAGTGGGGCTGTTTCTGCTTTTGCATCAGCATCTGATCGAAAAGGTCCGTGGATAATTGGAACCACGTACTTGTTGCAAGCTTGCCAGATAACAAACATAATTAACATGGGAATGGTGACTGCTGACTAGTTAAATATATTGACACGTTGCCATCAAATTTGTAGTGCTAGCTCCTGCAGGTGTTATTAGATTGCTGGATAACATAGTTAAGGCATGATATATCCATGGTGGCACTAACATGTTGCTGTTGTCGACTCAAACAAAATATAACATGATGCACAAGATATATCCAAAACTGTACATAGCTCGGTATCATTAAAGTGAGCTGCCAATGTTTATGAAATTTAGTCTATCATAATTGTCATTTGTGGTTTTTCTTTTCTATAGCGCTGAAACCTGGCCAGGGTGGAAAAAATTATGTAGTTCAATTTTTCTTTAATTTTGAAATGTATAAACGTAGCATGATTTCCGCTATATTCATTCGAGCTTAAAGAGTTCTCGTTAATTTGTACGAATATGCACGGATAACATAGTGGATGCACTCCCCTGAAAAAACACAGTTCCATGCACTATATATATGAGTGGCAGTATATACCAATATATAACTGAAAACTATATTTAGCCAGGTACCATTGAAGTGACCCAGTGAGTTGCAGAGGTCTGTGAAATTAAATTTTTGTGATGACATGATTGGGGCAATATAATTTGTTTATAGCTACTACCTCCGTTCACGGATAAGTATACGTTTTTCTTTTCTGTCGGTCAAATTTATAAAATTTTGACTAACTTTATTAGAAAATGTTCTAATATTTATGACACCAAATTAGTATCAATAGATTTGCCATTTTGATGTCATATATATTACTATAATTTTCTATAATCCAATTTCTGCTCTCGTCGTTGATTTTTTGGAAAAGCGTCGAGTGCTGCAAAAATTTGCGGTTGAAAACCCTGGCGTTTTCGCTCCTACTATATTTCCCAAGCAATCGACTTCGGGCCCTTTGGTTGGGCAGTAGGCGTCTGGGCCAAGTGCTGCCAATATTGCAACATGGTGGGTCTATCGGAGCTCAGGCCGGAGAGTATGTCCGGACAGGAAAGCCACGAGGCAGCCAAATATCAGATGCGCCTAGAGTAGCGGCACTCAAAAAAGATGTGAGGGCAGTCTCGGGCTGGGACCTACATAGCTGGCACCGTATAATAGCAGGCGACTACATAGATGCACACGGCCAAAACAGCTCAACCAAAGCTAGCAAGAAGTGTTTTCCGTAAACGAAAGCTCTACTCAGTGTAGTAGCGTCGAAGCAAGGAGAAACCCCACGTGAAATTAAGCAGGCATGGTGGGCGTGCCACGAGGCAGAGTCTGCTCCCGCTGAATCTCCGTTGAACCGAGTGGCACGACACTGCTTTGGCGGTGGCCGCCGACGGCGACGGAGACCTGCCGCCAATCTAGCGACTTTCTGGACGTACCTCCTTGGCGCCATAGCTGCTGGACGTATACGTCCACGTACGACCGCATGCAGCGCGCGTGCCCTCGTGTTTGTCACTATATGTGTACAATCAAGCTACATGGGAGTTCCCTGGCCAGCATGGCAGCCGTCAACTTCTTGAGGTCACAACTTGATCTCCAAGACCACGACGTCCTACAGCTAGCTGCCTGTCGACTGATGCGTGCTTGCCACTGTCAAGTGATTTGTGTCTCTTGTCTTGGGGCAACCGTTTCGGATATGTGCAAATATATCATGTGGCTCCTCCTCCTCCTCCTCATTTCCTTCTCCTTTGCCGTCGCCGTCTTCTTCCTGGCGGCTTGTTGTAATTAATTTTGCGGAATTGAACCTGGGGCAGCTTAAGTGAGATATTTTTGTACCAGGACAAAATTGTCAATGTTCTTTGAGGTGCATAAGTTTTTTGTCGCACATCTTTCTCGTAAGCACATCTTTGCATACAAGCGGTGTTCCTGAAACTGGGGTTAACTGTTAACTGCTAACTGCATGCTGGGGTCGCAGTCGCAGAAGAGGTCGACGGGGATGCGCCAAAAAACGGCATTTTCAGCTGGGTCCGGGCGTTATAGTGGTCGGTGGGCTTATGCAGCCTGACAGTTATACGTGCCAGCAAACCAACAAACGCCCTGCGCGTGCATTGCATTGTCCCCCGCCGCTCCAAGCCACCAAAAAGTGTGCCTCCAGCAAGGACCACGCGCCCAAAAAAAAATGGATGGATTGTCTTCATATTCATATAATTCTTTATGACTCAGCCCTATTTTTGCCACATGTTCTTGAATCTAGGGTGACAATGTTTACCCAAACTCATGTTTACCCAACTTCAAATTTACCAGCACATCTTAGCCTTCAACAATTTCCGTAATTCCGGCAGGTTGTGCCCACTTGTCCAATCAGAGTCGCGATGGGTTTATTTTACGCTCATTTTTTCAAAAAAAAATCAACCATGATTTATTGATGAATAGTTAGTTGTAAGATTTGAAATTCTCATTTCCCATATGTATTCCGCAAATTGTCAACCTTTGGAAGACCACACAACCAAAACGAGAATTTAAATGGAGTATTGATGGGATTCTTAAAAATAAAGTCCATCCATGCTTCAGCCTTTCTGCGATAAATTTAATCTTGGGGTATTTTGATGGGGTTTCCATCTTGTTCCATCATCATTGTATTGACATGCAAAATGATACATTCGATGTGGGTAACGGATACAATATAGTAGCATTTCCCTTATTTACTTTGGTTTATCAATTTAAGAAGTAATTTATTGGAAAGGTAATTTGTAATAAATCTACAAGAGTCTAGAAAGTTTTGTTTACCCTACCAACAGTTATCTTTTGGGGATTTATCGGTAATTGGACATAGATTTCAACTACCGTTGTGCACATATATAATGGAATATAAAAGATAATAATAAACACCCTTAGCGATAAAGAATACTTATGACAATATGATAAATTTGGGTGGTGCCTCCTTAGGACATCACAACTTACTATCACAGAATTGTGGGTTCAATTGTCCAATCATGATCCTATTTCATCAACGCGAGGTTGTCTCAGTAAGATAAACAGACCAATGCATCAGCACTCTGTGACATCATCGTTGTTCCCTAGACAAGTATTTTTAACTATTGTACTCCCCTTACTCTCACCGGGTTTTACACGTTGACTTCCGATCTCCTCTGCTCATACCTCTAACTTGTCACTCTTTTGGTCCTGAGTACCTGACAAGTCCTAAGAACGAATTCTAGACAAGAGCACAAATACATGCAACATAATGAACCAACCGACTAATGATCGCATATCAAATGTGCATGTGTGTTGTGAGGCTAGCCCTCAAAACATAGCCTGAGGGGACTACTCACATCACGATTAATTAAATAATAATAGAATTGAAAGTACCCATACATGAGTAATTTATAGTCCTACAACGTCGCCTATCGCGAACAATCTGATCATAACTTCACAATTTATCGGATCCCAACAAACACAAAAAGTAGAAATTTCATAAGGGTGGTCTTGATCATGTTAGGTGGCTCACAAGATCTAAATATGGTGGCAAAAGGAGAAGGCACAACCATCTAGCTGTGAACCCGTACTCCATGGGGGAACTACTCACCATAACAGAGGCAGCACAGTCGATGAAGATGGCCCAAGGGGTCTATCCCACCCCCTTCCCCCCCCCCCCCGGCAGGGTGCCGAAGTAGGAACTTCTGAACCCCAAAACTATGGTTTGATGGTGGTGAAGCTATGAAGCGTTCTTGGGAAAACCCTCTAGGGGTATCAGGTTTAGGTCAGGGGGCTTCTGATAGGAAAAAAGGTGATCTGAGGCGGTGCCAAAGGTGGTTAGGCAGGTAGGGGCATAGGTCCACCCTAACCCACACCCTCAGGTAGTATGGGCCCCCAGGTGCCCTCTTCTGGCTGCCTTTTGAACTCCGTCTTCGTTCCGGGAAGTTTGGAGCCCCTGATTTTTTGTGGAATTTTCTAAGGACTTTTTTGTACAACTTTTCTGAAATATAAAAACGTCAGAAAAAACTGGCATTGTGCATCTGGTTACTATGTCAGTCCGGAAAAATGCCCTAAAATGATATAAAATTGTAATAGAAACATGTAGCAATTGCATGAAAACGTAGGAACAATAAAAAAATTATAGATATGGTTAAGTCGTATCAATCAGATGTGCATTCATCTAGGTCGCCGCAAGACTTGTATCTTGAATAGGCTTTATTCTTGCCCCTTCTTATAATCCTTGGAGTTCTCCCTATCCGTCCTATCCTTCTTGTCCATCTTATATTATATCACTTTTATAAGCTTATGACAATTTGCAATGAAGTGTCCGGCTTCACAACTACTGTAGAATGTGTGCTTCTTAAGTCTGTACTTGGTGGATTCATATGTGCTAGACTTGGAGTATCTTGAGTTTTACATGAAGTTGTTGTAGTATCCCTTTATCTTGGTGTACATCTAGATGAAGTTCAAGCTCTGAGATCCATGTCATTGTTAACTTGATCCTTCTCTTATCCTCCTTCGTCACTTGACATTTCTTTAGATTCTGATGTCTTTGAAACATTTTTTTCTCTTTTGATATGTTCAAGATATTACTTGAAGCTCTTATTTGTCCTTAAGGCCCATTTTATGAGCGCTAATTCTTCAATTGTCTTCGGTTTTCTTGAGGTACCAATTAATTGGTATGATTTGACGTAGAGCACAAATGGTGCCATATTTGGAGGTGAGGGCATGAAGTATATACCAATCGATGGTGGATTTTCTTAGTCGGTTCGAAAACCCGACTCCAAAACCCTGGATTATTATCAACTGTAGTTTTGTGTAGAATAGGAAAACCGACTCCGAGAAATGACTCTAATGCTATGTTTTGTGCTAGTTCATCTTCTTCAGGGTGATGTGATTCTCCATTTCCTTACTCCCATCCTGGTAAATTCATTTGTAAGAAGGATAATCTTGAGAACATCTCGGTTACTAATTTACCTTTGACCCATTTAAACACAAAACTATCGTGAGGAAAATACTATGTTGGGTACCAATTTGAATTATACCAATGACAAATTGGATTTGGAGTATAAATTATTGGTCTCGGTCAATCTTTTCTATCTTTTTATCCATGAAATGGCTCTGCTACTTCCTATATTTTCTTAGTTTGTTCTTTTGTCTCAAACAATATTATGTTTGTAGAGTCTCACATGTATAGAAACTAAATTCAAAGCATTCAAGAGATTTATAACTAAAAAATCATGATACTTCACACACACATATTCTTTCCGACTAAGCAATATATTATATACCAATTACATCCATCCTCTACAACAATGTTATCATGAGCTAGTCGAGAAATCAAGGATGCACACATCTAAAAGGAAAAGGTAATGACAAGAGCAATAATAATAAAAAGCCCCGTCGAAATGATCAGCAACTCACTGTTCTCTTGAATACGGTCAAGAAGATCCCATTTAGCTTCTTCCTTCATACGTGTGAATGATCGAGAACAAGAAGCATCCAATAAATCCATATCATGAAGAGAAAGCCTTGAATAAAAATTACTGATAACAATATTACTCGGGAGTTCATGAACGGGACATCTGAGCATTAATAACTTCATTCTTCCCCACTATTGGGAAATACTCTCTCCATCATGAGGCTAGAAATTACAAATTTGATTCTGGTCTTTATGAATCTCACTAGGAGGATAGAATTTAGAATAAAAGAGAGGAACAATTTTCTCCCATCCAATTGATTCACCATTCTTCAATAATTTGGACCATTCAGCGGCTCTTCCTTTCAGCGATAAAGAAAATAATTTCCTTTTAACTTGATCCCTTGTAATACCTGCACACCTGAATAACTCGCATAATTCATGTATAAAGAGAAAATGATCACCGGGATGGACAGTTCCGTCTCCATAATAGCAGTTATCCATAACACGTCCAACAATTTTCATAGGTATTTTATAAGGATCTAATTTAGCAGATAAAGGGTCACCTACTACCGTAGCAGTGATAGTGTCGAATCCAACGAGGAGTAAAAAGTGTTGACAAGCAGGTTGGATGGAGAATTCACTGTAAACACTAGCAAACGGGTTTTTGGTGGTTTTTGATATAGCAGATAAATAAAGTGCGAGTAAATAAAAGACAGTAAATAACATTGCAGCGAGTGGCCCAATCCTTTTGAGAGCAATGGACAAACCGGTTGTTTTACTTGTGATTACCAAATGTTCTCGAGGACACACGGGAATTTCGTCAAGTGTTTTTGCTTCATTACGGCTGATTAATATTTATTGGTTCGTGAAGTGTTGTGTGGGTGAACCTATGCTAATGCACCACCCAACTAGGACTAATACATAATTGTGATTATACCCCTCGTAAGCATCCGCAAATAAAAGAAAGTAATTAAGATAAATCTAACCACAACCTTAAAACTCCAAGATCCTACACTCCCTCGTGCATCGGTTTCCTAACGGGGGTTTAGGTTTCTGTCACTCCGGCAACCCCACAATTAGTAGCCAAATACACAATGCATCCTCCTAGTCCCATTAAAGTGAAGTATCATGTAGTCGACGTTCACATGACACCACTAGAAGAATAGAACCACAACTTAAATACCGAACCACGAGATATTACTTCAACACAACTTCACTACTAACATCATGACTTCTCCCATGTCGTCAAGAACTATACGAACTACTCACAAGACATCATATGGATCATAATCAGAGGTGATATAATGGAAAATAACAATCTGTTCATAAAGTGTGAACACCGATAAATCTCACAAGCATCAACTACTAACAATTAATCCACACCGGGAGAGAGATCTAGTGAAGAGCAACGATAAAGACCCCTAATTGGTATAGCGGGATGAAGGTGGATGATGACGGTGATCGTGCTGGTGGTGATGATGATGACGATGACGATCTTGATGATGCCCGAAGCGATGACGGTGACGATGGTGATAATTTCCCCTCCCCGGGGAGGAATTTTCCCGGCAGATTTCTCCCTACCGGAGAGGTTTTCTCTCTCTGGTGTTTTCCGCCCCGAGGCGGCGGCAGCATAATTATTCGACGATCTTTTGGGGCTTAGGGTTCCCTGGGGTCAAGTACGCGAAAGGGGGCACCCGAGAGTGGGCTAGGGGGACAGATCACCCCCAGGCGCGGCCAGAGGGGGGCACCGCCTGGTGGTGTGGGCCCTAGGTGGCCCCCTCCGGGTGCCCTTCTGGCTCACTTCCTCCTCAAAAATTCTAGGACTCCTCCGGTATCCCCCCTCTTCTTCCGATTTTCTGAAATAGGGTATCTTGACGGTGCTTTTTCCATCAGGTTTCTGGTTCCGGTGTTTATTCTCCAAAAATTATGAAACATGCAAAATAAGATAAAATAACATAAGTGATGCATCATAACATGAAATATATCGATGAATAACAGAAAATAACAATATAAAACAGTGATGCAAAATGGGCGTATCAAGCAGTAGTTATCATACACCCACCATATTTTTGATTTTCTCACAAGAGAAGATCGGGTCACCCCATATCATAGGGAGTGGCAGAGCTTCAACTCGGCATGCTCGGGCGGCAGCCCGGGCTCCACCTGCTAATTCCTTTTGATGATTAGCTTAACGTACTAGCTTAAATGCTGTTTCTTTGGGAAAATCATGTAGCCAAGAATACATTCGTGTATATCTTGCCCAGGCTCAGTACTTGGGCTCACTCTGCCACTACGCGCACGCATGGGGAGTCGAACAGAGGGGTTCTCGGGCTCGGGGATTCAACTTATCCTACCGGAATCGACGCAGACCGGCCACGGGAGGATCTAACTCTGGCAAGGGATTCGTGAAGCCTGGGGGCGACATTCTGAGAGAAAGCAGATAGGAAAAGGAGAGGAGGTCCACGGGATTTAAGGAGAGGTTACGGGGCTGTCGTTGCTGCATTGCACGTTGGAGCATTCTGCGCGTCCCGGCCTCAAAACCTAGCCATGCCGGCCTAGGACGGCTTTTATGGGCGTCCCAGCCTAGTAGCCCGTCCTAGGTTGGCCTCTTTGTGCATAGGCCGGCCACCCACCCGAGCCGGTCGGCCTAGGGGGCCTCAGGCCGGCCTAGGCCGGCCTCCCAGTTTTTAGAAAAAGCGCTAATAGTGAAAACATGATATCTTTTGCATATCAACTTCGTTTTCGATGATCTTGAACTCGTTGAAATCACAAGAACAACAACTACAAGATTATGCAAAGAAACATCATAGTTCAAAAAGGAAGGATAAATCTAAATGACGAAAGGTTTGACCAATATATAAAGAGAAACCGGTAAAACGTCTAACCTAAAAAACATTATAAGTTTGTCGTACAAAATACGTTTTTGATGAAATTGATCTTGTCATGAAGATAAAGACAAACTATAAAACCACAAATGGAGAAACCAAGAAAGATGATGCCAAGTATGCAAAGGTTTGAGCTCTCTCTGAATGATATGATCAAGTAACCAATGAGAGCACCTCTTGATAGTGCGGTTATCTATGATATAACCCGATCTCCAAACTAAACCTGTGAGACCGTTAAAAATAGAAAACCAATCAATACTATACCTTTTCCTTGAGCATTACACTTGAGCTAAATGATGAAGATCTTAACCGCCTCAAGATTGAATACCTTTCTTGATTTCGCTCCGCCTTGTGAAGACTCGTAGATTGCTCCCCCATATGCCAATATGGGAGAGGCTCTCTTAATAACATATTCACGTGGCCATCATATCCAAATGGGTAGAAAGATTCAAACATATGATCTCATCGAGATCCTCCTCTTGAACTTGCACGTCACAACTTGATGACGATCACCATTTGATGTCAACCACCATAGGCTATATGAAACCTTCATTTTGATGAAAGCCCGTGAAAAGATACCTAATATTACATTGATATACCACACACACATATCATGGGTTAGTTCACAAAGCTGATTGAACAATTACTTACCATACCATGAAGCCACATGGTACATCTTCTAGCTTTGTGAGTTAATCAACTTTAATCATGTCTTGGCACTTTGCATTGATCAACCTTGTATGTATTCTTATATCTTCATTACAATGATATATTTAAGGTAAACATGAATTTTCACACAATATTCTTCTTCAATACATACTTGCAATATGTTCAACTCTCTCATGACCAAACTTCGGATATTCACATGAATAACACCTTAGTTATCACTTCATCATCTTGAATCCAACACATGGACATCAAGCATTGCTTATGGACAGACTCTACAAGTATAACTCAATACAACCATTAATCCATAACGATTGTTATCAATTACCAAAACTACACATGAGGGCACCATGTTCTGTCAGTCAGCTTTAGGGATATACCCTTGGCCATGAGACACTAGTGGCTTGTGGGACCCTTCTAGTCATTGGGGTTGGGGAACCGAGAGCTTAAGGATGAGGTAATGACACTCTTTGCCACGACTGTCATGCCCACTTGTTCACCATCATCATCATTCTCTTGACCACCAGATATATATTCATTCTCCTTTGCAACCAATGCCTTTGGGGGCCTCTCTTTATGAGGTTCTTGGCCTTTGAAATAAAGTTGATTTTCCTTATGAGCCTTCCACCATTTCCAATTCTACTCTTGAAAGGACAATCCACAACTAAGTGCTCACTATCTCCACAACTGAAGCAAATTCTTTCCTTCTTCATACTTGAGCCTTCATTTCATCTGTTCTTTGTTGCATTTGATCTAAAGTATCCTTTCTTCCACCATTTATGGTTGGCAAGAGCCAAACATTCACTATGTGATTTCATCTTCTCCTTCTCAGAGACCACATGAGAAAAACCACCACCATCACTTAATTCCTCTTCATCATGGGATGTGGCCTACAAGGCAAGAGAAGCTCTCTTCATTCTATTCACACGGGCTATGGTGTCATCCAAGAATTTTTTTTCATTGTTTTGAATGTAACAAAAACACCTAAAACATCATTGGGGGTTAGATCCAAGAAATCAGCCCTTGCTTGCATATCCACCAACATGTTCTCATTGTATGGAATAAAGGTTTGCATAAATTTCTTCTTGACCCAATCTTCATCACAATCCTTGAATCCACAATCTCTCATGTCAACCACAAGATCTTTAAGTCTCCTAAACATGTCTTACGGGTTCTATTGATCTATGATCTCACTTGAGCTTAAGTTCTTGGGATCTTTAGGCTTGTATCCCTTCTAAATGTTTCTCCATATTTGCATTGAATAGCTACACACATAAGACTTCATGGAAGCTTTCCAATTAGTAAAACGGGACCTATCTACTAAAGGAGGTGCACCAAGATTGTTTACATGTGGATGTTGAACATTAGGAGCATTGTTATAGGCATAACTGAAAGAATTTTCATTGAGTTTATCTTTTGAGTTAGATGCTTCGGTATCTTATTTAGTAGAAAGTTTGGGGTCTCCATTTTCATCTCTAGGTATATTTGTAGATGAGTTGCTAGATGTAGATGCCACTTTACTTATAAATTCCTCCATCATCTTCTCTGAGGTATCAACCATCGATTGAATAAGCTTTCTAATAGCATCCATGGTGACACCCTCTTCCATCCTCCTCTTTAGGCGCTGAAGCCTTTAATGAAGAGACGAGGCTCTGATACCAATTGAAAGATCGAGAGGGTTAACTAGAGGGGGGGCTGAATAGGTTAACTACAAATTTTACATCTTTTTTAATAAAGATTGTCTAGATTTTGCAACTAAGTGAACAATCCTATAAGATGAGAAAATACAACTATCACAAGATATGTAAACAATTAAGTTAGTAAAAATAAGTAAAGGTAAGTTGCGAAATAACTGAACACGATGACGCGGAGATTTATCCTGAAGTTCACTTCCCAATGGAAGCTAATCTCCGTTGGAGCGGTGCGGTGCCACCAAAGTGAAACACCAAGTAGCCGTCAAATGGCACATCGTATCTCCTTCGTGACCTGCCACCAATATGGAGAGGCACAAATCACTATATTGTCGTTGAGGTTGACAACTAGAACATTCACAAGGATGAGGCACACTCCACAACTTAAAGATTACTCACCAAAACTCGATGCTTCAAGGCCAATGCACGCACCACAACGCAATTGGCGGCTCGGACAATGTCTTCATGGCTACCAAAGCCTCGAAGGACCACGACCTCATAGGGTTCCAACAAACCTAAGGAGTAGCAAGCTCCTCAATGGAATGAAGGGGGAAATCAAATCTCTTGGGTAGGAATGTAGATATAGGTCTTGTTTCTCAAATCCCAAAAGGGAAAAGTGTTTAAGTGGCTAGAGAGAGAGATCTATGGAGTTTAACCTCTTGGACAATGGTGTTCTTCTAGTTCTGGTCGTGGCAACTTGAGGTTGAAGAAGGGAGGGGGTATGTGTACACCCTCACAATTCTAGCCGTTGGAGAGCTTTGGTAGAGTTTCTGGGGCCGGATTATCCGTGTAAGTGTGGGCCAAATATTGCGCCCTTCTGAAATATCCGATGTCTTATGAAATGTCCGGCCAATAATCCGGTGCGATCTAGTGGCTCGTGCACTCGAGTCCTTAGCCGTTTCGAAATATCTGGTGTCCTTGAAATATCCGGCCAAATATTCGGGGCGACCTAGTGACTCGCAACTAACTCCTTGGCCATTTTCTCCGAGGGCTGGATAATCCGGTGCCCTATTACCCCAGATTATCCGGTGTCTAACTGAATTTCTGTCAGTTTCACAGTGTGATATATTTTTCCTTATTTCCTTTGTGGATCGATGCAGGTATTATAATTATGCTTTTATTCCTGCATTACTTAGCATCTGATTAGTTTATCTCTAGTGTTGTTGCCTAACACACAAGACTTGGAGGATTACAAGAGATATTCTTTCAATGGATCGGGGAGGCGTTATGCTGCCATCATCCCATTCACTTGTGGCGGCGCAAAATAGAATAGCCTCGGCTTTGATATGACATTGCCTTCGTAATAGTACGCCAATCACCGATCTCGTCCAGGGTAAAACTGGACCTGGTTCCATTTAACAAATGGTTAGGTTAACCAATGGGCCTAATGGTTCACCCAAAATCCATTAGGTAATTTAGGTTCGATCCAAATTAACCAATGGTTCTCCCGTCAAAAACCTAATCCCGCACCTCGACATGTCTACCGACTGAAGCCTCCGTGTGCGGAAGATCCTCTTGTGCCTTCCTCTCTCGCGCCGTCACATCGCGTGATCTGGCTGACCAGTGGAGGCGCGTCCCCGCCTCAGTCTTTGCGCCGCCTTGAAAGAGCTAGCACCTAATCTCCCCATGGTACGTCTCTGCCTCTGCTCCAACGTCCATGAACATTTGCCTCGCTTGCTTCGACATCCAAGTCGCCACCAACCAGCTCCAATCCGCCTTGAAAGAGTACTCTTCACGTGTGAATCTTGGAAACCAACAAATCTATAGAGGATGAGTGTACAAAAGAAGGTCACTGCCAATGCTTTCATGGACACTGCCGAGGCGGCTTGCCGTGGACGCGGTCGACCCGACATGTAGGGACTTCTTGTCGTGGATATAGTGCGGCCTTGATTTGTTGTCTGATACTTCCTTGTCGTGCTGCTGCACTGCACGTGCTACTAGTGATAGGCAACAAGCGATTGACTCTTGTTCTGATTTTTTTGTGGGGGTATAGGGATTGTTGATGGGGTTTTGGTTTTGATAAGTCAATTGATGTAGTTGGTGCTTGTTAAAATCTAATGAAAACATTACATACTTCTAATTACTTAATATTCGCCAAATAGCAAAGTAACATCGTTGCATGATGTTAAAAAATGGTTTGGACCTTAATAACCAAAGGTTAACTATTTCTAACTTAATGGTTAACTATTTGGTCCATTTCACAAAATGGTCAATTAGTTTTGAATCTGGAAGTTAAATGGTTAACCAAATCCCAATCGTGAGTAGAGAGAGTACATTCGTGGAGGCATAGGAGTATGAGTAACTCAGGAGGATCAAACAAGGTTCACGATGCGCATCTCCAACCATTTGGGTGGAACGCGGCCTTTCTTGAGAAAAGAGGCGCATGGAGTAGCTCTCGACCGCCGGCCCCTGCGCCAACCGATCTCATCTCCGGCCACCTTCAGAGAAGCCAAGCACACATCCGGAAAGCCCCAAGCGTCCTCTCTCTATCCATCCTCAAACGATTGACTTTCGGGTCGCCCCGCACAATGGAGGCTATGGAAGACCCCCGATCCAACCTAGAAGACCGACGCCCCGATCTTTCCCCACCGGCCGCTACCGCCGCCGATGCTAGTGATGGGGCGGTGGCATCCATGCCATGGCTCTCAAAGATAGTGGGCGGGGGTGGCCTAGCATGTCGGATTCCCTTCGTGCGGGAGGTTTGGCTCCTTGGCGGCGCAGGTGGAGTTCTGGCAGCGGGACGGCGGCGTTCCGCCATACGAGGCGTTGTATTGCTGGGATGCGTGGATGGGAAGATGGGGGAGCGTGCGATGATGGACGGAGGAGACGGCGCGGAACCTATGGCGATGGTGCTACTGCTCATGCCTAGGGTGCGCTGCAGCCTTTCCTCATGTCGCTGTCACGTGTGCCTGATACACTTGATCTATTTTCCGGGAGCTGTCCAGCGGCGTGGGGGCCTGGTGGCGTGCTTGAATAAACGCGATGGCCCTAAGGTTCCTCTTGCACCAAGTCGAAGAACTGCCTCACGCCTGTCTTCTTTGATTTGGCCAGAGCGTCGGGCTCCGGAAGGCTCTTCCGGCGATCTCCCACGGGCGTTAACGCCTGGAGATTGCTAGATCGGGTGAGATTTGGTCGCAATGCAAGGAGCGCCGTGAAACTCTAATTCTGTTGCCACCATCGGCAAATTCATTGAAGTCAGAGGCGAAGAATGTCATTGAAGCTGAGACTGGATGACTAGCAATGGTGATTAGAGTCTTTGCGTCGATGAGAAACTGACTCGGAGTTTCAATAATTGTGGCATCGGTATGGAAGTTTAAAGTATTACCTTTAAGGATGAAAATTCAAGGTCTGGTCTTAACTGGTTGTGTGTGGCAATAGGCTTGCTGAAAGCATTATTTTGAGAGCGGGGATTATCTCTAGGATAAAAATTCAACATCTTCGATCGGGCAATCGGGCAATGACGGTGCTTATGCACTGTTTCCTTCTCGTAAGCATTGCTTTTGAATAAATTGGACATCAGATATTGTCTTGATACTGGTTGTGATGCTGCTCCAAGTACTAAACTCTGTAGCGGGACTTTTCTTTTTAGTTTCTTCTTTTTCTGGTTGTAGCATGCGTAATGCCATTAGGATATTGAGTTGGTGCGAGTCTGAGTTTAATTAGTATCTCTGCATTATTAATATATGTTCCTTTTCAAAAAAAATATCTCAAATCTTTTTGCACATGAGAAATGTGGACGCATGAACGTACGTGGGCATGCTCATATTTTTTGGTCGGTTCTTTTTGGAGAATAAGGCGCGCATACGCACACGCACGACGCATGCTTGCCTTTTCAGGGCCTTGCATCCCCAAAGGAGAATCGATCATCATACCCAAAGGAGCACCCGTGAAGAGATAACTGTGCAGTAGGAGTGTCGTGCCGAACATATCGGCCTCAGGGAGCTCCGATTGGCAGCATAACTTTCTGTAGGCGCGCACTCGAACGGAAAAAAAAGTTGTTTTCTGTCCTATCCTTCCGTTAGCTGTCTTGTCTGTGCTGCGTGGCTCCTGGGACTGCTTGCTGTCCCTTCTCTGAAGCTTCTCTTCCCTTCATAGATCCGCATTGTCATCTGCTGCGACTCGGTTACTCGCCGCTTGAGTCTGGTCCAGAAAAAAATGCGGTTTGAGAGCCATAAACATATTTTTGGATAAAAAAGTATAATTATATCAAGTTGATACCGGTTACACCCATGATCTAGAACAACACACTATCAATTAGTAATAGCTAAGCCAAGAAAATAAGAATGCACACATCAAAAGAAAAAGAAAATGTAAATAGTAACAGAGAAAAACCCGCCAAAATAATTAGAGATTCACAACCACATGAACATGGAAAAAAAAACCCAGTCTGGTTCTCAGAAAACAACGCCTCCGGGGATGGGAAAACGCACCGTTTTCACCCGATCAACCCTGAAAAAGTTCGAGCAAATTTGTAGACAACAACTTTAACAAGGGAATGCCTTGAAGCCCACCATTTTTTAGATATATCCAACGAAGGACAAAACTGGGTTTTCACGCGGAAAACGAGACCTGCTGCTCAAAGAACGCCACCAAAAAATGAACTCGTCCTATGTTACCGCCACGACTTTTCGGAGACCAGCCGATCGCGTGACTCACGATCGTTCACACAATGAGAAACTTGTTTATCTCCCTATCCAATATGGTGCTTTCTCCTTGGAGCCTTGCGGGCAACTTCAACACAACCGCCTTGATAATCTCCACCACAATACACCTTGATAATCTAGCCTCAGGTATCCAACGATGCCGATTAATTGTGCGGCTGAAAGAGCTTGCGGCGGCGCGGGCGAGGACGCATCGGTGCCATTACAGCATGGTGGATCGGGAAGGCGAGGGGAAGCAGGATGCATCCCAGAGTATTGCAGCAACAACGCGTGGCATCCAGGGGCAGTGCCGCTAACTTCCCCTCGACTTCCCGTGGGGCCACGTAGAATAACCTTGGCTTGTATATGGTGCTACCTCCATCGACATGTGCAATAAAAAGGACGCACATAACTGTTTTGATGAGATTGGCGAGCAATCAGCGATATCGCCGAGGGAGCACGGCCTAGCTTGACTGGAGGAGCCACGTGAGAATGGGCAACCGAGGGGCAAAGGGAGAGGAGGAATGCGAGGATATTGGACCTGGGAGGGCACCTACAATCTAGGGAAAAAGATCAAGCCAGGTTCATCATGCACATCTCGCTAGCCTGGCAAGAGCAGGAGTAATTAGGTAGTAACATCAAACACGCTAAGACAAATTTGTTTATGTGGCGAGTAATTAATTAGAAGAGAGATGTTTGTGGTAACACAATATGTTTCCGTTGTAATATAGACTAGTAGTGACATATGCATGTTACTCATCTAAATTACTCGCCGTTAAAATCGGCCGGCCATATTATTTTTCACATGAGAAACGCGCGTGCAAGTAGGTATTATTTGTCGGTCCCCTGCAGTGACCCGGGGCCTGGGAGAAGATATTTTGATTGGGAATATGTCAATTCTTTTTGGTCGGAGGATAAGGCGCGCACACACGAACACGATGCCTTTTTACGTGTGACGGTGTCAGGCTAGGCATCCATCACTCATCGCACGCTGCATGGACGGCACCCAACAAGTTGGTTGGTTAATTAGTTAGTTACCGGCCTCTGAAACACATACTGGATGGATCAGCTAAAGAAAGGCGCTTCTTTCCTTTCTGGCATGCAGAACGTTCTGGAAGCGCACACCCAGCTAGCACTAATATATGGAGAGATAACAAGCAAGGAAGTGTGTAGACGGAGTGTCGTCGTGCCCGCCCAACATATCGGCCTCATGGCAGCGGAACTTTCTGGAAGCGCGCACACGGAATGGGAAAACCTTGCTTCCTCTCTGCTCCTTCCGTTCGCTATCTTGTCTGTGCCTCTGCACGCCTGCTTGCTGTCCCTTCTCAGAAGCTTCTCTTCTTCTTCACAGCTCCGCTCCGCATTGTCGTCTGTTGCGACCCGATCGCCACTTGCATGTACTGACCCGCTCTTTTCTTGACACTAATTTGTAGCTAGCTAGCGACCTGTTCTTGATAGAAAAAATCATGAAAAAGAGACAAGTCGTTGCCTTATTGGCGGCATTGCCGTTTCTTTATTCTTGGTGCAGAGTTTACAGGACAGATTAAGCCGGGAGATGGCTGTATTGATTACTACTTCCTGTGAAGACCAGAAGATCATCTGAAGAAAGGTAGTTGCAAGTGAACGGCAGAACTGTTCTGTTTCCTTTTGTTCGCTGACAAGGATAGAGCGACTCAAGCTTTGATGTTGCTTGCAAGTGGAGTAGCAGCCGGGGTGTGTGCCTTCTTCCCGGCTGTTTCGTTACGCCTTTATTTTGTTGGACTGAGTGGGATTCAAATCCACCCAAGTTCACCACGTCTTTCGTTGGGCTCTGAGATTTAAGCCGTGAAAGAAAAAAGTTCTGAAAATGTTACTCATGCATTGTCAAAGGCGAGACTATATTTCCTCTCACGCAGGTTGCTAGAGATGGAGTGGAGCACCATATAACAGCAACTGTAGCACATCCTACAAAAACACATATCGTAAAATTATGGCAATCCTACGTGTGGGACCCACATTTATTAGATATTTTAGTTAATTTTCTTTTTTTCCGCTTACTTTTCCCTTTCTTCTTCCTTCCCACACCCACATCCTCCAAAATACCACCCCCTCCCCTAGCTCCGGTCGCGGATGCAGAGGGGAGGGGGAGCACCACGTAGTGCTTCACCTCGGCTGACCAGCTTGACACGCGGAGCTCGACGACCCGCAAGCCTCCTCTAGGAGAGCTAGTCACTATGGTGGTTAATTAGAGCTTTTGACCAGGTCTGGATTTTTTTTCCAAATGTGGTGGCGCAAGAGAAGTTTAGCTGGGATCTGAGAGCAAGTGGGTGTGAAAGTTCCCTCCTGCCAACAGAATATTCATTTGCAATGTACAAGAAAAAATTGACCTATGAGGTATGAGCGCCTCATTCTTGCAGTTCACCATGAAAACAATTATGAAATGGCTTACTACCCCCCTCCCCCCCCCACACACACACACACACACACATACACACAATGTCTCGCTCGCTCTATACGGGAATGACCCAAGCGTATTGCTTAGCTTGTTTCAGCGAGATATTGAGCATAGAGGCACGCACACAAGAGAAGATGAGTTTCTACTCTTGAACACAAGGAGCTCACTATGAGCTTGCGAAGAAAAATTTCACGCGAGCGCCCTCCGCTGCACGTCACACCATATAAGAGTAAAATTTCAACCCTAGCTATATGTCATCCCGACATTTGCATATAATGAGTAAATGACACCAGGAGTAACTCAACTTGTTCCTATGTTCCTGACCCGTCATAATGTGCACTTCATATAGTTTCTTTTGATTTGCTGCTCACAACGTGCACGGCCATGATAGAGAAGGCCTTTGAAACTGCATACTATGCGATAATGTGTCGGGAGAGGGGCAATAATGATTTTTTGGGAGCATCTCGGTGTGACTGCTTTCTTGATAGCTATTTATTTCGTGACCTACTACGACATGGATTTATGTAACTCTTACCTTGCTACTGGTGGTATCATTTTGTTGATTACTTCATACGCAACTTAGAAATATGTGATAATACATAGTATTGATACGATGCATGTCTATTTTTTCAAACATAGTTAATCTTGCAAATATTGTTGTCATTTTATTAATTGAACTAAATTCATTCAAAAATCGCTCCATATTTCAACACCTAACACCTATGAATTATCCCTGATCAAATTTGTTACAATATATGTGAATTTCCCAACTTGTTTATGACTTCAGACTTTTGATTCTAATGGTTGGTGAATGAAACGCAAATGTCTTGGTCTCAAGTCTTGGCTTTCTAAATTTAATTAAAAAAATTGCTTTTGCCCTCTTTCTAGTAGTATCCATCTATAGGCCTTATCGAGTCATATGTGAGATTTTATTCATGTGTAACCCTTATCGAACCACACGTGAGACGGCTGTATCTGGATTGGCCACTTTTTTTTTATCAGTTCGTATTTTTTATTCTAGTGGTTGGTCCATAAAAATTGACATGGTGTCAGATAAGAGGTATTGGTTTCAAGTATTGGCTTTCCCAATTTAATTGAAAATTTGCTTTTGCCCAATGTGTATAGAAAAAGCCCACCAACTTGGTTGTGAGAGGGGTGTTGAAATATAATTGGCTAGTCTCTTCCACCACAGCGATCTTTTATGTTTGAACAGAGAGAAAAGGCTAGACAATGTATTTCACCAAAATTCAGCTGAGTTAAGCTCAAATGTCACTTATAATTCACCATGGTGGTCTTGAATCATCAGTTCTGAACCTGAAATGGAATCCATGTTGGAGGAGAGCAGGGGTCACGGACCAATTCTGACAAATTCAGCAAGCATTTAACCTGCAAATTCAGCATGGTGGTCTCCAATCATCAAATCGAACCCAGATTTAAGGAGTGGAGGGGGCAGACAGTGTGCACTAACAACCAAAAACATGAGCAGCCCCACTGATTGGAGGAGGAGGCACCAAAAGGCGCCTTAATGTGCCACCAACATTGCCGTGCAAATAATGCTGCCGCACGAACAGCAAACCAACAGAAATTCCACAAGCAGACACCATACACTCCCAGCACCCACATTTTGCGAGCTCTACAGTTCAGCAACCCAAAAAAGAAAAGAAAAGAAAGGCAGAGACATTTGGTGATCTCAGTTCAGTCAATAAACAGAGAGGCGAGCAGAGCAAGACACAAACCGGAAGATATGAACATGATCAAGCTTTATTATTACTGCTGCTAATAGTACGTGCCACTGATCAGGAGGAGTGTATATCTGTAGTAATATACAGAGTGGATAAATGGAATTGTGTGCCCAGCAACACCTCAGTCAGTCCTGCAAGCAACTGGGTGGTGGCTCAATTCACATCTCCCTATCTCTCTAGAAAAAACAGAAACCAGCTGAGCTCTCAGCACTCTGTAGTCTGTACAGGCAACAGTGCCAGAGCTTCGAGCTCGTTCTCCCTCTAGCTCCTCTCCCCATCTCTCTCTACACATGCTCTGCCTAAATTGCTACTACTGTCATTAATTTACCATGGAGTACTACTGGTAAGAAGTCTAAAAGGTAAAAAAAGAGTTAGTAGTAACCAAAAAACCAAGAGATGAAGAGTAACCGCCGCTAACTGTATCCGACAGACCATGGGGGCAGGGCAACCGCTTCCGGGGACCTCCTCTGTGGGCATCCCTCTGGTAAAGCTTTTTCCCTCCAAAGTTTTGATTTTTTTTTCCTCCTGTCTCCACTTCCTCCTCCTCTGCTCCTCTGCTCCGAGATGCCCGGAGACAGAGTGAGAGGACCAATGGCGGAGGGAGGTTTTGTGTTGCCCGATCGGAGAAAGAACCAAGGAATGATGATCAGTTAGTGCTGGGCGTCGAGGTCGGCGGCGCCGATGAAGGTGCCGTGGAAGCCGTAGGGGACGCGGGACGGCAGCTGCACGGTGGCCTCGAGCCGCATGTCGGCGGCGTTGACGACCAGGAGCTCCGAGGTGCCGGCGGCCTCATCGCGGACGAAGGACAGCACGTAGCCGTCGTCCTCCGCGCCTAGGCGGGCATGCTCGCCGTCCATGGGCACGAAGCACGGCTCGCCGCCGAACCGACCCTCGCCGTAGTCGAACCGGGTGAGCTCGCCGGTGGTCAGGTCCACCTTGGCGAACCCGGACACCTTGGGCCACGGCTCGGCCACGGCCAGGTAGGCGTACCTGGTCTTCCGGCCCAGCATGTTGCGGTTCACCATGCCGACCTCGAGGTTCACCTGGGTGTCTGGGGAGAGGATGGCGCGCCGCGTGGACTCGCCCGTGCGCGTGTTGAGGCGGATCTCGGTGAGCACGCTCTCGAGGCGGTCCTCGCCCGAGTCGTTGAAGATGGAGTCGGCGGGGGTCATGCAGGAGCCGATCACCACCACCTCGTCGGTCTCCGGCTCCTCCCAGGAGTTCCAGAGGTGGAAGCAGAAGCAGTCGGGCACGTCCACCCACATCATCTCCGACGAGTCCTTGGCGTACTTGGGGAGGACGCCGAAGCGGGAGGTCTTCTCCTTGTCGAGCACCACGGGCGAGCCGCCGCGGAACATCTCGGCGAGCTTGAAGACGACCTGGTGGTCGGGCACGACGACGAAGTTCTCGGTGATTGCGAAGTCGTGGATCATGGTGGGCTGGTCGAGCTCGATCTCGACGTCGGCGGACTTGGTGCCGTCGGCGCGGAAGTAGAAGTACTTGAGGTAGGGCTTCTTGATGACGTCGTAGCTGAGCGCGAAGAGCTCGCCGGACGCCGGGTCGAGCTTGGGGTGCGCGATCATCGCGCAGTCGAGCTGCCCGTCGAAGTCGTAGCGCCCGACGGTCTCGAGGTCGCCGCCGGCGGTGACGCGGACCTGGTAGGGCAGGTCGTCCTCGGACATGGCGAGCAGGCGGCCGTTGAAGTAGACGAGGCCCGCGTTGGCGACCCCGGCGCCTTGGGACGGGTCGAGGAGCCCGCAGAGGCCGCGCGCGTAGAAGAGCGCCAGCCTCGCGATGCCCGAGTGGCCGTGGAGCTCGCCGATGGTCTTGGGGAAGACGGCCCGCCCCGCGGCGCGCTCCTGGGAGAGGCGGGAGGTCTGGGTGAAGCGGCAGGCGTAGGACTCGGCGGCGCCGTTGCGGATGGAGATGGCGTGCACCATGCCGTCGCCGTCGAACAGGTGGTGCCCCGCGGTGGGCTCGAAGCAGGGGTTGGCGCCGTTGCGGGCGTAGACGCCGTTGATGAAGGGCGGGATGCGGCCCGTGACGGGGAGGGATTGCACGGGCGCCTGCTCGCCGACCGGGGCGAAGTTGCCGGCGATCTGGACGGCCGGGTCGGAGGTGCGGGGCAGCGCGTGGGGCCGCTCCAGGACGTTTTGTACGAAGCCGGACTCGAACGCGTCGAGCGCCGAGGCGGCCGCGCGCTGGAAGAAGTTGAGACTCTGCTTCTCGTTGCTGCTGCCATTCCTCGCCGGCGAGGCAATGGGTGTGGGCGAAGTGGACTCGTGCCCGGGTGGTGTTTTCTTGGTTGTCGAGGGCGACGCCGGCGAAGGCAGGTAGGTCGGCTTTCGGGACGGTGTGCTGATCAGCGCCGAGTTGGCGGCGGCGGCGCGGGGCGAGAATCGCACCGAGTTGGGTGTCGCCGAGAGGCGTCGGCGTCCATGGTGGTGTTGTATAGAAGAAGAAGAGGAGGATTGCGCGGACAGAGTCTGCATCGCTGCTGCTGGTTAATCCGAGAAGAGAGTCGGGTTGGTTGGATTGTCCGACGAGTGCGGATGATTGGGGAAGAGGAAGGGGAGAGTGGTAGTGGGAGATGGGATGAGATGCCAAAGAGGAGGTATATTTATAGAGTTTGGGAGGGGGGAAGACGGGACAGGGGAGAGGGTGAGTCGTCGGAGTGGCAGGAGACCACGTGGTGGATTCCCGCCTGCCTCAGCTCAGCTCAGCTCACTCCTCCAGTGTGACCGCTTTTCCTCTGTTTTTCCTCTGCTGCTCGTTTCGCCGTGGGCATTGTGGGGATTCTCCATTCCAGACAGGGGAGTGTCTGTGTATGTACACGTGTGGATGCGATCTATCATCTACTAGTATGTACTACCTACATATTTTCAACTACTGCAAATCAACAAAGTATTTTTCATAACGAAATTTCACACATATGTAGTATATATTGTTGTGTACAATTAATTTCAGAAATTTTTTATGCCAAGGGTCAATAAGAAAATGCTTCTTTTATATTGACAGATAGAGGGTCTCCCCCATTTCATGAACGGACGCATCGGCGACCACCCCACCCGAAGTTGTGGCCGTGAGGGGCATGGAGTGGGAGGGGAGGGCAATAATCGTAGACTGGTTTGGCTTACGGAAAGACTACGGACAGACTTGGACAGGGTTGATTGGTTTTCAGTGTTTTCCTTGCATAAAAACAAGGTTAAATATATTTGCACTCGTTCATGCTATGCCACGTTGAGAGTCCGTAAGAAATTTCTGTAGATGTTGTCCGTAAGTGTAGCATTGCTCGAGGGGAGGGTACAGAAGAGAGGAGAGGAGGAAGAAGGGTGACATTGTTTGCGTGATCGGAGAACCGCCGGTGTCTGGTTAAGTTGGAGGAGTAAGAGTTCGGATGGTATGGTTTTTATATTTAGGTGTGCGTTTTCCCTCACGATTTTGGTCTCCGTCTGAGTACTGACCGACGTGCTAAGATATACCTACAATGTAGTCCCTAATTATCCCTATTACAAGACCATGATTGATGATTCCTCTGATCAGCTTGGGTCGTCCATAGAAGTTACCCCTGACAAAATCCTGCCTAGTACGAAATATTATTTCTATTGGTCTCATGATGTTTTATCTGTGTGCACTTTTAGCAGTATTTTATCAAGTTGAAGTAAGTTGGTTTGCTGACTAGTACGAAATATTATTTATGTTGGGTAATATATTATTTCTATTGGTATCATGATATTTTTATCTGTGTGCAGTTTTAGCACTATTTTATCAAAAACCACCAAGTACACACACGCGCTGGATTTTCTTGTATATGTACTCATTATGGTCGTGAAAATTATCTATGTTTCACATTCTTTTCTGTCTGGACATGAGTTTATATAGGTAGAGGGAGGGAATGATTCACATTTTTCATCCAAGTTCAAGAGATACAACACAAATTTATGAGAATGATAGATTTTTAGATAACGACACATATTTCATCCAAGTATTACTCGTTAATCATACTGGAAAAGGAATGACAGCAACTCAATATTGGAACCGATAAAAAAAATCCATAAGTAGAATGTAAAAAAGTGTTAACTAGCATAGATATTTTTTGATTATATGTTACCATGCACTTCTTGGCCATATTTTGCACTTACATATTTGTATAATGGCACAAAAAAGACCTGATTAATCATGTAAATTCATTTGAAAACTTCCGACCAATCGAGAAGTAAAACCGCAGCATCGATCGAGGCACACAACATTATATGATTTTCTAAAAATAGTACTAATTTTTTTGTCCGGATAGTGGAAATGGAGCCCGAGCTACATGTAGCTCGTTTTTTGGAAAAAAATTGAAATCAGCATGTTTGTGTTTCAAAAAATTCAAAACTAAAATTAAAATTCATATCAAAATTTTGCACTGAGATGGATCTCGATATTAGCCACCACTAGAATTTTTTTAAAGATTTTTTAAAACGTTACTATGTTATTTTCAAAATAGAGGGGTCCCGGGCTATAAAACGCCATTCTCAACTTGTGTCGATTATATAAGGCACACTAGGACGAAACAGCCGGCAGGACTAGCCTGCGCATAATAAGATTCACACAACCAGACGATCTTGGCTCGATTGGACTGATTTCTCTCCTAGCTCTGCCGTGAGATGCATGCAGGCAGCCATAAATGGCAGCTCGCGATCGCGTGCTGTCCCGTCCCGGTCCAGCCGGCCGGCATTCTTCTCTCCTCCACACTACTACGGTACGGTACTAGTGTACTCTTCTCCTAGCTACGATCCGCTTCCATACCCACATAATATACGTAGCTAGAGCGTGGTGGCGTTTTCAGATTGTTCCCAGCCATGTATCGACGCGTCCGACGAAACACATCTTTTGCTGCAAGAGGAAGAACGTGCTCCATGGCTGATCACACGGAATTGCTTGATTTAATTAATTCGCAAACAAAGAAGAAATTCTCCTTTTTCGATGAATAAAGAAGAAGCAGTTCTCCTAGCAGAACTCGTTATTTGACTCGACTCGAAACAAATCATGGCCTCTTTAAGGTGTCGAAATTTAAGCACGATGAACACGCACGCCCGTGGGTTGTGTTCCATGCCTCCCCTCTCACACGGCATGCACCCGGCTGATGCTTTCCCACCAATATCGATTTAGCACGAGAAGCACGACGTACGCGTCCGCCCGGCAGGCAGGCATGCATGGAGCTCACTCGTCCACCACAGATACATCATGATCAATGGAATTTCGCATCTCCCTCTCGCGACAAATTGGAAAACATATATGGGTTAATTTCACACCATTGTCAATTTGTACTACGCAGATAACACCGATACATAAATTCGGGCAATGCCGTGTTAGCTAAAGCATTTCCCTTCCATGGCTGTAAGAGAGGCGAACAGAGAGAGCAGAAAGGACCAAGCTTGACCACTGCGTGGAATCAGCTGTGATGGCGACTGCATGTACTTTCTGGAGCTGCACCTGGGGTGAATTTGGAGCCTCTCAGAGCGAGGGAGAGGACCAAGCCACCGCCCACGCTTTCTTTTGAATGTGATTTGTAACTCCAAAACTCTTATAAGTCTGTTTCTAACAAAAGTGGTATTACTGTTAGACTGTTACTTGCAATAGATGTTTCTGCACTCGAAGAATCAATGCCATAATACTTTCGGCAGGAAAACCATGTGGTGCTAATTTACAACAGCAACTTGTGCTGGTTGTGGTACTACATTTTCATACTACTTCTGAGATGTAAACTCTGAAGTATATATATACTCTGTTTAACGATGCGATAAATAAGGTTTTGTGCATCCATCAATGTCTTCCAATAAAACAGATGATGGAAATGTCGAGCTGCTGACTCAGCATTTCCCACCGTCCTTAAAATGGCAACAACAGGGGCAGCAACAATCCAGCAGGAGCTTTCTGCAATGCGGACTGGGACATTGCTTTCGACAAGCATTCCTTGCATGCGCTTTCGTCCTCCTTGTCGGATCATTGTCCTCTGTTGCTCTCTAACCACGGGGGTCCTCCTAAGCCGCATTCGTTCCGCTTCGAGAATTTTTGGACAAAGATGCCGGGTTTCCTAGACGTCGTTGCTGAGGTGTGGGCGGCGCCAACCACCCACACTCAAGGGGTGCACATTCTGAATCATAAGTTGAGAGCAACGGCTAGGAGATTGCGCTCTTGGAGCAGGAGTTTGTTCTCTAACTTCAAGCAGCAATTGCTTATGGCGCTGGAGGTCATCTTGCAACTCGACATTGCTCAGGAGAGTCGCCCTCTCACTGCGCTTGAGCGGGATCTTCGTGCTGGGCTGAAACGTCGCATCCTTGGTTTGGCGGTGCTGGAGCGGTCTCGCAAGCGTCAGGCTTCTAGAATTTCTTTCCTGCGGGAGGGGGATGCTTGCACTAAGTTTTTTCACCTCCGGGTCAACTCCAGGCGTCGCAAGAATGTCATCCAGCGACTGAAGCGTAACGAAGGGTGGGCGGTTAATCATGTGGACAAAGAGTCGGTCATCCATGAGCATTTCTCCAATGTCCTCGGCCCTCCTACCGCGCGCTCCACTGATTTCAACTGGGCTTTGGTCGACCCGGTGGTCGAGGACCTTGACTGTCTCGGGCTTCCCTTCTCCGAGGAAGAGATCAAGATCGCCATTCAGGATTTGCCTCCAGATAAAGCCCCGGGGCCCGACGGTTTCACCTCCATTTTTTTGACTTCTTGCTGGCCAGTCATTAGGGAAGATCTCCTGCGCGTCATCTCGGATTTCTCTGAGCTCTCCGTCAACAATTTCCATGTGGTGAACACGGCTTCTATCGCACTACTGCCCAAGAAGGACGGGGCCGACAGCGTCTCGGATTTTCGTCCCATCAGCCTGATCCACATGATTCCGAAGATTATTGCCAAGGCTATGGCCTTACGCCTGCGGCCTAAGATGGACGGGATTATTTCCAACTGTCAAAGTGCCTTCATTAAGTCCAGGAGCATCCATGACAACTTCATGTACGTCCGCAACGCCGCCCGCCGACTGCACCAGAACAAAACCCCTGCGCTCCTCATCAAATTGGATATTGCTAAGGCTTTCGACTCTGTCCGTTGGGACTATTTGCTCGACCTCATGCGGCGTCGCGGTTTCCCGCCAAGATGGCGTGCCTGGGCTTCACTCATCTGGGAGTCCTCCTCGTCCTGCGTCCTGCTCAATGGTATCCCTGGCAAGGATATATTCCATGGACGGGGTCTCAGGCAGGGCGACCCCCTTTCCCCCCTGCTCTTCGACCTGGCAATTGACCCTCTCGAGCGCATCCTTCAGCTGGCCTCCGAAGCGGGACTGCTTCAGCCTCTCCCAGGGAGTTTCATAAAGTCCCGCCTTTCGCTTTATGCGGACGATGCGGTTATTTTTCTGTCCCCAACGGTGCAAGACGTCAACAACCTTTCGGCTTTGCTGCACTCCTTTGGTGAGGTCACTGGGTTGGTTACTAATGCTACTAAGAGTTCCGTGGCTCCAATCAGATGCGAGGGACTGGACATTGCGGGTTTGTTGCAGAATTTTGGCGCTCCCACGGTTAACTTCCCCATCTGTTACCTGGGGCTGCCATTATCCTTGGGGAGACTTCGCAAAGTGGACATCCAACCCTACATTGACAAAGCGGCTTCAAAGCTCGTCCCTTGGAAGGCTAAATTTCTGAACCGTGCAGGGTGCACGGAGTTGGTCAAGTCGGTTCTCACTTCTATGCCAATCTTCCTTCTCACAGCCGTTAGGGTCGACAAGGCTTCCATTCGTGCTTTCGACAAAATTCGCAGGGGGATGCTGTGGGCTTGCAGCGAGACAGTCAGTGGAGGGAAATGTAAAGTCAGCTGGGCCAAGGTGTGCCGGCCTAAGAAGCTTGGAGGCCTGGGGATTCTGGACTTGGAGAGGTTTGCTAGGGCCTTGCGCCTACGCTGGCTGTGGTACGAGTGGGTCTCCCCGGATAAGTCCTGGGTGGGCCTCGAAACGCCTAATGATAAGAAGGACAGGGATCTCTTCAACGCCTCCACTTGCGTCACCCTTGGGGATGGTAAGAAGGCCTCTTTCTGGTGCTCCCCCTGGTTCAACGGCTGCTCCCTCAAGTCGGTGGCCCCGTTGATCTATGCGTCCTCCAGGAGAAAGAAGAAGTGTGTGCACGATGCCATGGCCAACCAATCTTGGATGGCGGATCTCGCCGTCACCGCCTTCTCCCTGCAGCATGTCCGGCAATTCCTCAATCTATGCGAGGCTCTCCAGGATTTACAGTTGGTGGCTGGGGCCGAGGACACCATCGTTTGGACGCGGTCCCCGTGTGGGAAGTATTCCGCCGGCTCTGCTTACAAGGCGCAATTCATTGGGTCCACTGCGGTGTCCTTCGGCAACATCGTTTGGAAGGTGTGGGCGCCTCAAAAGTGCCGTTTTTTTGCGTGGCTAGTCGTGCAAAATCGGCTGTGGACCTCGGACCGCCTGGCGGTGCGCGGTTTGCCACATTCTCCTTTGTGCCAACTGTGTAGGTGTCAGCCGGAGACAGCACGTCACATTCTCTTCGAGTGTCGGTTCGCCAGGCGCATCTGGCAGGAAGCGGTGGGGTGGCTTTCCTGCCCTGGTCTTCTTCATTGTCTGGGGTCGGGGAGGCCCACTGTGCTTCAATATTGGCAGGCCTTGGCCAAAGCTCCTACGGCCGACCCGCAGGGTCTTAAGACTGCCATCACGCTCATCACTTGGGAGTTGTGGAAGGAAAGAAACGCACGGGTTTTTAGCAACAAATTCTGTGCGCCGCCGGCGCTGTTTCAAAAGATCAAGGACGAGAGCAAGAGCTGGATTCTCGCAGGGGCCAAAAGCTTGGCGAGGATGTTAGAGTAGTTTTTCCGGCTGTGGGGGTTTCCAACCCCGTTTTTTTCGCTTTTTTTCAGGCTATCAGCCTTCTCCTGTTTGTTCCTCCTATATCAATAAAAAAGGCAAGTCTTTTGCCCTTTGTTCAAAAAAAACAATCCAGCAGGCGTGCAAGTCAGAACTTGAGCTTTGCGAGCTGAAGTCAAGTTTATGTGTTTTCCCGTCAAACCAAATCTCAGGAGACAATCAACCAAATCACAGGGGTCCATTTCATCGCACGAGACACAGTGAACTGATCTGTAAAATAATCTCTGACATAAATGTGCCTAATTCTGGCAACCCGCAGTCATCAGCGTCCCGATAAATTTAATAGTAACCACAGCTTAACAAGATCTTTTCAGGATCTTGCAGTCATGTGTCACCTCTAACAACAGTGTGATTATACTAATGGTGTGACGTGGACCTCATGCCACCTAAGTTACTCCACCTTGGGGAGCAAAGGGGCAGCTGTCCCAATCTGATTCGCGGCCCAGTAGTTTACTGCTCGAGTGCCTCGACCCTACGGGGACACCTGTCTGATCCTGACTCGCTTCACTAGATTGACCTCGAAAGTTTAAACTAAGTTAACAGTGCTTTATCTGACACGAGTGAAGATTATATAATATTAAGAATTTTTTTTGCGCTAGGCAGGCATCTCAATTGACACACAAACTTATAATCTGAATTAGACGGCATGTTTTGTCTAAATAATGGCGAAAAGAATATGTAGAGAAGTTCACAACACGGATACAAAATTAATCTAGCACGTCATATAAAACTCGTGTCCAATTTCAGTTACAAATCAGAAAACAAGAATAGCTTCAAATAATCATTTGAAATGAAATCCGAAATAAAACGCAAAAGAAAAAGGCACCAACCTTACAAATTTTACTTTTGCTTCTCTTAATGTAATTATTTGTTTCCATTGTAAAAAAAATCGTAATTTTCAAAATTTGTACACTAGTTTTTTGTGATACAAAGATTTTGTCACTAGATATATTTGTGAGAGAAAATTTGGTCATTACAGGTCCTACTGACAAGCAGATTTCAATTAGAACCACATGGTAATTAGTGATAGTGTGGACCACCGCCGGATCAATGAGAGAAGGTGTTATGATACAACAATATGTATAGCCCACATCATCCCACTTTAGCATGCACGTATGTTCCTGATTACCGAATTGATTAGGTTAATTAACTAAGTGCCTTTTTGAACGAGTCTTTTGGACGGTGCTACTTTTCCTGTTTTGTGCTCCAACACGCGATTCCTCTCGGCCAGATGAGTCATTTTCCACACAAATCTAGTTCCGGGACAACAACTAATACACGTAGTTATTTAAGAATATCTTCCAAGTCTCAGATAGCGAAAGCTAGTAACCCTGTGTAATGACTTCATGAGTTTCAGGATATACACTATGCCTTGCACAATTTTCTTTCTTTCTTCAAGGGATTGACTGCTTGGAGTACGTAGAAATAGACCACAAGTTGATCCTAAGTATAGTTTGTATAATTTTTGTTTGTTCAACCGTTAATTACAATTTTCTCACATGATGTTGCATCCTCATTACTGAAGGAGGTATACGTAGGGGTGGAACCAGTATTTAGCATTAGAGGGGGCTAAACGTGGTAATAATGAATTAGGGGGGAAAACATGTAATTTTTTCTCCTAGTCTCACATAAATCAGCCTTTATATTTTAAAAAATCTTAATGCCCCAGCTGCCCCCCTAGTTCCGCCACTAGGTATACGTACACACATATAGCAAGTCTATGTATTGGGCATCTAGCGCATTAGGCTGTTTTCTTCTCTTTTGTTGCATGGATATGAATTTTGCTTCAAACTTTATTTTGTAGAACTTTATTGGCTTTTGTATCATGTTATGCTAAGATCAGGTGAATGCTCCCTTATCGGTATAGGAACAATACCGATAGCCCCAAGCTCTGGGGAGCTTGATATTTTACACGCAAAAAATGGTATCTGAAAGTTCCAAAATACTTCGAGTGTTCGTGCACATAGGAATGCATATGCTTAATGTAAACCCGTAATTTTTTGTTATATGATAATTATATTTTGGACTACACAACAATAACAAACTGTGGCTCTAAGTAGGCAAAAAAAAACTCGGTTTGGTCTTCCTATTTATTTTTATGTTGACCAGACCTGAAAAGATATGTGCAATTAAAATTTGGGTGAACATAAATAGACATTTTTGTATGTATTTGTATATTTAATAGAATTCTTTGAAATGCAAAAAAAAAAATGACTCCCTACAGCCCTGGCTCTATTTGGAATTTCCGACCGATACATATTACACGAGCTAAAAAATAATTTTGTTAGAAACAATATCGAGTGGATATTATTTCCATCATACATATCCATAAACCAAAATCAGCACAGCCACGCCAACAATGATGAAAGGTCGGAGAGACTTATCCATAATCCGCTCTACATATCCATTATCCAAAAAATATGTGACATGTACTCTGGGGTGGAGTCAGATCGTCGGTAGAAAGCCTCGTACCCACACCACTGAGGTCGTCGGCGTACAAAGCAGCAGTTGACATTCGAGCATGCATCCTGTTGCCGAATGGTCGCAGCATTACACTGGATGGACATTGGGTCGATCAACGATCCGACGTATGTCAAGTTGTCAACCAAAGGTGCACCCAGCATTTGTAATCTCGCTGGTGGAACGTAAAAAGGCACTCGAAGAAGCACTTTATCTCGATAGCTAGATAGAAAGTGGGAATCGAATGAAAAAAAGCATAATTAGCAGTGGCAAGAGCACCTCGTGACCTCACCGGGGACACGTGGCGGCAGCTGGGTACTGGGACCAATCACAGGCCGCCACGCGTAAATTATTGTATTGGTCGAGGGTGGTGTCATCTTCCCACTCGTCGTCCTGGAATTCGGCAAATAGGGGAAGGATTGTCGCCCGCTTGCAAGATCATTGTCATCTACAGAAACCGATCGACCGATCATGTGCTCGAGAGCATGTTAACATGGCCCTCTAGCTAGCTAGCTAATCATCGGGCGACGCCGACTGTTTCTACGTACGTGCATAGCTCTTGCTTCTCCAGAAAACACGGTATAAATCAAAGTATTTTTCTTCATACGATGAAATAAATTGAGTAGAGAGTTCGTAATTATGTACGTATGTGGATACACTTAATGGATGCATGAGTGGCCATTGATGTCCTGTTTTGTAAGGTTTCCGAACATATATATAATCCTCCAGTTAGTAAATTACGATCGACTACATACATGCATGGTTGTGTTCGTTTCGCTTTCTCATCATTGATCGATCGCATCTTTATTAAAACATCGGCGCTCATCGAGGCCCTTACACGTATAGGTTGCAGGGTTTACGTGGCCGATGCATGGCTCCATCGACAAGTGCACTTCACCTGATCAGGAGCTGAACTAGCTAGGTGAGTGCCAACAATTATAGTGAAGCTTCTCACTATATAAATAGTGCTCGATGACACACGTATGTCCTGCCTATTTATAAAGGTAACAGTGTTTACTCCTAGCTAGCTATAGCTCTCTACCAACTTTAACATGCGAATTATCAAAAATATTCAGCTAGCTAGCAACTGGTGGAGGCGTCACCTGAGCTTTTCTGTTTTTGTTTTTGTTCCTGTTCTGTTCTGTTCTGCTGCGTGTATATGGGCTGAAAATTCTTGGTTAGGAGTGATTGATTGATCGGTGATATGTGTAGCGCTCGCTCAGTGAAGCTACGTCATAGTTGGTACAGGGTGACTTATCATACCATCACTACCGGATTTCAGGCATTTGCCGTACCAAACCGGTCTGTCAAAGGCTTCACTGCAACTTAAAAAGCCCAGCAATTTTCCGGTTCTGGTTTTTTCAGTCGGGCCACCGGTTGATCCGATTTTGGAAAATATAATTCTAGCTGGGGAGATATAAAAGTAACTTTTCAAAATACTTGGGGACAACATGATCCAAGTTAAGACAATCTAACCCGAGTCGACCTCAAAATAGTGGAGAAGAGCCAACAAGGTTTTGTGGGCTTTTTTACGATAAAAGAAATATATTAATATCAACATGATACGGAGTATGAGTTACACCTAGTATTTATAACAACATAATGCCAAGAGTTAGTCTAGACATTAAGTATGCACATAGCCAAAAAACAAAAAAGAAAAGAGAATAAAAAAAAGTCAAAGGAATCAGAGACTCGCTATAGCATGAACAAACCACCATCATTGGCCACATCTAGACTCGAAGAAAGGTTAAGGTAACGGTGCACGTAAGTTGTCGTCACCCAGTCTAACCACCGTAGTCATAACATGGGTTTCCATCTAGAGAAGAGTCATTCTTCAGACAACGCATTCAACAAGGAGTCAATTGGGAAGTCATTTCCCTTCCCGCCGGAGAACTTTTTTTTTCTTTCCTTTTTTTCCTTTTGGCAATTCCTTTTAATTCCAAACTACAAATAAGTAAGTTACTGGGGAGGTGATGCACCTTGTGTGTGACCCTTGGGTCCACATGGCACACTACGGGAGAAGGGACAGACGCCGACGGTCGTCAGAGACGCCGACGGCCAAATGTCGCCCCCCTCGGCGTAGGGGGGTCGATACGGTTGGTTCGTCCCATCGTTGAACCTGCCCGTCGGCGTAGGATCCCCCTCGCCGTATGATGAGCAAGCCCGATGGCCACCCTCGGCGTAGGATCCCCCTCGGCGTAGCTCTCTGAAAAATAACGGGGCAGCCACGTGGCATAGTCTAGCCCGAGGGGGTGCCGTCGGCGTAGGGGTTAGGGTCTATGCCGAGGGGGTGCCGTCGGCGTAGCATCTGGAAAAATAACGGGGTTGAGGAACGCAGACACGTGGCATAGTCTAGGCCGAGGGGGTGCCGTCGGCGTAGGGTTTAGGGTCTATGCCGAGGGGGTGCCGTCGGCGTAGGGTCTAGTATTTATTTTCTCTCTCGTTAACATAGTTTTATATAGGAGTGGTTGTACCTATATGATTTTAATATAGTTTTATTTGTTTCCTATATGATTTTAATGTATTTATAATTTCTAAGTTAATAGGAGTACGTGGTTGTACCTCCGAATGTTAGTATCCCACCACCCGCGCCCCATGAAATAACAGGGTGAAATCTCCCGAACCCTACCCTACAACACATTAATCTAAAATAAATAAATAACATACTTATTATATGATATACCTAAACATTAATATTAAATAACATACTTATTATATGATCCTGAGGCCCAGCAGCCCCTCTTTTGGGAAACCCTAGAACTTGTGACTGCGTCGTGTGCCCCCATAGACGGGCATCGAAGGGCGGTAGAATAGTAGAACCTTCATTGTTTTATGCATGATTAGGTTATAGAAACATGTAAGACAAGTGTGGCCCCAGAATTCAAGAAAATTCATTGGGGGTAGATCCGTAGCGGGAGTTTCGCGGTTTCTTGTTCTCACAACACGCCTAGAAATTCCCGTAGCAACTAGTTCCACTTTGCTACCCTATTTTGACATCGGTGCCGGTCGTAGTCTTATAAAGTTTTTTTAGTCTCTAGCGGGTATCCGTATAAGTCTGGTATTTCTCCAGCGGGTCTAGGTTTTCACCGGAGGGGGGCTACGGAGCGTCCGGCTCCCCACACAAGCTAGAGGGTGACATAACTTGTAAGTATATATGTTTTTTGGTCTTTGGATGGCAAAGATTGCACTCCGGATTGTGACCCGCTTCACCGACGTCCGCTTCTCTCTCGCGAGTTCACACTCGGAACATAGAAAATGGTTTTTTGCTTCAATGAAAAGGAAAACTTCCTCCGTCAACATTGTTCGTGCTTCCAAGATGCATGTTTGTGTGTAATATGGGAACATTTGAACAAACTGTGCCATGGATATGACCATAACACTCGTCATTTGGCCCGAAACCCAGGAATGTTCGTAGGAGATAGCTAATTTTTGTGAACACATTTTCAACACAACTGTCGTATTCCAAGTTTATTATTTTTGGTGTATACTAGGACCTATATAATGACACCACGCGAAGGTCTCGCATCATTTTGGTTTTTTTTGAATTTTTTGGAATTTTCTAACCCCGTTTGAGGAAAAAGTCAAGGCGGCGGGCATGACTGTTCGTAGCTAGGGGTTGAGTATTGAGAAACTCTTGGTGTATCTATGTTGAAATAGGTACTTGTGTACCTAAAAATGATTTTTGCCAAAAATCATGAGCAAACTATGAGGTACTTGTAGTTCAAATTTGACCAGTTTCCAGCGGAATCGGCAGAAACTTCTGTTCTTCAAAAGAGGTGGATGGAAACCTTTTCATATGAAACAAATTGGTTATTTGTGCATATAACATGGTCTAGTATTTTCAAAAATTATAACTCTCAAGTTTTGCAACATATTTATGGTAGGTCCTTCACAAAAAAACCCTTTTTTTACACTCGGAACATAGAAAATGGTTTTTTGCTTCAATGAAAAGGAAAACTTCCTCCGTCAACATTGTCCGTGCTTCCAATATGCATGTTTGTGTGTAATATGGGAACATTTGAACAAACTATGCCATGGATATGACCATAACACTCGTCATTTGGCCCGAAACCCAGGAATGTTCGTAGGAGATAGCTAATTTTAGTAAACACATTTTCAACACAACTGTCGTATTCCAAGTTTATTATTTTTGGTGTATACTAGGACCTATATAATGAAACCACGCGAAGGTCTCGCATCATTTTGGTTTTTTTAAATTTTTTGGAATTTTCTAACCCCGTTTGAGGAAAAAGTCAAGGCGGCGGGCATGACTGTTCGTAGCTAGGGGTTGAATATTGAGAAACTCTTGGTGTATCTATGTTGAAATAGGTACTTGTGTACCTAAAAATGGTTTTTGCCAAAAATCATGAGCAAACTATGAGGTACTTGTAGTTCAAATTTGACCAGTTTCCGGCGGAATCGGCAGAAACTTCTGTTCTTCAAGAGAGGTGGATGGAAACCTTTTCATATGAAATAAATTGGTTATTTGTGCATATAACATGGTCTAGTATTTTCAAAAATTATAGCTCTCAAGTTTTGCAACATATTTATGGTAGGTCCTTCACAAAAAAATCCTTTTTTTACACTCGGAACATAGAAAATGGTTTTTTGTTTCAATGAAAAGGAAAACTTCCTCCGTCAACATTGTCCGTGCTTCCAATATGCATGTTTGTGTGTAATATGGGAATATTTGAACAAACTATGCCATGGATATGACCATAACACTCGTCATTTGGCCCGAAACCCAGGAATGTTCGTAGGAGATAGCTAATTTTAGTAAACACATTTTCAACACAACTGTCGTATTGTAACACCTGGGGTGTTTTCCCTAAGTTTGAAAATTGGTTGTTTTCCTTTTTTTGCTTTGCATCAAGCATCATATGCATTGCATTTATTTTCACCCAAATGTTATTTAAATTCAAAACTCAAACAAACTTTCAAATTTCCAAAAACAAAAACTTCCACACTTGGGCACTTTAAATGCCAAGTGCAAAGAAACCAAAACCATGGTTTTTGGAATATTAAAACTCCCTCAATTTCCAATTTGGTTCAAATTCAAAGTTCAAACTAAGTTTGAAATTTTCAAAATCCAATTTTGGTGCACTTGTGCTTTTGCTTGTCTAAGCACAAATAAATTGAATCCACAATTTTTTCTGGTTATCTTAAACCTCCAAAATCCATTTATCTCTCAAACCATTCTTACAAAAAAAAGGAAATAAAACAAATAAAATCACACCAGGGGGAGGCAGGCTGGCCCAAGTGGACCAGGCCCACCTACTACCCCATTTGCACCCAGCCCACCAGGAGGCCACCCTCCTTGTCGTCTTCCTCATGAAGGTCGTACAGAACGTGACCATGGCCTCCTCCTGGTCCCCCCTCTCCCCCTCCTTATCTACCCCTCCCTCCGGATTCCCAGAAACCCTAACCCTCATCCCTTCTCCTTCCTCTCCATCTCGCGCCGCCACCCTCTCCTTTTCCTCCTCTGTAACTTTTTCTGAATTTTTCTGAAACGGAGGAAGAACACCGGAGCTTCTCTCCGAGGCCCCATCGCCATGCTCGCCCTCGAGCCAAGTTAGCTGCGGGAATCAAACCGCCGTGATCCCCTCATCCTCTACGCAGAAGAACGGAAGCCGGAGCATCCCCAAGACGTCGCCGCCGAGCGCTTCTTCCTCCTCTGTCCATGCGGACGCCATGGTCGTCTACCGACCGTCTCCTCCGTCCACGCATCGTACGGCCACGCCGGGAGCCTCGTGGTGAGCCTTCGTCCCTCGGGACACCTTCCCTCCCTTCTCCCTATGCTCTGCGTGTCCGCCGTCGAGCGGCACGGTCGTCGTTCTGTCCTCCGTCGTCGTTCTGCCCGTAGTATGAAACTTTCAGATTCAAGTTCAGTTAACGCCAGTTCATAACTCTTCCTATGTCCGATTCGGATCCTGTCAAGAATAGAGCACCAGCCCAGTGGCCAGTTCCTCCGTCACGCAGCGTTACATCCCGGGATCAAATCCCATCGGAAGCATGGACTTCTTTTTCCTTATTTTCAGTCAACACCGCCAGAACACGCTTGTTATACGTTCAGTTCTCTTCTGTTAGCACTAGCACCTATCCATCCTGGTGGTTTGGGCCTCTGTCCTCATCTCTGGACACCCGAGTTCGAATCCTAGTCCTAGCCACACCTTTTATTTTTGCCAATGCCATAACTTCTGTTTTATAAATCCAATCACTACAAAATTAATGTCCATAACAAATTCATTTAAACTCCAATTTTGAAAAGTAAAATATGTATTCCATTCCAAATTTCCTGTACTTTCCAAATATGCAATTTGTTCACTGTTTTTCCTAATTAAAATTGGAGTAATAATTCAATACTTTAATTACACCTTTTAAATTGCAAAATTCATAACTTGGGCAATTCAAATCCAATTCCTAAAATATGTTTTCCATGCAAAATTGAACAAGCTTTCCAAATATAAACTTTGTTTTCTATTTTGAATAAATTAAATTGCTGAAAACAACTATTTCTTAATTAATGCATTTAAAATTGTCAATTTAATAACTTGCTCATCTAAAATCCAAATTCAACAAATGAAATATGTATTCCATCTAAAATTTTGTGTTCTTTCCAAATATAAATTTTGTTATATGTTTTGGACATTTAAAATTGGTGAAAACAACAAATGTTTGTTTAAATCATTTAAAATGCCAAAGTTCATAACTTAATAAATAAAATTCCAAACTTGGTAAACAACATATCAAACTGAAGATATTGTTGTTTTCTTATTGTTTTCATCATCCATGCATCATTTGGAGGGAATATGCCCGAGAGGCAATAATAAAATGGTTATTATCTTATTCCTTGTTTATGATGAATGTTTGTTTCTCATGCTAGAATTGTATTAACCGGAAACGTTGATACATGCGTGCTTAATAAACAAACAATGGTTCCTAGTAAAGCCTCTCTTTTAACTAGCTCGTTGATTAATAGATGATCAAGGTTTCCTGATCATGAACATTGGATGTTATTAATAACGGGGTCATGTCATTAGAAGAATGATGTGATGAACATATACCCAAAGAGAATATAGCAATGCGATCAAGTCATTTAGTTTACATTGTTATATCAAACAGACGAAGTAACTTATTCCTTAGACCATGAGATCATGTCAATCGCTGATACAGGAAGGGTGGTTTGATGGCATCAAACGTCACACCGTAACAGGGTGACTATAAAGGTGTCGTTAAGTATTCGGAAAGTATTAGTTGAGGATCATGGATCAAGAGTGGTATTTGTCCATCCAAATGACGGAGAGATATACTCTGGGCCCTCTCGGTGATATCACATCGAAACCGCTTGCAAGCACGTGATACGATCACACGGATGTTATATCACGGGAACGAGAAAAGAGTACTTGTCGGTAACGAGATTGAACAAGGTATGGTTGATACCAATGATCGAATCTCGGACAAGTAAAATATCGCGAGACAAAGGGAATAGTTCACGGCGTTGTTGGTTCACACGATCACGAGAGTCATCGTTGAATATATAGGAGTCATCACGGATCTCCAGATCCCGCTGTTGATTATTGATCGGAGAGGAGTCTCGATCATGTATATCTTATTCGCGAACCGTAGGGTGACACACTTAAGGTTCGATGACGCGTTTGAGAGGATACGGAATATCGAAGAATATTTTGGGCAGCACCGAAATTGTTTCGGAGAAAATTGAAATAGTTCAAGGGGTTTTTCGTCGAATGGTTGTTAATAGAATTAACAAATGATTCAAGGTGCTATCTGCAAAAGTTGTTAATAGAATTAACAAATGCTGAAATAAAGAAATAAAAAGGTTTTATTTATTTATTAAAAGAAAACCTTTGGATTTTCCAAGTGGGAAATAATGGGAGCATGAGTGGGTGTGAGTGGAGCTTCCACTCACATGAGGAGGGAATAGGTGGGGGCACCACCATGGCTGGCCGCACCCTACCTTTGGGCTGCCTCCCTCTCCCTATAAAAGGAGGGTGAGGGCTCCTCCTCATTCACACACTTGCCCACTTCATTTTCCCTCCACCCGCTGCTCCATTCCATGGTCTCCGGCTTGGCGAAGCCCTGACCGTGGGATTCTTCTTCACCACCACGCCGTCGTGCTGCTGGAGTTCCGAGGGATCCTCTACTTCCGCGCCCCGCTGGAACGAGGGAACGGAGGTCGTCATCAACCGTACGTGTGACCGATCACGGATGCACCGCCGGATTGCGGTGCTCATCTTCTCGCTATCGGGATCGGTGTGAGTACGACTACGCCAACAACGAGATTTGATCTCGTACCACTTTGAGTCTTCGAGGGTATGTGTTATCCTTAACCCTCTCGTTGCCCGTTGCACTTCGTCTCCTAGATTAGATCTTGGCTTTTCAGGTGTCTCTCGCGTAGGAATTTTTTTGTTTTCTATGCAACGAACCCTTCAGTGGTATGAGAGCCGGATCTATGCGTAGATGTTTTGTACGGGTAGAACTTATAGGTGTATGTGGGCGTTGATGATCATGTTATTGCCTCCTTGAGTATTTTATGATCTTAGTGGCATAGTAGGATGAAGCTGCCCCAGACTAAGTTTACGTGTACTATGTACGCGAGAGTTGTCTCACTTGTGGCTAAGGGGGTGTCCGTTTCTCCTACTATAGTTAAGATCTAATCTACGAAGGGTTGCTAAAAATATGTTTATCAACGTTGTGGTTGATGTTCGTAGGTATGAACGGTTCTATCCTCGAAAGCCCTAAGCCACGTAAAATATGCAAAAAATAAATTAGAAGCGTCTAACTAGTTTTTGCTGGGCATGCGATGTGATATGGTCAATATTACAAATTTGATTATGAGATGATCTATTTTGTAAATTATTGATATACCGGAAGGTATCCATATGGTTGTCTTCTTATTGATGGACAATAAAGTTTAGGGTACCGTGGTACTTGGTACCACGCCGGTGGAATGATTGAGATCATACCATAATGCACATGATGGAGATCAAGTGCAAGAAGGACCATATCATATCATGTTATCCTTTCATGTGATGTCTGTGATGTTAATCCTTTTTATGCATCTTGTTTTGCTTAGATAACGTTGGTAGCATTATAATATGATCCCTCTCACTTAATATCAAGATAATAATGTGTTCTTCCTTAAAGTATGCACCGTTAAGAAAGTTCGTCGTTTCGAGACACCACGTGATGATCGGGTGTGACAAACTCAACGTTCGCATACAACGGGTGTTTTCAAGCCTAGCATGTACAGACATGGCCTTGAAACACACGCAATACTACGGTTCTACTTGGCGAGCCTAGCATGTACAGACATGGCCTCAGAACACGTAACCGAAAGGTAAAGCATGAGTCATATGGATGATATGATGAACATGTCGATGTTCGCCTTTGAAACTACATCATCTCACGTGATGATCGGTTTTGGTGTAGTGAATTTGGTTCGTGTAATCACTAAAGACGACTAAGAGGGTTGTTGTTTTTGAGTTGGAGTTTGTGGTTTAATTTTTGAATTAACTTGAACTTATTTATCATGAACAACAAATCAAAGTGAATTTGCACAAATTGTAGTATTTATTGGCATCCACATAACTACCTCACACTTAGATTGTTAATTGAGATATAACCGTTATGATCTGGTAAATACCATTTAAGATTGGTACCGTATTAGTGAAATTTAAAATTGAGTCCTATTGTAGATTTTTGGTATTTCCTACCTAGCTCCATATGGTTAATGATTGATTGATCTAGAGAGCAAATAATTCCTACTTTGAATCCAGAGTCATGGTTGCTTCCGTATTACTTTATCTTCAAAAGAATGTTTTGTTGATCAAGGTGATTTAGGAACTGAAAAGAGTTGTTTTCAGAAACGATCAAGTGAAAGATATATTGATATCTAGAAACTTATTTGTGGCAACATGACTGAGTATAATTTAGCATGACAATTTTTGCTTATATTATCTGAATATATGCAAATTTAGCGTGACAATGTTTGCTTATATTATATGAATATATGCAATGATTGAAGACGCTAGGCGTTTGAATATTCCAAGAAATTGGATGCTAAAAAATATCCTCTAAATTCCTTCCTTTGAGCTATAGTAGCTTAATCATAAAATTGTTATGATGGGATGGATTAAAAGTATGTGTAAAGTCGTTTACCTTACTTGGAGATTGCTAAGAGTGGAATCTAGAAGAATTCTATTAATATGGTGATATTAGTAGAACAATCAAACTCAAAGTATGACTCAATGGGTGATAGTATATGACTAACACGCCAAAGAAAATGAGCTAGTACGGATAGCATTGTTTGATGTTGATTGATTCTTCTGTAAAGGAAAGGGAATATTTAAAATAGAATTGCAAATAGATATATGGCAGAAAAGAAGATAACTGGAAAAGTCCAGCTCAGGAGTATATGCTTGATATACAAGTTATAGATGTATTACTAGTTAACAAAGTATTTTTGGGTATTTTGATACCACATTGGTTGGTATGAGTTGTCATACAAAGCAACGCAATGCAAGAAATACAAGGGCCTAGAAGAAACTAGTAATAGATGTGGAATCGATTATGACAAGCATAAATAAAGTGTTATTGTGTTCATTGTAGTATCGAACCAAACATTCCAGATTTATTTTAAGAACTTAATAAATTGTTATTTTGTTCTAGTCTTTTGTGAGAACAAATGAGATTGTTCAAACGATGACCATATTCCATAATTGATGGATATGTTAATATAAATCATGTTGGTAAAGTAAACATCTATAAGAATGAATGCTAAACGTTGCAAGACGTAAAAGATTTTCAATTAAATTGTGACACCACCATTTTAGTTCATATCGGAAAGGAAAACATGAAGGAATTCCATATTGATGGACTTCCGGAGTCATTTTGTTTTGAATAAATTGACGCTTGTGAGACCTCTTCCAAAAGATGACTAGAATTCCGTTCATATGCCAAAGTAGAATGGACGACTAATTTAGTGGAGATTATACATATTGATGTATATAGTCCATTATGTATAGTCATGTATGGTGGATTAATTTTTCCTTCATAAAATTCTGTCGATGATTTAAGTAGATATGTGAGTATATCTATTTAAAGAGAACGGAGTTTGACATTTTGAATTGGTTCAAAAGGTTGTTAATATGAAGTTAAAATCAATGTAACAAGATAATCAAGTATTTATGATTGGATCATAAAGGATAAAGTTTGAGTTACAAGTTCAGCAAAACATCTGAGAAGTTGCAGAATTGTTCTACAACTTATACTTCTCGAATACCCCACATTAGATTGGAGTATTCAAAAGTAAAAATCAAACCTTGTTTGACATGGTAAGATTAATAAAATTACCATTATAATTTTGTAGTTTATACATTAAGGACAACCGCTTTTACACTGAAAAGAGCACCATCATGATCCGTTGAAATTGACAACATATAATATATGGTTTGGGTAATGACCCAAATTGTCATTTTTCTTAAGTTTTGGTATGCATAGCATGTGTAAAATGTTTACAACCAAAATAGGATAAATATATGTTTATAAGGTTATCCTAAATAAAATATTGGGTATTTCTCCTATCACCGAACCAAAAGACAAATGTTGTTTGTCAGAAAGGGTTGATTTATCGAGAAAGTAGTTCTTGCGAAACAAGTGAGTGGGAGCACAGTACAAACTCAACGAGATTGGAGAATCTTCGTTATCATGTCAAGAGTAGCGCAGCACTGGAAGTTGTTCCGGGGTTTACTATTTTGACTTAGTGGAAGACACTACAAATGTTGTAGATACTTCAAATGAGTTTGCGAACTGTACCAGAAAAGTCCAAAAACTTTGTACTTAGAACAACTTGTGGTTTAAGTGTAAAGTGTTGTTTTGACAACAAAAGGACCTGGACCTTATAAAGGAAGCAAATGATGGGCCCTGACTTCGTAAAATTGACTATGAGTCATTATATCCGCCATAGTATCCTTGTATGAATACCAAGTATGTGACTTGGTAGTCCTTTCAATAGGCATGATGCCTAACGATAGCAAAAGGGTCTATATAGCGACAAAGACATGGATACTTATCGAAAAGTTGTTTTCGACGAAGTTCAAAGAGTTGACTACTACAAGATTTCGATCTTCCGTAGTGATGCTTTAGTCTTTGCGGATAGTTCTAGCAAAAAGTTACATATTCTGATATGGCAGTTGAATAACAAAACCAACTCTCCTCTCGAGGAAGTTTGATCAAGGATGTGTACTTGACACAGTCTGAGAGTTTTGTAAAATTCAAAAGGTTGCTATAAAGGCATGCACACTTCAATGGTTGAAGTGAGCATAGCGAAGTTGAAAATTTTAGCTTAATGAAGTTATCAAAAGAGTTTGATTCCATCATGAATGATAAAGATGCTTGTAGAGTTACAAAAAATTAAGTGGGAGAGCTATGACATATTTCCAATACTTTATGTAGATGACATATGGTTGATTGTAAAATATGTATTTTAAATTAACACGGTTAAGATTTTCATATTGATGAAAGGCTTAGAAGATATTGGGCATCGATATCTAAAAAACATGGATTGAAGCACCTGATATGATTGAAGCCAAATTACATAGATGAAATATTGAAGTAAGTCAATATCAAAAAGACAAGAAGGAGTTCTTGTCACATGGAAAATAATTGAGCAAGATTCATGTGTCTTGACACATGATGAGCATCATTAAAATTGAGATTTCTAAGTCATGTTTCCATGCTATGTACACGACCAGATGAGTCCTATGCTATAAAATGTTATAGTAGGATAATTCATATGATGATTAGACAAAAGTGGGAGAGATCCTTGTGTCATTTTAGAAATGCTAAGGATATGTTTTCCTATATAGTAATGACAAAATATTAGTTGTAATATGTTACACTAATAGTCTTGTCATTTATTCAAGTAATTTTATCTCAATTAAAATATGTGATGAAGGGTAGCACAATAGGATGGAAGAAAGTTCCATGATGGATTTGAAAGAGTTTCAAAATTAAAATTTTGTGACAGATACTAGAACAAAGGCTAAAGTATATCGTTGTGTTAACAATTGATTATAAGCGTATTTTGTGTCAAGGAGTTCTTCATTGAACTCGGTGAATTTCCAAGAATGCTGAAACTATGAAGCTACATTTTCACAATGTTAGTAACATCAGTTTAAGCTGAGGAATTAAGGTATCACCGAAACTTGGTGAGTTTCCAAGAATGCTAACACTATGAAGCTACATTTTCACAATGTTAGTGACATCAGTTTAAGCTGAGGAATTAAGTTTTCACCAATTGACCATATATATATAAAGCCATCTCATTAGAGAATGAGTGATGCGTGTAGACGCAAAGAACATGCAAATACAATAGGACCTGAACAGTTCAGATCTTTTTGATGATGTTTACCGCATGCGAAGCATGGTAATAACACTGGTACGCCATATGTGTTAAAGTGCTTACAGACTAGATTATTGACTCTAGTGCAAGTGGGAGACTGAAGGGAATATGCCCGAGAGGCAATAATAAAATGGTTATTATCTTATTCCTTGTTTATGATGAATGTTTATTTCTCATGCTAGAATTGTATTAACCGGAAACGTTGATACATGTGTGCTTAATAAACAAACAATGGTTCCTAGTAAAGCCTCTCTTTTAACTAGCTCGTTGATTAATAGATGATCAAGGTTTCCTGATCATGAACAATGGATGTTATTTATAACGGGGTCATGTCATTAGAAGAATGATGTGATGAACATATACCCAAAGAGAATATAGCAATGCGATCAAGTCATTTAGTTTACATTGTTATATCAAACAGACGAAGTAACTTATTCCTTAGACCATGAGATCATGTCAATCGCTGATACAGGAAGGGTGCTTTGATGGCATCAAACGTCACACCATAACAGGGTGACTACAAAGGTGTCGTTAAGTATTCGGAAAGTATTATTTGAGGATCATGGATCAAGAGTGGGATTTGTCCATCCAAATGACGGAGAGATATACTCTGGGCCCTCTCGGTGATATCACATCGAAACCGCTTGCAAGCACGTGATACGATCACACGGATGTTATATCACGGGAACGAGAAAAGAGTACTTGTCGGTAACGAGATTGAACAAGGTATGGTTGATACCAATGATCGAATCTCGGACAAGTAAAATAACAACAGGAGTAAAATAGTAACAGTCGTAGCAATCGCGGAAAATAGCAGGATTAAAAGTACCGTAGGCATAGGGAATGGATGAACGGGCGTTGCATGGATAAGATAGCTCATATAATAATAATGTAAGCATTGTAGATAGATAATAATAAAGCATCCAAGTTCTAGGCAAACCATAGGCATGTGTTCCAATATAGTCATATGTGCTCGCAATGAGAGACTTGCACAACATCTTTTGTCCTACCAGCCCGTTTGCAGGGGGGCCTCAAGGGAAACTACTAGTAATAAAGTTAATCCTTTTAATAAAGCACGGGAGAAAAGCATTAACACTCCGTGAACACATGTGATCCTCACATCACAGCCATCCCTTCCGGTTGTCCCAATTTCTGTCACTTTGGGGCCTCAGGTTCCAGACAACAATGTGTGTAAACAACTTGCAGATATGGACAAGAAACATAATTATACTCATGAAACAATAACATGTTCAGATCTGCAATCATAGCACTCGGGCCCTAGTGACAAGCATTAAGCATAACAAGTTGCAAAAACGGTAGAAAACACTAACAGTGGATACTAGGCACTATGCCCCAACAATCTGGCATTATTACATGAACAATATCATCCAATCCCTTCCATCCCTATCAGCCTACAGCGGGGATTACTCACACATGGATGGGGGAATCATGCATGATTGATGGAGAAGTGGTGGCGGTGACGATGGTGATGATCTCCTTCGAATCCCTGTCCCGGCAGGGCGCCAGGACAGGAACTTCTGATCCCCGAATTGAGTTTCGAGGAGGCGGCGGCGCTCTGTTGTGATTCTCTGGAATATGTCGAACCCCCTGTTGTTTTAGGGCTACGGGGATTATGTAGTCGAAAGGGGAGCCCGAGGGGGTGCCTGGGGCCCCCACACCACCTGGTGGCGTGGCCTGCGGGGCGCACCTAGGGGTGGTGTTTTCCCCTCCTAGCCCTCCTCCGGTTCTCCTTCTAGCCCCGGGGGTCTTCGGGTGAAATAAGGTCATTGGAATCTTTTCTGGGAAATTTCCCGAAGTTGATTTTTCTGCACAAAAACAAGACACCAGGATAATTCTGCTGAAAACTGCGTTAGTCTGTGTTAGTTGCACCCAAAACTCACAAGTTTAGAGGTAAACAATAGAAAAAGTGTTCAGAAAAGGAGATACGTTTTGGACGTATCACTGTGGTTTATAGTTGATATCAAAATAGAATAATGTATAAACCATTACGAATAAAAAAGTAAAACTTTTCAATGAATCAATACTAAAAGACAATCAACTGCGCAAGGTTTATTAAAGATGATTTAAGCTTAAAGAACACCAATATAATCATCCAAGGCATCAAACTCTCACAACAAATCCTGTTAGTATCAAGTCAAGTGACAACAGTATGCACGTAGGAAAATCATTAAAATATTTGTGCACTCAAAACAAGCAAACGTTCTGTGTTGTTCCATGGCACCAGGATGTTATGGCTAAATGAACATTATGGGGGGTTTGGATGGTCAATGGAAGAAAGTCTCACACAACTGAAACTGATCATTAGACAAGAGGAAGTCTTATAATCGAAGTTTTGCAAGGAGTAGTGATTGCCACACAATGAATGCACATAGAGCTATAAGTGTATAAAAGCTCTCTAATGGAACTAGTGGTGGTGCATCCAACTTGCTGACTCACAAAGACCTAGAGCTCTTTTGAGGAGGCTCATCATTGGAATATACAAGCCAAGTTCTATAATGTAAGTTCCCCACATAGTTGTGCAAGTCATAATATTAAAACTCTCTCCAAACTGAAGTAATGATGATAACCAAGCACAAGTGTGGAATAAATGATAGTAGTGCTGCCCCCTCTCTCTTTTACCCTTTTTCTTTTTTATTTTTGGATTTTTTATTATTTTATTTTTTTTGATATATAACCTCACTGGTAGATGCAACACTCTATTTTACAATGAATCATCACACTTTTAGTACTCATAACTCAAACTGAAATGTCTCTGATGTATATAAAACTAAATGCTCATGCCAGCGTAGCAGTATGCAAAATTACAATGAAGCATGACAAGTAACATAATAATGATGGATGTTGTATGGAAATATATCTCGGAATGGCTATGGAAATTCCATGGTAGGTAGGTATGGTGGCTGTTTTGAGGAAGATAATTTTTGGCTTATGTGTAGAACAACAAGGTTCTCCAACGGGGTTTGGATGCATTGACGAAGTTTGCACCAACTCTCAGTGTGAGAATGAGCAATGCACAGTACCGACGAGGCTAGAAAATATGGATGGTGGAAGTGCCAGAAAACAGTAACATAGAACTCACAAGTTAAAAGATTACAACTAAAATTATGATCTTACAAGGCATAATGAAAATCACTCCAAGAGGGTCTGTGGCAGTGACAAGTCACTATTAGATACCCCGACCGTAGCGCGTAAAAAAAGTGTGGGGTGCCCTAGAGAGGGAATACAGACTTGAGGAGTGTTGTTACAGCCCTACACATGGATTAATGTTCGTTATCCGACCGGAGAGTGGTTCGTAGTAGCTTAGTGAAGAGATGATATTGATCCGTTAAATTATGTTATGATTGTTGAGAGTGTCCACAAGTGAAAGTAGGATCCCTAGGCCTTGTTTCTAAGAATTGAAACACCGTTTTCAACCAGTTCTGCTACATGTTTGCTTGCTATTGTCACTTAGAATCATCCATATTACTTGTATTTCACTATCTCTTCGCCGAACTAGTGCACCTATACAAGGCCTAGGGATCCATATTATAAGTGACAATAGCAAGCAAACATGGAACAGAATTGGTTGTAAACGGTGTTTCAATGCTTAGAAACAAGGCCTAGGGATCCTAGTTTCACTAGTGGACACTCTCAACAATGATAGCATAATTAAATGCATAAATATCATCTCTTCACTATGCTACTCCGAACCACTCTCCGATCGGATAACAAATACCAATCATTGCGTAGGGCTATAAGAGCACTCCTTAGAGTTTGCATTTCCCCATCCAGGTAACCCCCATGCTATCACCACGAGACCTAGATGGTTCCAAACAAACACCACAATTTCATAGGGTCATCCAACACAAAATATAAATATCATGCTAAACCACATGGTGCACACACTTTCACCATTATAGCATGATCAAAGTGTCTACAGAGATCTCATAACAAAACCATTTGAGTAGCATAATATATGAAGAGTAGCATCTACTTATTCAACTAGATTACAAAGCTCATGATCACATAAAGATCACACCATGGGAGAGAGAGAGACGAGACACATAGCTACTAGTAGAGCCCTCAGCCCCAGGGGAGAACTACTCCCTCCTATCATGGGAGACAACAACGACGATGAAGATGGCGGTGGAGTCGATGGAGATGGCTCCGGGGGTACTTCCCCGTCCCGGCAGGGTGTCGGAACAGAGATTTCTGTCCCCCAAAGCTTGTCGGCAGCGGCGGCGGAGCTACGGAACTTTTCGCGGAAGGGGGCCGATTCCTTTAGGGTATATGCATCGTGGGGAATAAATAGGCAAAAAGACGATGTCGGTGGGCGGCCAGGGGGACCACACCACCCCTGGGCGCGGCTAGAGGGGGAACCGCGCCCCCTATGGTGTGGCCTCCCTGTGGACCCCCTCCGGGTCTCCTTTGGACTCCATTGATGCTCCAAGAATTCTAAGACTTTGGGATTTTGTTTCGTCCAGATTCGAGAATATTTCCAGAACAACTTTTCTGAAACCAAAAGCAGCAGAAAACAGGAACTGGCTCTGTGGCATCTTGTCAATAGCTTAGTCCCAGAAAATCCATAAAAATGACATAAAATGTATAGGAATCATGTAGCATATGGCATGAAAACAGCATGGAAAATCACAAATTATGGATACGTTTGAGACGTATCACTTGGCAAGGAAATCATACACACCGAAGAGCATTGTAATACAATATTAAAACTCTCTAAAGATATAATTGAAGCAAGTCAAAATCACATCAACAAAGAAATCATAATCTCATGGTTCAACGGATTCGAGCAAACACAACATGTATCAATTACATAACGATGATCTTGATCATGTTAGGAAGCTCACAAGATCTAAACATGGTGTCACAAGGAGAAGATAACAACATCTAGCTACTGCAATGGACCCGTAGTCCTGGGATGAACTACTCACACATCTGTCCGGAGGCAATCATGGCAATGTAGAGGCCTCCGGTGACGATCCCCTTCTCTGGTAGGGTGTCGAACTAGTACTCCAGAAGCCCTAGATGACTTTGGAGGTGACGACGCCTCTATATGTTTTTCATGGAACATTTCTCTCTCCCTGAAGTTTTTAGGATTAAAGGCAACTCATATGGAAAAAGGCGGCGTGTGGCAGTGGCCAGGGCCACGAGGGCCCCACCAGGAACGGCCAAGGGGGACCCGCGCCTGGTACCCTGATGCTGACGTGATCACACGCTCGTTGGGAGACCATAAGAGGAAGGTATGATGTAGTCTAGAGTAAGTTTTCCTCCGGTATGGAACCAAGGTTATCAAACTAGTAGGACTTCGTAGTTTTGAAGAAGGTTACTTTATAACGGCACCAAAAAGTAATTTTGTGTAGTTGACGAAGCGTGGATCCTGCACACAAGCACAAACTCTCTCTTTCCCCAACTTTCCGCAAGGTTGTCAATCTTATGGTCTTGCTGAAAACAGGAGAATTAACCATATAGAGTCTTGGAAAACAATAAAACTAAAATCGGAACAGCGAGGAAACAATGAGTAGAAGTCCTTAAAAGAAGGTTTGCAATATGAGGAAAATAGGAACGGAGGCCATAGGTTCACTAGTGGTGTCTCTCCAAAGAAAAAAAAAACCTACTGGGTGAACAAATTACAGCTAGGCAATTGAAAAATCATGAACGTATAACAATACTATGATGACTTGAAGGCTGTCATCAAGATTAACATCATTGCATCGGATAGGTGCCACATGGATTTTCTCACAATTTGTAATGAGCCCGATCACCATGCCGAAATTTGCCAAGGTGCTTGCTGAAAATTGAATGTCCCTCTTTATAGGTTTCATGAAGATTGTCACGTCATCGGCATAGAAGGATGTGCGGACCGTAGTAAATCTTCCTCGAAGCTTGTGGAGGTGCCCTTGTGTGGTGGCCTTGAGAAGGATGTGGTGAAGAGGGTTAGTGGACAAGACAAAAAGAAGAGGAGAGAGAGATGGTCTCCTTGTCTAAGCCCAGCCATGAGCAATGGGGTCGTCGGAGATACCATTAAGGAGCACTCTAGAAGAGGATGTGGAAAGAAGCACCGGCATCCAATCACGAAATTTGGGTGGGAAGCCATAATGTTGAAGCAAGTCCATAAAGTAATCCCATCTCACCGAGTCAAAGGCTTTCTTGATGTTCAATTTGAAGAGGAGCGTTGGAGTTTTTGATTCGTGGAGGCGTGTAGCAAGGTTGTGCACATAAAAGAAGTTGTCATGAATGCTTCTTGTCTTGATTAAGGAGCTTTGAGCATTAGAAACAAACGTGTGCATGTGGGGAGCAAGGCGTGTGGCCATAAGCTTGGAGATGAGCTTTCCGAAGGCATGGACAAGGCTAATTGGGCGGAAGTCATTCACCTCTTCGGCTCTCTCTTTTCTAGGGATGAGGGCAATACTTGCGAGAATTTAGCCAATTTAGAGCGTTGCTATGAAGGGAGGCAAATTGATTAATTACAGCCACTATATATCCTTTAACAATGTCCCAACAAGATTTGGAGAAAGCACCTGTGAAGCCATACGGGCCGGCGCACTACTAGGAAAAGGCCTATAGCCACATCTCATAGCGCCGACGCACATGCATTCGTCTCCGCCAGCGGTATGTAGCACCGGCGCGCAAAATGGACGTTCGCCGGTGCTAGCCCCGGCGCGCACGTAACGCCCCGCGCCGGCACTAAAGGCATGTCACGCCCCGCCCCCTCTGATAAACGTACCCCCGGCGCCCCGCTTCCCCGCGTGCCGGTGGTAACTGCATTTAACCCCGACGCGTTGTGTGGCCACTGCGCCGGCGGTAACCCTTGAAGTCCAGGATTTTTTTCTCTCCACACCCCCCCTTGGACCGTCTTTTTAGTTTTCTAAAACCTAAACGAAAATGATAAAATGTTCACAAAAATACAATCCTTTGATATGTGCGTAGGATTTAGTGTCTAGTTGGTATAGAAAATTTGAAATATGAATTTTGACCTTTTATGCAAAATTCAAAAATAAAACGTAAAACGGCCATACCTTTTGCAGACGACGTCAAAAAAACGCGTTTAATATATCAAAAAAATCGTGACAAAATTTCCAATCCGACCTCACCCGGGTTTACCCGGTCAGGTTTTCACAGAATTAGCAAATTCAAAAAGGAAAAAAGTTATTTGAGATAAAAGAACTTTTCCTACAAAATCAAATAAAAAAATAAAAAAATATTTAAACAAATTCAAACTACTTTTAAAATATAGATTATTGTTACTAAATAATTATAGTTTTTTAAAATAAAAAATTTAGAATCAAACAGTAAACATGTGTGACAAGGTGGTGACAGCTTAATAGGATTGATATCATATATATATCAACAAGTCATAACTTCTCTCTAGGCACTATAGTCGAATGGAACTAAGATGTTAATCCTGCTAAGGCTAGAGCACTATACGGATGGGTGACCCAATGGGAAGTTGACGAAAGTTGACCTAGAATGACAAAGAAAAAAGTTCAAATAGTTTGAATATATCTTTGTATTTGTTTTGGAAAAAAATAAAATTTTTTTTAAAAAAAAATTCCGAAAAACAATTTTCGCAAAAAAAATCCGAAAGTTACCGCCGGCGCGTGGGATGTGGGTGCGCCGGCGGTAAGTTTTTTACCGCCGGTACAGTGAGTCCGCGCACCGGCGGCAAAATTTTTACTACCGGCGCCAATGGGAAGTTGACGAAAGTTGACCTAGAATGACAAAGAAAAAATTCAAATAATTTGAATATATCTTTGTATTTGTTTTGGAAAAAATAAAATTTAAAAAAAATAAAAAATTCCGAAAGTTACCGCCGGCGCGTGGGATGTTGGTGCGCCGGCGATAAGTTTTTTACCACCGGTACAGTGAGTCCGCGCACCGGCGGCAACTTTTTACTACCGGCGTGAGCATCGCCGGCGCGCGCCTATGCGCCAGCGGCAAGCCCATTTTGCGCGCCGACGGTAAGCCTTTTGCTAGTAGTGGCGCTTTGTGGAGGGTCTTTCTTTGAGATCTCCCTGAAGTGCTTTTGGATGAGGATTTTCTTGCAATCATGGCTTGTGACCCATGCATTGTTGTGCTTTAATATATGAATGTCGTCCTTTTTACCTCCACAGCCACTGAGTTTGTAGAGGCCCCTGACTAGTAAGTCCAAGGCCCCTCATATGCATACATTCACGATCCCAGTAAGATCAGTCGTGAACAACATACGAAGTTGGTACACATATAACATTATCCATTACATGAATAATAGAGTCTTACATAAATGGTCCATGACCAAGTCTTTAAAACTTTCACGCAGGACAGGCAAATAATACACACACACAGCGGAACATAACAAAACACAACATGGAAGCACCCGAGTCACGCCTTAACATACAGGCTGTTGACCCGAAGACGAGCCTAGTTCACGTAGTCGTTGACGTAGTACTCCTCCTCGAAATACTCCTCCTGAAGTTGCTCCTCGTATTTTCGCCAATTAAATAGCCAGGGACGATACCAATATGAGTACATTTGAATGTACTCTACAAGACATCCTTTATGAAACTTAAAAGAATGCAAGTATGCTTATATGGTGGAGTGGGTAGGCTATACATATGGTTCACTATCCATGATGGATGAAAGATACATCATGGTTGATTTTGACATCTCTATATCTTTGTTGAAGAAGATACTTCAAAAGAAAATAATATGGTTTATCTTGTAGATATCACATATCCAAGAGGTTTTGTAAAACTTTGTTTAAAGAAGGTTTTTCTTTGCAAAAATTCTTGTAAGACACCTTCCGGCTTTCCTTCATAAGTACCTCAGAGGTATATAGTTCCTCTTCCAGTACCTCACAGGTACAAGTCCTTTTTCCAAAATATCCTTTTAGAAAACATTGACACAATACTAGCTACATGGCCATTCAATTGTTCATATCCGAGGACGCGGCTATTCTGAATAGATTTACTCCGCAGAGGTGTACACAATTCACAAGATCCAAATCATCTGCCATGAATCACTCATGGACCGTTCAAAACAGTATGCGAACATCATATAATTGATCCTAACTTTCCACTGGGTTTGTTCTCAATGGAACCGTGTCACACACAGCCATGACAGGAGACCCAACTGTTACATACGGAGGGAAATTAATCCCACACTTTGCATGTCCCATTTCTCCCTCCTAGCGACACTTCGGTTCAGAGAATTACACACTCTATAGAATTTGGAATAGAACACACACTAACACGAACAAGTTTCTAGATAAGACTCTTTCCCATGTTGAGGTAGAATGGCAGTACTTCTTGGTTGTCCAGCGAAGACTAGGTTATGTGTCTTTTGTAAACCATTTAAAAAACATTCTCCATTGCCAGCTCTGGTGAACAAGGTCCCGGCTTTTCACCAAGGGTTTTTCCTTGAAGCATTTGTTTACAAAAGCACATTTTTAGAGTGTCCCCTTAGGGACTTCAATATTATTAAAGTTGGTGGTATTTATATACCATATGGTGGCTAAGGGCTTTGTAACACCAAGTTTGACTATTGGCAAAGTGATAGTTACTAGTAATATTAATAGTAATATTACTCACAACAAAAATAGTTTTGTTAACCATATTTTTGTAAAACTTCAGTAGTAAAACATGCATGATAGATAATGATAAGTGTAATAACAGCAAGCATTAGGGATGCTTGCCTTGATACTGGTTCAGGTCTTGCTCTTGAAAATAGCAAGAGTGGAAATATGCCTCCTCTTCTCCAACACTTCCTTCCTCGTTTTCTAACGTCGTAAAAAGAAATAATGACACACAATCAGAACCCACTAAGGCAAACAATGGTACTAAGCAATACATACAGCAAGCAATGCACAAAACAAAACATCACTCAATTTTCCAAAAGTAACATTCCAAATGCACACACAAAAATAACAAGATTAATAGCTAACATAACTATGGTGGAGAAATGTTATTTCTTACCAAGATAGAATGGGACTAGTGGGTGTTCCACTAGTTTTTCCAAGGCATTTGAGGGTCACAATGCCTCTGGTTGCACTTGTGGAAAAATAATACTCCACTAAACAAACATGACAAAACTACACATACTAGTGAAAACAATAGGGTGCAAAATAAATAAGCAATGGTACACATGCTTTCCTATCAAATAGTATGCAACCTAACAGAGATGATACATCCTACAAAAATTACCAAAATGGTACTGGACTCATCATATCAACATTAAAAATATAGGTACTAAACTTAAAAACACAATGCCTACATTTCTATTTAAATAAAACTACTAGAAAACAATACTAGACTATTTCTTATTTCTATTTGTTTCCAAACAAGACCAAACTTCCTAACATACTAGTACTGTAAGAATACATCAATATAACAGAGAGTAACACATCTACACATTATAGAAAACAAGATTCTATAACACAAACATTTACTCCAAACTATTTGCACAAGATTTAAAATAAACAGAAAAGTACTCAATAATATAGTTACTAGTAATATTAGCCACAACAAAAACTAGAGCTCTAGATATGCATGCCATAAATAATATAGTTACTAGTAATATTAGCCACAACAAAAATAGTTATGTTAACCATATTTTTGTAAAACTTCAGTAGTAAAATATGCATGATAGATAATGACAAGTGTAATAACAGCAAGCATTAGGATGGCTTGCCTTGATACTGGTTTAGGTCTTTCTCTTGAAAACAACAAGACTGGAAATATGCCTCCTCTTCTCCAACACTTCCTCGTTTTCTAACGTCGTAAAAAGAAATAATGACACACAATCAGAACCCACTAAGGAAAACAATGGTACTAAGAAATACATACAGCAAGCAATGCACAAAACAAAACATCACACAATTTCCAAAAGTAACATTCCACATGCACACACAAACATAACAAGATTAATAGCTAACATAACTATGGTGGAGAAATGTTATTTCTCACCAAAATGGAATGGGATCAGTGGGTGTTCCACTAGTTTTTCCAAGGCATTTGATGGTTACAATGCGTCTAGTTGCACTTGTGGAAAAATAATACTCCACTAAACAAACATGACAAAACTACAATAGGGTGCAAAATATATAAGCAATGGTACACATGCTTTCCTATCAAATAATATGCAACCTAACAGAGATGATACATCCTACAAAAATTACCAAAATGGTACTGGACTCATCATATCAACATTAAAAATCTAGGTACTAAACTTAACAACACAATGCCTACATTTCTATTTAAATAAAACTACTAGAAAACAATACTAGACTATTACTTCTATTTGTTTCTAAACAAGACCAAACTTCGTAACATACTAGTACTGGAAGAAGACATCAATATAACAGAGAGTAACACATCTACACATGCTAGAAAACAAGATTCTATAACACAAACATTTATTCCAAACTATTTGCACAAGATTTAAAATAAACAGAAAAGTGTTGAATCTAGATATGCATGCCATAAATAATCTAGAGCTCGAAAACTTACACCAAGCTAGGATTACATAGATCTAAACATGCAAAAACTCATCCAGTTGGATTTACATAAAAAATCATTATTAAACACTCTACAAAAATCCTAGAAAAGCATACTGGACATTTACCAAAATGGATGGCATTTTCTATAGCAAGCTCTCCTGAATACAAAGTCAAGTGCTAATGATAGATCTACTAAAGGGCTACTAAGAACAATTTAGTTTCACCAAATTGGATACATATTTTTAAATTTATGCACAAAATGGATTAACAGATAGTCTTTGGCATTTTAAAGACTAAAGCAAAAATAATGCACAAAATCTAGATCTACATCTTGGATGTGGTTTAGAAAATGTTAAGCTACTGTCATGATTTTTTAGTTTGAATTAATTCCCACTATTTCTATTTTTACTAGGCCAAAAGCTAAACTCTAATTTCTGTAATTTTTAAAAGGGAAAAACAATTCACACGGGCACGGGCTGGTTCCCAACAGGGCAGCCAATCTAACGCTCAACGCGGCCCAAGCGCACGCTGCGCTGCGCGGCAAAGCCCACGGTTCAAACGGAGCCGTAGATTGAAAGAGCTACGGTCCTCGACCGTCTCCTTCCTCTCTCTCTTCTCCTCACCGGAACACAACGGCGGGCGGGAATTGCGCGATTGCTCACCGTGGGGGGTTGCGGAGCCACGGCGATGTGTCGTGGACGTCGCACGGGCTCGGTGTAGTGGAGGGGCGCACGTGGCAGCAGACGAGACGGCTCCAGTCGACAGCGCGAAGCAGCACTGCCGCGGCGGCTCCGGCGATGGCGGCCCTCGTCCTGGAACCAAATGGACACGGGAGGTGGTCAGCGAGAGTCTACGGCCTACGGCGAGTGGAGTGGTGGTGAAAAGAAGGGGTGGCCAGGCTTGGGGTGAGCTCCACCTTCTCGTGCTGTCCGCGGTGGCCATCGGTGAGAAATTCGTCCACGGTGCTCACAGTGAGCTTGCGAGACTTGTGGATCGTGTCAGGGCGGTGGAGGTGAGTGGGTGGACTGGTGTGGCAAGAGGGGTGCACTGTTGTGGCATTATAGCCGCGGCGTGATGGTCAGGGTCGAGTGCGTGCTCTCGGCCTCAGCATGGTGAGCACGGGCACGTGCTCCCGGGACGCTCTTGACGTGCCAACAGTGGGATAGGGATATTAGGGGGCGCATCACTGCTCATGGTGTCGAGGAGAGGCGAGGTGGTGGCGCGGCGTGGCCACAGTGCGCGTGCACTGTGTGCCCGCGCCTGCCCCCTCCCCATTCTTCTCCTTCTGTCCCCTCCTGTTCCCACACGTTTCTCTCCCTCTCTGGTTGACCTCCAATGGATCCAAAGCGTGCTAACACGAGTAGAAACATAGGGGTATAGGATTGGCAAGGTCTCACTGTCCAAAATGCACAAAAACTTACGAATTCAACCACCCAAACTTCTGTCAAAATAAAGTTTAGAAAAAGTTCAGTTAAAATGACTTAGCCATTTTTGCTAAGTGTGAAACAGACAAAATTATCAAAATGTTCATTCTGTTTTCAAGGATCAAATGGATTCCAAAATTCGTTTTCCAAGTTGGAGATTGTTATAAATGTTTTGTACTTTCAGAAACATCTTTTTAAAACAATTTTGGAATTGTGGATGGCTTTGAAAAAAGAGTGGAATAGGGGCTAGTTTCTGTTTTTCTCTGTTTTCTAAAATCTCTGTTTTTTTGCCTTTTTTTTATTCCACAAAAACAAGCATGCAATCGATTGTTTTCACATTACATAAATCAAACCAAGCTCATAGATTTATACTCCATATATCAGAGAACACATTCATGCCAAAAAAAACATAAAATGGGATTCTCTAACATATTGAAAACAAGTGTTAGATATTGATACTTGGCTAGTTTTTTAGAGATAACTCAAATAGAAACATCAAAACAAAACATCCAAATTTTCAATTGCCATTTTGTTTTCTTGATTCAAACAAAGCCAAATAATATTGTTAGGTTGAAATCAACCTTGATACAATACTTGGGACAAAAAAATATTCAAAGCATCAGCAGGAAGAAAACATCACAGAAACACAAGTAATCATTAGGAAAAATTGATAATTGATTTCAAACAAAAGGTTGCTTGCATTGCATAGATTCTTATGATCACATACATATGTTGTCCACACAAACATATTACAAAAGTTTTTGTTGGCTCTAAAATTTGCCTTTCTTAGCTACATTACAAGTGCTCCAAAATCTGTGGTGTGACAGAGTTGCTTGCATGTTGTTCAACTATCTCGCTAAAACCCATACGCTGTCATTTGTAAATATACTTTATTTGTTTTTAATTTATTTAGATGTGTCTGATCTTGTTTTTGTTAGTCATATGTAAGGAAAATGTGTTTGTGGTGTCCTATTTTACAGCATCTGGAAACCTACTGCCAGTCATGAGCGTTATTATAGCGTATCTGGGATTGCTAAAGCGGACTCCATGTCCAAAAGCGCAAGTGCATCCATTGCGTTGTTGCAGAGGCCGGATGTAATTTGTAATTAATATACTTCCCTTTATCAAAAAAAAATGTCCAAAAGCGCAAAAAGTGACGCCCCAATATAATTGAGCGCGGGAGATTTTTAGGCATTTGACATGCTCTTAGGTGCTGGTCTATTTGGAGGCGCGGGGATTCCAAATTTACATTTCTCAAAAATGTTCGTTCAACAAGGACGAAACCGGGGAATGGGCCTTCGCGGGGGCAAAGGCCGGAAACTCCTTTTGGAACCTCCCGGTGCTACCTCCGTAGCTTTTGTTTATCTTTTTTCTCTGTTCCTTGTCACAGCCTTTAGCCTACCCTGTAACTTCTCCTCACACTAATATAACTGAAGCCAGCAATTGCTGGATCTTTCAAAAAAATAAAAATAATTCCAGCTCGAAACTCAAGTATACACGTCGTGTGAGCGTGTGATTGCAGTGTGTACCTTATTTGAAGTTTATAAAACAAATGGACTAATTAATAAATATTTCACTCTTCAGTTCGGTGGTCAAGAACTCAAGATCGTAGACCCGTGTTGGCTTGATTAGGCAACCGGTCACCGTGCTCTAGGACCGACGAGCTGCTAATTAATTTAGATAGGTTTCGGTTAGTGATCAGTCCTAATTAAGTATTCAATCCTATTGCATGTACATATATACACTCTACAACACGTGTTGAATATATTAGCAATTTAGCACATGATTTAATTCGAAATAGCAGCAGATAAATTGTGACAGTAGCAAATACAGTAATCATGCAAACGTCTAGATCTAGCACAGTAGACAGATTGATACAATCTATTGCAAGTACTAGACATACGAATTCCAGTAACATCTCATACATATGAAAGAGAGATACGTACGATGGAGCGGTAGCGGCACCGCCGTTGTTGTTGTCCCCGGTGTCGGCCATGTCGTTGATGAAGAGGTTGCCGAGGTCGGGGAAGAAGTCGTCGTCGGGGAAGTAGTCGCCGTCAGCAGTCGCGCGAGTGCGCTCCCCAAAAACCTGATCGCCCCTCTCCCGTACAGGATCACAAGAGGCGGGGTTCCGGAGGCCTGCTGTCCCTTCTCGCGGTGCACGCCGGAAGGAGGGATGGAGAAGACTTGATTGGCGGCGCAGTGCTTTGGAACGGTGGTGCGAAACCATATGACGAAGTGGCGGCTAGGGTTTACCGTATGCGCGTATTTATATGCGGGCTGGGAGAGACGTGGGCGTAACCCCACGTCTGAGTCGGTTCGACTCCACGATCCAGAAAGGAAACGGAAACGGTTTTGGAATTAACGCGTCCGTCAATTACCAAATTAAATGACTCATTAAATTTTCCCAATCGACAAAATAAACGCTCTCGGCTCGGCTCATTCCCGCAACCCGCGGCGCGTCGTGACGTGTCGTGACGAGGCGAGGCGTGGCGAGGCGGGCGGCGGAGGAGGAGGAGCGCGCGTGTGGCACACCTCTCCTCTTGCCTTGCCTACTCATACATGAGCTAGAATGGCTCACCTTATAAGGTGCTTCCACTCTCTTCAAACTAGCAATGTGGGACTAAACTTTAGTCCCACTCACTCCACTTATTATTCATGAATGGGCCATGACAATTTCAGGATTTTTAGTGGGCTTAATGGGCTAGACATGTGAGCCCATATTATAGCCCATAACATTCCAACAATCCCCCACAAAGTGTCATTAGCACATTTCATAAACTCTGTTCCAAAACATTGTTTATATACCGGTGTTAGTGGAGACTGTTAAGTTGAACTTCCACTTAGAACATCATGCTTCACTAGTTCACAACTTGAATAGTGGACTATGCCTTGAACTACAAGTTTGCTGTGATACCAGTTTCACACAACGTCTGAACCGATACTAGGCTGCCGCAAGGCTTCCCCGCGGTTTGGAGCGTATGCGTCATACTCCGAAGGCCTTTCATGAGTTTATTAGAGAGCACCCGATTCTCATAGACTGCGACGTTTAACAGTCAGACTCATATAGGTGAGTTCCTCAGGAGATGTTCTGTAGGACACATCTCTGCTTATATAAATAAGCCACTTGGAACACATTAAGACAAATGTCAACCTACCGTACAGATCAGGAGAGTATTGCATCTTTTATGGAGTGGAATAAAATATAAGGATACTCTCCTCTCAGCCGACCAACAGCTTGTCTCCCACTTCTAATTCACGGGATCTCCGATCACATAGAGTGGGTTACCACTGTGGGCAACTCATAACGTGGGTCTCAAACCCATCTCCCTCGATGCATTCTCTATCACATTCCGTGATAAACCCTTTGTGAAGGGATCTGCCAAGTTCATAGACGTTTGGATATAATCCAACGCAATAACTCCGGAGTTCTTCAATTTCCTGACAGATTTTAATCTCCTCTTCACATGTCTTGATGACTTTGCATTATCCTTAGAACTGTTCACTTTGACGATCACAGTTTGATTATCACAGTTCATTAGGATTGCGGGTATTGGTTTTTCAACCATAGGCAAGTCCATCAAGAGCTCACGAAGCCACTCTGCCTCAACAGTGGCTGTGTCTAATGCTGCGAGTTCTGCTTCCATAGTTGACCTCGTTAAGATGGTCTGCTTGCAAGACTTCCAGGAAACAGCGCCACCACCAAGTGTAAAAACATAACCACTAGTGGCCTTAAGCTCATCAGCATCAGATATCCAATTAGAATCACTATATCCTTCCAGAACCCTCGGGTTTCCGGTATAGTGAATTCCATAGCTCGCAGTGCCTTTTAAATAGCGCATAACTCTCTCAAGCGCACGCCAATGATCATCTCCCGGATTGGAAACAAACCGGCTCAATTTGCTCACAGCAAAAGAGATGTCAGGCCTCGTGGCACTCGCTAAATACATAAGCGAGCCTATAATCTGAGAATATCTCAGTTGATCTCTAGTAATCCGTTGATTCTTTCGAAGCAACAAACTAGCATCATATGGAGTTGAAGAAGGCTTGCAGTCACTATACCCGAAGCGACTCAAGACCTTTTCCACATAGTGAGATTGAAGCAGTGTGATCCCACCATTATCATCTCTCAATAGCTTGATGTTCAAGATAACATCAGCTACTCCTAGATCCTTCATCTCAAAACAGCGAGATAAGAAATCCTTAACTTCCTTGATTAAATCAAGATTGGTCCCAAAAATCAATATGTCATCGACATACAGACATAGAATAACTCCCTCACCCCCACCATGGCGATAGTACACACACTTATCAGCTTCGTTTACAACAAAGCCTTCAGCAGTCAAAGTCCTTTCAAACTTCTCGTGCCATTGCTTAGGTGCTTGCTTGAGGCCGTATAATGACTTCAATAACTTACACACCTTGCCTTCCTGACCGGGTACTACAAAACCATCTGGCTGCTCCATGTAAATTTCCTCGTCCAACTCTCCATTAAGGAAAGCCGTCTTAACGTCCATTTGATGAACGAGAAGACCGTGCGAGGCAGCTAGTGATAGTAGCACACGAATAGTGGTCAGTCTAGCCACAGGTGAGTAAGTATCAAAGAAGTCTTCACCTTCTTTCTGGGTATAACCCTTGGCCACAAGCCTTGCCTTGTACTTTTCAATTGTACCATCAGGCCTAAGCTTTTTCTTGAACACCCACTTACATCCTACAGGTTTACACCCATAAGGACGATCAGTGATTTCCCAAGTTCCGTTAGCCAAGATGGAATCCATCTCGCAACGGACAGCCTCCTTCCAGTAGTCGGCATCAAGAGATGCATAAGCTTCTGAAATAGTCCTGGGTGTGTCATCCACGAGGTACACAATGAAATCATTACCAAAGGACTTTGCAGTCCTCTGTCTCTTGCTCCTTACAGGAACTTCATTGTCATCCTCCTCGGGATTCTCAACGTGTTCTATCGGAATGGTGGATTCAGGAATCTCAGCTAATTCCTGACTAGATGAAACAGGTTTCTCCTGATTTGATGAGCTAGACATATCCTTCATAGGAAATATGTTCTCAAAGAAAGTCGCATCATTCGACTCCATAATCGTACCAACATGCATGTCGGATACCTCAGATTTTACTACCAAGAATCTATAACCAATGCTATTAAAAGCATAGCCCAGAAGAACACAATCTACGGTTTTAGGTCCAAGCTTGCGCTTCTTGGGAATTGGTATATTGACTTTCGCCAAACAACCCCAAGTACGTAGGTAGGAGAGTTTTAACCTTTTCCTTTCCCATTCCTCAAATGGAGTAATGGTTTTATTCTTTGTGGGAACTCGGTTTAGGACATGACATGCAGTCATTAGCGCCTCCCCCCACCATGCCTTGGAGAGACCTGAAGTGTCTAACATGGCGTTAACCAAATCAGACAACGTTCGGTTCTTTCTTTCAGCCACCCCATTTGACTGAGGTGAGTAGGGAGGCGTCCTCTCATGAATAATACCGTGTTCAGCACAAAAAGAATTAAACTCGTTGGAAAAATACTCTCCACCACGATCAGACCTAAGCCGTTTAATTTTACGATCAAGTTGGTTCTCTGCTTCGGCCTTATAGTTCTTGAAATAAGTTAAAGCTTCATCTTTAGATTTCAGAAGATACACATAACAATATCTAGTGGAGTCATCAATAAGTGTCATGAAATATTTCTTTCCACCTTTTGTCAATACGCCATTCATCTCACAAAGATCAGAATGTATAAGTTCTAGTGGTGCCAAGTCTCTCGCCTCCGCGGTCTTGTGAGACTTGCGAGGTTGTTTAGCTTGAACACACACTTGACATTTGGAACCTTTAATAGTACTGAATTTCGGAATTAAACTCATATTTGCTAACCGCGTCATGCAACCAAAATTAATATGACAGAGTCGCGAATGCCAAACATCACAATCATTATCGTGGCAAACATTATTAATAACTTTGGTGCAAATATCTGACAAGGATAAGCGGAACAAGCCTCCGCACTCATAGCCTTTACCAATAAATTGTCCATACTTGGAAATTACAACTTTATTAGACTCGAAAACCAACTTAAAACCATCTCGACATAAACGTGAGCCGCTGACGAGATTTTTATTGATGGAGGGCACATGATGAACGTTCTTCAGCCGCACGATCTTCCCCGAAGTAAACTTCAGATCGACCGTACCAACACCACGAACAGTAGCATGTGACCCGTTCCCCATCAGCACGGGGGAAGTCCCTGTGACCTGATAAGAAGAGAACATAGAAGCATCAGCACAAACATGTACATTGGCACCTGTGTCAATTAACCATTCAGGTGAATGACAAACTGAAAGAATAGTGGGAACTATACCGTACCCAGAGTCCTTCATCTCAGTGTCAGCCATGACAACATTGGCGGTCTTGCCGCTGTTCTCCTGCTGCTGCAGCTCGTAACGCTTAGGGCACTTTGGAGCCCAGTGGGTCAGTTCACCGCAGACGTGACATGATCCCTTTCTCTTCTTGAAGTTGGTAGAGTGCGACGGCTTAAACTTGCCATCGGGCTTGCCTTTACCCTCGGATTTCTTCTTGATATATTTAGGCTTGTTGGGCGGGTAATGTTTCTTCTGTACCACATGAGCAGAAGAACCTACCTCAGCAACCCGAGCACGTGTATCCTTTGCTCTCGCCTTCTCTTCCACATCAAGAGATCCGATGAGGTCCATTACGGAAAACTCCTGTCTCTTGTGTTTTAAAGAAGTAGCAAAGGTGCTCCATGAAGATGGAAGCTTGGCAATAATGCCTCCGGCCACAAACTTGTCCGGTAACATACACTTAAAGTGCTCAAGTTCTTTAGCGAGTGACTGTATCTCATGAGCCTGTTGAACAACAGAGCGCTCATCAGTCATCCTGTAGTCATAGAATTGCTCCATGACATACAGCTCGCTGCCAGCATCCGAGGCCCCAAATTTGGCCTCGAGTGCAGCCCACATATCCTTGCCGTTATCAAACGACATATACGGATCCACGATGGAATCATCGATAATACCGAGGAGGGCACTTTTAAACATAGTGTCCATATCCTCAAAGGCCTCCAGCTGTGCTGGATTGAGATCGCCCTCAGGCTTGCCCTTGGTGGCCGCATAGCAGCGCAAGGTTTGAAACCATAGCACTGCTCTCGTGCGCCACCTCTTAAAGTCCACGCCCTTGAAAGGGACTGGCCTTGTCGCCGCAATGACAGACGGCGCAGGTGCAAGAAATTGCCTATAATCAGGTTTTTGGATTGTTGAATATATTAGCAATTTAGCACATGATTTAATTCGAAATAGCAGCAGATAAATTGTGACAGTAGCAAATACAGTAATCATGCAAACGTCTAGATCTAGCACAGTAGACAGATTGATACAATCTATTGCAAGTACTAGACATACGAATTCCAGTAACATCTCATACATATGAAAGAGAGATACGTACGATGGAGCGGTAGCGGCACCGCCGTTGTTGTTGTCCCCGGTGTCGGCCATGTCGTTGATGAAGAGGTTGCCGAGGTCGGGGAAGAAGTCGTCGTCGGGGAAGTAGTCGCCGTCAGCAGTCGCGCGAGTGCGCTCCCCAAAAACCTGATCGCCCCTCTCCCGTACAGGATCACAAGAGGCGGGGTTCCGGAGGCCTGCTGTCCCTTCTCGCGGTGCACGCCGGAAGGAGGGATGGAGAAGACTTGATTGGCGGCGCAGTGCTTTGGAACGGTGGTGCGAAACCATATGACGAAGTGGCGGCTAGGGTTTACCGTATGCGCGTATTTATATGCGGGCTGGGAGAGACGTGGGCGTAACCCCACGTCTGAGTCGGTTCGACTCCACGATCCAGAAAGGAAACGGAAACGGTTTTGGAATTAACGCGTCCGTCAATTACCAAATTAAATGACTCATTAAATTTTCCCAATCGACAAAATAAACGCTCTCGGCTCGGCTCATTCCCGCAACCCGCGGCGCGTCGTGACGTGTCGTGACGAGGCGAGGCGTGGCGAGGCGTGGCGAGGCGGGCGGCGGAGGAGGAGGAGCGCGCGTGTGGCACACCTCTCCTCTTGCCTTGCCTACTCATACATGAGCTAGAATGGCTCACCTTATAAGGTGCTTCCACTCTCTTCAAACTAGCAATGTGGGACTAAACTTTAGTCCCACTCACTCCACTTATTATTCATGAATGGGCCATGACAATTTCAGGATTTTTAGTGGGCTTAATGGGCTAGACATGTGAGCCCATATTATAGCCCATAACATTCCAACAATCCCCCACAAAGTGTCATTAGCACATTTCATAAACTCTGTTCCAAAACATTGTTTATATACCGGTGTTAGTGGAGACTGTTAAGTTGAACTTCCACTTAGAACATCATGCTTCACTAGTTCACAACTTGAATAGTGGACTATGCCTTGAACTACAAGTTTGCTGTGATACCAGTTTCACACAACGTCTGAACCGATACTAGGCTGCCGCAAGGCTTCCCCGCGGTTTGGAGCGTATGCGTCATACTCCGAAGGCCTTTCATGAGTTTATTAGAGAGCACCCGATTCTCATAGACTGCGACGTTTAACAGTCAGACTCATATAGGTGAGTTCCTCAGGAGATGTTCTGTAGGACACATCTCTGCTTATATAAATAAGCCACTTGGAACACATTAAGACAAATGTCAACCTACCGTACAGATCAGGAGAGTATTGCATCTTTTATGGAGTGGAATAAAATATAAGGATACTCTCCTCTCAGCCGACCAACAGCTTGTCTCCCACTTCTAATTCACGGGATCTCCGATCACATAGAGTGGGTTACCACTGTGGGCAACTCATAACGTGGGTCTCAAACCCATCTCCCTCGGTGCATTCTCTATCACATTCCGTGATAAACCCTTTGTGAAGGGATCTGCCAAGTTCATAGACGTTTGGATATAATCCAACGCAATAACTCCGGAGTTCTTCAATTTCCTGACAGATTTTAATCTCCTCTTCACATGTCTTGATGACTTTGCATTATCCTTAGAACTGTTCACTTTGACGATCACAGTTTGATTATCACAGTTCATTAGGATTGCGGGTATTGGTTTTTCAACCATAGGCAAGTCCATCAAGAGCTCACGAAGCCACTCTGCCTCAACAGTGGCTGTGTCTAATGCTGCGAGTTCTGCTTCCATAGTTGACCTCGTTAAGATGGTCTGCTTGCAAGACTTCCAGGAAACAGCGCCACCACCAAGTGTAAAAACATAACCACTAGTGGCCTTAAGCTCATCAGCATCAGATATCCAATTAGAATCACTATATCCTTCCAGAACCCTCGGGTTTCCGGTATAGTGAATTCCATAGCTCGCAGTGCCTTTTAAATAGCGCATAACTCTCTCAAGCGCACGCCAATGATCATCTCCCGGATTGGAAACAAACCGGCTCAATTTGCTCACAGCAAAAGAGATGTCAGGCCTCGTGGCACTCGCTAAATACATAAGCGAGCCTATAATCTGAGAATATCTCAGTTGATCTCTAGTAATCCGTTGATTCTTTCGAAGCAACAAACTAGCATCATATGGAGTTGAAGAAGGCTTGCAGTCACTATACCCGAAGCGACTCAAGACCTTTTCCACATAGTGAGATTGAAGCAGTGTGATCCCACCATTATCATCTCTCAATAGCTTGATGTTCAAGATAACATCAGCTACTCCTAGATCCTTCATCTCAAAACAGCGAGATAAGAAATCCTTAACTTCCTTGATTAAATCAAGATTGGTCCCAAAAATCAATATGTCATCGACATACAGACATAGAATAACTCCCTCACCCCCACCATGGCGATAGTACACACACTTATCAGCTTCGTTTACAACAAAGCCTTCAGCAGTCAAAGTCCTTTCAAACTTCTCGTGCCATTGCTTAGGTGCTTGCTTGAGGCCGTATAATGACTTCAATAACTTACACACCTTGCCTTCCTGACCGGGTACTACAAAACCATCTGGCTGCTCCATGTAAATTTCCTCGTCCAACTCTCCATTAAGGAAAGCCGTCTTAACGTCCATTTGATGAACGAGAAGACCGTGCGAGGCAGCTAGTGATAGTAGCACACGAATAGTGGTCAGTCTAGCCACAGGTGAGTAAGTATCAAAGAAGTCTTCACCTTCTTTCTGGGTATAACCCTTGGCCACAAGCCTTGCCTTGTACTTTTCAATTGTACCATCAGGCCTAAGCTTTTTCTTGAACACCCACTTACATCCTACAGGTTTACACCCATAAGGACGATCAGTGATTTCCCAAGTTCCGTTAGCCAAGATGGAATCCATCTCGCAACGGACAGCCTCCTTCCAGTAGTCGGCATCAAGAGATGCATAAGCTTCTGAAATAGTCCTGGGTGTGTCATCCACGAGGTACACAATGAAATCATTACCAAAGGACTTTGCAGTCCTCTGTCTCTTGCTCCTTACAGGAACTTCATTGTCATCCTCCTCGGGATTCTCAACGTGTTCTATCGGAATGGTGGATTCAGGAATCTCAGCTAATTCCTGACTAGATGAAACAGGTTTCTCCTGATTTGATGAGCTAGACATATCCTTCATAGGAAATATGTTCTCAAAGAAAGTCGCATCATTCGACTCCATAATCGTACCAACATGCATGTCGGATACCTCAGATTTTACTACCAAGAATCTATAACCAATGCTATTAAAAGCATAGCCCAGAAGAACACAATCTACGGTTTTAGGTCCAAGCTTGCGCTTCTTGGGAATTGGTATATTGACTTTCGCCAAACAACCCCAAGTACGTAGGTAGGAGAGTTTTAACCTTTTCCTTTCCCATTCCTCAAATGGAGTAATGGTTTTATTCTTTGTGGGAACTCGGTTTAGGACATGACATGCAGTCATTAGCGCCTCCCCCCACCATGCCTTGGAGAGACCTGATTGGCGGCGCAGTGCTTTGGAACGGTGGTGCGAAACCATATGACGAAGTGGCGGCTAGGGTTTACCGTATGCGCGAACCCCACGTCTGAGTCGGTTCGACTCCACGATCCAGAAAGGAAACGGAAACGGTTTTGGAATTAACGCGTCCGTCAATTACCAAATTAAATGACTCATTAAATTTTCCCAATCGACAAAATAAACGCTCTCGGCTCATTCCCGCAACCCGCGGCGCGGCGCGTCGTGACGAGGCGAGGCGAGGCGTGGCGAGGCGGGCGGCGGAGGAGGAGGAGCGCGCGTGTGGCACACCTCTCCTCTTGCCTTGCCTACTCATACATGAGCTAGAATGGCTCACCTTATAAGGTGCTTCCACTCTCTTCAAACTAGCAATGTGGGACTAAACTTTAGTCCCACTCACTCCACTTATTATTCATGAATGGGCCATGACAATTTCAGGATTTTTAGTGGGCTTAATGGGCTAGACATGTGAGCCCATATTATAGCCCATAACATTCCAACAACACGTAGCAGCCAGTTAACTCCACCTGTTCGGTTTTGGTCGGAATAAAGCGCACTAACGGTCAGCTGTTCGTATCTGAATTTGCCATTGCTTAGGCTGATTAGTGGTTAGGAGATTATATTAGTGGTTGCTAATTAGTTTAGTAGCCAGTTAATGGTATAGAAACCAAGGTGGTTAGATCTGCGCTACAGTCCAAAACCATCAAGTTTGTCCTGTATATATTTGCCCTCTGTGTTTTTTTGGCGAATCTAGCATACCTTAAATGCGATATTTTTAGTACCCCTTGCGTACTAATTTGCAGATTTAAGTACTCCCTCCGATCCATATTAATAGGTGGTGAAGTGGATGTATCTAGACATGTTTTATTGCTAGATACATCCACTTCACCACCTATTAATATGGATCGGAGGGAGTACAACCTTGCACATTAGAAAAAATGGTCGCAATTTTAACTAGTTTATACTTAAAGTGCAGTAGGTTGATTTTTCCTTGGAAAAAACACACACAAAATACTGGTACACGGATAGAAAAAACAATTAGTGGCCATTATATAACCGTTTCACAATTTTAAAATGGGCAATTGGTGCACCTGCAGAGAGAAAAACAAAATTAATTAAAATGTAAAAAACAAACAGTTATACTCTGTTCCCTGAAAAACAATTCGCATTTGCTTTATTCCAAGTCAAATAATATAAATTTGGTTTAATCTGTAAGAAAAAACTATCAATATTTGCAATGCCAAACTATATATGTTAACTAGTAGACACGTCAAATACATTTTCATATTATTTCCACTTAGTAAAGAAGAATTGCGGGGGGTTTCCACTTACTATTAACAGTTGTTGATCATTCTTCCTATAAATTTGATCGAATTTTACATTGTCAAACTTTGGACAAAAATTATACGCATGTCGTTAGGTAGCCAATGCCACGATCGAGGCTGGCCCGGCCGGTCTACGTACCCGAAAAATATCCGCATCGTACATGTGTCGAGCAATGCATGCATGCATGTTCCGGCGTCTAGGCCTAGCTATACGTGCATGCCTTGGGTTGGGTGTTCGTGCTTACACACGTCGGCTGGGTCGATATCGACGGCGGGGACCGCGCGGCGGACGGCCGGCCGGTCTCCGGTCCCGTCCGGTCCACATCCGACGAACGACGGACCGCCCGCCGTCCGGGCGCACGCCGGCGCGCACATGGATGAATGTACCGGTCTATCTGCAACCACCTCTGGATCTCGATCGGCCTCGACGGACGGCGACGCTGCATGGATGAGAGGACGGAAGATTGATTTCGGCGGAGCGGCAGAGATGGATCGATCTCAATCTCATGCTTGCACGCATTATTAACTGTACGACTGCAGGCATGTGCAGGAGTCCACTCCACATGGATGACTGACTGACCGGCGAACTCACATACCAAAGTGTGCATAGGATACGCTCTCAACTGTGCATGATCGCCGCGCTAATCATATGATTAGTATTAGTAGTAGTTAACTCACTGCAGGGAAAACGCATTAGCATCATCATTGCGATCGAGCGAGAAGCAGATTGATCATGCATGTGGGCAAGCTACCTCAATCTGGTCCCTCATGATGCACTTCTGACATCTCTTTCTCATATGGCCCTACAGATTTTTGGAACCTTTCTCCCATCATTCATTCATCAGGTGGATCTGGGCACCGGAAAAAACTACCAACTGCCATCGATCAGAGCACCTACCGGTCTCGATCTCGTTCTCACCTGCAGCCTGCTCTTCTTTAATTGCAGTATCATGCTTGCGCTCATGACCGGCCGGTACAATCATTATGGAAACTGCTCTCTCTGATGCTTATACATGTGAGACTGATCGACCAATCGTGACAAGTGTGTCGATAGAAGACGACGACTAATCATGAGTGGTATGTATGTATGTCTGTATCCAGAACCATGGGCTGATGATCAACTAAACAAATTAATATAAGGTTTGTCTTCACTAAAAAAGATATTGATTTATAAATACCTAGTAGGATATACATAATTAACAGACCAATAGATAATAGTTTGGACTCATGCATGAACGGGTGCAGTGAGAGTGAAGGAAAACAAAGTTGACTGATCGCCACTGAAGAAGAAGACACGATCATGAGAAGGACAAGAACATGCACACATGCATACACTTGCGCGCATCTCTGTGGAAGGTAGTAGATAAACCTCGCAACTTGCAAGATACTAATGGCGGCGAACATGCATAGACAACACTTACAAGTTGCGAAAAGAAAAAATGTCCTTTTCTAATACCCTCACAGGCCACTCCAATGTTTCTATAGTTCTCGACATAAAAAAAAAGTTTAATTCTCAGTCGGCATACAGATAGCCATCCGCTGAAGATCTTTCGACACTTGCAAAATTCGATCACGAAAGCCCTCGCCATTCAACTTCAATACCATAGTCATTTTCTTGTCGATGAGGGATCAAATTGGCTTTGTTTTCGAACGTCTTATTTCCAAGAACATTGCCTATGCTGCTAACATTAATTCTTATATGTTGCCACCTTTTGGCGGTGTTGTTCTCAAATTTAATTTCCGCAAAGTCTTTGAGTAGTTTCATTTCACACTTTGTGCTATTTAGTTAAGAAATATGTTGTGCAGTTAGTATTTGATGATTTATGTCCTTCTGTCTAGTCAAGCACCAATTGTTATTAGAGAGAATTCCTTATTTGGCCCTTCCTTAAATTTGTGTTCCCTATTTGGCCCTAAAAAAATGCTTCCCTATTTGACACTTTAATTTCATTTTCTTCCTAACATGGCCCTATAGTGCATTCTAAACACAAATAAGGACGTAAAAAGACTCTTTTGCCCCTGATAAATTTTTGTAACAAAATTTATAATTGAAGTTCAAAATAAACGAAAAAAGGTAACCGAATAGGGACGCCGAATGAAATAAGGTTGTTATTTAGACCACGGTCAAATGTTTTTCCTTTTTTTATGTACTAATATATTTATTAATATTTAGCTCATATACAGATATACTTGAACTTAGATTTGGCACTTATAGTTGTATTTAGAGGTCTGGAGACAAGTATACGTTTGATTTTTCAACACAGTAGTACTCTTGTTGACTGTACTGTGCCCAAACCAGCTAGCCGCCCTCGTAAAAGCTACCCTGCAGCAGTGAATATTTTATTTGACACATCAGGTAGGCAGTAAATGGCCGAGTGCATAGTCCAGTCTCGCTGAAACTCATATAGAAAAAATAGGACGTTCGACGCCAAAAGGTCTGGCGCCGACCTTGCCGCCACATCGGATTTTGCTCGAGTATTTAGCATAAACCACCATTTTAGTGCAACGATTTCGAAAAACCACCACTTTAGTGTGAGATTGCAACAAACCAGCACTTCAGTACTGACATTTTTCAATTCGCGCTAAACACGGACTGATCACGAATTGACAGGCAAACTGAGCAATGAGTCCCACCTGTCATCATCTTCCTCTTCCAGGCATTTTATCAAACACCTAGTGCACGCACGGCAGTGGCAGTGGGCCAGCGGCACAGCACGCTCGCCGGCGGCACAGCACACACGACACATCATGGCGGCGGCTTGCACGGCACGCACGCACGCACGGCGGGACGACACGCACGGCGGCACAGCCCGCACGCACGGCACAGCCCGCACGGCGGCGGCGGCACAGCACGCACGCGGCCGCGACACTAGTTGTAATTGTCTAGTGCACGGTAATTTCATAATTCCTGACATGGATTTTCTTTCCTGGGTGAAACTTGTTGTTTTTGAGAACATGGTTGACTCCATTGACCGGCATATGTTGTTTGGACAGAGCACGTGTTTGATTCTTCACGGTGGAGTGAGAGCGACAGTTATACGTGTACGTGCACGTATGCATGATGGTACTGTCTTTCTGCAAAACGCATTGAAAAGGGCAAAACGGTCCGGCGTCGAAACGTTTCCTGTTAATTTGTTGCTTATTTTCAACTTCTATTATATCCCCATTTGTGTTAAGAATGCAAAGCAACAGTTAATTTGTGGCACGTAAAAGAGTCTTTTTATATCCCCATTTGTGTTAAGAATGCATTATATGGCCATGTCAGGAAGAAAATGAATTTAAGGTGGCAGATAGGGAAGATTTTTTTTTTAGGGCCAAATAGGGAACAAGATTTTAACGAAGGGCCAAATAAGGAATTCTCTTGTGTTATTAATGCAGTTCTAGTGGATCCACTGCAAAAAAAACATGGCCTTTGACACAGCGACAAACTCTCTCCTTAAGCCCTCATGTTGTTATATTTAGTGTTAGATAAATCAATTTTTGTTTATATTTGTAACAATTAATTGAGGTAATTGCATGGGGGGTACAAAAACTTGTGCGCGATGTGCAATTTCATACAAGAACTTGCAGGGTGTGATGCCGCGGTACAGATACTTGTCACGCGGGTGCGAAACAATTCGTTTTAGTCCGAAATGTACATATGGCTTCCAGCGTGGCATTAGTGGGGTCGGACGGTTTTTCTTTGTAGCCCCCTGGTTTGTTCCGATCTAGTGTATGAGTCCTTGGCTTCCAGCGTAATAAATCTGTCCTGATAGCTCGACCCATGATCGCACGTCCCGATCTTTTGCCCTGTCCGGCCAGAAAAGGAAAGGGAGACGCGGACGCTGTCGCCGCCGTCGATGGCGCATGATCCACACCTCCGCAGATGGGACGAAGAAGTTCCTGATTATGGTACGTTTCCTCTTAGCCTGTTCTCGTCGCCGCCTGCAGTTTTCTGCCTTTTCGCCCGCGGGGGTTGTGTTTTTGGACCAGGGTTTAGATAGGGTTCTTCGTTGGATAATCGACTACATCTTCTGTGTTGGTTGATGATATCCCCTGGCCGCATGGTGTCTTCTCCTGTGTAATTAGTACATACGATTTTTGGAGACAAAATCCAGGGGCCTTTCCGGAACAGAGGACAATTGGTTGCCATAATCCGAAACGGGGGACAATTTTTGGAGTTAGAATCAGGGTACAATGCTCAAGTAAATGTAGTGGTGATGATTTGTACAAATGATTTAGTATACTGGCGATTACCAATGCAGATTTAGTCCATACAGGGGAGAAAAGCTTGTACCTTTGTACTGTTCTTAATGCAGAACCAATGCAAACTGAAATTGTATGATGTTGTATGGTATAAAGTGTTCCCGAATGATGCATTGTTTCATTGTTTAACTGAATGTTGAGAAATTGTGCATTTGTTACAGCTTAAAAATTATTGTTGCAGGTGATGATGCAGATTTGTTCACAGTCCAAGTGGAGCATAATGGTTTTTTCGGTGGATTGTATGGTGAGGATGATTTCAGCTATGATGATGGCACAGTTGATTTGTTTGACAACTGCAGTGTGGACACCTTTTCACTTCTATGGATTCATGATTTTGTGAGGCAACTAGGCCATGAGATCACCTCGAGGGTGCAAGTATACTGGTTGTTGCCTGGTCGAGTTTTGTCAGATGGATTGTGTTGTATTGAACAGGAGTCTCACATTTTGAGCATGATAGCAGCAGTTAAGGAGCATAAAAGAATCTGCATTTTTGTGGACCATACAAATTTTCTCAAGTTGTTAAGAGAAGATTTAATAGTGAAAGAGTGGGCACAAATTAGTGCAATGTATACTGCTGAGAATAGACTTGTGGACATTAGCACATCAGGTGGCAGCAGTGCAACAGTTTCAGAAATAATTGAGGGAGCATTAGGTAGCAACAGTGCAGCAGGTTCAGAGGGTTTTGTGGCAGAGGGAGAAGAGGACAACATGGAGTCGGAGTTCTGTGACAGTGACTATAATGCTGCTGATGGAGATGATGATCTATTTCTTGCCAATGTTGACAGGGATGTGGATGATCACAATGAGGAGCTTGAGGTACAAGAAGAAGAGGATGATGCAGCACTACAAGATGGCGATATAATTCTCAAGGCAGATGAAGAGGCACTATTGAAATACAACTTTGCAACGTTCAATGCAGATGTTGACTTGGAAAGCCCTACCTTCTTAGTTGGTATGGTGTTCTCTGACATGAAGGAGTTAAGGGCTGCAATCACCGCATATAGCATTAGGAACAGAGTGAAGATTAGGAAGACTAGAAATGAGAGGACAGTGATACATGCTTTCTGCAAGCATGACTGCCCTTGGTTCCTGAAGGCCTCAAAAGATTCTAGGACAGAAGCAATAATTATCAGACAATATAATGCAGAGCACAAATGTACCAAAGAGTGGGAGCTGAAGGCACTAACAACACCATTTCTCACTAGATATTTCCTTGAGGAATTCAGAGATAACCAGAAGTTGGATTTGTCTTCATTTAGGAACAAAGTGCAAAAAGAATTTAACATGCTGCCAAACAGATTTAAGCTAGGAAGAGCAAGGAAGGCAGCACTTGACATAATACATGGTGATGAGGCAGTCCAATTCAGCCTGCTATGGGACTATGGTGAAGAACTTAGGAGGGCAAACCCTGGCTCTAAGTTTTTCATGTCCACCAACAAGATAAAGGAGCAATCTGATGTAGAACCAAAGGAGCACTTGGCAACTTTATACTGGTCATATGATGCTTGCAAGAGGGTTTTTTTAGAGGGATGTAGGCCTCTAATTTGCATAGATGGCCGCCACATTAAAACTAGGTACAAGGGACAACTTCTTACAACTATTGGAATTGATCCTAATGATTGCATATTTCCCATTGCAATGGGATTGGTTGAGGTGGAGTGCACAAGCTCATGGGAGTGGTTTCTCACTAACTTAAAGAATGACCTCAACATTACAAACACTTCCCCATTTACAATCATGAGTGACAAGCAGAAGGTGATATGTCTCTCAATTTCCATTATTATTTCCTTTGCTATAATTATTGTTGCAAATTTGTTCCATTATTTCCATTATTATGCCCCTGGTTTGTTCCATTATTATTACCATTGTTATTAATTTTTATTGCCCCTGTTTTCTTCCATTATTTCCATTATTATGCCGTTGTTTTCATCCATTATTTCCATTATGACTGCCCCTGTTTTCACTTTTAACCATGGGACTCATGTACTATGTTATTTCCATTATTATTGACATTGTTATAAATTTTTATTGCCCCTGTTTTCTTCCATTATTTCCATTATTATGCCCCTGTTTTCATTCATTGCTTCCATTATTACTGCCCCTATTTTCATTTTTAACCATGGGACTCATGTACTATGTTATTTCCATTATTATTGTCAGTGCTATAAAATTTTTATTTGCACTCACTTAGCTTTATTTAATTTCTTAGGGGCTTATTAATGTTGTCCAAAAAGTTTTCCCAGATTCTGAACACAGATTCTGTGTTAGGCATATATATGCAAATTTTCATAAATTGCATAAAGGACAGACTCTAAAGCATGATCTATGGGCAATTACTAGATCTACCAATATTCCAACTTGGGAGAAAAATAAGGAGAGAATGAAATCTGATAGTGAAGCTGCATTTGAATGGGTTGACCAGCTGCAACCAAATACTAGATCAAAGAATTTTTTAGTGATTTCCCAAAATGTGACATGCTTCTAAATAACCACTCAGAAGTGTTCAACGGGTAATAACAATATTTCTATTCTCAATATTTTCTTTGATTTACTCTTTCAGTATTTCCCTTCTCGGTATTTCATTTGCCTTAGTGTCTGAATTTTTCCCTTCTCAATGTTATAAATGCAGCTACATTTTAGATGCCAGAGAGGATCCTATTCTATCCATGCTAGAAACTATATTCTACCAGCTAATGAACATGATGGTTTCAAAGCAGAATGAAGCAGAAGGATGGAATGGAAGAATATGCCCAAAAATTAAAAAGAAATTGGACAAACTGACAGAATTTGCAGCTAATTGTAGTGTGCATGTTGCAGGAGGAGGAATATTTCATGTCACATCAGGGGAAATGGAAAGAGAGTATGATGTGAATTTTAAGGCAAAGGCTTGTGATTGTAACAGATGGCAGCTTACTAGCATCCCTTGCCATCATGCCATTGCATGTTGAAGGAATGAGAGAATCGACCCTGAAATGCTTGTGCACAGCTGCTACACAGTTGAAACTTTCAAGAAAGCCTATGCCCACAACCTTGTGCCATTGAGGGGTAGAGTTCACTGGCAAAAAATGAATGGTATTCTAGTCCATCCCCCTCTATATAGCAAAGTAATGGGAAGGCCAAAGAAAAATAGAAGAAAAGGACCAGAAGAAAAGGAGAAGAATGGGGCCAAGATAATTACAAAGCATGGGGTTGTTATGCATTGTGGAATTTGTGGAAAACCAGGTCATAACAAGAAAGGGCATTACAAGTATGCAACAAGTGAGCAAGCAACTGAAAATGTTAATGAACAAAATGGAACTATCCATGAGGAAGAATATGACATTCCAGAAATCATACAAGTAAGTAATATTTGTTCCCTTGGTCAGTATGCATAATTCATAATAGATTAATTCTATTTTGTTACTATTACTGACTTTCCCTCATTTTTTTATTATTGCAGCACATAGCTGTCCAACCTGTGCATCCTGCAGGTGATCCAGGAAACCAACCAGAAATAATGGTTTATAGGATGGAACTTGAGGTAATTCAATTTTTAGGAAAACCATGCACAAAACCAACTGATACATCTCCAAGTACATTGTTTTCCAACATGTCCTGCTTTTTCATTTATAAATTTGGTTTTCCCTATTTGTACAGGAGAGAGCACATTGTGTAGTTCGAATACCTGTGGTACCATTGGCAGAAGAAATGGCATTTGTGGTAGCTGCAAGGGAATCAACCCCAGGTCCTAGACTGACTACTGCAATAAGGAGAGGCAGTGATAGAGGAAGAGGCAGTGTTAGAGGAAGAGGCAAAGAACCAAGAAATTCTAAGGGAAGCAAGAAGAGACAGAATGCTGAAACAAGCACTACCCAACAAGCTACATCCATAGCAGGTGAGAGCACACAAGCAAGTGGAAGTGGTATGCCAGCTAGAGGAACAAGAACAGTAGGAAGAGCAAGGACTTCATCATACAGCAGGGGCAGAGGATCCGCATACTACATGCTTTTTGGAGATGACCAGCCCAATGCTACTCCTGTGCCAGACCTGAATGAACTTGCGCCCGAGGATACTCAAGAAGTGGTGCAAAATTTACAGAATGCCCCACATGATATTCCCAACTAGAAGTCCTTGTAATTTAGTTCCCAAATTTATGTTATTTGGCCTATAATTTCTGTTAAACACAATTTTTTCATAGATCTAAACTATAGGCACCTGGAGTTTACAAACTGCTTGTACTTTGACATCTATTTGCTATATCATTTTGACAGGAGGTTTTTTGACTGCAAGAAATGCACTCAGTTTTGTAATTCTCAGTTATTTTGTCACAACTTTGCTTCTGCATTGACACATTGCTGTTGATTGAAAGAAATGCACTCACTTTATTGCTTTGAAATCACAATACAATATTTTGTGAGACTGCCAATTACTGCAGTACACTAACAGTACAACTTGCATCACACTAATTTCTTTTCAATTACTGCAGTACACAATCCATCTAAAGTGTGCACACAACCACACTGAATTTCACACGAAACCTCTGATAAACAAGGCAGAAATAGCATACAAAAGACATCCTACAGAAACTAGCAAAATCAACATTGCTTCTCTTCTATCCCTTGCTCTCATTTCTGCAATGTGCATCTTTGTACTGATCTTTCTCCCTTTCTTCAGCTTCACTACAATAGCTTTGAGGGCTTCCAATTCTTTCGATGCCCGATCATCTGCATCACAACTTGTACAAGAACACTTGTTCTTCACCACAGTCCCACCATCCACTAAATCATCGAAACTTCCTGCACTCTGATCCATACATTCTGCAATTCCAAACACAAAATCAGATCAGAGAAACACATTCAAAGCAATTCAAGCAGAAGATGATCGGAGCATCACAGAGCAATTGGACAAGAAGTTGGAGAGATTATCTTACTTGAGCAGGAGGTGGAGGCTGCCAGTACACTTCAGATGTCAACTTGGCCCAGTCATCGTCGGCGGCCATGTCGCCCAGCCTGTCTCCGTGCCGAGTTGAGCTCGACCCGCCGGAAGAGAGGGCACCTGCACCCAGCCAGCTCCCCGCTCCCCGCTTCCTCATTGCCTCCACACAACCGCTCCTACCACGCTCCATCCCCGTCGTAGTCGCCGTGTGCGCCTCTACATCGCCGTCGCCGCCGCAGTCGCCGTGTCCGCCCGAAGAGAGGGCGCCTGCACCTAGCGAATTCCCCGCTCCCCTCTTCTTGATGGCCTCCACACACCCGCTCCTACCACGCTTCTCCATCCCCGTCGCTGCTGCAGTCGCCAGTCGCCTAGGGTTACGATTCGTGAATGGGGAATTTGGATAGGAAGACGTGTCTATTTTTTTTGAGTATCCTATATTCCCATGGGGTTATTTGCTAAAATTCACACGCTCTGGCGCGTGCCTACTACCAGCGTGGAATGAAACGTGTCATCGTTGGAGTGGTTGCGTATGTATTCGTACCCGCATGACAAGTTTCTGTACCGCGGCATTACCCCCTGCAAGTTCTTGTATGAAAATGCACATCGCGCACAAGTTTGTGTACCCCCGTTCAATTACCTCCAATTAATTTGGGACGGGGAGTACTATTTTTTTTGAAATTAGTGGGCATATGCTACTAGCTGCAGCGACAGTGCATACAACCCACGGCCGGACTTGTGAAGAGGAGCCGGCCCACGTCGCTGAACATCATAACTAGATCAAGCAGAGCCGGCCCACAGAATATAGGTGGGTCTCACTCTCACATGCATCGGGTGATCATATTCATTGTCCCCCTGACAAAATATCTGGTGAAGCATGTTCGATCGACATAACTGTCAGATTTTTTTTTTTAGACTTTTCGGTGTTATAACATCTAGTTCCATGATCGACGGAGATGATAATGCATGAACAACACTTGTTCTACACTCGAGTCAAACGCCTGGATGGATGGAGGCTAGCTTCTGCTGCTGCTAGTGGAGTTTTATACTTTTGTCTGACTGAAACGTTTCGGCCAGACACAGAGAGTACGCTTGAGTGAGTCAAACACCTGCCTGGATCGAGCTAGGCTGCTACGTACTGACTGCTGTGCTAGTTGTAGTGGAGTTTGATAGCTTTGGACGACCTACCTACCTACCTAGAGAGATGTTGCCTGCCGTAAGAAGGTTTCTTTTTTGTTGAAAAGTTTGTGTGTCGTCGTACGTGGTTTCATTCATAGGTAATCGTATACGTCACACGCACATTGGACCTACTCATCATGCCTCGCTTCGGTCAATGCATGTGCTGAATTACAACTGACATGCCACGGAGACGCTCTGCATGCAGGTGGGAGGATATATCCACGTCGCCGTCGTCGCAGGTTACTCGCTTTCGTGGACAACGAAGCCAAGTGGCATGGAAACCACTGCTACAACTCTGCAGGTAAGCTTAATTAACTACTTGCATGCAATTACTTTGTTGACTATCAGCAAAGACTACTTAAGTACCCCTACGCAGTAACCAACAACAAGTTGTTGAACGGAAGCAGTCAACCAGCCCGACTTTTGCTTTGGAGCTGGTTCCACATTCTGCGTACGTCTTGATCAATTTATTTGACCTAACCCGTGAATGCGCTTGCACTCCAAGGAAGCCATCACACTAGCTAGCTACCCCTTCCGTCCTCGAATAAGTCTACCTCTAGAATTAGTTTTGGTCAAAAAAATTTAAACTTTGACTAATTTTATACAAAATAATATTAATATATATGATATAAAATCCATATATTATGAAAGTGTATTTTAAGACGGATCCAATGATACATTTTTATAGTATCATAAATGTTGTTACGTTTCTCAGTAAAATTGGTTAAACTTTAAAACCATTGACTTCTATAAAAAAATATATACACTTATTTGAGAACGGAGGGAGTAGTACTCGTCCACTCTGCAAAAGCTTTTCACATGCACGTATGCTAATTGCATCTCTGCTAGTACTCTCTCTGTATCGATGTTTTAGCTTTTTCTAGACAAAAGCTAGCTAGACATGTTTTTGTGCAAGATAAATATGAATCTACACGCTAAAACATATTTAGATACACTTTGTCTAAGAAATGGTAAAATATCTTATATTTTAATACGGAGGGAGTACGTAATTAAAGCAACAAGTTGTCCATTAATTATGTGCAAGCCTTTGGACTACATATTCTTACAACTTAAAAACGATCTGTACCAATCCAGATCAAAAGTGACAGCAATCTAGAACACAAAACAGATCATATCCGAGAGGTTTAGAGGGTATTGCAGATTTAGGCCCTAGAAGACACCGTCGACTGCTCGATGCAGGCGATGTTTAGGGTCAGTCTAGTCATAGCAGAGGTTGATGAAGGTTGCCGGATCACATGCTGACCCTCTGGTCTCCACCGACATTGTACACTAACGGTTTGGCGTGGTTCCAGCTCTTCCCGCTGCTTATGCGCGCTCTGCGATCGATGTAGGTCTAGAGACTTTGGGGAGCGAGCAGACTAGGCACTAACTATCTTAGATTGTCAGTCGCAGGGCTCCCCCTTTATATATGTGCGCACGCAACGGGGGTCAGAACGATTCGTTTGGTTTGGTGCCCCTGATCAGGGCGTTTTCTTAACGTGCGAGGAGAGAACAAAACGTTTCTTCGGTGGGCCTCCCTCTTATTTTGTTTTTCTAAATTACCCTGTTATCTCTTTATTTTTTACTGGGTTCTGTTTGAACCGTTCAGATCAACCAACATTCTCCTCCTGGATCGTACGGTTTAAACTGCATTCGCCCAATTCTCTATAGGAATAATATACCAAAGTGAGGTGTTAGAACAGCCAATGAAATGCCATTAAACCTCACCACTTATGGCACATCAACCTATTTTGAAATGGATAACATTATTTTTATTGGGAGTGGTTCTTTATGATGGTCCTTTTATTCCAGAATCGTAAGCCTTTCAGTAATCCCATGCCGGCAACATGTTCTAAAAAAATACTGGGTGGTAAGTCTTTCGTTGGCGGAACCGCAACCATACGAGTCGTACTTATATGCTTAATCTCAATTGTATGATCTTGGATTCTATCTTTCACAACATGATACTTAATGTCAATGTGTTTGGCAACAACACTTGACTTGTTGTTACTTGTATAGAAAACTGCGGGTTCATTCTCGGAGTAAAACACAAGCGGTTTTGAAATGTTGTGTACCACTTAAGTGTGGGAATGAAATTTTTTAGCCATACAGACTGCCTAGTGGCCTCGTAACATGTTATAAATTCTTCCTACATCGTAGAGGATGCAGGTAACGTTTGTTTGGAGTTTTTTCACGATATGGCTCTTCCGGTTAGTGTGAATACATAACCTGATGTGAATTTCTTACTATCCGCACAACCGGCATAATTAGCACATGAATAACCAACAATTTGCAATTTATCATACTTGTTATATGTAAGCATGTATTCTTTCATACCTTGCATATAATGCAAGACTTTCTTTGCAGCCTTCAAGTTGTCTGGTCCTAAATTTGATTGGAATCTGCCAAACATTTCCGTTATAAAAGCCAAGTCAGGACGTGTACAAACTTGTGCATACACTAGTGGAAACAGGGCCATTTGTCCCGGGTCGTAAGGGCCAGTTGTCCCGGTTGTGCAACCGGGATGGGCTAGCCGGGACAAATGGCCCTCCCCCATTGGTCCCGGTTGTGCCAGGACCCGGGATGGTAAGGATGGCCCACGTGGCGAACCTGGGCCAGGGGACGGCCAGGGAGTTCGTCCCGGTTCGTTTTAGGGACCGGGATGGATACTTTTTTGAAAAAAATATATATCCCGCCAATTTTCCCCTGCCGCGGCAGGTTTTTTTCGTTTCGTTTTTTGGGCTCCTGTCTCGCAATCCCCAACCGGGCTCCCCATCCCCAACCGCGTCCAGGCCCACGTCTTTAATTAAGCCCATTGGCCACATTTTTTGGTCAAAAGGGCCCACTGGCCCGCGTGTTTTATTATATTCGGTCAACGGTTCGCAGGGTTCGAAAGGGGCCAGCGGCCTAGCGGCTGGCTCGCCCGGTCCCTTAAATTAAGACCGCAGGGACGGTCAAAGGGCCCACTGTCGCCTCGTCTTCCCGCCCCCCTCCACTTCCCCACGCGCGCGTGCCCAGCTGCAACCGCCGCCACGCCTCGGCTCCCGCCCCGCATTCATGGCCGCCTGCAACCGCCGCCACGTTCAGGCCGCCGGTTGGCATGCCAGCATCCCCCGGGTCCTTTATAAAGGGCCCCCGCCGCCCGTACAGCCCATCCACCCCGGCCGCGCCCCAGCCAAAGCAACGCTAGCCACCATGTCCCGCTGGTTCTCAAGCGGCAAGCGCCCCCGGAACGACCACGAGGCCGGGTCCTCGAGCGACGCGCGCTCCGGCGTTCCACCGCCGCCGGCGGAGGCCTTCGGCTTCGGCCCGGGAGGCATCCGCATCGGCGGGCAGCCGCGCGTCCCCGCTCCGCCTCCGGCGTCACGCGCGCCGCCCCGCGGCGCGCCCAAGGGCAAGCGCTTCCGCCGGTACGTCCGGAAGGAGGAGGGGGAGTGGCATTGGGAACGCCGCACGCCGGTGTTCTGGCCGGACGTCCACCTCCCGGAGGGCTGGCACCTCAACCCTAGAGGATCCTAGTGCCGCCGGCCCCGTCCAGCAGAGAGGCCCTGGGCGAGGAGATCGACCGCCGGCGCGCGCTCCTGCCGGCCCGCCTCCTCAGGGACCGCGCGTACGCGCGGAGCTCCCCCTACTGGGCCACCTGACTCCAGCAGGAGCACGAGCAGCGCCGCCGCTCCTACATCCCCACAGCCGAGGAGGTGAGCACCGAAGACTACCCCGCGCCACCGCCGGGGAGGGAGCCGGAGCTTTGGCTCCTTGTGGACGACGGCGACGCCATCCCCGAGGACGACGACCCCGAGCTCCGTGACAGCATGGAGGAGGCCTTCGAGGCCCCCCGCCGCTCCCTCGTCGAGGACGAGGTCAAGCGGTGGGAGGCGGTCCTGGCCGTCGCTGCCGCCGACGCCAACGCCATGCCGCCGCCCCCGCCCCCTTCGGCGCCTGCCCCTTGGTGGCAGGTGATGAACGTCGAGCTGGAGGCGTCCGAGGACCAGCCGCCGCCGCAGCCGCTCCCCCCCGGCCTGGAGTACGGGATGACCTGGGCCTGGACCGGCGGCGTATGGTCGCCGGAGGAGGAGGAGCTGCCCCCGCCACCGCCGCCGCCGCAGGAGGTGCTGCCCCCGCCGTACGCGCCCCCGATGCCTCCGCAGCCCCCGGCGGGCCCGCCCCAGCCGCCTGCCCACCTGTGGCAGCCACCCCCCTACCAGTGCATCTCCTCCGACGAGGAGGAGTAGGTCGGCGCCGGTGCGCCCCCCCCCTAGACTAAGCAACCCCCCCCCAAGAAAACGGCCGGCCGCCTATGGCCGCGCCGCCGTCCCCCTATATGTAAGCACGGCCGGCCGCCTGTGGCCGCGCCGCCCCCCTATATATGTAAGCAAGGCCCCTGGGCCTTTTTTTAATATATATTTGTGTCCTAGTCTAACGTGTCCCTAGCCCAACCCCGCCGGCGGACCGCCGGCGGGATCTTTCTACTCGTTCCCGCCGCCGGCAGGGCTTCGCCAAGCCATGTCCACTGTCCTGGGTGTTCGCTCGGCCTGGAGAGAGTGCCGAGATATTTATACACCTGGGCCTCTAGTCCCGGCCCGTGCCACCAACCGGGACTAGAGCCCCTTTGGTCCCGGTTGGTACCACGGGCCGGGACCAAAAACTAATTTCGAATTTCGGTGGCACCCTGCGCACCCAAAATTTTTTAGCGCCAAAATTTGAAAATGGTTAAGTTTGCACATTAACAACTTCTATATACTTTCGAATTTGACAAAAATTCCAACATGAAAAATGCTAGAATTTGCATAACTAATTTAAATCCATTTTTCATTTAACTAAATAATTATTCTAACTATTGAAACTATTAATTATTTTACCATTTGTATATAATTTGAATATAAAAATGTTACAATTTTTGTTTTCTCTCGTGATCTTCCGAGTTAGTCCAGAGCATACAAGGCACCCCGGGTGATTTATATAAAGTTCGACAAAGCGAGTTGTACCTTATTGACACGGTGAATTTGAGATCTTCGTCTACAACAGAAAAACCATAGTTCTCCTTCGAAGGTTTACTCTGCGCATTCACACGTATTTTCCCTTTATCCCGACCCCCGCTTGAAAACATAGTAACTTAAAGCAGAGACGGGCGGTCGGGCGGGGGAGACTGCGCAGTTGCTGTATCGTCGTATTCACCTCCTTCTTCTCCATTCTCTTCCATTGCAGTATCGTCGTATTCAAGGAACAAAGGATCTTCTTCTTCTTCTTCTTCATCGTCTTCCATCACAACCCCTCTTTCTCCATGCTTCGTCCAGCAATTATAGCTGGGCATGAAACCTCTCCGAAGTAGATGGCCGTGAATGATTCTTTCGGAAGAGTGCTCTCTGACGTTCCGACAATCAACACATGGGCAACATATGAAGCCATTATCTTTGTTCGTCTGAGCTACAGCAAGAAATGCATTCAGGCCTGCCATATACTCGGAAGTGCGTCGGTCACCATACATCCATCGCTGCCGTGCATCCAGCTGCATCGTATAATTAAGTTTATCAAAATACATTACAATAACATATTAATACGACAAATACTACTTTTTTATGTATCAGTTACAGATGAAAAATATAAGTTTGTTAACCTCGGTCGAAGATACCATTTTCAGTGAGCTTATGTGCGGCTCGGGAATTTCGTCGAACACCTCGTGTGCATAGTAAAATAAAACACACTAACACCACACTCTCTCACACCTCCAAGCAAAAAAAAAAGATGGAAGGGGGGAGGGGCTGGGGCAGTATATATAGGGGAAGGGGGGCATTGGTCCCGGTTCGTGGACTGAACCGGGACAAATGTTCATGTGCGTGCCACGTGGCATGTGGCTAGACATTGGTCCCGGTCCGTGGCACGAGCCGGGACCGATATGTCCCCACGAACCGGGACCAATGCCCCCAGGCGATTCCTGTTGCCCCGGGCGCACGAACCGGGACCAAAGCATGGCATTTGTCCCGGATTCGGTTGCAACCGGGACAGCTGCCCCCTGGCCCCCTGGACGAGAGGGGTTGTTTCCACTAGTGATATATGATGTTTCCAATAGCTGAAACATAAGGAACCGACTTGATCTAATCAATTTCAATTTGGTTTCTTGGAAACTGAAATGTCCCAGACTTATCGTCCTTAACTATATTTTCTACTCCCTCCATTCCTAAGAAGAATGCATGCAAGTTTTAGCACTAGTCAAAATATATAAAGTTTGACCGATTTGTAAGAAATAAATTATCGACATAGTTAGTGAAATCCATACCAGTAGAAGTTAAGCGTCAAAAAAAAAATCATTTTGCTCCTAGCTAATGGTATCGGCCGGTCTACGTACCCGAGAAATATCTCGCATGTACATGTGTCGACGTCGAGCAACTCGACATGCATGTTCCGTTGCCTAGCTACGTGCATGCATTCCGTGGGCGCGCGTGCGTACTTGCGCACGTCGGCTCGGTCGATATCGAGTGCGGTGCGGGGACCGTGCGGCGGCCGGCCGGCGGCCGGTCTCCGGTCCCGTCCCACACCCGGCGTACGTCGGACCGCCCGCCGTCCGGCCACATGGCGGCACATGAATCTACCTGTGTATCTGCAACGACCTCTATCTCGATCATCTTTGATGGACGGCGACCGTCCATCGCCGCAAGGACGGTTTCTGCAGCCAAGAGCTCGATCGATCTCATGTAGGGTCATGCATTATTATTCTACGACTGCATGTGCATGAGTCCACTCCACATGCATGCATGCATGACTGACCTGCGAAATCACATAGGCAATCATGCCTGAGATCGAGGGGCACGTCGCCGCGCTAATGGTCATCAACTTGTATGATTAATAGTTCTTCTAAGGGCATCTCCAATAGTGTCCATGTCATCGTAAGATAGCAATGCCAACTCAGAAAAATGTCTACATGGCAAGTAATAATGACGTGAGAGAAGATGAGTTGTATGATATGCAACCAATAAGCTAGCACGCATGCCAAGATACTTTTCTCCTTTGGTCCCACTAAAATAACTATGTGATTGGCTAGAATGTACTACTTTACCAACAACTATTCCAACAAACAATTGTACTAGTTGTATGATACATTGTTGGTTGCTGAGTTGGCTAGTCTATCATACGGTGTATCATACAACCTATTGCGGATGCCCTAACTCCGTTTCAAAAATAGAGTAAGTTCCATTTGTCTAGATATAAATATGTGCAGACACTAGAACATGTCAAAACACATCTACATTTACACAAAATGGAAGTCATGTATTTTTAAACCGAGGGAGTACTTGTTAACTCTAGCTTGGTTTGATTGTGATATTTACTTTCTTTGTACTTATTTATAGTATAATAGATTAAGCATGGATTAATGGCAGCAGATCGATCATGTGGGATGTGGCCCACATGCAGGTTAAGCTAGCTACCTTAATATAGTCCCTCATCATGCAACTCTGACATCAATCTCTCTCTGTATTTCTCATATGGCAAACTGGGCATATGGCCCTACACAAATCAAGATTTTTGGAATCTTTTTCCATCATTCATTCATCAGATGGATCTGCGGCACCGGAAGAAACTACCAACTGCCATGGCATATATGCGAGAGTACCTACCGGTCTGATCGATCTCACCTGCAGATTGCTCTTCTTTAATTGTAGTATCATGCTTCCACTGATGACCGGTACAATCATTAATTATGGAAACTGTTATGTCTGATGCTTATACATGTGAGACTGGTCGATCAGTCGCGACTCGCGACAAGTGTGCCAGAAGACACGACTGATCATGAGTGGCATGTATGTGGCCACAACCACGGGCTGATCAATTGGACGAATATATAGATAATGTTTTGTCTTCAGTATAAAACGATAATCATTTTACAAATACCTAGTAGGATATGCATCATTAAAGAATAACAGAAAGTTGTTTGGACACATGAATGGTTGAAGTGAGAGTGGAGAAAAACTAAGTTGACTGATCTCCACCGAAGAAGAAAACATTGTCATGATCGAGAAGGACAAGAACATGCACACATGAACACACTTGCGCTCACCTCTATGGATATTAGTGGAGGTGAACATGAATAAACAGCAGCTACAAGTTGCACACACACACATAAAATATCTCAGTCGACATACACATAGCCTGATAGCCAAGGTTTCACTTAATTATAAGGGTTATTTAACAGGGTGCCCTCAGTTGGTACCACGACCTCAGTTTTGCCTCTAGTCTGTGCGCAAGAACTCGTTTCGCTGCTCCCACCGTAACTTTCTTCCCCCGTTAGGATGCTGACCTATGGGACCCATCATTGAACCGTTGGCGCGGCCTGTGGGCCCCAACTGTTGAGCGTTGGCGCGGCTTGTGTGCCCCAGCTGTTGACCGTTGGCGCGGTTTGTGGGCCCCAGCTGTTGACCGTTGCTTGCAGCCGGTGGTTTAAAAGCGGCGAAGCTCGCGGCGGTGAGCAGAAAAATCAGCCCAGCTCTGCTTCTTCTCCGGCAGCGCGTCCCCTTCTTCTCCGGCGGCATGTCGTCGACCTCTACTTCCGAATCCCACTCTAGATGGTCGCGCTTCGGATCAATTCTGCTGGGAAGATGCCCTGACTGCCCACGGACCGCGCGCCCCTGCAGCAGCGGGTCACCGGGAGCAACAAGAACGATAACCGTGGGCGCGAGTAAGTGAAATGCGAGAGCAAAGAACAGCTTGGGAGGTGAGATCTGTGTTCCCCTTGTCAATTTTGTTTTTTTCCCTCAATTTTCAACGGATTTGGGTTTTCATCCGATTTGGGTTTTCTTATTTGCAGGATCTTCTTCCATGTGACCATTTCGAGTGGTTTGAGGATTACATAAAGAGGATTCAAAAGGAGGACAAAAAAAGGTGGCCAATTTGCTACCAGCGGTAGAGCAATTGGGATCTGCTACGGTGCATAATGGGGTGCAGGAGGACGAGTTGAAGAAGATGGCCAAACAGCTGGAGACGCTTGTCGATCTAAAGAAGCAGAGCAATATGCTGGCTGCAATTTTTTATTTATGTGCAATTGTTCTTGGAATTGTGTATTTGCAGATCATTAGTCAAAAATAATGTAGTTAGTGTTGTAGTTAGCTTGACATGGTCAATTTGTGTATGGCTATGACTTGGAATAAATGCGTCAGGAATCCAGCCCTAATTTGGTTTGTTTCGGTTCGTATGTTCAGTTTTCAGTTCAATTCAGTTTTCAGTGTTCGTATGTACAGGTTCAGTGTTCAGTTCAGTTCAGATTCAGTGTTCAGTTCAGGATAAAAGGCAGGCCTATCTAAAACCAAGACAGACCCAATGTTAAATGAGGCTTAATGTTAACTAGCAGGGACAAACAGTGGACAAAAATAATTTAAGCATTGGACAAATATAATTTAAATATTTGGACAAATATAATTTAAACATTTGGATAAATATAATTTAAACATTCGGACAAATATAATTTAAACATTAGGACTAACATTCGGACAAATATAATTTAAACATTGAGTTCATTTGGGCAAATATAATTAAACATAATTTCATTGGCAAACATAATTAAACAGTGGACATATATATATGGATAATCACTGGCCCCACTATACATACATTTAGTGGGGCCCGTCGGACATTGCATCTATTAAAAAAAAGGGGGCCCTAGCCCTAAACCCTAACCGCCCGCGGATTGCATGCGGGCGCCCTTCCCGCCATCCGGCCAACCGCCGGGGGTTGGCCTACTCTTCCACTCCGCCGCCCTCGTCTCGATCTCATCCTTGATCCGGGCGCGGCGGTTCTCCTCCCACATCCTCTCCTCGTCGTTCTCACGGGCCCTCTTGATGAGGGCCCGGAGAGCCTTTTCCTCCTTCTCCTCCGCCTCGAGCTTCTTCTTCTCCAGCCGCTTCTGTTTTTTGAGGCGGCGGTTCTTCGTCTTGGGGGAGAGGTTCTCGGCGCGCTCGACGCTGTCGGGGTCGGACGATGGGGATCGCTCCCGTTCGGGAGATTCGACGGGCACGAGGCCCGTCTCCTCCGGCATCCAATCGGGCTCGTACCAAGGCCGAGCCTTGGGGTGGTTGTCCTCGTCGGATTCAGACTCGGGGTTTGAAGGAAGAGAGTAGGAAGACATGGTGTTCGGGGCTTGAAGGGAAAGAACGCAAAGGGGCTGGAGAGGGATGAGAAGATGGAGGACGAGTGAAACGGGCTATTTAAAGACACGATGAGACGTGAATTAATTGGGGTAGATGAAGCAAACTGTGTGAAAACGTTGGATGCAGTGTAGAACAGTCGATGCATGGTCAAAGCGGTGTAGAACAGGCGTAGGCGTAGGACAGCTAGTGATACGGAGTACGAGCGTGTGCATTAGGCAGTCAGAGTGATTCGACGTTGCATGCATGTATTAACGAGGCGAAGAGAAGAAATCCAAAGTCTCACGCCAAATTCTGCCTCGCTGCATGAATTGATGCGTATCTTCTGAAAACGAAGCGTGGAGGGCTGCGTCGCTGCAAATGCGACGCGACTCGTGTTTATGAAACGAGGCGTGCAGGGTTGCAAATGCGACGCGACGTTTACTATTTTCCTCTTCTATCACGTTGTTTACTCTGAAAAAACGAGGCATGCATGCACCGGGCTGGTGAACGGGGCCCCACTAGACAGTGTCTGTTGTTGCATGGAGTTACATTGAGACAAAACACCCAGTCCATGCACCGCGTCATTTTCGATCGTTTGATCGTAAGGAACGGTGCAGATCGAGTCCATGCATGCAAACTACGGCGGCAACGGCCTGCAGACGCTGAGACGAGCGCTTCTCTGTGCGGGAACAGGATCCTCTGACTTTAGGTCACTGACAAATGGAGCCCATCACACACCGGACCCACGTGTCATGGGAGAAAGTAAGAGAACGTAAGGTGGGCAAAGTAAGAGGATCTGGTTCCCTCTGTTTTTAGGGCATGTACAATAGTGTTGACGGGTGCTGTATGAACTACTCAGCCATGTCATTTCTAGACATTTTTAGAGATAGTTGGTACAGTGCGGTGTTGGGATCCATACGCTCCGTAGCCCCCCTCCTGGTGAAACCCTAGACCCGCTGGAGAAATACCGGACTTATACGGAAACACGCGGTAACGGCGTCGAAAGGGGGTAGCAATGTGGAACTATTTTCTTGGTTGTGCTAGGATATCCCATAGGAACACAAAACAAAAAGGTAAACCCACCTCTTCGGAAGATTCACGATGTTTCGTCCGATACAGGAGTTTCACCCTATAAGCGCTCACGAGAGAGAAGTGGATGCCGGTGAAGTGGGTCACACCCCGGAGAGCAATATTTGACATCCAAAGCACACAACACACCTATACAGACATGGTATGGCACCCCCTAGCTTGTGTTGGGATCCAGACGCTCCGTAGCCCCCTGCCGGTGAAACCCTAGAACCGCTGGAGAAATACCTGACTTATACGGAAACACGCGGTAACTGCGTCGAAAGGGGGTAGCAATGTGGAACTATTTGCTTGGTTGTGCTAGGATAGCCCATAGGAACACAAAACAAAAAGGTAGAACCCACCTCTTTGGAAGATTCATGATGTTTCGTCCGATACAGGAGTTTCACCCTATAAGTGCTCACGACAGAGAAGTGTATGCCGGTGAAGCGGGTCACACCCCGGAGAGCAATCTTTGACATCCAAAGCACACAAAACACCTATACTAACATGGTATGGCACCTCCTAGCTTGTGTTGGGTTCCAGACGCTCCGTAGCCCCCCTCCCGGTGAAACCCTAGACCCACTGGAGAAATACCAGACTTATACGGAAACACGCGGTAACGGCATCGAAAGGGGGTAGAAATGTGGAACTATTTGCTTGGTTGTGCTAGGATAGCCCATAGGAACACATAAAAAAAGGTAGAACCCACCTCTTCGGAAGATTCACGGTGTTTCGTCCGATACAGGAGTTTCACCCTATAAGCACTCACGAGAGAGAAGTGGATGCCGGTGAAGCGGGCCACACCCCGGAGAGCAATCTTTGACATCCAAAGAACACAACACACCTATACTAACATGGTATGCCACCCCCTAGCTTGTGTTGGGATCCAGACGCTCCGTAGCCCCCCTCCCGGTGAAACCCTAGACCCGCTGGAGAAATACCGGACTTATACGGAAACACGCGGTAACGGCGTCGAAAGGGGTAGCAATGTAGAACTATTTGCTTGGTTGTGCTAGGATAGCCCGTAGGAACACAAAATAAAAAGCTAGAACCCACCTCTTCGTAAGATTCACGATGTTTCGTCCGATACAGGACATTCACCCTATAAGCGCCCACGAGAGAGAAGTGGATGCCGGTGAAGCGGGTCACACCCCGGAGAGCAATATTTGACATCCAAAGCACACAACACACCTATACTAACATGGTATGACACCCCCTAGCTTGTGTTTGGATCCAGACGCTCCGTAGCCCCCCTCCCGGTGAAACCCTAGACCCGCTGTGTAATGTCCCAGCGTTTAGGAACTCAGGGGCGGTAGAATATTAATATGTGCATCTGCATGCATGTGTTTGCAAAACCTGTATAAATTTTTCGCAAAATTAAAACCCCGGAGTGAATGAGGTTCCACCAAGTAACTAATTCTTAGATAGAAGTTGTTACCGAAATTTAATGGAATTTCGACATGACCTCTGGGTTATATTTGAATTTGAGATACGAAAGTTTGAATTATTTGAATTTAGGAATATTAGAATTTGAGTTGGAATTGTATTTGAATTTGAAATCAAATTAGATAGACAAGATTATATCTTAAGTATAAATCATTAGACTCATATTTGAGATAGCAAACATTCAATTATCCCTAAATATTAACAAGTATAAATTTAGAAAAACAATTAAACTTCATTGATAAATACATAAGATACATTGTCTTTACGATGGGGTCCAAAATAGAAAAATTACAACAATTATACAAATGAGCTATTACAAGGAATTAATCCTAGAACTAAACCTATCTAATCCATAGTAGCTAATTTCTTCAACACCTGCCAAACAAAAACACTAAACCAAAACAGAAATGGTTAGGGGGGGGGGGGTTTAGTACCCTCAGGTTGTCAGTGAATTGCACTGATTAGATCATCACAGGGTTTAAAGCCTAATATGTAGTATCTGTTCTGTTAAGTTTCACTAGTGGAAACAGGGGCTTTAGTCCCGGTTCGTAGGCCCCCTTTTGTCCCGGTTGTGCAACCGGGACGGGGCATCCGGGACAAATACCCCTCCCCATTGGTCCCGGTTGTGGCAGGACCCGGGACAAATGGGGCTGACCACGTGGCCCGAGCGCTGGAACCTGGCCAGGGCTATTAGTCCCGGTTCTGAATACGACCCGGGATGCATGCCCCTTCTGCCGCGGCAGGGCTTTTGCCCTTTTCTCTGCCGCGGCAGGGCTTTACAATTTCCGTTTTTTTGGTCCCCGAGACCTCCTGGCGGCCCCTCCCCGGACCTCGAGAAGAGTACCCTCCACCGAGCCCCCGGATCGCACGAGTGAATAAGTATATAAAGCAGAATAAGAAACACTTATATTACAGAAGCAAAGTATATCGATCATATTACATGACCGATGGAGTGTATTACAAAATCAAACTTAGTTCCAACCGGAGGCATGGTACTCTCCATGTACGTTTATGACCTCTGCATCTAAGAAGCCCGCAATTTCCTCCTGAATTGCTCGTATGCGGTCCCTAGGTAGAAGACCGTCCCGAAGCCGTTCGATATAATATAAAGAAGAGTGGTCACTAAAATATATGAAGCTAAGTAACTAAAATAGATAGTAATAAGAAGAATTGACGATTAACGTACATGAAGTTGTTTTAAATTTCTGCCCTTGGGAGATGTGGTCTGACGAATGAACTCGCAAACGTAGTATCCACACAAGTTATTCCCGTCTCCTTGTTGCAAGCACTATACGAGAAGATTGTTTCAATCAAAATAATAATCAACCAGGCATGATAATGGAGATGGGCACGGATCTAGATAGTACTTACTTGCACAACATCAAATGTAAGTTGTTTTTCCCATTCACCGGGAGACTTCCTTATGAACCTCTTCCAAACCCTACCCGAGAAAGAAAAAGAATAAAAAGAGTTAGTAATTACTTGATATCCGAAAATGAAACAAAGTAGTCGATATATTGCAATATATAAATACTGAAATTAATAAAGATTGAAATTACCGCTGGATCATTTCCTGCATGTCAGCCCACATTGAGAGGGGTTTACGTTTTGAGTCCATTACAATTACTTTTCCTTTGTCAATTTGGAAGATTAGCAGAATATAGTGGAAGCTGCGCACGCAGAACTCATCAATTATACAATGAACATCGAGTAAGGAAAACAGAATGTTTACAACAGAGTAACACACTTACTTGAAGTTGTAAGGAAATAGTATTTCCCGTCGGTGTTGGTTAAATATTATTGCCCTCAGAATATTATTTTCTGTATCCTTGGGAGATTGCCGAAGAATCTTTTCATAAATAATATTTGGATCAATGAACCCAATATCATAGATTCCATCTCTTTTGCATTCGAGAATCTTCATTCTGCAATTATAATATATGAGTGTACTATATATATATATATATATATATATATATATATATATATATATATATATATATATATATGAATATATATGCAATTGAATGAGGTGAGCTAGAGAAATAAGTGCTTACAGACAATAGGCACTAAGGATAGATTTGTCGAGGGCCTGCTGCTGGTATAACTGAAACAATTCCTCAAATTGAATCATAACAATTCCATTTCCAGTTCCATAGTGCTCGTCCTTAACGCTGAGACATAGCCAGTCCTCAGATTCATTAGCGGCTTGCATATACCAATTATGCACTCTTCGCATTTTCGTTGGTAGATTCTTTATCTCCTCGGGTTTGACAAGAGGCTGCCCGGACTCGTATTTGTACGCACATTCAGCTGCGGGGAAGTAGTTCACTGTTTGCATATACTCAGCAATGGACAAACCCGCATCAGCTGCCTTGTCTGCGTACAGTGTTATAAACTCCGGATCAATATCCTCATCAGCAATATTAGTGCTCGGCCCCACCTGGGTATTGGAAATCACTTTGAGCGGGGACGTGGATTGTTTTTTCTGCTCTCCGAGTTGAGCAACTGATTTCCCCTTTTTCCCGCTTGCGCTACTACTCTTCGTTGACCGCACCATTTCCTGGTGTGACTTCAGAATAGAGCGGTCATAGTCAGATGACAGACTCGGCTCGGGTTGATGAAGAGTCTTCACCATTTTCCAAGCTCGTTCTATCTCTTCTTCGGTCTCAGGGAAATCTGGCTTTTGCTTCTCCTTCCGCTTTGATTTCCACGCATCGTATTCGTCCTTTGCGATTTTCTGGGTTTCCTCGGGAGTATAGTCGTAAGGTAACTTGGGTACCTCTTTTGGTACCTTCGGGAGGGGTGACCGTTGACGTTTCGATGATTTTTTACGTTTCGGCAGAAACTTAGTGGGCGGAGAGGGCTGACGCGGCAGCGTAGGCGACCGCGCTGGAGACGTGCACGGCGTAGGCGACCGCGCCGGAGACGGCATGCGTTGCGAAGACGACCGCGCTGGAGACTTTTGCGCTGGAGAAATGCGAGAATTCGATGGCTTTGCCGTCTGATTTGTGAGCACAATGCATTCCTTTAGCCATAGAACGGTCGAGTTCTTGGCTTCTCCGAGTTCAGTCAACTCTTCGTCTTCACCTTCAGGAAAATCAAGCTTTACCCGCTCGAATCCGTTGGCAACTTCATCGACCCCAACAACAGCGTAGCCCCGTGGAACCGGGAGACAATGGTGAGTTGGTTCGTTGCCAATCGGTAAGACATATCCGGCCGCCGCCTTGATGGTTATATTGACGACCTTCACGTGGAGCTCACAGGATGTCATTTCCGTGATCTCGTCCACCGGGTAAATCATCGGTGGTGCATCATCATCCGGTAGCTGCGTGGACGCAACGCTGCTTTTGCGATGAGAATGTGCGGCGTCGGGAGCCTCAGCTTCAACTTCTAGCATGTGTACTGATGCGCCGGTAGACACTATCTGCTGGCTAAGTGTGTTAATTTGGTCTTGCTGCTTCTTTGCTACATCCTGTGTCAGCTTTACCATTTCTTCAAGTTGACGCCTCCAGTTTGCCTGATTCTCTGCTTCAGCTGCCTCCTTGTCCTTTTTACGTTGACGGCTTCTATCTGGGTATAACTTTTTGGTGGAGTCGAACGCAACACTCCACGGAGGAGTGCCTTTTGTGCCTCGTGTACGCCCTCCGTGTTCCTTATTCCCTAGGGCTCGTGTGAGCTCGTCGTTCTCTCTATCTGGCACGAACTTCCCATCTTTAACGTCCTTTATTGCGTCTCTCAGCTTCTCTATGGGTAGAGGATGACTCTTTTTATGCCTTAGGTTATATATTGCTTTTCCTTCAGCGTCCAACCTGCCCCCATGCCCGTAGAACCATGACCTTGTCCGCTCGACCCACAAGAACGGCTCGGGAGTGATCCCCTGCTGAATCAGGTTGTTCTCCCATGTCTCCCACTTGGGACTAGAACCCTTGTAGCCACCTTGCCCCATAACCTGGTGATATACCTTTTTGCCGGCGTTTTTCTCATTTGTTTTCGTCCTTTCCAGTTCATTCTCTGCCAGCTTGTACTTCACGAAGTCTGGCCATACGGGTTTTATTTTCTCATACCCTTGAGTGAAATCAGGAGTCTTGTTCTTCTTAACATAATCAAGGTTCAATCTTTTCTTCCAGTTTTTGAATTGCTCGGCCATCTTTTTCAGGGTCCACGCTTTGACCTTTTCCCGTATCTCATGTTTCATTTTAGTAACATCGGCCTCAGTCACATCCGCTTCATTCTCGTCCACCTCCGGCACGGGTAAGTTGAAATTAGCCAAAATCTTTGAGAAAAGATGATCTTTGGCTATTTTGCCGACATATGAAATTCCTTGTTTCCGCGGATCTTTTGGCTCATTCCACTCATTAACAGTGATCGGGATGTGATCTCTAACTAGCACTCCGCATTGCTTCACAAATTTTTGGGCAACATCAGCGGGAAGCTCGGGTGCGCCGTCTGCTGTGATCGTGTCGATCCTGTATCTTTCTGTATCTTTCAACTTCTTTGTTGTGCCTCGTTTAGTCTTTTTTCCGGTTGATATATTTGAACCGGATGGCTAAAATATAAAGACTGTTAATACATGTATATAGACAACGGATGCTTCATTAATTAACATATATATATATGCACCTCGGAGCCGGTGTTTGTAATTTGTATGGTTCCACCGGAGCCGTCGGCTGCTCCCATATCGGAGCCGTCGGCTTCTCCCTCATCGGAGTCGTCTCCCTGGGTGAGCACCGGATCTCTCTCACCGGAGTCGTTCATCCACTGGCTCACATCGGGCTCTACGTCGGGCCCGCGGATTAAACCCTCGATCATATTTTCGGCATCTTCGTCTCTTGGCTCCATACTATACAAAAAGAGTAAGTATATATTTCAGATCCAGTTCATTAAAATTGCACATGCATAATAATATTTAAACATACGATAACATTTCTAGCATTCTTAAATTTCTAAGAGCATGTCTAACGGACCCCTTATATGTTTTCGCCCCCTAAGAGCATGTCTAACAGACCCCTTATGTTTTCGCCCCCTAAAACGCGTGTACAGGGTTTTGGATATTTTCATGCATAGCCTGGTGAGTTACTATAAAATCTTCTTTTTTGGGGTTTCCTCAAGTTTGTCGAGTATTTTCACTGACTCATTCTCTTTTGTTTTTCACCTGTTCCTGCGTGCTACAGGTCATACCAGAGTGGTTTCTGAACTATTTTGGAGGAAAGATACCAGGAACTGTCAAATTACAAGCCCCTAATGGTATTGCATTTGATGTTGGAGTTATGGAGAACATGAACAGAACAATCCTCAAGTATGGGTGGGCGGAACCCATACTTGAGGATTATTCTGTTCATGTTCTCCATAACTCTCCAACATCAAATGCAATACCATTAGGGGCTTGTAATTTGACAGTTCCTGGTATCTTTCCTCCAAAATAGTTCAGAAACCACTCTGGTATGACCTGTATAGCAGGCAGGAACAGGCGAAAAACAAAAGAGAATGAGGCAGTGAAAATACTCGGACAAACTTGAGGAAACCCCAAAAAAGAAGATTTTTAGTAACTCACCAGACTAATGCCCGTGTTAGAGGAGAGCAAAGCAACACTAAAACGAAGAAAACAGATATTGCTGCTGTATGAATGTGTTGAAGAAGCAAAGACGGGACCAAAGGTTACCAGCAAATTTGGTAACCTTTGGTCCTGTCTTTGCTTCTTCAACACATTCATACAACAGCAATATCTGTTTTCTTCATTTTAGTGTTGATTTGCTCTCTTCTAACAGGGGCATCAGGGATGCCTCTTCATATCTGAATTTTAATTGCTGTTGTTATTTCTAGACAAAGTAAACTCTGTCCATACTCTCAAAAGATCTTCAGCGCGCCCTAGCTCGCACGAGCTAGAGGGTTGGCCCTCTATATCCCCTCCCGACCCGCACATGTAGGGGTCGACGGGCCGCCCCCTACCCAAACTTGTAAAAAATCGTTCGGGGTGGTCCATTTACGGGGTCTGCTAGATGGCCGGGTATAGCCCAAACCCGTATATCAGCGGTTATTATACGGGGTTTGGGCCATATATATAGGGGGTCTGTTAGACATGCTCTAACATTCTTAAATTTTTTATATCAATTCTAAACAAATTTAAAGTAATAAGTCTAATCTAAAATTTCTAACATTCATAAACTAAAATTTCTAACATTTGTAAACTAATAATTCTAACAATAATAAAAAACAGTAATTAAGTAAAAAAAAGGAAGAAAAACAAAAAAGGCCCCAGATTAGGGCGAGATGGAGGCAGGCCTTTTACCTCCTCTTGGGGCAGCGGCGGGCCGGCGGCGCGGGGCAGCGGCGGCGCGGGGGCGGTGGAGGATGGCGCGGGGCAGCGACGGGATCGAGGGGCGGCGCGGGGCAGCGGCGCGGGGCAGCGACGGGACCTAGAGGGGCGGCGCGCGGCCGAGGCGAACGGGAGAGGGCGCTAGGGGGGTGGGTGCGCTCGACGGAGTCGGGAGCGGCGCCACAGAGGAGGATGCCGACGGGGCGAGGGGGCGGCGCGGATGCCGACGGGGCGAGGGGGCGGCGCGGGGGGACGGAAAAATTGGGCAGCCTGGCGGCGTCGATTTGGTCCCTGCGCGCGGTCTGGAACTGAAAGGAGCGGTGACGTGTTTATATCCTATGACCCTTTCGTCCCGGTTGGTGGCAACAACCGGGACGAAAGACCCTTCCGTCCCGGTTGGTGGCAACAACCGGGACGGAAGGGCCCGGCTGGTCGCCCGCGCCAGAACCAGTGGGCCGGCGCGCCAATTGTTTTAGCGCCAAATTTTGAATATCTTAAATATGTAAGTGAATAACTTCTACATACTTTCAAATTACGAAAAAATTACAACATTAAAATTGTTTGAAATTGCGTAAATAATTCAAATCCGTTTTCTGTTTTCCTAAATAATTATTCTAACTATTCTAACTATTAACTATTTCACTATTTACACTTAATTTAAATATAAATATCTTATATTGTTTTAAAATTAGTAATAATTACATTAAAAGCAGTGTCGCCGGAATACAAATTCTTTTATTAAAAAGAGAAAACAAACGAATACCGAGGGGGATGCGGTAAGCATTCTGTTCTGCACATATATTTAAGATTTACCATGTACTGTCGTGTGTATTGTCGAATGAATACGGAACACTTATTTTAGCCCTGCACTCAGTTTTGCACATTCATTGAACAGGTGGTAGCTCCTCACTGAGCCAAGCATACAATGAAGCCAGCGGATGAAGCTCAGATTTGGGCAAACATACTGGCTGATCCTCTTGATTGGCCTCCATCTACTATTCCTCTTCCTAGCCAGGTAATAATAAGAAATATAAAACTATTACCATTTTTCTTCCTTGATCAACTATCTCCCTTATGCTGGTAGCCACCATGCATTTACAAACCGGTGTATTAGGATCTGTAATGCACGAAACTCCTATAAACCATCCAACCATCTGCACAATCGTCATCAGAAACATAATATCAACCGATACTTCATTTGTATTCTACAGGTCGAAAATTACCACTTCATGGAAGAGCCCAAGCCATGGCGATACTTACAGAATGTGCCTTCGGCAGGGAGGTCAATATAGGAAAGATGACAAGCACTGGACATAGGACGAAGTGATTAAGCTAGCCAAGGGTGTTGAGAAATATGGCGCTGGGCAATGGAAAAAGATCGAGCTTCATTACTTCTCACTACCTGACGGAGAATCAGTCCAATCAAACGAAAATCTGAATGTATATATAGAAGTCTACTCCAAAAAAAAAAGTGGTTATTGGCAAATATGGAAGTTGTTTTATCTAGCAGATGAATAATAATTTTTTTTTTTCATCTTGCGGGACGCCGCGGAAGCCGGTGGTGATGTTCCCGTGCACATTACTACCCGGCTACTGGGTGCATATATGCATACCAAATGCACGGTTGGACGTATGATGGCGAATCCGGATGTTTTGTATTTGAGAGATGAACTGACCGGGGTGTATGAAGCTGGGCTATATATAGGGTCCTCTGGCTCAAAAAGTGTTGAGCTAGGGTTTTGATCCAACGGTTAAGAAACACCTCATCCAACGGCTCACAGCAGCTCGAAAGAAACACACCGTAGCCCTGATCGAACGGCTCACAACAGCTCGAAAAAAACACACCCGGATCCACGACTCACGAGCGCTTGAAAGAAACACACGATCCGTGTGATTCTATCTGATTGGTCCAAACGAAACCCTAATTCCCATTTAGTCCCGGTTGGTTTCCCCAACCGGGACTAAAGGGATGATCCGTTTCCCAATGAAACCCTAACCCATTTAGTCCCGGTTGGTGTCCCCAACCGGGGCTAAAGGGATCGATGTTTTCTTCTCGCTATATATATGTATGCATTGCCACACCATTGACATAAACACATACAAACTCACCACTCTCTCATGGCTTCTACCGTACCCACTCTAACATTCATCCAGGCGGAGGCACTTTCCGCCTCGAACTACCCCTGCCCGTGCGGCTACAACGTTCCCGCCGGTTGGATGCTGAGCGCCGGAGGAGTGCCGGTCCCTCCTCTTCCTCAAGGTGTGGCGCGTCGGGCGGCCATCACGAACCACTACTACCACGAGCTCACGCCGGAGCAGCGGAGGAATCCCAGTTGGCATCCCGATAACCAGCATACTTGGGATGCCTTCTTCATCAATCGGCGTGAGAGGGCGCTCGCCAGGTATGAGGAGGACGGTCTGCCTCCTGGGAACTTTCACGAGGCCGGTCGTCGGCTATGGTGGTCCGGCCGGACTCTACAGAGCGTCATGGACTACATCAGGGCCGGCGATATCCCCCGCCTGCGCTACCCTCAGGCCCAGTCCTGGAGTCGTGATCCTCCGAGGGAGTGCAGAGCACCGTCAGACGATAGTGACGACGACGGCGGCGGCGACTACGACGACTACGAGTACATGTACTATAGGCCTAGGCAGGAGTATGACTAGTAGATCGATGCACTTTTGCCATTATGTACTGCCTTGTTTATTTAGATCTATGCTCTCCGTTTAGATTTAGATCCAATCTTGCCATTATGTGTACTGTGCCTTGTTTATCTATCGACATTAAGCGCAGCTTCTTCTACCACCAGCAGAGGTCTTCTACTTAGGTTTAGCTTGTATTTCTGATTTTGGAGAGAATATATCTTCAACCAATATTACAAATGCGTTTGGAAATTGGTTGAATGGGGTGGATAAAAAGACTATTTGTGGGTCTGTGGCTAGGTATTGGTCCCGGTTCGTGCCACAAACCGGGACCAATGCCCATGCGCGTGCCACGTGGCCTGTGGCTAGGTATTGGTCCCGGGTCGTGCCACAAACCGGGACCAATGCCTCCCCACGAACCGGGACAGATGCCCCCAGGTGGTTTCTGCTGCCTCGGGCAACCGAACCGGGACCAATGCATAGCATTTGTCCCGGGTTTTTGTGCGACCGGGACAGATGCCCCCTGGCCCCCTGGACGAAAGGGGTTGTTTCCACTAGTGTTTAGCCTCAGACCAACATCATGGGCAAGGATCAGGAATTACAACTGGCAACATAAAAAAAAATACCAGGTAGGATAAGATCAGCCGAATGCCTGGAGAAAATATCTCCTCACCAGGCAAGCAGGCACACAGCACACTCACGCACCAGCTTTTGTGCTGTCAAAACAACACTTAGGGTATAAAAACCCCAACAGCCGCAAGAGGGGGGAACACACCTCCATTTCCCCTGCTCAAGCAAACAAGAACAGGAGAAGAACACCACCAAATCATCCACTCCACTTGATACTGGAGCAATTGATTGCAAGCCTGCACTCAAGCATACAAGGCCAAGGTACCAGGAAGCAAAAGGAGATAATCAAGCAATCCACAAGCACCAAAATCCACCAACCATTTTGATCATCACCTAAGGTGAATATTCTGGGTAGTCTCTAAGCCATTCATTGGCTAGTTGCACACAAGATTGGTTGGGATGCTAGTACCCTCAGAGAGGCATAGTGATGCTATGCTAAACTCATCATTGCGATAGATCTATCAAGTCTAGTATCTGTTCTTATTTAGAAAAGGCCTCAGTCTATGCATCATTAGCTTGAGGACAAAGAAAACAAGTGCAAGTATATGTTCTTAATTTATAAGATTAAAGAAGTAAAAGAAATCATGTGTAGTGATCTGTTCTTATTATTTGATGCAAAGAAGCATCAGATCAACAAGATATAAATGTTTTAGCAAAAGGATCCTGAGTCAAATCATGAGCCAAGGTCTACTGTATCATGTCACACACACAGCGTTGCTGGGCACCAGATCCAAAGATCTGATACCTCAGAAGAATTGTATCAGGACATAAAAACAGAAAATGGAAACTATTGGTTGATGGCATATTCTCTGAATAAATATTCAGAGTAACACCTATCAACAAGTAAGCACACCCATAGCACATTGGAAGCCATATATATGCTATTAGGATTTGTTCATCAGATAGCCAACCAAAAGAATTTATCACAGGGAGCAACCAAAGGGTGCCATCTCACAGGAATGGCACTGGGAGTAAAATCCCAGATAAGTTTCCACTACTAGCACAAGGATAACAACCAGCAACATTCCACAGTTTATAGCATCAGAGAGATAACCTAGGAGCACAATAAATCCCTAGGTCATCACATAGCATAGCAAGATCTCCACATCCTTTGTATCAAATAAACCATGGGGAAAATTTCCCAATGCTACTCCAATCATTCACAACCTCACTGAGAGATTCCTAGGGGGCATGGCATGAGCTAGCACGATGGCTAGGCTCCAGAGCAAGGGGGAAAGAAGGAGACAGAGAGAGAGAGAGATGAGGGGGCAGAGAGAGAGGAAAGGAGCACTCACAGGTGGTCACCTTCGAGCTGACCACAGCCAGGCTGAGTAGCGATGAACGACGGCAAGCCGCGGTTGCCTCCAGGAGGCCGTCCCGGCGGCGTCGTCTCCGCAACCTTAGCCATCTTGAGGAGCAGCAACACCTGTGCCACCATGAGCATCCAGGAACCACCTCGAGGAGCAAGAGTCACCGTCGAGGGGTGGAGCACCCCGGGCACCCGAAACCTAGGGTTAGGGTTTGGGGTTGTCCACGAGAGGAACAGAGGGGAAAAACCAGATCGAAGAGGAGGAAGTAGTAGAGGGTAGGGAGGCGCATCGATGGCGCTAGGTCACGGCGGCGGGGTTGGCCGGAGAGGGGCGGTGGAAATCGCCGGAGGGGAGGCGATGGGGAATCGCCTCTGTATCGCCTCGGGCGAGAGGAAGAAGGAAGGAGGAGCGAGCGAGAGCGCGGTCACGGGTCTGGTCTGGTCTGGCTCGACCAGGCGAGCGGGTTGGGTTCAACCCTAACCCTATGGACCTACCTGTCAGCCCTAAGGGCAATAGGGTAATTACCCTAATTCTTTAATAAAAGAATTATGAAAATAATATAAATAATACATAAAATTCTACAAAATTCCAATTAATTAGAACGTAAATAATTATTAATTCAGTAAAGTTTTTGTTTATAAAAAATTAAGAATAATAATACAATAATATTTATAGTCTTAAAATTATAATTTTGAAATAGTTAATTTATAATAAAAACTTGTTTTAGAATAATTAAATCAAATAAGATTATATCCTTAAAAAAATTAATATTTAATCATTTCAAAACATTTCATAATTCATGTTTCCTGAGAAGACAATAAGTATTTAATTAATTAATCAAATTAATAAAAATCACATAAAAATAATATTAATAACATCAATAATCATTAATCCTGAAAGGTTATGTAACCACAAACAAAACAATTATTATAAAAGATTTAGTACACCCAAATGATGATTTAGTTAAAAAATGCATACATCCCATCATTATGCATAATAGCATCGTTTGCTTCTTTAAACATTGTCTTTACCAAACAATGATGGTATTTTGTAGAACAAGGAAGTCGGGATCCACCTCAAGCTTCAGAATTCAATACATGTCCGTATCGAGGCAAGTTCATCACTTTCTCATGTCCTTTGAACTATCTCATAACAAATATTTTCAAAACCCTATCGTAATACCACCTGCGCTCAAAAGAATGCATGATCCTATTTTTTATAATAATATAACTAATTGAATGACTACCCAAGTGGTAGTGTTATGTTTGGTGGGCGGATGGAGCCATGGTTAGATGAATAGGTCTAAGGAAGGTTCCATCTGCACGGGAAAGTACTACCTAGGATTAATCACCACTGCCGTCAGAATTCTTGCGCCGTAAATACCGCGTTGACCATGGATCTTCTATGGGGGGACTAAGTCAGCTGTGATCTTTTGTCGTTCGCATGTCAACGGGCTGCAGAGACGTACGCTGTAGGTTTTGCGGGACTACATGCACATGGGTGGGAGCCCTTACATCCCACAGACTCTGGGGTCTATGAGTGTCTGCCAGGGGCGCGTAGATCTCCATCGTGAGGGGTGGAATCAGGCGTTCAACCTGCTGGTGGAAATGGGTGGGCATGCATTGTGCGGAGAAGCACATTTTGGCTTGGACCAACAATCGGGCCCCACACCTGAGTGGGAGTGGACAGGATCGCGCACCTGGTTGTGCAACATGGTCTTGGTCGTCCATGGGTAAAGCAACGCACCTCTGCAGAGTGTAAAAGGATGTGGCATATTACCCCTTGTTCCGGGTTGGAACTGCGAACGCCGCAGGAAAGGTAACTCCATGAAGTTCTAGTCCTATGAAGACTGGCGGGCATAGTTTTCAGTATTAAAAGAAATCTCTTGAAGAAAGTTTGACAAAACTTTGCATATGTCTAGACTCTTTAGAGTCGATGACCGTAGTTAGTGCATCAATTACTTCTGTACTTAATGAACTTGCTGAGTAACGCTCGTTACTCATTCAATCCCGTTTGACCCCTGCTTAGGCTATGAAAACTTAGAAGAAGAATCCTTCAATATCCTCGGAGGCCAAGAAGACATCTTCTACGAGGAATCGGACCTCTCCGGTGCAGTGGAAGGAGCCGATTACATCATTCAGTACGGAGTTGACCCCGAGGGGGATGAGTCTGACTAGGATTAGCCTAGTCTGAAATAAACACGTATCACGGTCGAATCGAGCAGCCATGGACTCTCTTGATGGCTGTTTAGTTCCTGTGTTAGCACCTGCTTTACTTTTCAGCTGTCGTTCTAACTTCAATAATGGATGACCTCATCGTGAGCTCATCCTCTTGTCAGTACATTTGGTTCTGTAATATATTTGTTGTATGACAATCAGTCCCGCAATGTTTCTGCTGTACCACCCTGAGGGATGTAATATTTGCGGAACGGTGTTCTATGAGTGTTACATCAACGACTAGCGTACTACAACATGCAGTGGTATGCCGGGTCACCACACGCTGGAGAAATACCGGACTTATACGGAAACACGCGGTAACGGCGTCGAAAGGGGGTAGCAATGTGGAACTATTTGCTTGGTTGTGCTAGGATAGCACATAGGAACACAAAACAAAAAGTTAGAACCCACCTCTTCGGAAGATTCACGATGTTTCGTCTGATACAGGAATTTCACCCTATAAGCGCTCACGAGAGAGAAGTGGATGCCGGTGAACCGGGTCACACCCCGGAGAGCAATCTTTCACATCCAAAGCACACAACACACCCATACTAACATGTTATGGCACCCCCTAGCTTGTGTTGGGATCCAGAGGCTCCGTAGCCCCCCTCCCGGTGAAACCCTACCCGCTGAAGAAATACCGGACTTATAAGGAAATACGCGGTAACGGCGTCAAAAGGGGGTAGCAATGTGGAACTATTTGCTTGGTTGTATTAGGATAGCCTATAGGAACACAAAACAAAAAGGTAGAACCCACCCCTTCGGAAGATTCACAATGTTTCCACCGCATATTCTTTGAAATCTCTACTACTGTATTCGAGGAATCACATTTTAGTGAAGGCTTTCGTTCTAATGTTTATAAATCCTATTTATATTTTTCCTAGACTTGTATTCAACCTATATAATGTAATTCCGAAGCCTGAAAATTTATTGGATGAATATTCCTATTATTTATTTTCTTTTGAATAATAATGGTTTTAATCGAAAATCGTAAATTAAACAAGTTTATAACATCAAAATGAAAAAATAACTTTGGATCTTTCTTAGTCACACCAAAATGAAGCTTTGGTGAGATTTTGACCTTATTTCATTTCCAAAGGTTTGAAACTCATCTCATTTTCTTGAACTCTCTACTAGTATGTTCAAGATATCACATATTAGACAAGGCTTTTTCGTTCCATTCTTTATAAGATAGGTTTATATTTTTTTCTCGTTACTATATGACATAACAATACTATGTGCATCGGCTTTATATTTATTCGATTTTTTTGAATTATTTATGCTCATTTCAAGTTTGGTCAACCCTCTATTTTACCCAACCGAAAAGCTTCTAGAAGGACACCCGGAGATTCGACCTGGGTTGTTGGATCGACGCCTTCTAGAAGGAATCTTGCATTGGACGGATGCGCTCGCAGCCACAGCGATCCGCGAGAAGCTTGTTCTGCGCTCGGATTGGTTGGTCCGTTGGCGACAGGGATCGATGGTTTCTATCTATTCTACATGTGATTCTTTTGTATTAAGTATTAAACCATGTTATTTAAATAAAAAAATATAAATAGAAGAATTATTCAAAACATAATGAAACATCAGATTTACTAGAGCGACGATTTTTATCTGTTTTACATATGATTTTTCTATTAAACCATGTTATTTAAATAAAAAATAGAAGAATTATTCAAAACATATTGAAACTTCAGATTTACACTATATATGTGTAGGAAATTAATTTGGCTGATTTAGACAAGATGCCAAAAAATGTTGAAGCACAAATGGGGGTATTTACCCTAGCTTCGGACCTCATTTGAAGCACATTTCTCATGAGAATAGAGCGATGGTTTCAAATAAGCATAAATAATTCAAAAAAATTAAAATGACATGAATCCAACGCACAATGTTGTTATATGTGATATAGTTGCTCCTCAAATTTATTTGGATAATTTCGACAAGGTCGAATTTTTCATGAAATTTCAAACGGGGGTGTCTACCCTAGCTTCAGACCTCATTTGAAGCACATTTGCCTAAAATTTTGGAATGACTTGGTTCAACATCATCCAACATTATTCAGACATCATCCAAACTATGTTCTAACTTAGATACATCACCAGTCAACATAAATACAACATTATTCAACATAAATACAACACCAACTTAGTCTAAATAGCGTCGGGGCTTCTTTGTGATCCTTGGCTGTTTTGGTGGACCTTTTCTCCTTGTGCTCATCTTGCTCGTAGCTTCTTGTCTTCTCCTCGTGGTAGTCGGTACCTTAGACTTCTTCTTTGAAACTACACCAGATCCGTACAAAACATAAAGGATCATGATAAATAAATAAAAAATGAAAACTGGTGAGATCATGGCAGGATTTACATACCCATCTGAAAATGGAACTGGTGAGATCATGGCAGAATCATCGAATGGAGCATCCAATGAAACTTGTGAGATCATGGCAGGATCATCGACTGGAGCATCCAGCGGATCATCAGCTGGAGCATCCAGCTGACCATCAGCTGGTTCATCAGCGGGAGCATCTGGAGCATCTGCTGGAGCATCTAGAGCATCCATCAGATCATCAGCTGGATCATCACCTGGAGCATCCAGCGGATCATCAGCTGGAGCATCTGGAGCATCATGGACTTGATCATCATTTGAATAATCATAATCATTTGGATCATGTACTTGATCATCATTTTCATCTGGAGCATCATCTGAATCACTTGACTGTTGATCATCATTTTCAAATGTTTCATCCGGCTGCTGATCATCATTCTCAAATGCTGCATCCGGCTGCTGACCATCATTTTCATCAGGAATACACTCTCCAAACCCTGGATCTACTGCGTTATCACAATATTTGCCGAAATGACCAGTCCCACCACACCTTGTGCACTTACGCACCCTCGCTCCAACTCCACCTTCACTGCGACGTCGGTGTCGACTCTTCCTCGGTCTACCTGCAGCTCTCTTCAGAACCGGAGCACAAAGTTTGAATCCAGGGTCCACTCTATCCCATTGTTGGTTTCCCTCCAGAGTAGGGAAGGCTTGTGCATATGTGGCTCTGAACATTGCAACAGAGTAGTAATCATGCACATACTGTTGTATATCCCTGCTAGACCTGAGAGAGAAGTGATGAAAAACAAGGCATGAATGCATGGCAAACCAGTTATCTGCCATTGCCTACAACTGCAAGTTTTGTCTTCTAAATCCACTGGATATCTCCATTCTTTGTTAGCTTTATCAAAGAATGATACCTCTGATTTGGTATCCGAGATAAATCTCATGCTCATATTCAATCCCTCTGTTTTTTTCTTCAACACCTTCATCACATCCGGGATAATAACGTGGCCCATGAATTTTGAATTAGCTATTCCAAGACGCAAATGAAATTTCTCGGCGTATTCTATCCTTATCCTGTCAAGTAAATCCGCCAAATAAAGATCCTTTAGTTTCCGGATCGTTGAGTTGAAAGATTCTACAAGATTATTGTGCACATAGCCAACTTTGCTTACTTCACTGAATTGGCTCCTAGCCCATAACTTCGAGTGGTGTGTTTCCAAGTATTCCTTCACTTTCTCATTTGTGTACAACTGCCTCATGTGGTAGTTGTGCTTCCTCACACTGCAAGTCAAAGATGCTGGCCATAAATTATCGGTAAAAAACTTTCCTTTGAATTTCTACACAAAATTTGCAGCAAGGTGACGCATGCATTCCCTATGCTCTACTCCTGGGAACACATTGTCCACGGCCACTTCTAAACCTTTGCATGCATCTGTGTGAATTACCAACCCATTGGGATGTCCAATAGCCCGGCGCAGATTCTGCAAAAACCATGTCCAGCTCTCCTCGGACTCTGTCTCCAGCACACCGTAGGCAACTGGAAAAACAAAATTGTGTGCATCAACTGCACAAGCTGCTACTAGCTGGCCTTTAAACCTCCCTGTGAGAAAAGTAGCATCAATAGCCAAATAAGGCCTGCAGCCTACCAAAAAACCAATTCGACAAGCTTCAAAGCACACAAAAACCCTCCTAAAGCATTCCTTGGTCCTTGTAACTTTCTTCAATGTGTAATCCACGGTGTGGTGATCAATTTCAACAATACTACCTGGGCTTGTCCTCTCCACTTCAGCTTTGAATCTATACAACAATTGAAAACTTTCATTCCAATTACCATGGATAGATTCCAATGCTTTCTGTTTACCAATGAACACCCTCATGTATGGTAAATCTATCTTGAACTTGTTTTTGATGTTTTTCTGCAATTCCTTTGCAGTCACTTGATGGTTTTCTGCCACCCATCTTTTTATTTCATCCGCCACCCATCTTGACTTGGCTCTGCTGATTGTTTGCTTCCTAACGGTTGATTATTGGCATGTGTGGGGAAAAGGGTTCACTTTTACCTGAATATTGGTGCTACCACGCATTTTAGATGCGTGCATCCTCCATTGACAATCTTCAGACGCACAGCGCACGGTGTAGTGCCTTTTATCGCTCTTGTCAACTGTAAACGCACGTTCTACCTTAATGCAGTACGTCATAAGTGCATTTCTACACTCGGCCATGGAAGAAAAAATGCAACCTTCTGCCATAAGAGGGTTCTCAGGGTTCCATTCAACAGGTGTCCGGTCTTCCTCCTCTTCATCGTCACTGTCAGACTCATATTGGATTTCATCCCGAGGTGTCCGTCTTAAATTCTGAATAACATCAAAATATAGCCTCTCTTCATCATCCGCAGAAATGCAGGCATCAGCCTCCACTTCAACATAAAACCTTGTCCCAGTGGCCGAACTTGTCGAGCCACCACGTCGAGTTGGTTTTGAACTGTTCTGACTAGAGTTGACAGTACGACGTGATGGTCCTGCCACAGGAAGATGAACCCGCCATCGTAGGTCCAACTGCCGGCACAACCACATCATTTTGCAGCCTCACATAAAAATTCTCTGCCTCGTTATGCTTAGAAAACATGGTAGCGAGCTCTTTATGATTACTAATTTGGATCCAATATTTTCCCCATCAAAGTATCTAAATTCCACTTCATCATGCAAGGATATGGGCTGCAAATTATCTCCCCAAATTGTCTGAAACTCCAATTTCAATCCATTGGGACCGGATAACTGAAACCTCCTTGGTATTTCTGCTTACCGTCTGCATCGACGATGTAGCGCTCCCTTCTAAAGTTCACCAAGAAAGCAAACCACAACTCCATCCTAACCCACAAAAACAGAGACGCAATCAGCTGCAAATCAATGGCATCCCATGTCGAATCGACAATTCAAAGCTCAGTACTTACCCAATGGGAACCTATTCGTGGACGCGACGTGTCTCCGGACCCAGGTCGCCGCCGCTCTCCATTTCATTCGTATCCATTTCATCGAGAAGGTGGCGGGCAGAGTGATGGAACGAGCGCCCCACCAGCGGCATCGCAGGACGGCCCCGGCGGTGAAGCAGGTGGCCACGCGGAACGGCCGCGGCGGTGCAGGTGGTGCTGGCGGCGCAAATGTGTGCTGCTGGCTGCGACACAGGTGGCTGTGGGGTGTTGGCTGAGGATCAGGTGGCGGTGGAGCAGGTGGTGGTGGCGCCGCAGATGGTGGTGGTGCCGCAGGTGCTCGTGGCGCAGCAGGGGGTGGTGGCGGTGGAGCAGGCGGTGGCGGCGGCAAGAGCGGCAGCGCACGACGGACGGTCAACTAAATTGGGCGGCAGCGCACGACGGTGGTGGCGGGAAGCTCGGGTTTGGACTATTCAGCATAGTCAACTAACTGCGCGGTCCCACCTGTAAGCTCCGGACGGTTTCAACGAACTTGGCAGTCCCACCCGGACCCACTTCGCGAAACGGAGTCTGACTCCTCCGGACCCACTTCGCGAAACGGATTCGACTCCAAACTTACCGTTCCAGCCTCTCCATAGTAGTTGCGCACGGACTAGGGGCAAGACTGAGGTCGATTTGGCGCTAGGGGTAAATCTGAGTAGAAGTGGTCCGCTGTGGGCAATTCGATAAATGACCCTAATTATAAAGCCCTCGTACTCTTCGTCTTGAACACCATAACCACTTAATTTCTTGTCCATCGATCAGGACCACATTGGCTTTGTTTTCAGAGGTCTTAATTCCGAGCCTGGTCTGGTCATCACCAGTTTTCATAAATTTAGACACCCCCATCTGGTCACCCATTTTTCAGTCACCTAAAAAAATATAGAACGATTAAAAAATGAGTTAACGATTTTACATACTCCACTGACACATGGGCACAAACATCCAACGGCCCACATCGCTGAACATCGTAAAGATGGATCGAGCAGAACCTGCCCACAGAAGATGTGTGGGCCTCACATGCATCGGGTGAGCATGTTCATTGTCCCGCTGAGAAAATATCTGATGAAGCATGTTCTACCTGTCAGACAATAAAATCATTAGACATTTTGATAAAGATGATCATTTTTTTCCAAACGACCAAAGTCGGGTTCCATTATCGACAGACAACACAACATAAGTCTTTTTTACAACCAAAGGGAAACAAAAACAAAGGAACTAGAAGCAAGGTATTGGAAACAGGTTCCACTCCCCTTAAAGGAATAAAGAGGAACCCCCAATCCTGCAAACATGGAGTAGCTAACCATAGCAAACATAAGTTTTTAAACGCTTTGCCAACAAACAACTGGCACAACAATACCTAGCAAAGTTTCCAACCAGAAACATACTGCACACAGGCAGAAACCCAACTGAAGTACGAGCACTAAGTGAGGTAGAATCATCCAACCACATCAACCTCTTCATCTGAGGCAGCGTCTGCTTCGATGGCCCTGGGGCTTCTGGCTTGGTTCCGGGCATGTTGGTCCAAGGCTGCTGCTTGTATCCTCCTCGCGCCTTCCTCTAGATGGATCCTATCACCAGCTGCTTGAAGACCTGCCCAGTATCGAAGAAAAGCACACAAGTAACAAATCAACTCGACAGGTGATGAAATGACCTTCTTATCAAAGCAAGCCCTATTCCTAATCTTCCAAATTGCCCAGCAAAAGGCAGCAATCCCAACAACATGAAGATTCAACTAATTTGAAAAAAAACCAGCAATCCACCAAAAAAATTAGTGAAATTGGTTAGCCTGTTCAAGGCACCAATGATAGAGCAGATCACACTCCACATGTAACCAGCAGCAGGGCAAGAGAAAAAAAGGTGGTGAATAGTTTCAAAAACAGGACATAAACTGCAAGAAAAATCCCCTTTCCAATTTCTCCTTTTCATATTATCCTTTGTAGCAATGGAGTTATGCCAGATCAGCCACTTCCACACTTTGATTTTCAGAGAGATTTTAGCCTTCCACATGTGTAGAAAAGATCTGTCCACATTAGACGAGGACAGTTTGTTATACATAGATTTGACTGAAAACTTTACTGATTTAGTAAGTTTCCACTTGGGTTTATGAGGGCCCTCCCCCAAAGCAACAGTCATAAGAAGACTACGCAGGACAGAGGGCATGTTGCTGCATGTCCACACTTAACCATCTCCTAAACCCAATCTGCCAGTTCCTGTTAGCCATCTCCTTAACAGTACACACCTGGAGGTTGCACACATCAAACAGGTCAGGAAATCTGTCACAGAAAGGAATAGGGCCACACCATTGATCATGCCAAAAGTCAGTTTTGTTCCCACCATTAACCACCATGAATCTACACTAGAGATACCAATGTTTCACTTTTCACAAGGTCCCTCCACACAGGGGAGTCCTGCTGTCTAAACTTTACTCTCGAAACACCATGATTAATTCCATATTTATTCTTAACCAAGGTTTGCCATATGCCTTCTTCCATCTCTAACCTCCGCCACCACCTGCACAGGAGGCTGATATTAACACTACAGGAATGGCGCTAGGTGCCGACGGCCAAATTCTATGCGGACGGCAATTTGTCGGGGCCGTCGGCATAGACCCAGTGAGGAAATCTCAAATTGCGAAAAAAAAATTAGCTATGCCGACGGCAATGCCGTCGGTCTTTTTTTTTTTTTGAGCTACACCGACGGCTGCCATCGGCATCGACCCTAAGAGGGAATTCCGAATTACGAAAAAAAAATTGAGCTATGCCGATGGCAAAGCCGTCGGCATAGCCAAGCTCAATTTTTTTTGACTTAATCACCGTTTTGATCATAACTTTTGCATTCCAACTCGGATTTTGACGTTCTTTAGCTTGTTTCGAAAAGGAGAAACATATGTAAATTATCATGCATATTGTTAAAGCTAAATTCTTAGAAAAAAATCATGATAAAGAACGCAACTAACAATAATGGGTTAACAGTTTCGTCTGAGACGGTGGGCATGACCGTTCGTATCTAGGGCTTGAATATTGAGAAACTCTTGGTGTATCTCTGATGAAATAGGTAGTTGTGTACCTTAAAATGATTTTTTCCAAAAATCATGAGCAAACTACGAGGCACATGTAGTTCAAATTTGACCCGTTTCCACCTGAATCGGCAGAAATTTGTGTTTTTCAAAAGAGGTGGATGAAAACCTTTTTAGAGGAAAATAATTGGTTATCTGTGCATATTATATGGTCTAGTATATTCAAAAAATGCAGCTCCCAGGTTTTGCAACATATTTGTGGTTGATGCTTCACAAAAAAAGCCATTTTTCACACTCGGAAAATGGAAAATGGTTTTTTTATTCAGTGAAAAGGAAAACTTTCTTCGGGAACATTGTCTGTGCTTCCAATATGTATGTTTGTGTGGAATATGGGCATATTTAAACAAACTATGTCAGGGATTTGGCCATTACACACGTCATTTGGCCCGAAACCCTAGAACGTTCGTAGGAGATAGCTCATTTATGTTAACATATTTTCAACACAACTGTCGTATTCCAAGTTTATTATTTTTGGTGGATACTAGGACATATATAATGACACCACGCGAAGGTCTTGCATCATTTTGGGGTGTTTAAAATTTTCTGAAATTTTCTAAGTCGGTTTCATGAAAAAGTCAAGACGGCGGGCATGACCGTTCGTAGCTAGGGCTTGAATATTGAGAAACTCTTGGTGTATCTCTGATGAAATATGTAGTTGTGTACCTAAAAATGATTTTTTTTCCAAAAACCATGAGCAAACTACGAGGCACCTGTAGTTCAAATTTGACCCGTTTCCACCTGAATCGGCAGAAACTTGTGTTTTTCAAAAGAGGTGGATGAAAACCTTTTCAGAGGAAAAAAATCGGTTATTTGTGCATATAACATGGTCTAGTATTTTCAAAAAATTCAGCTCTCAGGTTTTGCAACATATTTGTGGTTGATGCTTCACAAAAAAAGCCATTTTTCACACTCGGAAAATGGAAAATGGTTTTTTTATTCGGTGAAAAGGAAAACTTTCTTCGGAAACATTGTCCATGCTTCCAATATGTATGATTGTGTGGAATATGGGCATATTTAAACAAACTATGCCATGGATTTGGCCATTACACCCGTCATTTGGCCCGAAACCCTAGAATGTTCGTAGGAGATAGCTCATTTATGTGAACATATTTTCAACACAACTGTCGTATTCCAAGTTTATTATTTTTGGTGGATACTAGGACATATATAATGACACCACGCGAAGGTCTTGCATCATTTTGGGTTTTTTTTTAAAATTTCTGGAATTTGCTAAGTCGGTTTCATGAAAAAGTCAAGACGGCGGGCATGACCGTTCGTAGCTAGGGCTTGAATATTGAGAAACTCTTGGTGTATCTCTGTTGAAATAGGTAGTTGTGTACCTAAAAATGATTTTTTCCAAAAATCGTGAGCAAACTACGAGGCACCTGTAGTTCAAATTTGACCCGTTTCCACCTGAATCGGCAGAAACTTGTGTTTTTCAAAAGAGGTGGATGAAAACCTTTTCAGAGGAAACAAATTGGTTATTTGTGCATATAACATGGTCTAGTATTTTCAAAAAATTCAGCTCCCAAGTTTTGGAACATATTTGTGGTTGATGCTTCCCAAAAAAAGCCATTTTTCACACTCGGAAAATGGAAAAAAAATTATTCAATGAAAAGGAAAACTTTCTTCGGGAACATTGTCCGTGCTTCCAATATGCATGTTTGTGTGGAATATGGGCATATTTGAACAAACTATGCCATGGATACTAGGACATATATAATGACACCACGCGAATCTCTTGCATCATTTTGGGGTTTTTTAAATTTTCTGGAATTTTCTAAGTCGGTTTCATGAAAAAGTCAAGACGGTGGGCATGATCGTTCGTAGCTAGGGCTTGAATATTGAGAAACTCTTGGTGTATCTCTGATGAAATAGGTATTTGTGTGTCTAAAAATTATTTTTTTCCAAAAATCATGAGCAAACTACGAGGCACCTGTAGTTCAAATTTGACCCGTTTCCAGCTGAATCGGCAGAAACTTGTGTTTTTCAAGAGAGGTGGATGAAAAACTTTTCAGAGGAAACAAATTGGTTATTTGTGCATATAACATGGTCTAGTATTTTCAAAAAAATCAGCTCCCAGGTTTTGCAACATATTTGTGGTTGATGCTTCACAAAAAAAGCCATTTTTCACACTCGGAAAATTGGAAATGGTTTTTTTATTCAATGAAAAGGAAAATTTTCTTTGGGAACATTGTCCGTGCTTTCAATATGCATGTTTCTGTGGAATATGGGCATATTTAAACAAACTATGCCATGGATTTGGCCATTACACCCGTCATTTGGCCCGAAACCCTAGAATGTTCGTAGGAGATAGCTCATTTATGTGAACATATTTTCAACACAACTGTCGTATTCCAAGTTTATTATTTTTGGTGGATACTAGGACATATATAATGACACCACGCGAAGGTCTTGCATCATTTTGGGGGTTTTTTAAATTTTTTGGAATTTTCTAAGTCGGTTTCATGGAAAAGTCAAGACGGCGGGCATGACCGTTCTTAGCTAGGGCTTGAATATTGAGAAACTCTTGGTGTATCTCTGATGAAATAGGTAGTTGTTTACCTAAAAATGATTTTTTTCCAAAAATCATGAGCAAACGAGGCACCTGTTTTTAAAATTTGACCCGTTTCCAACTGAATCGGCAGAAACTTGTGTTTTTCAAAAGAGGTGGATGAAAACCTTTTCATAGGAAACAAATTGGTTATTTGTGCATATAACATGGTCTAGTATTTTCAAAAAATTCAGCTCCGAGGTTTTGCAACATATTTGTGGTTGAAGCTTCACAAAAAAGCCATTTTTCACACTCGGAAAATAGAAAATGGTTTTTTTATTCAGTGAAAAGGAAAACTTTCTTCGGGAACATTGTCCGTGCTTCCAATATGCATATTTGTGTGGAATATGGGCACATTTAAAAAAACTATGCGATGGATTTGGCCATTACACCCGTCATTGGGCCTGTTTCCAGCTGAATCGACAGAAACTGTCAAAATGGCCACCATGACTATTCATCAAAAGAGTTTAAATTTTTTAAAACTAATGATGTTTTTATGATATGGGTGTCATATTTGAATTTCTCTAATTTTTCTAATCGATTTAGACATTTTATTTGTCAAATTTCGATTTACGGATATAAATTATTATATATTAAATAATTTATTCAAAAAATAAAGTAATTTCTAACATTATATTGTTATTTAGTCAATAAAGTTAATTATATAATCATTGTTATTTGTTCAAATATTGTTTTAAATTTAAATAATAGAAAAGTTTAACATCATTCTCCACAGGTTAATATGATTGATATGATAGTAATATCCGTAAGTTCTAACATCTCATATGGAATCTAGTTTGGAAGGAACTCAAAGGTTAAGCGTTCTTGTGCTGGAGGAATTTCAGGATGGGTGACCGAATGGGAAGTTTGACTAAGTTAAGTATGGACTAGATTAATTGTCTAATTAGAGATTAGAGATTAAATATGTGGCTAAGTGAAAAATTCTGGAATAGAATTTTAAAAAGGTTAAAAAAAATCGAATTTTTTCTTGAATTTCTTTTTTTCAATTCGTTTGGAAATATTGACGGCTTTTAGTGTGCCGACGCCGACGGCTTTTAGTGTGCCGACGGTCATTTGACCTATGCCGACGCGGGCATATGCCGACGGCTGCCGGCCGTCGGCATATCGAGCGATACCTGTAGTGTAAACAGCTTAAGGTCTTTAATTCCTAAACCCTCTTTGTTCTTGGGTTTGTTGATTATGTTCCATCTAACCAAGTAGTATTTCTTTTTAGAGTTGGTCCATTGCCGAAAAATCTCTTAATAATTTTGGTCATCTCTTCCAAGATAAAGATGATCATGCATGAACAACACTTGTTGTACGTACACCCTGAGTCAAACACCTGCCTGCTGGGCTGCTGCTGATGTCAATTAGACCAGCCACAGTGTGCTCCCAAAGTGATTCAAAGAGAAGAATGAATCGGCTCAATACACTGCAGGGTGTTGAAACAAGCGATTCCAAGGTGTGTCAGGGAAGGAAGCGATTCATACTTTTGATGCGGTTCAAAAAATCAGTGTGTCAGGTGCATGTCTTGTAGCCCCACATGTAAGAGAGAAAACAAAAAGAGGAACCTAGATTTGAGGGGAGAGAATGATAGATAAATTATATTTGCATGGCAGATTGGACCCACTTTAAAAGCCCTTGCAACACTGCAGGAAAACTAGGGCGATTCCTAGCACTGACACATTTTCTTTTGGTTCGATACCACGGTGTGGTTGGTCTTAGTGGATTTTTATACCTTTGGCTGACAGAACCGCTTCTCAGCAAGAGAGATGATGATGCGTCGAATTTTATGGCAGACGGACTTGTTGTACAGTACACTCGAGTTAAACACCTGAATCGATCGAGGTAGGCTCACTACAGCACGCTGCCGTCGGCGTAGGGCACTCTGCCGTCGGCGTAGGGCACTCTGCCGTCGGCGTATACAGAGCCCGACGGTGGCCGTCGGCGTAGCCCCGTCGGCGTCCTGGTCCGTCGGCGAAACGAAATCACCGTCGGCGTACACAACTGACCGTCGGCGTATGATAAGTGGTGGGCCCCACTGGAGTCCGTTACGGTCCACGGCGCACGCGATACGCCAACGGGACGGAATGGGCTGGCCGTCGGCGTAACATCCACGTGGAGGCCTGCTGGGCCGAAGCCGCACGCGCAACGCCGACGGGTGGGCGACGGCGTGGCCGTCGGCGTCTGGGCCGCACCTGGCGCGCGCATAGCCCGACGGGGACCCCGTCGGCGTCTGGGCCGTGCTGGGCCACGCTGCGGGCGACGTGGTGCGCCGCTGGCCTCACGATGGCGACCTGGGCCTTTCAGAGGCCGACGGGACCCCGTCGGCGTATAACCTGCCATTTTTTTGTTTTTTTTTTGCTGCAGCTTCGTTTTGGCCTATTTTAATGCGAATTAAATTGCAGAAAAAATAAAAACAAAATTGAAATCACACAACCAACATCCAAACATCATATCCATATCATCCAAACATTTGTACAAGGTACAAAGTCATCCAAACATCATCGATAGTGCGATACAAACATCATCATCCTAGTGAAAATACAACCATCATCATCCTAGCTACATCTCGCGGGAGCTCGAAGTGCCCATCTCGGACCTAGTGAAAATAGGCGACACTCCGCGGTGGATAGCCGCCGTCGAACCATGCCCGGAACTCGGCGAGGGAGTAGCACCGGCATCGGCTTCGCGCGACGGACTCGGCGAAGCACCGGGAGCGTGATGAAACGGTGTGATCGTGCGACTTGGCGAGTCAGCAGCACGGCCGAAGGGAGTAGCCCCGGAATGTCCCGATCCCTACATGCATTTTTTAGCAGAAGTTAGCAACTCTAACGTGGCGGGAACATGACAGCGGTAACGACTGGTTTGGCATATAACTTACCGGTGTACTCACGTAGGCTCCGCGAGTGAAGTCCTCCTTCGTTGGAAACCGTGGCGGCATATCAGGCATAGGTGGTCGCCTAACTTCTATTGTTTTCCGCACTCCAGTGGTATAAAACGTCTCGTCCGCCTAAAAGATATTTTTGATGTTGGACTTTGCAGAAATAAAGGTTCAAAGTAGAGGGAAGTAAGACTTGTCATCATTTGCAGAAAGAATATGGTGAAACTTACATCATCGCGCGCTCGTTCCCAGACCTTATAGGCCCTTTGCATCTCCTCCCACTCGTCATACTTAAGATTGTACTCCGCCATAGCTGCATCGTAGGCATCACCTATAGCACACTACAATTTCAAGAAAAATGAATCTCGATGAAAGTTGAATCTCGTCAAGTTAGCTACTAAGGAAGAAATGTCGAAAAAGGAATGAGATTGAGAAGAACTTACCTCGACGCGAGCTTTGGAAGTCCGTCGAGGAGGAGGGACAACGGGGCCGTCGGCGGTGAGGGTGGCCTTGATACGCGTGAGGCTCAACTCAGGAGTACGCGGGATCACCTGGTTAAGGCAGCTAAGACGTCCATGCTCCCTGCCGCGCCCGCCCACGACCAAAGCCCTCACGTCGGTCTCCTCCTGAATAGGGTTTTCCACGTGAGGATGAAAACCCTGAAACGCCTTCGTGTAACCAGCTATGTCCTCCTCGGCGTTGCCGAAGTACTCTGGAAGCGAGGGCTGGGGCTTGGATGGATCGGCCTTCTTGATCCTCATCTTCTCCCATGCTTCCATATCCGTAATAGGGACATTCCCCGTGATGGACTCCTGCATCGCCAAAGAAATGTTATGCATACCAGATAGAAACATGACGGGAAAAAAATGCATGTTGTTCGATGTGTGCACATACAAAATGTTCCTTGAAGCTAGTATGGTCGCGGGCTCCCGCACAGTGTGTCCCCTCGTGGCCGCGGTTTGCCTTGTTCCGCTCGCTTAAGGCTTTGAACGCCTCGTCCTCCCCGAGCCACATCGATGCCACCATCGCCTTCCATGCGTCCTCTTTACCATCGGCCCACTGGGGCATAACCTGAAAAATTCAAGACTCATTTTGAAGAACAGATAATGCAAATTGCAGTTTAACAGCAACATATGATACCATTGACAATTTTGACTTACCTCGACGTAATCTTCCATACTCATCGCAGGCTTTGCACTCACAGTCTCATGCTTCGGCGCCGTCTTGCCGAACTTCTCGGAACTGAATTGACTCATGCATGTATTCCTTACATTGTAGAACTGCTGTCGTGTCAGCTTCTTACATGCCCCCAACAAAGTCTTGTTCGCCGAGGCCTGATGCTCCGGAAGAGCCCTATAGAATCTCTGTAAACATGCATAAAAAGATTGTGAGAGTAAAGAGTTAGCATGGTGGGGGCATCAACTATGGACGTAATTGGAAAACCTCGCCTTACCTAGAACGTGCTGATCACAGCGTCAGCAGCTGTCTCGAAGCCCGGGCAATCGGCGGCCTCATAGTCTACCCAATTGCGGGCTAGCTTCTTCTCGCCGTTGGGGACCACAGTGTAAAAGCCCGGCCAGTACTTCCTAATCACAGCTCCAAGCACAGTGTTAGGAGGACGGCACCCCGCTGGCCTCTTCCAGTTCCTGCAGAATAATCAAACATTAGTACATGTCAAATTGTTTTGGTACAAATGAAATGGCGTGTTCAAAATTAGTATAGTAGCTTACTCAACGTCGTTAGGCGCAATGAGGACTTTCTCCTCCTCGGTTTTAGGCATCTTGGACTCATCAGGGACAGTCGTTTCCCCACGAATCCGTGGCTTCTTCACGGACCCCTCGCCGCCACGAGAGACCGTCCCCTCGCCGCCAGACACCGTCCCCTCGCCGCCAGACACCGTCCCCTGCGTCTCCTCGTCTCGAGACGCCAACTCACGGGAGTGTGAAGCCACGTCGCCAGAAGCGGAGGGTATGTCACCACCCTCTAGTAGTGCTCGTCCGCCACCTCGCCCTCGTCCTCCACCTCGCCCTCGTCCTCCCCTCGGAGGGAGTGGAGCAACAGCTGCCCCTCGTCCTCAACCTCTGGTCCCACCCTCATCAGTAGGGTATCTAGGGTTCGGAATAGGCTCCCTTCCACTTTTGGTAGGCTTCCTCTGGCGCAGCGAGTTCAGCAAACTGCCCGATGATTCTTTGCCTTGGCTCATATTGGTGGATCACCTGCATTGAGAAAGGGTAAACAGTAAGCATATAGATGTAATGCAATTAAGAAGCATGTTAGAAAATAAATACCAAGAATAATAAAGACATAACTAAATACTAAGCATAAAGATAAATACTAAGCATAATAAAGATATAAAAAGACCCTCACCACGAATCATCACTCTCATAATTAGTTCTTAGGTTCTCATTGTCACTATCAACATCACTATCACGGTTGAAGTAAATTGGAGGCTCCTCGCACGGTGGAGGCTCATCATCGCTGTCATTTTCCTCCTGCAACTTGTTGAGCATGTCTATGTCCTTTATATTCACCACTAGCTCACCCCCTATCGGTGCATCGTCTTCGAGATTTTCGAGACCTTGTATGTCAAAGTCTCCAAAGTTCTCTTGCTCTTGATAGAAAATTCCCTCGTATGTTTTGGGGTTAATGTTGTTATAATCATCGTCAGAGGGCATAGGTAGCTTCCCATGTGGCGACACCTGGAACACGACTTCCCAGCCCTTGAGTCCCTCTTTCTGACATGGGTAGGGCAAATAATAAACTTGCTTGGCTTGGTGGGCCACAATGAAGACATCGGATCCGCTGTAGGTGGTTGAAGGCTTCACTTCAACTAACCCAATGGAAGGGGTACTTTTCTGTCCATGCTTTGGGTCAAACCAGTGGCATTTGAACACAACGAGCTTGAGTTCTATGTTCGTATTATTGTACGTCAGCTCATATACGTTCTGTAACCTTCCGTAGTAGTCAAACTCACCGGCTCCTTTAGTGAAGACCCCGGTATTCACAGTTTTTGCATTAGGCCGACTGTTCTGGTGAAACTCCGTATGGAAGCGATACCCATTCACATCATACTTCTCATACGCCTCGACTCTACGGTTACATCCTTGGGAGACACATCTCAACTCATCGGACATCACAACGTTGGGATTAGCTCCCTACAAGTTCAGTGTATTAGTTATGTGTAATAGAAAACGAGAAGACACGGATTGCAAGGTAGGGGCAGGCTAGAAATTACCTTTTCCCTGAACCAAGCCGTGAATTTTTTCTTTCCGGGGGCACCCTCTTTCAGAAGAATTTCCAGCTCGGCTTCATCGAGATCCACCGTCCCCGGCCACATTTCATCCTTGAATTGGCTAAAATAAAATAAATATGTATTAGAGCGAAACCGAGTTACTAGTTGCAAAGTAATTCGGTTCACCATTTTACCTGAGGAAACTTCCTGCTTCCCCCTCGTCACGAACCACTTCATCCATGTTCAAGAGCACATATAGCATTACGCACTCCAGCTCTTCCTTGGTCAAAGTATACTTTTTTGCGCCACCAGCCTTGCCACCGGGACACTTGAAGAGGAGGAGCTTGGGGTCTTTCTTAGGCTCGTCGACATTGTATCGAGAGGCCTGGTTATGCATAGTGGGAACATCATCGGGAAAGTACGTTAGCCTAGCGTCTGCCATCTCCTGGAGGATAGTTGCCTCAGCTATGCATGCTTCAATCTGATTTTTGTTTCCACATTTGGTTCGAATATACTTAAACTCTCTCTCAATACAAAACTGCCACCGAAACTGCACCGGTCCACCCAAGAGAGCCTCGTTCGCGAGATGCAGAACAAGATGTGCCATCGGAGTAAAGAAGCCTGGCGGAAATATCGTCTCTAAGTTGCATAGCAACTCCGGCACTAGATCATGCAGCTTCTGAATAATCAGGGGACATATCTGCTTAGCGCAGAGCGTGCGGAAGAAATGGCTCAACTCCGCGAGCACTCGCCACACACGGTCGGGGAGATACCCTCGAACCATCACCGGCATCAGCCGCTCAATCCAAATATGATAGTCGTGACTCTTGAGCCCGGTGACTTTTCCCGTTGCAAGATTGACTCCCTTACTTATGTTCGAACAATAACCGTCAGGGAACATCACGACGTATTTGAGCCACATGAATGCCTCCTTCTTTTGAAGACTAGTAAGGCAGAAGTCGGCATGCGGCTTGAACCAATTTTTTCGACGGTTGTTAGGAGGCTGCATGTGTAATCTCTCCCTATCACAGAGCTTCTTAACATCGACTCTAGCTTTGACATTATCCTTTGACTTGTCAGGAATGTTCAGCACTGTGTGAAACAGAGACTCTCCGACATTCTTTTCGGTGTGCATCACATCGATATTATGGGGTAGTTCGAGGTCCTTGTAATATTCGAGCTGCGTCAAGCCTGCCACGCGAGTCCAGTTGTGTGTTTCACCATATCCCACATATCGTGGGCCATTTCCCGGAGCAGGCACGAGAGCACGTAGCTCGGCATCAACAGCTGCACCATCGAAAGTTGGTATCTCTTTCTCTTCACGCTCAACTCTTCCCTTTTTGAAGTTCTTTTCGTGTTCTCTAAACCGATGCCTTCTTTTGAGAAACTTGCGATGCGTGTCGAACGCGGAATACTTCTTACCCCCGTTTAGCCAAAGGAACTCAAGTCGGTTCCTGCACACTGGGCATGGCCACTTACCAGCTGTACACCATCCGCAGAATAGGGCGTACCCTGGCATGTCGTGCATGGAATAGTATTCCAGCGGGGCACAGCGGTAAGCGATACGCCGACGACAATATATAGGCCGACGGTGGCCGTCGGCACTAAAACATGTACGCCGACGGGATTTCATACGCCGACGGCCACCTTGGTTGTTTTTCCGTCCTCCCGTGTACGCCGACGGTGCGCGATATTTACCCGTCGGCGTCTAAAAGACCCGTCGGCGTATACTCCGTCTCCCGTAGTGGCTGCTGCTCTGCTACTGCTAGTAGTGGAGTTTTATACGTTTGTACTTGCTAAAACGGGTCAGAGAGATTGATCACAATAATGCATGCTTGCACGAGCACCACTACAAGTACTACTCCGTAGCAAAGTTTGGCTAGGTTGGTATAGGCGTATAGCCATGCGAATCTATCCTAGTTGTGCTCCTGCACACGACGTACTGTAGACATTCTGCCTTGGTCAATTTTGACTTAAACACGGTAGTAGTACGACGTACGTATTAGTGCTTGCGCACCAAGTCACTGGCTACTTGTCCACTCTGAACAAAGCCTTTGACATGCACGCATGCATGCTATGTGCTAGTCATCCGATCGGACAGGCCAAAACACCCAAAGTGCGACACGGTTATGTATATATCGTTATTATTCTAGTGCAAAAGTCTGACTGTCGTAAGCAGATCGAGACGGCCTAGTTTGCCAACAAAGTTTTTGTAAAAGCGAAGTATTCAAATAATAAAGTATTTACCTGCCTGGCAAACAAATACTTCAGTTTTGGAAAAAGAGGTCCAGATCTCTTTTTTACATACTTCAAAATTAGTACAGTTTCTTGCAATACTGAAGTATATAAAAACTGATTATTCGTTGGTGCCAAACAGGTTGAAGTATTTGATACTTTAGTATTTTTGGAAACTGAAGTTTTCTTAAAATGCTTCAAAAAAACTGAACTCCCAAACATAGCCTAAGCGTTTACTGCATAATTTTTGAACCTGAACGGCAGGAGTTCTGCATTTTCATTAAGGAGAAGGGAAGAAACAAACATCTCAACTCCATAATGGTATTCCGCGCGACCGGCATTAATTAAGATAATTTCCGGTGGACATTTTTCCCATTGTGATCGAGGAGCACAAGGCATTCCGGTGCACGCACCACGTACGTCGACGTATGTGCATGCGTACCATGTATCTATCGAAACGCATGTGTCGCCGTCGTCGCATGTTGCTCTTTAATTTCGTTAGGTTTTCTAACTTGCGTTTCTGTGCATGCATTGCACCTGACCTTCACACGGATCAACAACGAACGAAGCCAAGTGACACGGAGCCACCACTGCAAGTCTACAGGTAGTCTAGTGCAACCAAATGTTCCATTGCAAGCCAGCTATCTATGTAGCGTACTTTTGCATGCGAACCTATCCTAGCTAGTAGTGCTCTTGCATACGTGTACTACACATCCTGCATTTGTCTTGGTCAATTCTGACCACCGCTTCAAGTAAGTTTAACTACGAGTAGCTAGCTAGCTAGTGTTACTTTGCATGCGAATATTTTTTTTAAAGATACGTCATGGAAAGACGTATCTGTTTCATAGAAGGGGTGGCCAGATGCCAATTACAACGCGTCTCTAGCACAGGCGCTCAGAGCGCTACCCACACGGTCGAAAGGAACTACTCGCGAAACCGCCACTTATCCACCTGTCTAAGGCTACCCCTAAAAAGACCGGCTGCACACCACCGAGCTGCCTCACTCCCGATCATGTCTAGCACGGCCTCCACTGATGGCCTGTGTCCCTCGAAGACCACCCCGTTCCGGTGTCTCCAGAGGCACCAGCACGACAGGGTGATCGCCGTCCACAGGTCCTTCCTATCCACCCCTGCCATAGTCCGGGCAGGCAGCCACAAAGCCAGCGAGTCATGCTGGCTCGGAACCCAATGAGCTAACCTCCAGCTATCGATCAGTACAACCCACACCTGCCTAGCAAAGGTGCAGCCGAGAAGCAGATGGTTGATATCTTAGTCCTGCTGGTCACAGAAGGGGCATTTTGCCGGGTGAGGCAGACCCCTGCGGCTCAACCTGTCCGCAGTCCAGCATCTGTTCCTCAAGGCCAGCCAGAGGAAAAACCTGCACTTATTCGGCGCACGGGAGTGCCAGACTTGACGGGATCCATCCAGTCCCTCCAATCCGTGGAACAGCCCTCTGTAAGCGGACCTTGCGGAATACATGCCATTTCCTCCTAGTTCCAACGGACCACGTCCTCCACGCCCTCCGTGAGGGTGACTCCGGTGATAGAGTCTGCCAGACCCAGGAGCTCTCGAAGTTCGATCTCGCCTAAGTCAGGTGGAACGTCAGCTAGCCAGCCCCCTTCAAGACCATCCCTCACCCGCCGAGAGTTGCGAGCACGCTTGGGGATCTTCTTGAAAAGGTTGGGGGCATGGTCCTTGATCCTTCCCTGCGCCATCCATCTGTCGTTCCAAAAAGAGGCGGTGGCTCCGTCACCGAGCACCGAAGAGGTCGCAGCCTCAAACAACTGCCGCACCAATTTAGGGACTTGGATGTTGAATTCCGTCCACGGCTTGGAGGCATCTGTCTGCCTAAGCCAGAGCCAACGCGTCCTGAGCGCTTGGTTCATCAAACGAAGGTTGGGGATGCCAAGACCTCCCAGATGTTTAGGCATACAGACTCTCTCCCACGCGACTACGCAGTGGCCGCCACGAACGTCTTTCCTCCCCTTCCACAAGAAGCCCCGAAGGATCTTCTCAATGTCTAGAACCGTCTTAGCAGGCAGATCCAGCGACATCATGGCAAAGATCGATACTTCCGTCAGCGTGGTTTTGACCAGCTCGAGTCTACCACCTCTATTTAGCAGGTTTGCCCTCCAGCCCGGTAAGCGATCCGCCACACTATCCACAATGTACTGTAGCTGAGCTGCCGAAAGTTTCCCGAGGGATAGCGGCAGTCCAAGGTATCTCAGTGGGAACGGAAGGACCGGGCAATGGAGGGCCTGCGACACCAAAATCTCTTCCGGCTCCCCGCACCTGATCAAGTGTGCCAAGCACTTTGCCAGATACGTTCTAAGCCCTGAAGCCTCGCCGAAGTCCTCCAGGATCCCGGAGAAAACATGTAAGTCCACGGCCGTCGGCCTTAGGAAGGTGACCACATCATTAGCATAAGTCGAGGTCCGTTGCCTTAGACCGGTGCGAGAAAGACGGGTGAGCAATCCGCAAGTGGTGGCCCTTTCAATCAAGAGATGCAGAGTTTCCATGATGAGGATGAACAGTTGCGGTGAAAGCGGGTCACCCTGCCGGAGACCTCTCCTATTGAAAATCTTCGCCCCTGGCCACCCGTTGAGCAACACCCTTGTTGAGGCCGTCGACAGGAGCGCACAGATAGCGGACAGGAGGACCTCGCCGAAACCCAGCTTCCTCAACACCTCCACAAGGAAAGCCCAGCTAACTGTGTCAAAAGCTTTAGTGATATCCAGCTTCAGAAGCACTGCCGGAGTAGCTGAGCCATTCAACTTCTTGGCCGTTTCCCGGACCGTCATGAAATTATCGTGTATGCATCTTCCACGCACGAAGGCACTCTGGTGTGCCCCAACCATCAGAGGTAAGACCGGCGCAATCCTGTTGGCAAGAACCTTTGCGACCAACTTTGAAAAGCCGTGAATTAGGCTGATGGGGCGGAAGTCTTTCAGTTCCTCCGCCCCTTCCTTCTTTGGAAGCAGTGTGATGAGAGCTTGATTCACTGCCCCAAAGCCACGCACATCTCTACGTGCCAACGAGCTGAAAGTGGCCATAACATCATTTTGATAATCCCCCAGCAAGCCATGAAGAACCTATTGGTGAAACCATCCGGTCCGGGGCACTTGTCCAGTGGCATCCCTCTGATTGCATTCCACACTTCCTCCTCCGAGAAGTCATCTTCCAAGTGATTCAGCTCGAGCGTGGGCAACCCCAGAAAGTCAAGATCTACAGAGTAAAGTCTGTCCACTTCCACTCCCAGGATGTTATCAAAGAAATCATCCACGGCCACAACCTTTTCTGCATGCCCCTCGTTCCTATCCCCTTCCACCAACAAGTGCCCGATAAAGTTCTTCCTCCTGCGGTGACTGGCCTGGATATGGAAGAATCTCGTGCACGCATCTCCCTCGCGGAGCCACAAGGTCCGAGCCCTCTGCCTGACCATAGTCCTCTCGAGCGACGCTAGACCCAAGAGCTTCCCTTTTAACAGGCGCCTGAGTGCCCGCTCCTCATCTGACAGCGGACGGGAGTCCATTGCCCCGTCGAGCCTAAGAATCACCTCATTAGCCACCAGGATTTGAAGCTTAACATGCCCAATGAGCTTACTACTCCAGCGGGCCAGACTCTTTGCTGTTGCCCTAAGCTTCTTATCAAGGCTTTTGAAGTGGTTGGCCTCATGATCTGTCGCCGTCCACGCCTCCTGGACCACTTCCAGGAAGCCATCCACTTTGGTCCAGAACGATTGAAACTGGAATCTATGCCCCGCATTGAAGTTTGGTGACAGATTCAGAATCAAGGGGCAGTGATCTGAAGGCCCCGAGGATCCTGCCGAAAGGAATGCATCCGGAAAGCACTCTTCCCAATCCACTGTCGAGAAGACCCTATCTAGCCTTTCCAGCGTAGGCTGCTGCCGTTCATTGGACCAGGTGAATCTCCTGCCGTTTAGGTACATATCCTTCAGTTCCAGAACCGAGAGCGTTCTGCGGAAGCGACCCATCATAGGGCGATGAAGTGCGCCTTGGTTCTTATCCTCGGGGTTAATGATGAGGTTGAAATCACCGGCGACCAGCCACGGGCCGACATGCAAGTCCCTAATATCGCGGAGCTCTTGAAGGAACTCGCGCTTCTCCTCCACGCCCTGGGGCCCATATACCCCGGTGAACCACCAGGCTTGCTCGCCCTCCCCCGCGGCGATGTGAGCGGTTAGTGCATTCTTGGTGAGGTGAGGGTTGGAAATCGTAACATGGGCCGACTGCCAAGCCAAAAGAACCCCTCCACAGGTGCCAACCGCTGGAAGGAAGAAGAAACTATCGAAAGCCGGTCCGAGACTCTCCCGTACCACGAGTCCGTGATGACCTCCATCTTTGTCTCCTGTAGACATACAATCTTCGCACCATAGGTGGCCAACACTTGGTAGATGGCGTCCCTACGGGCTGCCGAGTTCAATCCGCGCATTCCAGATGGCAAAGACAATGTCTGCTCCAAACATGCTTAAGAAGTGTTACAGATCACAGGCGACTAGAACGCAAGAAACTGCTAGAGAAAGAGAAAAAAAATCCACGCCCTAAACTAGGCATTCCACCGGAAGGTTCTCCGTCGTAGGTAAGGCCTCAGGTAACCACCCAAACAGTCCTAGAATCATGTCGATGTGCTCCTTCGGGAGCGGTCTGTCAAACAAGCTGAGATACGCGTTGAGGGCATCATCGCCAATGATCTCTCCCTCTCTCGCGATCCTCAGACGGTGGATCAACTCCCTCTGTTGTCTCCGAACAGGCGCTGATACTACTCAAACCGTCAGGTATTAAGCCTTCATCACACACGTCTCATTGATGCGGAACATTTTCTCGATGGAACGATGATGTGAGCCGCATCTAGTAGTTCCATTAATCTTGAAGCTTCATGACTCGAGCTTTGGAGAGTCATTGCGCAACGGTGGTGTACGCCGGCGTATATTCTATTGTACTCGGTATGTCTACAAGAATAAGACATGCACCATGCATGGGTCCGGGTCAGCGGGACAAACTTAAGCATCAATTATATATCACTACGTACACTATATTGATCTGACATACATAGAGTCTACGCACATGGAATCCGACTCACAAGTCTCCTGCATACATCACGCATGGGCCGGCCTCGTAATCCAATTAAGTCTCTCGAACATGCATGCATTCTTTCTGGTACGTAGTTCTCCAAATAATCGCCTGCAAGATATAGGTAGAGCCCCTGCAGTTAAAGCAGTGATCAAGCGTGGTCACTACCACTGCTACTACAGACACTCTTATCCACGACTCCTCTCCTCCTCCTAGAAATTGGGCCGGCCAGATCAATGCATCATGCATCCAGAGGACCCGAGCTGTTCATCTCAACTCAGAGCATCTTCACCGGCACTCAACATTTTTGTCCGGCATCCACCGAATATGCTCTCTTTGGGGTGCCGGACATGTGTCCAGTCAAAATTATTTGTCTTCTCATAGTGGCACCCTCTAAACCACACCCGCTATATTTTCGGTCATAAATACAAACACCTTACTCATATCTGATCGTCGGCGAGGTCGTTAGCAGGATATGCTCATATCTGATCGGCCGGCGCAAGGAGGACGCTTGCTGCAGAGAGAATGAGGAGAGGATGGAGGTGGCCCTGTTCAGGATCCAGGCAGCCATCGAGGAGGCTGATGACCGGCACTTCACCAACCGCATGCTCGTCCAGTGGCCTCCTTTAATGGTCCGTTTTAAAAAATCATCTGAGGTGCGCGCTTTCAGACGGCTTGTGAAACTGGTTTTGATGAGTCTGATTATTAGCACTGAATGCTACGAACCGGTCTGGGGAACCGCCTCAGGCCTATGCACGAGAATCGGCTAAGATTGTCGGTATCGTAGTAGTGTATGAGGTATGACATTTCAGTCATGATGGTATTCTGCTCTAAGAGGTATGACAAATCAGTCATGATGGTGTTCTGCACTAAGAGGTATGGTGATGAGGACATCCCTAGTACATTGGCACTTAAACAAAATTAAGTGAGACTTGGACCAATGACAAGATCAAGGACCAAGTTATTAGAACAACAGGTGAATTCACTCCTTATAGATTATGATGTTTGTGATAATGAGAATTTTATGCTACCTAAGTCTATGCATTTATGTATGATCAGGTTTATTGATAACACAAACATGGATGAAGAAAACAATCAAGAGGAGCTGGAAAACAAGATTACAAGTGGTGAAAACAAAGGAGCCATGGTGAAAACAAGACTAGAAGATGGTGAAAACAAGATTTCCATCGTGAAAACAAGTGTCCTAGATGGTGGAAACAAAGAATAACAATTGTTATTTCAATGAAAACAATTGTTATTTCATCATGACAAGGGGAGGGCGCCTCCAACAAGTCAAATGCGCCCCTTAGAAATCCTATTCTAAATAGGTATGGTTTGTATACCATAATTGGCCGAATCCATTAATGGTGGATCGGTTTGTATCTCTCTTTGAGTCCAAGTTGGACTCCTGGTCCTAGTAGGAGTCCTAGTCCTAGTAGGAGGTGGGGACTTGCACAAGGAGCCCCTTGTGGCCGCACCCACCACCTATATAATCTCTCCACCTGCGTGTGGAATAGTTAGATCCAGTTTAAACCAAAATATCAAAACCCTAGCCTCTAATTTGTATTGCTGCTAAGCATACTACTTGAAGTTTACCCTTGCAAAGTTGTGTGATATCTTGTTATTCCATCTGGGAATAGGGGGATACAGGACCACTTGTGATCTTTTATTACTTGTGCAAGAGTGTGTAGTTGAGAATATCCAAAGAGTTTGATTGTTGTTGCATCTGGCAACAGGGGTCAGCTGAGTGAGAGGTCTCAGTGTAGCACTAGTTATCAAATTATCAGAAAATCCACAAAAAGAGAGATAAGCTCATTGGGAAGATTGGGTCACCCCATATCATCTTGGTATCAGATTTTGAGGTTGCCGCGGTGAGAAAGTTATATTTACTTTTAGTTGTTTTTATTCCTATCCAGAAAAAGCCAAAAAATTAGGTTATTTTTGCCAGAGCCTAGATCAACACCGAATTGCTACTCTAATTATTGTTTATTGTTGATTTGCGTATTTGTTTTTTTGTTTTTAGATTTTTCATGTTTTAGGGTTAGGGTTCATCTAGTTATTTTCTGTTTTCATCTATACCGAAAAATCCCATAAAAATTAGTTGCTACCGTGTGTTTTCCTCTCGGGATTCAAGACCTACAGCTTACCTTTGGTGAGTTGATTTTGATCTCGAAAAGTTCCACTTCCATATATCCACGGGTGCCTTGTTATAATCGGATTGCTATTCGTATCCTACCGTGGCAGAAAAATCACCAAATCGCTGCCGGCTACCACTCCTACTCACTCTCGAACTCCTGTCGTGGGTTGGATTCCGAGCGAAAACGCTGCCGCCACTGCCACACCACACCACCCTAGCCGCACTCGGATTCCCCTTACGCGTGCTTACAAAATCCCACGCGCGCACCGTAACGCAGCACACCACCACAACACACCGCGCGCTGCCGTGGCTGCTCTACCGTGAGACGTTTTTCGGCCCAAATCGCTGCCGTACGGCACAAAATTGCCGGTTTCTCTGCCGTGAGCTAAAAGTGCTGCCGTGAGCTCGTTTCTTCACAGATTTTTGAAGTTTTTCTTTTGTTTTACTCCTGTTTATCTCTAGGTTCTTGTGCTGATCTTTGATAAGCCTTAGCTACTGCCTTTCTACATCCAACTTTAGGTACCAAAACCCATAAGACTAGCTGTTGAATTGCTCTAACAGGCTGCTCAATTTGATCAATTTTATGTCCACCTTTTTGTTTTCCATCATATTATTGCTCCTAGTTGATTCAAAGGCCATTAAAAAATCAAAAAAATAGAGAAAAAGGTAAAAGTATAAAAAAATAGAAAGAAAGAAAAATCAAAAAGAGGTCGTGCTATACTATCACTAGTGGAAGCTTTCATATTGGATATTTGTGTGGACAATTGAGCAATCTTGTGCCTGTTTTAATAGAGTATTTGCTAGTGTCTTTCTGAGTGCTTGCAATATATTTTCCATATAATTGCTAGCCGCATTTGTCTCCAAGTGTGAGTGTGTTCCTTTAGTAATTTTCATCACATTAGACAGTGCATTGGAGTTGTTATTTTGGTGTTGTTAGGATTCCCAACCGAGCCCCGCCAAAAACCATGTTTGCATTGTGATACTTGATAGCTCGGTTATTCTCTTCTCACACCAAAGCACATTATTCATTGCTCCTTGTTGGTAAGTTGATCCTTTTCACTCTTGGAACATTAAGTGAAGCCATCTTTGCTTGGTTTTGAGTGAGTTGTGAGAGGCACCACAAACCCATTGATTTTTTTTTTACTAACAAGTTAATCATGAGTACTTCTAGTGATGTTGATGTGTAGGAAAAGAAGAAGCCCGAGGACTTGGTGCAATGGAATTATTTTGAAGCACTAAGAGATACTATGTATAAGAAAATTTCTTATGAAGTTGACAAGAATGGTGAAGACTTGAGAAAGGAGATGGCTACTCTTGATTTGAAGATAGAAGCTTGTGCATTACAAGAATCTGTGACTAATATTGAAGACACTTTGAGGACATTGACACAACAAATGACCACTTTATCCACTCTAGTGGGACAACTCCAACAAAGGCCCCAAGCTGCTGCCATAATTGAGGATGAGAGAGGGAATAAGAATGGAGGCCGTGGAGGATATGCAAGAAGAGTACCATTGGAAAATAATAGAGAGGATGATGGCTTGGGAAAACCAAAATTCTCTATTCCTAGTCTTTCTTGTGACTTTGAAGATGTGGAAGAGTACTTGATGTGGGGGCTAAAAATTGAGAAATTATGGAGACTTCATGAGTACCCCGAGGAGAGGAAGGTGAAACTTGCATCTTATGGATTTGATTGCTATGCTCTCTTGTGGTGGGATGGCATTACAAGATTGATAGAAGAACATGAAGAAGAAGATGTGAATACATGGAGAGAGATGAAGCAATTGCTAAGAGACATATTTGTTCCCAAGAATTATATTAGAACTCTCTATGACAAGCTACAACAATTGAAGCAAGGTTCAAAATCAGTGGATGCTTATTACAAGGAGATGGAATTGATCCTTCAAATGGCTCGGGTTAGAGAAGAGCCAGAACAAAGTATGCAAATATTTTTGAGTGGATTGCAATTCAAAATTAGAAGCATTGTGAGGCATGTCCAATATGCCAATATGAGTGAATTATTGCATAAATCAAGGGAGGCCGAGAAGAGGTTAAATGAGGAGCTACAAGTGAGTGCTAGGAGGAGTTTTCCTTCACAAAAATCAAATTTCTCATCACCTACACCTCCAATTGCTGCAACCCGTGGGAATTCTAGTACCAAACCCGAGACAAATACAACAAGTTCCAAGAAAACAACACCATCTACTTCGGGTTCTAGTGGTGCTACACCTCCTCCAAGAAATAGAGACATGACATGCCATACTTGTGGAGGTAAAGGTCACTTTAAGAAGAATTGCCCAAACAAGAAGATTATGATTCTTAATGCTAATGATGAGTATGAGACTAAAGATGATGCTGATCCTAATGAGGAGGATACATATGATGATGATGATGATGATGATGATGGTACTATTGATGCTTTTGCTACAAATTATCCAACCATTGTTTGCACACAAGCTTTGAGTGTTGTTCCTAGTGATGAGAGCCAAAGATGCAATCTATTTCAAACCAAAGCAATTGTTGGTCCTCAAATGGCTTGCAAGGTGATTATTGATGGAGGGAGTTGCAGAAATTTAGCAAGCAAGGATTTATGTGCAAAGCTAAGATTGAGATATATTCCACATCCACATCCATACTATATTCAATGGCTCAATGACAAGGAGGAAATAAGAGTGTGCCAAATTGTGAGAGTGGAGTTCCAAATTGGACCATACAAGGATACAATTGAGTGTGATGTGGTTCCCGTGTCGGTTTACCATCTATTGCTTGGAAGGCCATGGCAATTTGATAGAAAAGTTACACACAATGGGAGAGCAAACACATACCAATTGAATTGGAATAATAAGGATATCATATTGAGGCCTATGACACCCTAACAAATAGTGAATGAATCAAGACAGAAAGTTGAAGTGAATCTTGAGAAGGAGAGTGAGAGACAAAATAAGAATGAAAACACAACTTCTGTGGGTGAAAACAAGCCTAGGCCGAGTGCGAAAAATAAGGGAGTGAGCATTTTGACAATGTTAGCCACCAAAGAATACTTGAGAGAGTTTGAGGATGATCCTAGCCTAGTACCTATAGAGCTCATGCACAAGGGGGAAATTTTAGTTTCTAATGACATGACTCCTCTTTCTATTGGTGTTTCTAATGTTTTGCAGGAGTTTGATGATGTTTTTCCAGAAGAAGCGCCCTCGGGTTTGCCACCATTGAGGGATATTGAGCACCAAATTGATTTGATTCCTAGATCATCATGGCCAAACCGAGCTCCCTATAGGACAAATCCCCAAGAAACAAAGGAAATTCAGAAACAAGTACAAGAGCTTCTTGACAAAGGTTATATTCGAATAAGCCTATATCCTTGTGATGTTCCTGTTATTTTAGTCCCTAAAAAAGATGGTACATGGCGCATGTGTGTAGATTGTAGAGCAATTAACAATATCACTATTCATTATCGTCATCCTATACCACGTTTAGAAGACATGTTAGATGAATTAAATGGTAGTGTTGTTTTCTCTAAAATTGATTTGCGTAGTGGTTATCATCAAATTAGGATGAAAGAGGGGGATGAGTGGAAAACAGCCTTTAAAACAAAATTTGGTTTATATGAGTGGTTAGTAATGCCTTTTGGATTAACTAATGCACCTAGTACTTTCATGAGATTAATGAACCATGTTTTGAGCAATTTTATTGTCAAATTTGTGGTTGTTTATTTTGATGATATTCTCATATATAGCCACAATGAACATGAACACATTTATCATATTAGACAAGTCTTGCATGTGCTAAGAGAAAATAAATTCTATGGAAATTTAGAGAAGTGCACTTTTTGCAAAGATAAGGTCATATTTCTTGGATATGTTGTTTCTAAACATGGGATAGAAGTGGATGAATCTAAACATGGGATAGAAGTGGATGAATCGATCATCCACGTGGGCAGTGTGGCCCACATGCAAGTTAAGCTACCTCAACCTGGTCCTGCATCATATGCACTTCTGACATATATCTTCTTTCTCATATGACAAATTGGACATATGGCCTACAGAAACCAAGATTTTTGGAATCTTTCTCCCCATCTGGCCATCATCTTTCATCAGACGGATCTGGGCACCGCACCGGAAAAAACTACCAACTGCCATGCGAGAGTACCTACCGGTCCGACGATCGACCGATCGATCTCAGTCTCACCTGCAGCCTGCTCTTCTTTAATTGCAGCCAGTACCATGCTTGCACTGATGACCAGCCGATACAATCATTGTGGGAACTGTTCTCTCCGATGCTTACTGGTCGATCGATCGTGACAAGTGTGTCGACAGAAGAGGACAAATCATTTTAAAACTGGGCTCACCTTTCCATTAAATTGGTTTAACGGAAATACAGAGTTCCACTTATTTACAACAGCAACAAAGGAGAGAGAAAGGGGTAGCAAACGGTAGGAAAACCCGTTGTATACTCTCGTTTCGAGAAATATACTACGGGGCAAAAAACCTACCACCTAACTATCAAAACATAACAGGGGACATAGTCTCGAGTTTGGAAAGTAAACCACACAGTCACACAAACAAACAAACGTACAAGGAATCCAAAGTAGAACTTTCACAGGCAACATCACCAAGCCACTGATCCGTCAGTAATACGCGGCATCTGACCCTCACCAGCAGTGCTTCGAGACCTGGATATCACTGCTGCTAGATCCGCATCCTTGTTCATCAACTGACCCGCACCCGTCTTGATCTTCTCGCCATCAGCAGCATCATAGAGACCTGCCCAGTAACACAGAAATGAGCACATAGAGTAGATAATCACCAGGGGACTATGAACCACTTTCTTATCAAAGGTAAGCATTGCGAGTATTCCAAATTTCCCAACATAGAGCAGCAAGGATCAACATATGAAACTTTTTCCCAAGAGGACAAAACCTGTGCAACCAGGCAATACTCTGCCAAAGCGATTTTGGGCAGGAATTAGTAGATGAAACCGACCCCAAATTCCCCCACACCACCCTGGCAAAAGCACACCCGAAAAACAAATGACTCATGGACTCTGGCTCCCTACAAAAAGAACAGAGGGGATTTCCCAGCAACTTTCTTTTTTTCAAATTATCCCTAGTCAGAATAGCATTCCTAAACACCTGCCATAAGAAGATTTTAATTTTCAAAGGTAATTTGGCTCTCCAAATCCAGCAATTATCAGAACCAGCCAGCCCAGATTTCAATAGTTGATACATAGACTTGGTGGTAAAATTCTTCTTCGGCCCAAAAGCCCACTCCACTTTGTGAGGATGAGGGGAAGTAGGATTATTTCTCGCACAACTCACAATGTAATTCCACGGTGTCTCCAACCCGAGAAGTAAATGACGGCGAAAAGGCACAGTAAACTCCTTCTCCACCATTTTACTAAAGGACCACTCTTGCCCCTGGCAAATATCAAACAAAGCAGGGTAAGAAACACACAGCGAGTGACCATCTAACCAGGGATCCTTCCAAAAACGCACGAGGTTACCACTCTTCAAAGTGATTGTTCTTCCCAGGAAATAGTAATCTCTCACCTTCATCAAGTCTTTCCAGCAGGGTGAATCAGAGACTCTACACTTTACTGTAGAGATAGTTTTGTTTTTTATATATTTGGCATAGACAATATCTTGCCACAATCCCTTTTGTGTGTCCAATTTCCACCACCATTTGCATAGGAGACTCACATTCTGCCTATGCAAATCCTTTAACCCCAAACCCCCTTTGTTTCTAGATCGACAGACTCGCGACCATTTGACCATACAATACTTTTTCTTCTTATTATTACCAGCCCAAAAGAATTTCCTCCTATGTTTCTCCAACTTCTCAATACAAGATTTATTCAAAAGGAACATGGATAAAAAATAAAGAGGGACCCAAGACAGGCTAGAATCAATCAGAGTAAACCTCCCACCCGAGGAAGCTGCAGCACTAATCCAGCAGTCCAACTTTTTCAGCATTTTGGCATGTAAAAAATCCCACTCAATTGTTTTCAACCTCGAAAAAGTCACAGGGACCCCAAGGTACTTCATAGGAAGCTGACCAACTTTACAGTTGAACATCTCAGCATAAAATGCAGCAATATCATTATCCCCCCCAATAAGGAAAAGCTCACTTTTGTCGAAATTAATTTTTAACCCCGACATCATTTCAAACATATATAACAAAATCTTCAGGTTGATTGCTTTTTCCAAATCATAAGATATGCATAATACCGTGTCATCAGCATATTGCAGGATGGCAACTCCATTCTCAATTAAATCAGGGGCCATTCCAGTCAACAAACCATTTTTTTGAGCCTCCAAAACCATCCTAGTCAAGGCTTCCCCCACCATATTAAACAAAGTAGGAGACAAGGGGTCCCCTTGCCTAACCCCCTTACCACTCTGAAAATAATCACCCACCTGATTATTAATTTTCACACTCACTGTACCATTATGCAAGATCTTATGAATCCAAGAACACCAAACTTCATTAAAACCTCTAACTTTATGACACTCTATGAGGAAGTCCCAATTCACTTTGTCGTAGGCTTTTTCAAAGTCGAGTTTTAAAACAATCCCAGTTTGCTTCTTAACATGCACATGATGAATAACCTCATGCAAGGACATAATCCCATCCACAATATTCCTATTCTTGATGAAGGCATTTTGCTGAATACTAAACAACTTGTGAGCAAAAGGTTCCAACCTAACAGTGAGGACTTTAGTAATTAACTTGTAAATGCACCTAAGCAAGCAAATAGGTCGAAATTGCTGGATTCTATTAGCCTCGGCCACTTTAGGGAGAAGGGTAATGATTCCATAGTTCAAACGTTGAACATCGAGAGTCCCTACATAAAAGCTATCGAAAAGACACATAATATCATTTTTAACAACCCCCCAACAGTGTTGATAAAACTCCGTGGGGATTTCATCTGGGCCAGGGGCACGATTAATATCCATCGCAAACAAAGCATTTTTATTTCTTCTTCCGAAAAAGGTTTTGTCAATAACTCATTATCATGTATCGATATTCTCTCATCATCACTCCAAAGGTCAGGAGAAATTCGAAAGTAATTACCACTAGCCGGACCAAACAGCTCTTTATAATACCCCGTGGCTAATTTAAGCAGGTTATCCGTCCCCTCGATTGTGACCCCGTTATCTTCTAGGGAGTAGACAATATTTTTCCTTTTTCGACCATTCGCAATCTTATGAAAGAAAGAGGTGTTTAGGTCACCATGCAACAACCACCTTGCATGAGAACGTTGATACCAATACTTTTCTTCTTCTTCGTTCATACTATAAAGCTCAGTTTGTATTTCAGTTTTATGCACAAAATCCTCATGAGATAGATCATTTTCCTCTTCCTTTTTTTCCAAATTCCCCAATTCAACTCTCAACTCATCCTTCCTCTTTTTGAAGTTACCAAACAGGTTAGAGCCCCACCCCTTAAAATACTTTTTCACTCTTTTTAATTTGATGTTAATCACATCAATAGGATCCACACTATTCACATGAAAGGACCAGATTTCAGCAACTTTAGGCCGGCATGAGTGGCCAGCATGTATGTGGCCAGAACCACGGGCTGGTCAATCGAACGATTATAATGTTTCTTCTTCGTGAAAAAAAGATTTTCATTTTACAAATACCTAGTAGGATATAGATCATCATTAATAGAATAACAAATTGTAGCCTGCACGCGTGAATAGGCGCAGTGAGACCGGAGAGAAACAAAGTTCACTGATCGCCACTAAAGAAGAAGACAAGTTGACTGATCGTAGGGACGGAGCCAGCCAATAGGATCGGAGTGTATTCGAAAAAAAGAAAAAATAAATACGCATGAATACCCGGCCACTGACACATGAGCGCGAACATCCACCGCCCACATTTGTAAACTAGATTGAGCAGAACCGGCCCACAGAAGATGGGGTCTCGCATGCATGATGCTTCTGCTGATCGTGTTTATTGTCCCCGCGAAAAAGTATCTGCTGAAGCCGGTCCTACCAGTCAGAAAAAAAATAAAAATACCATTTTATCCGCAGAGATGGCCATGCGTCCATGCAGCATGCATCCATGAACGACGACACTTGTTGCACACATGAGTCCAACACCTGAACTGACGCTACCCTCCGCTGGACTTCTGGATGCTACTCCCTCCGTTCCATATTAGATGACCCTCATATAGATGTACATCTATATGAGGGTCATCTAATATGGAACGGAGGGAGTAGCTGCTACTGGTGGAGTTGTATAAATTTGGCTGACTGAAACGATTTAGTCAAATATACCTTTTGATCTGCTCGGCTGCTTCTGATCTGCTAGTAGTGGTGGAGCTCTGTACCTTTTGACTGGCTAAAACGTGTCAGACAGAGAGAGATGTTGCCGGCCGTAATTAAGTAGGTTTCTTTTTGTTTGAAAAGTTGTTGCGACGTCGTACGCGATTTATCTTTCATTCATAGGTAATCGTATGCGTCACACGCACATTGGACCTACTCATCATACATCGCTTCGGTCAATGCATGTGCTGAATTACAACTGACATGCATGTCCGGCCCCACGCCACGGAGACGTACGCCGGACCGACCACCGGCCGCGGCCGCTCTGCACGCAGGTGGGCGGACCACGGCCAATTCTGCACGCGCGCGGAGTCCAATCGCTGCTCTGCTGCCGCGTGGGACCGCGTTGGTCTCATGCATGACGCGTGCATGTCGGATGATGCATGCATAAGCGTCGGTGCACCCGTCGTCGGCCGGTCGCTGACTTCTCCGGCCGGCCGGGCGCCGCACCGGCCCACGCATCACGTCCACCTATCGACATATATGCGTGCACGTCGACGTCGCCGTCGTCGCATGCTGCTCGGTTTCGTCTAGGTTTTCCATCCACGGACAAATCAAATCAACTTGTGTACGTGTTCTGTTCATATGCATGCATGGACAACGAAGCCAGGTGGCATTGAACCACTGCTACAAGTCTACAAGTAGCTACTCCGAATCTATCCTAGTATTGTAGTGCTCTTGCATACTCAGCACTGCATTTGTCTGCAGGTTCAATTTTGATCCAATGAACTTGTGTGTTTTATGCATGCATGGGTCAAAGCGTGGACAAGGAAGCCAAGTGGCATTGAAAGAAAATAATCCTATGCTACCACACGCACTCGAACGTGCGCCATCTGGCCAAAAAATTCACGAACCAATTTCTTCCTTCGCTGCTGCCTTGGTAACTAACTTTTCGGGATGTTGGTTTGCCAGATGGCGCACACACGAGTTGGTCCACTGCTGGGTCGTACCATATGTGGTCGTATAGGATTATTTTCCTACTGCTACAAGACTACAGGTATAAGCTTATTTAATTAACAACTTACATGCAATTACTTTGTTGACTGATGAGCAAAGACTACATTATAAAGTGAGGTTTTCCCATTAGATGGGAAAATGTCTACTATTTATAACGTCTAATTTATAAATAGTCTAATGGTCTCTTTTTATAATTAAATGCTTTTGCCAAGTCAGTTAAGTTTGCAAAAACATTTAATAAAAACGGAAAGAGGAAGTAGATACTATTTTTTTTAATAAAGGGCAAAAGATTTGCCTTTTTTATTGATATAGAAGGAGCAAACAGGCGACGGCCGAAGCCAAACGGGAAAAAAACCCGCCCTAAAACAAAGGACAGACGAAAACAAAAACTTAGACGACTAACTCTCCGAAATGCTTAGCCCCAGCTAGAATCCAGTTCCTGCTTTCGTCTTTCATTTTCTGGAAAAGTACCGGCGGAGCGCAGAACTTGTTGCAAAAGATCCTCGCATTTCTCTCTTCCTAAATCTCCCAAGTGATCAAAGTGATGGCAGACCACAATCCTTTGGCTGAGACGAAGGCGCTAGAGCCAAACGCCTGCCAATAATGAATAGCACAGTTGGGCTCCCCGAGCCAAGGCTATTTAGATTGGTCGGTAGAAGTACTGCAGTAAAAGCATGCGGTGCCAGCCGGCCGACTGCTTTTTGTGCCTTCATGTGTCGTCTGCATCCAAATATAACGTGCACTTTGTTGCCTCGACCTGCGCCCATTATTGGTATATATGTGTGCACACATGAACAGTGAGCCATAAGAGCGTACGCACCGACTTGACCTGACATGCATGTGACAGTGGTCCTGTGCATTCAGATAGAACCTTCACCTGATTGGTTTTCGATACTACTATCAACGGTCCATCACACAATTAGTGATCAAGTGTGGTCGCTACCACTAGTACAGAAATTATCCATGCATCTATTCCGAGGACCCTTGATCAACGTACGCATACTAGTGGAAACAACCCCTCTCGTCCAGGGGGCCGGGGGGCAGCTGTCCCGGTTGCAACCAAATCCGGAACAAATGCCCTGCATTGGTCCCGGTTCGTGCGCCCGGGGCAACAGGAATCGTCTGGGCACATTGGTCCCGGTTCGTGGGGGGCATATCGGTCCCGGCTCTTGCCACGGACCGGGACCAATGCCTAGCCACAGGCCACGTGGCACGCGCATGACCTATTGTCCCGGTTCAGTCCACGAACCGGGACCAATGCCCCCTTCCCCTATATATACTGCCCAGCCCCCCCTCCTTCCATCTTTTTTTTTGCTTGGAGGTGTGAGAGAGTGTGGTGTTAGTGTGTTTTTTTTACTATGCACACGAGGTGTTCGACGAAATTCCCGAGACGCACACAAGCTCACTGAAAATGGTATCTTCGACCGAGGTTAACAAATTATCTTTTTCATCTGTAACTGATACATAAAAAAATATTATTTGTCGATGTACTGTGGTCATCTCTGTATTAATATGTTATTGTAATGTATTTTGATAAACTTAATTATATGATGCAGATGGATGCACGGCTGCGATGGATGTACGGTGACCGACGCACTTCCGAGTATATGGCAGGCCTGAATGCATTTCTTGCTGTAGCTCAGGCGAACAAAGATAATGGCTTCATGTGTTACCCATGTGTTGATTGTCGGAACGTCAGAGAACATTCTTCCGAAAGAATCCTTCACGGCCATCTACTTCGGAGAGGTTTCATGCCCAGCTATAATTGTTGGACCAAGCATGGAGAAAGAGGGGTTGTGATGGAAGACGATGATGAAGAAGAAGAAGATCCTTTGTTCCCTGAATACGACGATACTGCAATGGAAGAGAATGCAGAAGAAGGAGTTGATCAAGAACAGGCATCAGAAGAGCCCGATGATGATCTTGGCCGAGTTATTGCTGATGCAAGGGAAGACTGTGAAAATAAATTGGAGAGGTTGAAGCTGGACAACATGTTACAGGATCACAAAAAATTGTTGTACCCAAATTGCGAAGATGGTAGCACAAAGCTCGGTACCACACTGGAGTTGCTGAAATGGAAGGCACAGAACGGTGTGACTGACAAGGCATTTGAGAGTTTACTTCAACTAATGAAGCCAAAACTTTCAAAGGATAACGAATTGCCTGAGAGTACGTACGAAGCAAAGAAAGCTCTCTGCCCTCTAGGATTAGATGTGCAGAAGATACATGCATGCATTAATGACTGCATCCTCTTCCGCGGTGAGAAGTACGAGAATTTGGATGAATGTCCGATATGCACTGCACTGCGGTATAAGATCAGAGCAGATGACCCTGGTGATGTTGACGGCGAGCCCCCCCGTAAGAGGGTTCCTGCTACGGTGATGTGGTATGCTCCTATAATACCACGGCTGAAACGTCTGTTTAGAAACAAAGAGCATGCTAGGTTGTTGCGATGGCACAAAGAAGACCGTAAGAAAGACGGAAAGTTGAGGCACCCCGCCGATGGATCGCAGTGGAGAAAGATCGAGAGAGACTTTCCAGACTTTGCAGGAGAGGCGAGAAACTTATGGTTTGGCCTAAGTACAGATGGCTTTAATCCTTTTGGGGAGCAGAGCTCCAGTCATAGCACTTGGCCTGTAACTCTATGTATGTACAACCTTCCTCCTTGGTTGTGCATGAAGCGCAAGTTCATTATGATGCCAGTTCTCATCCAAGGCCCGAGGCAACCTGGCAACGACATTGATGTGTATCTAAGGCCATTAGTGGAAGAACTCTTACAATTGTGGGGCAAACCAGGTGTACGTGTGTGGGATGAGAACGAACAAAAGCCATTTGACCTATGGGCGTTGCTTTTCGTAACCATCAATGATTGGCCTGCTCTTAGTAACATTTCTGGACATACAAACAAGGGATACAATGCATGCACACACTGTTTAGATAATACTGACATTGTTTTTTTGGATAAATGTAAAAAGGTTGTATACCTGGGGCATCGTAGATTTCTTCCGATCAAGCATCCCGTAAGAAAGAAAGGAGGGAAGCATTTCAGAGGTGAGGCAGATAACCGGAAGAAGCCTGAGCTGCGTAGTGGAATGATATATTCGATATGGTCAAGGACCTAGAAGTAATCTTTGGTAAGGCTGTTGGCAGCCAACCAGTTCCGTACGGCCCTGATAAGCGCGCACCCATGTGAAAGAAGAAATCTATATTTTGGGAGCTACCCTATTGGAAAGTTTTAGAGGTCCGGTCTTCGATCGCTCGTGATGCACGTGACAAAAAATCTTTGTGTAAATCTGCTATGCTTCCTGGGCGTGTATGGGAAGTCCAAAGATACGCCAGAAGCACGGGAGGACCAGCAACGTATGAAAGACCCAAGCAACAAGCACACAGATAGGCGTCATTACTTAAGCAGCTACGCTCTTACTAAAGCAGAGAAGTAAATATTCTTTGAAATCCTTTACAGTATCAAGGTTCCGTCTGGCTTCTCGTCGAATATAAAGGGGATAATAAACATGGCAGAGAAAAAATTCCAAAACCTGAAGTCTCATGACTGCCACGTGATTATGACGCAGTTGCTTCCGATTGCATTGAGGGGGCTTCTACCGGAAAATGTTCGAGTACCCATTGTGAAGCTATGTGCATTCATGAACGCAATATCTCAGAAGGTAATCGGTCCAGAAAGTCTGACAAGATTACAGAGGGATGTGGTCCAGTGTCTTGTTAGTTTTGAGTTGGTGTTCCCACCATCCTTCTTCAACATTATGACTCATCTCCTGGTTCACCTATGTGAAGAGATTCATATTCTTGGTCCGGTATTTCTACACAATATGTTCACCTTTGAGAGGTTCATGGGAGTCTTGAAGAAATATGTTCATAACCGTGCTAGGCCAGAAGAAAGCATCTCGAAGGGCTATGGAACAGAGGAGGTCATTGGGTTCTGTGTTGACTTTATTCCTGACCTTAAGACAATTGGTGTTCCTGAATCGCGGCATGAGGGGAGACTGAGGGGAAAAGGAACGCTGGGAAAGAAAACAATGATACCTAGGGACGGGCATTCTTTGACCAAAACACACTACACAGTTCTACAAAATTCTATGCTCATGGCTACGTATCTCGAGGAACACAAGAATATTGTACGGTCTGCAAACCCGGGGAAGGATGACTCATGGATTAAACGCGAACACATGGAGACTTTCGGAAGTTGGTTGCAAACACGTCTTATAAATGACACCACTGTTGAAGATCAGCTATACATGTTGGCAGGGTCACCATCTTCGACTATTGGGAGTTTTCAAGGGTACGAGATAAATGGGAATACATTTTACACGAGCTCCCAAGATAAGAAGAGCACCAACCAAAACAGTGGTGTCCGCTTTGATACAACAAACGAGAATGGAAAAAATGACACATACTATGGTTACATAGAGGAGATATGGGAACTTGACTATGGACCTTCTTTTAAGGTCCCTTTGTTCAAGTGCAAATGGGTCAACCTGAATGGAGAAGGGGTAAAGGTAGACCCGCTTTATGGAATGACAACAGTGGATCTCAACAATATTGGTTACAATGACGAACCATTCGTCCTAGCCAATGATGTGGCTCAGATCTTCTATGTGAAGGACATGTCTTCCAGACCGAAGAAAAGAAAAAATAAGGCAACAAATTCATCATACGATGAGCCGAAGCGTCACATAGTTCTCTCAGGGAAAAGAAACATCGTGGGAATTGAGGACACGACAGACATGTCAGAAGATTATAATAAGTTTGTTGAAATTCCACCCTTCACAGTGAAAGCTGACCCCACCATCCCGTTAAATAATGAAGATGCTCCATGGTTACGGCCGAAGCGATCATAAGCAAGGGACACGAAGAAAATTCAGAAGACTAGATAGGGATGTTGTTGGTGATGTGTAATAATAAACGTGGAATACATGATCATAGTTCTTATAACGCAGTATGAACGAGATTTTGTTAGCCAAAATGATATTTACACATATTCTGTGATTATGAATGGAGTGTGTGCAAGTTTGACCAATAATTTGTATTGATCGGTCAAAAGCTGGCAAGCATTGAGTGCTTTACATCGATTGGGGATGCAGTTGCTTCTGCTTGGCCAGGGACTGTCCACCGCTCGGATATATATCAAAATACAACGAAAGTATTAAGGGATATATTGCACTGTTCGGAAACTTTCGCTCATGATTTTAGTAGGTCTTGGCGAAATACAATCCGAAGGATAACGAGTGGCTAAGTAGATTGTATGAGGATAGAGAAAAATGGGTTTTGCCTTATGGGTGTCATATATTCTGCGCAAATATTGCAGTCACACTTCGAAGTGATAGCAGAGATACCATCCTGACAGATATCCTTAAAACAGAAATAGAGCTTCGGTACTTCTTTAACAGATATGATAAATTTTTGGAGGAGAAACGTCTAACTGAACAACGAAGATCCCAAATGTTGAAGGCGGAGGGGAGCACGACGGAGACGGCGGACGAGCAGAGGAGAGGAAAGCGCGACAGCAACGGCGCGGTCTCCCCCGCCCGACCGCCCGTCTCTGCTTTAAGTCTGATGCTCCCGCTGAGGCTTGCCGCGTACATGGAAGTTACTATGTTTTCAAGCGGGGGTCGGGATAAAGGGAGACGAAGATCTCAAATTCACCGTGTCAATAAGGTACAACTCGCTTTGTCGAACTTTATATAAATCACCCGGGATGCCTTGTATGCTCTGGACTAACTCGGAAGATCACGAGAGAAAACAAAAATTGTAACATTTTTATATTCAAATTATGTACAAATGGTAAAATAATTAATAGTTTCAATAGTTAGAAAAATTATTTAGTTAAACGAAAAATGGATTTAAATTAGTTATGCAAATTCTAGTGTTTGTTCATGTTGAAATTTTTGTCAAATTCGAAAGTATATAGAAGTTGTTAATGTGCAAACTTAATAATTTTCAAACTTTGGCGCTAAAAACTTTTGGGCGCGCAGGGTGCCACCCCCAAAATTCGAAATATGTTTTTGGTCCCGGCCCGTGGTACCAACCGGGACCAAAGGGGCTCTAGTCCCGGTTGGTGGCACGGGCCGGGACTAGAGGCCCGGGTGTATAAAAATCGCGGCCCCCTCTCCAGGCCGAACGAACACCCCAGGACAGTGGACATGGCTTGGCGAAGCCCTGCCCCGGCGGCGGGAACGAGTAGACAGATCCCGCCGGCGGACCGCCGGCGGGGATGGGCTAGGGACACGGTAGACTAGGGCACACAACTTATATTAAAAAAGGCCAGTGGCCTTGCTTACATAGATAGGGGGCGGCGCGGCCACAGGCGGCCGGCCGTTTTCTTGGGGGGTTGCTTAGTCTAGGGGGGTAGCTTAGTCTAGGGGGGCGCACCGGCGCTGATCTACTCGTCCTCCTCGTCGGAGGAGATGCACTGGTAGGAGGGTGGCTGCCACAGGTGGACAGGCGGCTGGGCCGGGGGTGGAGGCATCGGGGGCATCGGAGGCGCGTACGGCGGTGGCGGGGGCAGCACCTCCTGCGGCGGCGGTGGTGGGGGCAGCTCCTCCTGCTCCGGCGCCCAAGCGCCGCCGGTCCAGACCCAGGACATGCCGTACTCCAGGCCTGGGGGCAGCGGCTGCGGCGGCGGCTGGTCCTCGGACGCCTCCCAGTCGGCGTACATCTGCTGCCACCAGGGGGTAGGCTCGGTAGGGGGCGGCGGCGGCGGCGGCATGGCGGTGACGTCGGCGGCGGCGGCGGCCACGACCCGCTCCCACCGCTTGATCTCGTCTTCCCGGAGGGAGCGGCGGGAGGCCTCGCAGGCCTCCTCCATGGCGGCCCGGAGCTCGGGGTCCTCCTCCCCGGAGAAGTCCTCCGGGATGTCCTCGAGGAGCCACAGCTCCCTCTCCCGGCCGGGCGGTGCCTCGGGATAGTCCGCCACGTCCGCCTCGTGGGGGGCGGGGATGAAGGAGCGCCGGCGCTGCTCGTGCTCCTGCTCGAGCCAGGCGGCCCAGTAGGGGGAGCTGCGCGCGTACGCGCGCTCCCTGCGGACGGGGGCCGGCAGGAGCGCGCGCCTGCGGTCGATCTCCTCGAGCAGCGCCTCGCCGGTCGGGGCCGGCGGCACAGGGATCCGCTGGGGGTTCAGGTGCCAGCCGTCCGGGAGGTGGACGTCAGCATAGAACACCGGCGTGGCGTTGTTCCAGTGCCACTCGGCCTCCACCGCCCGGACGTACCGGTGGAACCGCTTGCCCTTGGGCGCGGCGCGGGGCGGCGGGCGTGCCGCCGGAGGTGGCGCGGGGACGCGCGGCGTCCCGCCAAGGCGGACACCTCCAGGGTCGTAGCCGAAGGCCTCCGCCGGCGGGGGTGGGACGCGGCCGGCGCCGCTCGAGGAGCCTTCGTGGTCGTTCCTGGGGCGCTTGCCGGAGCCGCTGCCGAACCAGCGGGACATGGTGGCTATGGTTGCTCTGCCTTGGGCGCGGCCGGGGTGGATGGGTTGTACGGGGTGGACCCGGGGGGGATGGCATGCCAACCGGCGGCCTGAACGTGGCGGCGGTTGCAGGCGGCCATGAATGCGGGCGGGAGCCGAGGCGTGGCGGCGGTTGCAGCTGTGGCACGCGCGCGTGGGGAAGTGGGTGCGCGGGAAGCCGAGGCGGGGCGGGAAGACGAGGCGACAGTGGCCCTTTGACCGTCCTGTGGTCTTAATTTAAGGGACCAGGCGAGCCAGCCACCAGGCCGCTGGCCAGTGGCCCCTTCGAACCGTTGACTGACCATAATAAAAGACGCGGGCCAGTGGGCTCTTCGAACCGTTGACTGACCATAATAAAAGACGCGGGTAAGTGGGCCCTTTTGACAAAAAAATGTGGCCAGTGGGCTTAATAAAAGACGTGGGCCTGGACGCGGTTGGGGAAGGGGAGGCTGGCTCGGGATTGGGAGACAGGAGCCAAAAGACGTGGGCCTGGACGCGAAAATTGACGATTATATATATTTTTTTCAAAAAAATATCCATCCCGGTCAGTTGAACGAACCGGGACGAACTCCCTGGCCCAGGTTCGCCACGTTGCCTATCCTTACCATCCCGGGTCCTGGCACAACCGGGACCAATGGGGGAGGGCCATTTGTCCCGGCCAGCCCATCCCGGTTGCACAACCGGGACAACTGGTCCTTACGACCCGGGACAAAAGGCCCTGTTTCCACTAGTGGCACACCATGATCTTTTCTTACGATCTATGAGTGGTCGTATGTGTGCTTGCAATGATTGTTGGCAGACACGTAAGTGTAATTGGCTTGTATGTCGATTGGCCTCAGAACACTAGTCCATACGACATCAATTACCTTTACCTGTTAACTCTGCAACGTTTTTTTTTGAGTCGAAATTCTGCAATGTGTGAGAACAGTGGACTAGTAGCTGCTAGGGAGAAGATGTGTCTAGGCTCCGACAACTCGAAGGGCGACTGGCCGTCCGTGCACCGTTGTCGTTCTTCCTGTTAAGAATATAGGCAATTTACAGATTAAATTAATCTAAGTATAAATCACGAGCATGACGTAAACATACTGATAACTAACCATATTCATGCATACTAGATTGACAGTAGACACATCTACGCAAACTACTACTATCGCACACATGGAAATAATAAGGACAGGGATAAACGTGTTATACCCTGCGACCGGCCAGTTGGCAGTAGACGTAGCAGTGGCGGCCTCAGCAGCAGTAGCGGCCTCGGTGGCAGCAGCGGCGGCTGCAGCAGCTCGTTCGGCTTCAGTGGCCATGTTGACGATGAGGACGATGAGGTAGTAGTCGAAGTAGACGTACGCAGCGAGCAGTCGCGTAGCAGACGCTCCCCAAAAAGCTAATCGCCCCTCTCCCGTACAGGATCTGGAGAGGCGGGGTTTCGGAGGCCTGCTCTCCCGTCGGCCGTGTACGCGGTAGACGGGATGGGATCATCGGAGGCAGCAACAGAGAGAGGAACGACAGTGGGTGCAGAGCGTATGAGTTGTGTGTTTGTGTCCGCCCCTGCGCCCTCAATATATAGGCACGGCCGGGTAGGAGAACGGTCAGCTCACAAATTAATTTGGCGTTTACTACAGCGGTTACCACGTAATCAATGCGCCGTTTTACTGCGCGCGGTTACCACGTGATCAATGCGGCATTTGTTACCAAAATAAATGTGACGCAATATGACGTCTCATATTATTGGCGTGTCTGTTGACTCTCCGTTTCCAACTGCCAAAATTAAGGCATCGGCTCGGCTCATTCCCGCAACCCGCGGCGCGTCGTGACGAGGCGGGCGGCGGAGGAGGAGGAGCGCACGTGTGGAACACCTCCACTACTCCTCTCTCTTCATACCAACTCACACTAGTGGGGAGAGAGCTCACCTTATAAACTGGTGCAAAACTCTCCCAACTAGTAATGTGGGACTAAACTCCCACCATTTGCTATGGCAGCATGGGCCTTAGGGATTAAATGGAAATTGCCTAATGGGCCTGCTAGCCCATTCGAATTTCAGCAATCCCCCACCAGATCCCGAAGACCCATGGTGTTGTCCTTTGTTCCATTCACTGTTTTTATATACCGGCATTTTCAGTGGAGACCCGTTAAGGTTGAACATCCACCTAGAACAAGTAGCTACACTACATCACAACTGAACAATGGACTATGCCTTGAATTGTCAGTTTGGCGTAAAATAGTTTCACTAAATGTTTTGCCAGTACTAGGCTGCCGAAGGCTGACCCCTCGGGTGGAGCATATTAGTCATACTCCTGGCCTATTCATGAACTTATTAGCGATCACCCAATCTCATAGACTGTGACCAGCAGTCAGGATCATATAGGTGTGTTCCTCCAAAGATCGCTCTGTAGGATAGCATTTTGCTTATACAAGCCTTGGAACACATTAAGACAAAAGTCAACCTGCCATACAGTTTTTGAGAGTACTGCATCTCCAGTGGAGTGGGTTAGTAAAAATTACTCTCCTCAGTTAACCACTAGCTTGTTTTCCCAGGTCCCACTTCACGGGATCTCCGATCACATAGGTTGGGTTACTGCCATGGCAACTCATGTGGGTCTCATACCCATCTCCCTCGATGCACTTTCTATCACAACACGTGATAGCCCTTTAGTAAAGGGATCTGCCAGATTCTTAGCCGACTGGATATAATCCACCGCTATCACTCCGGAGTTTCTTAAATGTCTGACAACTTTTAATCTCATTTTTATGTGCTTTGTGGACTGTGCATTGTCCTTTGAACTCTTCACCTTGACAATTACTGTTTGATTGTCACAGTTCATAAGGATAGCCGGTACTGGCTTTTCAACCACAGGCAAGTCCATCAAAAGATCTCGAAGCCATCCTGCTTCGACACTAGACATGTCTAATGCTGTTAATTCTGCTTCCATTGTCGATCTCGTTAATATCGTTTGCTTGCAAGACTTCCAGGAAACAGCACCACCTCCAAGGGTAAACACATACCCCGTTGTGGCTTTCATCTCATCAGCATCAGAGATCCAGTTCGCATCACAATAACCTTCAAGTACCGAAGGAAATCCACTGTAGTGAAGTCTGTAGTTCACGGTACCTTTCAGATAGCGCATAGTTCTTTCTACATCATGCCAATGCACATCACCCGGATTGGAAACAAATCGGCTTAGTTTGCACACAGCAAACATGATGTCAGGCCTCGTAGCGCTCGCTAGGTACATGAGTGAACCAATTACTTGAGAGTACCTCCGTTGATCCTTCGTTGTGCCTTCGAACTTTCGAATCCGCACACTAGGATCATATGGCGTTGGAGAAGTTTTGCAGTCCGAATATACAAAACGATTCAAAACCTTCTCAACATAATGGGATTGCAGAAGTGTAATCCCACACCCATTGTCTCTCAATAGCTTGATATTCAAGATAACATCAGCCACACCAAGATCTTTCATCTCAAAGTTCTGGGATAGAAACGACTTAACCTCATTGATTACTTTGAGGTTGGTCCCAAATATCAGTATGTCATCAACATACAAACATAATATAACTCCTTCGCCCCCACCATGGCGATAGTATACACATTTGTCAGCTTCATTAACAACGAAGCCAACAGATGTTAAAGTTGTATTGAACTTCTCATGCCATTGCTTAGGTGCTTGTTTCAGCCCATATAAAGATTTCAGTAACTTACACACCTTTCCTTCTTGACCATCTAACACAAAGCCATCTGGCTGTTGCATATAGATTTCCTCGTCTAACTCTCCATTTAGGAAAGCCGTCTTAACATCCATCTGATGGACGAGAAGACCATGCGAGGCTGCCAACGAGAGTAATACTCGAATGGTGGTCAGTCTGGCCACAGGTGAATAAGTATCAAAGAAATCTTCATCTTCTTTCTGGGAGTAACCCTTGGCCACAAGTCTAGCCTTGTACTTTTCAATCGTACCATCAGGCCTAAGCTTCTTTTTGAACACCCACTTACATCCTAATGGTTTACAGCCATAAGGACGTTCAGTGATCTCCCACGTCCCATTAGCCGTGATGGAATCCATCTCGCTACGGACCGCTTCTCTCCAGTAGTCAGCATCTGGAGATGCATAAGCTTCTGAAATAGAAGTGGGAGTATCATCCACAAGGTACACAAGGAAATCATCACCAAAGGACTTTGCAGTCCTCTGTCTCTTGCCCCTACCAAGGGTTTCCTCGTCATACTTCTCAGGATTCTCATCATGTGTTTGTTCATAATATTCCATAGGAATGGCAGGTTCAGGAGTCTCCTCTGATTCCTGTCTAGAAGTGCTTTGCATATCTCTCATAGGAAAAATATCCTCAAAGAATGTAGCATCTTTAGACTCCAAAATCGTACCGACCTTCATGTCAGGTACCTCAGATTTCACTACTAGAAATCTATAGCCAACGCTATTCTTAGCGTATCCCAAATTAACGCAATCCACAGTCTTTGGTCCAAGTTTACGCTTTTTGGGGATCGGCACATTGACTTTCGCCAAACAGCCCCAAGTACGTAAGTACGAGAGTGTTGTTTTTCTCTTCTCCCATTGCTCATAGGGAGTGACCTCATTGTCTTTCGTCGGAACTTTATTCAGGACATGACATGATGTCAATATAGCCCCCCCCCCCCACCATGCCTTGGATAAACCCGATGTATCTAACATGGCGTTAACCAAATCTGTTAGAGTACGGTTTTTCCGTTCGGCAACCCCATTTGACTGAGGTGAATAGGGAGGCGTCCTCTCGTGAATAATGCCATGTTCCACACAGAAAGAGTCAAACTCATTAGAGAAATACTCTCCACCACGATCTGACCGGATTCGTTTAATTTTCTTTTCAAGTTGATTCTCAACTTCTGCCTTATAGATTTTAAAGTAGTGTAGAGCCTCATCTTTAGTGTTTAACAGATATACACAGCAAAACCTAGTGGAATCATCTATTAACGTCATGAAGTATCTCTTTCCACCTTTAGTCAACACACTATTCATCTCACAGAGATCAGAATGTATGAGTTCTAATGGCTCCAAGTGTCTCTCCTCCGCAGCCTTGTGGGGCTTGCGAGGTTGCTTTGCTTGTACACACGAATGGCACTTAGAACCTTTGGCTAAAGTGAAACTTGGAATTAAATTTAGTTTTGCTAACCGCGTCATGCAACTGAAACCAATGTGACAAAGATGTGAATGCCAAACTTCTGTTTCATTAACACTGGAATGAATATTGTTCACGACTTTATTACAGAAATCAGCGAGGGAAAAGCGGAATAGACCTCCGCACTCATACCCTTTTCCAACAAACAGTCCATATTTCGTTACAACTACTTTATTGGACTCGAAAACCAACTTAAATCCTTCTCTACATAGAAGGGAGCCACTAACGAGATTCTTCTTGATGGCGGGGACATCCTGCACGTTCTTGAGCTGCACGATCCTTCCCGAAGTAAACTTCAGATCGACCGTGCCAATACCAAGTACAGAATCACTTGCGCCGTTCCCCATCAATACGGACCCGTTCCTTGTGACCTGATAAGAAGAAAACAATGAGATGTCAGCACACACATGAATGTTTGCACCTGTGTCAATCCACCAATCAGTAGACTGACAAACTGAAAATACAGTAAACAAATTACCATACCCAGATGCCCCATTCTCATTGTTGCTCACGATCATGTTGACAGCCTTGGAATCCTGTCCTGGCTTCACATACTTCTTTGGTCACTTCACAGCCCAGTGTTCCAGTGAACCACAAGTGAAGCAGCCATCTTTCTTCTTATCCTCCTTGAAGGTCTTCTTAGCCTTCTTCTTGAAGTCGGTATTCTGCTGGACACCAGTCCTCGCCTTGTTCTTGTGGGAGTTGTAGTTCTTCTGTACCATATTGGCCGCAGAAGTCCCTTCGTTCCCTTTTCCATGCGAGTCCTTTGCCCTCAAATTCTGCTCAACACTCAGATGGCCGATGACATCCTCAACTGAGAATTCACGCCTCTGATGTTTCAGAGTAGTGGCAAATCTCCTCCAGGAATTAGGCAGCTTGGAGATTATGCATCCCGCGACATACTTGCCCGGTAACACGCACTTGAGAATTTCAAACTCCTTAGCGATGCACTGTATCTCATGAGCCTGCTCCAAAACAGAACGGTTTTCGACCATTCTATAGTCATGGAACTGCTCTATACTGTACATCTCGCTGCCAGCATCGGTTGCGCCGAATTTGGATTCGAGCGCCTCCCACAAGTGCTTGGCAACCCGCACATGTAAATATGCGTCAACAAACTTCTCTCCGATAGCGCTTAGAACGCATCCAACAAAGACGACGGTGGCATCCCTAAACGCCTTCTCCTGTTCAGGAGTAATCTTTCCCGTGGGAGTGACACCGGCGATCCAGAACACGTTCATAGCCGTGAGCCATAAGAATGTTTTGGTCTGCCAACGCTTAAAGTACGTCCCCGTAAACGGGTCCGGTTTCAGTGCAGTAGCGAAACCATGAATCGAAAATTGCCTACACATATTAGGTTTACTGTCAATCTAGTATGCATGAATATGGTTAATTATCAGTATGTTTACGTCATGCTCGTGATTTATACTTGGATTAATTTAATCTGTAAATTGCCTAGATTCTTAACAATCCAAACACCTAATCGCCCCTCTCCCGTATAGGATCTGGAGAGGCGGGGTTTCAAAGGCCTGCTCTCCCGTCGGCCGTGTACGCGGTAGACGGGATGGGATCACCGGAGGCAGCAACAGAGAGAGAAACGACAGTGGGTGCAAAGCGTATGAGTTGTGTGTTTGTGTCCGCCCCTGCGCCCTCAATGTATATGCACGGCCGGGTAGGAGAACGGTCAGCTCACAAATTAATTTGGCGTTTACTACAGCCGTTACCACGTAATCAATGCGCCGTTTTACTGCGCGCGGTTACCACGTGATCAATGCGGCATTTTACTGCGCGCGGCTGTTACCAAAATAAATGTGACGCAATATGACGTCTCATATTATTGGTGTGTCTGTTGACTCTCCGTTTCCAACTGCCAAAATTAAGGCATCGGCTCGGCTCATTCCCGCAACCCGCGTCGCGTCGTGACGTGCCGTGACGAGGCGAGGCGAGGCGTGGCGAGGCGGGCGGCGGAGGAGGAGGAGCGCGCGTGTGGAACACCTCCACTACTCCTCTCTCTTCATACCAACTCACACTAGTGGGGAGTGAGCTCACCTTATAAACTGGTGCAAAACTCTCTCAACTAGCAATGTGGAACTAAACTCCCACCATTTGCTATGGCAGCATGGGCCTTAGGGATTAAATGGAAATTGCCTAATGGGCCTGCTAGCCCATTCGAATTTTAGCACTTCCCCCGGTCAGAGAGCGTGTTTTGCCCTCTCCCCACGGGTGGGGAAGGGTGTGGATGCGCTGGCTTGCAAGTTGGCCCCGCGGCTGCAACGAGCGAGAGCGAAGGGTCTCTCGCGCTTTGTCGTTCGTCTCGTCGGGGCAACTGGTGCAGGGCGATTTCTTCCCGCGCGTCGACGGCTGGGGGCCAAGGCGACGGCGGATCCTACGTACTTGAGAGATTCTGGTGGTGATTCCCATGGTGCGGAGCGGTCTTCCGTCCCTCGGGACGATGCAGAGGCGTCTTCCCCGCTGACGGCTCTGGCCTAGGCTGATTTCCAGCCGTTATGCTCGCCTAGGGGGTGGAGCTTCAACGGTTGTGACCTCTATCCTGGTGGGCGACGTGATGGTGCCGTGATTCTTCGCATCGGCGGCGGGCTCGATGGCGCGGCCGCCTTCTCTGGATCTAGGGTTTTCCCTGAGATGAGGGATGGGTTTGTGGGCCTAGGGCAGCGCAGGGTTGGGTTTGGGCCCGGGGGCGCCCACTCCGTTGTGTTGGTCTGATTCTAAGGGGAGCCTTGCTCCTACTGGGGCGGGGCCCATCTTCTCGCGATCCACATCCCACTCTTCTCCAATATATCCCTTATGCCCTAGAGGCAATCATTTATGATATAATTCTCACTGTATTCATAAAGTTATTAAGTTGTCCTTTGGTTTGAACATCTGATATATGTCATTGAATATGTGATTCAATTGTGGAACTATGTATTCATGTTGTTCATACTAATTGTCCTTGGTCGTTAAGGTTGTGCTGAACACACACCCTAGGCTAATGTGAGTGTTGGCTGATGACACGGTTCCACTTGTCATGGGCATGGTGATGCCATTCCAACGTTCACACTGGTAGAAAATAGGCCTATAGTCCCGGTTCGCCAGGGCCAGTAGTCCCGGCCGCGCAACCGGGACTAGCTATGCGCGATTAAAGACCCCCCCTATAGTCGCGCTGCTTACGAACCGGGACTAAAGTTCCGTCCACGTGGGCGCCAGTAGTCCGTCGCGGCGGAGGACCTTTAGTCCCGGTTCTTGTGGCTAACCGGGACTGAAAACCGGCGCATGTTTAGGGTTTTAGGCCCCCTAAACCTGGTTTCTTTTTAATTTGTTTTGTTTTATTTCTTTTATATTTTATTTTGTGTTTTATTTTAATTTTGATGAAGTTTCAGTACACATATATATATATTTTACGCTACTATATACATGCATATATATATATATATATATATGAAATTTCAAACAAGGAGAATTCAATAGGAATATATAATATATATTCAATATCGGGTGACCATATACAACCTCGAACAAGTTTCCATATTACACAATTAAGATAGATGACCATACACAAATTCGAACAAGTTTCAAAGTACTCGGGGCTGATGCGTACAATAGTCATCGTCGGTGGACGCATGGTGTTCTCCTTTGGAATCGATGACATGCCTAAGGAAAAATCCTGCTATTTCCTCTTGAATAGGTCGGAAGCGAGCTTCTGGAGTAAGCGCCCTCCGCAAGTTATTGAGACTCCTCCGCATGGTCTCGTCCTTCTTCCTCTCAGAGATTTCTTTCCGTATGTTCTCACAGACATAGTATCCACATAGACCGGTCCCCGGTGGCTGCTTATCGACACCTTTGACCACATTTTTAAATTCTAGCTGATGTTTGAATCCACCGACATGTTCATGTGAGAACCGTCTCCAAACTCTACATTGCAAATAAAATTAAATGAACAAGAGAGTTATTAGGAAATGAACAAAAGAGACCGATCGATATAGAGTGCAAATGATTGAAAATAATTATCTTTGCATCATTTTTCTCATGTCGATCCAAAGATTTGTATCTGAATTCATAGAGTCGATGATAAAAACTGTGGAGCTGTCAAGTTCAATTTTTAGCAGAATCCAGTGGAACCTGCGGACACGTTACATGCACAGGCATAACTTATCGATTAGACATACCATGCATGGAGTAAACAAAAGAGAATGGGCACAAGAGAGAAACACTCACCCAAAATGGTAAGGAAATAGAATCTGACTTTTGAATTCATGCTTTTTAAGAAAATTGTACAAGTCTTTCTCCACGTCTTTGGGGTGATACTCTAACATAGTTCCATTAATGATTTGTGGGTCAATGAACCCAACATCATGGATGAGTCTTATTTTGCATTCCCAAATCTTCAATCTGCATAATAGCGTACGCAACAATATAGTTAGGACAATATATATATAGTGTAGGCAATGAAGAACGAGATGAGGTAGAAATAAATCACTTACAGAACGTAGCAACTCAGGATAGATTTGTCGAGCTCGCGCAGATTGAACAGCTGGAACAATTCACTCATCTCAACTTGTACAGAGTACTTTTTGGTGTGATGCTCCTCTGTAACATCCACATACACAAATTATTTGTCGGTCCATGATATGAATTGTTTATACCAACGTAGCAGACTTTGCATTAGTGGTGGTAGATCCTTTTGCTGCGTAGGCTCGACGAGAGGCCCTTTCTTCTGATATTGTAATGCTACCTCAGCCATTGGCGCATCGTCCAGGCCTAAAAAGAGACGAAGACACATACCGGCCTCGGACGCATTTTCCATGGCAGTAGCTACAGTCAATCCCATTGCTGCCACAGCTCTTATGACCTCGGGGTCCTGTTCCGGACCGTCTTTCACTATGAGCGGGGGGGTCGATTGTTTACTCTGCATCCCGAGCTGGTCAACATGTTTCCCGCTTTTTTTTCTTTTTGCTTTCTCCTCCTCCAATATTTTTGCTTGCTTACGAAGTTCAATATCATAGTCTTTAGGCAAATTCTTCTCGGCTTGGGACGGTGTCGACAAAAAACCCGTAGCCCACTTGTCTACACTCGGAGGGAATACTTCCTTGGGCTCAGGCTCCTTTAGCGCCTTCTGACGGCCTTCCATTTCTCAACGTCAGCCTTCACGGCCAATTTGGTTTCAGCATCACTAAGTTCCCAAGGCCTTGGGGGGATAGGCTTCAGTGATGGCTCCGGTACCCGTGTGGTCTTAGGTACATAAGGCTCCCGGTTAATAGTCCAAGAGCAGGTTCCCTTGATGTCCGCCTGCTTCTGTTTCTTCGCTGGAGGAGGAATGGGGGGCGACGTCTGCTTATCCTCCGGAGGAGGAATGGGGGGAGACGACTGCTTATCCTCCGGAGGAGGAATGGGGGCGATGGCTGCTTAACCGCCGGAGGAGGAATGGGGGGCGACGGCTGCTTAACCGCCGGAGATTGTGGATCGGGGGACGGCGTCGAATGGCGTGAAGGAGGCGTAGGTGAACCAGCACCAGCACCACCACCACCACCAGCACCTACACCATCGGAGGGGGGTGGACTTGTTAGCCTTGGCGTCTCGCCTGGAAACACTATGTACTTTTTTTTCCATAGAATGAACTGGCGCTTGACATCTCCAAGTCTTCTCTCCCCTTCGGGTGTAGCTATGTCAATCTCTAGGTCCTCAAACCCTTGGACTATGTCTTCCACCGTGACACGAGCATAGCCATATGGAATGGGGTTGTTGTGATGGAGTGCTCCAGGTGTATAGGGTAAAGCACTGCCTGTAGCTACCTTCATGGAAATGTTCCCCACGGGATAATGCAGATCACATTCTTTCATCTCCTTTACATCATCTACGGGGTAGTGAGGCTCCGGTGCACGACTCTCGGTCACCGGTGCATTAGCACCTGCAGGCGGGGCCTCCGTGGAAGCCACGCTGCTTCTCCGCTGATCCGCTGCATGTTCTTCATGCGGCCCTGCAGCCGCTGTTGTTTCTTTCTCAACTATTCCCGCCACGGTCTGCTTCAACTCACTAACTTCCGTTGCAAGCTTCGACAGAAGATCTGCAGCTTCGACAGCAGCCCGGTCCATATTTCTCTTACGGCTTCTGTAACAGTACGGGTCACCCTCCTGGGAAAACCCTACTTTCCACGGCAATCTGCCTTTGCCTCGTATATGTCCTCCGTGTTCAGGATTCCCGAGGGCATGGGTCAGTTGGTCTCTCTCTTTGTTGAACGTGATCCAACCCTGTTGAGCCTTGGTCATTGCGTCAACAAGGTTTTTTGTGGGAGCAAACGTTTTCTGCCGATGAACACACTCCCATGTCTCCGGGTCTAGCGATCCCCCATGCCCGTACCACCACATTTTGGCTCTTTCGTCCCATCCCTCTGTACCTAGAGGGATTCCTCTTGCCCTCAGGCCGTCCTCCATCGCCTGCCACTTAGGCGCCGAAACGCGGTATCCTCCTGGCCCCATAACATGATGGTACTGTTTCTTATCCGCATTAGCCTTATTTTTTTCGACATTTCCTTGAAATGCTCCGATTTCTTCTGCGTCACAAATTCTGTCCAATCATCTCTCAGTTTCTCATGTTGTCTAGTGAAAAGCGGAGTCTTGCCCTTGCTGACATATTCACGGAACAATTTTTTCTTGAAGTTCTGGAATGCTTCGGCCATCTTCTGAAGAGCGAACTCTTTGACTAGCCTCCTCCTCTGACGTCCACCCGGAACCTCCTCACCGAATTCATCTTTTTTGTGTTATTCCGGAGGTAGAATGAAATGTACCATAAGCTTTCTGAACATCTCCTTTTTCGTTCTCTTGTGGACATAACTGAAACCAATACGTGCTTTCTTTGGCTCCTTCCATTCCTGGACGGTGATCGGGACAGTGTCTCTAACAATGACTCCGCATTGGTTGATAAACTTTGTGGTGTGCTGTAGGGGCTTGCCGGTTACACCGACTGTCGATGGTATATATTTCGGAATCTTTCATCGCCTTGGATTTGCCACGCGTTGTCGTACTCGATCCGGCCGAGGGCTAAAATAAGAAAGAGAGTCGCGCGCGTTAGTGCATATGTATTCACATTTCAGTAAGTTTGTATCACGAGAGGCTCAATGTGTGTGTGTGTGTATATATATATATATACCTCGCCGGAGGTGGTTGTTCTTTGCAATTGGAGATCGTCGTTTGTCGACGGTTGACCTCCGTCATCAATGTCCATTCCTTCACCTCCTTGATCATCCACAATGTTTGTCCTTCTTCACCTCCTTGATCATCGACAATGTCCGTTCCTTCACCTTCTTGATCCTCAAGGTTCAGATAAGAAGAGATTACATCATGTTCTCCGGCTATAATTTCATATATATAACCTTCAGCCTCATGTTCCGCCGTCAGGTCTCTATTGTCCGCCATATGTCACTCCTGCAGACATGCATGTAGTAAAAATTAATTAAGTATATAGGAGACTTAGCAAATATTGTCGTAGAAGGAGGGAAAACAGATTGCTAGGGTTTTGGGTGGAAGAACGATAACCACCGGAGGGGGAAAACCATACTTTAGAGGTGTGTCCAAGATTAGTTTCTCAAATGACTTGGAGAACCCCATAGCTAGGTTGCATTTGCTTTCCTGGTCATTTTGGTATATTACACTTAATATTCTGAATTTATTGAATTAAAACTTATTTTCATTATTTTAATGAATTTAATAAAAATTCAAATATGGTCTCATTTAGAACTTTGTCAACCATGATTGAAAATGATATAAACAGATAGCTTACATTTTTTTGATTCCATAAAAAGTGGGCCCCACGTGTCACGATGACGTCATCAAAAAAAAATCTCGCCAACACGTGGCCAGGTGACGTCATCATGACGTCACCCCTGGCGTCACACGGCCACTGCCACTGTGGTCTCGCCGGCGGCGAATCTGGCCCGCGGGGGTTGGTTCGAGGGCGGCGCGTTCGAGGGCGTTCGTTCGGGGGCGTTGGTTCGAGGGCGTTCGAGGGCGGCGCGAGGCCCGCGGGGAACCTACCGGACGGCGACGGGGCGGGGGCGGAGCAGGGTGGAGGCGGTGGAGAGAAGGGCGCGGCGATGGCGACGGCGACGGCGCGGTCCTCTCGCGGGCGACGGCGACGGGGCAGAAGACGAGCGGGCGACGGCGACGGGGCAGAAGACGAGCGAGCGCCGGCGCGAGGAAGACGAGGGTTTGGACTTAGAAAATTTGACTAAAGGTCCCCCGGGGTACCCTCCGCGGGTCTTTAGTCCCGGTTTGTGTCACGAACCGGGACTAAAGGTCCCCCTAGTCCCGGCTGGTGTCACGAACCGAGACTAAATGTGCAATTTTCGCGGCGTTTTCGTTCCCGCGCAGAACGAGCCTTTAGTCCCGGTTCGTGACACTAACCGCGACTAAAGGTGGTTACTCAAATACTTTTCCTTATTAAAAATACAAATAATATATCAGAAAATTCAGGAAAATAAATCTAATTCTTTTTAAAATCTTAAAAATATAAATAATATATCAAAAAATTCAGAAAAAAGAACTAATTCTTTTTTCAATCCTAAAAATACAAATAATATATCGGAAAATTCAGAAAAATAAAACTAATTCTTTTTAAAATCTTAAAAATACAAATAATATATCAAAAAATTCAGAAAAAAGAACTAATTCTTTTTCCAATCCTAAAAATACAAATAATATATCAGAAAATTCAGAAAAATAAAACTAATTCTTTTTAAAATCTTAAAAATACAAATAATATATCAGAAAATTCAGAAAAATAAAACTAATTCTTTTTAAAATCTTAAAAATACATAAAACCAATTATTTTTAAAATCTTAAAAATACAAATAATATATCAGAAAATTCAGAAAAATAAAACCCCTTTAGTCCCGGCATGTTTTACCAACCGAGACGAAATGGTTATGGTTTTGTTCCATCCAATCAGAAAGATTCACACACATCTTGAATATATATATAGATAAAAAAGGCAGTACATAATGGGTAGAGTGGATCTAAACCTAAACGGAGAGCATAGATGCATGATCTGATATCAGCTAGTCATACTCCTGCCTAGGCCTATAGTACATGTACTCGTAGTCGTCGTAGTCGCCGCCGCCGTCATTGTCACTATCGTCTGACGGTGCTCTGCACTCCCTCAGAGGATCACGACTCCAGGACTGGGCCTGAGGGTAGGGCAGGCGGGGGATATCGCCAGCCCTGATGTAGTCCATGACGCTCTGTAGAGTCCGGCCGGACCACCATAGCCGACGACCGGCCTCGTGAAAGTTCCCAGGAGACAGGCCGTCCTCCTCATACCTGGCGAGCACCCTCTCACGCCGATTGATGAAGAAGGCATCCCAAGTATGCTGGTTATCGGGATGCCAACTGGGATTCCTCCGCTGCTCTGGCGTGAGCTCGTGATAGTAGTGGTTCGTGATGGCCGCCCGACGTGCCACACCTTGAGGAAGAGGAGGGACCGGAACTCCTCCGGCGCTCAGCATCCAACCGGCGGGAACGTTGTAGCCGCACTGGCAGGGGTAGTTCGAGGCGGAAAGTGCCTCCGCCTGGATGAATGTTAGAGTGGGTACGGTAGAAGGCATGAGAGAGTGGTGAGTTTGTATGTGTTTATGCCAATGGTGTGGCAATGCATACATATATATAGCGAGAAGAAAACATCCCTTTAGTCCCGGTTGGGGACACCAACCGGGACTAAATGGGTTAGGGTTTCGTTTGGACCAATCAGATAGAATCACACGGATCGTGTGTTTCTTTAAAGCGCTTGTGAGTCGTTGGATCCGGGGTGTGTTTCTTTCGAGCTGTTGTGAGCCGTTCGATCAGGTCTACGGTGTGTTTCTTTCAATCTGTTGTGAGCCGTTGGATGAGGTGGTTTCTTAACCGTTGGATCAAAACCCTAGCACAACACTTTGTGAGCCAGAGGACCCTATATATAGCCCACCTTCATACACCGGTCAGTTCATCGAGCAAATACAAAACATCCGGATTCGCCATCATACGTCCTGCCATGCATTTGGTATGCATATTGCACCCAGTAGCCACGGTGGGGCTGTATGATGGCGATACCGATTATTTTGTTCTACATCCCCCTTTAAGGTTTGATACATCATATATTCAGTTTATCGAGCAAATACAAAACATCCGGATTCGCCATCATACGTCCTACCGTGCATTTGGTATGCATATTGCACCGAGTAGCCACGGTAGGGCTGTATGATGGTGATACCGATTGTTTTGTTCTACAACCCCCCCCCCCCCTTTAACACATCCTTGGGTCAGTGTTCACTTTGAGCTCGGGTAGTAATGTGCAACTATTTGCTTGGTTGTGTTAGGGTGGCGTGTGACGCCCCGAGATCGGGCACTATGCAGATTTCGGCATTCCCGCCAAATCCGCATAATAACCGATTCCAGGTTGCCACTGATGATAACATTACAACAGTTCACGAATATTCCACAATTACAACAGAAACAGATAGATACAAGATGACTCAAACGAGCCAGGGTTACAACTGATACAATACAAAGATCCGAATAACAGCGGAAGAAACAAACGTCCGGCTACGGACAAGATCCAAATTGGACTAAGAGTCCTGAAGATAACCGAAGGCGTCCAATCCCTGCCCAGGCCAAGCCGGAGGGATTCCCAAGCTAACGTCGCCAGACTTCAAACCTGTTGACTGCAATGTTGAATATGCAGCCACGAAAATGAATTCGTGGGTCAGTACGGTTAAGTACTGGCAAGTGGATAAACCATACTCACAAGATACCGGCGTAGCCAGTCATCACAAGATACAAATACTTTGGGATCAACGGTAAAGGAAGGGGTTATTGCAATTAAGCGACAGCGGGCTGCACTAACCAACTACAGAGAGATACTACAACTTCCGGCTAACAGAAAGAAGATAAGATCGAGTATCGTAACCCACTGAAAGTAACTCCAAACAAACCCATCCTGGATCTCGCCCCTTATCCGAAGAAGCAATCCGAGGATAACTCACACAGTTGTATTAGAGGTGAATCAAGTTATTGTGTGAATAAACCTATTACTAGTCAAGTTGTTAATCATTGGGTGTAACATGGTTAATCATTAAGTTCAAGTTGTCCTGAGTACTTGTTAGCCAGTACTTTCACCAAGTCAACCATAACCGCGGAAAACACGGCTTCTCGAGAAGATTTAACCCTGCAGGGATGCACCAATTTAGCCGTACACGTATGAATAACCCGCCAGATGGAACGGCCATTCCACCAAGCGGGGCACTCAACACAACCCAACCCTTCTTCGCATCAAGCCCAAAGCACCACGTGCTGTGCGTGCGCGGCTAATCCACCCCCCGAAGAAGTGGGGACCTTCGTAGCACTGGAAGATCACGCCGCCCTAAATGCGGACTACGAAAGTTCCACCCGGGATCCAAGGGCTCGCAAGATCATGCATGCAGCAAATGGAAAGCCCGAACTAGTACGGCGATTTGGACGAGATGCGAATCGGGTCAAGTTGAGGGGGGCGCCCATACTCGCTTCCCACATGCGGGTAGTGCGCTCATCATGGATCAGTAGACAAGACTCTTTTCCTAATTAGGAGGGCGACACTAGCAGGCCTCAAAACCACCCTGGGCCTCCTGCCGGTGCCTTATCGTCAAGTTTATTATTACCATTAGCATTAACAGGATTGATTGATTAACATCGAGCCCCCAGAACATAAAGAAGTAATAACAGAAAGTAACGGTTAACAGACTCGAGCAAAACAACCTAAGCATGCTAGTAAGACACGGGCACAAGCAATGGTTATAGGTGTGGAGGTGAGGCAATATCAAGGTTAAGGGATTCATGTGATGGGTTAGTAACAGAAACAACTACTACTAAGGCTAGCAGAAAAGAACAACGGAAAGTATCGGTAACAAGTGATGAAAGGCAGCCATTTGGCAGCAAGTGAGTATACTTGCCTGAGATCCCGCAAGGTAGCAGAACTTGTCGTTGCTCACATCATCTCAACGTCCTATCCGCGAAGAAGCAACAAACTGAAAGAAACACCGGATGCAACAATTACAACTACGGCAAAAGATCTAGCATGATCCTAGTTTATATGCATGACATGGCAAGATGCAACGGAGAGGAAACAACTTAAGCAATTTAATCGGAACCGGAGTCCGGAGAAATAGGAATTGGTTCAAATGGTTTAGCTAACCATCAATTTAAATGTTGTTTAGCATGGAAAACAGTAAATAGGCGAGTTAGCAATATTAAATGGAATAGGGCAACAATTGAATTAAATACCCCAACACATTCCATATTTATTTATTAGGTGAACATACATAACACTACTACAAATGCAACATGCAAGGTGCAAACTTGAACATGGATGGCATGAACAGATTAAGTGCATTTTTTTGGTATGAAAACATATTTTATTTGTTGGATTTGGAATTAAAATGAGCAAGTTATTAATTTGGCAATTTTAATTGCATTAAATAAGAAACAGTTGTTTTCAGCAATTTAAATTATTCAAAACAGAAAACAAAGTTTACATTTGCAAAGTTTAGAGAATTTTGATTGGAAAACATATTTTACTTTTCAATTTTGGAGTTAAATGAATTAGTTATGATTTATGCAATTAAATCAATTTAAAATTGAGCCGGAAGCCCAACATTTAATTTAGGAGGTTCACGTTATTTATTTACCCACAAAAATGCAATGCAACACATGAATGAGATGACACTTTAATTATAGTTGATATGTTATAGAAAATAGGGCATAGGGTTAGGGGTTTGGGTTCGCACGTTGGAAAGAGGATCGCCGGGGTCAACGCCGGAAACTTCGGAACGTGGAGGAAGTAGACGAAGACTGGAAGTAGACGAAGTCGTCGATGCAGGGGAAGTAGACATTCCGTTGTCGATGTAGTCGAAGTCGATGTCTTTGGGTCATAGAGGAAGTAGTCGACGTAGGCGTGGTAGTGGAAGTAGTCGACGTCGTTGTAGTAGGGGAAGTAGTCGACGTCGAGGACGTAGTCGTTCCAGGGTCATCGTCATGGAGGTAGTCGTTCACGCCATAGAGGAAGTAGTCCTTCTCGAATCACGCGGTCATCGTCGTCGAAGTAGTCGTAGTAGTCGTGGGCGAACCGTAACAACACCGTCTTCGGGGTCGAAGGCGAACCTGACGGTCCCGGTCTTCGGGCGCGCACGAAGGCGACCAACGCAAAACGGACACGATGGAGATAGTAGTCGTTCACGGTTCGATGTAGCTCGACGTAGCGGTACTTGTCGTCGGGAATCTTGTCGATGGTTCGTGCATTGGCGATGGAGTACTTGGGTCGGTGTGGATCTTGGCGGTGCCACGGTCATGAACACACGGGGACGAAGGCTTCGACCGCACTAGCCAAAACACGACAAGACCAGGTGCCCGCGAGGCAACATGTCGCTTACATGAATTCTGTCAAACACCATGCGGGTGTCATGGACGGAGCGAGTAGGGGCCGTGGTAGCCGAGCTGCTGGCGCGGAGAGGACGTACGACGGCAGGAGGAGGCAGCAGGAGACGGCGCAGGTGCTGCTGGGTCGAGCCAAAAGGGCGGACAGGCGGGGAGAAGGGCCGGGCGTCGCCATGGCCGTGGAGGTCGGAGGAGAGAGGCTATGGAAGGCGACGAGTCGCTGCGCTCGTGGCCGGGCCCCGAGGGACCTTCCTCCATCTTGGCCAGCATGTAGCCGACGAGGCGGCCGCCGTAGTCCTCCGCCACGGACAGCAGCTGCGGCCAGGAGAGATTGGGGCCGACGGCGGCGCTGGTCGGGCTAGAGGGGAGGGGACGGCGAGGTGGGGGAGGGGCCCCGGCCGTCCGTGGCCGCGGCAGGGAGGAGGCGCCGGTGGCGGGGCGCGGCGGCCGGCGGTAGTAGAGGACGCGCGGCGGAGCTGCGGCCGCGGGAGGCGCGCGGGCGGAAGGGAGGCGCCGGCCATTTCTTGCTGGGACGAGGGGAGGCGACGGCCGGCGGGCAGGAGGAGAGGCGGAGCGACGGCCGGAATAGAGGCGACGGGAGAGGCGAGCTCGGGAGGAAGAAGGCAGCGAGGGGATCGATCGATCCCCTCCTGTCGTGCGTGCGTGAGTTGTTTCTTTTTCTTTTTTCTTTTTTTGAGGTTATGCGTGAGTTGTTTGGCAGGGAGGTGGGAGGACCTGAGAGCAATTTTTGAAAACGGCTGGGGGCAAAAGAGAGAGGAAGAGAAAGATTTAGGGTTTGGGTGGGTTTGGTTCGGTTGGGCCCTGTTGGGCTGCTGGGTGGGCTGGCTGGCCTGGCTGCTCTCTTTTCTTTTTCTTTTTCTTTTGTTTCTTTGTTTTTTTTTTCCAGAAATTGGTTAGGCACAAATAAAAATAGATTTTAGGCATCAAATTAATTCCAGAAAGCTTTTAGAAAATGTGACTTGATGAGTTCAATAAACTTTGCAAGTTTTTAAGTGCACGATGATGCATGAGGATGCCATGCGATGCGAAAAAGGAAAACAACGAACAAAACCTAGTTAGGGAAAACCCCGGCCGTTACAGACGACACCACTAACAAGGGATTGCGCCCTCGCAATCCACCTGCCAACCCGGGAGGGGAAAGAAATTCAACTATCGATTCTTCATGCTTCCAGCTGATCTCCTCGACACCACTAACAAGAGATTCTTGCTCGGAGTGACGACGATGTTCTTCCACCAGGAATCTTCCGATGATCGAACCTATTAGGTTAAAGGCTCGGAAAACGCCCACCCGCGTAGGATCCTAACACTTTGAAAGATAGACAAGGGGGGAAGACTCCAAAACAATAAGATGGGAGGGGAAATAGAATATAGATAAGGAGAAAACAAGAATCCTATTGAGATGTTTTCCAAAATAGTTTAGCAGAAATAGTTTTTGACACCCTAGAAACAACGACCGTTAGCGAGGTTAACCTACAGGCTTTGTGGACCCGTTGCTTCGATAACCATTCGTATCGAAACAATCTCGGGAATCGGAACCAAGGCTCTGATACCATTTGTGACGCCCCGAGATCGGGCACTATGCAGATTTTGGCATTCCCGCCAAATCCGCATAATAACCGATTCCAGGTTGCCACTGATGATAACATTACAACAGTTCACGAATATTCCACAATTACAACAGAAACAGATAGATACAAGATGACTCAAACGAGCCAGGGTTACAACTGATACAATACAAAGATCCGAATAACAGCGGAAGAAACAAACGCCCGGCTACGGACAAGATCCAAATTGGACTAAGAGTCCTGAAGATAACCGAAGGCGTCCAATCCCTGCCCAGGCCAAGCCGGAGGGATTCCCAAGCTAACGTCGTCAGACTTCAAACCTGTTGACTGCAATGTTGAATATGCAGCCACGAAAATGAATTCGTGGGTCAGTACGGTTAAGTACTGGCAAGTGGATAAACCATACTCACAAGATACCGGCGTAGCCAGTCATCACAAGATACAAATACTTTGGGATCAACGGTAAAGGAAGGGGTTATTGCAATTAAGCGACAGCGGGCTGCACTAACCAACTACAGAGAGATACTACAACTTCCGGCTAACAGAAAGAAGATAAGATCGAGTATCGTAACCCACTGAAAGTAACTCCAAACAAACCCATCCTGGATCTCGCCCCTTATCCGAAGAAGCAATCCGAGGATAACTCACACAGTTGTATTAGAGGTGAATCAAGTTATTGTGTGAATAAACCTATTACTAGTCAAGTTGTTAATCATTGTGTGTAACATGGTTAATCATTAAGTTCAAGTTGTCCTGAGTACTTGTTAGCCAGTACTTTCACCAAGTCAACCATAACCGCGGAAAACACGGCTTCTCGAGAAGATTTAACCCTGCAGGGATGCACCAATTTAGCCGTACACGTATGAATAACCCGCCAGATGGAACGGCCATTCCACCAAGCGGGGCACTCAACACAACCCAACCCTTCTTCGCATCAAGCCCAAAGCACCACGTGTTGTGCGTGCGCGGCTAATCCACCCCCCGAAGAAGTGGGGACCTTCATAGCACTAGAAGATCACGCCGCCCTAAATGCCGACTACGAAAGTTCCACCCGGGATCCAAGGGCTCGCAAGATCATGCATGCAGCAAATGGAAAGCCCGAACTAGTACGGCGATTTGGACGAGATGCGAATCGGGTCAAGTTGAGGGGGGCGCCCATACTCGCTTCCCACATGCGGGTAGTGCGCTCATCATGGATCAGTAGACAAGACTCTTTTCCTAATTAGGGGGGCGACACTAGCAGGCCTCAAAACCACCCTGGGCCTCCTGCCGGTGCCTTATCGTCAAGTTTATTATTACCATTAGCATTAACAGGATTGATTGATTAACATCGAGCCCCCAGAACATAAAGAAGTAATAACAGAAAGTAACGGTTAACAGACTCGAGCAAAACAGCCTAAGCATGCTAGTAAGACACGGGCACAAGCAATGGTTATAGGTGTGGAGGTGAGGCAATATCAAGGTTAAGGGATTCATGTGATGGGTTAGTAACAGAAACAACTACTACTAAGGCTAGCAGAAAAGAACAACGGAAAGTATCGGTAACAAGTGATGAAAGGCAGCCATTTGGCAGCAAGTGAGTATACTTGCCTGAGATCCCGCAAGGTAGCAGAACTTGTCGTTGCTCACATCATCTCAACGTCCTATCCGCGAAGAAGCAACAAACTAAAAGAAACACCGGATGCAACAATTACAACTACGGCAAAAGATCCAGCATGATCCTAGTTTATATGCATGACATGGCAAGATGCAACGGAGAGGAAACAACTTAAGCAATTTAATCGGAACCGGAGTCCGGAGAAATAGGAATTGGTTCAAATGGTTTAGCTAACCATCAATTTAAATGTTGTTTAGCATGGAAAACAGTAAATAGGCGAGTTAGCAATATTAAATGGAATAGGGCAACAATTGAATTAAATACCCCAACACATTCCATATTTATTTATTAGGTGAACATACATAACACTACTACAAATGCAACATGCAAGGTGCAAACTTGAACATGGATGGCATGAACAGATTAAGTGCATTTTTCTGGTATGAAAACATATTTTATTTGTTGGATTTGGAATTAAAATGAGCAAGTTATTAATTTGGCAATTTTAATTGCATTAAATAAGAAACAGTTGTTTTCAGCAATTTAAATTATTCAAAACAGAAAACAAAGTTTACATTTGCAAAGTTTAGAGAATTTTGATTGGAAAACATATTTTACTTTTCAATTTTGGAGTTAAATGAATTAGTTATGATTTATGCAATTAAATCAATTTAAAATTGAGCCGGAAGCCCAACATTTAATTTAGGAGGTTCACGTTATTTATTTACCCACAAAAATGCAATGCAACACATGAATGAGATGACATTTTAATTATAGTTGATATGTTATAGAAAATAGGGCATAGGGTTAGGGGTTTGGGTTCGCACGTTGGAAAGAGGATCGCCGGGGTCAACGCCGGAAACTTCGGAACATGGAGGAAGTAGACGAAGACTGGAAGTAGACGAAGTCGTCGATGCAGGGGAAGTAGACATTCCGTTGTCGATGTAGTCGAAGTCGATGTCTTTGGGTCATAGAGGAAGTAGTCGACGTAGGCGTGGTAGTGGAAGTAGTCGACGTCGTTGTAGTAGGGGAAGTAGTCGACGTCGAGGACGTAGTCGTTCCAGGGTCATCGTCATGGAGGTAGTCGTTCACGCCATAGAGGAAGTAGTCGTTCTCGAATCACGCGGTCATCGTCGTTGAAGTAGTCGTAGTAGTCGTGGGCGAACCGTAACAACACCGTCTTCGGGGTCGAAGGCGAACCTGACGGTCCCGGTCTTCGGGCGCGCACGAAGGCGACCAACGCAAAACGGACACGATGGAGATAGTAGTCGTTCACGGTTCGATGTAGCTCGACGTAGCGGTACTTGTCGTCGGGAATCTTGTCGATGGTTCGTGCATTGGCGATGGAGTACTTGGGTCGGTGTGGATCTTGGCGGTGCCACGGTCATGAACACACGGGGACGAAGGCTTCGACCGCACTAGCCAAAACACGACATGACCAGGTGCCCGCGAGGCAACATGTCGCTTACATGAATTCTGTCAAACACCATGCGGGCGTCATGGACGGAGCGAGTAGGGGCCGTGGTAGCCGAGCTGCTGGCGCGGAGAGGACGTACGACGGCAGGAGGAGGCAGCAGGAGACGGCGCAGGTGCTGCTGGGTCGAGCCAAAAGGGCGGACAGGCGGGGAGAAGGGCCGGGCGTCGCCATGGCCGTGGAGGTCGGAGGAGAGAGGCCATGGAAGGCGACGAGTCGCTGCGCTCGTGGCCGGGCCCCGAGGGACCTTCCTCCATCTTGGCTAGCATGTAGCCGACGAGGCGGCCGCCGTAGTCCTCCGCCACGGACAGCAGCTGCGGCCAGGAGAGATTGGGGCCGACGGCGGCGCTGGTCGGGCTAGAGGGGAGGGGACGGCGAGGTGGGGGAGGGGCCCCGGCCGTCCGTGGCCGCGGCAGGGAGGAGGCGCCGGTGGCGGGGCGCGGCGGCCGGCGGTAGTAGAGGACGCGCGGCGGAGCTGCGGCCGCGGGAGGCGCGCGGGCGGAAAGGAGGCGTCGGCCATTTCTTGCTGGGACGAGGGGAGGCGACGGCCGGCGGGCAGGAGGAGAGGCGGAGCGACGGCCGGAATAGAGGCGACGGGAGAGGCGAGCTCGGGAGGAAGAAGGCAGCGAGGGGATCGATCGATCCCCTCCTGTCGTGCGTGCGTGAGTTGTTTCTTTTCTTTTTTCTTTTTTTGAGGTTATGCGTGAGTTGTTTGGCAGGGAGGTGGGAGGACCTGAGAGCAATTTTTGAAAACGGCTGGGGGCAAAAGAGAGAGGAAGAGAAAGATTTAGGGTTTGGGTGGGTTTGGTTCGGTTGGGCCCTGTTGGGCTGCTGGGTGGGCTGGCTGGCCTGGCTGCTCTCTTTTCTTTTTCTTTTTCTTTTGTTTCTTTGTTTTTTTTTTCCAGAAATTGGTTAGGCACAAATAAAAATAGATTTTAGGCATCAAATTAATTCCAGAAAGCTTTTAGAAAATGTGACTTGATGAGTTCAATAAACTTTGCAAGTTTTTAAGTGCACGATGATGCATGAGGATGCCATGCGATGCGAAAAAGGAAAACAACGAACAAAACCTAGTTAGGTAAAACCCCGGCCGTTACATGGCGCGTGGCGCGGGAGTTGTGACGCGTGGCGCGGTAGTTGCGACGCGTGGCGCGGGAGTTGTGACGCGTGGCCAGGAGGGCGCGGTATAAACTGTCGCGCCTCGAGCGCGTCTTCTCCTCTCCACGCACCGTCGCGCTTCCACCATGCCTCCGAGGAGGAACAGCACCACCGGCTTCCGCGGCATCCGAGCACGGCAGAACGGAATGTTCAGCGCAGATATCCGCTGGGGGGACGACCGCATCCCCCTCGGCTCCTTTGCGACGGCGGCGGAGGCCGCCCGCGCCTGGGATGCGGCGGCCTGGCGCCTCAACCGCCCGCGGTCGCTGATGAACTTCAACGACTGCCACACAGTCTGGGAAGTGGAGGCCAAGGCGCCGAATCCGCAGATCGTCACTGCCGCCGACCACCTCCACCTCCGTCACCGCGCGTTTCAGGGCCTAGTCGACGCCAGGGAAGAACGCGTCGTCCGCGAGTATTACCGGAACAACCCGGGGGAGGAGAGCGCCGACGAGGAGCTCTGGCAGACCCGCGCGGCTGAGCGGGCGGAGCGCCGCCTCGAACGCCACCTCGCGTTAGATGCCGCTCGGGAGGCGAGGACGAGGGCGCTGCAAGAGCTTCGTCGGGCCGACCGCGCCGGCGAAGTCTGGGCCTCCGATGATCCGAGGTGGGGGCCTATCTCGGACATACCATCATGCACCTCCGCGACGACGAGGAGGTCACCGACGAGTTCGCCGACGACGATGACCCAGAGGAGGTCACCGACGAGTTCCCCGACGACGACGAGGCGTAGTGTTCGTATGTTCTCTCTTTTTAATAAAAGAATTTGTATTCCGGCGACACTGCGGCGCGCTAGCGCGTCTGTTTTCTGTTTTTAATAAAAATTATGAAATCAGATATTTTATCTCACAAGGTTTTGAGACATTTAAGTAACCTTCTGTTTTCCATGCTTTCCACTCGTTTTCCCAAATATTTTGCAAAGGAGTTAGTCTTAAACACATCAGAGATAATATAATTCACATGATCCATTCAAAAAAGTTTGGTACACAATAAATTATTATACATCAATTCTTCCCTTGTGTCCCTGCTTTCTTACGATTTGGCCGTATCCATGGAGCATCCTCATCATTTAACTTAATGCTTGGGTCAGTGTTGACTTTGAAGGGCGGAATTTCACCAAACATATTATAATCTTCTGACATGTCTGTCTTGTCCTCCACTCCCACGATGTTTCTTTTCCCTGAAAGAACAATGTGGCGCTTTGGATCATCGCATGATATACTGATCGTTTTCTTATCTTTCCGTTTCCTCGGTTTTCTACTCATGTCCTTCAAATAGAAAACCTGAGCGACATCTTTGGCTAGGACGAATGGTTCGTCAAGGTAACCAAGATTGTCGAAATCCACCATTGTCATTCCGTATTGCTCGTCCACCTTTACCCCACCTCCTGTTAGCTTGAACCATTTGCACCGGAACAAAGGGACCTTAAAGGAGGGTCCATAGTCAAGTTCCCATATCTCCTCTATGTAACCATAATATGTGACCTTTTGCCCAATCTCGGTTGCTGCATCAAAGCGGACACCACTGTTTTGGTTGGTGCTCTTTTTATCTTGGGAGATCGTGTAAAATGTATTCCCATTAATCTCGTACCCTTGGTAAGTCGTTATAGTCGAAGATGGTGTCTTGGCCAACATGTACAGCTGATCTCCAACATCATTGTCATTCATTAAATGTTTTCGCAACCAACTGCCGAAAGTCTCCATGTGGGCCTTTCTAATCCATGATTCAGGCTTCCCCGGGTTGTCCGAGCGTAAAATATTCTTGTGTTGCTCCAAGTACGGAGCCACCAAGCTCGAATTTTGCAGAACTGTGTGGTGTGCTTCAGTCATAGAATGACCGTCCATACATATCGTTGATTTCCTTCCGATCGTGCCTTTTCCACTTAGTCTCCCCTCGTGCCGCGATTGAGGAATACCAATCGGCTTAAGGTCAGGAACATAGTCAATGCAGAACTCAATTACCTCCTCATTTCCATAGCCCTTTACGATGCTTCCTTCTGGCCTAGCACGGTTACGAACATATTTCTTTAATACTCCCATAAACCTCTCGAAGGGGAACATATTGTGTAGAAATACAGGACCGAGAATGGAAATCTCTTCGACTAGGTGGACCAGGAGGTGCGTCATGATATTGAAGAAGGATGGTGGAAACACCAACTCGAAACTGACAAGACATTGGACCACATCGTTCTGTAACCGTGGTAGATCTTCTGGACTGATTACCTTCTGAGAGATTGCATTGAGGAATGCACATAGCTTCACAATGGCTACTCGAACATTTTCCGGTAGGAGCCCCCTCAAAGCAATCGGAAGCAATTGCGTCATAATCACGTGGCAGTCGTGAGACTTCAGGTTTTGGAACTTTTTGTCCGCCATGTTTATTATTCCCTTCATATTCGACGAGAAGCCAGACGGGACCTTCATACTGCTCAGGCATTCAAAAAAAGTGACCTTCTCTTCTTTGGTAAGAGCGTAGCTGGCACGACCTTGAAACCATTCCGGATGCCGGTCATCTGGGTCTTTCAAAAGTTGCTGGTCCTGCCGTGCTTCCTTTGTATCATTTGTCTTCCCATACACGCCCAAGAAGCTTAGCAGGTTCACGCAAATATTCTTCGTAACATGCATCACATCGATTGCAGAGCGGACATCTAGGACTTTCCAATACTGTAGCTCCCAAAATATCGATTTCTTTTTTGACATGGGTACGTGCCCGTCAACTCCCAGCGGAACTGATTGCCCGCCGGGACCCTTTCCAAAGATGACTTTCAAATCCTTGACCATATCAAATATCTCAGCTCCAGTACGTTCCGCAGGCTTCGGCCGGTGATCTGCCTTGCCGTTGAAATGCTTGCCTTTCTTTCTTACGTTATGACTTCGGGGAAGAAATCGACGATGACCCAGGTACACGTTCTTCCTACAATTATCCAAAAAATACACTTTCAGTCTCATGTAAGCAGTGCGTGCATGCTTTGTATCCCTTATTTGACTGTCCCGAAAGGTTACTGAGAGCAGGCCAATCGTTGATGGTTACAAAAAGCAACGCTCGTAGGTTAAATTCCTCTTCTTTAAGCTCATCCCACACAGGTACACCAGGTCTGCCCCACAACTGTAAAAGTTCATCAACTAATGGCCTTAGGTACACATCGATGTCGTTGCCGGGTTGCTTCGGACCTTGGATGAGCACTGGCATCATAATGAACTTCCGCTTCATGCACAACCAAGGAGGAAGGTTGTAGATGCATAGAGTCACGGGCCAGGTGCTATGGCTGGAGCTCTGCTCGCCAAAAGGATTCATGCCATGAGTACTTAGACCAAATCTTATGTTCCTTGCGTTAGCTGCAAAATCTTTGAACTCTCTGTCGATCTTTCTCCATTGCGTTCCATCAGCGTGGTGTCTCAACTCCCCGTCGGACTTACGGTCCTCTTTGTGCCATCGCAACAACTTGGCATGCTCTTTGTTCATGAACAGGCGTTTCAGCCGAGGTATTATAGGAGCATACCACATCACCTTGGCGGGAACCCTCTTCCTGGGTTTCTCGCCCTCAACATCGTCACCAGGGTCATCGCCTCTGATTTTATAACGCAATGTAGTGCATACAAGGCATTCATCCAAATTCTCGTATGCACCGCGGTAGAGGATGCAGTCGTTAATGCATGCATGTATCTTCAGCACCTCTAAACCTAGAGGGCAGACAACCTTCTTTGCTTCGTACGTACTGGCGGGCAACTCGTTATTCTTCGGAAACATATTCTTCAACATTTTCAGCAAATTTTCAAATGATGAGTCAGCTACACCTTCCCGTGCCTTCCATTTCAGCAAATCCAGTGTGCAGCCCAGCTTTTTCAGACTATTGTCGCATCCTGGGTACAGCGACTTCGTGTGATCCTCTAACATGCGATCCAAATTCTCCCTCTCCTTGTCAGTTTCGCAGCGTCTCCGTGCATCAGCAATGGTCCGACCAAGATCATCAGCGGGCTCATCATGTGCCTCTTCTTCACCTTCACCAAACCCTTCCCCACCTTCAGCATCATCCTCCATGAAAGTATCACCGAAAGCGTCATGATAGTTGAAATCGATATCATCCTCTTCTTCATCTTCTTCCATTCTAACCCCTTTTTCTCCATGCTTGGTCCAACAATTATAGCTTCGCATGAAACCGTGCCGAAGCAGGTGCATGTGAACGAATTTTGAGGAGGAGTGACCCTTCTCATTCTTACATTCAGCACATGGACAGATAATAAAACCTCGCTGCTTGTTCGCATTTGCCACTACGAGGAAATCTTTCAAACCCGTAGTGAACTCGCCGGAGAGTCGGTTACCGTACATCCATTGCCAATTCATCTGCATTATTATTATATAAAGTATATAATTAATTAACCATCATGCATTTGTTAAACTAACTAGCTGGAAATAACACAAATCATGAAAGGTTCAAGTTGCTAACCGCGATCGCGGAGGTAAAATAAATGAAAACGCTCAAGTGCGGCTCGGACACTTCATATCATGTGTGTTTCATGCTCTCGGGCATTTCATCAAACACCTTGTGTGCATAGGAGGAACAAAAAGCAAACCCACCACCCCTTGTGCATATTGTGAGTAGAAGTGACACCAAATGTGGCTAAATGCAGCCACCTGAGCCCTATATATAGGGATGGTCCTTTAGTCCCGGTTGGCGTGGACAACCGCGACTAAAGGCCTTGGGGACCTATTAGTCCCGGTTGGCCCGGCCAACCGGGACTAAAGCCCCTCCCGTCCGCCAGCTGTGGACCGAGCGCGCTGGGCCCAGACTGTTGGTCGCGGGTGTCCTCCCGAACCGCGACTAGAGACCCCTATAGTCGCGGGTTGAAACTTTTGGGGACTAATGGGGCGTATGGAAGGCCTATTTTCTACCAGTGTCATGGACTTGGCTAAAGAGTTTAGCAAGTCGGACTGACCCATATTGAGATGCAACGAGTAAGTCGTCATTTGCATGTCTCAATCAATGTAATCCTTAGACCTGAGGTTGTAGCACAATCCGAGTTGTGGATCACCGACTTAGATTCTGTTAAACGATGCTCTGTGACAAGGCAGTTATAAAGGCAGAGTTCGAGTCGAATGAGAAACAACCTGCGTGATGTGGATAATCAAGATGGGATTTTGCCCCTCCGAATGGAGAGATATTCTCTGGGCCCTCTCGAGTGATATGATTTAGGAAGCATGACCATGCGCGACTCAGTTAAGTGTTAACTGTGTCTGTTGAACAAGAGTTAGTCAGATGAATCACATATCACGGATCGAGAAGAGAGTCGAACTATTTAAGGGATGACGATAAATCGCCTATAGTTCGACAAGGTATATCGTGAGGCAAAAGGGACTAAGATGTAAATCACATTGAAGGTATGTCGTCATGACTCAATGGGACTTGGGAGTCGGCATGTTCTGCTAGGAGCCGCTACCGATTGATCGATTGAGAGTTGGACTCCAATCGTGTCCAAGTCGCCATGAGCCTGCAGGGTCGCACACTTAAGAGCGGGAGCAAGTATTGGTCGGGTTAGACCCGGACCGGAATTGGACTGACTTGTGTGTCGGACTCACAGAGGGAATGGGCCACAAGTGTTGTGAAGCCCACTACTATTCGCTATATAAAGAGGGGCGCAGGTTGCCCAGCGGGCACGTTAGTCCACCCCATGCGTTGGGAACCCTAGCCCTACTCGGTCCAGCCGTCGCACCGGACCTAGCAGTTCACCGTCGGAGCTCCTCCTCGTACGTGTGGATACCGGAAGAGGTGCTGTACGTTCATCACTTCGACGTTCGTGGGATCGGATTGGCTGGATCGGATCGTGGGACTGCACTGCCCCGACGCGCTGCATCGGCCTGCGCGTCTAGTGGTAATACTCGTGGCCTTCTACCTCGGCTAGATCTTGGAAGTACCGCGTAGGAAAAAGTTTTGTTTATCTCTACGCGTTCCAACAGTGGTATCAGAGCGGTAGCTTCTGGTATTAGGCCCAAGATCCGTACATATGTGATATGTAGTTAGTGTTAGATGTGATCTAATTGCTGTTTTGGTGGTCGGTCTATGAGATAGATCGGTTTTGTACAAGGTTGATTGGATCAACCGTACTCGGGGTTAATGGATGATCAGGTTTCCGTGATCATACTGCTAAGGTCGTGGAACAACTTACCCCTACCGGTCGGTTTTCGCCATCGGGACTGTCGGCTTCGCCCTGTCGTAACGCCTTAGATGTCGTTACGAGTTTTCACAATGTCGGTTGATATCGTATCTACGCATAACTTGTTTTTGCAGGAAGTTGTGGATGGTATGGCTTATGTGTATGTGATGTGTGTAATCCATACATGATCTGCGTATCATATTTTTGTCAGCCGGCTGGAGCCTAGGTGCTGTCATTTTATTGTATACCGGCCTGCGTGTCGGATTCTCTATGTAATCTTTGATTTACTAGCTAGTGTAGCTTGTTGGAGAACCCGGTGACATGCAAGTCGATGTACAAGTCGGCTACATGGAGTAAGATGGCACGTGATAAGAGTTGGCACGAGTCGACTTACAAGCTTTGTGGAGATGGAGATCACCATGAAGAGAGCCATACCATTTCACATTATAATTGCTTTATTTGTGTTATTGTTATGTCTCTTTTTACCTCTATTTAGATAGTTGGTAGATTTTAATCCCTCAAAGAAGGTCTAGTCGGTCGCCCCGCCAGTGCTGCACCATCACAAGTCGGACATTCTTGGTAGTGGGCTCATGAAATTGAGCTGCTACCAATTCTTTTCGATTAGGTGGGTTTGAGTCGGACTCTTACAGCGGAAGCATTTGGTAATCTAGACGAGTCCATCACAACGGTTGTGGGGCTCGGGGCAAGATAGGTTGGGAGCCGGGGCATGTGATGCCACCAAACTAACAGGAGTCGTATTGGATACGACTGGCAAGGTGTTGCCTATCTAGATCACTTGACGGCTAGCGGTGATGCTAAAGCTCACTAGTCGGCTTGCTTATTTAGGATTTTGAATCACTTAGCAACCATCGGAGGGGTGTTGGTTCTAGTGGGAGCATAAGTATTAAAGCGTTTAATATGCCTGCTCTTTTATGAATACTTGTCTTAAGTGTTTTTGCATATTTTCTGTTGTAGATCAATGGCACCTAGCAACCTTCCTCAGTTGTCCACTTTTGCGTTGAGGTCAATCCTAGAGAAAGATAAACTTAATGGAACTAATTTCACCAACTGGTACCGTAATCTGAGGATAGTCCTCAAGCATGACAAGAAAGAACATGTTCTAGAAACTCCACTTCCAGAAGAGCCAGATGACGATGCGACTGTCGCAGTCATGAATGCCTACCGTAAGACTAGAGATGAGTCTACGGAAATTAGCTGTCTTATGCTTGCACACATGGAACCAGACATGCAGCAGCAGTTCGAGAATGTTGAGGCCTACAATATGATCGAAAGGCTCAAAAGTATGTTCCAGCCTCAGGCAAAGACCGAGAGGTATCAAGTCTCTCAAGTTTTGCTGGGCTGTAAGCTCGAAGACGGTGATCCACTAAGTCCGCATGTAATCAAGATGACTGGTTACGTGCAGTCTCTGGATCGGCTGGGCTTCCCAATTAACGAAGAGTTCGCTACTGATATAATTCTGAACTCTCTTCCTAGTGCGTATGGTCCGTTCATTTCGAACTACCACATGCATGGTATGGATAAGAAGATCACTGAATTACATGGGATGCTCAAAACGGCAGAGGCTGATCTCAAGAAAGGCGCCAGTCAAGTGTTGATGGTACAGAATAAGCCTAAGTTCAAGAAGAGTTCTTGGACTAAGAAGAAGAAGGATAGGTCAGGAGGCAACGCCCATGGCCCTGTCCAGAGCGCTTCCTCAAAGACTAACCTTCTCCTACAGCCGGAGCCAATTGCTTCTATTGCAAGCAAGATGGCCACTGGAAGAGGAACTTCACCAAGTATTTGGCTGACAGAGCCAAGAGTGGAGGTGTGACTTCCAACTCAGGTACGCTTGTGTGCAATGTTATAGACATTTATCTTGCTGATGCGCCTAATAGTTCTTGGGTATATGATACCGGATCAATTATTCACATATGCAACTCGTTGCAGGGACTGGTAAGAACTAGGAGCGTGGCAAGAGGAGAAGTTGATATTCGAGTCGGCAACAAGGCGAGAGTCGCTGCGTTGGAAGTCGGCACGATGCAACTTCATTTACCTTCAGGATTTTTAATGGAACTGAATAATTGTTATTATGTTCCAGTGCTTAGTCGAAACATTATTTCCGCCTCATGTTTGATGAGACAAGGTTATGAGTCGAATATTAAGAATAATGGTTGTTCTTTATATTTGAAAGATGTGTTTCATGGCTTTGCACCCGTTCAGAACGGGTTATTTATTTTGAATCTTGATAGTGAATCGGTCTATAACATAAATGTTAAAAGGTTGAAACCAAATGATCTGAATATGACTTACTTTTGGCACTGCCGGCTTGGTCATATAAGTTGGAAGCGCATGAAGAAGCTCCATGATGATGGACTTCTAACTTCGTTCAACTTAGAGTCATTCGAGACATGCGAATCATGCCTACTAGGCAAAATGACCAAGACACCTTTTGCAAGGAGTTGTGAAAGGGCGTCCGACTTGTTGGAACTAATACATAGTGATGTATGTGGTCCAATGAGCACGACAGCCAGAGGTGGTTATGAGTACTTCATTATCTTCCCTGATGATTTGAGTAGGTATGGATATATCTATTTAATGAAACACAAGTCGGAAGCCTTTGAAAAGTTCAAGGAATTCCAGAATGAGATACAAAATTAGCTCGGCAAGAAAAAATAAAGTTTCTACGGTCGGACCGTGGAGGCGAATACATGGGCCATGAGTTTGATGACCATCTAAAGAGTTAGCGGAATAGTTCATCAACTCACTCCGCCGGGTACACCGCAGAGAAACGGTGTATCGGAACGGAGAAATCGGACCTTGTTGGACATGGTACGATCAATGATGAGTCGGACATATCTACCTTTATCATTTTGGAGTTATTGTCTAGAAACTGCAGCGTTCACACTAAACAGAGTACCATCAAAGTCAGTAGAGAAGACACTGCATGATATGTGGACTGGCAAAAGGCCAAATTTGTCTTTTCTTAAGATTTGGGGTTGTGAAGCATTTGTCAAGCGACTTCAGTCGGACAAGCTCACGCCCAAGTCGGATAAGTGTATTTTCGTGAGAGGGAAACCTTGGGGGTACTACTTCTACAATCGGGAAGAGGGCAAAGTGTTTGTCGCTCGGAATGGTGTCTTCCTTGAGAAAGAGTTTCTCGGTCGGGAAGTCAGTGGGAGCACAGTGCAACTCGAAGAAATTCGAGAGGAACCGGCTAGGGGCGAGTCGGCGAACGCCTTGGAGGCTGAGCCGGTCGTGGTACCTACACCGGTAACAGCACCTGAACCACGGAGATCTGCCAGATTACAAAATGCTCGTGATGTTTTACTGTTAGACAGTAATGAGCCGGCAACTTATTCGGAAGCGATGGTGGGATGTGATTCCGAGTCATGGCTTGGAGTCATGAGATCCGAGTTAAAGTCCATGGATGAAAACCAAGTTTGGAATTTTGTTGATCTGCCTGACGGTGCAAGACCCGTTGAGTGCAAATGGGTCTTTAAGAAGAAAACTGATATGGATGGAAATATTTCTGTCTATAAAGCACGACTTGTCGCGAAGGGGTTCCGACAGGTTCAAGGAGTTGACTATGACGAGACCTGCTCGCCAGTAGCGATGCTTAAATCAGTTCGGATCAGGTTAGCCATATCAGTCTATTTCGACTTTGAGATATGGCAGATGGATGTCAAGACGGCTTTCCTTAATGGAAATTTAACTGAGGACGTGTATATGATACAGCCCGAAGGTTTTGTCGATCCGGCTAATGCTGATAAGGTGTGCAAACTTCAGAAATCCATTTATGGGTTGAAGCAAGCATCTCGGAGTTGGAACATTCGCTTTGATGAGGTAGTCAAATCGTTTGGCTTCATCAAGAGCGATTATGATTCTTGTTTATACAAGAAGTTTAGTGGGAGCAAAGTAAATTTTCTAATCTTATATGTGGATGACATATTACTGATTGGAAATGATGTCATGATGTTGCAAGAAACCAAAGAGTCATTGGAAAGGAGTTTCTCAATGAAGGATTTAGGTGAGGCGACTTACATATTAGGAATCAGGATCTGTAGAGATAGATCAAGGCGGCTCATTGGATTAAGTCAGAGTACATATCTGGACAAAGTTTTGAAGAGATTCAAAATGGAAGAGTCCAAGAAGGGATTCTTACCGATGTCCCATGGCATAAAACTTAGCAAGACTCAGTGTCCTTCGACGACTGATGAGCGAAGTCGGATGAGTGTGATTTTGTATGCTTCGGCAATAGGATCCATCATGTATGCCATGATTTGTGCTAGGCCAGATGTTTCCTATGCTCTAAGTGTTACGAGAAGATACCAGGCTGACCCTGGCGAAGCTCACTGGGCAGCGGTTAAAAACATCCTTAAGTACTTGAGAAGGACTAAGAAAATGTTCCTGGTTTATGGAGGTGATGAGGAATTCAGTGTAAAGGGTTACATTGATGCAAGTTATCTCACCGACTCAGATGATTCTCGTTCACAATCTGGATACGTGTTCGTAATGAACGGAGGAGCTGTGAGCTGGAAGAGTTCCAAGCAAGATACGGTGTCTGCATCTACAACAGAGGCTGAGTATATTGCTGCCTCAGAGGCGGCAAATGAAGCTGTTTGGATCAGGAACCTCCTGATAAATCTTGGTGTGGTTCAGGGCGCGTCCAATCCTTTGGACGTATATTGTGACAACAATGGTGCTATCGCACAAGCCAAGGAAACTAGACAACACCAGAAGAACAAACATATACTCATGCGGTACCACCTCATTCGCCAGTTTGTCGAACAAGGTGATATCAAGTTATGCAAGGTACACACGGATGCAAACATTGTAGATCCGTTGACAAAGGCGCTACAACAGCCTAAGCATGAGGCGCACACGAGAGGTATGGGCATTCGATGGCTAGGCATATGATGCCAAGATGATTGACTCTAGTGCAAGTGGGAGACTGTTAGGAATATGCCCTAGAGGCAATCATGTATGATGTAATTCCCATTGTATTCATAAAGTTATTAAGTTGTCCTTTGGTTTGAACATCTGATATATGTCATTGAATATGTGATTCGATTGTGGAACTATGTATTCATGTTGTTCATACTAATTGTCCTTGGTCGTTAAGGTTGTGCTGAACACACACCCTACACTAATGTGAGTGTTGGCTGATGACACGGTTCCACTTGTCATGGGCATGGTGATGCCATTCCAACGTTCATGGACTTGGCTGAAGAGTTTAGCAAGTCGGACTGACCCATATTGAGATGCAACGAGTAAGTCGTCATTTGCATGTCTCAATCAATATAATCCTTAGACCTGAGGTTGTAGCACAATCCGAGTTGTGGATCACCGACTTAGGTTCTGTTAAATGCTGCTCTGTGACAAGGCAGTTATGAAGGCAGAGTTTGGGTTGAATGAGAAACAAGTTGCGTGATGTGGATAATCAAGATGGGATTTTGCCCCTCCGAATGGAGAGATATTCTCTGGGCCCTCTCGAGTGATATAATTCAGGAAGCATGGCCATGCGCGACTCAGTTAAGTGTTAACTGTGTCTGTTGACTAAGAGTTAGTCAGATGAATCACATATCATGGATCGAGAAGAGAGTCGAACTATTTAAGGGATGACGATAAATCGCCTATAGTTCGACAAGGTATATCGTGAGGCAAAAGGGACTAAGATGTAAATCACATTGAAGGTATGTCGTCATGACTCAATGGGACTTGGGAGTCGGCATGTTCTGCTAGGAGCCGCTACCGATTGATCGATTGGGAGTTGGACTCCAATCGTGTCCAAGTCGCCATGAGCCTGCAGGGTCGCACACTTAAGAGCGGGAGCAAGTATTGGTCGGGTTGGACCCGAACCGGAATTGGACTGAGCTTGTGAGTCGGACTCACAGAGGGAATAGGCCACAAGTGTTGTAAAGCCCACTACCATTCGCTATATAAAGAGGGGCGCAGGTTGCCCAGCGGGCACGTTAGTCCACCCCATGCGTTGGGAACCCTAGCCCCACTCAGTCCAGCCGTCGCACCGGACCTAGCAGTCCGCCGTCGGAGCTCCTCCTCGTACGTGTGGATACCGGCAGAGGTGCTGTACGTTCAGCACTACGACGTTCGTGGGATCGGATCGGCTGGATCGGATCGTGGGACTGCACTGCCCCGACGCGCTGCATCGATAATCCGCGTCTGCGCGTCTAGTGGTAATACTCGTGGCATTCTACCTCGGCTAGATCTTGGAAGTACCGCGTAGGAAACAGTTTTGTTTATCTCTACGCGTTCCAACAATGGGTTCCGACGAAGACCATCATCTAACATGGTCTTATCTGGTGCATCTTCATCTTCAGCTTCCCCCTTGCATTTCCACCGTATTCAGGGAACATAAGATAGTTTTCATCGTTCTCTTCTTCTTCATTTTCTTCGATTATAACCCCTATTTCTCCATGCTTGGTCCAACAATTATAGTCGGACATGAAACCGAACTGAATCAGGTGGATGTGAAGTGTTTTTGAGGCAGAGTAATCCTTCTCACCCGACAGACACTACATGGACAACACATAAAACCATTCCGCGTGTTTGCCTCAGTCACATTGAGAAAAGAACGCACGCCTTGAATATACACTTTAGAGCGTCGGTCAACGTCGATGCTAAAATTAGTCCAGATTTAAAATGAGCTTAATTATCAATTAATGATGAAAGTGTTTAGGTGCTAACCTCTTAGAACACTTCAATAGAAGGGGCGCCGCCAAATCTTGACGAATCGTGGAAAAAATGGGGATAAACTCGAGCTCAGTGGTGAAAAATAGAGGAAAAGGAACCTGACTAACTCGGGCATTTCATCGAGCACCTCTTGTGCATAGGAAGGAACAACAAACTAGCACACATATCTCACCTTTCAAAATGAAAAAAAGAGGAGAGGGGGAAGAGCAGGGCGATGATATATAGGAAAACAGAGGACGTCTAGTCCCGGTTCGTGATACCACTCGTGACTAGAGGTTCTCCCACCGGGCTACACCCCTCTAGTCCCGGTCCGTATTACCACTAGTAGAAAACGGGCCTTTAGTCCTGGGCCGTAAGGGTCTCTAGTTCCGGATGGCCATCCGGGACTACTTATCCGGGACTAGAGGCCCCCCCGCCTTTTGTCCCGCCGGCCCACGAGCCGCGACTAGAGGGCAACCCACGGGGATCTCCCGGGGCGCTCTCGGGGCAGGACCTTTAGTCCCGGGTGGTAATACCACCCGGGACTCGACTTTTTTTTTGTTTTTTTTTTTCAATTTCCTTTTCATTTAGTCTCTATTATTTCTATCTCTAATTATTCTCCCTTAATCTCAATTATTTTAACTCTGATCACTCTTTTTTCACTCTGAACTGACACTTTCCAGGAGGTCAACCATCCTCAGACTACTCCATCTCAGCATGCTTAACTTCTGGGTTCTTCATTCTGAGCTTACAAGAATCAAATTCTGTCTTACTGACAATAGTATGGTGTCAATACTGTTAACCTTTGAGATATGATGTCGCACATCTTTATTTTCTGAACCCAAAAATTATTTAGTTAAACATAAATAAATAAGTAATAATAGTCTTGAATTAATATAATAATTAATTAATGTAAATAATAATTAATTAATTAATTTAAATAATAATTATTTACTCCAAATTGTTAGTCATTTCAACTTATTATATTATATTTAGATAGATTTTTTTCCTCAAATTTCATCATATATATATATATATATATATCAATTGCTTAATTAAGCGCGCTCAGATCGATCATGCATATATATAATTAAACAAGGATATTTAAAATAGATATATATAATTAAACAAGGACACGTACATATGTCTTCTAGGGATCGAATATATATATATATATATATAAACATCACACACTAAGCAATACATAATATGCATATATAGTGAGTCACGAGGGCTCCCATCTACACGGATTGCTCGTCCTCCGAATCGTCCCAAACAGTAGGAGACCGGGGGGCAAGGTGACGCTGCCCGTAGCTGAAGACACTGATGATACGGTACAGCTCGTAGGAAAGGTACTCATCGACAACTGGATACTCAATGTTGATCTGGTCAAGTCGGCACTTCTCTCAATAATTGTGCCTCGAACTGTCGAATTTTTTCTTCATGTACTGTACTTCTCATCGATCAACGCGGCTGCCATAGAAGCCATGAAAGTCCTCGGATACTCAAGCTGGAAGAGGTCCTGGATATCAATATGGCACTGTGATGGTACCTCAATACGCCAGGTGTTTCACATCTTCACCTTGTCATTCCTTATGTCAACGCTGGCAAAACGTATGGCACTGTTGACAAGGAAATCCATCAGTTCTGCACAATACTTGTCACTACTGCAACCCAAAAAATGGAACAAATGTTAAACAAATAATGTTATATATGCTACAACAATTTGGATCAAATGTTATGCAACAAGTATAAGTCTCAATGCAACAAGTATATTGTTTCAATGAAACAAATTTATTCTTTCCAATGAAACATTGCTATATGAATATATTGCTTTCCTATGCAATTTCGGATACACACACGTACATGTTGCTATCCTATACAAACAGAATTTCCAATACATATGCATTGCTAAATATGAATACAAATGGATACACACACGTACATGTTGCTATCCTATACAATTTCCGATTCAATCAAAATAAGATCAAGGAGAAACACGGGGAAAGAGAAAGAGAAGAGAAGATCGATCGGAGTGCTTACCTTGCCCATTGTAAGAGAAAGACATGCCTCTTGTGAGAAAGTTGGATGAGAGCCACGTCCTTTTGATCGGTCATGTACTCAAGATCAAGGCCTAGAAAACCCCCGCCATCCTCGCGAAGCCATTTCTTCATGAGGTTAAGATAGGCTGGAACCCTCCTACTCTCGTTGGTGTATGCGACTTCAAGGATCCGACCATGTGAGTTTACGTCCATAATCTTTAGTCCCATGGTGGAGAATGTGGAAAAATGAAGAGAGGAGAGCAAGGAGGGAAAAGAGATGCGCTCAGTACTGTAGCAATGGCGCATTTCTCTGTTTTAAAGCCTCCCCGGCGGTGGATCAACTTCCAGAGCGCGCGGGAGACAAACGGTTTGGGCATTTAGTCCCGGCCGTAACACCACCCGAGACTAAATGCTCTCTGGCTAGACGAAAGGTTGTCACGAAGACTTCTAGTCCCGGTTCGTGTTACGACCCGGGACTAAAAGTCTGCGAGGCGACGCGAACGGTTGCCAGAGAACTTTTAGTCCCGGCTCGTGGTACGACGCGTGACTAAAAGCTTTCGAGCGAGACGGGCCGTTGCCCTGCCCCCCTCTGGTCCCGGTTGGTAAGCTCATGGAGGCTAGAGCTTAAAAACCGTTGAGGGTTTTTCTACTAGTGTACGAACCGGGACTAGAGGCCTCCTTCGAGCCAGGACTAGTCTGGTGCAGCCTCCTAGCCATTGAACCGGGACTAGTCCCTCCTCTAGTCCTAGTCCAAAACCCATTCGGGACTAGAGCCCAATGGGACTCTGGACCAAATGCCTTATTTGTACTAGTGTTTTAAAATTTTGACTAACTTTGCAGAAAATAACATTAACATATATGATACAAAATCCGTGTATTATAAAACTACATTTCAAAACAGATCTAGTGATACCAATTTAGTGTAATAAATGTTGATACTTTTTCATATTAACATGGTCAAAATTTAAAATATTTGACTTTCATAAAAGTTAAGCCTACATTTATTTGAGCACGGAGAGGTAGTACATATTGTTAAGTATTTAAGCAATTTATCGATTAAATTACTCCAAGTATAAATCATAAGTATGACGTAAACAGACTGATATTTGACAACATTCTTGCATATTTGATCAATGGTAGAAACATCTACGCAAACTACTAGTACCGCGTATATAGAAATATATAGAAATAAACAGGAGAGGGTTAAGTGTATTATACGCTCCAGTTGGCTCGTTGGCCATAGCCGCAGTCGCGGGACTAAAGTTTTGAACCTACGGCTCATTTTCTACTAGCGTGCTAATTAATTAACATCAGAAGGTTTCGATTAGTGATCAGTCCTAACTAAGTATCCAATCATATTGCATGTATATATAACTCTACAAACACGTAGCAGTCAGTTAACTCGACCTGTTCGGTTTTGGTTGGAATAAAGTGCACTAACGGTCAGTCGTTTGTATCTCAATTTTCCATTTCTTAGGCTGATTAGTGGTTAGGAGATTATATTACTAGGTCACTAATTAGTTTAGTAGCTCGTTAATGGTATAGAAACCAAGGTCGTTAGATCTGCGCGCTATAGTCCAAACCATCAAGTTTGTCCTGTATATAGGTGTCTCTATTTTATTTTATTTTATTGACGAATCTATTATAGCTGAAAGGCAATATTTGTAGTAACATCTTGCATACTAATTTTGCCGATTTAAGTACCACCTTGCACATTAGAAAAAGGGTCGCACATTTAAATAGTTCATACTTTCAGTGGGCCGTTTCTTTTTTTTTTTGGAGAAAAACACAAAATACTATTACAAGGACGATAGAACATTTTTAGGGCACGTACAGCGCTAGCCGCTTGGGTTAGGCGCTTACGTGATTAAAAAAAGTATGTACGAAAAACAAAAATAGGCAAGCGCTCCATCCTCCAATGCGAGCCGCTAACTCAGGCGCTTTATTTTCACGAGTCAGTAGGCGTTCGCGAAACGTTTTCTATAGCTAAAACTACGGAGCGTCCGACGTCTAGTCAAGCGTCGACGCGAAAGTTATTCCCAGGATCAGCCGGGAATTAAGCCTAACGGCCAGGAAAACGATCCTAGCGCCCATGATAAGCGTCCGCGTTGTACTTGCCCTTAGTGGCCATTATGAAATCGTTTCACAATTTTAAAATGTGCAATTGGTGCCACTGCAGATAGAAAAACAAAATTAACTAAAAAAATGTAAAAAAAACAGTCGACTTGTCAGAAGCAAAACGTTATAGCCCCTCGGTTCCAGAAAAAGAATGCACAAGTTTTGTTTCAAGTCCAATAATGTAAAGTTGGTTCAATGTGTAAGAAAAAAAACTATCAACATTTGCAATGGGAATCTATGTTAGTAGACATGTCAAATACATTTTCATTCTATTTCCACCTAGTATTAACTATTGTTGATCATTCTTCTTATAAATCTCTGATCAACTTTTACATTGTCAAACGGTGGACAAAATTTGTACGAGAAAACGTAGCGAGCATATATTGTTAATTATGTTATTTATTTACTTTGCGAATCGTATATATTGTTCGGTAGCTAATGCCACTATACGTACCCCAGCCGGCCGTCTACGTACCCGGAAAATATCCGCACGTACATGTGTCGAGCAATGCATGCATGCATGTTCCGGCGTCTAGGCTTAGCTATACGTGCATGCCTCGCGTTGGGTGCTCGCACGTACACACGTCGGCTGGGTCGAGGGCGGGGACCGTGCGGCGGCCGGCCGGCCGGTCTCCGGTCCCGTCCGGCCCACACCCGACGTACGACGGACCGCCCGCCGTCCGGCCGCACGCCGGCACGCACATGGCGGCACATGCATGAATGTACCGGTCTATCTGCAACCACCTCTCTCGATATCTCGATCGATCGACCTCTCGACGGACGGCGACGTTTCCATGGATGCGAGGACGGAAGATTGATTCCGGCGGAGCTGCAGTCTGCAGAGATCGATCGATCTCAATCTCATTCTTGCACGCATTATTCTACGACTGCATGCATGTGCATGAGTCCTCTCTCCACGTGCATGCATGAGTGAGGGGCACATCGCCGCGCTAATCATGGTATAACCATATGATCAGGAGTACTCCCTCCGTTCAACAATAGATGACTTCCACATATCTACGTATGGATGTATCTAGACACAGACACTAAAATGTGTCTAGATACATCCATATGTAGATATGTGGAAGTCATCTATTGTTGAACGGAGGGAGTAATAGTTAACTCACTGCAGGGAAGCGCATTAGCATCGATCATCATTATGCATTGCGATCGATCGAGAAGCAGATTCCTCCGTAGAAACCCGGCTAACTCTAGCTTGGTTAGATAGATCGTGATATTTACTTTCTTCATTATTTATTTATAATGGCAGATTAACTATGTATATATGGCTTATTCACAGTAGATCGATCATGCATGTGGGCAAGCTAGCTACTTCAATCTGGTCTTTATCACGCACTTCTGACATCTCTTTCTCGTAAGGCAAATTGGCCATATGGCCCTACAGAAATCAAGATGTTTGGATCTTTCTCCCATCGATCATTCATTCATCAGACGGATCTGGGCACCGGAAATAACTACCAACTGCCATCGATCAGAGCACCTACCGGTCTCGATCTCATTCTCACCTGCAGCCTGCTCTTCTTTAATTGTAGTATCATGCCTTGCGCTGATGACCGGCCGGTTGCCGGTACAATCATTATGGAAGCTGTTCTCTCTGATGCTTATACATGTGAGACTGATCGATCAACCGTGACAAGTGTGTCGATAGAAGACGACTAATCATGAGTGGTATGTGTGTTTGTAGTCAGAACCATGGGCTCATCAACTTAAAGAACGAACATTTTCAAAAAAAAACTTAAAGAACGAACTAGTACAGTATAATGTTTTGTGTTCACTAAATTAGGTACTATTCATTTACAAATACCTAGTAAACAAACAAACCAATAGATAATAGTTTGGACACATGAATGGGTGCAGTGAGAGTGGACGAAAACAAGCCATTGAAGAAGACGACACGATCATGAGAAGGACAAGAACATGCACACATGCATACACTTGCGCGCATCTCTATGGAAGGTAGTAGATAAACCTCGCTACTTGCAAGATATTAATGGAGGCAAACATGCATAAACAACACTTACAAGTTGCAACCCCCCAAAGAAAAATTCTTCTCTAATAGCCTCAAGCCACACAAATGTTTCTATAGTTCCCACAAAAAAAGGTTTAATTCTCAGTCGACGTATGCATAGCCATCCGCTAGAGATCTTTCTATACTTGTGAAAATCGATCTCAAAAACCCTCGCCATTCATCTTCAATGTCGTATTCACCCTCTTGTCGATGAGGATCAAATTGGCTTTGTTTTCGGACGTCTTATTTCAAAGAATATTGTCTAAGCTGCTAACATTCTCAAATGTTGCCACCTTTTGGCGGTTCGTGAATTTTTTTTCCTAAATTTGATTTCCGTTAAGTCTTTGAGTGAATAGTTTTGTTGTTAGTATTTATGCTATTGAGTTAAGTGATATGTGGTGCGGTTTGAATTGGACGCTTTCCATTGTTCTTAATGGAGATCTAGTGGATCCACTACCCGAAAAAAGAACATGACATTCGGCAAAGCGACGAGCTCTCGCCTTATCTTCTCACTATTGTTGAGGATCTGCTCCGCCGTTTGATCAAACGTGCCTTCGCCACAGTTGATGTTTATAATCCCTTACAACAACATTAACCTTCATGCATGTTCTCTAGCACGATTAAATGAGGGTCTATCGAGGCTTGAAAGCCTTGTGGAGTCCTTTGCAGGCCTGGTCATCACTTTTAATAAAACTAGATAATACCCCGCGCGTTGCGGCGGGATTTTTATGGAATTAGTAATTGGACTTGTGTATATCTGAAATCCAGAACACACTCCTCTGCTACAGTGTTTTGAGAGTCCGCCGCCGCCGCTGCCGATTCCCGGCCATCCCCGCCGCTAGCGTCCATGCTGGTTGGCGTGGAGATGATCTAGGGTGCCGTCCCTCTGTGTATAGGAGTAGATTAGGTTGTAGTTCTAGGGTTTGCTATTGTTTCTTGTTGACTGTGCTAGGTAGTGGCTTCATGCCGTCGAGGATTCACCCGTGGAGGCGCCCGGGTAGCTTCTGCGAGGTGGTGGCGACTGCTTGCTTCCAGGCGGTGCTCCGGTGGTCGGAGATAAGCTTGGAGGAGGTAGTCGTTGAGTCCTCTTTCCCTCATAAGCCCGAAGGCTTGGCTCTGGTTCTGGAGCCTGTTGCTTGCTTCTTCGAGGAGTTTGGAAGATGGGTGGCTCTGCTTGCGCCCGATGGCCACGGTGGCGTGGGGTGGAAGAGAGATGCCGATGCTCCCCCAACCTTCTTGAAGTGCTGGTTTGTTCCTTGCTGCATCACTGAGCAAATCACGCGGTGCCATGTACTGGCGCTGCGATTCTCGGCCAAGATGGTGGCCTTCTTGCAACCTCCTCGTCGGAGGCTTGTTCAGCCCGACGCCGGAGCTCGGCTTCGAGAAGAGCTCAAGTGGTTCGTCCCCGAGCACTTCAAGACAGCCACGGGGACCTCGCCTCCGACCTGGCCCTGCCAGACGATCTGCGCTCCGTTCTCGGCGACCTGGGCGCCTGGAGGACGCCGGCGATGGGTGGCGGAGGAGCACGAGGAGCTGATTGCTTTTCTATTTTTTTCTCCAGGGTGCTCTTTGTAAAATCACAGGCCTTTTTTTGAATTACAGGTCTACAGGGCGGTAGATGTAAAAGGACCTCTGTGTTATTTGTACCTGCCACGTGTTCTATATATAGCAGCATCGGGGTCTCTGACCCCTCTCTCTGTTCAATAAAAAAGAACACACTTGACAATGATTGAAACCAACATGTATTTTTGTAGAACATTGGCAAATATATACTATCAGGTGGGTTGTGTCATGTCAGTTGAAAATTGGTGAATTGATGCATATAAGACTATATGAATAGTCGGCTCGAATTAGTAAATAGCATCAGTGGCAGAGCTTAGTTGATGTCAACAGGGCATGTAAACTACAGTGCTTACCCATAAATTCATACCTCACCGAATTTTCATTCAATAAAAAAATCTTGCAACGCCTTCTAATCCCGCTTCTAGATACTCGTAATTTACACAAATCCAGTCACTCTAAAAAGGAACAATGATATATATAAACAGGTGAATAGATATATTACTCAAAGAAGAACCACCATAAAATTTGTGATTTATCAGCAGCCTTAGTTCCATAGAAGATGAAGAATCGGTAAAGATTTCAGTGAATGATGGCCACTAAACCATTGCTGGAAATTCCGAATAAGTGGATCAGTTTTCAGTAGATCTAACACTTAGGCATAAATGAATCTAAATTGGCCTAAACATAGACATGCAATAGGCATAACAGATTAGATAAGGGACACCAGGATCTTACATTTGTATGAATATAACAGGGAGAATCGAAGCAGAATGGAGTCTAAGCCTGACGTGGGTCATGGAGCCGATTTCTTATATAGGATGAGTACATCAGATACTTATGCGACATACACAACGGACACACATGCAAATTATTAAACAACTATGATGCAACACGCGTATGAATTAAAGAGCTCACTATGTCAGGGCAACATTATAAAACTATACAAATGCGGTGCAAAATAAAACTAACTCGAGTACGTATGTACAAATGCAGTGCAAAATAAAGTAACTTGAGTATGTACAAATGCTACCTTGAGGATGTTACCTCTGACCTCTCGAATCCAAAGAAGCTGGGCTGGTTCAACACAGTTAATACAAACGTTAGGAAAAGTTATCACTAATAAGTACTTTAATGTGAAAAGTTAAATTCTAAGCTTCCTACACTGGAAAAGGGACTCAAACAACATGACTAACAGCACCATGTTTTCATACCTGAAAGTAAGCAACCATCTAAACTCTTTGAATCTAACCTCCAACCAAGAGTGCGACGGACACCCTTTTAGCACATTAGCTATTTAAAACAATAAAAAAAATGCTGCCATAATTTCTCATGGTTGCTGCTGCTTCGATCTGGTCACCAGAAAACCTCTGCATAAATCATCTTGCATCATAGAGCCGCGGGGTTAGCCGTCGCCATAGCTATGATGTGCACAGAGAAGAGAGGAGCTCCTCGCGTCCTACATCGTTGCTTTCGCTTGCAACTTGCTGCCGGGCACATCAGGGACGCTGCCGCCGGTGCCAACAAGATGCCCTTTCATCCGACTATCACCACCCGGATCATTAGTCAAGACTATTGTCCGGTTGTGCTCTCTGGTGGTGAGAGGATGTGGTGGCGGAGAAGAACATGTGGAAAACAATGGGGAGAAGGAGGATAATAAACATCCAGACTAAACGCATCACCAGGTAAAACCCCCGATCTCTTCGTTCCCAATCCTATTTACTGCTACTGGCCTACTTGGATTAAGTGAATCACGGAAAGACGGGCCACAACAGCCGGCAGATTTGAAGAAGATGTTGACGTTGTTGGTTGAATTCCCTCTTCAGAAGGCGTGTTACTTTAGTTTTAGTTTTGCCACCTGCGTGTGGTCGTTTGGTTTGCTGCATTACCTGGGCTGTGAAAAACTTTGTTAGTCTCGTTTGGTGTGGTTGCTACCTCTTCCAGGGTTGTCCGTTTAAAACTTTAGCCGGTGTTCGTACCTTATGTTTTGCTTGGGGGCTCTCTTCCCCCTCTGTGGGTGGAGATGCCTGTTTCCAAGTTTAGGCATGCGTTTTTCTTTTCTGCAAGTTTTGTAAATAAGACTCTGTTCTGTTATCTCACGATAGTGGAACCCGGCTTGTGTCGTTTGTAAAAAAAGACAGCCGGCAGATACGGAAACATGGGTAGACTTGCCAAACAAAAAAATACAATTCGACTGGCCTTGAGAGAGACGTGGAACGGTTTAAACGTACGGGTAAACTAATCTGGGTGACGTGGGCTCCTGAGGAGGCAGGAAAAATAGGTAGCGGGAGTCAACTATTTAGGAATAGAAGATTAACACAGACACACACACACACTCATCTGGCTAGTAAAATCTAACACCCATTTTTCAGTGACCTAAAATATTATAGAAGCGAAAAAAGGATTAAAAATGAGTTAACGATGGGACCATGGACCTATGCTACCAGCTACAGCGGCAGTGCATTGAACCCAGGGACATGTGAAGAGGAACATCCATCGGCCCACATCGCTGAACATCATAACTCGATCGAGCAGAAACGGCCCACAGAAGATATGTGGGTCTCACTCTCACACATGCATGCGTCCGGTGATCATGAAAAAAACATCTAATGAAGCATATGTTGGACGTAACTGCCAGCAAAAAAGAATTAATTAGACTTTACGATCGTGTAATATCTAGTGCCATGATCGACGGCGATGATCATGCATGTTCTACACACGAGTCAAACACCATGGATGGTGCTGGGCTAGCTGCTGCGAGTGGAGTTTTATACTTCTGGCTGACTGAAACGTTTCGGCCAGAGAGTAGGCTTGAGTGAAACACCTGGATCGAGGTAGCTACGTACTGATCTGCTAGTTGTGGCAGAGTTGTATACCTCTGGACGACTGGCTGGCAAAACCGGGTCAGAGAGATGTTGCCGGCCGTCAGTAGGAAGTTGGTGTGCCGTCGTACGTAGGTGCTTTCATAGGTAATCGTATACGTCACACGCACATTGGCCGGATGTAACTCATAGGTTGTCTGCAGTGAATATTCGGAACCAACCAAACCAAGGCACTGCATCGCTTTGGTCAACGCATGTGCTGAACTGCAACTGACATGCCCGGCCCCACGCAACGGAGACGCCGGACCGGCCGCCGGCCGCTCTGCATGCAGGTGGGAGGACCACGGCGAAAGTCTTCACGCGCGCGCCGATACCGCAGCCGCGCGCGTGGGGCCATGCATGAACATGTCGGATGCATGCATAATTAAGCGTCGGTGCACGCGACGTCGGTCGGTCGCTGACTTCACCCGCCGGCAGGCCGGCCGAGCGCCGCACCGGCCCACGCAGAACGTCCACGTATGCGCATGCGTACCATCGATCTATGGTCGCCGTCGTCGCATGTTGCTCTCCCTTTCGTCTCTAGGTTTATGCATGCATGCGTGGACAACGAAGCCAAGTGGCATTGAAGCACCGCTACAAGTCTGCAGGTAGTAAAGCTTAACTACTTGCATGCAATTAATTTTTGTTGACTGATGAACAAAGACTACTCATGGAGTGTCTCCTTTTTTTAACTACCAGATGTTCCGCGAATAAAGCAGTTAACCAGACCGACTTTTGCTTTGCAACTGGTTCAGGGTAGACCACAGGCTGCGTCTGTCTTGATCAATTTTGACCTAGCTAGTAACCCGTGAATGATCGACAGTAATGCATGCATGCATACTATCTTGCACACCAAGGAAGCTACGATAACTAGCTACTACACTGGTGGAAACAGGGGTATTCGCACCGGTTTGTAAGGGCCTATGGGCCCGGATACAAATCCAGTGCTATGTATCCAGGACTAAAGCCCCTCTCCCCCCTCCCCCCCTAGAACCGGTCTGTCACAAACCGGTGCTAAAGGCCTCCACGTGGGCGTCGAGGAGTGCGCGCAGACGGAGGACCTTTAGAACCGGTTGGTAACACCAACCGGTCCTAATGATTTTTTTCTTTTCTTTTTTCCTTTTTCTTTTTAGGGTTTCCGATTCCGTATTTAGGGTTTAGGGTTTAGGGCGTGTTCCGTATTTTCGGGGTTTCCGTTTAAGTCTTTGCGATTTCGTGTGGCCGTGTTTCGTTTTTTACGAACACGGAATCGGAAACACGTAATCGGAAATACGTATCCGGAAACACCGTTTCCGTGTTTGCGGTTAAGTGTTTCCGATTCCGTGTTAGGGTAGAATGTTGATGAACCAAATAAAAGTACATATATATATACATGTAACACGAAGTACTCGACCGAGCATTACATAATCTGAAGTTCGTTTCCAATAGCTGTATACTTGCATAGAGAAGGGAGCTGCCTATTGGTTCATAGGATGAAAAAATTCTTCGCCTTCATCTATGACCTGTGTGAGAAGAAATCCTGCCAATTCCTCTGCCACTGCCTTGCAACGTTCGATTGGTTTGAGCATCGCCCGGTTTCGTTGCATCTTTAAAAGAAGTAGATGAAAACAATTTAGTTATGAACAAAACTAAACATAATTGATGGCAACATAAATAAAGTTGTGAAGATCCGGTTACGTACCTCTAGATTTCTGGAAGTACGGGATTTCTCATTCATAATCCTGTGAATGAACTCGCAAACGTAGTATCCACAATAATCAGTGCCCTGTGGTTGTTGCGGGACTTTCTATATACGAGAACATAATTCAGTCAAATTAATAATAATCAAGAGAATGGTAATGGTATTGAAACCAGGGTACGTAGTACTACTTACTTTGTTAATCTGAAAGAGGAGCTTGTCTGCCCATGTACCGGGTTCTTCCTTGATGAACATTTGCCAAACCCTGGCCGACAAAAAGAATGAATACAAGAGTTAATTATTACTTACTTAATATCAGGAAATGAACGAAAAAGAGGTCGATGAACGAAAAAGGCCGATATATATATACCTTTGAAGCATCTGACGCGCGCTTTTCCATGTGTCAGCGTCCCAGGTTAACGAGTCCCAGACTTCAACTTGTCCTTGATCGATTCTAATGATGAACAATATGAAGTGGGACCTGCGCACGTGTACACACGCAGTCATGCATACTCATCAATTACACTTAACATCAGGTAAGCAAAATGGAATGTCTACAAGACAGTAACACTCACCTGAATCCATAGGGTCAAAGTATTTCTTTTTTGGTACTTTGTCGCTTTAAAAACCTTAGCAAATCATCCGGTGTATCCTTGTTGAACTTTTCTATTGTGTCTTGATGATACGAATACGGGTCAATGAACCCAAAGTACCAGATTCCTGCCAGCCTGCATTCACGAATCTTCATTCTGCGTAGTAGCGTACAAAAAGAATGTCGTGAGTGATAATTATACGGACAATAAACGCGAGCTTAACTAAATAATTAAATTACACAAATAAATCACTTACAAACAGTAGCAGCTGAGGATAGACTTGTCGAGGGCACGTTGATTGTACATCTGGAAGAATTCATCGAACCCAAGCTCCACACCGTACTCTCCGAAGTAGTGTTGATCCTGAACTGCCGCCATGATACAGTCTCTCTTTTGCCTTGCGGCCTCCAAGTACCAATCATGTAAATTCCGTAGTTGGGTTGTTAGAGCAGTAGGATTTTCGACCAGAGGGTGCTCGGGCTTGTATTGATATACCACATCAGCAATAGCGTAACCTACGTCGCCCATGCGTGGACCGGACACTGAAGCCTGGTCAGATAACACCTTGAGCGGGGCAATTGACCGTGCTTCTTGTTGTCTGAGCTGGGGAAGTTGGTTCCCGCATTTCGTCTGGTCCGCCTGCTTCATCTGCTCCGCCTGCTTCATCTGTGCGGTGTGCATCTTCTCAATGTACCGTTCATAGTCTGAAAGGGGCGGCGGTGGCGGCGGTGCAGGATAATATAAGTTGTCGATGGTGCGCTCAATTTTCCACTTTGGGATGTCCTTCAGAGTTTCCTTCCAGACGTCTGGAGGGGGCTTCAAGGGAAACCGAGCGAACCATGCTTTGTTTTTTGCTTTCACGGCCTCGTCTAGTTCCTCCGGATTCATCAGGCCTGGTAACTTCGGGGGAGTCTCGACTTTCTTGGGTTTCCTTGATCTCTTCTTGGGAGGAGTCCCGTTTCTTCTGAACTGCAGCTTCCGCTTTGCCGTACCCGTAGTAGGCGCATCCGTCGGCTCACGGGAGTGCACGGGCGATGGACCCTCGGCCTCGGGCTCCCAATCTTCGTTGCGGGGTGGACTTGGAGTTGCGTTGGGGGCTGGACTTGGAGGTCATGCATTCTCTGTACAAAAGTGAAAAAACTATTAAAAATAGGCTTACATGTGGTGCAACATTCAGTAATTGATGGAGGTGGTGCATTTGTACCTGGAGGAGTCGGTGTTCTTGGGGCCGCGTTAGGAAACACGATGTGTTTCTTACTCCACAAGATGATACCAAGCTCCATTTCTCTCAGTGTCTTCTCGCCTTCACCTCCAGGAATATGGAGCTCAATTGAATGGCATCCCGGCGTAATTGTTGACAACCCGACACGAGCATGGGATGCTGGAATCTGACCACCATGGTAGGTTGCTCCAGGTTGATTCGGGAAAGCATAGCCCGACGCCACCCTGAAGAATATGTTCCCCATTGGCATATGTTTCTGACAGTTTGTCTTCTCCGTGATATCATCCACGGGGTAGTGAGGCGCCGACGGTTCGACTGCACGACCGTCTTCTAGCTGCAGCTGCGTGGAACCCACGCTGCTTCTATGCTGGGATGGGACAGCATCTGCTACCGGATCGTCTCCTATTTGCAGCTGATCAGGTGCAGGATGTTCTACCTCCTCTTCATTAGGTACAGGGTGTCCCCCTTTCTTCAAGAGAAACTCCACCTTTTCTTCTAATGTCGATATCCGTTCCATCGCCCTTTTCTTGATTCTATCATGGCTTCTGTAAGTGGCAATGTCCGCTGCAAACCCTTGGCTCCACAGGGTAGTGGCTCCAAAGCCTCGTGTTCGTCCCCACTTTTCGGGGTTCCCGAGTGCCTTCGTCAGCTCATCGTTCTCTTTATCGGGAACAAAAGTTTCTTTTCGAACATCTTCTATTGCCTGCTCTAAATCTGACACGACTTTTGCTATTTTTGCCGACCATGGTCCCTCCGCAAAAATCCTCCCAGTCTCAGCGTACAACGTTGCCCCATGCGCGAACAACCAGAACTTGGACCTATCGGGCCAGTCATGTGTCTGTGGAATGATACCTCTTTTCAGAAGCGCATCTTCATAGCGTCGCCGCCTAGGCAGGGCAGTCATGTAGCCAGCTGACCCAAAAATATGGTGATATTTCTTCTTCTTCGCATTCTCCGTATTTGTGGCTGATCGGGATGTAAAGACACCCGATTTCTTGTACGCCTTAAAATCATCCCAAGCGTCTCTTATCTTCACTAGTTGCCCAGTGAAAACTGGATCTTCGTCCTTATATTTCTTCCACAGGTCTTTCTTCCACCTCTGCAATTGTGTGGCCATCTTCTTCAAAACCCACTCCTCGACTTTCTTCTTCTTATCTTCCGCTACGCTGAAATTTAGCCATACCGTGTCGCAAAGCAGTTTTTTCAATCTGTCATCGACATAAGTAGCTCCAACGTTGGCGCCGGTCTTCGGCTTATTCCATTCTATTAAGTTGATCGGGACCAGGTCTCTTACAACAACTCCGCACTGATTTACGAATTTGCGATAAATTTCTGGGGGCTCCAGTGGTTTGCCATCAGCAGCAACTGTATCGATCGAGAACCTTGCGGTATCTTTCAACCTTGCGGCCGGGCCTCGTTTCGACTTTGTCTCAGTACTTGCGCTAGCTGTTCCGGAGGGCGCCTAAACGGGAAAATAATGATTCGTTAGTAAGTGCAATACAAATTAATTGTTGCGTCAACAGTGACTTGAGATATACATTGGCAGAGTTTGTTCTGGAGGGCACTTCTGCATCCTCGACGTTGTCGTTGTCATCATCTACTACATCTTCTATATTCTCAGCTCCGTCACCGGAGTCGCTAAAAAATTGATTGCTAAACGCCTGTCCACCGTCGTGATCATGATATATGGCCGTTGCATCGTCAAAAATCATCTGGCACATTATTCTTTCCTTCTCCGCCTCACCCATTCCCGCGAGCTGGTCGGCGTGCGGATCATGTGCAGGTTCTTGGGGATCCATAGCTCAACACCTGCTAGTAAAATTTATAAAATGAAGAACACTTAGAGAAATTATTTTATCGGACACTTAGCGAAATTATTTCATCGGACATTTAGCAAAACTTAAATACAAAAAGTTCTCCAAGTCTAGCTAATTATAATTACTAAAAATTCTAATTCTAACTAATATATTTTAAATTTATATGTCCAAATATCATTCTAATTTTAAAAATTCTACTTCTAGCTAATTCTAATTCTAAATCTAATTCTAATTCTAATTCTAATTCTAATTCTAAATGTAATTCTAATAATAATTCTAATTACAAATAATAATTCTAATAATAATAGTTCTGGACATATTAATAAAATATTTAAACGTATGATAATACACACCAAGAGTTACATAGCTCGGGTTAATTTTTTTAACCCTAATACATCACGATCGAATAATATCACTTATACATAGTCTCGTGACATTTCTCAAAATAATTAATTCCGACCGGGTCCTAAGCCGCGGGGTGCTGAGTCACGGGTGCTACGCATCCATAGATAAGAAACCCTCATAGGGTCATAGCTCACGTGGTAAGGAACCCTCCGAATAATCGACCAACTGCTGCTATACTGCCCATCGAGCAAGTACATGTAGCGACGGACGTGCTCGTCCTCCTCCCTGATACGCTGTTGTACCACCTCCTCAGGGGCCGGCTATCTCCGCACCGAGCGTGGTCCACGCGATGGCCACCAAAGAATATTCGGGTCGACCACGTCACTCGGATTTCTCACCAAGCCGCGTGCCCCGGTACTAAGGAGCTCCCAGTACCAGCCTGGCGGGGCCCAGTCCCGGACATCGCCCGGCGGGTCCAACATAGACATGAACTAAAAACAAGCCCGGACTAAGTAAATATTCCGTAATTAAGTAAAATACCTTAGTGTTTCTAACTTAGTAAAAAAATAGTAAATTGAGAAATTTGTCTAACTTAGTGAAATTTTCTAAGTTCGTGAAATTTTTCTAACTTAGTGAAATTTTCTCACACTAACTTAGTGAAATTTGTCTAACTTAGTGAACTTTTCTAACACTAACTTAGTGAAATTTTCTAAAAATTCTTTAGTGAAATTCCTAAGTTGATATTACTAAGTAAAATTCTTAAGTAAAAATTCCTAAGTAGAAATTCCTAACACTAAAAATTCCTAAGTAGAAATTCCTAACACTATTTTTTTTTTCTAAAAATTCCTAACTTCTAACACTAAATTCTAACACTAAAAAATTTCTTACACTAAATTATAACTCTAAAAATTTCTAACACTAAATTCTAACACAAAAATTCTAACACAAAATTCTAACACTAAATTTCTAACACTAAACAAAATTGTAAAAACAAATTAAAGCACTAAAAAAAATCGTTCTCTGTTTTCCTTACCTACAGAGGGCGACGGGGCGACGGCGAGGGGCAAGAGGCGACGGCGAGGGTCCACAGGGGCGACGGCGCGGCGCGCGGTGGGGAGGCAGAGGCCGCGGCGGCGTCGGGGCCGCGTGTGGGCGGCGACGGGGCGGAGGCGGGGCGGCGGAGGCGGACGGCGACGGCGACGGAGGCGGGGCCACGGTGGGGAGGCGCGCGCGCGGCCTCGTGTCGGTGGTGGGAGGCAGAGGGAAGCGGCGCGACGTCGGGGCGCGCCCGGGGCGGCGAGGCGGACGGCGACGAGCAGATGACGGCGAGGCGGACGGCGACGCGCGGCCGGAGCAGGGCTTCGCCGTAGAAGAAGAGAGGACGCGCGCGAATGAAAATGAAGTGAAAATTTAGCTAAGTGTTTGATAAATTCCCCTGTACAGACCTTTCGCACCGGTTTGTGTTAACAGCCGGTGCTAAAGACTCTTTCGCACCGGTTGTTAACACAAACCGGTTCTAAAGGGTCTGTACTGGGGCCACTTTCAGACTACGCGCCTCTGTACAGACCTTTCGCACAGGTTGTTAACACAAACCGGTTCTAAAGGGTATGTACTGGGGCCACTTTCAGACTGCACGCCCCTGTATAGACCTTTAGCACCGGTTTGTGTTAACAACCGGTGCGAAAGGGTCTAGGTACAAACTGCTCGCCTCCAGCGCGGCGGTTTTATTGCTACAGTGTGCACCCAATCGAGAGTCTCTCTGTTTCTTCTTCTCTCTTCTCTTCTTCCTCTCTTCGATCTTCCTCCACCAATCACCCATGGCTCAAGTTTGGTACACTCTCCGTGTGGCCACACCATGCCGCAAGAGTCTCGACGTGGTCTACACCAATATGTGCGAGAAGCTCCCCGGTCTTCTTAACAATTTGAGCGATCTCTATGAAGAAGCCGATGAACACCATAGGTTTTTCGGGCTTGATCTAGAGTATACGGCGGATCAACAGGATGTTGCCATCATCCAGATTGCCTTCAAGGAGATCGTTTTGGTCTTCCAATGGTCAAGGTAACGCACACGTATACAATCTTGCATTTTCGATTTGTTTGTTGCATTGGAAGAACACATGTGTTGCAACATATCTAACACGTGTTCTATTTTTGTTGTTGCAGTAGTTCAAAGCATTCTTCGGCACTTGTTGATTTTCTTGTCAACAAGGGGTATGACTTGCCCGGCCCTGTACTACATTGTTGCCTCTCCTTCCTCTGGTCCTTTTCATTCTACATTTTCGTCTTGCGTAAAGTTAAACCCTTTAAATTTAACGGAAAAAAGACTTTTCGTCATGTTTTATTAATAGAGGCCTTCTGTGGTACCCCTAATAAGATTTGGGCCGTTTAATTTTGTGGATCTAACGGCTTATATCAATTCATACTAGTACGCAAAACCTGACTAGTACAAAGCATACTAGTAGTAATCTCACCGGGTTAAAATTGAAAACGTCTTAACAAAACCGGAAATCCTGTTAGAAACGGAAGGCCCTTTAATGCTTGCTTTTATCGTCCTCGTCAGGAAAAAATACTGCATGCATGCATCGTAGCCACGCACGGCTATTTCATGGCCTGGTCATGGTCTATATTGAAGATATCGGAGTCGCCAGACCGTGCCATCCTTGAAAGCTAGAAGTATCTAACAATATACTGAATATATATGATTTGATTGTCGCCATGAATTTCGCCATCGCGCGCTGATGGTCGGCATACTAGCCGCCATGTGTACACGAACTCCAGCGAGGTTGTTCATAAGTTTTGCTGTCGTGATGCCCGACAGGGGCGGCGCGTCTTGGAGACCATCCCGGGTCATGGCCCGGTCTTTCCAAGCTAATTTCCCTTTTAAACACTACCTGAACTCATTAAATATTAAAATTTGTACGCATATTAGTAGATAGGCCCGTGCTATCTCATGGGCTGAAAAATTTGGCCCTCTCATGTTTGACTGTCACGCTCCACCACTGATGCCCGGCCGGCCATGCGTACATAAATTCCGTTATGGCTACTATATCGAGGTTACTCTAAAATTTTGCCGTCGTGTTGCCTGACCGGCCGGCCGCAATGCCTAGACAAAATCTCGATAGTGAGCTGGACAAATCTGGACGGTATCATCACGAACCAAAATGAGAGATTAGTTACCACGATTCTAGGCTAAATTATAGGGATATTTGGATGGATTTGTGCTTCAATAAATGATTTCCTAAATAAAAGCTAACATGCCACCTGTAAATTGGCGGCTAGATCATACTAGTCATCTTTGAAGAGTAGTAAAAGGTACCATAGAACATGCCTATAAAGGAACCAACCACCAATCCCAGTTCATACATCAAAGCGAACAGAAAAAGGTGAGACAGAGGATAGTAGCTTGCTGGGGCAACAACACAAATAAGCCCAAAACAACAACAAGCGAGAAGAACATAAAAAATAAGAGGGGCGAGATGAAACTGAAAGATAACAGGCCCCCAACCACACGTGGGGCTTAGCTTGTAGGGGTGGATGATATCCGATGTGCCGAAGCCACCAAGCGGTCGAGCATGACGTCCAGCTGAGACCTATCCTGCTGCTTATACAACGGGTGTCACTACTGCAAAAAAGCGAGACATTTGAACACCGAGTCAGCAACACGTCCTAAGAAGATCCATTATTTCTAATCGTCCATAGTGTCCAGGTCATCCCAGCGAAAATCACCCAGAAGAGGTGACGCCTTCTCCCAATTTTATACGAAATTCGCCAAAGTCCGTGGCCCGCCAACCGGGCCTAGAGCTTCATATATGAAATTCCATAAGAACCGATCTACGGGGCATGTGAACAAAATATGAGTCCTAGTCTATAGGATCCCACAAACTGGACACGTGCCATCGCCAGGCCCTTGTCGCTTTCGAACTTCCAACCCCGACGGGAGGCGGTCCCACAGGAGCTGCCACAAAATTATCTTGATCTTCAGGAGTACAATTAGTGTAGGTTTTTTTTTTACACAAACGGCACCCCCCGAAAAGGGTCCGCATTCCATTATATTTCAAACGGAACACACCACCACACGTTCCTCGAGTTTATAGTCTCAACGCCCCAAGCCAGCCAGGAGTATATATACAATAAAGCAAAATAACGAGCATGAAACGAGGACTAAAAGCCAAGCTCAACAGGAGCTAGAACACAACTGCTAAAGAACCACCAGAAGTTCTAAAACGACAACCACCAGCTGGAAACTCCTTAAACGGCATTGTTCTCCAAATCCTCTCCCTCCATATCAGCATCTTGACCAGTTTCGACACCCCCATCAGTGATACGAAGTCGTCCAGGGGCAGCACTTCTGTTCGATCCCAGCGAAGAGGCAACATGGATGAGGGTGTTGGCTCCAGCACGAATGTCATTCTGCTCCTGTGACGGATGAAGACCTGCCCAGTAGGAAAGAAAAACACAAGTATAGCTGATTAGCTCAAAAGGGGGCCTAATCAGTTTTCCTTCAAAACAGGCTCTGTTTCTAATCTTCCAGATGGCCCAGCAAACTGCTGCCACCCCTGTGATTTGAACATTACGACTAGCCGTAAGATGCTTAGGAATCCACCAGAAGTATTGAAGGAAATAAGCAGGTCTAGTGCCAGCCCCAACAGCAGTCCCAATCACACTCCACACATATTTCGCTGCAACACACTCAAAGAACAGATGCAGGATAGTTTCATCTTTATCACAAAACTGGCATTTGAAATTTCCTGACCACTTCCTTTTTTTCATGTTGTCTTTAGTAGCTATTGCATCATGCCAAATAAGCCACAACCAGACTTTAATCTTGAAAGGAATCCTAGCTTTCCACAGGTGCCTGAAGGACCTGTCAATGCCACGACTAGACAGATGATTATACATGGATTTCACCGAAAAAATCCCATTTTTTGTCCACTTCCATTTAGGAATATCCCTTCCATCGCTCAAAGCCACAGTAGCTAATTTGTTCTGCAGATTTCTCATCTTATTCTGAAGCTCACCATTAAGCCACCTTCTAAAGGAAGGTGTCCATGTCAATTGGGCCATCCCTGCTACTGAGATATTTTGCTCATTACAAATTTCAAACAAGTCCGGATATATATCTTTCAAAGGTCTGTGCCCACACCAAGCATCACCCCAAAAGTCAGTCTTCTCCCCATTGCCTACAACCATAAACCTCCCCTGAAGGTACACCTGCCTCACATGTAAAATGTCAGACCAGAAGGCAGAATCCATTGCCCTATGCTTTATCTGATAAATACCCCCCCAGCCAAGTATTTTGCTCTCATGAACTCCTGCCAGGGACCATCACCAGCCTCCAATTTCCACCACCACTTACACATCAGACTGATGTTGAATCTTGCAAGGTTTTTGATGCCAAGACCACCTTTGGATTTAGGTTTGCAAATCAAATCCCAAGACACCAGATGATATCTCCTTTTCACTGGACTGCTCTGCCAAAGGAAAGCTCTCCTTGGTTTATCCAATTCTTCCAGAGTGGTTTTGTGAAGCAAAAACATGGACATGTGATAGACAGCCACAGAAGACAAGCACACATCTGTTCTAATTACTCTGCCCCCAATAGACAGAGCACCACTCATCCAACCCTCCATCATCCCCTTCACTTTTTCACCTAGGAATTTCATATCATGAACAGAATTTCTCCTTGCATTCACTGGGACACCCAGATACTTAATAGGCCAGCAACCTTTCTAACAATTGAAAATGTCAGCATAATCCTGTACTTTAACATCATCTTCTTGAATCAACATAACCTCACTCTTTTCGAAATTAATTTTGAGTCCAGACATATTCTCGAAAATATACAGCAGCAATTTAAGATTCCTGGCCACTTCTATATCATCTTTGAAAAGAAAAATTGTGTCATCAGCATATTGCAAAATTGCCACACCTTTGTCAATCAAATGATCAGCTAAGCCCACCACAAGGCCTGCATCTTGAGCTTTATGAACCATTTTAGACAGATTCTCAGCAGCAGCATTAAATAAGAAAGGGGATAAAGGGTCTCCCTGCCTCACACCTTTGTAGCTACAAAAGTAAGAGCCAATTTTATCATTGATTTTGACACTAAGAGTCCCTTGGGTAACAATACTCCTAAGCCAGCCCATCCATTCATCACTGAAGCCTTTCTGCTTGCAGGTTTTAAACAGGAACTCCCAATTAACTTTGTCATAGGCATTTTCAAAGTCAATTTTCAAGACCACTCCCTGTTTTTTCTTGAACTTAGTCTCCCTCAAAATTTCCTGGAGCAATTCCACCCCATCCATGATGTTTCTTCCTTTGATGAAAGCAGATTGGCACTGGTTAATAATTTTACCCATGTAACTTTCCAGTCTGGAGGTCATAGCTTTAGAAAAGATTTTAAACAACACCTGTAGCAAACAAATAGGCCTGTATTTCTGTATTCTATCAGCCCCCTCCCCTTTTGGCAACAGGGTAATAATGCCATAATTAATCCTGGCCAAATCTAACCTGTGGTTGAAAAAATCTTCAAATAACAGGATCAAATCATGCTTGATTACAGGCCAGCAGGCCTGATAGAACTCAATAGGAATCCCATCAGGGCCAGCTGCCTTATTTTTTTCCATTGAGTCTACCACTTCCTTTATTTCACTTTCAGAGAAAGGAACATCTAAATTTTCCTTGTCCTCATCAGACAGCTTTTCATGAGCCCCCCATACATCATCATTCAGATGAATACCACCACAACCTGACTGCCCAAACAAATCCTTGTAAAACTCAGTAGCATGAGCCAGCAGGTCTGGAGTCCCCTGAATAATATCCTGGCCCTTTTTCAAGGAGAAAATCATTTTTCTTCTCCTTCTACCATTGGCAATTCTGTGAAAAAACTCAGTGTTCTTGTCCCCTTTAAGCAACCAATTTTCACTGGATCTTTGCTGCCAGTAAGCCTCTTCTTCTTCATGCAGCTTGAGCAGTGCTTTCTGGACCTGCCCTTTCCTGATTAACTGATCATTAAGCAAAGGAGCATCTTCTTCCAAGTCCTCTAACATTTTCAACTCAGCAAGCAATTGTTTCTTCAATCTTCTCGATTCCCCTCTAAGATTAGCACCCCAGCCTTTCAAGTTCTTCTTTACTGATTTAATTTTCATCAGGAAAGCATCCAAATTATTTCTTGCCCTCACAGGTTTATTCCAGATTGTTTCAACTCTGGATAAAAAATCTGGTTCTTTCAACCAACTCTTCTCAAACCTGAACTCCTTACCATTCACCTCTTTCTTATCCATAGTATCAATAATGATAGGACTGTGATCTGACATCTCTCTGGTAAGTTTGTGAACAGTTGCCAAAGGGAATAACTGTTCCCAGCTTTTACTCATAAGGAACCTATCCAACTTTTCCAGAGTAGGGTCCACCTGATTGTTAGACCAAGTATATTGACCTCCAGACATGTCAATTTCCAACAGCTCATGAGTATGAATAAGGCTATTAAACATGTCACCCCACCTCATTGATCTGATTGGTTTATTTTTATCACTGGCCTTCCTTAGAAGATTAAAATCTCCTCCAATCAAAAGAGGAATATGTTGATCAGAGCAAACACCTGCTAACTCAGTAATAAAATCTTCCTTATCTTCCTCATGAGCAGCACCATAAACATTGACCCAACACCATTCCACCTGCATTTTAATATCAAACACCACTGTCTTAACATGGAACCTGCCCATAGAAACAGATTTCAAGTTGAATTTGTCTGTTCTTAGACCACCCAAAATCCCTCCAGCCTTTCCAACAGAAGGGAGCCAATTCCAAGAAAATTGATTCATAGGATCAATTTTTTTTAAAAAGGCAGGAGAATAATTCTTCTTCATTGTTTCCTGAAGACCAATAAAATCCACATCATTAGACCTTAAAAAGTCTTGCAAACAATCACCCATTCCTTTCTTGCTCACACTCCTGCAATTCCAGCTAGCTCCTATCATAGATACCTTGGGTTTTGTTTCCTATTCCTGGGACCAGTCAGAATATCACTCAAAGGGTGATTATTCTGGACTTTCCCAGAGGCAGCACCTGATTTGGCTTGTGTGCCTCCAGCAGGGGATAAACCAGCAATCCTCAATTTCTTCTTAGCACTCCTGGACAAAACAGGAATGAAGCCATCATCCTGCTCCCCATTATCATTCCAATCCAACAACACCACCTTCTCACCTGCATCCTGTGGCTCTTTGGCTATCTGTGACTGTTTATCCTCAATGCTATGTCTGGCAATTTCCATGTCTTTAATACAGTTAATTTTATCAAGCTTAAAACTATCAGGATTAATCCCAAGTTCTAAGGCCCTATGCATTATAACATCATCATCAAGACAAGCAAAAGAATTACTAGTGGTAAGATTAGTACCTTCCAAGCTCCTTGCACTAGCTTGCACCCTAGCCCTGTCTTCAATTCTCACCTGAGTTTCCTGTCTCTCCTGAAGCCTAGAACTGCACCTTATAGGTTGAGGTGCTCCTGCAGAAGTTTCAGACCCCATGCCAGCATTGGTTTGCTCTTCATCAACAGTAACTTCTGTTTCTTGTGTTAATACCACCTCAGGTTGTGATCCATCCAAAGGAATGACCTCAGCACGTCCAGATGGTGCCCCCATAGCAGGAAGAGCAAAAACAGCCGCTCCTCTAGGTATGTAAGGCACATCAGTATCCATATCAGACACCTGATCTTCATTGGAAGAAGAAGAAAGGTCTTCCACTTCATCTTCACTGGCTTGTTCCTCTCCTCCCTCCTGTTCCACAATGGGATCTAACAAGTGTTTGTATTTGCTTTTAACACCATCCATTTTCACTGGTAGAAAAAAGGCCTTCGGTATGCCAGCATCAGTCCCCAAGCGTTGCGCACCGTGACCAATGAGTCTTTAGTCCCGGGTAGGGAGGAGACCCGCGACGGAAGGTCAGACGTCGCGGGTTGGGAAGCGCGTTGCGACGCGTGGAGGGAATTAATTCCGGTTGACATGGCCGCCCGGGACTATTGGTCCTTTATTCCCCGTTCCCGTGGCCAACCGGGACCAATGGCCCTTTATTCCCCGTGCCCGTGGCCAACCGGGACTAAACATCAAGCGTCTCGCCTCCCCCGCGGCGGTTTTTATTTCGCGAGCGAGGCAGAAGGGCGCCATTCCACTGCTCGCTCTCTGTTCTTCCTCTCGCTCTCTGTTCTTCCTCTCTCTCGCTCTCTGTTCTTTTCGATCCAAGCACACGCACGCAAAATGGCTGAATGGACGCAATACAATGGGAAGACACCATGCGGCAAGGATTTGGACGTGCTCTTCACCAACAGTTGCGCGAGGCTGCATGAAGCTCTGGGTCATTTGGCCGATCTCTATTTTGAAGCTCCCGAAGAACACCGGTTCTTTGGTCTCGATCTGGAGTACACGGCAAATCAGAAGGATGTTGCCCTCATCCAGATATCGTTCAAGCATTCGGTGTTGGTCTTCCAATGGTCAAGGTAGAAGCTATATATATATAGCACACGTGTACAATCTTGCATTCCATCTTCGAGTTTTTTTGTTGCATGTGAACAATACGTGTGTTGCAACATATCTAACACATATCCTATTTTTGTTGTTACAGTAGTTCGAGGCATTGCCCGGACCTTGTTGATTTTCTTGTCAACTCGGGGTTTGACTTTTGCAGCGTGGACATCACGCAAGACCGTGTGAAGTTGATGCGCATCGGTATTATGATACCTGAAGATCACTACGTTGATCTTCAGACTCTTATCCAGTTGACCGGGCAAAAGACCGGGATGGCTGTCATGGCAAGCACCTTCATCCACCAGGGCTATGAAAGGATGAAGACTGATTTCCCCCGGCAGAATCACTACTATTGGGAGGAGACCCCATTGCGCATGACGAACCTCAAGTATGCGGCCGTAGATGCATATGTCGCGTACGAGTTGTTCCGCATCTACACGGCGGGGTCATAGATGATGTATGCATGCGTTCGATATCTATGCATGTGCATGTAATGGGTATCTAATTAGTAGTATATATATGTAATGGATATCTTTTGTGATCGACTCTCTATATATATATGTTAATTATGAAATGTGATCGACTCTATGTTTGTGTTATGTGTGATCGACTCTATTGTGTTATGTGTGATCGACAATATTGTTTGTATTATTGTTCTTTATTTTTGATATATTTTTTCATTTTAAGATTTTAAAATGAATTAGTATTATTTTTCTTCATTTTTTGATATATTATTTGTATTTTTAAGATTTTAAAATGAATTAGTATTATTGTTCTTAATTTTTGATATATATTTTGTATTTTAAGATTTTAAAATGAATTAGTATTATTGTTCTTCATTTTTGATATATTATTTGTATTTTTAAGATTTTAAAATGAATTAGTTCTATTTTTCTCAATTTTTGGATATATTATTTGTATTTTTAGAAATAATACAAATTAAAAGTTAATGTTTATTTATTTATTCAAAATTATTAATTACATCTTTACTTTTGTTTATTAAAAGATTTATTTGAAATTCAAACAATAAAGAAATATGGCTTCGGCCAACATGTTAATAAGATTGATATGATACAACTATCATATACATGCGTGAGAAACACTTGGATTCGGGACGGGATGGAACTCGGAAGTTAAGCGTGCTAGTGCTAGAGCAGTGGGAGGATGGGTGACCGAGCGGGAAGTTTGACCATGAGTAACTAATTTGACTAGAGATAATCTTAGTTAGACACTAAGCAAATAATACAAATTGTGAGAAAAAAAGGGAGTGAAAAAAGGAGTGAAAAAAAGGGAGTGAAAAAAGGTGAGAAAAATAATTAGAAACCAAATGAATTAAAAAAAATTACGAAATAAATCTAGTCCCGGTTCATGTGGCCAACCGGGACTAAATGTCCTCCGCCCCAGGCTCCGCCACCCGCCCACGTGGACAGACCTTTAGTCCCGGTCCGTAAGAGATGGGACTATAGAGGGGGCCTTTAGTCGTGCGTAGCTAGTCCCGGTTGCCCGGACGGGATTAATGGGCCTGGCGAACCGGGACTGTAGGCCTGTTTTCTACCAGTGTTTGTCACTACCATTCTTAGCAAGCTGATGAATAAAAATTCTGAAAGCTGGGTCCACTTCCTGGTCATTATTATTCACAACAGCATTGTTCTCAATTACTTCCTCCTGCCCTTCTGCTTGAACATTATGATCCAGCACAGGAGGGGCAAAGGCTTGAGCAATTTGATGCTGTACTTCACTGACCACATTGATTCTCACATTGTCATGGAAACGACCTGATGTTGCATCCCCTCTATTGGACCAATCTCCATAATAAACCTGGTTCATCCTTGTACCAAATGAGACACTAGTTGTTTTAGATGACTGCCCTGTCTCAAAAACTGAATCTGCTACCTCCTTCCCTTTGTTTGTAACAGCCCCCTCTATCAGCTGGCTATTGCATTGTACCCCTCTAACATTACTGCTACAATTCTGTCCCACACCACCATCAGTAACAGTTTCAAAGGTTTGGTAAATAGAATGCATGTAAGTTTTTCTCCTAGTCAAATAGTATAAAGTTCCGACCGAGTTGTAAGAAATAAATTATCATCATGTACAGTGCCAAATACATACCACTGGAAAGCATCAAATACAGTTTTCATTTTTTTTTTTAATGGAGGTAGGAAACCCCCGGCCTATGCATATTTAGCCGAAGTACTTGTGCACGTCGGCTCGGTCGATACCGAGTGCGGGGACCGTGCGGCGGCCGGCCGGCCGGTCTCTGGTCCAGTACTCCCACACCCAACGTACGACGGACCGCCCGCCGTCCGGCCACACGCCGGCACATGGCGGGACATGAATCTACTCGTGCATCTGCAACCACCTCGATCTCGATCGTCCTTGATGGACGGCGACCCTCCATGGTTGCAAGGACGGTTTCGGCAGACCAGAGCTCGATGGATCTCATGTAGGGCCATGTATTATTCTACGACTGTATGTACCTGAGTAGTCCACTCCACATGTGTGACTGACCGGTGAACTCAGAGACTCAATTCTGCATCGGATACGCTCAGTGTGCATGAGTGAGGGGCACATCGCCGTGCTAACGATCCTCTAATCAAATGAGCGAGGGGCACATCATGGGCATCGATCACCATTGGGATCGAGAAGCAGATTCCTCTGTGCAAACCGAACTCTAGTTTGGTTAAGTAGATGGTGATATTTTACTTTAATCCGAGAGAAAAAAAACAGATTAAGTGTGGATTATTCGCAGCAGATCGATCATTAAGCTAGCTACCTTAATCTGGTCCCTCATCATGCAATTCTGACATCAATCTCTCTCTGTATTTCTCTTATGGCAAATTGGGCATATATATGGCCCTACAGGTATCAAGATTTTTGGAATCTTTCTCGTCCAACATTATTCATCAGACGGATCCGGGCACCGGAAAAAACTACCAACTGCCATGCGAGAGCAGCTACCGGTCCGTTCTCACCTGCAGCCTGCTCTTCTTTAATTGCAGTATCATGCCTGCACTGATGACCAGTACAATCATTATGGAAACTGTTCTCTCTGTTGCTTATGCATGTGAGACTGGTCGAGCAATCATCGTGACAAGTGTGTCACAAGACGACGAATTATGAGTGGTGGTATGTATGTAGCCACAATCACGGGCTGATCAACTCAATCGAATATGATTTTTTTATTACAAAAATCATTTTACAAGAACCTAGTAGGATATACATCATCATTAACAGAATAGCAGATTGTAGTCTGGACACATGAGCGGGTGCAGAGGGTGTGGAGAAAAACAAAGTTGACTCATCTCCACTGAAGAGAACATGCGTTGACGAGTGTGTCAGAATAGCGGCGGAGCAGGAGTGAGAGGATTGATTGGACCTGATTGTTTTTTACTTTTTTCGCCAGGTCCCTGCTGTAAAAGTTTAGAGTTTTTTTGTCATTTTCTTTTTCGGCAAGGCTCTCTCTGTAAATATACTCCGTCGACAAAGTAATGGATGATGCTCTCGGGTGCTTGGAGATCACTCTTCCGTTAAAAAAAAAGGAAAACCTCACAAGTTGCAGGATATTAATGGAGGCGAACATGCATAAACAACACTAAAAAGTATCTTTTCCAATACCCTCTCAAGGACACTCAAATGCTTAGCTCCCCGCCAAAAAATAAAATTAATAGACTTTTTGAAGTACTCCATGCATAACCATTATGGACAGAGTCACAGAGATGATGACCAACACTTGTTGGACACTACTCTCTTTAGTCAGGCCGGGCGTTCAGGTTAACCGAAAAATTCGGGTTGGGTTATTCCGGTTTTTAAAAATTCGGGTTCTGAAAAATGATACCCGAATTTAGCCAAAATACTAAAACCCTGACAATTCGGTACCCGATAATTCGGGTTCGGATTTCCCCGATTTACCCAAATAGGAGCATCATGTAAAGAAACTCCTCAATGCATCATAGTCGTAGCTACTAGAGAAGGACTTAGGCAGATCGATCGGCGTGACGCTGCACCCGTACACGCAACACCAGAGCAGCACTGCATCACAACATGCCGTTCAATCCAGGGAGGCAGCGGGCGATGCGCTGTACCACAGTATGCCGTCAAGGTAGCGACGAGCGTTGTACCGTACAGAGCATGCCATCAAGGTAGGCGGCGGGCACTGCATATCACCACAACACGTCATCAAGGTAGGCGGCGAGAGGCGGCTGACACGTTGCAACTCCTTGTCATCTCAGGTTAGGACGTGTGCGGGGGATGGGTGGAAGGCGACCGCGTGCAGGCGGCGGTCAGCTCAGAGTCTCGGTCCGTCGTGGCCTGTTCGTGTGCGTAAAGTTGAGCGATTGAGCCTTCGAGGCTTGTGGTCAATGATGCGTTCTTGAGCTATGCGAGAATTTAATTCACGTTGTTGGGCTATGTGGGAGTTTAATTTATTGTATCAGGATAAAATTACTTATCTATTTAGGGTTATTCGGGATATTTAGGTTATAGAAGTATAAATCTGAATTTTCCATATAAAATTCGGCATTTTAGAATTGACACCTGAATAGATGCTCGGGTTTTTCAGGTTCGGGCTCGGGATTTTCGGGTTCGGATTTCGGGTTTCGGGTTTTATTCTCAGCGTCACTCTTGAGTCAAACACCTGGACTGAGGCTACCTGCTGGGCTGATGCTAGTGGAGTTTTAATGCTTTTGGCTGACTGAAACGGTTCAGGCTAAAGCGAATTTGTGCTTGTACGCTTGAGTCAAACACCTGGATCGAGCCAGAGTAGTACTCTGCTAGCCTAGCAGTGGGGATTTATACCTTTTGACTGGGATGCTGCCGGCCGTAAGTAGGTTTCCTTTTCGATGAAAAGTTGTTGTGTGCCGTCGTACGTGATCTCGTTCGTAAGCGTATACGTCACACGTACGCAGGCGTCGGTGAATATCGGCACATGCACGCGCGTTGCATGTGCTGAATTACAGCTGACATGCCGGGCCCAGGCCATCAGCCGCTCCGCATGCAGGTGGGACCGCGTCGAATTCTGTACGTAGCCGCAAGTCGACGCGTAGACCGATCGCCGCGCGCTCTCCTGGCATGCATGAGCGCCGGTGCACGACGCGTCGCTCACTTCTCCCGCCAGCAGACCGGCCGCCGCGCAACGCAACAGGCCCACGCACCAGGTGGACGTAGGTGCATGCGTACCATCCATCGAAATGTCGTCACATGTTGCTCGTTTTCGTTAGGTTTTCTAAAGACAAATCGAATACAGCCTGCCCTTTACACGGGCAACGAAACCAAGAGGCATTGAAACCACCGCTACAAGTCTATCGACTCGATACGGGAGACAACATTGTTACCGTGTGCCCACACGGCGAAGAGTACACGACAAAAAAAATACACGCTAACATTGCTCTTTGCCGTGTGCAAAAATATCATAGCACATGGCAAAGAAACACTTGATGATGTCGGCAGATGGTATTGATCAATTTCGACTTAGACACGGTAGTAGTAGTAGTGCTTGCGCACCAAGTCACTGGCTGCTTGTCCACTCTGAACAAGCCTTTGACATGCTCGGACTGGCCAAAGTGCGACACGGCTATATATATGTATTTATAGATGGTCATCTGAATTTATTCTAGTGCACAAGTCTGACTCACTGTGTCGTAAGCAGATCGATCGATCGAGACTAAGGGCCCGCTTGGATTGTTGTCTAGTTTTTCGGTCCAGGAAAATTTTCGGGGCAGTTTTGCTGTGCACGCGAATCCGCCGGATTTTTCTCGGACGTGCACTGGTCCGTATCATTTCCGCGCGTGAAAAGGCATGAAACGGGGCACGGAAAATACGGAAGGACGAAATTTACGGCGAACCAAGTATCAATCCTAGGAGTAGTAATCACCCGGAAACTTTACAGCCGTATTGGCTAGAAAACGGTAATTCAAGCGCAGCCTAAGCGTTCAATTACTGCATCAAGTCTCCATTTCTCAACTCCATATATAATGCCGTCGTCCCATGTTGCTCTTTTCGTTTGGCTTTCTAACTTGCGTTTTCGTGCATGCAACCTGGCCTTTACACGGATCGATATATAACGAAGCCAAGTGACACTGAACCACCACTGCAAGTGTACAACTACAAGTAGTCTAGTGCAACCAAATATTCCAGGGCAAACCAGTTATGTAGCTAGCTTTTACTTCCATGCGAGCCTATCCTGCATTTGTCTTGGTCAATTCTGACCGCCTCTTCAAGTAAGTTTAGCTACGACCGAGTAGGTAGGTGTAGCCAATAATACTTTGCATGCGAACATTTCATAGTTGTGCTCGTGCACACTACTGCCAGGAGAAAAGAGCCAACACTCTCTGCCTTGGTCAATTTCAACTTAAACATGATACCTAGAAATGCTTGCAAACCAAGTCACTGCCTACTTGTCCAGGCTGGCTGAGTAAGCCTTTGAGGCCAAAGTGCGACACACGGCTAGCTGCTTCACCCACGGAATCAAATCTACGGCCGGGATTACGTCAAAGTCTGCTTGTCCTATACGCATACATCAAGTCCTCCTCATTTTTCCTTCCACTCCATAACAGTACTATACTACTCAACTGACTGCAACTAGTGGTAGCGATTGACGACAGGTTGTTCCGACTTTTGCTTTGGAGACTAGCTAGCCTCACATTTTGTGCGCGACCGTCCATTCTTTTTGTTCTCCAACCACCGGCGCCACCACCACGCCCTCCTTCACCGACCACCGGCGCCACCACCGTGGCCTCCTTCACCAACCACCAGTGCCACCAACACGGCCTCCTTCAACGAAGATCGACGCCGCCACAGCGGCCTTCTTCACCGGCCACCGGTGCCACCGACGAGGCGACCAAATCCGGCGGCCAAGATCCCGCCTTGTTTTTTAAATTTTAAATCGATAGGTACCATACTCGTGGTGCATCCGGGTGCAACCGCGGCTAACAGAGATACCGAAATAGGCATGGCGTGGGAGGCGTGGCGCACCAGGCGCGCCACGCAAAGGGTTTTTCCTATATAGGCTCTAGGCTCCAACCCCGGTAAGTTTTACATGCCCCGACAACCAGCTCGTCCCCAAAGTGTTTGTGCGTTTTCCGGAGAAGGATTTCGGTTTGCAATTGTAGGCATGGATTCGTCCGATGATGAGTCCTATTCCTCAAAATAGCTGTGTTTTCATGGCTCAAGAGTTCTCCGACCACTCTAGTGATGAGAACGACATGTATGGTGATAGTGATAACGAGGTCATAATATCAATGATGAGAATCCAATAGGATATGGAGAAGAAGGAGACGCATGGTCTTAACTTCCGGGGGTCGATCAAGGGGAGGATTGGTGTGCCTCGTAATATGATCAAGGGCGCACGTGATCTTTACAACGATTATTTACGTCATGTTCCATGATGGATTTTTCGGCACTACCAGAGATTTGCTTATAGCAGCATATCCTACCACAGGCGAACAAGAAAAACCATGCACCTGGGCTAATTAGCGCAGGCGAACAGGTAAACGGTGCGCCTGGGGTAAGCCTGTTACCCCAGGCGAACCAAACTCAGCCGCGCCTGGGGTAAAGTGTGGCAGGGCCACCACCGCAGACCCCCTGGCACTCTTCCTTTACCCCAGGCGAACAGAATACCGGTTCGCCTGCGGTATAACAAATACCCCAGGTGAACCCGGGCAGAAGCGCCTGGGGTAAAAAGTGGACTGGGGTAGCTCCCGTTAGCGCAGGCGTACGACATCTCTGTTCGCCTGGGATAAGGAAACGCCTGGGGTAGCACCCCTTAGCGCAGGCGCATCCCATGCCATATTCGCCTGGGGTAATCTTTGTCCTCAATATAAGTGCGGCCAGCCACCCACCACCACCCCTATCCACCCCACTCACTCACTCACTAGTCCAAACTCGAGCCATTAGTGCTCCTAGCTCAATCCCCCACACCCCTCCACCATTTTTAGTTAATTTAACCAATCATGTTTGTTATATTTTAGCTAGTATGCTACCCCACTTTCCCTCTTCCAAATCTCTCCACTAGATGTACTAACCGGACACTAGATCTCACCACAAATGCACCACTAGCTACTTCTAGATCTATCACTCTCTTATCGGGCATCTCTCTGGTGATCTTCGACGTCGTCATCGCGTCTATATATTTTGCATTGTGTGTCATCTTAATAGGTGTGTGGGATTGGTCGGTGGATGAGAATTCGTTCTCTTTTTCATTTTATTGTGTTGCCATGAGGATGAGTTGCCAATGTTTTGCCGAAATGTTGATTCATTTCCTTTTCGGCAAATTTCTGGCGCTCCGCGTTACACCTTTTGTAGGAAGGTCATGCCGAAATTTTTCGTGAAAACCGGATCTAGTTAATGAAACCTTTCTCTCTTGCATTTTGTAGCAATGGTCATTGCGATGAGGACAAGCGTGGTGCATAGGTACGTGCGACGCGCGACGGCCGAGATGCATCGAAACAACCGCACCGAGATAGAGTGTCCGTGTCGGAAATGCAAGCTGGGGTCTTTGTTCAAACCAGAATCTGGTAATGTGGAGAAGCACCTGCTCAGGTATAGTTTCATGGAGGGCCACACTAAGTGGATGGATGATGATGAAGACGATGATCACGTCGAGACCAATTGGGCGGCGACATGTGAAGATGATCAGGAGGAGTCTGAACATGGCAATGGAGAGGACGAAGAGGCTGTCGACGAAGACGACTATAATGAAGAAGAAGGGAGTCATGGTGATCAACAACATGAAGACGAGGACATGAACACTCCGCTAACTTCAGTCGTGCGGGACCCTCATGTTCAAGATCTTCTTCTCAAGAACACGTCGACCGACGCCAGACGTAAATCTAAGATCACGCAACTAGAGATAGACTCTGCAACTCCGTTGTATGACGCAAGTCGCGGGGCGGAGGAGTCACGCTTGAGAGTAGCTCTGGATCTTCTAGAGATGAAGGCAAAACACGGATGGACCGACACAAGCATGGATGATCTTCTGCGATACTTGAAGACGCACTTACATGAAGGGAACACATGTGCTAGTAGTCTACAGGAGGCCAAGAAAATCGTGTGCCCCCTCGATTTACCGCACACAAAATACCACGCTTGCGTCCGTGACTGCATAATTTATCGTAACGAGCACGCGGACCAGATCAAATGTCCGGTGTGCGGTGCTGATCGTTACAAGAGGGGGACGAAGAAAGCTCCTAGGAAAGTTGTGTGGTACTTTCCACTCATTCCCCGTCTGCAGCGGTACTTTGTGGACCCCAAGGAAGCAAAGCTCATGCGCTGGCACGAGGACAGAAAGAAGGCGGTGCTGAGCGATCCAGAACGTGTTGAAAAACCAGTGCTAACACACCCTTCGGATGCACGTCAGTGGAAAGCATTAGACGCATTCGATGACGAATTCGGGAACGACCCAAGGAACATCAGGCTTGGTGTGAGCACCGACGGTCTCAATCCGTTTGGCAACCAGAGCAGCAAACATAGCACCTGGCCCGTGTTTGTATGGATGTACAACCTCCCCCCGTGGCTGTGTCTGAAGAGAAAGTACATACACATGAGTATGCTGATTCAAGGGCCGACCCAGCCAGGGAGCGATATCAACCTGTATCTCGAGCTATTGAAGGAGGAGCTAGACACGTTGTGGGAGGAAGGGGTGGAAACATGGGACGCCTTCAAAGAAGAAACATTTCGTATGAGAGCCGCACTGATCACGACGGTGCAGGACTATCTCGGATACGGATATATTGCGTGTCAGGTGTGCCATGGACACAAGGCTTGTGTCAGGTGCATGCAATTTACCCCATTTCTACAGCTACACAAGGATCCCGGATCTTCTAAAACCGTATACATGAGGCATCGAATGTGGCTACCACAGAACGACCCGTGGAGAAAGCGCGGAGACCTGTTCAACGGTAAAGATGAGCTCGATCTACCTCCACGCAAGAGAAGAGGAGAAGAGATCGATACTCTATTGAAGAATTGGAAAACGTGTCCTCCGTCGGGAAAGGTACAGAAGCGGAAGCGAGGAGAGAAAAAGTGTCCTCCGCCAGAAGGACCGCTCTTGGGGTATGGAAAAGGAGGTCCGTGTTACTGGCCCATCCTCGGAGTGCCTCACTGCCTTGATGTCATGCATATCACGAAGAATGTGTGTGAGAGCTTGCTTGGCACCCTGTTCAACATGCCAGATAGGACCAAAGACGGGCCAAAATCAAGATACGACCTGATGGTCCTGAATATCAGGAGCGAGCTTCACTTACCGCCTTCTACGCGTGAACAGACGGAGGAGGACGAGGATGAGGTGGAGGAGATGGACGACCGCAAGCGGAAAAGGGCTAAGAAACACCAAACTCACCGCCTAAAACCCTCTTGCTTCACTCTAAGCCCCGACGAGCTCGCGCAAATATTCACATGCCTCCTCGGAGTGAAATTTCCCTTAGGTTACGCGGGGCTGATAAGCAGATACCTAAACGCGGAGAAAAAAATCCTCAGCGGGATGAAGTCTCATGACTTTCACGTGATGATGACGCGGATACTTCCGGTTGCAATCAGAGGGATAATGGAACCGCACGTCCGTCAAACGCTCACTAGCCTCTGTAACTTTTTCGACGTCATCACTCGGAAGTCGATAAGCGTGAAGAAACTCGGAAGGCTGCAGGAAGAGATCGTCACCATCCTATGCGAGCTTGAGATGTACTTCCCACCTGCCTTCTTTGATATTATGGTACATCTCTTGGTCCATATCATGGACGATATCACCAATCTTGGGCCGGTATTCTTGCACAACATGATGGCGTTAGAAATAATGAACGGGATCATCAAATCATTCGTTCGTAACAGGGCACACCCGGATGGAAGCATCGTCGAGGGATTTCTCACCGAAGAATGCATCTCTTTCTGCAAGAATTTTCTAGGCGATGAGAAGCCAGCTGTTGGTTTGCCCGCAAACAAGCACCTTGACAGGTTCATGGGGGTAGGCCACAACACTGGCAAAAGGGTAATCGACGCGGACTCCTGTGGTCGGAGAGCCGATTTTGAAAGGGCCCACCTAGTAGTGTTACAACACATCGACGATGTCGACCCTTGGATAGAAGAGCACAAAACCGCGATAAAAAACAGTGCTCGCAGGCTGATGACGGAAGATGAGATATTTAGAGCACACAACTCCTCTTTCACGACATGGTTCAAAAAGCAGATTGATGCCGATCCCCCGCCAATGACATGTCAGAAAGATAAAATTGTATTGGCCTTGTCATATGACCCCGCGCCCAATCTGATGACTTATCAAGCATACGACATCAATGGGTACACATTCTACACGGAGGAAAGAGACAAAAGTAGCGACTATCAAAACTCGTCTATAACGATGGAATCTTACACGGGCGAAGAGATTAGAAGATACTACGGAAAGATCGAGGAAATCTAGGAGCTTGACTACGTTGGGGTAAAGCTGCCGATGTTCCATGTCAGATGGGCTACAAACGTCACGAAAGAAGACGAAAATTTCACCACTATGTCGATGTCTGAAGCCAACAAACCCAAGTCCAAGAACCCCACCGCGCAAAATGAGCCCTGGGTATTGGCTAAGCACGTGGAGCAATGCTTCTTCATAACCGACCCGGCAAAGCCTAGTCGTGTTGTCGTAAGGAGAGGGAAAAGGGCCCTCGTCGGAATGGATGGAGTCGCCGATGAGAAGGACTTCGACGGCTTAGTCGGAGACCCGATGATGGAAGAACCCGGTGAAGACGATGCACCATACACCACAAGAAGAAGCAGGACCACACTACCTAGGGCATGTCTTCCACTCACAAGAAGAAGTCACGATATGGCGGTCACGTATTCAACATCGACCAAGAAAGGCAAGAGTAAGATTGTGACGAAAGGTTGAGAGAGGGAAATACTCGCGATATGTGCGATATAACATGCTAATAGCTACTATGTACAATGTGTTTTCAGAGAGAAACACTTGCGGTATCTCGCTAAATCAATCTATTTACGCTCGATGCGACACTAAATATTTTTGCACATGTTAACTTTCATATGTATGTAATTTTTAAGTGAAAAACAATGTGGGAGCCCCATATAATAGCATTCGTATTGCTCGATGTGTCCCGGGCCGGGGTGGGCTGTATAATTTAGAAAATCTTAGCACAGGCGCATATGTGTGAATATGCGCCTGGGGTAATCTTTATCACAGGCGCTTCTGAGAGAACATGCGCCTGGACTAAGGCTATGTGGGCCCGCGCAAACCAAAACCCTACGAATTTTAGCGCAGGCGCATCTACTAGGTTATGCGCCTGGGGTATGGCTCTGTGGGCCAGCGCATAACAGGGCATCAAGCGAAGCACATTGGTACCGGTTTGTGATACAAACCGGTTCTAAAGGGTCTGTCCCCTGGGCCCCCCTCCCTGCAGCAAATGGTCGCAAACCGGTCCTAAAGGCCTTGCGGCCATTTGCTGCACGGAGGGGGGGCAAGGGGACAGACCCTTTAGAACCGGTTTGTATCACAAACCGGTTCTAAAAGTTTAGCGCAGGCGCATTTTCTAGGTTGTGCGCCTGGGGTATGGCTCTGTGGGCCCGCGCATAACGAATCGCTACTCACTTTAGCGCAGGCGCATTTTAGTTTTGTTCGCCTGGGGTAAAGGGTAGCGCAGGCGCATATCACTCGTTGTGCGCCTGTAAGTCCTCGCATATCACTCGTTCCTTTCTCTCTAGATCTTGCGCGTCCGCACACTTCCTCTCGATCCCCAAACCGCACGCCCGCATCGTCTCTCTCATCGCACGCCGCCGTCGTCGTTGTCGAGCAGCAGGAGGAGGAGCGGGAGCAACAGCAGGAGGAGGAGCAGGAGCAGCAGGGGAGGAGGAGCGGGAGCACGCCGCGCGCCGTCCCTCTCATCGTCGTCGTCCACGCCGGCCGTCGTCACCCACGCCGCCGTCGCCCACGACGAACCCAGGTCAGCCCCCCCCCCCCCTCTTCCAACGCCCGTGTGCAGTAGTGTTGCTTTCCCCTGCAAACTACCCCTGCATCTAGACATCGATCGATGTCCATGGCCCTGCAGTTGCTGCTACCGTGCTTTCCCCTGCAGTTGCTGCTACCGTGCCCCATACAAACGCATGTATAATCAAATTCCACCGAATGATGTCCATGGCCAAATCAATAAAATCAGATGCACATCCAAGTGCTAATTTATCAAACTGTTAAGTGGTAGACTGAATAAAATTCATAACTTGCTTGCAGTTGCTTGCATATGTGTTTTTCTCAGGTTTGGGCTGGGTATATAAATACACATACACTTATTCAGATTGTAGAGTGCACAAAACAGGGGTTATATCATTGTGTCATCTTCATTTCAGAAATTATTACCTACGGTTTTTCAGCTTGTAGAGTGCACAAAACAGGGGTTTATCTCAAAAATGCTGCTGTTGCTTTGATAAATGCTGCTGTTTCTAGTGTTTCAAATTTAGTCTTTGCTAGAAGTACTCTAGTGAAACTATTAGCACAAGCAATAATTTATCTATTCCAATATGTTCAGTTTAAGTGGTTTAAGTTACTCCAGGAAGCAAGTTCTAAATTCTTGCTGAAATTTTAGTTAACAAAGTTTGCATGACACAAATTGCATGATGACACAGATATATGAATTTCCTGGGAGTTTTTGTGCCATATGATGACAGCAATGCAAGAAACTGTTTTTGTGGCCATGTGTGCATTCAATTTATGTTGCAGGTACATTGAGTGCCAATGTTTTGCCGGAACGTTGATTCATTTCCGTTCCGCCGAATTTCTGGCACTTCGGCATGACCATTTATAGCCGAGGTCATGCCGAATTTTTTCGGTGACTAACCGTATACGTTTTGTCTACTACTAGGCATGTCTCTTTCTACTACGGATCCGGCTTTATTGGACCACTACATCCTTATGGCCCGAGAGTCGCAAGAGGAAGATCGGACACAAACTGACGAGCTCCCCGATGTCGAGCCCCACAATGATGACGGGCTCACCGGTGGCGAGGAGGAAACCACTGATAGTGGCGCCGGGGGCCCCTCAGGGAGAAGCACGACGGGAAAGAAGCGTCGGCAGCGAGCTCCGAACAAGGTCGGCACCGTTCGAGAGAAATTCACGGAGGTGGATCCTTCCAGTGGCACGCCTGTGATGCCATTGGACCTTGTGAAGGGGTACTTCCTCCAACTTGGCGCGATCCTTCGAGACGTCGTCAATGTCAATGAGCCGACTCTCAAGAAGAAGCCAACTCTGCGCGCCCAACTCATCTCGAGGCTGCACGCGCGGTACGAGTTCCCTCCCCCCTACAACAACGAGAATCTGAAGGGCAACCTGGTGAACAAACTCGCCCTCACTAGATTCACCAAAGCCCTGAGCAATTACAAGACTATGGTGAGGGCGATGATTAGGGACGAGGAACCATTCGAAGAGATCCATCGCCACTTCCCGCGGATTACGCCCGATGACTTCAAGACTTTCCTAGAGAACCAGTCGCTTAATTTCACTAAGAATCAAACGGATTGGGGGAAGGAGCTAGCGTCGAAGAACATCGGTCACCACAATCTCGGCTGTCGTGGCTACGACGGGAAGGAGCCAGTTTGGGCGAAAGAGGACCAGGCCTACATTGAAAAAGGGATTGAGAACCCTTACGCCAAGTATGCCCATGACCCGCAATTCCAGAAATTCATGAGGTCGAGGTACAGAAAAGTAACTCCGACCGGGGAACTTGTCTCGGACCCGAAGATGCTGGAGGGTGTTATTTTGGTCACGGACGATAGCGTGAAGAATGTTGAGAAGCTAGTGGTAATAAATTTACCATTTCATGCAACTCATCATCATCAAGTCCATGATTTCATTCTAGTACGAAACCATTTCCAAACCGTTCATATGTTGCTTCTGCAGCTAGAAGAACAACAACTTGAATCTTCCTCGTCGCAGACGTCGACGGCCAAAGTCGCGTGGGATAAGCCTTTCATCAGGGGGTACAACAAGGCAAAGAGCCAAGACCCTCTGAAAAGGCCGCACTTAGGCAGTATCACCGGCGGCGGACTTAATAAGAAGCACGCCAACTATGGCTTGGCTGAGCCCAGCACTAAGGAGTCGCGGGCGGCGAAGAAGAGCGAGGAGACGGAGGCGCTGAAAAAGAAGGTACATGACTTGGAAACAAACATGGAGAAGAAGATTGAGAAAACGGTGGGGGAAAAGATGAATGCGCTCATCCCCGCCGTATTTGAAAAAATATGTGGCTACATCGCCGGGGGCTCACAGGGGCCGTTACCGACGTTCAACATACCGTCGATGTTGGTCGTGCCCGCCGCGGGCGCCGCCGGTGGTCCGTCGACGTCGGCCGTGCCTGTCGCCCCCGCCGTGCCCGACGCGCCTGCCCCCGATGGACCGTCGGCCGTGTCCGGCGCGGCCACCACCCCGTTGCTCGACGAGCCCACCATCACCTGTGGTCCGTCGACGTTAGCCGAGCTCAATGCCCTCACGGTAAATTATTGACCGTCTCAAGCTGTAGCCAGTTCAATATAACCCTACTCTCTGACCTATCCATGCATGTTATCGCAGGCTGACGCGACGGGATGCACCTTCCTGCTAAAAGTGGGCAGCGAGTTGAAGGATGTTGCAAAGGGGAGCATCTTGCAGCCACTATCCCGCAAGTACCACTGCAGAGATATACCGGCCAACGAGCTTCGGGTTCGCGTCGATCTGGTGCTACCGGGATTCGAGAACTTGTATCCTCCTAATCAACCCGCCGATGCCGACAGCGAGCTGAATCTCGGCCAACTGGACAATCAAATCTTGCTATGGCCGAAAGCCCTTATTCGGCTGAACACGATGTCAGGGTCGGCGCCAAGCCAAGCCATGACCGTCACCACTACACCGGTTGCGCCCACGGCAAGCCAACAAGACAAGGTCCAACATGGCAATGTCCTCTCTCCACCTCCGGTGGATCCTCCTCCTCCCGAGCACGAGACGTCCAATGACGAGCAACATCACGAGCATGAGACCCATGACGACTACATGGATATTGAACTTGCTCCCATTGACGATTTCATAAATCAGTTGGATGGCGAGAAGCCGGTTCCTCCGGAGTTACCCGCCAGAACTCTTGATATCCAGAAGAAGGTAGATGGCGGAGAGGCCGGTTCTTCTGAGTTACCCACCAGAAAACCGGATATCCAGAAGAAGCTAACCTATTTCCAAGAAACTCCCGAGGAGCAGACGGCCTTTACGGCTCCACAGCCTACGCTGGTTACCCCGAATACACTCCGTGCTACGGCCGCGGAGGCGGTAAAACAAAGCGGCACTCCCATCTGCTTGAGGTCGAAGAAGAATCGGAAGAGGCCGGTAGCCAAGAAGAAGAAAGGTGGTGCCTCCTCTAGTAGCCAGCCAGCGGCCGCCCGAGTCCTGGACCGTTTGCCGCCCGCCGTCCCGTGGAGGAAGGTGCATGAGATAGGACAGTCGATGCTGCTGCCAGAGGTTGTCGCTGTCATGGGTGGTGACATGAGAACCATCCACGACGGGATTTTGTTCAAAGAGAATGAACTTCTACGTGAGAAACATCCCTCCTACCCGCTATATGTGGTCAAGGTGCCCCGATCTGTGGGCTTTGTGGATTCAAATCCCGCAGAGGTGTTTTTCATCAGATACGAAGACATATTCAGGGTCTTCCACTTGGGAAAGCTCGACCGAAGCATTGTCCGCCTGGTATCGCTCAGCATGGCGCACGATATGGTCATGGATAATACCCCGCACATCGCGATTATGGACCCCTACTACATGAATGAGGACTACTTGCGGTCACATGCGGACCGGGTTCTTATCACGACTTACATAACGGGGTTTTTGATAGATAACAAGGATAAGAACGCCATTCTCATGCCATACTTTTCCAAGTAAGTAGTCCTCTCCGCTTCACGTCGTTACATTCTTTCTAGAATCTCCTTAGTATTCCGATTGATGATATTGATGGCTTGTTCGAAATTTTCTGCGCAGAAACGGAGGATGTGTACTCATCGTCATGCAACCGCATTGGTCGCAATGCACTTATCTCGATGCGGGTAGGGCGGTGCAGAAGGACTACACCGACATAAGAGCTGTTCTTAATAGTGCCCTCAACGGCTTCGCCGCCGATTTAGGCAAGCCCCTAAAAAAGGAGAAAATAGTCCGAGGCGCCTACGTGTGCACCCACGTAACAAGCTTCCCTGCCTCAAGCAATCGGAGCAAGAATCTGAGTTGGAAGCTTGGTATGTCATCTTTCAGATGAGGGAGTACTTAAAGGATGCCCAACAGGCCCAGCTACCAAGTCATCTCCGAGACCTGACCACAAAGATGGCCAACACCCCCGATGAATATGTGCGGGCTGAGTTCCGTCGGATCCAGCGGAAGATCTGCACGATACTCTCGTCGGATGTCATCAGTCGGGGTGGCTTGTTCTTCCACGGCCATGCACCACCGAGCAACCGTGACATAGAAGCACACATACGAGAGCAACGTGACACCCGGACATTCAACATGCTAGAAGGCGTTCGTCCGTTCCCGCCGAGACTATAGGATTAATAAAATGTTAGTATACACTTGCATCATATAACTTTTAGTCCTTTATTTGTCGTGTTTTATTCGTAAACCTTGATGCTTCTATTTTTTGATAGTTATTTGCGGTCTATTATCACTTTCGATGCTAAACTCGTATTTGTATCCTATGCACAGATGACATGGTATGTTGTGTATGTCGGTAGGGTTCCCGGAGTCTACGACGACTGGGACCAATGCCGGAGACAGGTGCACGGTTTCAGCGGCAACAGTTACAAGGGGTACAAGACCATGGTGGAGGCGGAAGCTCGATACGCCACTTACCTAGCGAGAGAGAAGACGGAGAAGACGAGGGCCCGGATGACCACCTTCGCCATCGCCGTGCTTATACTCCTTGTACTCCTAGTGTTGATTCTACTTGTTGTTTTGCTTGTCTAGATAACTAAACTATCGATTTGTTTGAACTATGTGTACTCCTCTAGTGTTTGAACTATGCTTGTAACTAAACTATCGCTTCGAGACTATTTGGTGATGATCGAGACTATTGTTCGAGACTATGTGTTGATGATCGAGAATATTTCTGTTATTTTGCTGTCATTTTCATATTTATTTCTGTCAATTTGCTGTAATTCTGTTATTTTCGTGTCTTTTATTTTTTGACACAACAAAACCATACCCCAGGCGAATAAGAAATCATACCCTAGGCGAATCTTTACCCCAGGCGCACAGTGCCTGTTCGCCTCAGGTAAAAGGCTTACTCCAGGCGCACAAGGCCTATTCGCCTGGGGTATGTCAACTTACCCCAGGCGCATTTTGAGGTTCGCCTGCGGTAAATCATCACCGTTGGCGATGTGGTCCCAGGCAAACCAATATTCGCCTGCGGTAGCATAATTTGGTTCGCCTGCGGTAGCCTTTTCCCTAGTAGTGCCGGCATCACTTCCGGATGAGCTCAAGACTGTTCCGGCGGATAGAGGAAGAAGTGACGAAGTGTGACGATTACTTAAGTTGAGGTATGATTGATGCGGACAATTATCCTTCACTCCTATGCATAAATACACCGGGCCTTTGAGAATGCTAGCCTATGGAAAGGTTGTGGATGATGTTGATGGGTATGTTCGGAGGGGAGAGGGCACATGCATTGAGTCTATGGAAAATATTTTGTATACGTTGTGGTGAAATTGGTTACACCGGAATATCTGACAGAATGCCGAGGACACGGAAAAGTTACTAGCCATTGGAGAATCAAGAGGATTTCTTGGTATGCTCGCTTGAGTTGACTGCGTGTATCGGGAATGGAAAAAACGTCTAGCAGATTTGCGCGGACAGTACCAAGGTCACAACAAAGAGACCGCAATCATACTTGAAGCAGTCACATCTCGGGAATTGTGGATTATATTTACGTCTTTGTTGGGAATCAGTGAATTTCAGTTTCGGCTATGTGTTCAAATATTTGAACTGTTTATTTGTGAACTCGAACTATCTGTATTTGCCTATGTACTCTTAATTATTGTACTAGTTGTTTTGAACTATTTAAATTTTTTTTTTTGATAAAGGGCTTTATTACTCAAAAAGTTCAAGCATTACACCCGGCCTCTGCATCGTTAAATGCACACAGCCGAAATCCAAAACGGAAAATAAACAGAGCGACACTACTACAAAACATCTGCTGTAGAATGTCGATGCTATGGAGCCGCTATCCGTAGATCAAGTGGCCATCCATGTGGGATAAAAATATCCCTCGCCACCTGCTCCAGTCGTGCACATGCCTCCGTAAAAAGGCCTCGTAACTCCCCTCGCTGTAATGTGGACCACGAACGGAGAATACCTGTGCTCCTGAATAGAACCTGCACACGAGAAAAATTCTTATCATTGAAAATCTTGTCATTCCTACATAGCCAGAGCGACCAAATAACGGCAAGCGCTCCTACCCTAATAATAGTCTTAAAACGTTTGTCAACCCCGTTTAACCAGTTGCCGAATATGTTCGCAACGGAAGTAGGTTGATAAAGGTTCGAAGCCATATGGATAGCGGACCATATAGAACGCGCAAATGAGCACTCAAAGAATAAGTGTTTAATTGTCTCATCATGAGAACAAGAAACACACTTAGAACTCCCATGCCAATTACGCTTGACAAGATTATCTTTTGTAAGTATGACCCCCTTACGAAGGTACCACGCGAAGATTTTAATCTTCAGCGGTACTTCCATACGCCATACATGTTTGAAAATATCGACTGGCAAATCCGATTGGATCAACGCTCTGTACATGGAGTCTACTGAGAACAAACCATTCTTAGTGATCTTCCAACGAAACTCATCAGCGCCTGGTGTAAGAGTAACCAAAGTTAATCTATTAACCAAGTCCTGCCACGACGTTAGTCTAGGCCCGATTAGATCTCGTCTAAACGAAACATTAGGAGGTGATGTTTGCATGACCGTAGCCAGCGTATCATCCTTATGTCTCGCTATCGTGTACAAAGCCGGATATTGTTCTCGAAGTGTGGTATTACCTAACCACTTGTCCTCCCAGAACCGTATCTGAGATCCATCCTTAATCTTAAATACCCCATAGCGAAAAAACTTGTTTTTATTCGCCATAAGTCCAGCCCAAAAGTGTGAATCACCAGGTTTCCACATAACCTGTGATACTGCTTTCGAGCCTATGTATTTACGTTTCAGGATGGTTTGCCATACGCCATCTTCGGTTAGTAGTTTGAATATCCATTTAGCAAGTAGAGCTGAATTCTTGATTTGAAGATCATGAATGCCGAGCCCCCCCTGATCTCGTGGACGACAAACTACATCCCATCTGGCTAATCGATATTTCTTTTCTCGTTGTCACCCTGCCAAAAGAATCTTGATCGGAAATAATCCAATTTTTTTAAGACTCCTTTAGGCAACTGGAAGAAAGATATCATGTACAGTACCATATTAGTTAGGACTGAATTAATGAGTACCAGACGTCCACCAAGTGACAACAATTTTCCTTTCCAACTAGCAAGCCGTTTCTGCAGACGCTCTTCGACGTGCCCCCATTCTGCATTAGTCAATCTCCTATAATGTATTGGTATCCCCAAATACTTAATAGGAAATTGACCTTGCTCGCAACCGAATAACTCGGTATATTGTGCAACTGCATCTTGGGCCTCACCAAAGCAAAACAATTCACTTTTATGAAAATTAATCTTTAGTCCGGATAGTTGCTCGAACACTGAAAGAATTAATTTCATGTTCGCCGCTTTCTCCAAATCGTGTTCCATAAAGAGAATCGTATCATCCGCATATTGAAGGATAGACAATCCCCCATCTACAAGATGTGGAATTACTCCCTCAATGAGGCCATTTTCCTTGGCTCGATCTATCATGATCGCTAACATATCAACCACAATATTAAACAATACGGGCGACAACGGATCACCTTGTCTCAAGCCTTTCTTAGTCTGAAAGTACCGGCCAACGTCATCATTGACTTTGATAGCCACGCTACCTCCAACTACAAAGTTGCGAACTAGGGTACACCACTCTTCTGAGAACCCTTTCATTCTCAGAGTCTGATGGAGAAACTCCCAATTCACTTTATCATAGGCCTTTTCAAAGTCTATTTTAAAAATCACCCCATTAAGCTTTTTCGAGTGTAACTCATGGACGGTTTCGTGTAAAGTCACGACCCCATCTAGGATATTCCTACCCTGCATAAATGCAGTTTGTGTAGGTTTTACCACATGGTCTGCCACAGAATTTAGCATAATAGTTGCAACCTTTGTAAAGATTTTGAAACTAACGTTAAGAAGGCAGATTGGTCGATACTGTTGTATCCTTTCTGCATTCAAAACTTTAGGTAACAAAACGATTTCCCCAAAATTAAGGCGATACAACTCCAGATGTCCACTCTGTAAGCAACCAAACATCTCGATGAGATCATATTTAATGATCTCCCAAAAATGCTGATAGAACTCAGCCGGACAACCATCTGGGCCAGGTGCCTTATTATGTTCCATTTGGAATATCGCCTCCTTTATCTCCTCTTCAGAGAAGGGAGCATTAAGAAAAGCGTTTTCTTCCATTGAAACTTGGGGAATATCATCTGTTCGAACCTCGTCCATAGTAATATTACCTACTTCAGGAGGCCCAAACAGATCTTTATAGAACTTTGTGATATAGGACTTGAGATACTCTTGTCCCTCAATGAGACCTTCATCCTGATGGAGACAGTGAATCCTTTTTTTCCTATGTCTGCCATTGGCAACATTATGGAAATACCGAGTATTCGAATCTCCTTCGAGGATGAATTGAGCTTTCGACCTTTGATACCATTTGAGCTCCTCTTCTCGCAACATTTGTGCTACTTTCGCGTTGGATTGACTTTTAAGTTCAACCTCCTGCGAAGATAACATCCTAGTCTCTGCGAGTCGATCTAACTCATCAATAATGGAACAAAGACGCTCTTTCTCCTTTTTTAGCATCCCGGTCGTGTGTCTAGCCCAACCACGAAGATATTTACGCAGATTGCGCATTTTATTATTCCATCTCCGTATTGGGTTATCCCCTAAGACCGGTTTTTGCCATACTCTCTTAACTAGCTCATCAAAACCATCACGCAAGAACCAACCTAGTTCAAATTTGAACTGTGTCTGGCCTTGCGGTTTTGATGTGCCAGTTGAAAGAAGAAGAGGGGAATGGTCTGATAGAGCCTCAATACGTTCTAGAGCACGTACCGTTACCAAAGGGAACTTATCCTCCCAATCGGTACTCATCAGTACGCGGTCTAACTTTTCGTATGTAGGCTCCGGTAGACTATTTGCCCAGGTGAACTGTCTCCCGGTCATGTACACCTCTCTCAAATCCAGGCTATCAATGACAACATTGAACAAGAAAGGCCAATGACCATCGAACCGTCCCCGGCTTTTCTCATGTGGAAACCTTAGCAAATTGAAATCCCCTCCAATTAACATTGGATGCGGATTATTATTAGCCAAGTTAACCAGCTCACGCAGAAAAGCCTCTTTAAACTCTTCCTGGGCAGCACCATACACAGCAACCAAACTCCATATGAAATTGTCGGCTCGGTTACGGAGGTGTAATTTAATATGAAAATCACCATCCGACCTTGCTAACACATCAAAAGAGTCAGTTTTAACGCCGAGTAAAATACCACCCGATCTACCACGTGGAGGAATAGAGTGCCAAGTGAAATCGATACCCCCTGAAAGGCGGTTCAGAACGCTCACTGGGAAATCTCTCCTCCCTGATTCGGAGATAGCCACAAAGTCCAACTTATGTTCCCTGACATATTGTGCAATATTCAAATGTTTAGCCAAGTCTCCAAGACCTCTGCTATTAGTGAATAAGCCATTCATCGGGAAACTGTTGGATTTTTAGGCGGTCTCGCAACATTTCGTGGTGAGTTTTTCCTCTTAAGTTTGGCGGTTTTGGATTTCCGGCCGGAAGCGTACAGATCAAATAAAGATACTAGCCCGTCCTCATCCATTCCCACCTCAGTCACTTCCCCCACTAGATGTGATAAAAGCTGTCCATCCGAAGAGGCATACGCTGAATCATCATCCATGTGAGGTAAGTCCTCCGTGTGTGAAGCCCTCGGATTGACCGTTAAACGGTCAAATTCCATGTTCTTTAACACATTGGTGGACATCGTGATCTCCTTATCATTCTTCCCTAACGAAACACCAACGACACCTAGACTAGAGGATAACTTGGTATTTGAAAAAGAAAGAAATGATTTAAGGTTAGTGTCCGTACCGAGCGACGATGCCGAGTACAAAGCCGCCTTCCGTCGCATGGCCTTGGTGAGCGCATCCTCGTCCGTCGACGAAGCCCCGTCCGGACCGACGAGATGACGAGCGCTGCGCCTCAGCCCCCCTTTAGGCTGCCCATGCATCTCCACAGTAGGCGCCACGGCGGAGGGGGGTAATGACGAGGGAGATACCCCCCCCGGCCACCATGTCCTTGCCTGTCGTGACAGGTACCATAGAGTCGATGTCGCCGCCAGAGGCCGGTGACGGAGTCAACGGTGTCGACGCAGTCTCCAAGTACTCCGCCCGTGTCACGGCGGACACCAGTGGACGCCTCGACGTCACCGGCGGTGTGTCCGTCGTCCCCGACCGCACCGGAGATGGCGTGCGCGTCCCCGGCCCAGCAACGCCAGGCGCAGCAGCCAGCACCATGCTGCCACGGCCAGCCTTCGCCTGCGCGCCACCTCCCTTGGCCGCCGCCTGGGCGGCAGACTGCTGTTGACCGCCCCGTCCGCTGCCTGTCAACCTGCCAGGCGGGCAGGCCTGCTGGTTGTTGGCGTCGGCCCGTGTCGCCTGGGCGTCGTTTAGCAGAGCCCCGCCCGGCCCAGCAGCCGGCAGACCGCCAGCACCGGCCCCAGGCCTCGCCTGCGAGTGGGCCGACCCTAGCTGATCGCCACCTCCAGCAGAAGCAGCCTGGGCGGTGATTTGCTGCGCGTCGCCCAGCTCAGCGGTCTGACTCCGCCGACCGCTGCATCTCGCCTGCGCAGCGGGTAGATGGATGCCGCCTGCACCCTGCGACCCGCCAGTAGATCCCGCCGCCGACAGCGCCCCCTCCGAAGAAAGCTTGGCGAGAAAACCACCTGAGGAATGCAATGAACGCACTATTTCCTTTCCTCTAGGAGTGACAGGAGACATATTAATAGGCGTTAGTGCGTAATTTTTCAGTAACTCCAACGCCTGCGTATGAACTTGATCAGCACCATCAGCAGAGGGAGGATCAATATCCATGTTCGTTGCACCCCCGACTTCACCCTCGACAGCAGCAGAGTCAAGAACACCAGAATCTCGAACCCCTCTAGAAGAGGACTCCGACGGCACCTTCATATCCCACACATAAGGAACAAAGTCTTCTTCTGGCACAAAATCCTCTGGCTCTGGGCGAAAAGTGAAACTATACCCCTTCAGACGTAGGACACCATCAGTGCTAGTGTAGGCACCCACCTCGTCCACTTTGTTGAACACATCATCATCCGATAGCGCCATCCTCAAGCGAACAATACCTCTACGACGTAGACCCAACAGATCCACATCCAGGGTAATACCGATGAGAGACCCCACGGCCCACAGACCTAGGAAGTGTCTCAGCGGGTTTGGAACCCCCTCCACATGCACCCAAGTCTGGTAGAACTCAAGCTTAGGCTCAACATCTTCTGGTTTCCATCTGCTGAACAATAGCCTAGTGGACTGAGACGGTATCCCGAACTCCATCCCATCAAACCTCTCCAACTCAGCCTCCGACGGAAACACTACCTTGAAGCAATTATCCCCGCTAGGCAGCGCTTCCCACTTCCACCGCGGAGTGGAACTCATGCGAGCAACTGTCATCTCAACCTGCTTTGCCGTAGCGGCAGTGCCAGACACCGTAACGAGCGCGACAGGTCCGCCAGACACATCCACCTCCTGGAACAAGCTATCGGGAAACTGGGAGAACATGGTGTGAAGGCTGCCGATCCCTCCAATAAACACTGTCGGTTTAGGGAGCCTGAGAGTGGGACACTTCTTCATGGGATGCGTCTTGGCATCGCACACATAGCAATAATGATCTACCGGACAGTCCCGTGTTGCATGTGTGTCAACCTCGCATCTCCAGCACCGTGTCTTCTTAGCAACCGGAGCCGCGGCAACATCAACCCCCACGGGTCCAGCGGCGGCTAGCGCCTGCTGTTCAACCACAGGGATTGGGAATGCTACAGCTGGCTCCTGCGAATTCCCAGAAACCGTTGCGACCGGAGCAACCTTCTTCTTCTTTTTCTTACGCCGCACCGCACCCCCTGCCGCCACCATACCAACCGCAAAACCCGCACCTGCCACCGCCACTGCCGCGGGAGGAGCAGCACCTGCCACCACCGCTTGCGCACCCGACGGCTGCACCATCACCACAGGCGCCGCACCTGGCCCCGGAATCGCCGGCGCAGCGACCAGCCCTGGATCCACCGGCGCCGCATGCACCAGAGGCGGAAGCACCGGCCTAGGGACGCCCCCTTGCAGCACCGGCGCGAATGCCGGAGGCCCCGCCATGGGTCTGCCCGCGCCGGTCAAGACCCCACGCCCAGCTCCGCGCCCACGTCCAGCAGGAGCCGGCCCCGGAGGCCGCAACCCGGGAGGACCACCGGTGCGTTGAGGAGCCGCCATGGTCGAGCTCGAGGGAGGCGAGAGGAGGGCTTGGAGGAAGGAGCGCTGGCCGTGGAGTCGAGGACGAGCTGACAGCGAGGACGGCGCTTCCTTCGATGGCGATGAGTCCACCGATGGAGGAGATACCGGCGTCTGTCGAACCCTAGAACGCTCCGACTTCGACCAGAAATACGCGAACGCGTCTTTGAGGTAGGCCCAAGGTTTCGGCTTGGGTCCACCGGCCCCGCAGTACAGCGCATCGGAGCTGAGCGCGGCATCCCCGGCATGCTCCACTGAATGCGGATCGGATTCCGCCTTGCTCGCACCTGCCGAAGACAGTGAACTCGTCGCCGGTCCCCCGAAATCGGCCGGGAAAAAATCCCCAAGACATGGCGCCGGGGTGACACGAGGCCGCGGGATCGGCCCCCTCCACCCTATGCGCACCGTCGGCAGCCGAAGACGGTGGCCAGCCTTGCTCGCAGAAGACCCCGGAGACGACGCAGGCGGCGCCGTCGGAGAAGACGACGCAGATGCCGCAGCTGAGCCCGATTCCGTGCCGACGCGCGCCTGAAACTTCTCCCAAACGCGACTCTCCTTCGTTGGGAATCCGGCGCCGTCCCAGAAAGCAGCCGCCCTCTCCTCGTCGGAAACGGCAGGTCGGGTAACATCGGCGGCCGAAACTTCCCAGACCTCTCCTAGGACTTCCTCCGCCGCAGCCACGGCGACCTCTTCTGCCGCCACTCCTTCGCCCGCGCAGTCCTCGAGCAACGCCCCGAATCGGGATCCCGCAGCTGCGCCCGACGAAGAGGAGAGAAGGGGATCCCCAGGGGCGAGGGCAAATCGCCGGCGACGGTGGCGATCGGCATCCGGAGGAGCAGCGTCAGCGGGCGCCCCCGTCGCCTCGCCTGTCGCCATCCTAGCACTCCTAATCGATTCCTGCATAAAATTAGCGCTCCATCTTTCTTCTCACAATTTTGCCAACTCGATTTCTGAGAAGTGTTCTGCTATTTTTTTTAGTCCATTGATATTTTCTTGAGCCTTACTCGATTTCTGAGAAGGTGTCGTCAAACTATTCTTGTGATTAGGGTGAGTGTATGTGACTGAGTAGAACTATTTGCACATTATGATTATGGAACACACTACTTTTTAGGAGGTACCCCGAGTATGGGGTGGACGGTTGGAGAAGCATCAGTTATCATCACGTGCGTACACTACATGTCTTGGCCTGACATTGGAGTCGAGCACATGGAATCCGTCTCACTATCCAATGAAGTCTCTAGAACATGCATTCTGGTACCCAGTGCTCCAAATAATCGGCTGCAACTTATAGTACTCCTCCCGTAGACAAGAAGTAGATATGGATATGGATAGATAGGTAGGTAGAGCCCCTGCAGTTAAAGCAGTGTCGGCCGGCTACTAGCTTTGCGGTTGTGTGTCGTCCAAATATGACCTGCACTCTGTCTCGACCTCCGCCCATTATTGGTACCGTCTGCACCACATCCACACTACTACACTAGTGAGCTAGAAGAACGTACCGACCTGACCCGACATGCAGGGTGTAGCCATGCATGCATGTGACAGTGGTCCAGTGTGATTGGTCGGTTGGTACAGTAGCTAGGTAGATCAAATCATGCGTGCGCCCACGTGTCGATACTCATCAACAACGGTCCATCAGATCATCGGTCTTCAAGTGTGGTCACTACCACTACTACAGAAACTCTAATCCAGGCAGGACTCCTCCTAGAAATTGGACTGAAAGGTTGATGATGCATCCCGATCTGTTCATCTCAACTCACACCTTCATCTTTTCCAGTGATCCATGAGTGCTTGTAATCATTGTGGCCAGACACGTCCAGCACGTGCAATTGACTAATAGTGTGTCCATCTATTCCATCTATCTATTCTATTTCTATTATATTATATATACTAAAAGCAATATACGGTTGTCTAATAGAGACACCACGTTGATCCACATCATCTAAATTAATTTTAGTTGTCGGATCTAAGAGGTATGGCTAGGATTTTATGAAAAGTTACGGGCCGGTCACGTAACATGTTTGATATGAAAAGTTAGTTGTCACGTATGCGTGCGTTAAAACGTAATTCCTCATGTAAGGGCAGGTACAATGCAATGCAGACGCTTAGGGCATCTCCAGCCGTCCCCCCCAGAGCCCCCCAGGGGGCTTTTTTTGCGGCGGAAGCGGCGAATAGCGCCGCTTCTTCACCACTCGGCCCCCCCAGCGGCCCAAATAGCGCCGTTTCGGCGCTAAATAGCGCCGCGGCACCCAGGCCAAACCCAGGCCGCTGGGTTCGGCCTGGGGGGGCGAAACTGCGCGGCCGCGCGCGTGGGCCAGCCCTGTCAGCGACGCGACGAGAAAGCGCGGGAACAGAACCGCCCGTGATCGTCTTCTCGGCTACCGCGCGGTCAAAGGCTGCCGGCGTTTATGGCGTGGCGGCCGCCCAGTGCATGCGCCCCGCCCAAAGGCTGCCGGCGTAATGGCGTGGCGGGCGGCAGCGAGGGGACGCGCGCGCGCAGTAAATGCCCGGCCGCTCGCCGCGCTATAAACCCCCCCCCCCCCCCCCCCCCGCCGCGCGCCGCGCCCCACCATTGTTCGCACCGGCGAGCCTTCCTCGTCCGCGACGTCGAGCTCCTCCGTCGGGCACTCCGTCTCCACCTCCCCCCCTTTCTAAACGCCGGCGCGCCCGCCCGCAGGCGCAGCGGCGGCGCGCTCCTCATCGGCGAGCCACGCTTCGAACGCGTGGTTCGCCCGAAGACGGAGAGCGGCAACGACGACGACGAGGCCGAGTGGCCCGACCAAAAGGTCGCGGAGCAGCTGTCGCTGGACACGCTGCAGCCGCTCGACGTCGACGCCGCCACTCAGTGGAGTCTTGGCGACACCACCGAGGCCGAGCTCGCCCTTCAGCGCCGCCTACTGGCTGAAGCCGAGCAGCGCAATGCGGCGCGCGAGCGTGAGGCCGCCGCCAACGCGGCCCGCCTCCGAGTCCCTCCCCCACCGCCGCAGAAGGAGAACGTGTACATCGTTCTCGACGCCTCCGACTCCGACGACGACGGCGTGATCCAGCAGGCGCTCGAGGTGAGCAGGTGGGATTGCGGCGGCGGCGACGAGGGACAGGGGGGAAGCAAGCGCCCCGGCGACGCCCCCAGCGACGACGACGACGACGGCGGCGACTACAGCCAGGCGATCGCCGCCAGACTCGGGCTTAAGTAGTTAGTAGTTTAAATTTTTCGTACTAGCTTTAAATTCGCGCCGAATATGTACGCAGTTTCCAAATTTCAATAAAATTTCGCCTCTTTTCAATTTGCGTTTGTTTGGGCCGATTCTTGGGCTCGGGACGCGATTGGGAAACGCGCCCCCCAGGTTCCAGAATAGCACCGTTTAGCGCCGCGGCGGCACAAAAACGGCGGCGTTTTGGACCCTGGGGGGCGCAACGGCTGGAGATGCCCTTAGAGTAGGCGCTAGGATAGTTTTCCTGGCCGTTAGGCCCAAATCCTACCCAATCCCAGGATTATCTCTTGCGTCGACGCAAAACCAAGCGCCAGGCGCTAAGACTCGTTTTTGGCTAAAGGAGGCGGTTAGATTAGCGATTGCTGCGATCGCTAGCTACCGAGAGAAGCGTTGCGCGTTGGGGGCTGAGGCGCTTAGCCTATATTATAATTTGGTGTCATTTATTTTTATTCCTCTAAGCGTCAGACTAAGCGTCCCGCAGTGTATTTGCCCTAAATAGCTGGCCCGCTTTAAAAATCAGGCGTGTACGAGACAGATACCTTAACTGCAACGTGATAGCCTAGGGAAAAAATCTTCCTTACTGTTCCCTCTAACGCATTAACAACCCTTGGATTAAGTAACCCCAGGCAGGCATCCGATTTCTCCACAACGTGCCATTATCCTCCCGAGCCCTCAAGGACTAAGGGCATCTCCAGTCGTTCGACCCCCCCAGGTTTCAGATCGGCGCTTTTTAGCGATAGCGCCGGCCCGCACCAAAACCTGGGGGGGGGGGGCGATTTCACCAGCCGTTCGGCGTCCCAGAAAATAAAGCACCGATATCATTCGAAAAGTTTCTTCCCGCCCCCAAAAAACAGAGCCCTAGTTCGGCGATCGGCAGCCATAGTTTCGGGCGATCATATTACAAAAAACGCCACAGGTGGGCGATCAAATATAGTTCAGATCGAATCACACAGACGGGCGCGCGCGGCGGTGGCAGACGTAGGCGATCAGACAGACGCGTCGGCCGGCGTCGGAGCAGGCGGCGAGCTCGGCGCAGCATCCAGGTCGATGACGGCGTCGGAGCGGACAGCGGGCTGGGCATCCTCCAGGTCGACGACGGGCTGGGCATCCTTGTCGACGGCGGCATCCTCCTGGGCGGCGGGCGGGCTTGTCGGCGCGGTGGTGTAGCTGGCGCCGCCAGACGATGTCGGGGCCGGGGGCGCGCTGATGTCGGTCAGGATGAGGTTGCACTGCGCCAGGAACCAAGCTCTCACCTCCGGGGTCATCGCGGTCGGGTCGCCGCCCGTGAGGAAGGCGAGGTCGTTGTTCCTCTTCTTCGCGGCGGTGCCAGTCCGGAGGAGGTCGATCTTGACCTGCGAGTTGACCATGAGCGCCGCCCATCGCTGTTTGGAGACCTCCTCCCTCTTGCCGGCCTGGACCTGAGCGTCGGCGATGCCGGCCTGGACCTGAGCGTCGGCGATGCAGGTCCCTACCCCGGCGTTTGATGTTGGCTGTCTCCAGCCGCGACCTCTCGGCGATCCACTCCTTGTTCGACATGCCGGGTGGTCGCTCCTTCGGTGCTCTTGGCTTGCGGGGTTTCTTGGCCGGCTCGGAGGCCGCGGGAATGGAGACGGCGGCGGCGGCGGCGCGGGGTCCTGTAAATCGAGCGGGAGCCATGGCGCGTAGATCTCGGGTGCGGGGGGAAATGGCGGGAATGAACCGGGGGGAGAGGTACATGTGGGGGGAAAGTGGAGGGAAGCGCCGAAAAAAGAGAGGGAAATCGTCTTCCGTCGCCGACAAGCGTGGCCCACGCGAGCATTTCGCCCCCCCAGGCCGAACCCAGCGCGCTGGGTTTGGCCTGGGTTCCGCGGCGCCAAACGGCGCGAAAAACGGCGGAAAGCGGCGCTAAATCGATTCCTGGGGGGCGACTGGTGCGAAACGGCGCGAAACGGCGCCAAAAACGCCGCTTGGGGGGGCTCTTGGGGGACGGCTGGAGATGCCCTAACAACCAAACCTGCAGCGTGCGCGTATTCGCTGCGGCCGCAGGCCGCTGATTGCACTAACAGGCAACCTAAAAAAAAAGGCAAATCATAGACACTTCAGGTTAATCCATCAACACTGCTCTCATGTAGCTTTACCTGCCGCAGACCATGACGCGCCAGGCGCCACCAAGCATGAGCGAGTATTCCACCCGTCCTGAAGTTTATCGAACCGAAAGGGATGATCGATCGATCATGTTCTGACCATATATAGTGCAGTTCAGCATGTATCTTCCAGTAGACATTCAATACCAGGATAGTTTAAATAGAAGTGGTGGTGGTGTACCCAACGTCTCTCACTCGCCGGTCCTGACTGATCCAAAGCCAGCAACTAGCCATCAAGTATGTTCATTATCTTTGCACGATTAATTTATGCATCACGGTCTCATTAGCTTTGCTTTGCCTAAACTGTATGTATAGGGATACTTGAAGTTGAAATTCGGACCGGCATCTACAGAGCATATACGAGTTCTTCAAGATGATACTACAGGTTACCATCTTTTACAATATAGAACAGTTATTCAGCTTATTGAGAATATTCTATGGGAGATATTATCCATATATAGTAGAACGAAATATTTTCTGTTCTATAACCAAGAATATCTTGAAAAATCATTTGATGTAAAGCATATCCATCAGCATACTTCCTGACATGTTTATACTATTTTTTATCACCAGCGACTCAGAGTTTTTTTTAAGGATGACGAGGGAATGAAATATTGGATCAACGGACAAGTAAAATAAGGTTCCTTATAGTGAGAAATAAGCTAGAATAGCAAGTGCGGAGAAAAAAACATAGGGACAAAGTAAACAACAAATATAATGTATAAATAATGGAGTATATCATGAAGAGGCTAAAATAAAATAGACCAGATTATATAGGGAGAACAAACACTACTATTTTGTTTACTAAAAAATCATGGTTAATACTATTTATCCTTACATCTGTTATAAATTCCCTTAGAACAATACGAAATATATATCAAAACATGTTATCCACATAAATTTGCTCGTGTTTACAAACTTTCTTTTTGGTTACTTTATATTTATTTTAATACTCCTCCCGTCTCAAATTAATTGTCAGAAAGTTAGACAAAAATGATGTAGCTAATACTAAATTATGTCTAGATACATCCACTTTTGTCCATCTTTATGACATTTAATTTGAGACGGAGGGAGTACACGCAGCGTAATACACACAATATATTACCACCATAATTTCTTTAAAATATATTAAAACTCTTTTCCATCCAGAATACAATTAAGAGATCGTGGTTTTGGTTTTAGTATGAGTTTGTTAGCTTCAAACAAAGGCCAAATTTATGTAGCAAGGACGCATAAATCATTTTGGTTGTGTCCTCGAACCTGACTATATGAATCCGAATTCTTTAATTTATTGCTTTGAAATATAACCATAGAAAAAAGTAAATATCAACCTCACGCCTTCAAACATAGCATATCTGAAATGTGCTTATTTCATAAAAAATAAGATTCGGATATCTTCATAACACCAAACTATATAACTGAAACTTTCGACAAACTAAAAGAGGTGCCCTCGCATTTGCGAGGGCCCCTATGCTAGTTGGCCTAACAGCAGTAGCTCCAGACCAAGAAAACGTATTTTTTTTTTTTGCCAAAAATGGCCCTTTTCGCGGAGTAACGCCAAAACTGACACCTCCGCGGAAGTAATTCCAAATCTGGCCCCTGGGGTTGGCGCCAGGGGACCTGGAGCCGAACACCTGCATCTCGGCGCCAGAACAGTGTGGAGCCGAAGTCCGCCACCGAGTCAGAACAAAATTCCTACGTGGCATGTTCGGCGCCAGGCCTGTTGGAGCCGAAGTGGCGATTTCTGAATTTTGGGCATTGCTGTCTCTCGCATGGTCAGCTCCAATCATGGTGGCGCCGAACCCTTAGGGTTAAGTCGCGCGTGCGCTGGACCCGAACTGGTATCTCCATTTCCCCCACCCAGCCGCCCCTAGCACTCTATTTCCTAAATTCCGCCTCCAACCTCCAATCCCTCTCAAATCTCTTGTTTTTCTTCAATCAAGACCATGGCAACTCTTCTCCACGGTAATCTCTCTCGAATCTCCTTCGTTTCATCCATTTTACAATGAATTTGCTCTTCATTTCGGTTGTAGTTTATATAACCCTAGAAATTGGTTTATTCTATAGTGTAATTAATGTTTATTTTGGTTCTTTTAGATCTTAAGTAGTACATGTATGTGGGATACTATGTGGGCTAGGTTTTGGAATGGCCATGTATGGCTAAATGTGCTTTGTGGTAGGTATTTATTATTTAGTGTTGCATTAGGTACTAAATGTAAGGTATTAGTAGGCAATATATGAATTGTAATTTGGCTAAATGGTAGGCAATAGGTGCATTATACATGGTACCTATTATTGTAATAGTTATAATGTATGTATGTGTAGGGGTGTCATATTTGCTCCCTTTTTAGTTATATGTATGTTAGTAGGTACTTAATGCATAAATCTTCGAACTCATAGTATTATTTATGTTTGAATATTTTTTCTTGTTTATACTTGTTAGATTATTCCCTATAGTTTTCTTATGTATCATTTTGTTTTATTTTTTTGTCCCAGAATCTTGTGACTTTTTCGTTGAAGTTGCACGTAAAATGAAGTTAGTGGAAACAACCAAAGGCATGTATCCCGATGTATCATGCAAAGATGTTGTGGTTCCACCAACATACCCAGTACCTAAGTGTCCTTGCGACAGACTTTGTGAAATCTCACAATCTAGACACCCCGCTACGGCGGGCTGTGCGTTCTACATGTGCAGCGATTCTCGCGTGAGTTTACTTCTCATTGTTTTTTGCACTCCATTGTTTGCTTCTATTTGATTCCTTATTTGGTGTGGTAGGTGGTACTCAACTGCATAGAAGCAAATGAGTGGGCACCTCTTTGTCCACATAGCCATGTCTTGAGTGCACATCACATTTAAGTTGAAACTCTCATCGTCAATAACCTCGGTGTATGGCTGCCATGTTACCTGTGATATGCAACAAATTATATCATACATTTGAGATCATAGGAAACATGAAATGGAATATTGTTTGTGGTTGCTACACTCACATGACTGGGAAGCAATGAGTCAATCTGATCGGTGTATTCCTTGTAGAGATTATCTTTGGGACCCCAACGGTGTGTGATGGTGGGTGACATGTCTGGATCAACATGTTGCCAATCACGACTCTTATTGGACGTGGGACGGCCGGCAGGAAATCTCTCCCACATCCAAACCTGAAAAGCAAGCACACATCCACCCATGTTTGCCAGGGCCGCGGTCCTTCTACAAGCTTCATCTAGCTGCCGGTACAAGTAAGCCAACCCGGCAGATCCCCAGCTGTACCTCCCGGCGTCGTCCCAGTCACAGAGTAGAGGTAGAAACATCCGCGACACGTCACTACCCCCGGAGTCTGGAAAAAGCACTTTACCAAAACAATACATTACGTATGCCCGAGCATACCTGCATTGACACAGTACAAGGTTTAAGTGAGCGAAGAATAGGTGGAGTGAAAATTTGTATGCATATTAGTAAGATGTACCAAGTGTACCTCTCAGCAGTGATCTCATCTGCACCTTCTGGTAGCGTGCCAAAGTTGGTTTCCAACCAGGTGAACTTGAGACCACCGGTCTTGTGATACGGATGGCAATGGGGCCCCGAAACCCGCAAACCCGACGGGTACCCGCCTTAAATAGGGAGGGTTTGGTAAAATGTTCGACCCGCCAGGTCTAATGGGGCGGGTATGGGGGTGGCAAACTCATACCCGCATACTCGCAGCCCTGTTTGTTTGGGCTGCTGCTGTCGAGAAGCAGCTGTAGCTGGTGAACTGTTAGAAATCAGCTGTGGGAAGCTGCTACTGAATTCTGAGATTTGATGTTTGGAAGGATTGCTGTTGATGGCTGTTGTTGCTGATTTAAAGAATGAAATGTCTGAAATGTCCCTGAATGTTGAAAAAGTTGTATAACTACCGATTCGAAACAAATTAACTAATTCTGACGGCTTTTAAGGTTGAATTATCTCAAATATTTTCTTTGCTAAATTATTTGTAAATATCATCAATTACCAAATATTTTTGGCTTTTGGCTCGAAAGTCGAGATTTTCATGGCAATTATATGGCAAGACATAAAACATCACATATATTCAAAGATAATATGAGATGGTAACGACATATATACTACAACACTTCTCCATACAAATCCAAAAGAGCTCCAATCTTCTCCATACAAATCTCAAAAGAGTAAAAAATTTGGTCTAAAATTAAGAATTCACATACCACGAAACTTGAAACAGAATATAATCTACTCCCTCCATCCAGAATTAGATACATCCACTTTTGTCAAACTTTGTGACATTTAATTTCGGACGGAGGGAGTACTTGTCACTGCATGAGCGGCCACATACGTTGCCATCCATATCCATCCATGTACGTGCATGGTGTGATGGATTATACGGTTACAATTACTATAATACACTAGTCTACCATATGGACCAGTACGTGAGTACGTACCTTGGGATCTATTTGAGCCAAAGGATCGAAAGTAGCTTGACAATCGTACGTTGCCGTGGACCCATCAGGTGAGGGGATGTTGCGTTTACCATATATAGGAGACGTGAATAAACTGACAGCGCATGAGAGATTTGCGGCCAGCAAAACAAAGCCATGCACGCACGCCCTTAGCCTAAACTTCTTCTTTTCATGAGTATGTTTCTATATCCGTTAATTAGGCACATTCGGTAGACAGTAGACAGGTAGGCAGATATTATTTTCATCTAAAGTTAATGCCATCCGATCCATGCACGCGCATGCGCATCGGAGATGTCTTGACCCCATGAAGTAGATGTGCACGAAGCGAAAGTTAAGGAAAGTTACTTGTGGTGGCAATGTACTTGTAATTTTGGGCAACGAACAGGGTAATATGAAATAACGATTCGGAACTTGAGTACAAAGCTGCGGGAAGCTGCTCCTGCCCTGCTTCCGCTCGCGTGCTCTGGTCATGTGTATTTCGGTGTAGCACTTCTCGGCAGCGCTTCTCCATCTGTGGTCGTTTGTTTGGACTTGTGATTTTAGAGCCCAAAAGCAGAAGTAGAAGCCAAAACAAATAGGGCCTAAGTCCTAATCATATCCCTAATAATTCTATGCCTAACCACACGTCCACGAGCTATGGACCACAAACCTTACACATCACATGGACGCGTTGGAATCTGGAATCCCGGAGACAACACGCATACACACGTGTCTATTCCCACCAATCTCTTCCCAATATTACATTGTTTTATTCTCCACATGTGTCGGTGTCGCTCCTTAAATGGGTACCCGTTGGGGCCCCGAACCCGGCCCGGTCGTGGGTATGGTAAGAAATGAGACCCGACAAGTTAAATGGGGCGGGTATGGGGGGCGCCAACCCGGCCCCGAAACCGGTGGGTGCCATCTCTTGTCTGCCTTCTTCCCAGGCATTTTCTCCGGTGGTCTAACTCCAAGAAGCTCCTCGACCATGCCCCTGTAGTTACTTGACTCTATCTTTCCCGTCACAGGCTTCCCAGCAATAGGCAAACCGGTGATCATGGCCATGTCCTCTAGAGTTATGGTCATCTCCCCACATGGAAGGTGAAAAGTGTGGGTCTCGACATTCCACATGTCGATTAGTGTTGTGAGGGCGCAACTATTGTAGCTGAGCACCCCCGTCCTTGCCATTGTCACAAAAGCAAGCAGATTTTCCCTCCGTATGTAAGGTGTGTACCGATCTGAGTATTTCATCTCAGTGTGGTTCAACTTATGGCCTCGTATACATAGGTGTTCTAGTTTCTGCAAAATTTAGTAGAACATACAAATTAGTACTCATTTAACAAACAGACAAAATTCATAAACATATCTAAATGTGCATTCCTCGCAGGAGGAGATAATCCGACCTCGGTGTTCCTCCTAGTATTCCTTCTCAAGAAGATGGTATGGAGGGCCTATTCTGCAAATAAATATGGCATAGAAGAGTGAGAAATATTGACACTAAAGGAGTAAAAGAATGTTACATGGGAAATGATAAAACGAGATCATACATATGAAATACAAGAGTGAGAAATATTGACACTAAAGGAGTAAAAGAAATATAACCTGGCTACCACGTCGTAATGCTTCATCCAATTTGCCAATTACGGCTGGACGACGCCTATAACCTCTATAATGTCTAGTGCCTCACGGACGCTTAGAACCTCTTCCTCGTGCACTTGACAAAGTGTTACTTGCGGCGAATACGGCAGCGGCTTCTGCCGCAGCTGCTTCGGCGGCTATTTTCTTTTTCGGTCCTCGCAACTTAACTTTTTGTGTTCCTGTGACCTTCCTCGCCACATACCGAACAACGATTTTGCACGGTGTCCTCCACGAAATAATCATTTCCACGAGGTCTCTTGAAGGGTAACCCGCCTTGTGCGCGGTCCATGTCCATCTTGAACCTCTTCGTCCGTCGTCGGCCTTTTGTGTCCACCATGAGTTTCGCATCCGGTAAGTAAGTCGGGCATGTGTACTCAGGCCATTGGGCCATATCTAGATAAGGCTGAAATCTACCTACCCATGTGCTTTGGACCGCTTCAATTCGATAGAACCGTGACATGCATGGCAAACTCATTGGGTCAAGTCCCCTAGCACAGGAAGCTGTCATTATATGGGAGCATGGTAGATGTATTTGTAATGGCATCTCGCAAGTGCAAGATGAAGTGGCTAAGACAACAACGTATTTGCGACCACCGTATTGCTCACCACCTGCGTTCATACCTCCTTGTTCTGAAACCTCGTACTTCCACACATCCTTCTCAAAACAGATGGATGTTTGGGCGTCTGACTTCCTTTCCTGATAATCAAGTTCTTCTTCCACGGTCTTTGGCCATTTTTTACCGGCATTCCGAAGGACTTCTACCTCTTCCCTCCTCGTCACCCAATACTCGTTGCACTTGTGAAATGTAAATGCTCCTATGGCGGTGACAGGTAATGCACGTATACCCTTCAGCACCTTATTGAAAATCTCGGCCATGTTACTTTTCATGTGTCCGTGCCGAACCCCATCCGCATCGAATGCTTGTGACCACAACGATTTCATCGGAAAATGCTCTTTCAGGAAAGCCTTCCCCTTGGGATTTGTCAAGCCATACAACTCTCCATACATCTCTTCAAATATAGCCGGCTCAAATACCATGGAAAGACGACGAAGATACTCGGCCATTTCCCGGTTACGACAGCACGGTAAAAATTACCTGCAAAATGCCTCATGCACCATTGGTGCTTTCGAAGGGGATGCCTAGCTATTTCTTCCTTCACAGCATTCAATATGCCCCGATGGCGATCAGATATCAAACAAACAACCCTGTCTCGACCTACTACTTTAGTCCTCAACAAATGCATAAACCAGCTCCAGTTGTAATTGACTTCCCCTGTCACAAGAGCAAACGCAAACGGGACCAAACGGTTGTCCGCATCACAAGAGATAGCAACGAGAAGGGAGCCCTTAAACTTTCCAGTCAAAAATGTGCCATCCACGCAAAGAAATGGACGACAATGCTTGAAATCTTCGACACATGGGCGGAAGCACCAAAACGCTCGCCCAAACACGGGGTATTTGACACCTTTAACCGTGCGAGTAAACGTGGGATGTGGTTGAACAACTTGCGTCATTCCAGGGTTCCGATGTGCCATTGCTCCCAACATCCTTGGTAGCCTTCCATAGGCTTCCTCCCAATCCCCGTAGGCCATCTTCATAGCCATCTGATTAGCTCTCCACGCCTCGCCATACGTGACATGATAGTCAAAAAAGAGATTTATGAACCACTTCAAAGATGTCGTTGAGAGGGTGGGCGTAGCTTTGATTGCTTCCGCACACCGGTGCGCTATAAAAGTTGATGTCAATTGCCGGTGCCGCCTATGCCCGGTGGCCTTGAGAACCTTGTTGCGGCATGTGTGTGGGCCAACATAGCTACTTATCTTCCACCAACCCTCGGAAGACTTTCTTGCTCTAACCTTCCAATTACACTCTTCGTCCTCACACATCACAACATAGCGTTTTGTCTTGTTGGACTTGAACACAATGTACTGCCGGTGATGCGTAACGGCGTACTCCTGGAGCCAAATCTGCATGTCCAACATAGCCTTGAATTTTAGACTTGTATATATCAAAGGCTGTGCCCTAGGATGACGGATTGCTCCGTCCCCGTCCTCGATGATGGGTATAGGCGGTTCGGGGCCATATTCTTGCAGGTTCGAGTCGGCCACAGCTAGGTGAGCCTCCCTAACATCCTTAAACTCATGAACACTCGGATGTCTGCCCCATACTTTGACAAAGGTTTCGGTCTCCTCCGTGGACCACTTGAAATCATCACGGTCCTCATCAGAGTCAGTTGCATAAGCTTGCGCATAACCCTCATCTTCAGAATTGTGTTCTTCATAAGTATATGGATCTCCATCGAGTCCTAAGGAAGACACTTGAGGTACACAAGGTGGTGCTGGAATGCTAATTGGGGAGACACCAGCAAACTCACCAACTGTGCACTCCAAGTTTGCAACATTAAGTTTCTCCTCAATGATCTATTGTCTTGTCAAAGAAGACAACACAGCACGAGGTTCATCTACTAATGGACCCTTCAGTTTCTCCTTCTTAAGCATCTCCAGTTTAGCTTCACGGGCAACATTCACATTGAATTTCTCCTCAATGATCTCTTCTCTTGTCAAAGAGGACAAGCCAACACGAAGTTCGTGTACTACTTGACCCTTCAGTTTCTCCGTCCTAAGCATCACCATTTCAGCTTCATTGGATTTTCCCTCAATGACCGCTTCTCTAGTAAAAGCGGAGAACACACCCTTCATTTTCTCCTTCTCCTATCTAAGCTGCTCCTTTTCAACCTCGCTGTCAACATTGTCATTTTCCCACTCGGGTGGCTGGCTTGGACCCACATCATGCTCACAAGGGTCATCATTGTTTGTTTCAATCACCGAGGGAGTCTTCTTCCAATCCAGGATTTGTCGTCCTCTTTAACGACCGGCAACGTCGACCTTCACGGCAACAATGACAAGTGATTTGATTTCAGAGTTGTGAACAAGTTGTTTGTACAACTCCCACTCTTCGTTGCCTTCAATAGGTATCATCTGAGTATAAGACCGCCGCCCGCATCATATCTTCCTTGCAAACTTAGAGCCACAGATGGCTCAGACCAACCTAGCACTTGTTGAACCTTCACGACAACCTCACACAAACTAGGACTATGCGGAAAGAAGATAACTTGACTAGTCATATCCACAAACTCAACACCGCAGCTAGAGGGCACAACACGGCCTCCGTGATGAACATGAAGAACTTTTGAGTAAGCCATCTATAAGCGGAACCAAAACATAGATACCACTACCATTAGATAATGACTTACGTCAATGTGACCAATTAATTTAGCAAAATATATAGCAACTTTTGAGTAAGGCTCTCGACAACAAATTTAGCAAAATATATAACAACTTAGCTAACCAACTAGACAGTACTATACTACCAAAAGACCATAACCAACTAGGATTGTAGGGTTTTGCAAATAAATTGTATTATTATTTTTGCTTTTTATGCCACTGGCCTAGTATTTGCAAATATAACTACGAAATGTAACTATAATTTTGCCACTACAATCCTAATTTATGTCATTGCCCTATGATTCCAAATAAATTTTATTTTGTCTAATTTATGCCACTGCCATTGGACTACAATCCTAATTGTATTCCCTTTCCCAAAACAAGCTACAATCCTAATTGAATTTTGTCACTGCCCTACAACTACAATCCGATGCATTTGAACACAGCCATAGAGAAAAGTGAGGGGGAAGTGAGGTATACCTTCCAAACGGTGAGTTCTACTTCGGCACCGGCGACGGAGAAGGCGGCGTGTCGGATATATACCGAATAGGGGTATATCAGGTGGCAGTACAAAGTGCCGGATTACCCGGGTGGCCCAAATGGTAGTGGGCCACGGTCCATTGGGCGGCCCATTAAGCTAACGCACAGAAGCCGGATTCTAGAAGAACCCGGATCACGGCCCACGTGATCTGGCTTGGAGTAGAAGGCGGATTCTTTACTTTCCAAGTTAATAGTTACTGTAGTCTTCTAGGTTTCCTACTCTGTATGCCCTAATCCGGCTATTATATAAAGTCGGACGGGAGATATGATAAGACGACAAGAAGCTAAAGGCTAACTCGCCGAGAGGTTGATCCTTGACGAGCAGCTAATAGAACCTCACATTGTACTCTGTATTGACAGGTTTTAGTCCTGAATAGTGAGATTGCAGGAGTAGGAACGTCGCATTATTGCGTCGTACCGAACCTGGGTAAAACACTGTGTCATTGTCCTTCTGACGATCACGTCCCCCCACATCTCTATCAGTAGTCTCATGGCACCCCCGTCTATGAATTCTACTACGATGTCTCGATAGTTGGCGCCCACCGTGGGGCCGGCGACGTCAGGCGTTAAGTTTCGATCTGGGATACTCGGCGGAATCGGCAGTTCCATAACTGTCGGAAGCTTGGAATTCGACAACGACGTTGGACGCTTCCTCGACAATGGATCTTACATACCGACGCAAAATCATCTGGTAAGTGCCTGCGTGTTACCGATTGGATCCGCAAACATCTTTATTGGATTAACTGCAGAGGCCATGGGGTTTTGCGGTGGAAGTAGATTTATCCCACCCTCCCTATACCCAGTCGAAGATGACTACGATACCAGGTTTTGCTCAGATCACCGACATACAAGTGAATCACACTATGTCGGTATGGTGCAATCCGAGATCGCCGAAAACACGGATGAAGGCAATCCCGTACAAGAGGCAGAAAACAACAAACCCACAACTGAGGTGGAAGATCCGACATCCGTCAACACAACGACGAACTCGGAAGTTGATTCCGTGTTAGCCGCCATTGAGGCGAGATTGGAGTCAGAAACCGGATCAGACAATTTTGATTCCGAAGACGAAGACGAGGACTCCTTCGAAAGAAAGGTTAAATCTCTTCAAGAGGGATTCCATGAAGTGCTGATGGCAAAACCGGCTGAAAACACGGATGATGACAGCCAGGAAAGCCCTAGAACTCCTCCGCCAGAGGAAGAGAGAGAAGACGGAGAAACTTCTCCAAGATACCCCGATGTCAAAGAACTGACAGAGGAAGAACCAAACAAAAAACCTCCCTCTTCCAAGAAAAAGCACAAGGCCGCTAAAAAGCTCCAGTATAAACTCCGAAAGAAGAAATCGGCTGATCCAGCCAATGAAAGCCCGGAAGTAGGGGATGCAAGCGGAATAAAACCTGCGGAGAAGAAAACAAAAGAAATCTTTGTTCCGCCAATGACAGAACAAGAAGAACAGGAGTTACTGCAAACACCAGTGGGATTGCACGAACCCCCTGAAGTGTTAGAAGCTAGGAGACAAGCTCTCCAAAGGCAGCAGCAACATCTATTCAGAACTCGGAGCACCTCCAAAAAAACCCAGGATGACGTCAAGCTCATGAAGGAAGAAATCGAGGAATACGAGAAAAAGAATAGATCTGGCATTAAACCTGGTTACTCCGAATCGTGAGACCAGAAGTATTGCCGCTAAAAGAAAGGTTTCACAACCCATCTTGGCAAAAGTAAGTAAACGGCAAAGATGCCAGAGGCGAACCAATATACAAAACCGCAGCAGAAAATGCGGAAGCAGCGTTAGCCATCCTCAACAACGATATGTACTCCAATGGTGAAAAACTTCAAGGGGTGTATGCCTTCTTAGGAAAAGCATTGCAACAACAACAGCGGGGGCAGCAGCGATCAGGGAAGTTGCAGGACGACTCAGCCCTATGCAAAACAGCTACATGCACCGCTGGAGCACCTAGACCAGAAGAACCTAGAGATTCAAGCAATTCAAAAGAGAAGAAAGCAGATCCGAGAAAAGACAAGAAAAATCCCGACAATAAGGATGAAGCGTCTAGAACCGGATCCCATCTCCCGAAAGATGGACTTAATCCTCGCGATCGGGAAGAAAAGAACCGGAATGACAGAAAAGCAATGCCGCCTCCGAGACGCCCAGCTGAAAAAGCTGGAACACAGGATATACCTCGCAGGCGTGAGAGATCCCGGACACCCCCCAGGAATAAGGAAAGACACAGGAGTAGAACTCCACCTTATCCAAAGGGGCACGACCTCGGAAGAAATAGAGAGGATCCCGGAAAATCGCGTTCGCGCCACAATGGAAAAGAAAGGAGCAGATCCCCTTCTGTCCATTCAGCGGCAGGTACTCCGCACATATCGATAGAGCAGAAAGAGATGATTTATACTTTGGACCTAAGTGCTTCACAGATAGGATCCGAAGGATAACTCTGCATTCTGGCTTTGCCAAAGTTGGTCCAACATACCAAAAATATACCGGTAGTACAAACCCGGATACATGGCTCTCAGACTACTATACAGCCGTCCAGATCAACAACAGGACAGACTTGGAAGCTGTAAAGTTTATTCTCCTAATGTTACTGGATGGAGCCAGAGACTGGATCAATGGATTACCCTCCAGAACAGTCGACAGCTGGGATGATATGGCTCGAGTATTTACTCAGCATTTCCGGGGAACCTATAAACGCCCGAATAGCATCAACCAGCTAAACCGTTGCACCCAATTTGAGGACAAACCATACGTGGATTTCATCTCAAGATGGACGACAATGAAGAATAGTTGTTCTGGAGTAACTGACGGCCAAGCAATGCACGCTTTCGTCAATGGCCTAAAACCCGGACTTGTACCGTTCATGATCGGTTCCAAAAAGCACAAAGATCTCGGATCTATGCTTACAACCGCTAATGAACATGCAGCAGCCAAGGACGACATCAGAGCAAGAGGAGGCAATATCAATACACTGATACAGGCCAAAAAGAACCCTCGCCCTGAGAAAAAAAGAACTCCAGATGCAACACAAAAGCCCAAAGAGGTTAACATAGCCTTTGGAAGGGAAATCGGAACAGGTGGAAAGGACGCAGTACGGAACCGATTAATTACACCAAGGAAGAGTGGGAAAAGATAAAGTCGGAAAACTGCGTCCACCACTCGCAATTTGGGAAACCCACCCACACTAACGCACAATGCCGGCTGAACAAGCATATGAAAGGCAGTGCAGGATCCGGAAACAAAGGGAAGAATTCCAAGAGGAAATTTTCCAAGCAAAAGGCAGAAGCTGAGAAAGAAGACAGTGAATCGGACACTGACGAAAAAATCCAGGAACAGCAGCGAAAAGGCGAGCCCAAGTTTCCGAGAGTTGATGTAGAATGTAACCTAAGTTTCCTGGCAACTCCCTCAGCAAAGGTGGCAAAAAGAACGCTTCGAGAAATAAACGCGGTTGTTCCGACAACCCCGAAATTCTTGAAGTATTCAAACACACCAATCACCTGGGATCAGTCTGATCATCCCGGAAACATCCCTGAACCCGGCACGCAAGCTTTGGTTGTAAGCCCTATTGTCCAAAACACTAGGCTAAAAAGAGTGCTGATGGATGGAGGATCCAGTATCAACATAATGTACCTGGATACACTGAAGCATCTGAAAATTTCCGAGACCCAGCTCAACCACAGCAACATACGTTTTCACGGCATCGTTCCTGGCAGACAAGCACGATCCCTAGGAGAAATTTTCCTAGATGTCACTTTCGTAGAAAAAGATCATTTCCGTCAAGAAAAAGTATCCTTCGAAGTGGTGCCGTTCGAAAGCGTGTATCACGCGATACTCGGACGTCCAGCTTTCGCCAAATTCATGGCAAGATCATGTTATATCTATAACAATCTGAAGATGCCAGGGCACAAAGGAGGAGTAATCACCATATCTGGAGACTTCAAATTGGCAAACGAGCTGGAAAAAGAAAACGCCCTTTGCGCGGAGAAAGTCATAGCAAAGGAAGAGTTGAAAGAGCTGGCCAAAGAGGTATCGCCGACAGAAATGCCGGCAGGAAAAGAAAGCCGGAAGCCAGCAGATAGCTTCAAGGCTTCCGAGAACACAAGACAGGTAATCCTAGATCCCAAAGATCCGACAAAATTTGTCGTAGTAGGAACTGGGATGACCGACAAATAGGAAAGCGAGCTCATCAAGTTCCTCCGTGAAAACTAGGATATTTTCGCTTGGTGTCCAGCGGACATGCCAGGCGTACCCAGGGAACTTGCTGAGCATCAATTCAAGGTGATTCCAGGATCCAAACCCGTCAAACAAGGTCTCCGTCGATTCGACGGAAGAAGACGGAAGGCTATTGGCAAGGAGATTATCCGGCTTTTGGCAGCAGATTTTATCCGGCAAGTTATACATACTGAATGGTCTGCAAATCCAATATTAGTCCCGAAGAAAGATACTACTACCCTTAGGATGTGTATAGATTACACCGGATTGAACAAACTGTGTCCAAAAGATAGGTTTGCGTTACCGCGAATCGATCAAATAATAGATGCCACTGCAGGCTCTGAGCTTTTATGCTTTTTGGATGCATATTCCGGGTATCATCAAATACGCATGAAGAAGGAAGATCAAATCAAAACTTCTTTTATAACCCCATATGGGACGTACTATTACATAACCATGCCATTTGGCCTGAAGAACGCAGGTGCAACTTACCAGCGTTGCATGCAACGATATTTGCATAGTCATATTGGCAAAAAATTCCACGTTTACGTGGACGACATTGCTGTCGTTACCAAGGAAAAAGACACGCTCCTTGAGGATTTGCGAGAAACCTTCGAAAATTTGCGCACTTATGAAATGAAGTTAAATCCATTAAAGTGCGTATTCGGGGTTCCCTCAAGAAAACTTCTGGGTTTCATCGTTTCTCACAGAGGAATAGAAGTAAACTCAGAAAAGATCAAAGCAATCTTAAACATCTCTAAGCCTACGTGTGTAAAAGATGTGCAAAGATTGACGGGTTCCGCTGCAGCCGTCAGCAGGTTTATTAGCCGACTGGGGGACAAAGCCTTGCCACTGTATAAGTTATTGAAAAAATCCGACAAATTCGAGTGGACAGAAGAGGCAGATGCAGCATTAACCCAGTTGAAGGAAACCTTGATGAAATCTCCGATTTTGGCATCCCCAAAAGACGAAGAACCTATGCTATTGTACCTCGCGGCTACAAATCGGGTTATTAGTGCAGTAACTGTTGTGGAAAGGAAGAAAGACGAACAAAGCATACCAGATCAGCATCCGGTATATTATGTAAGTGAAGTTTTCTCCGAGTCCAAACAAAGGTATCCACACTATCAAAAACTGGCATATGGCGTATTTTTCGCATCTAGAAAACTTCGCCATTACTTCCAAGGACATTCCATAACAGTGGTATGCCAAGCGCCACTAGGGGATATAATAAACAATGCGGAGGCGACTGGTCGAGTAGCCCAATGGGGCATCGAGCTAGCAGCATTCGACATTAAGTATCAGCCTAGGACGGCAATAAAATCCCAGGTGCTGGCAGATTTTATTGCCGACTGGACGGAAGCAATGGAAAAAACACCGATGCCGGAGTCCGAGTACTGAATCATGCACTTTGACGGATCCAAGATGAAGGAGGGCGCTGGAGCTGGTGTAGTCCTAAAATCCCCTAAATGAGATACAATGGAGTATGTATTACAAATACACTTCAACGCCAGTAATAATGTGGCAGAATACGAAGCTTTGCTTCACGACTTGCATATCGCAAAGGAAATAGGTGTCAAACACATCTTATGCTATGGCGACTCAGATTTGGTACAGCACCAGCTCAACCAAACTTGGGATGCCAAAAGCCCTATAATGGCCGAATATCGGAGAACGGTGGATGAATTTGCAATCTGTTTCTTCGGATTTGAAGTGCTCCATGTTAAAAGGGAGGAAAATTGGAACGCGGATGCATTAGCCCGCATGGGATCAGAAAGGGTAAAAATCCTACCACTAGATGTATTCGTCCAACATTTGTACGAACCATCGATAAAAGGTGGAGATGTTGATTATCCTCTGGCTTCCGAATCAATTGAAGTCATGCTCGTTAACCCGGATTGGACAATTCCATATTTAAACTTCTTAGTTGATCAGAAGTACCCGGATGGAGCAGATGAAGTCTTGCAGAGACAGATTCAGGGTCGATGCAAAGGATACACGGTAATTAACAATTGACTGTATAAACGCAGTACTACCGGAATTTTTCTACAATATATCTCACCAGAAGAAGGACGAGAAATCCTGCAAGAAATCCATGCCGGAGATTGCGGACATCATGCTCAATCAAAAAGCATAGTCAAAAAAGCATTCCGCGCTGGGTTTTTCTGGCTAACAGCCAAGACAAACGTTGAGCACATAGTTAATACGTGCGCAGGGTGTCAGTATTACGCCAAGCAGACAAATATGCCAGCCCAAGCACTCAAAACTATCCCCATTACATGGCCGTTTGCGGTCTGGGGGCTAGATATGATGGGACCATTCAAAACTGCACGAGGCGGACTTACACATCTACTCGTAGCTGTGGATAAATATACCAAGTGGGTGGAGGCTAAACCCATCAAAAAGCTTGACGCTGTAACTGCCTGAAATTTCATCATTGACGTAGTCATGAAATACGGCGTTCCACACAGCATAATAACCGACAATGGGACAAATTTCTCCATTGGAGAGTTGACAAAATATTGCCGACAAACGGGAATTCGCCTAGATCTCACATCTGTGGCACACCCGCAATCTAAGGGACAGGTTGAAAGAATGAATAGCTCAATCTTACAAGGAATACACCCAAGACTCGAATCTCCTCTTCATAGAGCAGCTGGAGCATGGGTAGAAGAGCTACCTTCCGTGCTTTGGAGTATTCGAACAACACCAAATAGGTCAACTGGGCAAACCCCGTTTTTCCTAGTTTATGGTGCCGAAGCAATTTTTCCAACGGACATGATCCATGATAGCCCAAGAGTGCAGGATTTCGATGACTCGGATGCCGAAAAAGCACGACAGGATGCCGTCGATCTCCTAGAAGAGGAACGAGAGCTTGTGCTTCAAAGATCCGCTATTTACCAGCAAGGTTTACGACGTTGCCATAGTCGGAAAATCAGGCATCGTTCTTTTAAAGAAGGTGACCTAGTGCTGAGATTGGTACAGCAAACAAAGCACAAATTGGCCCCGGTATGGGAAGGATCATTCGTCATTAGCAAAGATATGAAAAATGGATCATACTATCTTGTAGATATTCGGGATACGGAAGACCATCCTGACAAACTGAATCGCAAAAGAAAGAGAAAGATAGATGCTGAACTAGGAGAGACAAAGAGGCCCTGGAGTATCCAGCAGTTACGTCCCTTCTATACTTAAGATTAATTTCTATGTAAACATCTTTGAGATCATGAAATAAAGTTGTCGGAATTCGTACATCCATGTTTTTACAAGTTTATTATAGTATAAAGCATGATTCCGCCTTATTTATTTCCCAATGATCTTACAAAATACTCAATGTTAACCCGAATTGTGTCTGCGTGCTCGGCGTTTAAAAACTAAATGATTTTTAGCCTACTAAAGGTTAAAGGAAACTCGGATTGTGCCTGCGTGCCCGAGCTTCATTCAAAAAATTCCTTACTGTTCTCTAAGTATTATCTGATTGTTTATGTGCTGGGTCACTGGAGCTAGTAAGTAAAAAATGCCTTTAGTATGATCCGTGTTTCCGAGTTTGGACTGATCGGTTTTACCCAGTCACTTGGCATGAAGATTAAAATACTACTGAGCCATTTCAAACACTAAGGACAGCTAAAGCACATAAGCCAGAGAATTTAGAAGATAAAGGAATATAAAACCCGAAAAACTTGCAAAGGATTTCATAAATATTAACTGCAAAAGGCGGAGTACTTGTTCATACAAACGAATAGAAGCATTACAATAAAAATTACATTGTAAAGTGCAGTAATGCTCCTATTTCCTATTTCTCCTATCCAGGGCAAAGAGAATTCTTCAAGCATCCGAGTCTTCTTCACTGCTGTCATCCTCGGGGGCTTCTGGAATCTCTTCTTCCGGATAGGCGATGGACATATTCACCATAGAGGCGATCTTGGTGGCGTGACCCTTGATTTCATCAAATATGGTGGTCCGCTGGGTCTCCGAATATCCAAGAGGGATACCGGCGCCACGCGCCAAGATTTGGCACTGGGGTAATGCATACGCATAAGCCCTAAAGCCATGCGTGCACCACCCCGAGCCGTGGAGCGCAAGGTGGATTCCTTGGCATCCGCAATCTCTATGATGGCTCCCGGAAGTTTTTCAACTTCCGAGAGTTCCCCAGACTTTGCGGGAAGGTATTTGTTAATGAGAAACATTCCCGCAGCTTTGATCGCGGTGAATACCTTCCCAAAAGCTCGGATTTTTTCAATCCGAGTAAGTTCTAGGTTATCTCCTGTTTTTTCAGACAAAACAACCGAAGGGTTAGCGAAAAAGCAGAGAAAGGAATTAAAACATGGAAAATCCGGTAAAAGTTGATAACTTACCGAGGATCTTGTCCATCTCGGATCCTTCCTCAAGGCGCAGGGTTAAGGCGTTCTCCAAATCTTGGATAGTTGCCTTGTCCTTGTCAGCTTGTTGGGAGGCCTTGGATTGAGCAATGCCAAGAGCCAGATTGCTGGCCTCCAGATCCTTCTGAACCTTCATAAGTTCCTTATGAAGGTCCAAGTTCTCCCGGCGGAGATTCTCGGCATTGCCGGCATCTTCAGCAACTTGTTTGGCTTTCGCCAAAGCACCTGAAAAGCAAAGAAAAAACTCTGGGTTAAGAAAACTCGGAAAAATACTTAGAACAAATTATGGACAAGGAACTTCAGAGAACTAAAGTATACCTGTTGTTTCCTCCAGTTGTATCTGAGACGATGCCAGCTCTGCTTCCTTAACGTCAAGAATAGATAGAAGGTTTCTAACCTCCTTATTCTTGACGGTAAGTTTGTTGAAAACTTCCAGGTTTATAGTTTCAGCGGTTTGCTGAAACACGGAAATGAAACGTCATGTTTAAGTTAGAAACAAGCATGATAATGAAAGCATTAAGTGAAAAGCAGGCATTTAACTTATTGCTTGGGGGCTATAGATAATACCTGGCTCATCCGCTGTAAACCTGCCAAGTTTTCGGTGAACTCCTTTGCGTACTCGGTAAAAAGAGTCCCAACCACGCTAAGGCCCTCGTTGATATTTCTTGAATTCTTTATCAAATGTGGGAATTTCCTCCTCATTTATCCGAGAAGGACCTCCCACCTCAGGGACCGCCCTTTCCCTCGTGTCTGTTTCTGGCACAATGGGCTGGCTGGTCTGCTGGGTTTCGACGTTAGGGGCAGCAGCGTGCTCTTCTGTTGCTACTACCGGTGTATCCGGAGCAGTAGCAGGGAAGGATGTGGGCCTCTGCTGGCCACAGCTTTGTGCCTCTTCAGTTTTTTAGGCTTCAGAGTAGAGGGGGCCAGGCTAAAAAATAGAAAAGCCGGAAAGTTAAAACTCCGAGAAAAAGGGAAAATTTCCGATAAAGTAAAACAACCCAGATGTTTAAACCTGGAGGTGACGACGGGAACCCCGTCAAGATCAATGTTTTCCTGGGAAGTGGAAATCTTCTTGCGCTTACGTCCGCCGGCAAAGGTGGCGCGCAATGCCTCCAGCTCGGCGTCGGAAGCAAGTTCCGACTCAGGAAGTTCGGTAATCTGTTAAAAAGGCAAAAGCTGAGTTAAAAACACGAAAACCAAGAAAACGAAAAGGATCTAAACCCAAAAGGCAAAGAATTGTACCTTGGGAGCCGGATTTGAAGCCGTATACATTGGCCGTCTTTCTTCATATTGGTCGCGGGAGGCGATCAATTGATTTGCGCGTTTTCGCAAATCTTTTGCTGACCAAACCTTGCTGGTTGTTCGCATAGCATCGCCGGTTCCCGCGTAATCACAGAGAAGGCGAACGACGTGATTAGCCAAAGACTGAATCCGCCTTTCTAGCCAGCAAAGGACTGTGTCCATGCCAGTTAGAGGCGGATCGGAGGCGACGAGCTTTGCGATGCGCCGCTTGATCCTGAGAAGGTCCGGAGGTAGGGTTTGAACTGCCTCAGTTCCCCAGTTTTCTTGGGGAACAGCAGCGATGTTCGAGAAAGGTGGAACCCCGGTGGTTTTCCCAGGAAAGGGAACGTCGGGATGATAGAAGAAGGAACCCGTCCAGAATTTGAAGGATTCCGATGTCTTGATCTTGGGGAACCAATCCTCCCTGAATCTGCGCAGGGTAAAGGATATGGTCCCACAAGTTGGGAGTGCGCCCTCCGAAGAGTTCCGCTTAACCCCAAAGCAATAAAGCCAGAAATCTAACCTAGGAGCTATACCTAGATATCCCTCGAAAAGGGCCTGAAATCCGGCTAGATAGAGGATGGAGTTTGGAGGCAGATTGTGGGGTTGGATGTTGTAGTGAGCTAAAACTTGGAGAAAAAAGGCGGACAGTGGAAAACCCATACCTCTCATGATGTGGGAGGTAAGGAGAACACGTTCCCCGTCCTTTGGCGCGGGCTCGGACTCGTCTTCCGGGCTCCGCCATTTCCCCTTCAGCACGAGTCCCTCCTTCTCCATTGTCGGAAGGAGGGATGGCGGAATACTGCTCGTGCTCCAATTGCCGGCAATTTCCGCCTCGTCTTCTGCTCCGGCGGCGGCGGACGCTGCGGCCTCCGCGGCCGCGAGCTCGTCTCCGACGAGGGCGATTCTCTCTTCCGCCATATCGGGCGCGAACGGCGGGGAAGGTGCGGAGGAGGACCCCGCAGGATCTGCGGCGGCGGGATGGATTTCCTCGCCCGCCGCGCCGCCAGTGGCTTTCGCCGGCTCGTCGCCGGAGGCGTGCACCGGTGAATCCAATAATGGATCCATCGTATTGATAATTTCATCAATCTCCGTTGCGACGAAGCGGGCCGGTGAGGAGCTTGGGGACGCCATCGGTGGGCGGCGCGTGGAAGTTCCGGCTGCTCCGGTGAGGTCTCGGGTGGCGTTCGTGCGTGCGCTTGGGAGTGGCTCTGCTACGAACTTGGGCGCTGGAATGGTGCTGCGAGTGAAAGCGGAAGGTTTGCTCGGAGGACGGAGACGGCTATTTATAGCCGGAATTCCGTCATGATGCGTGCTAACGGCTCTTTTGACCGTTGGATGATCAACGCGTGTCACTCGCCGGAAATTCCGGGAAATGAAACGACGGGTGATTATTGCTATCGCCTCGTTTCCCGCGAGAATCTGTCCGAGATTTGTTTCTAGGTTTCCCGCCTGAAACCCAAACGTCCCTTACGTCAGCACGATTAAAGCGCTGACGTAGGAAGTTCCTTCTTCACGAAGGATCGAGTAAGAAAAGTCGGATTGTCCGAGTTTTGCGTTATAACATCCTTTGAGGAGAAAAAGAAGAATCAAGACTGCAACCGATATTTCTCGGAAAATATACATTTGGCGAAAGACGGTGAATCAGAGGCTTAATCCTTCTTGGGGGCTACTGTCGGATATATACCGAATAGGGGTATATCAGGTGGTAGTCCAAAGTGTCAGATTACCCGGTGGCCCAAATGGTAGTGGGCTACGGTCCATTGGGCGGCCCAGTAAGCTGACGCACAGAAGCCGGATTCTAGAAGAACCCGGATCACGGCCCACGTGATCTGGCTTGGAGTAGAAGGCGGATTTTTTACTTTCCAAGTTAATAGTTACCGTAGTCTTCTAGGTTTCCTACTCTGTATGCCCTAATCCGGCTATTATATAAAGCCGGACGAGAGATATGATAAGAAGACAAGAAGCTAAAGGCTAACTCGCCGAGAGGTTGATCCTTGACGAGCAGCTAATAGAACCTCACATTGTACTCTGTATTGACAGACTTTAGTCCTGAATAGTGAGATTGCAGGAGTAGAAACGTCGCATTATTGCGTCGTACCGAACCTGAGTAAAACCCTGTGTCATTGTCCTTCTCACGATCACGTCCCCCCACATCTCTATCAGTAGTCTCATGGCACCCCCGTCTATGAATTCTACTACGATGTCTCGACATGGCGCTCGACGTCGAAATGGCGGCGACGGGGACGGGGAATGTGTGCGGGCTGGCGCCGTTCACTGCGAGGCGGCGACGGAGATGGGGAGTGGCGGCGACGGGGATGGGGAGTGGCGGCGAGGGGGTGGTGCCCGGCGGCGACTAGGAGGGGCGTGCTGGCGTCGTCCTAGCGCTAGACAGAGAGGGGGCGACGGGGTGTGGTACTGCGACCGGGAAGAGCCAGCGCACGCGCGACTTAACCCTAAGGGTTCGGCGCCACCACGATTGGAGCCGACCATGCGAGAGACATCAACGCCCAAAATTCAGAAATCGCCACTTCGGCTCCAACCGGCCTGGCGCCGAACATGCCACGTAGGAATTTTGTTCTGACTCGGTGGCGGACTTCGGCTCCACACTGTTCGCGCCGAGATGCAGGTGTTTGGCTCCAGGTCCCCTGGCGCCGACCCCAGGGGCCAGATTTGGAATTACTTCCGCGGAGGGGCCAGTTTTGGCATTACTCCACGAAAAGGGCCATTTTTTGGCAAAAAAATACCAGGAAAACACATAGATGAACATGGGCCATCTGCCCGGTTTAAAAAAACATATTTATAAGTATCAAAAAAATATCTGGAAAAAAGTTACTGGTACGCATATCCACGATTCTAAGCGTGCGCAGAGATTTTTGTGGGAAAATGGCTTTTTGTTTGGCCCGTGCAAAAACAAAGACAAAAATATGTCTAGTGACTTTGTGGAGATGTACACGTAAAATTTTGTTCTGAATTTTTTTAACATTTTAAATCACGTTCAAAATGCAATTTTTAAACCACACCAATTACCTTTTAGCTCTGCAATGTTCCTTTTTTTTTTTGCATATTGGAAAACTGATCAGCAATGTTGTTATCATCTCATCTCTGTAAATCAGTCGTTACTATTATGTGAAAAATTTCAGATTCTTCTAAAACGTATCCTAGATCCTTGAAAAGATTCTTGAAGAATGAATGGTCGAAAGGATACAGTATCTGCAAATCAGTAATTACTACTCCCTCCTGGATTGGACGGAATACTATATATGGAAATTTTCAGATTCTTGAAGAACATCAATGGTGAGCTCCCTCTGGGGCCGCACCCCCTGCCCCCGCGTCGCTCCCTCTGGGGCGACTCGGGCGGCGCCCCAAACCCTAGCGCCGCCACCCCCTCTCCCCGCCTTTCTCGCCTTGCCGCTACCTGAGGTGGCCGCTGCAAAGCCGTGCGGTTGCTGATGAGGGTGGCGGCGAGGAACCTCGTCGCGCCGCGCCCCCGCGGTGGACTCTGGATGCCGAGGCGGCAGCCTCGGGTGGTGGGGCGGCGCTGGCTCTGTTGAGCGGGTGGCCCGATTCTAGATCTGCAGGGTGGTTCCTCCTCCGGGCGTTCCCTTCTTGTTGGTTGTGCTCTGGTGGCGGCGGGCGCCAGATCTGGTGTGGGGCTGGGGTTGGAGGTGGGTGGAACCGGGAGAAATCCTTGGCTGGCCTTGCCGGCCCCGATGGCGATCGACGTCCTTGGGCGCCGATTTCTTCCTTGGTCGCACCGTTGAGGCTCTTCCCCCTCCCCCTCCCTCTCTCTTCCCGGGAGAAATCCCAAATCCTTTCGGATTGAGCGGCAGCGGCGCCGCGTCTGGTGCGCCGTCACCTCCTTTGAGGGGCCGTTTTTGGGTGAGAGAGATGGGCGCGCGCTTTGGTTCCGTTTTGCGGCGCCGTGGTCCGTGTTGTGGGACCGTTGAGGGGGCGACGGGGTGTGGTACTGCGACCGGGAAGAGCCAGCGCACGCGCGACTTAACCCTAAGGGTTCGGCGCCACCACGATTGGAGCCGACCATGCGAGAGACATCAACGCCCAAAATTCAGAAATCGCCACTTCGGCTCCAACCGGCCTGGCGCCGAACATGCCACGTAGGAATTTTGTTCTGACTCGGTGGCGGACTTCGGCTCCACACTGTTCGCGCCGAGATGCAGGTGTTTGGCTCCAGGTCCCCTGGCGCCGACCCCAGGGGCCAGATTTGGAATTACTTCCGCGGAGGGGCCAGTTTTGGCGTTACTCCACGAAAAGGGCCATTTTTTGGCAAAAAAATACCAGGAAAACACATAGATGAACATGGGCCATCTGCCCGGTTTAAAAAAACATATTTATAAGTATCAAAAAAATATCTGGAAAAAAGTTACTGGTACGCATATCCACGATTCTAAGCGTGCGCAGAGATTTTTGTGGGAAAATGGCTTTTTGTTTGGCCCGTGCAAAAACAAAGACAAAAATATGTCTAGTGACTTTGTGGAGATGTACACGTAAAATTTTGTTCTGAATTTTCTTTAACATTTTAAATCACGTTCAAAATGCAATTTTTAAACCACACCAATTACCTTTTAGCTCTGCAATGTTCCTTTTTTTTTTGCATATTGGAAAACTGATCAGCAATGTTGTTATCATCTCATCTCTGTAAATCAGTCGTTACTATTATGTGAAAAATTTCAGATTCTTCTAAAACGTATCCTAGATCCTTGAAAAGATTCTTGAAGAATGAATGGTCGAAAGGATACAGTATCTGCAAATCAGTAATTACTACTCCCTCCTGGATTGGACGGAATACTATATATGGAAATTTTCAGATTCTTGAAGAACATCAATGGTGAGCTCCCTCTGGGGCCGCACCCCCTGCCCCCGCGTCGCTCCCTCTGGGGCGACTCGGGCGGCGCCCCAAACCCTAGCGCCGCCACCCCCTCTCCCCGCCTTTCTCGCCTTGCCGCTACCTGAGGTGGCCGCTGCAAAGCCGTGCGGTTGCTGATGAGGGTGGCGGCGAGGAACCTCGTCGCGCCGCGCCCCCGCGGTGGACTCTGGATGCCGAGGCGGCGGCCTCGGGTGGTGGGGCGGCGCTGGCTCTGTTGAGCGGGTGGCCCGATTCCAGATCTGCAGGGTGGTTCCTCCTCCGGGCGTTCCCTTCTTGTTGGTTGTGCTCTGGTGGCGGCGGGCGCCAGATCTGGTGTGGGGCTGGGGTTGGAGGTGGGTGGAACCGGGAGAAATCCTTGGCTGGCCTTGCCGACCCCGATGGCGATCGACGTCCTTGGGCGCCGATTTCTTCCTTGGTCGCACCGTTGAGGCTCTTCCCCCTCCCCCTCCCTCTCTCTTCCCGGGAGAAATCCCAAATCCTTTCGGATTGAGCGGCAGCGGCGCCGCGTCTGGTGCGCCGTCACCTCCTTTGAGGGGCCGTTTTTGGGTGAGAGAGATGGGCGCGCGCTTTGGTTCCGTTTTGCGGCGCCGTGGTCCGTGTTGTGGTGGGTGATGCCGCTATAGCCCCTCCATGGCGCAGCTTCTTCGTCTCCGTCTGCACCGAGCAGCTTCTCTCCTTGGGTGTTTCTTTGGTTTGCGGCAGGTATTCTCCTATGTTGAGCTCGATGCAAGCTATGTGGCAACCCGCAGGTCTGTTCCTTTTGGCAGCTCTGGCTACTCCTTTGCTCTAGGGTGAACGTCTCCATGGCCGACGGTGTGGTTCCCTTCGAGCCAGGGCAAGGGGCAGGGGTCCCTTTCGGCCATGGAAGAGGAAGGCCAAGTTTTGGCTCGCAAGGAGCAGTCGTGGATGTGCCTCATTTCGCCTGCATCTCTCCCGAAGGTTGTGTCTCTCATTTCGCCTGCATCTCTCCCGAAGGTTGTGTCTCCGTCGCTGCCTTGGTGCTTCATCTCCGGGAGGGGGCATTGAAAACTTCAAGCTGTTCTCTTTGTATCCTGTGCCTGCTGTTGTTCTTCATGTTGTAAGCTGTTTTCCAGCATCCTGGTGTTGTCATGTGTGGTTCATGTTGTAAACTCCTAGCCGGTTGTTGGCTTCGTTAATTCAAAGCCGGGCTCATTTCGAGCCTTCCGTCTTAAGAACATCAATGGTCGAAAGGATATCGGATATGGATGGCAGCATATGAATGCTTCGGCTTGATACAGAGAAGAACGACCTGCAGTTGCAGCGACAGTATATAACAAATGTTTTGTCTAGCATACACTAGTTTCTGTGCGCATGTGCTTTGTATAGAAAACTTTGGACTCGCATACAGGAGGAATCAGAGAAATGTGACAGTACTAGAGATGGTAACAGGCATAGATCTATCTAGCCATACAGGTGACTTGTTACCTGCACAAACCCACAAATCGCCCAGAATTCTGAAAGGCCAACTCGATTTTGTCAAATGTCAATCCAATATATGCAGCCCAACTTTTACTCAGTCGAGTCTGGATTCAATTTCAATTTGCGAGCTGCAAATTTCAGGTTCAGTGCCAGATCCAGGATTTGCGCCTTGTACCTATGGGCTTGATCTTTGCAACAGGAGACCAGAAGATGATCGTTTTTCGCTGTTTTGACTTGTGCCTCGGATATTTATGCAGACCGAGATCGGTCCATCATCTCCTTACTTCGGCTGGAGGCTCCGCCATCTCGTCGCCGTCAGCGGTTTCCAGGAGACAGTACTTCACACCATCGTCAGATTCAACGTTGCCGTTCAAATCCGGTGTGGGGTTCTCCGGAGCCGCTTTTATCACCCGTACTTCTGGGCGTCTGCTTAGACCAAGCGACTGCTCGCGCGGTATCATTCCTGTACCGTTCCCGTTCGTATCAACCAAATCCGACACTCTGACCTGCAAGAGGTATTTCAGGTCATATATGGGGAATGAACTGCAAAAGAAAATAGCAACTAGCTTCTAGGAAAGATATATGTTATATGAACCTGAAGTGACTCCATCACATCGTCTTTGGTGTTGTTGAGTGCTTCCTGAGCCTGCAACTCCATCGAGTCTCTCACGAGCTTACTCAAGAAGGTTACATCGTCAGACATGACACCCAGCCCTTTCATGAGCATCGAGCCTAGTTGCAGGCTAGTCTACAGGAACAAGGGACAAAAGAGTTTGATGCATATTTTTAAGTTTCATATCCATACAGAAAGAGCTTTCTCCGTCAACACAATCTTGTTTTTATGTTACCTCGGCATTTTCTAGGACAACATCCGTTGCACCTGCTTTCCTTAGATCTAACAAATGCGACATGTCTTGAGCCCTAACATACACAGGAACCTGGAAAAAAGGGAATATCTAAGTTGTCGCAAAATGAACTTATGGAAACATGTGAAATTCTGAAGTTCTCGCAATCGTGAAAAAGGTATCACATATTTTACCGCAGGAAAAGCTTGTCGCAATCTGTCCACAGACTCGACTGTTTCTTCCTTCCCGGTGTACATGACCATCACAGCTTTAGGAGAAGATATGCCAGCTGATTGCATAACAGCAGGGCGTGATCCATCGCCATATAACACCGGAAATCCGGACTTTCTAGCTGACTGGTAAGGAATGAACACGTATACATGCTTTAGCGCAACATATGAAGGAACACGCATCAACTGTTATTTCCAAAATATTCTCGTAATGCCAACCTTAACCACAGCAGGATTTAGATCAAATGCTACGTATGGCCATCCTTCTGTATCTTGCTCGAGCCCAAAAGATAATGGTGCGGCCAAAAACTTTGCAAGAACCTGTACAATAAATACAACAAGGCATATAATAATTTAGTTGGCCAGATTTAATAACAAGATAAGGAAATATGACACAAGATACCTGTCCCATTTCTCCAAAGCCAAGAATGACAATAGGCTCAGTCGCACCATAGTTTGCCACCTCAGCTGGTTTCTGTAAAAGATTGCCTTAAGAGTTCACAAAAATATGCTACAAGTATGCTTTGATGTGAGAGTATAAAACATGGTAGCCACATACTTCTTTTGTATCCGATCTCTGATCAATTAATTCTGCTGCTTTTTTTCCAAGATCATTGAGAAACGGAGTTAATGCCATTGACAAGACGACGACAATAATGAGAAGCTTATTCAGCTCAAGCGGTAGGACGCCAAGCCTGGATCAATCAAGGTAGTAAGGGCCGAAAACAAGATGGCTGAGAAGACAAGAAGAACAAAATGGAAGATTTCTCTAACATGACTGACCTGTTTGCCAAAGAAAATACCACGAACCCAAACTCGCCTCCTTGAGAAAGGAGCAGCCCTATCCTTATGCTTTCTGGAAGAGTTAGCCCGACTCTTGTTCCTAATGCGGTAGTTATAGCTGTCTTAATTGCAATAAGGCCACCCAACAACGATAGAACATTAGGCCACTCCCGGATGAGAAGCTGCAGCATGTCAGGAGAAAAGCCAAAAAGGGATAATAAGGACCCATGATGATGTTCCAGTGAAGAATAGAAATAAGGCAGCAATGTTACTTTCGAGGCTACTTAAGAAAAACACGTCACACGAGGTCTCTCCTATACGCATTGCTCAATTAGAAAAATGAGACATGAACTAATGTTCACTGATACAGAGATCACAATAATGTCTTTGAAAAGGATCATGGGAATGTGGTTTTAACCTGCGTGTCGATAGAAGTTCCTGTAGTCACGAAGAACAATCCAAGCAGCAAGCCTCTGAACGGCCTTATGTCAGCTTCGATTTGTGTACGGAAATTTGTTTCTGCGAGGATAGCCCCAGCCAGGAAAGCACCTAGCTACACAGGGCAGAAGTTTAACAATCAACAAATAAGAAAGATTGGAAGAGCACGCACACTCAAATATTTCCTTCAGCATTAAATATGTGGATGGCTTACTGTGTCACTAAAGCCCAACCACTGGGTGACAAGTGAGGTTCCTGAGACGGTGAGAAGACAGAGGGCAACAAATGCTTCTGAACTCCTCGACTCTGCAACAAACTGCAGGAAGGATTACCCAATAGCCATCGTATAGTAAATCAAGAGTTCATGGCAATAAATAAGAATTTCTTTGTGAAGCTGCAAATACGAACTTCTATTCAGGAAAAATAGAAAGCGGCAAACCTCAAAGATGCGCCTGATGATTAAGTTCCCTCCGAGGGAAAGTATGCCAAGTCCACCAAGTGCTTTTAAGCTTTCAGCTGCTAGCATGGGCAAAACACTTGTCTCCAAAGCATTCTGGAGTGAAGTGTGGAGTTAATATTCCTCTGAAGTGTGGAGTTAATATTCCTCTGTAGCCTAATATATAAAGTGGAAGTTGATATGCTGCGCAGGCAGTGCCACATTTTCATGCTTACGGACCGAAACAGAAGCTTATTAAGCAGGAGAACATAATGGGAATGAATATTTGTGCGATTGCCATCAGAGCTGATTCAGAAATTCAAGCACGAGGGTCGTGAGTGGATCTTGGGTGGTGACAAGTATCTCACAGAGGCTATGGCTTAAATTGTTTCCCGTCCCAGCTAAACCGGGCCCCTTTTATATCTATCTGCAGATATAATGTTCCTACTTGCTTGCCAAAGCAAAGTTGTTATTCTCGAACACGCGTCAAATGCCGAGGAAGCGTGATCCGTACAAACCACCCCAATGGCAGCTTCGACGAAACAACCCTAAAAACTTCAAAGAAGCATCTATTCTGAACATCTAACTTAAACAAAGTTATTGCAGTGATCATATCCTTTCAAGGTATTACACGGATCCTAAGGTCAGATTAGGATTCATAACTAAGTTATATATTGTTGTTTTAATGAAAAGGTCTATTGCGTAGATGTTTTTCAAATAATTTCCATGTAAGATAATATAGCAAGTGCTAACCTTTTGCATACCTGACTCTCTAGTACAGGAAGTATGACCAAGAGAGGAACAACCGCAATATCCTGCATGTTTCAACAGAATATATTCTGGAATTAATACACCATACGCTTCTTGGAAAGATATTTTGTTTGAAGGGGACAGTTTAGAGAAAGGAATAGGAAAGGGGACTTCAATTAATCACCTGGAGGAGGAGGATTCCCAGTGTAGCTGAACCAAATCTTGTTGCAAGCTCACCTTTCTCGGCAAGAAGCTGCACATAACATACACAAGCAGTGAGGGGCATAATATATATGTGCACTATTGTACTAGAGACAGTTGCAACATACTCACATAGCTAAGCTATGAATGTACCCTATTGAAGAGTTCATCACTTCAAAAAAACTAATGACCAAAAAAATTGCCATAAATTAATCACTAGGCAGCGAGTAGAAATAATGTACACCTGAAGAACAAAAGCAGATGAAGATAATGAGAGTGCAGCTCCAATTACTATTGCTTCGTCGATGCTCCTGATATTCACCTGCAGAACCAGATTAAATCTATGTACTGAACAGGATAAACAGCTGAGTTGGCACTGATAAGGGAATCCTTAAACCCGAACAACTTTAACAGGAATAGATTGTGCTATTGGTAAATATTTCCACAATGCATTTCGCGCACTCTGGAGGGGTATAAATGATCAGAATAAGCAACTAAGAAACCACTGAAATATCTAAGGTGAAAGTAAATCACTTGGAAGATGGTTTGACCCACCACTGTAATAGAAAATAAGCTAAACTATGATGCCTGTGTGGAAATATCTATAATACAGAACCCTCCTTACCAGATCAGGTCTTGAATTGAAGAGGAACTGCAGGATTTTCGTTCCAATGGCACCGTTAGGCGGAAGCTCAAACGCCGCGAAAGCGAGTGTTGACAAAAGAACCTTCAGAAATATATGAAGGTATAAGATCAGTCCTCATGGAACATTCCAAAAGTTCTGCTGGGAAGCCAATGAACAGAGCCAAAGAAATGAAATGTAGCTCGAGTAAAGTTCAGTTCAAGTCAAGTAACACATTCAGAGAAGGTTGTGCCTAGTAACAGTTGATTGGTCTGGAGAATTAACTATACTAATGATCAGTATGTACACATTTCTGTAAACCATTGTTTGCCCCGATTTTCAGCTCTGAATTCACAGTGTATAACATAAAACAACTCTAAACTATCACGAGAAATTGGGGGCAGATGATTGGTAGGATGATGGTAACAATTCGATGATCGTGCAGGTGCGTACCTGAGGCAAGCCCATCCCGAATGCGAACTTGGCAAGGGCCTTGAGGCGAGAGAGGGAGAGCTCCAGCCCCATCTCAAACAGCTGCAGAGGCAGAGCGGCAAATCAGTCAGGCCATCAATGGTAAATCCTCTGAATTCCACATACAGCAGTAGCAACAGCAGCAAGCAGAAGTGGAGAAAATTTGGAGCATAGCATACCAGGAAGAGGATTCCCCACTCGGAGAGGAGCTTGACGTCGGTGAGGTTCCTGATGAGGCCGAACTGGTTGAGCACGACGCCGGCGCAGAAGAAGCCGAGGATCTGCGAGCACAGACGAGTTCGAGGTAAGGAGGCGAGCACAGGAGAGGTGGGGGGAGAGATCGAGAGAGAGACGGTTGGCTCACCGGGCTGGCCTTGACGACGCGGAAGGCGGGGACGACGAGGACGGTGACGCCGAGGAAGGTGAGGGTGTCGAAGCCCAGGTCGTTGATCACCTCCACGGCGCTGGCGATCTCCACGCCCACCCCCGCGCGCACCCGGAATGCCGCTGCCCCGCGCCGCCGCCGCGGCCTCGTCAGGATCATCCTCGCCGCCGCCGCCGCCTCCACGGCCCTCCTCCCGCGGCGCGACGGCGGCTGCAGCACGCAGACCGACGCCGTGGTCGTCATGCGGGAGGACCCGCAGCGGCAGCGCGCGGGGAAGTGCGCCGCCACCGCCGCCGCCGCCATGGCGCCAGGGCAAGCGCTGCTGCTTCGCTGATGCGTGGGGAGGGAGGCGAGGGCGTGTGTCGTCGGCTGCGTGTGTGCGCGCGCGCGCCTGGGAAGTGGGAGCAGCTATCCGTTGAGAAGAAGATAAGGAAATGTTGAGGCGGGCGGAGCGCCGCGCGGAGGTTTCGTCCGCCTCTCATCGCTGTCGCCCTGCCGCGGCCACGGCCTCTCGCCGGCCCCGTTTACACTGGCTTCTCCTCCCCGCGACGCCTGCCAGCCACTGATATCTTACCACGAGCCCATTTTGACCAAAAACACCGCCTCTCACCGGAGTAGTAAGATTTTATCTTTTTTGTCTTTTTAACCTCTTCTCCATTTTCATCTAGGAAAAAATGCTACTTTTAAAAAAAAAATGCTACATTTTTAAGCAGCTTCACCCCTCTTTGCAAATCTGATACAACTCTTTCCATCCTTCTTCTTTTACTTTTCTGAAAGTGAGATACTTAATAAAAAATAGCACCATTGTTATCCGCCGCTAGGGGGAAAAAATGTCGCCGCCGCCATAAGTTGAGTATCCACTAAAAATAGGGTTTTCGATAGATTAGTTCAGCCTTTTTTGTTAGCCGTCTTCTTCGTCCATGAAGATGGTATGGTCTGCAATAAGTGGTATTTTGCCCGTTGTTCGACGACGAGATCTCCTTCACGATGGCAATAGTGGTGTTGAAAGATTCAGTTTGGTATGGTCCTTCAGATCTTACTTCATCGGATCGGTTTTGTATCTTTTCTCATGGTTGCCGCGAGAAGGATTCTTCTCCTCGCAATATTTGTCCCAGCTGCTACGTCCTCGACAATGTTGATCCGCACTATCAACTCCCAGCGATATTGATCAAGTTGTTCGGTTGTTTTTTCATGTAATATTGGTGTTGGTACTCCTGCCGAGAACGCTCGTTGGTGTTTACAGGTTTGTGGTTTGGTCTTATGTTCAATGGTTGTGTCAGACCCCGGACCCAGAGATATACATACTATTATGTGCTCCTAGCCATGGACTCACAAGGGCTTCAGGGTTACCAGCCCCGGCCGCAACAAACAACGGCAGGCAGACCAGATTCATCGGCACGTAGTCCGGATCCCCGGTCTACTACTCCTTGTATCCATGCTAGTCATAACCAATTATGCATACCCAAGTGTCCACAAGTCGGATGAAACTGAAGAAATGGGACCAAAGTTATACAGAGTTGCTATGTGTCCAGAAAGTGCAACAACAATCGAGGTTACTGGGGTTACCTCGCCCCAGGCCGAATCACATCGGTAGGCGGGCTCGGACATGGATCATCGGCTCCACAACCCCTCGACTGCGACAACTATGCAGGCATAGCCAAAACTGTATAACAATGAGCTCGAAACCAACAAACGATCAAAGCAGCACTCTAGACATGAAGCTTTATTAAACAGGTGTTACTAGAGTATAGCTTACAAACAGAGGTCACACGACCCAACATTACATCAGACAACGGAAGGCAAATTATGTTGTTAATCAACAAGAACCAAAAAGGCCTAAGAGGCCGCAACATAAGGCGACGTCCCAGCCCATAGATTCCAGTCTGCTACCTGGGAAGCCCAAACTACTCGTCGATGTCCATATTAAACACCACCGAACTGAGGAACTCCACCTGAACCAAGTTTAAGCAAACATGAGTACGGGAGGTACTCAACAAGACTTAGTTAACCTATTATATATCTGCTTCTTTTAGAAAGAGTTATGAAGGTTGTTTATGTGTAAAGCCATCTTTATTTTCCAAGTTGAGGAAGGAATAGCACGTCTCATGGAGTATTTTGAAAAAAGATGAGAAATCTACTCAACTACTGATATCATCATCTTTTTAATCCACCAATATCATTTCAGCACCTCGTGCTTCAAAGATCACCACCTCAAGTTGTTCTGGTAACTCATGCAACAAGGTAACCCCTCTCGGCATCTCCGAGGAGGCATCCTTCATTCGTTATTAGTAAGTTTTAATCATTTTGTTTAAGTTGTCTATGATCACAGAATCCGTCACCAAGTCGTCCTTAACCGCGGACACGGCTTTTCGAAAAGATTTAACCCTGCAGGGGTGTACAACTTTAACCACACATACCAACCAACTCTTAATGCCAGATCATTAGCACTATTCCGGGAAGTGCCGGCAGATGGAGGTTGACCACGACCTTTCCCTTGCTTTGTCTATTCCATGAGTCGCTCCGAGTAGAGATGGTCCGCCAATAGGGAGTGGCCATCTCCTGCCGGGTCTCTATCGTTGTGAGCGGTGCTTCAACTACTGTCTCGCAACAGGCTGTTACACCGCCACGTCCTAGTTTTGTAAACGTTTTTAACATCCCCGCAAATCCAAATGGAACTCCCAAACTAGGCAACTCATGGAACAAACTAGGCAAGTTGAGACCGAGGGGAATCTAAGCCCCGTGTGGATGCACGCTCAGTCTTGGCTCGAAGACGAGAACTCGCTCCTAGGGGCATGAACGAGACAACCACCACAGACCCTCTGTGGTCTCGTCATCCACACCTTTAAATCATGTTAATAAAACATCTCTTAACTTACCACTACTTCCTGCCATACTAGATTATTTCGTAACTCTGATTCATCAACCGGATGGAGCAGAGATAACAGGCATGTATGACTAAGCACAGCATATTTCAGGCTTTGGAGATGAACACAATTAAAGCTATGGCTGCTAGGAGTAGTGAATCAGGATAAGTAGGCTATGCATGGTATAGGGGAACTCTAACTACTGACAAAAGATACAATGGAATCGAATGCAATGTACGAGAATCGAAAGTCCTTCGAAATCATATATGGGCAGATAAGAGGTTATGCTTTCCTTGCTTAAGAAAACCAGATAAAGATCTTTGGGAATAAGTGCTTGACTTGTCGGTTAAGATCAAGTATTCGCCGTTGGAGTTGTTGGCCTTCTCTTCGGAGTCACGTTCTACCGAGGGTGAACAAACACCGAAACAAGAAGAACAACAATCAACGCATGGCATCGATGCAATGCGCAATATGTATGCATGAGCAATTTAATGCACTGAAATAAAGCCCTAAACATGTTTGTTGGGTTGCTAGGGTTCATATGACAGTTAAGCATTTTTACTGAATTTATCCCGAAATAGACCCCGGAGGGGCACTTCGGAAAATTATGAAAGTGTGTACCATTTTAATTGCTCAAATGGGTTTGAAAACATCATAACTAGATTGCATTTGTCATTTTGAGCAATTTGGTATATAACTTTTAATTTTCTAATTTTATGGAATAAAAACTTATTTTTCCATTTTTAAATGAATTAAACAACCTTAAATAATGCTCATTTTTGAACTTTGTCAAACATGTGTAAAAGTGACATATTCATGTAGAGAATATTTTTCTGAACATTTCTATACCTTACTTTTATTTTTCTGAGGTATAAAACTATAGCTATTAAATTATTAAAATTAATTAATTTTCTGTTATTTTTAAACGTTTCCTGGAAATAAGAAAAACAGGAATATGACGCCGCGCTGACGTCACTGTGACGTCAGCAATTCCCAAATCGTCTCTGGTCCCGTTCAATCGCTCGAACGAGCGCGTGATTGGGCAATTGGGATGTACCACGAGGGCGAGGGGAGCACGGCGAGTCGAACGGTGGTCGCGCCGTCCGGTAAGGTCCACCGGAGGCTCGCCGGCGTGCAGCCACCGTGACGGCGGGACAGAGGCCACGGCGGCAAGTAGCTACGGGAAGGGAGGGGAGGTTGGAGGGCACCTAAAGACGCGGGAGCTCACCCGGATTGCAGCGGAGCCGACGGTGAGGACAGGGGAGCTAGCAATCGACGGCAATGGCGCGGCGACCGGCGGTCAGAGACGAGGGAGATGGAGATGGCGGCGGCGACTTTAGTCTAATTAGAGCAATTCCTTCACCGAGGAGGGGGAGGAGGAGACGGCGGAGCTCACTGGCCGCTCGCCGGAGCTCGGTGATGAGTGGAACGGCGGCGCACGGCGGCGTCCGTGAGGGTAGAGTTCGGGCTAGGGTTTGGTGAGCAGAAGGAACAGAGAGAGAGAGGGGTGGTTCGGATGGGGGAGAGGGGTGGACCACGGCGCTCTCCCTGGAGTCCTATCCGCAGAGAAAGGCCAACCAGGAGGTGGCAAAGGGCTGCAGCAGCGTTGACACGCAGGTGTGGCCTTCTGTCCGGTGAGGAAGAAGAAAGGAAATAAAAGTTTTTTCACAAAGCCCCCTAGAAGTTTTTGGGAAATGCAGAGAAGCCCTTTTCCATAGAAAACAGACCATAAAACCTTGTTTCAGGTCCGTTTTGCAAGAAATAAAATTTGGCAAAAATAGTTTTTGGGAACCTTGTCAAATTTGCAAACTCACCATGTCTTTGCTTTCCAATTTTGAAATTGTTTTGGAAACAAATTTTGGGTGATCACTTTAAGTCATTTTTGTGCCAGTTTCATTTAAATTCAATTTAACACTTGGTTCAAATTTCCCATGGATGCTATGCAATGAACACCACACCACAACTCTTTGTTAGCAGAATTTGGGATGTTACAAATCTACCCCCCATACAAGAATCTCGTCCCGAGATTCCCGGAGGAGAAGAAAGAAGGAACACCGGTTTTGAACGGTCTTCTCGAACCTTACGGTTCTCTTCTCGAAGAGATTGATCCGTAGCATCTTGAAGGTTTGCTCGGCTACACATTAGGTGGGAGGGAAAACTCTTAGGAATTGATCTTCACGAAGATCGAGTATCTCATGGATAACTCATGACAGGAACGTTCATAAAGAACTGTTGAGTTAACAAGCATGAAACATATCAAGATAACGGAGGGAATATGAGAAGGTTTCAAGTTTGTGGACGATTGTTCTTGAAAGGATTTAGAATATGAGCTTTGCAGACGACTTTAAATCCCTTTGGAAAAGAAAGGTTGGACAACTTAGGACATCGAGGTTTCTTCAAGAAGAAACCCAAGATGGAAAGGATTGTCTTGGATACCAAAACATAATATCCACGGACGAGGAAAAACACGAGAAAACACTGTAATCGTGTATCAGAGAGAATTTGATACATGATCATCTTCACTCTTCAGAGTGGTCACAAAGGAGGAGGAACTTTCATTACTTCAAAGTTTGTCGAAATCCTTGTCAAGGATCATGATCACAACAGAAGATAGGTAACCAGAGAATGTTGGAACACCGTAAGGAGGAACTCTTGGTTACACCATAAGGATGAATAACCAACGGAGATTGGAACACCGGAAGAAAAATAGGGAATCTCTTTCCTATTGTGGTTTGGACGTAGCAATACATCTACCACATAGTTAAGATCCCACGGCTGGAGTGACTGACAAATTCACACAATGTGTGAGATGATTAGAACTTCAGGTGGAAACAACTTGAGAAAGGGAACTGATCAACAACGGTTACAAAACACCACGAGATGTTCCCATGATGAACTTGTTTCCACTTAAATAAAGGTTTGGAGGATTGACAAAAAGGCATTGGAAGAATCAACTTCCAAGTTCTTCTAGATGTTCTAGATACCAATATCAGGCTTATGCAAACCTTCTACGGGTAAACAAGTGAAAGTATAACTCCGGTTTGGAAGAACGGTGTGGGAAAACTTGTTAGAATAATCCACACAAGAATTCTCACGGGGAGTGGTTGTTCTTACGGATTCAAAGAGATATGACATTAGGCCTTCCGGCTAATGGTGTCAACCACAACATCAACCATGCCGTATTTTCAAATGAACCTAATTCCATGCTCTTGAGGAAACACCAACCATTGTTGCTTCTTGAGATTCAGCTCTGGTTAGTGGGTTGATAACTCAGACTCATTATGTTTGATCAGCGGAATTGCATCCGTTGCAATTGAGATACATTTACTAGATTCTCAAGACATGGACTACGATGTCAAGCTCGAGAAGATGGGCGAGATTGCAAAACTCATGTGTTAGCAACTTGCGAAAGACAGTTGCACCTACATGACTTACTTGCAAAACAACACATCGGAGTCATTGTTGGGCAGATAATTGCAAAGATAACGAAGTTCTTGGATTTCTTATCTTTCGTGAACGATCAGTCAGTGGCTTAGTGTGGATGCAAACTTCTTCTAGGAACGGAAGTAGCAGCCTACCATCTCAAGAATATACCACACGTGCATGACCGAGGATTATTCCCGAGGGAACAAGAAAACATTACTCGAACCCATGGCAACAACTTTCACCAAAAGCACACAAACCTGAGAAAGTCACTTCGAACATCAAGAACATAACTTCGTGATGACACAAAGATGGTTCTCAAAAGTTTCCAACATTAATGCCAATTGTTCAACATGAACCTCTTGCAACTTGGAGAAAGCAAGAATGTCGTAGATGGGCTCAACAACATCTTTATCAAGACACTCCAAGAAGAGGGATTCATATGATATATGAACAAGGCAAAACATTGGTTAGACCAAAGGACATGAAGGTGTACTCGGCCAAAACACCATGAGTAGAAGCACCATCAAGATAATCCTTGAATCTGAACTTGATCTGACGATAGCCCAAATCAAATCAAGGTTAGGATGATAGCATGTCCATTGAGAAGATACTATCTTGCTTCAACACAAAGATAACTAGACATCCCTTAACGAAGGATCAAGTTAGGTGGAGCTTTTGCCTTTCAACTCTCCAAGTTGTTGTTTAAGCTCAACCAACTAGTCCAGGGTGCCCAGCATAGTTTCTTGGAGAAAGGAGCAATTCAAATTACCCTTTGTTTAGACATCACGGTGAGGCAACCACCTGGTGATACTTCTGGAAAGACAACCAGAATATCACAACCCACCGGTATGTTTTAGAATTCGAGAGGAGGTTTGCTTTTTAAAGCAACTGATAGGGTCTTGAGAGCTTTGGTGCAAACTTAACTCTCTGGCCAAGATCATGCACCGAAATGAACGGATTTGGTAACACAGTCAACTTCAAAAAGATGCTGGGTGACCAATAGTGCTAAGATGTTTCTTAGATTTTTCGAAGCAATACAAATTGCTAGGAATATTTGATACACATATCGATGAGCAGACCCATCATTTTCAAGCATTCAAGCTTGGAGGGAGGGTGAGTGAAAACGTCTAAGAGCATCACTTCATCAATGAGGGCATGAAACACAACACAACCTCTTGATATATAAGAGTGTGATACTCGGAAGTGGAACAGAACAGAAGCTAACGGAACTTCTTGAATCCACGAATTGCAAAACTTTGACCTGGTCCTGGAGATGAACGAGGTACTTGGGTTTGTTTCTCCTGACATTCCAAGGTGGAATGTTTTGACGGAAAACAAGAGCAAATGCATTGGAACAATCCAACACACATATGCAACTTTGTTTCAAAACAACGGATGGAGATTTTAGAGCAACTGGAAGATAGGAACATGCTCCGGAAAATCCAGAGGCCATGGGGAGTGCACAGGTGATACTCTTTTGTAAAACCCATGCTAGAAGATCGATATAGCTGAATTGAGAACGAAGATGTGGATTTCATGATGACCACTCTTGTTGTTATCCCTTCTTGATTACAAGAGAAAACCTACGGCTATTGGAGTTGAAACTACCTAGCCATCCTGAGGTAGAAGATATTCCTTAGGATCCAAATAAACAGAACATGGGTTAAAGGTCAGCATCATGTACTGATAGAGTGAGCATCACATGGTTATAAAGCCACACGATTCAACCCACCACCATTCAGCACATTCCGGGACCTTCGGTTCAAGTCCAAGAATTAAAATCACAACGAAAGGAGTAACTACTATATGAGTGCCACAAAGGACACTACCATTAGCAATCACGAGGTATCTTCCAAAAGATAACGATAGCTCCGGAAGAACTTTGAGCAGAGGATAACGGACACATTCGAGATGAAAAAGGGAATCTCGAGGTTCAGAATTTTGAGACTTTAGAACAGGGGTATGTGGAATCCACCCAACTCTGTGAGACTAGGATGGAAAGGAAATATCCTAGTTTGAATCAAGATATATCGGAACATGGAACACACACGACTCTAGAAACTGAGCACTAGGTCAACTTGGTAAACAACGTCCTTGCCAACGAAGGCACCTAAGTTTTGAATAACTGGGACCTTTTCAAATCCAAAACAGGTAAGGAGACCCAGAGTTAGAGCGATACCAGATAAGGAGTAAAAAGAATCCTAAAGAGTTTTTCACAACTCATTTGAAGTTTCAAAATAGTTTTCACAAACACTAGACTCAACATCGACCAAGCAGTAAGGTTTTCCTACAGGCAGTCCTGCTCTGATACCAACTCTTCTCAGACCCCAGATCCAGAGATATACATACTGTTATGTGCTCCTAGCCATGGACTCACAAGGGCTTCAGGGTTACCAGCCCCGGCCGCAACAAACAACGGCAGGCAGACCGGATTCATCGGCACGTAGTCCGGATCCCCGGTCTACTACTCCTTGTATCCATGCTAGTCATAACCAATTATGCATACCCAAGCGTCCACGAGTCGGATGAAACTGAAGGAATGGGACCAAAGTTATACAGAGCTGCTATGTGTCCAGAAAGTGCAACAACAATCGAGGGTTACTGGGGTTACCTCGCCCCAGGCCGAGTCACATCGGCAGGCGGGCTCGGACATGGATCATCGGCTCCACAACCCCTCGACTGCGACAACTATGCAGGCATAGCCAAAACTGTATAACAATGAGCTCGAAACCAACAACCGATCAAAGCAGCACTCTAGACATGAAGCTTTATTAAACAGGTGTTACTAGAGTATAGCTTACAAACAGAGGTCACACGACCCAACATTACATCAGACAACGGAAGGCAAATTATGTTGCTAATCAACAAGAACCAAAAAGGCCTAAGAGGCCGCAACATAAGGCGACGTCCCAGCCCATAGATTCCAGTCTGCTACCTGGGAACCCCAAACTACTCGTCGATGTCCACGTTAAACACCACCGAACTGAGGAACTCCACCTGAACCAAGTTTAAGCAAACATGAGTACGGGAGGTACTCAACAAGACTTAGTTAACCTATTATATATCTGCTTCTTTTAGAAAGAGTTATGAAGGTTGTTTTTGCGTAAAGCCATCTTTGTTTTCCAAGTTGAGGAAGGAATAGCACGTCACATGGAGTATTTTCAAAACAGATGAGAAAGCTACTCAACTACTGATATCATCATCTTTTTAATCCACCAATATCATTTCAGCACCTCGTGCTTCAAAGATCACCACCTCAAGTTGTTCTGGTAACTCATGCTACAAGGTAACCCCTCTCGGATCTCCGAGGAGGCATCCTTCATTCGTTATTAGCAAGTTTTAATCATTTTTTTTTAAGTTTTCTATGATCACAGAATCCGTCACCAAGTCGTTCTTAACCGCGGACACGGCTTTTCGAAAAGATTTAACCCTGCAGGGGTGTACAACTTTAACCACACGTACGAACCAACTCTTAATGCCAGATCATTAGCACTATTCCGGGAAGTGCCGGCAGATGGAGGTTGACCACGACTTTTCCCTTGCTTCGCCTATTCCATGAGTCGCTCCGAATAGAGATGGTCCGCCAATAGGGAGTGGCCATCTCCTGCCGGGTCTCTATCGTTGTGAGCGGTGCTTCAACTACTGTCTCGCCACAGGCTGTTACACCGCCACGTCCTAGTTTTGTAAACGTTTTTAACATCCCCGCAAATCCAAATGGAACTCCCGAACTAGGCAACTCATGGAACAAACTAGGCAAGTTGAGACCGAGGGGAATCTAAGCCCCGTGTGGATGCACGTTTAGTCTTGGCTCGAAGACGAGAACTCGCTCCTAGGGGCATGAACGAGACAACCACCACAGACCCTCTGTGGTCTCGTCATCCACACCTTTAAGTCATGTTAATCAAACATCTCTTAACTTACCACTACTTCCTGCCATACTAGATTATTTCGTAACTCTGATTCATCAACCGATGGAGCAGAGATAACAGGCATGTATGACTAAGCACAGCATATTTCAGGCTTTGTCGATGAACACAATCAAAGCTATGGCTGCTAGGAGTAGTGGATCAGGATAAGTAGGCTATGCATGGTATAGGGGAACTCTAACTACTGACAAAAGATACATTGGAATCGAATGCAATGTACGAGAATCAAAAGTCCTTCGAAATCATATATGGGCAGATAAGAGGTTACGCTTGCCTTGCTTAAGAAAACCAGATAAAGATCTTTGGGAATAAGTGCTTGACTTGTCGGTTAAGATCAAGTATTCGCCGTTGGAGTTGTTGGCCTTCTCTTCGGAGTCACGTTCTACCGAGGGGGAACAAACACCGAAACAAGAAGAACAACAATCAACACATGGCATCGATGCAATGCGCAATATGTATGCATGAGCAATTTAATGCACTGAAATAAAGCCCTAAACATGTTTATTGGGTTGCTAGGATTCATATGACAGTTAAGCATTTTTACTGAATTTAGCCCGAAATAGACCCCGGAGGGGCACTTCGGACAATTATGAAAGTGTGTACCATTTTAATTGCTCAAATGAGTTTGAAAACATCATAACTAGATTGCATTTGTCATTTTGAGCAATTTGGTATATAACTTTTAATTTTCTAATTTTATGAAATAAAAACTTATTTTTCCATTTTTAAATGAATTAAACAACCTTAAATAATGCTCATTTTTGAACTTTGTCAAACATGTGTAAAAGTGACATATTTATGTAGAGAATATTTTTCTGAACATTTCTATACCTTACTTTTATTTTTCATAGGTATAAAACAATAGCTATTAAATTACTAAAATTAATTAATTTTCTGTTATTTTTAAACGTTTCCTGGAAATAAGAAAAACAGGAATATGACGTCGCGCTGACGTCACTGTGACGTCAGCAATTCCCAAATTGTCTCTGGTCCCGTTCAATCGCTCGAACGAGCGCGTGATTCGGCAATTGGGATGTACCACGAGGGCGAGGGGAGCATGGCGAGTCGAACGGTGGCCGCGCCGTCCGGTAAGGTCCACCGGAGGCTCGCCGGCGTGCAGCCACCGTGACGGCGGGACAGAGGCCACGGCGGCAAGTAGCTACGGGAAGGGAGGGGGAGGTTGGAGGGCACCTAAAGACGCGGGAGCTCACCCGGATTGCAGTGGAGCCGACGGTGAGGACAGGGGAGCTAGCAATCGACGGCAATGGCGCGGCGACCGGCGGTCGGAGACGAGGGAGATGGAGATGGCGGCGGTGACTCCGGTCGAATTAGAGCAATTCCTTCACCGAGGAGGGGGAGGAGGAGACGGCGGAGCTCACTGGCCGCTCGCCGGAGCTCGGTGATGAGTGGAACGGCGGCGCACGGCGGCGTCCGTGAGGGTAGAGTTCGGGCTAGGGTTTGGTGAGCAGAAGGAACAGAGAGAGAGGGGTGGTTCGAATGGGGGAGAGGGGGTGGACCATGGCGCTCTACCTGGAGTCCTATCCGCAGAGAAAGGCCAACCAGGAGGTGGCAAAGGGCTGCAGCGGCGTTGACACGCAGGTGTGGCCTTCTGTCCGGTGAGGAAGAAGAAAGGAAATAAAAGTTTTTTCACAAAACCCCCTAGAAGTTTTTGGGAAATGCAGAGAAGCCCTTTTCCATAGAAAACAGACCATAAAACCTTGTTTCAGGTTGTTTTTGCAAGAAAAAAAATTGGCAAAAATAGTTTTTGGGAACCTTGTCAAATTTGCAAACTCACCATGTCTTTGCTTTCCAATTTTGAAATTGTTTTGAAAACAAATTTTGGGTGATCACTTTAAGTCATTTTTGTGCCAGTTTCATTTAAATTCAATTTAACACTTGGTTCAAATTTCCCATGCATGCTATGCAATAAACACCACACCACAACTCTTTGTTAGCAGAATTTGGGATGTTACAGGTTGCCTTCGAAAAAGTACAAGATTGTGTCATGAAAGAAGAAAGAGCTCGAAGATTTGCTAGTTTCTTTCAGACGTTATTTTGTAGTTGTTGTAGTCTGCTCATGGATCTCTACCATGTGCTATCTGTTACCTTAAATATATCATGATATTGATTGTCAAAAAAAATAGCACTACAAAGTCTTGAAATCGATGCTTATTGACGTCTTCATATCTAGTCTTTCCATGTATATGATGGGCCTTTATATCCTCCCGGAAGGGGCTCATACCTCCTTTGATAAGGAACTCTCGCGTTTCTTCTGGCCGACGAGTAATAGCCAGCAGAAGTACCACATGGTCAAATGGGCGCATGTTTGTGTCCCCAAAGATTTTTGGGACATAGGGGTTTTAGCTTCCCGCAAAATGAACACAACTCTGGTGCTTACATGGGTTTAGGGCTATGGCTTCAGCCTATAAAAGTGAAATATCATAGAGGCCGCCCTTTAATACTGGCATGTGATCACCGGGAGGGATCCCAGTTTTGGCGATCCATCCAATCCATCAAAAATGATATCAGGAAGGGTACGCGGTTCATTGACGGGAATGGTAGGAACACCCTCTTCTGGCTGGATGCTTGGCTTGGCGACAGACCGCTCCATCTTGTATACCCAAGCTTGTTCGTGATCTTCTCGGATCCACAGATGTTAGTTGCCGAAGCCGCACCTAATGGAATTTGGAACATATTGTTCTGAAGGACATTTGGCATAGTAGAGGCGACAGTTTGGACCGAGCTTAGAGAGGCAGACGGGCCCTAGGGAGGGCTCCGGATAGAGTTGCATGGCATTTGGCCCCGTCTGGAACATACTCGGTTAAGACAGCATACTACGACTTGTTTCATGGGTCGGGGAATGCTTGCTCGTCCCACCTGTGGAAAGCCCCCTTACCCCTGATCAAGATTTTTGTTTGGCAAATTCTGCGGGATCGCCTCCCTTCAGGGTTGAAAGTGCGGAAACGTCAAGGACCCGGTAATGGCATGTGTCCACTTTGTGAGATTCCAGAGACATGAACTCATATTTTTTTCACATGCTATGCGGCCCGGTTCCTGTGGAACTTCGTCTATGAAGGTCTGAGACCCGAGTGGCGGGCCTCGGACCTAGGCGAGTTCTTGGGGCTCCAGGCTAATCAGACTGGGAGGGATGTCGTCTCTTTTGGGTCATTTTCGTCGGGATAACATGGTCACTATGGACAATTAGGAATAAGATGGTTATAGAATTGATCTTCTTGCGACGTGTTGTTGACTCGATGTTCAAATGTCTTGCTTTTTTTACAGCTGTGACACCTATTGTGTAGACAATGAGATAGGGCTCAGCTGGACGACATGTTGGATCGCTTGGTGGCAACTGCATGTCGGATCTCCACCTCCCCTACGAGATGAGCCCCGCTTGTGTGCGGGGTCGTTCTTTTCCCTGGGTCTCTTTTCTCGCCTCCTCTGCTGTTACCGGGCTTACTTGTTCTGATGCCCCCAACAAGTTATTGTCTACTTGTACCTTTTATTTCTATTGGTTCATGTTGTACTAACTCGGATGTGTCGGTTGCTTTATTTATAAAGCGGGACGAAAAGCCTTTTTCTGGCTATAAAGCGTCGAAACTTTTAGCCAAAGGTGAAATTATTCATCCATGTATTTTTCCCATAATAGAGTTCTTACTCCATTATTAAACACATGTTTGGCAAACCATAAAAAGATGGGGTTTATTAATTCTCAGCTAGATGAGTTGAGAATTAAGTTAGTGCTCGGTGAAGCCCTACACTATCGGCTTTGCACATTAAATCGTGCATTTTTCATTGTAAGTTTTATGTATTTAAACCCCCCCCCCCCCCCTCTCTCTCTCTCTCTCTCTCTCTTGGTAGGCATACGGTGGACTATTTACAAGATCATGTCTTCTTTAACATCCATTTCTTGCTAAACCAATAATGCTCTATGGTGATCAATTCTCTTGTCTGGGGCGTCTAGAAAAGATAACATTTCGCGCCATCCACATGTAGGACGACCTGGCGCCTTTTGCCGCCGACGGCGGCAGCGAGGGTGGAGGCTAGGAAGGGAGCGGCTTGGGATGATCTAGGATTTCGTCCCGTGAGTCGCCCATGTGGAGCAACACGAGTGGTGGTGGTGGGAGGGAGGGGAGGGGGCATGATGTCCTTTTTTTTATGAGAGGGCTTGTTGTCTGTTGGACATTTTTGTTAAAGCTTTGTTCAATCGTTCTCTGCACCAATTAATTATGGACACATAACCGGAGCAATGAAATCATCCATTCCCAACCAAAAAAAAGAACCATAAAATCACTACAACAGTTGCCAAGGACCAAAAAAGGTCGGTTTACAAAAGATCAAGAAAACAACAGATCCGACGTGTTGCTGAGCCTCGACAGTGTCGGTAAAAAATCACCGCAAATAGTACTACCAAAATGATATGCTTATACTATTATTGACGCCTTCAATGATTTCCTACTCACTTCCACCGGGGCATTTAACTAACGGGGCAGCAGCAGTTAGAACCGTCGTTGCAGAAGGCTCCGGCGACAGGCGGCTTGCCGTTGCCGGCGCAGAACTTCTTGCACCTATCTTCGGTGCAGTTTGGGAAATATTTCGAGTAGCAGGGCGCCGGCACGGCAGAAGCAGCAGTTCTCGCATCCATCTGCATGGATTAATTATACACACGTAAGGCTCATTATCACTACATGCATATCAAATAGGTGGATAATCTTTTCGCAAAAAAAAAAACAAAAAAAAAGATAATCTGCAAGGAAAAAAGCTAAATCTTCTGATATTGGTCGTCGCGGAGATTAACTAACCTGTTTGCGTGCGTGGCATGAGGAGAAAAGCATTGCAGCCATGACCACCATGAGGGCGGCCATGAAGAACAGGGAGCTCGTGTTCTTCTTCAGCGTCGCCATGATGTGTAGTAAAGGAGGCTACTACACGCAGTGTAGCTCTTTCTTGATTTCTGTTGTGACATCGCGATTTGTTGTGTGTTTATATAGACACAGGAAGGCACGATCTTGTGTATGGATAGTTCCTCCTAAGAAGGCTCCCAGCCACTTCATCTCAACAATCTGCATGGTGTTAGTTATGGGTTTAGTCAATGCCCCATTTGATTAGGCCAGTACATGTGCAGCTGATTTGGTCTTGTTGGTCTTCCCTGACTAATAGCCGCATCAAACTAGTGCTCCTCACACCTTGGTCACGATGCAACTCCTTAAACGCCCAATAAACCCGAATGGAGGATGGGGGGGTGGGGGGTGGGGGGGGGGGGGTATATATCTTTGATGGAGATTTGATTCAAATGATAGAGTGGAAGCCTCGATCATCGACGACAACAAAAGTTTATCCAGATGTGCATCTCTCGATTATGCAGACATGGCTGATTGGCTGTTGTATGCATGACTAGGTTTTGAATTTCCTTTTAGAAGAAATTTCAAGATGCGCCAAAATCTTTGAAATTTCAGAAAAGAACTGAAATTCATTTATGAATTATTTAGTCTAAGTTTCTTCAAATGTAAATGAAATATGAAGATTTTTAAATGGGGGTATCTGAAATTTATTTGAATTTGCACTGAAGCTAATCCGAAATTTTTAGATGCATATACTTCAGAACCCACCGAAATTTTGGTGAAAGTTGGAACTGTACGTACCATGAGTACTCAAAACGGTACTAACTAACATGGAAATTTCTTACCAAGTGAGATTAGACAAGTTATTGGTTCACTATAAATTCTACGTAGTAGATTAAATTATTTTAATCCTTTATTAGTTTTAATAAAGGAATTAAAATATATAACTCCAGTCAGGTGATATAGCAATGTTTTCTAATAGGTTCGTGATGATATTAAAATCACCACCCATGACCATATGGCTCATTTGCTCTTGTTGCAATCTCAGCTAGGAAATGTTCTTTCCAATTTCCATAGGTTTAGCTGGTTCATAAACCACTATCAGATGCAATTGTGTATTGAAATGTTTATCCAAACATATCATTCTAATGAAATGGTCGCCAAACTCAGTCCGGACCACTTCATGCAAAGAAGACCACCAGATCTTCCAGAGATTTTTCCAAACCTATGATGTTTGTCCACCCGACGCCTAAAACACATGCTACAAATTCTTATAGTTGGGTAGTGTTAACATGCTCAATTCGTAGCCCAGTTTGAATTAATTACTATTCACAAACATTCATCTGTTCTGTTTCTCGGGCCATGAGTTGGATCTGTAACTAATATTTTATTAAAAAAAATAGAACTTTGAAATCTTTGGAGAGAAAATTTCAGTGTCTGGTACACCGGTTATGCCCATTTGTATAACTCAAAGTCATTCGATATGTCATCACCATTTTGCAGATAATTTGTTGTCACTTCTCACAAAATTCCAATTTTGGTGAAGGCATAAGAGTTATTATATATATGTAGATTTTTCAACCCATATCTCATCAAGGTATGGAGCACCCGCATAAGAAGAATCCCCAACACATGGTAGTTAAATGTGAAAATATGATGAAACGTTCTGGATTCGAGGACAAATCTACTAACGTCATTCTTCAATTGACAAATACAAATGCTCTTACTGTGTCCAAAGTTTGAAAAAAAAAAGGGGGGGCTGGTGAGCCCATCCACCAAAAAAACAGAACATACATGTAAAAATTCTGTTCACCACCAAAAACCTTTAAACAGAAAAAGAATGGTAATTGTAGACAAGCGCCAGGGGCTGAAATTACAGTGGGAGGTGTGGTAAGACACATAGTCGATACCGCTATTATACAAGAGCTGCAGACAGGGCCCACAACAAATAATTTTTTAGTCCTTTTGCAACATGTGTGAAGAAAAAATCTAGACACAGGAAAAGAATACCTAGTACAATAACACTATTCCCTTTTCTGCCCCTCCAATTTGTCAACAAAACACATACACCACACCCCTATCTGCTGGCATCTGAGTATATACAGGTGACGCCTGGCAGGCAGGATCTATGGGTGATAAGCCGATGGTCAGCTCATCTACCTCTCTCATGTCAAGGGAAAAAACTTGGAGAGCGCTGTCCGTGGTGATCGGCAAAACATTCTCCGCCTTCGCGTTCAGATCGCTCCCTGCAAATGATTTCGTGTCTTCCTCTGTTGCGCGATAGCATGTCACCTGGGTATAGGTCATATGCCTGTGAACATTGCAGAATGGATAAATATAAAGCCCAAAACCCACTGACACGGACTTGGAAAAGACCGCTTCGGCACATCAGGAAGCTGCTATATCCACGCAAGGGAGCCTCGGTCATTGTTGGCTGCTTGAGGGCGGCCCCTGGTCGGAGTAGGTGGCCTGTTGGCATTTAGTTCCTGATTTTTAACACGCAAGAGTTAGAAGTGGGTAGACAGGGTTATGACCTCGTGCAAATACATCAGTGTCTTCTGATATAACCAGCATACCTGCATCCAGGTGTCCTCAATATGCTCTGGGGAGTTCTCAGGCGATGTCATGGCAGGCGGCAAAGGATGAATGAGTTTTGGTACAACCACAAGATCCCTTCCGAGAACTAAGATTGCACCTGCGTTGTTTGCCGTACCTGTGCACGTAGATTTGAGCAATGCGGCCAATCGAATGGCAAGAGATGATTAGAGGAACTATGCAAGAATAACATGTGCATACCACAGTAGTTTGTTGCCGAGAAGAGAGTGATCAAGTGACCTTGAGCGAAACGCTCAAAGCCATCCATCACACACTCGTGTGCTCGCACAATCAACTGTAGGTCATTGTTGTTGCAGAACTCCATAACACGATCAGGCTGTGGTAACAGTGCATGTTAGTTTCATAAACCACAGGAACCAACATGGAGAAAAGATCTAACCAAAACACAGGTGACATTTACCCCAAAAGTCACAAGACCTGGGCCCCGAGCATTTGGTCTGAGTCCTTCTACACTGTCATTCTCGGTTGGATCCGACCTTTAAGCATAATAGCATATAAAATATTAAATGAGGAACTTGAAATAATAGTGTGAAAATAGGGCTATTCAATTGCTTACCATAGAAGATCCATTAGAACAACTGAGCCTGCTTCCATTGTAATCGGTCTTTGAAGATTCTCAATTTGCTCTATGTGGTTAATGGAGCGTCCAATACCACCATGCATGCAGATTATTTTCTTCTCTATTAGGGCAGCCAAAGGAAGCCAATTAAATAACCTATTCACACGATGCCAGGTCCAGATTCCATCTCGCTCACCCTAATTTTCAAACCAAAGAACAGCGATTCAAGTACAAGATACAAATATTGCCAACTAAGAATTGTGATGTGAAAAGATGAACCATTACCATTCGCTCTATGCACTCTATTCTGAACCCAAACAGAGCATTGATATCTGCTGCCTCATGATTTCCCCGAATCAAATGTACGTTTTGAGGATATTCAACCTGAATTGTACAGCGAGCTTGGCATTACAATTTGAAATAAATAAAAACTGACTGTATGCTCACAGCTTGATTTTTACTACCTTGAGGGCAAGGAGAAGAGTAATAGTCTCCAAACTATGTTGACCACGATCGACGTAATCTCCCAAGAAGAGGTAATCAATGTAACTGATTTCAAGAAGATACATATGAGATCAGGAGAAACACATTTTCAGATTCAAAGAAGCTTCAGGCACAAATCAATACGTTAGGAGCACATGTTACTAAAATCAACTTGACATCAAGTGTTATAGCCGTCCTTTAATTTAGTTTTGTTGTCCAGGAGATACTAACAAATACTCAAAAATAGGAAAGAACGGGAAAACAGAATCACAGTAATATCAACTAAAAAAATTAAAAAGATACTCACGCGATGTCTCCTGCTGTTGATGGAGAACCATACTCGTCGAATAAGCGCATTAGGTCACCAAATTGGCCGTGCAAATCACCAAATATCTTAATGGGAGCTTTAAGCTTTATGACACTTGGTTCACTTGAAAATATTCTTTCAGCACTATCACATAGATCTGCAATCTCATTACAGTCCAAGAAGAACTGCCTTCGCACAGGGGGCTTCCAACCACGAGGTTTAAGGAGAGATGCAATTACCTGGTTAATTGGCCCAAAAACAGAACCTTTAAGTTAGAACAGAAAATAAAAATTCCTGTAAGGATGTTCAATACATATACCAGCAGCTCTCACAAAAAAAAAAGGTGTACTATATAACCCTTTGTCATACAGATTCTACAAATCTACAACAAAGTATATGCTAGCATGTCCAGTTTGTCACAGTAACTTTGTTTCTGCACAGAGAATACCTTTTTGGGCACACTATTAATAGACATTTGCCGATCCAGTAATTTTCTAGCCGCAGTTGCATTCTCAGGAGTGCCATAGATAACCCTTCTTCCTTCGTTTTCAAACTGATCAATCGACAACTGCCTAACCATGCCACCTAAGGCACCTCCTGTTTCTGCTGCTACCACAACCTACCAAAACACAACAAAGAAAAATGTTATCAACCACACCCACCAAGCAACTTGAGCTAAACTGTTCAGAAGACGAATAATCTGCCAGTTGAGGAATAATCCATCAAGGAGAAAATAGAAAAAAACCTGAAGGACATAGAATTAATAAGAACAAAAACTCAGACTAGTTGTATTTTCTACTCACTGCTCTATGGTGTAGCCTAACGCCGGGAGGTGGTGTTGAATTGTTTGCAAGAGCAACATCTGGTTTGATGAGGCTTAAATGTTGTTTCCCACTTGGTGTGGCATCTGGAGACTGCTCTCTGTCAGGTGAATGCTCCATCTCACCATTAACTTGCCTGGCTTTTACAGCAGCTAAAGTAGCACTGATTGCCTCAGCCTCTGCAGCAGATGCTTCAACCAAATAATCAACACCTTTACTCGATCTCCTATATAACAAAAGAAAGTTTCAAACACGCATCTGAGTATGCAGATCTCAGTCCAAGAAAAGAAAAATGGTGAGCACAAGTCTAGGAGAGAAATAACGTAAACCTCTGTCCCTGGATCACAGCATTCTCAGGGCTGATATCAGTATACACATCTCCATTAACAGGAGGAGCAACTGGGGTTCCAAGAACCACAGCTCCATCAGCAGTTGTCTCTCCAGTTGTTTGTCCTGTTTGTTCATCATTGTAAGCAAACCGGCCTGGTGCTCCTCCAGCTTGCATGTTAGCGGCAGCTGCAGCGGCATGGTTAGCTGCACTTGTTGTCTCAGCAGCAGCAAGATCTTCGGCAGCAAGAAGGTCGTCTAGTAGCACACCTGTGGTAGAAATTAGATATGAAAGTTAGCATCAATGAAAGGAAAACCAATGACGGTAGTACGAGATTCAAGGAAATAAAAAATTATTGTTCCCAACTACTCCGCAAACAAAATCAACAAAAGTGAACAGATAAAAAAAGAGCGCAGATAGATTGGATCTATGTCACCAGCTTCTGCCAAATTCCAATCGGTCAGAACCAGAACTACTACCCATCCTTATAAAAAGACCAACCCAGATTTATGGAGTTGATTTTTCTAGGTTTTTTTTAGTAGCATAATGACAAATATGTTTCGTTGAAATTACACTGTGACTAAAATAGGTGAGATACAGCCATCTTATGGTGTAATTTGATTCGAATTAGCCGTCTTTTGACTCTGCTAACCCAGATGTCAACTCTGAAGAATAAATGTGTATGTCATACGTTAACAGTTAACTCAAAGGTAATTTACACCTAGAATAGGAGGTTTTAATCAAATTGATGTAAACTAGGGATGCAAAGCTTTAATCTTGAACACCTCGCCTACCTTTTTTTAGCGAGGAAAAAATCTAATTAAGTATATGTGGTAATTGCCTAATACTCGACATTCCTATTGTTTTCCAAATAAACAAAGAAAAGGCTTAGACGGAACATCACAGAAGCTTAACAAGTAAAGATGCATCAACAGATGAACATCAGAATGACATGAATATTTTGCGAATAGCCCAATCATATAGCTGCATTGCTTATAACATCAACTGACCATGAGACTTCGATATCCCACAGGAAGATATCGTGATGCGAAAGAGCACTACTAAGAGCCCGTTCTGATCCTCTCCGCTCCACCAACTGCGCTCCCGGACACAACCAACTCCACGGAGTTAAAAGAGCAGAGCGGAGAGGGCTGCAGCTATTTTCGTGGAGTGGCCAAAACCGAGCTCCGCGCGCTCCGTGAAGTCAGAAACGTGGAGTGGATTTGGTGGAGTGGAGAGGATCCAAACGGGCTCTAAGTTCTAACGCAGTTCAACAGGACTTGCAGGACCAGGGGACTCACAGGACAGCAGAACATAATTCATATATGATACTTGACATCGGGAGTAAGAAGAAGCTAAGAAACTGAGTATTTACCTCCTCGTAAACCTCCATAAATGAATATCATATCACCAACTGCAGCAGCTGCATGCCTGCACCTTCGTGTAAGCTCTCCAGTAGCCTCACCACCTGCTGCATCCGCGCTATATCTTCCCGTCCTTGGAGTTGTAACGACTGATTTTGTGTCGCACCAAACTCCAGCAGCAGTGTCCAATACTAAGAAAGACAGAATGGCATAGGAAATAAGAATAGGAAATAGTAGTGCATTCGAACATCTAAACAAAGTGGTCAATGCTAAAACTATCAAGTATTTGAACAGAACTGCTACTTCCAGAAAAGGAATATCTGTGTTGCACATATAACCAGTAACAGCATGCATCTTTCCGTGTTGAATAAATAGTGAAAACTATTAAGCAAGAAAAGGACAAATTAACCAAACAGGGAGACAACATAACGATCAACAGTTTGCGCAGTAAAATGATCCAAGAAAGAAATTTGCTCTTGGTTCTAAAATGAATTTTCTGTCAACTATCACCAAACAAAATTGAGATCCAATTTTCTTTAGTTACGCCAGAAGAGAGATTTTACTGAAGTTTTATGAATTTGAATTCACAACAAAAAATATGAAAATAAATAACTCCAAGTTCTGAAAAATAGAACCTGCCACGCTTGACGAGTCTTCTACCATGCGACCGCCTCCAAGAGCCCCTCCTGAGACATGAAGTCGTGCGTTGACAAAAACCTATAGCATGGAAATAAAATAGTAATATTGCATTGCACCAACAATAAAGTGAGACCATTCTCAATATTAAACAAAAAAGGCAGATTGGTAGCTTACAGCCGCATGTTGATATCTGGGTGATGGAGAGACGCCAGGGGCAATAGCCCACTCCCAGCGCCCATCCCTATGCTTTGCAAGACCATACGCGCTCGAAAGGGGCTGGTGATTTCAGCCAAGAAAAGCATAGTGTTAGCTGTGAAGAGTATGCTGGAGAACATTGTACCAAGACATTAGGAACATATTTCTCTGCTTCTAAAAAAGGTCAAATATTGTAATCCTAAAAGGACCATCATAAGATTTATTTATTTTTTCAAGGAAGGCCTCCCTCAGGGGAAAATAAGGTTTCGATTCAGTTTACATCCGACCTGCAGGACTCTTCGGCCTGATCTAAATTTCTTGAAAGGACATGGTTTTACATGTGAATTGACTAAAATGTGCGCACATCATGGCGGACACATTAATTGTCTAATGCTATGCTGCAAATGAGTACATGTATGTAAAAGAATGCACCACTGGTTATGACTTCCTATATTTCTGTATGTAAAAGAATGCACCACTGACTATCCCTTAAACAAGAATAGTTCATGATCCCTTGTTGTGACTTATTGCAGCTTTGCATCTATAAACTTCAATTACATATCATATATTCCTGTTAGAAGAAAATCCATAAAATGGTCTAATAAGTAATATACCCTGTGTGTAATTCATAATCTATGCTCCATACTCCTGAAGAATTTGCAGCCAAAAGTAGTATGCCACTTACCACACTATTAGTATCCCTCCCACCACAAAGCAAAAGAAGACCATCAGAGCGGGCACTTGCAGTTGCATACCTAAACAACAACATTATACAAGAATACATTCAGCGTAAGGATATAAGAATTAAGAGCCCGCTCTAGTTTCAGTCAGGTTTAAAAATGCACCTTGCAGCTACTCAAATGTAAGATTTGCAGCAAATAACTAATTGTAAGTACAGCACATAGCAAAAGGTTCTATTCAGATTTATGATGTTTCTCATACAACAAGACTCAACAAACCTAAAATCACTTCTGGCTGGTAACTGCTATGGAAAATATAACAATAGAAATGAGCTATATATGACCAAGATTTTCCATGCCAGAGAAAAATAAAGCACTGTACTGCTAAATGAAATGTAGCAGTCATACAAAAAACTATTGAGAGCTTTGGTTATAATTAATAAATGCACGGCAGCATGCACCAAAAGTTAGCTCGTTTCCCCGCAAAAAACAAAAGTTAGCTCGTTAATGTACAGCGCTACAACAGAATCTTGCCAATAACTGCAGAAAGATTTCAAGACAGTGACACCATAAAAGTTTTTCTAAGTTTTTTTATCTCATTGATTTTACTACATTTAAAAGGAAAATGCTTTCACTTACATGCATGGCGGTGGTCCTTCGCCTTCTGGTTCAAGTTTCCTCCATTCATATGGCTTTGCTGCAGTATCAAGGGCCCAAACATCTGCTAGAGGACGCTTTCCTGAAATAAGCATGTATTGTTATCATTGAAATTTGAAACAGTTGGGACAGAACAATCTGTAAGTATGTACAATTCTAGGCCAGGTAAACACGTAAGAAAATAGTCTACCATCATTTCCACCAATTGTCAACAAGAACCGCTGCCCAACCAAGGCCATGACATGTCCATATCGTGGACCAGGACCAGGCCCTTGAACCACCACTCTACATAGAAGGCATAGACCCTCAGCACAGATAGTAGCAAAAGTAAATTATGAATTTCAATTATAGTAGAGTGAAAAACACCTGTGCCATCGTGGTCGTTGTTGTGTAAGATCCAGAACATGAAGGTCCTCTGCAGATAAACCAGCAGGGCCTATACCACCCTGCATTGCAGCAAACAATGAGAAAAGGAAGTTATTATTAGTTCTCTATTGGCACTGACCTGGGAAAATTTGATCCACCTACTAATCTAAAGAGAAAAGCAGAAGTCTAAAGTACCTGAATGACCACCATGGTTCCAACAGCAGTCGCTACATGGGCAGCTCTTGGTGAAGGAGGCTCACCAAGTGGAGTAAGCCTGACAACATTGTGTTTTGTATAATCAGAACAAATAATTATACTAAGACAAACATCGATCCACCCAGAAATGACCATACGATCTATAAAGCTTAGGAAAGAACTAAGACACAGCACCGAACCGAAAAATAAAATAAAAACTACTGTACCTGGTCCACTTATTTGATAACACATCATAACAGTGAACATCTGCGGTGGCCCCAGCAAGACCTGCAATCAAGAAGAACGATAAGCCAATCAATTTTATGAACAGCCAGTTTGACATTTTCAAGCAGTAGAATTACGAAAAACAAGTTTCATTTCCAACCAGCTAAGGTCCCCAACACCACTAAGTTTGGTTTTTGAGCAACCCATTTGATCCTCTGTCACACCTCCATACAGTGCAAACACATCAAAAGTTCCTCAACATTTCCAGTTTGAGGCTCTTTCTAACACGTTATCATAATTCTAATGACACAACACAACTAAGGTCGGCATTACAGAGACAGCAACCTCCCGAGTGTGATCTAATCGTATTCGTATTATAGCGAACTCACATTTGTATATTAAGTTTGGCACCTCAAACAATACATTAGCACTATATTTGGCCTTCCAAAGTAAAAGTGTGAGCGCAGAGTTACCCAGCAATATACCGCCTTAATATCCAACTCATTATTACTGTCCAAACTTGGTAGCACCTCAAATTCCCACAGCATCATTTATTAACTGTATATTCCCCGCATCAGGCCTAAGCCAGCAACAGCACCAAGCAGCCAACACCATGAGTTCCACTCTTAATGAGACACTTGGACACTAACTTCACAATCGGACCTAGATTCTAACCCCAAAAAGACATTCCCTCCCAAAAAATCGGTTCTTTTTCCCTTCTTCCACTCCGAGCAAGATCAGAGAATAAAGCATTACCACTACTGTTTCAGTTCCTTTCAAACTAGGCAACAACACAAGCTAGGAAGCAGCTTTAAGCAAACCCATTTTGAAAGGCAAGAGCAAGCTCGGGTAGAAGAGGGGCGTACGGATCCCGGCGCTCCCGGCCGACGAGGGCGGCGTGGCGGAGTTGCCCTCGAGCGCGGTGGCGCCTCCGAATAAGATCAGCCGCTGGCCGATGTAGCCCGGGGAGCCCTCCTCCCCGACGGCCGGCACGGCCGTGAGCGTGTGCCCGCAGCGGCACCCCGGCCCGTCCTCCTTCTTGTCCATCGCGGCGTCCACCACCGTGTATCCCGGGGCCGGCCTCGGCCCCGCCGCCGCCGCCCCCGGCGGAGCTCCAGCCGGCTCGGGCGGCGGCGACACGGAGGGGGTCTCGCTCCCGCTCCCGCTGCCGGGCTGGACCACGGCCGGGGCGGCGGCGGCGGCGTCGGAGTCGGAGTCCGACTCCGTGGCCATCCGCGCGTCCACGTCCATGGACCGCCGCTGCGCCTAGGGTTTTCGAGATTCCAGACCCCCCGCGCGCCCGCGGGAGCTACCGGGCGGCTCGGTAAACCTCGCCGCTCGCCGGCGGCCTCCCCCGCCCTAGGGTCCGCCGCCCGCCGCCGGCCGAGGCGAGGAGATGGGATCGCGAGGAGAGGGAGGAGCGTGGGGCAGGCAGGGTGGGCAGGAGGCGAGCGCGCGAGCCCCTGGGGATTTGGGAATTTGCGCGGACCGCGCGGGCGGTGAGGAGGCGGGAGGAGGTAGGAAGGGCGGGAGAGGGATTACGGCGGAGGTCGGGGACCGGAGCGGAAAAGTGTCGCGGAGGGAAGTGGCTGACGCCTGACGGAGACGGAGAGGGAAGTGGGAATGTTGGGGGATATTTGTATTTCGATTTTGAAATGCAAGATTTAGTTTCGTGTGAAGGGTTTTCGCGCTTTTGTTTAATTTTTTGAAACGAGACTCCTTCTGGAAAGAAAAACCTACTCTGGTATATGGTGTTTGGTGCATGCTTTCGAACACTTTGTTGTTTCTCTAATTGAAAGCAAAAAATATTTCTCATACCCGTGCCTGTAACCCTATAATTTTTGTATGGGGCATTCCTTCAAAATTAGAGGGGTCCGTCTTTTGTTTAGTGTTTGGGCTCCATGAGTTTTATTAATGACGTTGATGCTGATTTTTTTTTTAATGGTCACCTTGGGAGGGAGAAACCTCTCCACCTGAATTGTATTCATTTTTGCATATAAGGCTTTGCAACCTATTACAAGATGGGTTCAAGTGGAACAGATTTTTACAGGGATAAACTCGAGGAAAGACGAAACAAAAAACAACACAAACCAAATGGGGGTTACATGTGCACTTGAGAAGCACTATCGGACGTGCTCACACGACGGCCATCACCGGGAAGAGAGACAGTGCATTGAGGAGTACCACTAGCGCCATCGAAGGGCATCACAATCACGAGACTTTGCAGATTGCACCACCCCTTGCATGGCGACTACCCACTGTTGGGTTCGTAGTTGAAAATAAAAAAATTGTCCTATGCATAAACCCAGGATCTACTATGAAGGTGCAAGAGAGATGACGATCTAAATCATTACCAACAACCGGTAATGGAAGTAGATTGCTGGTGAAGAACCGTTGATGCAGATCCCCGCAGCTAGGTGTATCCCTCCCAAGGCGCGGGGATTTTCACTCCTTCTTAGGATCGAATGTACGATCCCTCTGCTAGTATCCACGCGTACGTGATCACCAGTACAGCAGCGCTCTGTCGTCCAGGACGAAGAGAAGCCGGAGCACAAGCAGCCTTACGACGTATGTGAAAGTGTGAGAGAAAGAGAGGGAGGAGGCAGCAGCCTTTCAGCCACTTAGCACGAATTTGAGGGCTGCTCCTCCTCTACTTATATAGCCCAAAGAGGGAGGCCAAGGGGAGAAACCTCCATATAATGGTTGGTCCATTACTGAGGGGGTTACCACCTCTTTCAACTTGTGCACATAAAAGAGGGGTTACCACTCCTTAATAGCATACACATAAAAGACTGGAGTTACCACTCATTCATTGCATGTAGCCCATGGTGTCTTCCAGAACATTCTAGAAGGTTCTAGAATCTTCCTAGACCCTTCCGATGCCTTTAGGTTTTCTGGGACTTTCCCGATACTCCAGAATTTTTCTGGTTTCTCTCCAAAAAATGTTTTCGGAACCATTCCATTGACATTATCTCATACTACTATCACATCGTAGTACTCAACAAACCGATGATACTTCAGTGTGTGACCCCGCAGGTTCGGTGAAAATGTAGACATGACCTAAAACTCCTTTCGGTCAATAATCAATAGCGGGATATGGACATCCATATTGATTCTACAGTTACACACTTACACGCATGAATTCGAGTGAACCTTCTGTCCCGTACACAATTACATTTGCTTCACGATACATAACATAACCCGAGGCGAGATTATACCGGTATCCCTGTGAAGCAACACTTGATCACGATACTTAGTTATCCTCGTTGCCGGTTTGTTCTGTTTTCTCGTTTCCGTATTCCGGTATCCCCGTTGATCACAACACGCTGTGTCTGGCCAGACGATGATGGATAGCGTAATACTGAGAGGGCCCAAAAGTATCGCTCCATCGTCGGAGGAGCAAATCCCAATCTTGAACTATCAAGTCCTAGACGCACTTTTTTGAAGTACATGAGGACAGTCGTTATGATTATCCTGTTACGGGTAATGTTTGACAGAATCAAGGTAAAACGTCTAGTACGTAGGAACTTATTCGCAGGGTCAAGGGACGTGGGTATACGTTAACATTTATATGATTATAATAACAACATGTGATGACGCGATCTCATAGTATATCATTTAATTGGGTTTGTCCAGCACTCATTGTTCCGCCAACAATGTGCTCCCATTTTTGCTGGCATCCAACTATGCCCATGATCAGGAAAACGAGATTACCATGCAACACATGATCTAGTCTTAGAGGCAAGACTACGTAACTCTGTAGTGTTTATGTTCCACACGTGCATATGGGTTTTCCTTTGAATCCCATATTCAAGAACCATAGCAGTTGTAGCACCAAAATATAAACGTTAATTATGAACATGGAATAAATAATAACTATTATTATTGCCTCTAGGGAATATCTCCAACAGTCTCCCACTTGCACTAGAGTTAATGATCTAGTTTACAAAATCTCCCTAACACCGATGGCTTTCCGGTGTTCTTCATGCTTCGCTCGTGGTAGAGGCTTCGTCATCGGATCTGACACATTCATGTTTGTGTGAATCTTGCATTTTATATACCCCTTCTCCACATAATCTCAGACAAGGTGATACTTGCGTTCAATGTGCTTGGCCTTGTGGTGAGATCTTGGGTCTTTTTCCAAGGCCACGCGCTACTAGTATCACAACAGAACTCCATTGGGTCCTCCGCAGTTGGAAACACACCAAGTTCGGTGATGAACTCCTTTATCCAATAGACTTCCTTCGTGGCTTATGAAGCCGCCACATATTCCACCTCCATTGTAGAATCAGCAGCAGTGTTCTGCTTGGAACTATTCCAGCTAACCGTTCCACCATTTAGCGTGAAAACATAGCCCGATTGTGCTTTTGAGTCACCTGGATCTGTCTGAAATCCAGCATCAGTGTAACCACTTACAATGAGCTCATCATCACCTCCATAGACTAGGAACATTTCCATAGTTCTATTAAGGTACTTAAGAATGTTTTTAACTAATGTCTAGTGAGCCATTCCAGGATCACTTTGGTATCTGCTACTAACACTTAGCGCATAGGAATTGTCCGGTCTTGTACAAATCATGGCATACATGATAGATCCAATTGCTGAAGCATATGGAATCATAGTCATGTCTGCTCGCTCATCAGTTGTCTGCGAGCACTGATTCTTGCTAAGTACTTTGCCATGTGACATTGGGAGTGTCGGATATATGCCGATTAGGGGTATATCCGGCATTGGCCAAAGGCCGGATTACCAGGGTGGCCCACATGCAATGGAACGGAGTCCATCGGGCGGCCCAGTAAGCTGACGCGCGGGAAGCCGAATACTAGAAGAGCCCGGACCACGACCCAATTGTGGTTCGACTTGGAGAAGAATCTGGATGCCTTACTTTCCAAGTTAGATACTTTTCGTAGTCTTCTAGGTTACCTTACTGCAAGCCCTAGCATGTCTATCTATATAAAGCCGGAGGGGAGCAACAGACAGAGAGGATCACAAGTTAGCTAGAAGCAAACTCGCTGGGGAAGTTCATCCTTGCCAAGTTAGCGAAACCATACTCACAATTGTACTCTGTATACTTCAGGCTTAAGCCCTGATTTAGTGAGATTGCAGGAGTAGAAATGCCGCCTAGTTGCGACGTACCGAACCTGGGTAAAAAGCCGTGTTCTCGTTTACAGTTATTCCACGCCCCCCGCCCCCCCCCCCCCCGCGGTTCTACCAGTAGGCTTATGGCACCCCCCCTCCATGAACCTTACTACGATCTCTCGACAGTTGGCGCCCACGTAGGGCCAGCGACATAGGGAGTTACGTTCCGAGCGGGAATACTCGGCGGAATCGGCAGCACAATCACTGTCAGAAGCCTGGAACTCGATGGAAACGTCGGACGCTTCCTCGACAACGGATCATATATGCCGGCACGAAATCATCTGGTAAGTGTCTGCCTTTTACCGATTGGATCTGCTAATGTTTTTATCGGTTTAACAACAGAAGCAATGGGATTTTGTGGTGGAAGTAAGTTTATCGCACCCGCCCTATGTCCTATAGATGAAGGCTTCAATGCCGGATTCTGCTCAGATCTACCCTATTCATACATTGGGGCAGATCAAGCTTCCATAGCTGCACATTGCCAAAACACGTCTGGATTAGCCGCCTCTTTGGAGATGCCCGCAGCTAGATCCCACTTCATTGGTAAGGTGCAGTCTGAGATCGCTGAAAACACAAAAGACGAAAGTCCCGTGGAAAAGGCAGAAAATCATGATCCCATGCAAGGCGTGGAAGATTCGAGATCCATCGATCAATCAACAAACTCGGAAGCAGAGTCTGTATTGGCAGCCATAGAGGCAAAGTTAGACTGAGAAATGGACCTGTAGGCTCAGATTCCGAAGATGAAGACGAGGACGCTTTCGAAAGAAAGGTCAAATCCATGCAGGGGAGCTTCCATGAAGTACTCATGGCAAAACCGACTGAAAACTCGGATGCCCATGAAGACGAAGACCCCAAAACACCTCCACCAGATGATAGAGAAGAGGAAGAGGAAGGAGAAGTTAGTACGACCTACCCTGAGGTCAAAGAATTGACGGAAGAAGAGCCTAACAAACAACTTCCATCTTCCAAGAAGAAAAAGAAGTCCTCTAAGAAGTTGCTATCCAAGTTACAGAAGAAAAAATTGGCAGAAACTGCCAATCAAAACCTCGAAGTTGGAGGATGAAGTGGTGTAAAACCTACGGAGAAGAAAAAGGTCAAAATTCTTCTTCCCAAAATGTCGGAACAGGAGGAGATCAACCTGATCCAAACCCCGGTTGCACGTAACGAGCCTCCGGAAGTACTGGAAGCTAGAAGACAAGCTATAATGCGGCAATAACAACATCTACTCCGAACTCAGGAAAATCTCCTCAAAACCCAGGCTGATATTAAAATAAAGCAGGAAGAAATAGAGGAATTTGAAAGAAGGAATAGATCTAGAATTAAACCTACGCGGTTACCAGGAATTTCAAATCGGGAAGAACTGCTAGCAAGAAAGAGGTTTGAAAACCCATCTTGGCAAAAGCATGTTAACAACACTAATTCTAAGGGTGAACGCATCTACAAAACTGCAACCGAAAACGCAGAAGCCGCGTTTGCCATCCTTAATGGTGACATGTACTCCAATGAAGAAAAACTTTAGGGAATGTATACTTTCCTAAGGAAAGCAGTACAACAGCAACAGTGAGGAAAAACACGCTCAGGCAAGCTACATGATGATTCAGCCTTGTGCAAAACTGCCATATGCGCCGCTAGAGCACCTGGCCCAGGCGAACCTGAAGATTCAGGCGATTCTAAGGAAAAGAGGGAAAATCCCAAAAAGGGCAAGAAAATCTTGGATAACAAGGATGCAGGGTCCAGAACAGGATCCCATCTGCCGAAAGGCGGAAATAATCCCCGTGACAACAAGGAACGGTAGGAACAAAACCGGAAAGACAGAAAAGTAATGTTGCCTCCGAGATACCCAGCTGATAAAGCCGGAAGATACGACAATCCTCACAGGCATGAGAGATCCCGAACCCCTCCAAGGAATAAAGAAAGGCCAAGGAGTAGGACTCCACCTCATTTCAAAGGACGGGATGCTGGAAGAAATAGGGATGATCCCAGAAGAGCGCACTCGCGCAACAATGGACCAAAACGGAGCAGATCCCCTTTTGTCCATTCAGCTGGAAGGTATTCCACCGACGTCGATAAGGCGGAAAGAGATGATTTATACTTCGGACCAAAGTGTTTCACTGACAGTATCCGGTTAATCAGTCTACACTCTGGCTTTGCCAAAGTCGGTCCAACTTACCAAAAGTATACCGGAGTACAAACCCGGATACGTGGCTTTCATATTACTATATTGTCGTCCAAATCAACAAAAGGAAAGATTTAGAGGCTGTGAAGTTTCTTCCCCTGATGTTGTTGGATGGAGCCAGAGATTGGATCAACGGGCTTCCGTCAAGAACATTAGACAGTTGGGAGGATATGGCTAGAGGTTTTGCTCAGCACTTCCGGGGCACGTAAAAACGCCCTAAGAGTATTAACCAACTGAACCGTTGCGTCCAATATGAAGACGAGTCGTGCGTCGACTTTATCTCAAGATTGATTGCAATGAAGAATAGTTGCTCTGGGTAAGTGATGTACAAGCAATGCATGCTTTCACCAATGGCTTGAAACCCGGCCTCGTACCGTTCATGGTTGGTTCGAAAGAACACTAAGATCTCGGATCTATGCTTACCACCGCCAATGAGCACGCGGAGGCTGAAGATGACATCTGGGTGAGAGGCGGAAATGTCGATGCTTTGGTTCAAGCCCAAAAGGCGTCTCGTTCTGATAAGAAGGCTACTCCAGAAGCACAATCAAAACCTAAAGAAGTGAACATAGCCTTTGGAAAGGATAATGGCAGCAGATGGAAGGGAAAAAGCACAGAACCTATCTCCTATCTAAAGAAGAGCGGGAAAAGATTAAGTCGGAAAACTATGTCCATCATTTGCAATTCGGGAAGCCTAACCACACAAATGCGTAGTGCCGGCTTAATAAGCATATGAAAGGCAATGCAGGATCCGAAAATAAAGGAAAGAATTACAAAAGGAAATTGAACAAGAAAAAGCCAGAAGCTAAAAAAGAATAAAGTGAGTATGAAACTAATGATAAAATCCAGAAGCAGTAGCGGAAAGGCGAGCCTAAATTCCCGAGAGTTGAAGGAGAATGTAATCTAACTTTCCTGGCAACTCCTTCAGCCAAACAAGCAAAACAAACACTTCGAGAAATCAATGCGGTTATACCTCCAGCCCCAAAGTACTTGAAGTATTCAAATATGCCAATTACATTGGATCAGTCTGATCATCCCAGTAACATCCCAGAACCCGACAACATGCTTTGGTCGTAAGCCCTATTATTCAAAACAGTGGGCTCAAAAGAGTTTTGATGGATGGAGGATCCAGTATCTATATCATGTACTTAAATACACTGAAGCAGTTACACCTCTCCGAGACCCAGCTCAAACACAACAATGTACGTTTTCACGACATTGTTCCTGGCAGTCAAGCACATTCCCTAGGAGAAATTTCCCTAGAAGTAACCTTTGAAAAGAGAGAACAGTTCCGCTAGGAGATGATCTCATTCGAGGTTGTGCCATTTGAAAGTGTGTATCACGCAATACTCGGACGTCCGGACTTCGCCAAATTCATGGAAAGATCATGTTATATCTATAACAAGCTGAAGATGTCAGGGCCAAAAGGAGGAGTAATCACCATATCAGGAGATTTCAAACTGACGAATGAGCTGGAGAAAGGAAATGCCCTTTGTGTCGAACAGGTGATACGGAAGGAAGAGTTAAAGGAGCTGGCTAAAGAAGTATCACCGACAGAAATGCCAACAGGAAAAGAAAGCCGGAAGCCAGCAGATAGTTTCAAAGCATCGGAGAATACAAAGCAGGCCATCCTGGACCCAAAAGATCTGACAAAATTTGTTGTTGTGGGAACAGGAATGACTGACGCATAGGAAAGAGTGCTCATCATGTTTCTCCGTGAGAACTGGGATTTTTTTGCCTGCTGTCATGCTGACATGCCAGGTGTATCCAGGGAACTTGTTGAGGTTATTCCAGGATCAAAACCCGTCAAACAAGGTCTCCGTCGTTTCGATGGAAGAAGGCGGTAGGCTATTGGCAAGGTAATTATCTAACTTTTAGCAGCATATTTTATCCGGGAAGTGATACATACTGATTGGTCTACGAACCCAGTATTAGTCCTGAAGAAGGCTTGATTGGCGGCGCAGTGGTTTGGAACGGTGCGAAACCATATGACGAAGAAGTGGCGGCTAGGGTTTACCGTATGCGCGTACTTCTACTGCGGGCTGGGAGAGACGTGGGCGTGACTCCATGTCTGAGTCGGTTCGCCTCCACGACCCAAAACGAAAAGGAAATGGTTTAGGAATTAACGCGTCCGTTAATTACCAAATTAATGACTCATTAAGTTTTCCCAACCGGTAAAATAAACGCTCTCGTCTCGGCTCATTCCCGCAACCCGCGGCGCGGCGCGTCGTGACGTGACGAGGCGAGGCGAGGCGGGCGGTGGAGGAGGAGCGCACGTGTGGCACACCTCTTCTCTTGCCTTGCGAACTCATACATGAGTTAGAATGGCTCACCTTATAAGGTGGTGGCATCCTCTCCAAACTAGCAATGTGGGACTAAACTTTAGTCCCACTGACTGCACTTATTATTCATGAATGTGCCATGACAATTTACAGGATTTATTGGGCTTAGTTAGGCCACATGGTGCAGCCCTTATAAGTTCCAACGATCCCCCACAAAGTGCCATTAGCATATTTCTTAATCTCTGTTCCAAAACATTGTTTATATACCGGTGTTTAGTGGAGAATGTTAAGTTGAACTTCCACTTAGAACATCATGCTACACTAGTTCACAAATTGAATAGTAGACTAAGCTTTGAACTACAAGTTTTCTGTGATACCAGTTTCACACAACGTCTGAACCGATACTAGGCTGCCGCAAGGCTTCCCCGCGAGTGGAGCGTATGCGTCATACTCCGAAGGCCTTTCATGAGTTTATTAGAGAGCACCCGATTCTCATAGACTGCAATGTTTAACTGTCAGACTCATATAGGTGAGTTTCTCAGGAGATGTTCTGCAGGACACATCTCTGCTTATATAAATAAGCCACTTGGAACACATTAAGACAAATGTTAACCTACCATACAGACCAGGAGAGTATTGCATCTTTATGGAGTGGAATAAAATATAAGGATACTCTCCTCTCAGCCGACCAACAGCTGGTCTCCCACTTCTAATTCACGGGATTTCCGATCACATAGAGTGGGTTACTACTGTGGGCAACTCATAACGTGGGTATCAAACCCATCTCCCTCGATGACTCATAACGTGGGTCTCAAACCCATCTCCCTCGATGCATTATCTATCACATTCCGTGATAAACCCTTTGTGAAGGGATCTGCCAAGTTCATAGATGTTTGGATGTAATCCAACGCAATAACTCCGGAGTTTTTCAATTTCCTAACAGATTTCAATCTCCTCTTCACATGTCTTGATGACTTTGCGTTATCCTTAGAACTGTTCACTTTGATGATCACATTTTGATTATCACGGTTCATTAGGATTGCGAGTATTGGTTTTTCAACCACACGCAAGTCCATCAAGAGCTCAGGAAGCCACTCTGCTTCAACAGTGGTTGTGTCTAATGCTGCGAGGTTTGCTTCCAATATTTGACCTCGTTAAGATGGTCTGCTTGCAAGACTTCCAGGAAACAGCGCCACCACCAAGTGTAAAAGCATAACAACTAGTGGCCTTAAGCTCATCAGCATCAGATATCCAATTAGAATCACTATATCCTTTCAGAACCCTTGGGTTTCCGGTATAGTGAATTCCATAGCTCGCTGTGCCTTTTAAATAGCCCATAACACACACAAGCACACGCCAATGATCATCTCCCGGATCGGAAACAAAACGACTCAATTTTCTCACAGCAAAAACGATGCTAGGCCTCGTGGCACTCGCCAAATACATAAGCGAGCCTATGATCTGAGAATACCTCAGTTGATCTCTAGTAATTCGTCGATTCTTTCGAAGCAACGCACTAGAATCATATGGAGTTAAAGAAGGCTTGCAGTCACTATACCCGAAGCGACTCAAAAACTTTTTCACATAGTGAGACTGAAGCAGTGTGATCCCACCATTATCATCTCTCAATAGCTTGATGTTCAAGATAACATCAGCTACTCCTAGATCCTTCATCTCAAAACAGCGAGATAAGAAATCCTTAACTTCCTTGATTAAATCAAGATAGGTCCCAAAGATCAATAAGTCATCGATTAATAGACAAGAATAACTCCCTCGCCCCCACCATGGCGAGAGTACACACACTTGTCAGCTTCATTTACAACAAAGCCTTCAGCAGTCAAAGTCCTTTCAAACTTCTCATGCCATTTCTTAGGTGCTTGCTTGAGGACGTATAGTGACTTCAATAACTTGCACACCCTGCCTTCCTGGTCGGGTACTACGAAACCATCTGGTTGCTCCATGTAAATTTCCTCGTCCAACTCTCCATTAAGGAAAGCCGTCCTAACGTCCATTTGATGAACGATAAGACCGTGCGAGGCAGCCAGTGAAAGTAGCACACGAATAATGGTAAATCTAGCCACAGGTGAGTAAGTATCAAAGAAGTCTTCACCTTCTTTCTGGGTATAACCCTTGGCCACAAGCCTTGCCTTGTACTTCTCAATTGTACCATCAGGCCTAAGCTTTTTCTTTAACACCCACTTACATCCTACGAGTTTACACCCATAAGGACGATCAGTGATTTCCCAGGTTCCATTAGCCAAGATGGTCTCCATCTCGCAACGGATAGCCTTCGTCCAGTAGTCAGCATCAAGAGATGCATAGGCTTCTAAAATTGTCGTGGGTGTGTCATCCACGAGGTAGAAAATGAAGTCATTACCAAAGGACTTTGCATTCCTCTGTCTCTTGCTCCTTACACGAACTTCATTGTCATACTCCTCAAAATTCTCAACGTGTTCTATCGAAATGGTCGGTTCAGGAATCTCAACTAATTTCTGACTAGATGAAACAAGTTTCTCCTGATTTGATGAGCTAGACATATCCTTCATAGGAAATATGTTCTCAAAGAAAGTCGCATCATTCAACTCTATAATCGTACCAACATGCATGTCGGATACCTCAGATTTTACTATAAAAAATGATAACCAATGCTATTAAAAGCATAGCCTAGAAGAACACAATCTACGGTTTTTGGTCCAAGTTTGCGCTTCTTCGGAATTGGTATATTGACTTTTGCCAAACAACTCCAAGTACGTAGATAGGAGAGTTTCAACCTTTTCCTTTCCCATTCCTAAAACGGAGTAATGGTTTTATTCTTTGTGGGAACTCGGTTTAGGACATGACATGCAGTCATTAGCGCCTCCCCCACCATATGCCTTGGAGATACCCGAAATATCCAACATGGCGTTAACCAAATCAGACAGTGTTCGGTTCATTCTTTCAGCCAACCCATTTGACTGAGGTGAGTATGGAGGTGTCCTCTCATGAATAATCCCGTGTTCCGCACAAAACGAATTAAACTCGTTGGAAAAATACTCTCCACCACGATCAGACCTAAGCCGTTTAATTTTACGATCAAGTTGGTTCTCAGCTTCGGCCTTATAGTTCTTGAAGTAAGTTAAAGCTTCATCTTTAGATTTCAGAAGATACACATAACAATATCTAGTGGAGTCATCAATGAGTGTCATGAAATATTTCTTTCCACCTATTGTCAATACGCCATTCATCTCACAGAGATCAGAATGTATAAGTTCTGGTGGTGCCAAGTCTCTCGCCTCCGCAATCTTACGAGACTTGCGTGGTTGCTTAGCATGAACACACACTTGACATTTGGAACCTTAAACAATAACGAATTTTGGAATTAAACTCATATTTGCTAATCGCGTCATGTAACCAAAATTAATATGACAAAGTCGTGAATGCCAAACATCAGAATCATTATCGTGGCAAACATGATTAATAACTTTGGTGCAAATATCTGACAAGGATAGGCGGAACAAGCCTCCGCACTCATAGACTTTACCAATAAATTGTCCATACTTCGATATTACAACTTTATTAGACTCAAAAACCAACTTAAAACCATCTCGACATAAACGTGAGCCGCTGACGAGATTTTTATTGATGGAGGGCACATGATGAACGTTCTTCAGTCGCACGACCTTCCCCGAAGTAAACTTCATATTGATCGTACCAACACCACGAACAGTAACATGTGACCCGTTCCCCATCAGCACGGAGGAAGTCCTTGTGACCTGATAAGAAGAGAACATGGAAGCATCAACACAAACATGTACATTGGCACATGTGTCAACTAACCATTCACATGAATGACAAACTGAAAGAATAATAGGAACTATACCGTACCCAGAATCCTTCATCTCAGTGTCAGCCATGACAACATTAGCGATCTTGTCGTTGTTCTCCTGCTGCTGCAGCTCATATCGTTTAGAGCATCTTGCAGCCCAATGAGTCAGTTCACCGCAAACGTGACATGACCCCTTCCTCTTCTTAAAGTTGGTAGAGTGATACGGCTTAAACTTGCCATCGGGTTTGCCTTTACCCTCGGTTTTCTTCTTGTTATATTTAGGCTTGTTGGGCGGGTATTGTTTCTTCCGTACCACATGGGCAGCAGAACCTACCTCAGTAACCCGAGCACGTGTATCCTTTGCTTTCGCCTTCTCTTCCACATCAAGAGATCCGAGGAGGCCCGAAACGGAAAACTCTTGTCTCTTGTGTTTCAGAGAAGTAGCAAAGGTGCTCCATGAAGATGGAAACTTGGCAATAACACCTTCGACCACAAATTTTTCCAGTAACACACACTTAAAGTGCTCAAGTTCTTTAACGAGTGACTGTATCTCATGAGCCCGTTGAATAACAGAGCGCTCATCAGTCATCGTGTAGTCATAGAATTGCTCCATGACATACAGCTCGCTGCCAGCATCCGAGGCCCCAAATTTGGCCTCGAGTGCAGCCCACATATCCTTGTCGTTATCAAACAACATATACAGATCCACAATGGAATGATCAATAATACCGAGGAGGGCACTTTTAAACATAGTGTACATATTCTCAAAAGCCTCCAGCTGTGCTCGATTGAGATCGCCCCCAGGCTTGCCCTTGGTGGCCGCATAACAGCGCAATGTTTGAAACCATAACACTGCTCTCGTGCGCAACCTTGAAAGGGTTTGGCCTTGTCGCCGCAATAATAGACAGTGCAGGTGCAACAAATTACCTATGATCGGGTTTTTGGATTGTTGAATATATTATCAATTTAGCATACGATTTAATCCAAAATAACATGAAGTAAATCATGACAGTAGCAATTATACTAAGCATGTAAATATCGAAATCTAGTCGTATCTCGTACAGATGAGAGAGAGATACGTACGATGCAGCGGTAGCGGCACCGCCGTTATTGTTGTCCATGTTGTCGCTCATGTCGTTGATGAAGAGGTTGCCGAGGTCAGGGAAGAAATCGACGTTGGGGAAGTAGTCGCCATCAGCAGTAGCGCGAGTGCGCTCCCCAAAAACCTGATCGCCCCTCTCCCGTACAGGATCACAAGAGGCGGGGTTTTGGAGGCCTGCTATCCCTTCTCGCGGTGCACGCCGGAAGGAGAGATGGAGAAGGCTTGATTGGCGGCGCAGTGGTTTGGAACGGTGGGAAACATATGACGAAGAAGTGGGGGCTAGGGTTTACCGTATGCGCGTATTTTATACTGTGGGCTGGGAGAGACGTGTGCGTGACTCCACGTCTTAATGACTCATTAATTTTTTCCCAACCGACAAAATAAACACTTTCGGCTCGGCTCATTCCAGCAACCCGCGGCGCATCATGACGTGTCGTGTCGTGTCGTGACGAGACGATGCGAGGCGAGGGGCGCGCGTGTGGCACACCTCTCCTCTTGTCTTGCCAACTCATACATGAGCTAGAATTCCAACACTAGCAATGTGGGACTAAACTAGCAATATGGGACTAAACTTTAGTCACACCCCCTCCACTTATTATTCATGAATGAGCCATGACAATTTTCAGAATTTATTGGGCTTAGTTGGGCCACATGGTGCATCCCATATAAATTCTAACACAAGCAGCCAAATGTTAACACATAAGATCTATGGGACGGATGATTTCTTCATGTTTGTTCATGACAGACATAAAACCTGAATTTGCTTCTGTCATAAATGCAACAAACAAGAACATTCAAGTACTCCCTCTATATTTGAATACAAGGCCATTTTATATTTTTAGGACAAACTTTGACCATAAACTTTACTAATAAAATCTGAGTTATATGCCACAAAAAATATGTCATTGGATGCACATGTGAAGGAACTTCTAGTAATATAAAGCTAGGCTTCGGCCTTCGGGTTAAAGAATCATCTTTAATAGTTGAGGTGCTCCTTTGTGCTGCAATCGATTTCGCTTCAGCTTGCAATTTCATCAAGAGTGCATCCCCGCCATATATCTTGGTATCCATATCAAGTGAAGCAGAAGCTTCTTCAGAGTGTCCACTGGGGATTTTCCCTTCTAATGTGGCAGTAGCAACTTTAGCGGACCAGAAAACATGGAGAATATCGTGCTCCTTGAAATAGTCTGCCCATCTCTTTCTACATTTAGGCCAAATGTACAATGATGTCATTTCAGACACTATATATACACAATAAATAGATAATAATGGACAAGGTGCAGACCTGATATTTAAAGGTAGCAGATCCGCCTTCTTGACAAGGAGCATTGTTCTCTTATGCTCATCAAGTTCCATTGCATATGCCTAGTATAGAAGGTCATGTAATCAGATCATGAAACTTCAATAAAAAAACATTAGGTGAACAACTGACTTTTTGGTGTAACACATGAACCTACCATGAGAGCACAACCATCGATTACTTTATACACAACTCGCATTTGTAGTGCCAAATGTACACGGCAAGTTTATCCTAATGTGTAGAAAATAAAAGAAAGACCAAGATCATTCTAGGTACCTAATGTTAACACATAAGATCTATAGGAAGCATGCTTTCTGCATGTTTGTTCATGACAGGGGATCGCTGGAATAAGGGATCACAAGCATCAACTGAACTATCATGCATGACCAGCTTCATGGAAGAAAAAAGAGCAAATAGTCAATACTTTTGCATGCTATTATTTATTTTGAGTTTCTTATCATTTAGAAAAAGTTAAGTAATATAACTGAGCACAATAGATTAGCATATCTATAAGGAAGGATAAATAGTAAGAGTACAAACTATACATAATGTGCGTCATTATGTTGCCCACCAACTGCAAGTGTCACCTTAAAATGCATGTGGCAATAAATTTTTAGAGTAAGGCAATGAATGGTGAAGCATCAAAACAGTGGGCTAAAAGGCGATATTTGCAGAGGACTAGTAGGCAAGCAGTCAATCACAAGATCTGTGGGTGACAAGTCCGGCAAAAGGTGGAGCATTACTCACAAAATCACTGCATTCAGCTACTCTCCAGAGTTGTCTCCAGATGTCAATGTTCTTCTCAAATGGTGTCAGGACAAGTTTGTCATTCTCTTCCAATCTACATAGAAGAAACGCTCCAAGCATTTAATTTCTCAAAAGATGCAACCGGACACATTAGGCACAACAACATTTCAAAATATCACCTGCTACAGCCTAAATAGTAGATCATAAGCTATATTGGTATGACTAATTGCCTCCTAGGGGGCATTAGATTGGACTCGTTTGTGGATTCCAACTCCCCCTTTTCCTTTTTCTTCCTTCTTTTTTGTTGGTCTTTTTCTTTTCTTTATCAAACCAATCAAGGAAATGAACCAGGGGAGGATGGTGCGCCTTGTGGAACCCTAGGGCCCACCTAGCAGCCCTCTGAAATCGGGTTCGGTCATGGGGGCAATCCCCCCCCCCCGCCCCCTCCTTAACTTCCTCCATTCTCGGTTTTTGCCAGAAACTCTTCCGAAACCCTTTGAACTATATAGATAAAATCATTGACCTTATCTAACGATGTCAGAAACATATTCCCGACATCCCGAGACATCTCATGCCTCGCGTAATCTCTCTGAATATTAATTCTATCACACCGGAACCATCCGGATGATACCCGCTCTTTCCTCCAAACCATCCAACATGAACAAATGACTTTACGCCTTAAGTGTGTGACCCCTACAGGTTTGATAACAAGTAGACATGATTGAGAAACCATCAATAATCAACATCGGGACCATGGACGTCCATATTGAATCCTATGAGTTAGATGAATAAACTCTACTAAACCTGTTGGTTATTAAGTGAGTTCACATGACTTCGTGATACCAATCAATACCTCGAGAAGAGATGAATTATCTGACTGTGATTGAATTCTTTAATCACTCATACCACATTATTTTCGATATCCGGTATGAATCCTTTTACTCGTTACCTAGTTATAGTATCACGATGACTAGTGTCATGCCTATTAACTGATACATCAAACCGAGTGGATCCTGGATGTATGTGTATATTGTACAGAAGAGTAATTCCCAGTCTTGAACTATCACGATGAAATGCAATCTTGTGAGAATACCAGTAATAGACGTTTTGATCACCCAATTTACGGTGTGATACTTAGCTATACCAAAGTAAACTTTCTCGTGAACATCATCATATATACTCATGGTCAAAGGAGGCAAACAAAATAACCATCTTGTGTTGATACTGTTTATAGAAATGTTAAAAAAATTTATGTAGTATCTCAACTACTTGTGTCTACCTAGCAACAATATTGAAACAACAATGGGCTCCTGCTAATATTGGCAAAGCATATGTCCATGACCAGGAAAACGTGGTCATCAAATATAAACAAGTTTGTATATGAGACGTGACAAAGGATGGTAAAGGTGTGTTTATGTTCCTACACATGTGTATCGGTATTCCTCTAAATCTCATATTCAGTGACCATAACAGTTATAGCATAAAAACATAATAGTTTAATCATGAAACATGTGTATATTACTGTCTCTAGGGCATACACCTGACACTTTGCTCACGAGCTTATTATGTCTAGACATAGGCTTTCTCTGAGAAGATTGAGGCATATAATTGATTGTATGAAGTCTCCAATTGCCGAAAATGAGTGGAAATTTATTTTTTGCATTGTATTTAGGATCCAATCTATATATTTAGGCAACATTGGCTGATCCAATTCTATTTGGGAAACATTCGCTGGATCCAATGCTAATTAGGCGCCATTTGCTGGATGGTGCACGTACTTTGTTGGTGTGGGTCTTGGTTTTGATGTCCCTAATTTCATATTTCTACGTGCAACTCCCATCTCATAGTTAGAATAATAAAGTTGTGCTTGCAAAATGGAATCTAAGTTTGCTCATACATAAGTTCAATAAAAAATTGTGTTTGCAAAATGATCAATCAACCTAATGGTGAAAAAAATTACGTAAAAATGATGTATCTGCAGAAAGGCTGAGATGGACCTCTCGGAAATTCAATAGGTAAATGTAAAACATATATATGCTTCAAGAAATAGTAAAAATAATACTTATAGAACAATACTTGTATAATAATAAACCGTTTAAAAGGTATTTATTTCGTGAGTAGGATAAGAAGTGTTTGAGTGTGCACCCACTAATCTTTTGGCCAATAGCTCATGTGTGCCGTTTCTCTCCGGCAATAGCTCTCGTGCGACGGTTTTCCTCACAATAGCTCTCTGCTACATTGTTTCGTGCACAAATTGCCACGGGCCGACCTGGGCGATAAAACGGTTATCTCCGTCTTAAGTGAGCGTGAGGTTATGTTATGGCCTCCTAGAGAAACAAACCTGCTGGCAGTTATTGTTTTAGACAAGTGGGCCCCTGATATTGCAAGTGAATCGAGTGAACCGCCTATCGGACCGTGTCATCAGCCTCTTCTTCTCCGGCAGCGGCGGAGCTACACCTCTCTGTGGCGGTGGATCTGACGTTCTCGACGGCAGAAGAGTTCTTGGTGAGTTCCTTTGCACCCCTAGTCCTGTTCTCATTCCCCTTCGAGTCGATTTAGATTCGAGTGTGTCGTCTCTGTTCTGGGCGGCCATAGATTGTGGGGTCACGCGTTGGCAGAGCGATATGGAGCATGTCTATAAATCAATCGGCAATGTGCATCTCTCCAATCTAATTTGAGTTCGATTAGGGCCTCGACCAGTTTCGCTATCTCACACTGCACGCGGGGTGGTGATACTGGCGCTGCACGGATATTCGAATTCATAGTCAATTTCTTTCCATCAACAATCAAGCTAGTAGATGGTAGCGTGCTGAAAATTGAGAGAGATACAATTGTGAAATGGGAGGTCGGGATTGCAGATATTGATCTGCAAGAACTAGTGAAATGCAAGAGGATGCAGTTCGGAGTGGAGAAGATTGGGGAGAGTGTTAGTTGGGGTCCAGAGCAAGAAGTATCAGTGTTGCGGTTCGCTAGTTGGAAGGGGTAGTATGTGAGAATCGAGAATGGCCTACAAATGGTTGATGAAATCGATCGGCAAGACGGGTGAGAAAACAAACGAGTTGTATTTTATACTGAGCATGTTGATCTGAATATTGAGTCCCAAGGTTGGATACATGACTTCAAAGTTGGCTTCGCATATGGTAGATGATGATTGGACTTCAAAGAGGCACCTAATGCCCATAAGTTCTTAAGTGACAGTAATACCTGATCATTTGGCAGTTGCAGATGGACAAGAGGGTCATGATGTTGATTTTGTTTATTGGAATTTAGTACAAATAGATGAGCGTACTGATTTGGTCATTGCACCAATGCCTGACAGTGAGATGGTCAAACTATTTGGCATTCCAGTAGATGATAGAGATCAGGAGGAGAGGGGTGAATCTAGTTTGCCTGCTGATGGTGTGAGAGATTCGTCTGATGTGGATGTAGAGTTGATGGAAGATTCTGCAGATGATGTCGATGATGCGCATACTGATGAGCTGATACATGTTTGTGACAAAGAAAACCGTGTTATTGAAGTAGGGAACACTAGTAGAAACAAGGGCTTTGGTCCAGAGCAGTAGTCCCGGTTGCATTACGAACCGGGACTAGTGCTCCGGTTCCATCGCCCTCGATCGGAAGAAAAGGCACGGGCGGGCTAGTCCTGGTCCGAACGGGACCTCTAGTCCCGGGTCGTAACACAGCCCAGGACTAGAGGTTTTCGCCTCAGTTCTGACAGTGGCAAGGACTTCTAGTCCCGGCCAGTGTTACGAGTCTGGACTAGAGGATCTCTGTTTTCTACATAACCGGCCCTGCCTCTTTACTATACTCTGTTTTTCCTTTTTTGGGTTGGGTGGTGTGTGCTACTTTCCTTTTCATTTTGTATGCACTAGAGGTGTTCGATGAAATTCCTGAGCTAGCTAGCTTCTTTGATCTCCTCTGTTTTTCACCACCGAGCTCTATTTTATCCCTATTTTCTCCACGATTGATGAATACTTGGTGTCGCCTCTTCTATTGGAGTGTTCCAAGAGGTTGGCACCTAAACCTAAGTACTAATTTTGGCATCATGATTGCGTTTGATATACTTATACAATAACGCAGATGCCACGGCAATGGATGTACTGTTCTGACCGTCGCTCTAGCGAGTTTGTTAATGGCGTGAATGATTTCCTCTGTGTGGCTGATGAGAACAAGCAGAATGGTTTTGTATTCTGTCCATGTAGTGTCTATAAGAATCAGAATGATTACTCTGACTCAAAGATCCTTCACATCCACCTATTTAAGTTTGGTTTCATGCCCAGCTATAATTGCTGGATTAAACACGGTGAGAGAGGGGTTATAATGGAAGAGAATGAAGAAGAGGATGATGACAACTACCCCCTGAATACGGTGATACTTTCATGGCGGAAGCTGAAGGGGAAGCTGAAGAAGAGGCACACGATGAGCTCGTTGATGATCTTGGTCGGATCATTGCTGATGCAGAGAGGCTGTGATAGTGAACAGGAGAAGGAAAAGTTGGATCAGATGTTAGAGGATCACAAAAAGTTGTTGTACCCAACTAGTGAAAATGGTCTGAAAAAACTGGGTAGCACACTGGAATTGCTGCAATTTAAGGTAGAGTCCGCTTTATCTAATAAGAGTTTTTGAAAGTTGCTGAAATTTTTAAATAATATGATTCCCAGGGACAATGAATTGCCCGCCAGTATGTATGAAGCAAAGAAGGTTATATGTCCTCTAGGTTTAGAGGTTCAAAAGATACACGCATGCCCAAATGACTGCATCCTATACCGCGGCCCAGAGTACGAGAATTTGAATGCATGCCCGGTATGCACTACATTGAGGTACAATATCAGACGAGATGACACTAGTGATGTTGAGGGAGATCTCCCTCGGAAGAGGGTTCCCTGCCAAGGTGATGTGGTATGCTCCTATAATACCACTGTTGAAACATTTGTTTATAAACAAAAAGCATGCCAAGTTGTTGCGATGACACAAAGAGGAACGTAAGCCAGAAGAGATGTTGAGACACCCCGCTGATGGGTCAGAGTGGAGAAATATCGATAGAGAGTTTAAACATTTTGCAGGTGACGCAAGGAATTTAAGCTTTGGTCTAAGTAGAGATGGCATGAATCCTTTTGTGAGCAGAGCTCCAGCCATAGCACCTGACCCGTGAATTTATGCATCTATAACCTTCCTACTTGGTTGTGCATGAAGCGGAAGTTTATTATGATGCAAGTGCTCATCTAAGGCCTGAAGCAATCGGGAAACAACATTGATGTGTACCTGAGGTCGTTAGTTGATGAACTTTTATAGTTGTGGGCGAACCTGGTGTACGTGTCTGGGATGAGCACAAACAGGAGCCATTTGACCTACGAGCGTTGTTGTTCGTAACCATCAACGATTGACCTGCTCTTAGTAACCTTACATGACAGTCAAATAAGGGATACAATACATGCACACACTGTTTAGATGAGACTTAAAGTATATATTTGACCAACAAGAATGTGTACATGGGACATCGTAGGTTTCTTCCAAAATAGCATCCCGTAAGAAAGAAAAGCAAGCATTTCAACGGTCAGGCAGATCGCCGGCCGAAGCCTCCAGAACGTACTGATGTTGATGTATTAGATATGGTTGAGGATTTGAAACTAATCTTTGGAAAGGAGGCTGGCGGACAATCTGTTCCAAATGAGCCGACGAACACGTACCCATGTGGAAGAAGAAATCTATATTTTGGGATCTACCCTATTTGAAATATCTAGAGGTCCGCTCCGCAATCGACGTGATGCATGTGACGACGAATCTTTGCGTGAACCTGCTAGGCTTCTTGGGCATGTATGTGAAGAAAAAAGATACACCGCAAGCACGGGAGGACCAACAACATATGAAAGACCGAGAAGGATTGCATCCAGAATGGTTTTGGGGTCCTGCCAGCTACGTTCTTACCAAAGCAGAGAAGTAAATCTTTTTTGAATGCTTGAGAAGTATCAAGGTCTTGTCTGGTTTCTCGTCGAATATAAAGGGAATAATAAATATGGCAGAAAAAAATTCCAAACCCTAAAATCTCATGACTGCCACGTGATTATGACGCACTTGCTTCCGGTTGCATTGAGGGGGTTTCTACTGGATAATGTTCGAGTATCGATTGTGAAGCTATGTGCATTCCTCAATGCAGTCTCTCAGAAGGTAATCAATCCAGAAGATTTGCCGCGGTTACAGAATGATGTGGTCTAGTGTCTTGTCAGTTTTGAGTTGGTGTTCTCGCCATCGTTCTTCAATATTATGACGCACCTCCTGGTTCACCAAGTGGAACAGATTTTCGTTCTCGTTCCTGTATTTCTATACAATATGTTCCCATTTGAGAGGTTCATGGGAGTCTTAAACAAATATGTTCATAACCATGCTAGTCCAGAAGGAAGCATCGCCAAGGGCTATGGAACGGAGGAGGTCATTGAATTTTGTGTTGACTTTCTTCTTGACATTAAGTCGATTGGTCTTCCTCAATCGCGGTACGAGGGTAGATTTAGTCGAAAAGGCACACCTGGAAAGAAATCAAAAATATGTATGGACGGGCATTCTTTCACTCAAACACACTACACGGTTCTACAAAATTCCATCTTGGTGGCTCCGTATATTGAGGAACACAAGAATATTGTACGCTCCCAAAACCCCGGCCAAACTAACGCCTTTGTTTCATGGCTCCACATGGCGACTTTCGGCAATTGGTTCCAATCACATCTAATGAATGAAAATGATGTTGTAGATGAGTTGTACTCCTTGGCCAGGTCACCATCTTCGACTATAATGATTTTCGAAGAGTATTTTATATATATATTTACTAATTGGAGACTCCTTACGAGCTCTCACGTTAATCCTAAAAACCTATTAAAGAAGAAACTTCCGATCTAAATTATGCGGTCAGGATCAAATAACTGACCAGTAGTTTTCCTCTCATTGGACTCTTATGACCGGGTAGAGATGGTACGTGTTCATCTCAAAACAACAACCAAAGGAGTTGTACAGGCTTTGAGCAACGATTAGATGGGCAATTTTCTTTTTATTGGTCTTAGGACAAATAGGAACACGTACATGTTACATGTCCACGTAATAAAAGGGATCATACATTTATTTAGGCCAACACGCCTCTCTCTCTCTAATGATATTAAGGAGACAAAACGTACATGTCCATGTAAAATAAAAACCCAAGGTATCGTACATGTTTTGGGCCACGATCAATTAGTTGATGATTGGTTTCTTTCCATCGAAATGACCGGTAGGAATATTTGCTTGTTTGCTCACGTAGGAAAAAGGGACTGGACATGTGTTGGGCTAACACGTCTATAACCATATATTACAGAGACAGAGACAGAGCGAGAACATATATATGGCCAGTGACGGTAGTTATTTTCTATCGATAGATAACTGCGCCGACCGCAGATTCATGTACCAGATTGAAATGTTGTTAAGAAAAGTATCAGGTTGATATTGTCCCGGTGTAAAAACTGTAAAACTGAATATATTAAATATTTCAGATACATGTATATTGTGTTATGTACTAAGAGCATCTCTAACAGAGCCCTCAAACCCCGCGGAACCGTATAATAACCGTCAAAAATGGTTCCGAAACCGTAGAAAAAGAAATAGCAGAAACCTTAAAAGTCCCTTGCCCGTAAAAATCCTTGAGGGCGCCCGGGAAATTTGTCCGCCGAACCGGTAATTTGGAGGTTTCACCTCCGAACCGCCGGGGGCCCTGTATATCCCTATAGCGGTTGGCAGGAGGGACATTTCAGGTCCGTCCGGACGCCTCCTCCCCCCCCATTCCGCCGCCGCCCCGCCGCTGTAGATCTAGGGCTACTCCGAGCGCGCCTGCAGTGGTCGCGGCGAACAGGCCCCTCTCCTCCCCCGGATCTACCTCTCCCGCCCTTTCGGAGCCACCGCGCCCGTCGAATCGCCGCCGCCGAGGTAAGCCGCCGCCGCCCATGAAATCGCCGCCGCCGGTGAAATTTCTTGTTGATTCGTCGTTCATAGGCCTAGCTTGAGGTCCTGTACGCGTTTCAGATGTCGTTGACCCCGTGCGAGGAGTTCCTGCTCTCGGATTCTTCCTCCGACGACGACTTAGACGACGAGACCTTGTTCGAGAGTCGCAGGCGGCAGATGGTGGTTGCCGTCCTCGCCGTGAAGGAGTTTGAGGACCGCTTTCGAAGGACGCGCCAGGGGTCGCAAGCTGGGCGGCTGTGCATTCCGCAGAACCGCTTCTACGGCAACGAGTTGCTCATGCGGGACTACTTCGCCGAGAAACCGACGTACCCGGCTCACATATTCCGGAGAAGGTACTGGATTATGCTTGACTTCACATTTTATTAAAATAATATGGATTATTGCTTGAGCTATTAATTTTTATTGTGATATGGTTGATCTTTGGTGCAATGCTGAAAACTGTATGCAAATTCTGAATATTTTGACATATGTTTTACTAGTTTACGGTTCCACGCAATAGCAGTACCCGTAAAGCAGAACTTTAAAACAGAATCTGCGGCTCGTTTTCGCGCAAAAAACGTGCACTTTCCGACCCTTAAAACGAGTATACGGTTCAGCGGTTTGAGGGCTCTGTTAGAGATGCTCTAACTATATTAAATATACCAATAAAAAGAAAACAAAAAATGCTGAATGATGTTACCGTAGCAACAGTAATTGAAGTATCTGTCGCACATCAAGTACGAGTTCATCGTGACGTAGTCGTGAATTCAATCAAAGTAAATTGAAATGGAGGACGAAAAATTAAGAGGCGAGGCATATAGGAGTCCGATCATCGTTGTGAGAGAGTCGCGGCCTGCACATCTGAGCTAGTATGGGTGATGTTCCCCATTTACATGCTAGACAAACATATTCTGCATCTCGAGCTGCTACTCCATGGCTCACACTTCAACTGCTTCTCAGTCCATCTCCTTGTCGGCTCCTCCTCAAACCATCCATATGTACCAACATTCTCAGTTCTCCAGAAAGGAGAGGAGTCTCGGTGGGGACACAACTAAAACCTATATGTGAAAAGAGGATGCCGCTGAAGAAAGTTCTTCACTACAAAAATTAGTAGAGAGAAGAGAGGGTAATAGAAGACCGATAGTGAGATCACTTTGGGAAGAGACAGAGCAGGTTCTCAGGACAAGTGAATGGATAAGATAATTATTAGATATACGAATTCTATAGAAATACATTCATAAAGAAAACACGCCCGGACATTAACTCATTGTTAATTCTATACCGCAGGTGTCCGAAGACGTAACAGTATTGACGAAAATATGTAATTTTATTAAATAACTAAAATTTCTACTCAGAGGTTAATTATTATATTTATAATAGAAATATTATAACAAATAATAATATGACCACTTGGTCATGGAGACTTTTTTTAATGAAAATTCAAATGTGTACGTTTCTCACACAATTTCCTATATACATAATTAAAAAAAATGTTAAAAATACCATATTCTTTTCTTTGATTTAGTAAGCATTATGTTGTACCGAGGGTTCAAAATTCAAATCTACAAAGAAAAAAAATGCTTTTAAAGAATTAGAAGCTGAGATGTTGTTCCTAAATCTAAATTTTCGCTAACTATTAGATCTTAATCGTCACAACTATCATATTAAATTTAGAATCCCACCCTTAAAATATCAATGGTTAAATAAAAAATAGAATTGATACTAAGAAACAAAGAAAAAAAAGCTCTCTAATGTTTGTTAAAGCACATTCTTAAATATATTTAAACTAGCCCGTGCAAGCGCACGGGTTGATGACTAGTGAAATTAATGAGAATACATTTTACACGATAGCCCAAGATAAAAAGAGCACCAACCAAAATAGTGGTGTCCGCTTTGATGCAACAAATAACAATGGGCAAAAGGACACATATTATGGTTACATAGAGGAGATATGAGAAATTGACTATGGATCTTATTTTAAAGTCCCTTTGTTTTGGTTCCAGTGGGTCAAACTGACAGGCGGGGTCTTGGGTACGAAGAAGAGCCATTCTTCCTAGCCAAAAATGTTGCTCAGATTTTCTGTGTGAACGACATGGCTACCATACCGAGAAAACGAAAAGAAAAGAAAAGAAATATATCAAGCGAAGAACAAAACACCACATAGTTCTTTTGTGCAAAAGGAACATCTTAGGGTGGAGGAGAAGACAGACATGTCAGAAGATTATAATCAGTTTGGTGAAATTCCCCCTTTAATGTGAATACTGACCCAAGCATCGTGTTAAATGATGAAGATGCTCCATGGTTACGGCCGAGGTGATCATAAGCGGCAAGAATGTGTAATAATAAATGTATCAAACCTTTTTTCAAACATTTTATGCCGTAGATAGAACAAAACAATCGGTATCGCCAGCATACAGCCCGACCGTGGCTCCTGAGTGCATATATGCATATGAAAGGCACCGTCAGATATATGCTGGCGAATCCGAATGATTTGTATTCGGTCGATGAACTGAATGATGTATGCAGGGAATCCGAGGCTATATATAGGGTCGTCTAGCTCATAAAGTGGTGTGCTAGTTTCGATCCAACGGCTCAGAAGCGCTCGAAAGAAACACCCTTGATCCAACGGCTCACAAGCGCTCGAAAGAAACACACCGTACCCCTGATCCAACGGCTCACAGGAGTTCGAAAGAAACATACCCCTTATCCAACGACTCACAAGTGTTTGAAAGAAACACACGATCCGTGTGATTCTTCCTGATTGGTCCCGACGAAACTGTAAGCATTTAGTCCCGATTGGTACAACAGGCCGGGACTAAAGGGTCTGTTTCTTCTCACTTTATATGGGTATACTTCGCCACCATTGGCACTTTCCACCTCGAACTACCCTTGCCCGCCCAGCTACAGCGTCCCTGCCGGTTGTAGACTGAGCACCGGAGGAGTGTCGGCCCCTCATGTACCTCAAGGTGTGGCATCTCGGGCGGCCATCACGAATCACTACTACCACGAGCTGTCGCCGGAGCAGCGGAGGGCTTGGAATCCCGACTACCGGCGTACTTGGGACCCCTTCTTCATTAATCGGCGTGAGAGGGTGCTTGCCAGGTACGAGGAGAACGACCCTCCTCCTTTGAACTTCAACGAGACCGGTCGTCAGCTGTGGTGGGGCGGACAGACTCTTCAGAGTGTCTTGAACTACATCAGGGCCAGTGATAACCGCGCATGCGCTACCCTCATGCCCAGTCCAAGTGTCCCGATCCTGCGAGGGTCACGCCTTGAGCATCGTTCAACGATAGTGACGACGAGGGCGGCGACTACGACGACTACGAGTCGGAGTACTATAGGCCTAGGCAGGAGTATGACTAGCATATCATATCCACTCTTGCAATTATGTACTTCCTTGTTTATCTAGATGTATCGGCGCCCTCCCTAATGTTAACTTGCTCTATTTCCGATCGTTTAGGTTCAGATCCACTCTTGCCATTATGTATTGTCTTGTTTATCTAGATGTAATGGCCACCTCCCTAATGTTAGCTCTATATTCAGATTCACACATTTTCCATGTTCAAACTATTTTAAGAATGGAAAGTAACCCTAAACCCACAACGCCAAACCCTAAACAAATTCAAACGTTTAAATTAACAAAACAATTTTCAAAAATGAACTCTATTCCCGGGCCGTAATATGACCCAAGACTAAAGGTCCTGCGCGCGAACCATTGTTCCGCGCCCAAAATTGACCTTTAGTCTCGGGTCGCGGCACCGCCCAGGACTAGAGGGGGGCTTCTAGTCCCGGTCGGTGCCACGACCCGAGACTAAAGACCCTCCAGTCCCGGGCGGTGCCACGACCCGGTACTAAAGGTCTGGGCTACTTAAACGTCGCGGCCGTAGTATTCTTCCTAACAACTTCATTCGCGCGACGAGAAGACGAGGAGACGCAGAAGCGCTGCCCCGATGTCGTCCTGCCGCCAGGCCGCCCCCTGCCGCCGCGCCCGTGCCTCCCCGCGCCGCGCCGCCGCATCCCTGGGCCTCCCTGTCCGCACCGCCCCATGCGTATCAGGTAATAAGGAGGGACAAAACTCTGTTCTGGCACCCTACCGGGACGGGGAAGTGCCCTTGGAAGCCATCTCCATCGACTCCACCGACATCTCCATCGCCGTTTCTGTCTCCTATGACGAGGAGGGAGTAGTTCTCCCCCGAGGCTGAGGGCTCTACGGGTAGCTATGTGGCATCTCTCTCTCCCATGGTGTGATCTTTATGTGATCATCAGCTTTGTAATCTAGTTGAATATGTAGATTGATCTTCCTCTGTTATGCTACTCAAGTGGTTTTGTTATCTCCGTAAACACTTTGATCACAGGGTAAAGGTGATAGTGTGTGCACTGTATGGTTTAGCATGATATTTATATCTTGTGTTGGAAGATGAACCTATGAAATTGTGGTGTTTGCGTGGAACCATCTGGGTCCCATGGTGATATCATGGGGGTTACTTGGTCGGGAAAGTTCTTGCTCTGAGGAGTGCTGTTAAATCCCTACGCAATGATTAGTGTTCGTTATTTGACCGGAGAGTGGTTCGGAGTAGCATAGTGAAGAAATGATATTTATGCATTCAATTATGTTTTCATTGTTGAGAGTGTCCTCTAGTGAAAGTAGGAGCTCTATGCCTTATTTCCAAGCATTGAAACACCGTTTTCCGCCCTGTTCTGCTACATGTTTGCTTGCTAGCATTTTTATTTTAGATTGCTATTATCACTTATTATCATCCATATTACTTGCATTTTACTCTCTCTTCGCCGAACTAGTGCGCCATACAAATGAAAATTATATTAGGTGTGTTGGGGACACAAGAGACTTCTTGTATCTTGATTGCAGGGTTGCTTGAGAGGGATATCTTTGACCTCTACCTCCATGAGTTCGATAAACCTTGGGTGACCCACTTAAGGGAAACTTGCTGATGTTCTACAAACCTCTGCACTTCGAGGCCCAGCACTCTCTACAAGAATATAAGCGTGCGTAGACATCAAGCTCTTTTCTGGTGTCGTTGCCGGGGAGGTAAGGTAAAAGGTACTCACATCCTCGGGTGTGAGTGCTCAAAATTATTTCCTTTAGATCCTGCAGTTAAATCTTTCTGTTTCTTGTTTTTATTTCACTAGTTAGGCTTAATGGAAAACAACAAAAATATGATAGAGCTTTATAATATTTATCTTGAGTTGGGACATGAAGTTTTTGAAGAGAAAATTAAAAAACCTATGGAACTTTATTTGCATGCTAATAGCAATGTTATTAGTATGAATGCTTTGAACACTATTATTTATAATGCTATGGAAAAGTCTAAGCTTGGGGAAGCTAGTCTTGATGAATATGATATTTTTAGTCCTCCAATCATGGAGGAACAAATTTACTTTGATGATACTTTGCCTTCAATATATGATGATTATAATGATTGGTGTATTCTAGTTCCACCTGTTTACAATGATGAATATGATATTTTCAGTCCACCTACAATAGAGGAAAATATTAATTATGATTACAATATGCCTCCTATATTTAATGAAAATGGTGATGAGAATAATAATGATAGCTATTTTTTTATTTGCTCCCACTACTATTAATAAGAATGACTATGCTTATGTGGAGAGTAATAATTCTTTTATGCATGTGCCTCATGATAAGAATGTTTCATGTGATAGTTATATTGTTAATTTTATTCATGCTACTGAAAGTTATTATGAGAGAGGGAAACATGGTTTTATGCATCTCAACAATATTAAGTTTCCTCTCTTTTTGTTTAAAATTTTGAAGTTGCACTTATTTTGCTTTCCTATGCTTGTTGCTTTGTGTTTTCATGACTTGTTTTCTGCAAGATTATTTTTCATAGGAAGTGGGTTAGAATTAAATGTGTTTTATATTTTCTTTTTGATGCTTTCTTATTATTCTTCAACTCTTATTTTTATGTGAGCATCTTTTAAAAATCATTGTGCCTAGCTGAAAGGCGTTAAAGAAAAGTGCTACTTGGAGACAACCCGTTTTATTTCTCCGTTTTCCTTTGTTTTCTTTGGTGTGCTTTGCACGTGGGTGTTGTCTATTTCCTTAGAAACCCCTCTGTATCTTTTATTTTTTGTTTTTGTTGATCCAAGTAAAGCCTCTAGTGGAAAGTTGACACTATATTTCGGATTTCCGCGCAAGAAACAGATTTCTGCTGTCCACTGTTAATTAGGTATCAAATCACAGAAAATTGAAAATGACCTGAGTTTTTTTTTGCTTAATCCTGGGATATATACGCAACTTTTCTTTGTTGACCACTTTTTTATTTGAGTAATAGAAGATTTTCGAAAAAAAAATCGATCTCTTCCTGCTGTTCTGTTTTGACAGATTTCTGCCAACAATTGCATTTTGCATCTTAATCTCTTCCTTTTGGTGTTCTTTTGAGAAAAAGAGTTTTAAAGGAAGTTGTGACAGTAGCTAATGTTTTTATGAGTGTTATGCTTGTGTTGAAACTGAACCATGTGAATTTATTATTTCGATTGCACTAACGTTGCTAATGAAGATTGTGAGAAGTTTGGTGTGAAGGAAGTTTTCAAGGGTCAAGAGAAGAGGATGATATGACGTGATCAAGAAGAGTGAAGAGCCTAAGCTTGGGGATACCCCGGTGGTATATCCCAGAAAATTCCAAGACGACTCAAGCGTCTAAGCTTGGGGATGCCCAAGGCATCCCCTTCTTCATCAAGAAATTATCAGGTCACTTCTAGTGAAACTATAATTTTATTCAGTCGCATCTTATGTGCTTTACTTGGAGCGTCTTTTATTTTTGTTTTTCAGTTTTGTTTTGTTTTATTTGCTGTAATAAATAGTTGGATCATATCATACTTGTGTGGGATAGAGACGCACTCCTTTTTCATTGCTTAGAACACTCTAGTTTTCATTCTTATTGTTCTATGAGTGTTCACTTTTTGCTAGTACAGAATTTAGCCTTTGTTTTCATGCATCTCTTATTCAGAGCTGTTAGTTTTAGTAGTGTTATGTGAGTACTCTCATGTTTGTCTGTAGCATGTAGAGAGTTTTTGTTAAAGCATGTCTTGTATGGTGCTTGTTGGGAAAAGAAACTGATGCTTGAGGTAGAATTTATAACGATGCACGTAGAAGCTTGTATAGACTGTGGCTAGAACTTTTTCATATCATGCTAGATGTTATTTTAGTTTTAAAGCCCTGTGGTTATTGAGTAGAATGATTAGACTCAAATGACTGAGATTGTTTAATGTTCCATTGAAAGAATCATGAGTTGTTCTTGTCATATTGAAGCATAAATTTGTGGTGTTCTCCTTTGAATGTTTTATTTGGTAGACTTGGCGCATGGACACACCATGTTTATGACTATGAACCAGACACTAATAGCCTCCATAATCATTTATTTTTTGAACTTGTGATACCACTTATGGTTTGATTAATGATGTTTATGTCGCTATGCATGATTATGGGTCTTATGCTCTATTGATTTGTCGCTCACAGTCTTTTGCTAGCCTCCGCCTGTACTGAGTATGAGCTCTACTCGTGCATCCAACTACCAAAAACAATTTTTTTCCCCATTTGTTCCACCATACCTACCTACATGTGGTATTTAACTGCCACTCCAAAGTAAATTGCTCATGTGCTACCTTTAAAACTTTCAAAATTACTCCTGTTTTCTGTTCCCGTTTTTGCTCATGAGGACGTAAATCGAGAATACTTATCTCAATTTTTGATTGGATTTCACACCCTGGACTAGTGGCTTCATCCGCTTTTCCAATTCATAGAAGAGCTCACAGTGGGGTGCCCAGCCCCAAATTAATACACACAAAATCTCTTCACTATTTTTGCCCCTGATTTATCAGACAAAGCATAATTGTGTAAACAAAAGAGAAAGAGGGATGACCTTCTACACCAGTTGCGTCCTTCATATGGGATCCTCTCTTGTGAAGTCTAGTTGTCATGTGACGTATTGTATTTTTTGTTTAACATTCGTTGACATTAGCATATATATCTAATAAAATATAGACACTCCTCCATGGTATGTGATTGTTGGCAGGCACCCGAGGATTCGGTTAGCCATGGTTTGTCTAAGATGGATGGGAGGAGTGCCAAACTTTTAATACCTCTGTTTAATAAAATAAAACCTTTAGCACATGAGTGATCCATGCTTCCCTCCGAGAAAGGCTATTCTTTTACTTTTATGTTGAGTCACCATGTTCTAACTTTATGCACATTTGAGAGAGCATTTTTGCCATTCTGAGTTTTATGTGCATTTGTCCCATAAACATCATTAATTGATTCGTGAAATGGTATTGCTTGTTCTCCAACTATTTGTTCTAGTCTTCCTCATGAACTTTGAAGGTGTCCTGGCATTTATGTTTTGTCCCACTCTTAAGGACTTGTGAAATACCACCTTGCCATGCTTTCTTTATACTTGAAACAAACATATATCTTTGTTTGCATTGTTATTCATGATATTTTATTTGAGTTACTTCTCATGATGCAAAGTGATTGCTATGCTTTATTATTAAAGTTCTATTATCATGTTTTGTGTTTAAAGTTCTATGATCTCAGCTTACTTACGCTTTTACATTATTGATGATCAAGTTATGTTGGGAGCATGTCACCTCGGAAATTATTTTGTTTTATCGTTTACCTACTCGAGGACGAGTAGGAACTAAGCTTGGGGATGCTTGATACGTATCCAATGTATCAATAATTTATGATGTTCCATGATGATAATATGCCAATTGCTACATGTTTTCTCGCTTCTTTATGTCATTTTATCGATTTTTCGGACTAACCTATTGACAAGATGCCATAGAGCCAGTTCCTTGTTTTCTGATGTTTTTAGTTTCATAAAAGTTATTCTAGAAATATTCTCGGAATTGGAAAATTCGAAGCCCGAAAGTCTTAGAATTTCCGAAGGTTCCACGGACTCCGGAAGAGACCCGGAGGGGCGGCTCAAGGGGCCCACACCATAGGGCGGCACCCCGCCCCCCTTGGCCGCGCCGGAGGGTGGTGTGGGGCCCCCAGGGCTCCACCGCCTTTGCCCTTTCGCCTATTTATACTCCTTCGGGGGAAAACTCTAAAAGAATCGACCTTTTCCACAAAATACATCCGTAGCTCCGCCGCCGCCACCGACAAGTTTCAGGGGACATATGTCTGTTCTGGCACCCTGCCGGGACGGGGAAGTGCCCCCGGAACCATCTCCATCGACTCCACCGCCATCTCCATCGCTGTTGCTGTCTCCTATGATGAGGATGGAGTAGTTCTCCCCCAGGGGTGAGGGCTCTACCGGTAGCTATGTGTTTCATCTGTGTCTCCCATGGTGTGATCTACATGTGATTGCGAGCTTTGTAATCTAGTTGAATTCGTAGATATTATTCTTCATCTATTATGCCACTCAAGTGGTTTTTGTTATGAGATCTCCGTAAACACTTTGATCACGGTATAAAGGTGACAGTGTGTGCACTGTGTGGTTTAGCATTATATTTATATTTTGTGTTGGATAACCCTATGAAATTGTGGTGTTTGCGTGGAACCATCTGGGTCCCATGGTGATAGCATGCGTGTTAATTAGTTGGGAAAGTGCTTACTCCGAGGAGTGTTGTTAAAGCCCTATGCATGGATTGGTGTATTTATTCGACCGGAGAGTGGTTTGGAGTAGCATAGTGAAGAGATGGTATTTATTGATTCAATTATGTTTTCATTGTTGAGAGTGTCTACTAGTGAAATTAGGATCCCTGGGCCTTATTTCCAAGCATTGAAACACTATTTTCCGCCTGTTCTGCTACATGTTTGCTTGCTGCCATATTTATTTCAGATTGCTATTATTACTTATAACCATCCATATTACTCGCATTTCACTATCTCTTCGCCGAACTAGTCCACCTATATACCCGAAAAGTATATTGGGTGTGTTGGGGACACAAGAGACTTCTTGTATCTTAATTGCAGGGTTGCTTGAGAGGGATATCTTTGACCTCTACCTCCCCGAGTTCGATAAACCTTGGGTGATCGACTTAAGGGAAACTTGCTGATGTTCTACAAACCTCTGCACTTGGAGGGCCAACACTGTCTACAGGAATAGAAGCGTGCGTAGACATCATATTCCCAAGGCATCCCCTTCTTCATCAACCATTTATCAGGTCACTTCTAGTGAAACTATATTTTTATTCGGTCACATCATAGGAAATTTACTTGGAGCGTCTGTTATTTTCCGTTTTATTTTCTTTTGTTTTCCTTGCTGCAATAATATCATTGGAACATAGCATCCTTGTTTGAGAGAGAGACACTCTCCGCTTTTTCGTTTGAATGCTCGTTATGCTCGTATTTTAGTTTTTCTTCTATTTGCTGCAAAACTTCTTGTTTAGCTCTTATTTTCATTGCATCTATTATTCAGAGCTGTTAGTTTTAGTAGTGTTATGTGAGTACTCTCATGCTTTCTTTCTGTATCATTTAGAGAGTTTTTGTTAAAACATATTTTGTATGGTGCTTGTTGGGAAAAGAAACGGTTGCATTTGGTAAAATTATAAACGATGCAAATAGAAGTTTGTATGTACTGTGGCTAGACTTTTTCATATAATGCTAGATGTTATTTAAATTTTAAAGCCTAGTTGTTATTTAGTAGCATGATTTTTCTAAAATAGCTGAGAGTGTTTAATGTGCCATTGAAAGAACCATGAGTTGTTCTTTTCATATTGAAGCATAAATTTGTGGTATTCTCTTTTCAATGTTTTATTTGGTTGACTTGGCGCATGCACACGCCATGTTTATGACTACGAACCAGTCACTAATAGCCTGTATGATCATTTAGATTTTGAACTTGTGGTACCACTTATGCTTTGATTAATGATGTTTATGTCGCTATGCATGTTTATGGCTATTATTGCTATCTTCATTTTTCTCTCTCGGTCTTTTGCTAGCCTCCACGTGTACTGAGTATGAGCTCTACTCGTGCAATCCAACTCCCAAAAACTAATGTATGACAAATGTGTCCACCATACCGACCTACATGTTGTATTTAACTGCCCCTCCAAAGTAAATTGCTCATGTGTTACCTTTAAAACTTTCAAAAAATACTCATGTTCTATGTTCCTGTTTTAGCTTATGAGGACGTAAATATAGAATATTTATCTCACTTGTTGATTAGACTTTCACACCTGGACTAGTGGCTTCATCCGCTTGTCCAATTGATAGAATAGGTGGCAGCGGGGTGCCCAGCCCAAAATTAATACAAACAAAATCTCTTCACTATTTTTGCCCCTCATTTATCCGTCAAAACATAATTGTGTAAGCAAAAGAGAAAGAGGGATGACTTTCTACACCAGTTGCGTCCTTCAAATGGGATCCGCTCTTGTGAAGTCTAGTTTGACGTAGGGTATTTTCTATTTACTATTCATTGACATAAGCATACACATCTCTAAAAAAACATTTTATACCTCTGTTTAATAAAATAAAAACTCTAGCGCATGAGTGATCCATGCTTCCCTCTGCGAAGGGCCTCTCTTTTACTTTTATGATGAGTCTCCATCTTATAACTTTATGCACAGTAAAGAGAGCATGGTTGCCATTCTGAGTTTAATGTGCATTTGTCCTAGAAACATTATTAATTGATTCATGATGTGTTATTGCTTGCTCTAAAATTATTTGTTCATGTATTCCTCATAACTTTGAAGGTGTCCTGGAATTTATGTTTTTTCCCACTCTTAAGGACAAGCGAAATATAACTTTTCCATGCTTTCTCTATACTTGAAACAACCATATAACTTTCAATGCATTGTTATTCATGATATTTTATTTGTGTTACTTCTCATGATGAAAGGTGATTGCTATGTTTTATAATAAAACTTTATTTATCATGCTTATGTTGAAGTTCTATGATCTCAGTTTAAATATGTTTTTACATTATTGATGATCAAGTTCATGTTAGTAGCATGTCACCTCGGAAATTATGTGTTTTTATCATTTACCTACTTGAGGACGAGTAGGAATTAAGCTTGGGGATGTTGATACGTCATAAATGTATCCTTAATTTCTGATGTTCCATGTTATTTCCTACAAGTTTGCTATACACTTTATGTCTTTTTTTTATCGATTTCCGGGACTAACCTATTAACAAGATGCCACAGAATGAGTTCCCTGTTTTCTGATGTTTTTAGTTTCAGAAAAGTTGTTTTTGGAAATATTCTTGGAATTGGAAAATTTGAAGCCCGAAAGTCTTAGAATTCCCGAAGGTTCAACAGAGTCCCGAAGAGACCCGGAGAGGGGCCACAAGGGGGCCACCATAGGGCGGCGCGCCCCCCGGCCTATGCCATCGCTCTTTCGCCTATATAATCCCCTGACATATTAACCCTAGAAATATACCACTTTCCCCCGAGAAACATCTGAGGCCGCCATCATCGACATCCCGAGACCGGGAGGGTTCTGGAGCTCTCCCCGGCACGAAATTCATCACCGGAGGGGTTTACACCACCATGCCCTCCTCTGAAGTGATGCGTGAGTAGTTCATCCCTGGACTACGGGTCCATAGAAGTAGCTAGATGGTTGACTCCTTCACTTTATGTCTCATGTTTAGATATCGTGAGCTGCCTCACATGATCGAGATCATCTTTATGTAATGCTACATGTTGTATTTGCTGGGATCCGTTGAATGTTGAATGCTATGTCTTCTGATTATCAATCTATCATGTTATCTTCATGTATATGTTATTTACGATCTTGCATGCTCTCCGTTATTAGTAGATGATCTGGCCAAGTAGATGCTAGTAACTCCAAGAGGGAGTATTTATGCTCGATAGTGGGTTCATGCCTCCTTTGCATCTATGCTCGAGTGACAGAAACGTGACAGATGGAGGATGTGTTGTTGCCATTAGGGAGAAAACAACAATGCTTTGTCTAAGGATGATGTTATTGTTTACACTACACACTTTTCTTACTGCGATTATCTGTTGCTTGCAACTTAATACCCAAAGTATGTTCGGATGATATTCGGAGGGTGGATTATTAGCCATAGATGCAGTTTGATGACGGGCTATGTATCTTGTTGTAATGCCCGCATGAATCACATAGTAATCTTTATGTCTTGCATATGCACTACAGTGTAGCCTTCATTTCTGTCAATTGCCCAGCTGTAATTTGTTCACCACACATGTTATTTATCTTTCACGGAGAGACACCACTAGTGCACTGTGGACCCCGGTCCATTTTTCATCATACTGATAATACAATCACTGTTTCCACTGCTTTCATACTACTGCTACTGTTTTCATATTGTTTTCCACACCATACGTTTAACCTCTTTATGTTCAGCAAAACCAGTGAGATTGACAACCTCACTGATTCGTTGGGGCAAAGTTATTTGGTTGTGTTGTGTAGGTTCCACGTTGCTGCTGAACCGGTAGTTTGCCCTGCCATCTCAGCTGCATCAACCTTCTGAAGTTACTCCTTCCTCCTATTGGTCGATTCAACCTTGGTTTCTTTCTGAGGGAAACTTGCCGATGCACTCTTCATACCTTCCTCTTGGGGTCTCCCAACGAACGTGTGATCACACGCATGAGATGCAAAGCCTAAAAGGTCCCAAAAAAGGCAACTAAAATAAATGCAGATTGTGTGAGGGGCTAAGGCACCGATTTGGATCTGCCAAGCGTCGTTACACTCCTGGAAATCCAAAGTATGTTTTCATATATTTGTAGTTTTTTATGTGGTTACCAGTTTAAGTTACTAACGAAACCATAATTTTTTCCCTTTGCTTTAAGAAGGAAACGTGCGGTACAAAAAAAAACTCGCAACCCCTTAAAGTGGAGGATTGCTAGACAATGAAAGACTAAGTGGCAAATAAAACAAACAGAAGTGTTTAGATCTCGTTTAGTTGTGAAAATGAGATACTTTTGGATGTTGTGGTGCAACCTAAACCTATTCCATCTATTTCTGCTGTCGACGTGCAACCTGAACCATTCTAGCTGCTGAAGTGCAAAATTCTGCTATTTCGGTTCTCGAGGTGCAACCTAAACCCACTCCATCTTCTGAAGTGCCAATTGAAGTTATTTCTGCCGCCGAGGTGCAACTTGAACCCATTCCAGCTGTTGAAGTGCCAACTGAAGTTATTTCTGCTGTCGGGATGCAACCTGAACATATTCCAGTTGTTGAGGTGCAAACTGAAGCTCTAGGACGTGCTGTGGAGCGGTCTAGTGATAATGACGTGAAGAAAACCAATAGCATGAATGAAATTTACGGTGTAGATTCTAAAACAAGCAATGGTGGGACGACAAGGAGTAAAGGGAGCGCTAATAAGAAGTACAAAAACTTGTGTGATGTAAATGTTATTTTTTTTATTTGAACTGTGAAAACTCGTATTATGTAATGATCTTTACTGTGCTGCGTATTGGTACGCATATCAAATCTTGCTTTAATAATTTAAAGTCAAATTTGATCCAAAATTCAATTTTATACTTGTTCTTTTGGTATCTGGCTTTTATAATGACTTCTGCACGATTTTCCACATTAAGTTATCAATCCGAGCTTTTTCTGCTCTTGAGGTGAAATATGTGGTCTAGAGGAGCTTGAAAGCTAGGGTAAACAATCCATTTCTAAGCAAGTTTGTTTTTCGACCTTGTTTAAATGTGCCTTGAAAAAATCCTTGAAATGCGCTCTTCGAATAAAGGGTACATTCGAAGTATGAGATTTTTTAGAGAAAATATTGTATTCTCATATATTAATTAATTATCGGTTGATAAAAAATAGAATAATGTTGTTAATGCGAAAAAATGTTTTGAATTCGCATTGTTCATTCCTGATGGCATAGAATGTATGTTCAAAATATCGTTAAAAGAAACTTGGTTTGGTTTACTCCGGAGTGGATGGTTTCCCTTGTAATCCAGAGGCTTCGTGGTACTTAGCCCTATGTGCGAATTACCTACCATATTTAGGTTGTTCCTTGGCTCGTACGACTTAACTTAAGCTTAGGAACACATATTTTGATGCCAAGTCAAGAAATAAAACGATTTTCTAAGTTTTAGTTTTAAAAAGTATTATGAAAGTAATTTGATTTCTAGCTGGAGTTCCATATAAAGTTGGACCATTCAGAGAGGCATTGCTCCATTCCGCGACGTTCGATCGTTTTGCATACGGTATGGATCGTGGCTTCAAAGACCGATCCGCGTGCTCGATATATCTGCGACATGATTGGCTGGTCACCGATCAACGTGCACGATAGCTCTGGGTAATCGGTTTGGATCGTGGCTTCGTATTGGCCTCAAAGGGGGGGATCAACGAGCGTGGAATATCGTATGAACAGGGAAATAAAACAATGTCGATATATGCTCATTCTCGTGTACCCTAGATGCATTATCATGGCCCCTCGATGCAAATCATGGTCCATGAACTACCATATGCGCACCACGTATATATAAGAGGATCCTCTCCCGTGTACCTCCGCCCATCAAAATCCCCACGGATCGGCAGCCAAAACCAAGAAGACGTGATACAGTTCAATGGAACAACCTTCCGCCAGCCTCCCACTATATTGGAGTGGCGGTACCCCGCCGGGGTACGTGTTGAGAACCGGCTCCGGGTGTGGGCCTTCTGAATGTGGAGTTCTCCTCGGGACTTGGTGATGTTCTTCCTCGGGGCCGGCTTCGCTCATTTGCCGCACGGCTCGCCGGTCATGTTCCGGATCGAGGAGTTCTACGGCAACAATGCAGGCTTGGTGATTGGCCTTGTTTCCCACTTCACCAACCCCTTCGACACCTTCAATCTCCCCGGTCATGCGTAGTTCATCGCATTCACGGGCTTCAACATCTACACCAACTTCGAGTACATCTTACCCACCCCGGAAGCCATGCACTCCCTCCGCGATATCGTGCCACCACCGGAGGAGTAGCAGCAGTCTCCGTAGCGCGCTGCCTCTAGGGTGCCCCTCTCTCTATATGCAATTGATCGTTCCCCATATATGTGTAAAGTAGGGCATCTCTATATATATGTAATCGTCGACGCAGATTTGCTACCCCCGGTGCTAGCTACGCACGCGCTAAGAGCCATCCGATACGGTAGCAAGATTCGCGATGCCGTTTAATGCGTTCACGGCCGTTACCCGATCCAATTCGTCTCAACGAACAACAAAAAAGAAAATACGACCTTCTTTTTTGACCACCGACAACATCCTGCGACCACCCAGCGAAAAGTCAACTTCATGACGATCGCCGGTTACCGCACTCCGCACATCGAGACGCGGCCCCAGATTCTCGACGGCGTCGACGAGCCACCGTGTTCTCCAGCGCACTACACAAACCACCGCCCCAGCCGCAATCCATCCGCACGTCGCACAGGACCGTCGTCTCCAAGATCTGGCCGGCGCCACGCCGGTGCCACCATGGCCCAAAATCCCAGAACGGAGAGAGGGTCTCGCCCACCGCTCGATGTGGAGTGTTGGAGCATGGAGAGACAGCGGCATCGGGGGAGCCAGCTCCGGTTCGGGAAGATGGAGGGCAGCAGAAGACCGCCGTTGTCGAATCCTTCGGGCACGGATGCCGGAGATCCTGCCGACCCGAGCCTAGGCCTCCATCTTCTTCTCTGGCTGGACGAAGCCGGACTCCACGGACGACTGACCCGCCAAGGAGCCAAGGACACGCGAAGCTCCAGCTGCCACTGACCCAACCTCCGGATGAAGCCGGCTCGGGGATGCAGGCGTTGCCCACTGACCCAACCTCCGACCCGGCGGAGGCTTCACTTTTCCCCAGCTCAACGCGGAAGGTCGGAGGCGGCGCGCTCCGTCAATCCCCGGCGACGAGGGCACCGTGTGGTCCTCAAATCCTGCCCGGGCGGCGGGGGGACACCGAGTGCCATCTGCCTGTTCTCAGACCTGCGCAGCCATGGACCAGCAACCTCCTGGCGTGGGAGAACCAGGAGAAAAAAGACACCCATTCCCCCGCTCGATCGGGTCCATGGCCGTGCCCGTTGACTTCACGATGTCGTTGGCGCCTAAGGTGGAGCGGTGCCGCGCGCTGTGGAAGAAGGAGCACGGCGCGGCCAGCTGTGGCTAGCAGAGTGCAGTGCACGGATGTCAGAGAAAGGGGCACATGCCACAGCGGGTGGTGAGGAAAAGCGGGCGCAGCTGAGCGCGGCCGTCGGCTGGGAAAACAGGGCGCGGCCGCATGTGGTAGAGCGTGGGGAGGAGCGGCCGCCAGTGGGGTATTGATGAAGGGATGCGCGGAAGTACGGGCACCATCGGCTCCGCTGCGTTCCCAATGGCCGCCTTCTTCTCCCGGGGTGCGCCAGACGCAAGTCGATGTCGGATGGGGCGCCGCGCTGGAGGTGGGTGAGGGAGGCAGTGGAGCAGGGGGTGGAGGGCCGGCTTCGAGGCATGAGTTGGATGCGGTGCTCCACTGGGAAGGTGGCGGCGCTGGCCGGCGTGCCCCTATCTGATCCGGGAGGCAGGGCCGGGAGCGTGTGGACATGAGGGGATGGGTTGGTTTGGGAGGAGGAGGCGAGGACGAGGTGGGTCTTGGTCGCGCGGGGAGCCGGGGACGGGTCGGATCTGGGCATCTAGATTCTTTTTTTCAATTGGGTGGTGAAACGTTGGACGGAACGACGTTAAGTCGATCGGGTGGCTGAAAATACTCTATAGGATGATTCAATTGATGGATTAGGGGTGCATAGCTAGCACGCAGAGTAGCCCACTATTTTTGATATATATATGCCCCTGGATGTAATGAATCTTGCTAGTATATTATTATTTTAATATTTGATCTTTTACATAGTCTCTATAATTTCAAACCCCTTTATTAATTGAAGCATCTAATTTATTTATACATTAAAAATAACAAAATAAACCGGTAATAACGATTTATTCTCCAACGACGATTTTTTTGTAACCTCATGTCGGTGAAAAAGTTGTCGTTGGTGAATCTATTATTGCTACAAGTTTTTTTTGTTAGTTTCACTCTCGGGTTTATATGTTGGTCGTACCCACTATGAACAATCGATGTCGGACTAAACACATAATTTTTCTATTGATAACCGTCTAAAAAATAAAATAAAGTCACTCAATTTTTTTATTCACAACCATCTAAAAAAATAAAATAAAGTCTAAGGCTTAGACTCGCCTCATGTGGAGTTGAGCCTTGGACATTAATTCTTGCTTCAGACTTATAAGTTGGTCGTATGCACTTCAAACTATCTAGGTGGGACTAAACATCCACCTCGTGCATGACTAATTCCGCAGAGTCAGAAACAACCGTCGGGTCCCACTCGGCCTGTCACGCCACAGTTGATTCTATTTTTAACTGGGTCATTTTCATAAGCGTACGGAAAAAGTCATCAAATTTATAAAAATACAAAAACCTACTCCACGCGTGTAACCACTCGGTTATCTCTAGCCGAACGGCTTACACGGGGGTAGCTGACCGTCACTCCACTTTTCGGGTCATAAGTTGGTCGTACTCACCTCAAACTAGCGATGTGGCACTCAACTTGCCCTCCATCTGGTGTGGCAGAGACATAGAGAGAAATCAACCCAAGGCCCATTTATCACGCCACTTCCGGGCCCGGCCCGACAAAGAGGGAATCGACATCTCCTCCCCAATCCCCACTCAATCCCCAACAATATTTCGCCGCTGCGACGAAATCAATGGAGCGCAAGGAGATGCGCTCCAAGAAGTCCAGCAATCACGGTCTTCAGTCGCCCCCGTGACTGGAAGCCGACGTAGAGGCTGGCGGGTCTTGCGGCTCAGTCCGTGCATGGTCGCCACCATTGCTGTCGGATCCAGAGGAGGAAGAAATCGGCAGCCAGTCATCGGACGATGACTTGTCTGGCATTAAGAATCATGATGATCTTATCACGATAGTAAAAGAAAAGTCCATCTCCTCCGAGAAGCATCAGGTGAAGAAGCAGCGCATCGACAGTGCGGCTGTGGAGGCATTCAACGCCGATCAGCTGGAGAGTGGCCTCCGCACGGAGAAGGCGTGGAAGGCCAAGCAGAGGGATTGGAAGCTGGAGGATTGCCTCATCCGCGAGCTTCACCGTCCAACATGGCCTGAGTGGATCATCCGCAAGGACAAGGAATATTGATCACATCGCCGCCACCGGCATTGAAGGCCTAGAGGACATGTCTCGAGAGCCCTTTTGCGTAGATCTAGGGTTGGGCTTGTCAGGGTCTGGATGATCAACTCTTTGTATGCTTCATTGATGTATGATCAACTGTCTCAAGAATTATGAAAGAGTTTGCTTCTCTTAACTTTGTCGCCCTTAAACTTTTGGGCGAAGATTTTTTTTAATCTTTTAGAGGTTGATCTGCTTGTGTATCTTCAATCCTGTTCACTTACGCCTTCCCAACGTCTGAACGGCTTTATCCCACAACGGAGACAACTCTCGCATGCCGGCGATGTGGAGCTTCGCCGCTAGAACCGAGGAAGAAGAAGACAATGACGGGCACGGACATAGGCTCCATCTTTTAATGAAAAACGCTGAGCTGGATAAGTTGTGGGCCCTGCACTGCGAGGATAATGTGTGGGTCCTGCGCTGTGGTATGGATGAGTGGTGGGTCCATCACTTTGGTGGACAAGTGGTGGGTCCCTCTGAGATAAAGGACGACCTCAACTTACATAATCCAACACTCTAACGACAAGTGTTGACTTGTGTCTTGGGTTTAAGCGCTAAAGAGGGGCAGGTCGTGCCTTGGCTATTTGTGCCGAGAGAAACGTCGCATGAGAGCTATCCGGGCCAACTACGTTGCTTTCCTTCCAATTCCCACGAAAGACGTAGCGTAGGAGCTATTGGTCCCTAATATTTAGATTGGCTTCTTACGTGTTATAACTCATACTCACTATGATACCTTCTAGACGTGATGGATTGGGTGTGTGGTAGAAAATATGTCCCACCGGTGCTTCCTGGAGATGGCATGTGTCATGGCAACACTACTTCAAGCGTTGAGAAGATAGAGCAATGTTAGTGTTGTTCAATGTATTGACGTAACACGTAAGCGGGATGAGTAATGCTGGAGCGGCAACCGGCAATCTAAAACGAGCGGTGGAGAGGAATTTGGCAGATATAAGGAGGTAATAAATGAGTTAGGTGAAGCGTATAATATCAGTTGGCAATGGTGTGGTCCTCGTCTTGATCACTGTTTCAACAACCCACATAACTCACATATCTATAACATTTATTACTTTCTTCTAATTCAATAAAGCTCGCCGCACCTACACTCCAATCTACCGAGATATTAGATTCTCTATTGTTCCCCTTACCCGATTCTTTCGCCGAACTACGCGGAATTTCTCCTTGGAGCACCATATTCTCGCAAAGGTTAGTAATATCAGTTTGTATATACATGTTTATTCTAATTTAATTTAAGTTGGTCATCCGAGAAGTTCATTCTTATGATGAATCTATCGCTCAGTCCGTCTAGATCTGATTTTCTTCATTCGCATGAGTACTTGGATTAAATTTGATTTTCCTTTTTAGACACTTGACAAAGAAGCAACATGCCGGACGGGCGAGGCATGACCATGCTTGAGGACCTACCTGAGGAGATTATCATTGACTAGATACTCATCCGATTATCACCTAAGGACATCGGTCGTTGCCGCGTCGTCCGCATGTCGTGGCGCACAACCACCTAAATTCCCAAGTTCATGATTGATCACCACCGTCGCCAACCTTCACTCCCAATCATTGATGGCGACGGGGATCCCGCCAATGTTGTCATATTTCGTGATGGCCATGCCGGAGTCAAATCATCAAGTGAAGATCTATGGCCCTTCTCCCTCGAACAGATCCATGAATTCCGTTATGACTTTCGCCTGCATGCTAGTTGTGATGGCTTCCTTATAGTTTCCACAGGAGGAAACTTCTACATCTGCAATCCGATCACTCGCTACCACACTCTTCTGCTGCAACCTGAATCTGGAAAAGACATTTACAACACCATAACTGGCCTCTACCGCAACCATCCAACCGGAGAATACAGGGTACTTTGGGTCTCAGGGCACTTGTATGAGGACAATTGGTGTAGTAACTTGTCTAAAGTCAAGTCATACATCCTCACAGTGGGATCCAACCAACCAAGGTGCATTACTATCGAAGAAACAACTATGTCATCTCCTTTAGTGGAACAAACGTTTAAGCTATCTAATAGGATGTACCGTTGCAACCAGAACCCACCAGTGATCCACCGTGCTAACCTACACTGGAGTCATTGTCGTTTCAAAGACCCGGCTCGTTTCAAAGACCTGACCGACGAAAGTGGAAAAATCGTTGTGTTTGACACAACGAATGAGTCATTCCGGTCGATGAGCGGTCCCCATGAGGGATTTTTTGAGAAATTGTTGGACATGAAGGGGACACTTGGTTTTGCCAGTTGCCGCATTCCTGATTTAACTGTCATTGAAGTTTGGGTGATGGATAACTATGAGTCCGAAATCTGGTCTTTCAAGTATCGGATTGATGTGTCAATGATAGAGGCATCAAGAAAACTTGGTCTTACATCTATGAAAGGTAAAAGGGAAAATAAGCAACTGCACAATACATCAGTGAGATTCTTTGATGACATAACTGTGCTGAATGACAGCGAGCTGCTGATCGGATTTAATAGAAAATATATTTTACATTGTAACATTGAGGGAAAGTTCTTACAAATGGTGAGAATCAATAAGAGAAAATATTGTATGGAGCTAACTAGGCATCACCTTCAGGAGAGCTTATGCCAATACCATCCAGTTTAATGCAGGTACAAAATGAGGAGTCGCAATTCGCTAGAGATGATGTTTAAAAGGTACATGCGACATGTAATATGTCTATCCTATATGATGCATGCCTCTCTTATTTCACCGTGGATGGTCGCAGGGCTTTCACTTTGTATTGATGTTTCTTATTTATTCTTGAACTCCATGTTCATGGTCTAAACAATGGAATATAAATGTCGTGATAGTTTTTCTACCATTCTTTCCATGGTCTAGACTTATTTAGTTTTAAGGGAATAGTGGAAGTTCTTCGTTTGCTTTATAGATTGTGGGAAATAGGTACAATGGCTTGCGCTGGAAATAGAAAAGAAACAAAACAATACAATTAGGCTACAGGATTCTTGGCTGCACAAAGGATGTCAATGGACTACTCATGCACCTTAATAAGGAGGCTCATATCATCTCGAACCATTTTTGACAAGGTAGCAGGTTGGATACTCTTGTTCACAAAAATGGACATCCTCTTTGTTTCCATACTAGAAAGATATCCCGCGTGTTGAAACATGCATTTGTGGGAAAAATGTTGTTTATAAGATAAGTTGTCATGTGCACAAAGGAAATATTGACAATTGGTTAAAATAGAATATAAGTTATATATTGATGAGTCCTATGGGTACCCAACTACAGAGAACAAAATCAACCGAAGTAGCAAAAATACCTTCTTCATGTAGGACTAATGTTTCATAAAAAACATATTTTACGTTGTTTCAGAAGAAAAAAAAATAGTTGTGCTACAACTCCCCCTACTTTTGGAATTGTGGGGAGTCATGAACATATCTGGAGCCAAAAAATATTTTGAAGGGGTATCGACCAACCAATGCCATACTACATGTGCCTGAAATTAATTACACACTCATTTGACAAAATAAATATTGGATATACATAGTGTGCAAGATATCTTCTCATATTTCGCTTCAATAAATCAACCCATATGTACCGATTTCCCCTTTATCTTGGATCGACCGATAAGTTTCAGATAAGCGATATCACCAACATTGGATATACATCGAATATAGTTGCCCAACATGCTAAGTTATACACAAAACAATTAAGAAAACTGTGCACAATCTGCCACTGCCTGCTAGATGAATGTTCAACGATGTAGAAATAAAACACGTACTATGTGCCGGTCTATGTACTCCTACTAAGGATGCGAAAATTGCATGAAACATCTATTCGGATTACTGAGCAGTCGATATAGTTGCAGACTGTGCAAACGTGCGATCGGGTACATGACACACAATTCGGGATAACCTGTTAGAAAGTGGACCGGTAAGGGAGAGCTGCAAGAATGGGGCCAAAGGAGATTCAAGTACATGACAACCAAACTGAGGGAACTGACCCTGCTCGCTCTCCCTATCGTGGGCGAAGGGAGAGCCTTGCTTCCCCTCCGCCTCTGGCCCCCTCCTCCTCCCTCTCTCCTGTTGCAGCTGCCGGTAGAGGCCACCGGGCCTCTCTCGCATGGGGATGGCATCGATGAGACGACCTTTCCGCGCTCGCGAGAAGGGTGCGTGACCCCATGATGACGCGGTGTTTCCTTAGTTGGCGGTGACCCGACTCGTCGGCTTGAGCTCCCGCGACCGCGAGGTCTGTCTTGGCAGCGACGGTGTTGGCCGCCGGGGACGCGGTTGCCTGTTCCCGGCCGAGTCCTTTCGGCTCTGATTTGATCCCTTTGGGGCCCATATGGGCCTGTGCGGGCCACGACAGGCGTGGTGGCGTCCCTCTGGTGGGCGACGAGCAGAGGCAGGAGCTTGGGATGCCGGCGTCAGCGGCGCCCCTGCTGTAGTGCGGCAGCGGACTTCATGGGCCCATTCGGGTTAGTGAGGGCCTGGTTTGTCCGGCTGCTAAATCCAGTACATCGCGACGTGGACCTCGGTGAGATAGTGGTGATGATTTCAAGACCGTGTGGTGGCGTGCTCTAGTGGGTGGCAAGATAGATGGAGCGTCTCGGAGTGTCCGAGAGTGTTATTTTTTGGAGATTGGGAGAACTTCTTGCCGTCTCGGTACCGATGCAGTGATGCCAGCGGGTGTCGCCTTCCTTCCTGAAAGGCATTGGGTGGACATCTTCTCACTCCCTCGCCGTGGACCGCAGGAAACCCTAGGAAGGGTCCACGCAGAAGTATCGTCGTCATCGCATCCCCTCTTGAGGTGTTTCTTGGTTCGCGGTGCTCCAGGGTGCTAGGAGCATGGTGGAATTCTTCAGAGGGCGCAACAGTAGAGAGTTGTCTCAGTTCCCAGTGTCGGCATTGTTTTCTCTTATTTTCTTCTTTCATTTCTTTTTATTTTGGGCGTGATGTGTGTTGCTTTGCCCTGGCAGGGGCTTCATAGTTGTTTCGGTTGGGTTCCATATTAATATAGCGGGCGAAATCCTGTTTCAAGGAGGATAACCAAACTGAACTATCGGAATAAATGTGCAGATTAAGAGTAAAGCCTAGAAATCACATACCACGACTGAACAAAAGCTTTCCCAACTGAACACTGAGAGATAAAAATGAAGGAGCTATAATCCCAGTCAGGGACAACAATAGGGAATCTCACATGACGCAATTAATATTCATAGAGGCAATGATATTGCATATAATTAAACCATGTTTTCTTACTGTACGATCAGAGAGCAGAGGTGTTGGTGTAGAAGTCGACGCAAAGAGAGAGAGGCCTCAAGGCAGTGCGGTGAGAGGTAATATATTGTGGGCAACAGATCTTGTTGGTGTAGGAGAATTAAACGGAAATAATCCCAAAATTTTATTTTGAAAATTGGAATCTCAAAAATATATGCATGTACAACCTCCCTCATCCCACCTTAGATACACCATGTTCTTTCTCAAATTGCCTCTGAATTTATTTTTAGAAATGTAGGTTTTTACCCCCAGTCTCTGCATCAAAATGATACATGCATCCGGATTTTTATTAATATCAAAAGAGAAACCACGAGTCATACAAAGAGATACAAAGATCAACCGAAAGACACCTGTCTGATGACAAATTTGTCACACCTACAAACCTACACTTGACGATGGGGTGGTCATTATCAGATCATGTGCCGGTGCCCTGACCAAACTCACCAACGCATAACATCTAATCCGGTTGCCTCCACCAAGCCGCCCAACGGAAAACCGGAAGTGCAAACCAGTCAACAGACCTACATTATACACTGTGCACACTTCTAAGGCGTTGCCGCCTACATCCGTCAAATCATCTTCTGGAGAGATCCTTGCAGAAACCTTGTCGGGCCTGCCGCCATGGTGCCAAACAACACCACCTTTCTGCGCGCATCTATCCTTCCGCGTCCATCACCGAGACCCCACGTCGCCATGCCACCAATACTCGCCGCCGTCGATGCAGTAGAAGGAACACTGACCCGCCTCCAGACCCCTCCGGCCAGAGCGAACTCTAGAACGATGCCCCAAGAGCCTGAACGACACAGAAAGCGTCATCATCCTCCGATCCGGCAGACCCAGATCTAGGGTTTCCCCGGAGCACCGAGTCGGGAGGCTAGCAGTCACAGCGACGGAGCTTTCGGGAAGGTAACGACGCCCGCGGGCGCCGTCGTCATCGGCTCCAACTTGGAGCTCGGCTTTCGCTAGCCGACCACCAAACATTTCAAGATCCTTCGTGAAGTGCTTCGGAACAGCCGTAGCCACCCCATCTGCACCTTGCCTGGATCGAACCCACGCCGCGACACCACCGGGGGTAGCAGCCCAGCGGCCTAGACCACAGCCTGAGCTAGCCGATTTGCCCGATAGGAGTCGTCCGAGCCAATCCCAAGCCGCTGATCTACTGGAGGAAGCCCAAGCCAACCATATCCAAATCAGATCCGGTCCGCATGTTACCGATCACCGCGCCATTGCAGCCCGAACAACCGCCACCGCCAAAGAGCCACACCACGCCCAGGCGGAGGGGCACTGCAACACGCGATGCTACACCTAAATGCGCAAAGGGAGAGAGGCCCCCCTCCCCCCGGCCGCGGGCGACGGCCAAGCCTTGCTCGATCGCGCCCATAGCTGCAGCGGGGGAGGTGGGAGAGGCAGGGGGCGAGGGCTTGCTGGGGCGTCGAGGAGAAGGACCTCCCACCGCCGCGAGGGGTGGATGCGAGGGTTACGTCCAGGAGCATACGTGATTATAGAACATTGGATGCAATCAGATATAGGGTAACTGAACCCACAAACATGTCGCACCCGGACTTCTAAAGGATACTCGCCGTTCCGTTGAACAGTAGTAGATTGGATTACGGGGCTTACCGGCACCCGCGTCCTCTTACGAGTAGGCCAACACACGTATGTGTGACAACCAACCCCTATCTGTTCAGCGTCGACGTAAACCATCCCATAGAAATCAGGACACTACCATTGACGTACTTCCATACCATACACACATGGTACGTCAACGGTTTGTAACAGAATGATAGCACAACATATCTCTAAGACACAAAAGAGTGAAATAAGTTGCAAATAGCTCTCACTAGAGCAGAGATAGCAAATACAATCATCCAGAGAACACATGTCCCAACATAACATCATTACATCTCAGCGGAAGCATTCAAAGGGTCTGAGTACAGACAAATCCAAATAGGCTTAAGAAGCCGGAAACTGAAATAAAGACGGAGCCCATCCATGTAGTCTCGGATCCTGCCCGGGTCCGCTACCTACTCGTCAGCAGCCTCGTCAAACTCCACGTAGTAGCCGTCACCTGGGTCCTCGTCAGCGTAGTCTGCGGAAACCACAGCCCCAAAGGGGTCAGTACATAAACGTACTGGCAAGCAAGACTCACAGTTCACCAAGGTGTAGCCCGTCAACACCAAGCACAGATGCCTTGGGTTCAACGGAAGAAAGGGGATATAAAAGATGCTGCAACTGGCTGCGCTAACCAACTACAGAGATTCTACCACTTCCGACTAACAGAAAGAAGATAAGATCGAGTGTTGTAACCAACTGAAAGATAACTTCAAACAAACCCATCCTGGATCTCGCCCCTTATCCAAAGAAGCAATCCGAGGATAACTCACACGGTTGGATTAACGAATGAATCAAGTTGTTGTGCCAATAATCCTATTACTAGTCAAGTTGTTAATCATTGAGTGTGAGATTGTGATTCATTAGGTTTAAGTTGTCCTGAGTACTTGTTAGCCAGTACCTTCACCAAGTTAACCATAACCGCGGAAAACACGGCTTCTCGAGAAGATTTATCCTTGCAGGGTTGCACCAATTTGGCCGCACACGTATGAATAACCCGCCAGATGGGATGCCTCCCACCAAGCGGGGCACTCAACACAACTCAACTCTTCTTCGCATCAAGCCCAAAGCACCTTGGGCGCACGGCTAATCAAGCCCCGAAGAAAAGGGACCCTCATAGCACTCTAAGACCGTGTCCCCCTATATGCCGACTACAAAAGTTCCACCCTGCGCTGGGCTCGCAAAAACATGCATGCGGCAAATGGAAAACACGAACTAAATGAGGCGATTTGGACGAGATGCGAATCGAATCAAATTGAGGGGGGCGCCCATACTCGCTTCCCACATGCGGGTAGTGCGCTCATCATGGATCAGTAGACAAGACCCTTTTCCTATTAGGGTCGACACTAGCAGGCCTCAAAACCACACAGGGCCTCCTGCCGATGCCTTATCATCGAATTATTATTTAACAATAACATTAGCATGATTGATTGATTAAACATCGAGCCCCCAAGAATATAATAAAAATATAGTAACTGAAGGTAACAGGTAACAGACTCGAGCAAAGCAACCTAAGCATGCTAGTAAGACACTGGCTCAATCAATAGGGTTGTAGGAGTGGTGGTGAGTCAATATCAGGGTTAGGGGATTCATGTGATAGGTTCGTAACAGAAACAACTACTACTAAGGCTAGCAGAAATAGACAACGGAAAGTATCGGTAACCAAGGTTGAAAGGAACACAGTGGTTCATGTGAGTGATAACTTGCCTGCAAACTCAGCAGCCTGGTACTGAGCTAGATCCTCAGAAGGGGTGCTGTAAAGATCGTCTGTCTCAACGTCGTCGTCTATTCGAGAAGAAGCAAACAAACAAGACAGAAATATAAACAATCAATATCATGGCATAGTGCACAATCATGGGATGATGCATGTCAATTTAATAGATGCATCAAAATAAACTAAGTGACAGGGTAACACAATTTAAATGGACACATATGCAATTTTGAGTTGCATATGAAAAGCCCATGGATTTTGGGTGAAACAGTTGTTTTCCAATTAACCAACAGGTGAAAGTGGATTAGTATGATGCATGGATGAGGAAAACAACAAAATAACAACAATAGATGCAAGTGGGAAAAGGAATCTTAACAAGTTTGGAAATCATTTATTAAGTTTGGAAATTTTTCGTTACTTAAAGATGTCACACAAGTATTTGTTGTTTTCATCAACTTAAAATGCTCAAAACAAATAACAAAATTCATATTTGAAAAGAATACCAAATTTTAGTTGGATTACATGTTTCAAATATTGAAATAGGAGTTAGGATGAATTTATTATGACTTAAACAATATTAAACAAGTTTTAAATGAATTTAAAACAAGCTTTAAATATTATTTGAATTTTTATTTGGTCAAAACATAAATTCAAGTTCATATTTGAGAAGTTTATACTTTTCTAGTTTGAAAACATATTTTGCATGTTCAAAAATAATTTAATTTGAGCAAGTTATGATTTTATCAAATTTAAATGATTTAAACAAGGTTTAAATTATTTAGGCAATTTAAATTATTCAAAACATGAAACAAAATTTATATTTGAAAAGGTTATTTGAAATAGCATGGAAAACATATTTTATTTGCATTATTTGGATTAAGAATGAATTAGTTATGAATTTTAGCAAATTGCAATTGAATTATTTGAATTCAAATTTGAATTGCATTTTAAAAATTCAAAACAGGAAACAAATGCTACCATTAGATAGAGAATTAAATTTGGAGCAGTGCACATATTTTATTTTTATTATTTGAGTTTATAAAATGAAAGTTATTATCAAATTACTTTCAGGGACCAATCTGCAATTTTTGAGGGACTGGTTTTAAAACAGAAACGTGCAGGAATTAATTTGTTACCGTGCAGCCCTCTAGCCCTAGCCACTGCCCGTGGGCCTGGGGCCAGCGTGGCGTGCACGCGGGCTGGCGTGGCAGCCAGGGCCACAGACAGGTGGGCCCTGCCTGTCAGCCGGTGCGCGAAAAAGGTGTGGATTAATTCGCAGCGCTAGGGGTCGAACTCGTGACCTCGCTGCGCGCTCGTTAGACTGTAACCAGTACGGTAGGAAATCGTTACTTGTCAGTAACACCTCCGCAACAAGGTTAATATTCAGATCTGCCACTGCAGTTAACTGACGAACGTTCGCGTCTGCACTTCGTCAGAGAAGAAGACACCGGCGGCGATCGCCGTTGCTACCGTGCCCGTGTTGCTGCTGGGTGGTTTGGTGATGCATGTGCAGTGCAGATGCGTGCAACGTGAGCAAGACAGAGAGGAGGGAACGGTGGAGGCTCACCGTGGGGGTTCAGAAGGTGGACGACGGCGAGGTGGACGCCGCGGACAGGGACGAGGACGGCGGCGTGGAAGCAGCTGCTCGCAGGCGTCGTGCAGGTGTCGGGGTGGACGAGGAAGACACGGCGGCTCAATTTCCGCGATCAGCGAGGACGGAGGTGCACTGGAGCGGTGGCTGCCATCGAGGGTTCAGAGAAGAACTCCGGTGAGGTGGTGGCAGAGAGGGGAACGCGTCGCGAGAGAGAGAAATGGCGGCGGCCTCGAGGGGAGAGGGGGGTCTAGGGTTAGCTAGGCTGCGGCGCGCTGCCCTAGGGGGATTTTATAGAGGCTTAGGGCTAGGATCGGCCGTCGGCGAGCTCCGGTTGCCGCCGTGGCATAGCCGGATCGGCTGCCGTACGTTTAGACGACGGGGGCGGCAGCGCGAAGGGGTATCGGGCCGAAAGGCTGGGCCGCGCGGGAGGTAAGTGTGGGCTGGCTAGCGCTAGGTTAGCTGCCGCGCGCTGTTTTCCTTTTTCTTATTTTTTGTTTTTCTGTTTTTTTTTTGTAGCAAAAGGAAATGGAAGCAAATTGGTAGGTTTTGAGTTGCAAAAAATTTGGGAAAAATTCCTGTGAGTTTGTTAGCTCAACATATACCATATGCCAACTTAGGTTTTTGAAAATTCAAATTTATTTGCTGTTTTGGAAATTGGTTTGAATTTGAATAATTTGATAATTAAATGGCTAATAATGAAAACAATGCTTTTCATTAGGGCGAACCCTAATGATTAAAAAGAACAAATGGTTTGGGTTATAATGCTGAGTTTTATAAGTTGAATTTGGGTGCTGTTTGAATGTTTTGATTTGAATTTGAAAGCAATTTGGGAAATATTTAATTGAAATAAAACCACCATTTTACTAGTGATCTTTATGGAATAATTGGTAACCAAAAGGTTGTTTGAATTGAACTTTTATTTGAAAATGTTGTAACATGACAAGTATGAAACACATCACTTGAATTTGTTTGAAATTCAATTATGAAAACAGAATAAAAACAGATGCAAAACAAATAGTAAACAAATGCAAACAATGAAATAAATATGATGACATGATGCAATACTTTAATTAAACAAGAAATCAAACATTCTAGGGGTATTTTCATACTTGGGATGTTACAAAACATGAACAACGGCCGTAAACAAAGGGGAGACTATGACTACGACTATATGCCTCCAAATTCTTGCTGAAGCCACAATGGAACTTGTCTTCGTCGCACCATCGTATCTCACACCAGTAGAAACATCGATAAATCCAACCACTAAAGTACATGCAAAGCTCCGTAGAGGAACAAATTTCGTTGAATCACCTAAATAGTAGACCGCTGCGTTCAATGGAGATTGGCAATAGCGCCAAGCATTGGGGCGGGGATAACCCGGATCTAGGAAGGCAGCCATACAAGTATGGCCAGGCCGGTCCAACGATCTTGCTCGCAAAGGCTGAAAGGAAGGAGTTGTCGGAGAAAACGACGTTGTAGATGATGATGTAGATGACACCATGCAGACAAACAACACAAATAACCAACCGGTTGTCCATGGTTAACAGAGGGGACAAAAACTCTGGGGCTCCTAAGCAACGTTTACCGAGACAGGCTGTCATCACCGTCTAAGCCTACTAAGAAAAACACGAGAGAACTGGATCCTCTCCTCTCGGCCTTACAACGCCTGATGGGCGGCCGGAGGCGGAGGGGAGAGTAGATTAATTCTGACAGCTGGGGTTTCTTCACGGGGGGGGGGGGGGGGGGGGGCTGGACTGAACAGGGTTTCCTAATCTGAAGATACACCACCTTGAACACGGGCCGGCTGAACTTTCCAGCTGGGCCAGAACTACTCTCTGGATAAACCTTTTCGGCGGCCCAAGGAAGGTACAGAGCACATGAAGGCCCATGTAAGGAAAAATAATATCTGTTCCAGGACGTCTCTCGGGACACGGTCCGCCACCACCTGAACTGCCTCCCGGTGCTTTGTCATCCTGTCAATCGGCAAGACACCACATGACACCATCTCGTGCCTTGAGCTTAAGAACGAAGGGAAGACCAGACCGGGATAGTCGCAAAGCATGAGCTCCTCTGAAATGATCAGCGTCTGGAAATGTTTAGTCTTGCCAGGGGTGTGAGTGACACCCGTCTTTTTCTGGCCAACCAAGGCGTTTATCGTGGAACTCTTTCCAACATTCGGATAACCAACAAATCCAACAACCACATGCTTGGCCACTGATGGAACCGAATCGGCACTCCCTTCATGATCCTCTTCCATAGTTGGCTTTAATTAGTAATATAAATCCAGGCTTCGGCTTCGGGTTAAAGAATCATCTTTAATAGTTGAGGTCCTCCTTTGTGCTGCAATAGATTTCGCTTCAGCTTGCAATTTCATCAAGAGTGCAACCCTGCCATATATCTTGGTATCCAAATCAAGTGAAAGCAGAAGCTTCTTCAGAGTGTCCACTAGGGTTTTTTCCCTTCTAATGCGGCGGTATCAGCTTTAGCGAACCAGAAAACACGGAGAATATCATGCTCCTTGAAATAGTCTGCCCATCTCTTCCTGCATGAAGGCCAAATGTACAAGGACGTCATTTCAGACTATATATATATACACACAATAAATAGATAATAATGGACAAGGTGCAAATCTGATATTTAAAGGTAGCAGATCAGCCTTGTTGACAAGGAGCATTGTTCTCTTATGTTCATCAAGTTCCTTTGCATACGCCTATATAGATGAGGTCATGTCATCAGATCACCAAAAGACCGCAGAAATCCACAGTAAAACAGAATTAAGTGCAACAACTGATTTTGGTGCTAACATATAGTCAACACGTAAACCTACCATGAGAGAACAACTACAGATTTAAATTTGCATCTGTAGCACCAAATGAACACTCGAAGTTTATCCCAACATGGAGAAAAGATAAACAAGACCAAGATCATCCTATCTGTTGAATATATTAGCAATTTAGCATATGATTTAATCTGAAATAACATGAAGTAAATCATGACAGTAGAAATTATACTAAGCATGCAAATATCGGTACAAATGAGATGAGAGAGAGAGAGGGAGGGAGGGAGAGAGAGAGAGAGAGGGAGAGAGGGAGAGAGAGAGAGAGAGAGAGAGAGAGAGAGAGAGATGGAAAAGGCTTGATTGGCGGCGCAGTGGTTTGGAACGGTGCGAAACCATATGACGAAGAAGTGGCGGCAAGGGTTTACCGTATGCGCGTACTTATACTGCGGGCTAGGAGAGACGCGGGCGTGACTCCATGTCCGAGTCGGTTCGCTTCCACGACCCAAAAAGAAACGAAAATGGTTTAGGAATTAACACGTCCGTTAATTACCAAATTAATGACTCATTAAGTTTTCCCAACCGGTAAAATAAACGCTCTCGTCTCGGCTCATTCCCGCAACCCGCGGCGCGGCGCGTCGTGACTAGGCGAGGCGAGACGGGCGGTGGAGGAGGAGCGCGCGTGTGACACACCTCTTCTCTTGCCTTGCGAACTCATACATGAGTTAGAATGGCTCACCTTATAAGGTGGTTCCATCCTCTCCAAACTAGCAATGTGGGACTAAACTTTAGTCCCACTGATTGCACTTATTATTCATGAATGGGCCATGACAATTTTCAGGATTTATTGGGCTTAGTTGGGCCACATGGTGCAGCCCTTATAAGTTCCAACAATCCCCCACAAATTTTCATTAGCACATTTCATAATCTCTGTTCCAAAACATTGTTTATATACCGGTGTTTAGTGGAGGATGTTAAGTTGAACTTCCACTTAGAACATCATGCTACACTAGTTCACAAATTGAATAGTGGACTAAGCCTTGAACTACAAGTTTTCTGTGATACCAGTTTCACACAACGTATGAACCGATACTAGGCTGCCACAAGGCTTCCCCACGAGTGGAGAGTATGCGTCATACTCCGAAGGCCTTTCATGAGTTTATTAGAGAGCGCCCGATTCTCATAGACTGCGATGTTTAACTGTTAGACTCATATAGGTGAGTTCCTCAGGATGTTCTGTAGTACACATCTTTGCTTATATAAATAAGCCACTTGGAACACATTAAGACAAATGTTAACCCACCATACAGATCAGGAGAGTATTGCATCTTTATGGAGTGGAATAAAATATAAGGATACTCTCCTCTCAGCCGACCAACAGCTGGTCTCCCACTTCTAATTCACGGGATCTCCGATCACATAGAGTGGGTTACCACTGTGGGCAACTCATAACGTGGGTCTCAAACCCATCTCCCTCGATGACTCATAACGTGGGTCTCAAACCCATCTCCCTCGATGCATTATCTATCACATTCCGTGATAATCCCTTTGTGAAGGGATCTGCCAAGTTCATAGATGTTTGGATGTAATCCAACGCAATAACTCCGGAGTTTTTCAATCTCCTAACAAATTTAAATCTCATCTTCACATGTCTTGATGACTTTGCGTTATCCTTAGAATTGTTCACTTTGATGATCACATTTTGATTATCACAGTTCATTAGGATTGCGAGTATTGGTTTTTCAACCACACGCAAGTTCATCAAGATGGTCTGCTTGCAAGACTTCCAGGAAACAGCGCCGCCACCAAGTGTAGAAACATAACAACTAGTGGACTTAAGCTCATCAGCATCAGATATCCAATTAGAATCACTATATCCTTCCAGAACCCTCGGGTTTCCGGTATAGTGAATTCCATAGCTCGTTGTGCCTTTTAAATAGCCCATAACACACTCAAGCGCGCGCCAATGATCATCTCCCGGATTGGAAACAAAACGACTCAATTTTCTCACAGCAAAAGAGATGTCAGGCCTCGTGGCACTCGCCAAATACATAAGCGAGCCTATGATCTGAGAATACCTCAGTTGATCTCTAGTAATTCGTCGATTCTTTCGAAGCAACACACTAGCATCATATGGAGTTAAAGAAGGCTTGAAGTCACTATACCCAAAGCGACTCAAAAACTTTTTCACATAGTGAGACTGAAGCAGTGTGATCCCACCATTATCATCTCTCAATATCTTGATGTTCAAGATAACATCAGCTACTCCTAGATCCTTCATCTCAAAACAGCGAGATAAGAAATCCTTAACTTCCTTGATTAAATCAAGATAGGCCCCAAAGATCAATAAGTCATTGATATATAGACAAGAATAACTCCCTCGCCCCCACCATGGCGAGAGTACACACACTTGTCAGCTTCATTTACAACAAAGCCTTCAGCAGTGAAAGTCCTTTCAAACTTCTCATGCCATTTCTTAGGTGCTTGCTTGAGGCCGTATAATAACTTCAATAACTTGCACACCTTGCCTTCCTGGACGGGTACTACGAAACCATCTGGTTGCTCCATGTAAATTTCCTCGTCCAACTCTCCATTAAGGAAAGCCGTCTTAACGTCCATTTGATGAATGATAAGACCGTGCGAGGCAGCCAGTGAAAGTAGCACACGAATAATGGTAAATCTAGCCACAGGTGAGTAAGTATCAAAGAAGTCTTCACCTTCTTTCTGGGTATAACCCTTGGCCACAAGCCTTGCCTTGTACTTCTCAATTGTACCATCAGGCCTAAGCTTTTTCTTTAACACCCACTTACATCCTACGAGTTTACACCCATAAGGACGATCAGTGATTTCCCAGGTTCCATTATCCAAGATGGTCTCCATCTCGCAACGGACAACCTTCGTCCAGTAGTCAGCATCAAGAGATGCATAGGCTTCTAAAACTGTCGTGGGTGTGTCATCCACGAGGTAGAAAATGAAGTCATTACCAAAGGACTTTGCAGTCCTCTGTCTCTTGCTCCTTACACGAACTTCATTGTCATACTCCTCAAAATTCTCAACGTGTTCTATCGAAATGGTCGGTTCAGGAATCTCAGCTAATTTCTGACTAGATGAAACAAGTTTCTCCTGATTTGATGAGCTAGACATATCCTTCATAGGAAATATGTTCTCAAAGAAAGTCGCATCATTCAACTCTATAATCGTACCAACATGCATGTCGGATACCTCAGATTTTACTATAAAAAAAATGATAACCAATGCTATTAAAAGCATAGCCCAGAAGAACACAATCTACGTTTTTTGGTCCAAATTTGCGCTTCTTCGGAATTGGTATATTGACTTTTGCCAAACAACTCCAAGTACGTAGATAGGAGAGTTTCAACCTTTTCCTTTCCCATTCCTAAAATGGAGTAATGGTTTTATTCTTTATGGGAACTCTATTTAGGACATGACATGCAGTCATTAGCGCCTCCCCCACCATGCCTTGGAGATACACGAAATATCGAACATGGCGTTAACCAAATCAGACAGTGTTCGGTTCATTCTTTCAGCCACCCCATTTGACTGAGGTGAGTATGGAGGTGTCCTCTCATGAATAATCCTGTGTTCCGCACAAAACGAATTAAACTCGTTGGAAAAATAGTCTCCACCACGATGAGACCTAAGCCGTTTAATTTTACGATCAAGTTGGTTCTCAGCTTCGGCCTTATAGTTCTTGAAGTAAGTTAAAGCTTCATCTTTAGATTTTAGAAGATACACATAACAATATCTAGTGGAGTCATCAATGAGTGTCATGAAATATTTCTTTCCACCTATTGTCAATACGCCATTCATCTCATAGAGATCAGAATGTATAAGTTCTGGTGGTGCCAAGTCTCTCGCCTCCGCAGTCTTATGAGACTTGCGAGGTTGCTTAGACTGAACACACACTTGACATTTGGAACCTTAAACAATACTGAATTTCGGAATTAAACTCATATTTGCTAATCGCGTCATGCAACCAAAATTAATATGACAAAGTCGTGAATGCCAAACATCAGAATCATTATCGTGGCAAACATGATTAATAACTTTGGTGCAAATATCTGACAAGGATAGGCGGAACAAGCCTCCGCACTCATAGCCTTTACCAATAAATTGTCCATACTTGGACATTACAACTTTATTAGACTCAAAAACCAACTTAAAACCATCTCGACATAAATGTGAGCCGCTGACGAGTTTTTTATTGATGGAGGGCACATGATGAACGTTCTTCAGTCGCACGACCTTCCCCGAAGTAAACTTCATATTGATCGTACCAACACCACGAACAGTAACATGTGACCCGTTCCCCATCAACACGGGGGAAGTCCTTGTGACCTGATAAGAAGAGAACATGGAAGCATCAACACAAACATGTACATTGGCACATGTGTCAACTAACAATTCACGTGAATGACAAACTGAAAGAATAATAGGAACTATACCGTACCCAGAATCCTTCATCTCAGTGTCAGCCATGACAACATTAGCGATCTTGCCGTTGTTCTCCTGCTGCTGCAGCTCATATCGTTTAGAGCATCTTGCAGCCCAATGAGTCAGTTCACCGCAAATGTGACATGACCCTTCCTCTTCTTAAAGTTGGTAGAGTGAGACGGCTTAAACTTGCCATCGGGTTTGCCTTTACGCTCGGTTTTCTTCTTCTTATATTTCGGCTTGTTGGGCGGGTAGTGTTTCTTCTGTACCACATGGGCAGCAGAACCTACCTCAGTAACCCAAGAACATGTATCCTTTGCTTTCGCCTTCTCTTCCACATCAAGATATCCGATGAGGTCCGAAACGGAAAACTCCTTTCTCTTGTGTTTCAGAGAAGTAGCAAAGGTGCTCCATGAAGATGGAAGCTTGGCAATAATACCTCCGGCCACAAATTTGTCCGATAACATACACTTAAAGTGCTCAAGTTCTTTAACGAGTGACTGTATCTCATGAGCCTGTTGAATAACAGAGCGCTCATCAGTCATCGTGTAGTCATAGAATTGCTCCATGACATACAGCTCGCTGCCAGCATCCGAGGCCCCAAATTTGGCCTCGAGTGCAGCCCACATATCCTTGTCGTTATCAAACGACATATACAGATCCACAATGGAATGATCAATAATACCGAGGAGGGCACTTTTAAACATAGTGTCCATATTCTCAAAAGCCTCCAGCTGTGCTGGATTGAGATCGCCCCCAGGCTTGCCCTTGGTGGCCGCATAACAGCGCAAGGTTTGAAACCATAACACTGCTCTCGTGCGCAACCTTGAAAGGGTTTGGCCTTTTCGCCGCAATAATAGACGGTGCAGGTGCAACAAATTACCTATGATCGGGTTTTTGGATTGTTAAATATATTATCAATTTAGCATACGATTTAATCCGAAATAACATGAAGTAAATCATGACAGTAGCAATGATACTAAGCATGCAAATATCGAAATCTAGTTGTATCTCGTACAGATGAGAGAGAGATACGTACGATGCAGCGGTAGCGGAACCGCCGTTGTTGTTGTCCATGTTGTCGCTCATGTCGTTGATGAAGAGGTTGCCGAGGTCAGGGAAGAAATCGACGTTGGGGAAGTAGTCGCCGCCAGCAGTCGTGCAAGTGCGCTCCCCAAAAACCTGATCGCCCCTCTCCCGTACATTATCACAAGAGGCGGGGTTTTGGAGGCCTGCTGTCCCTTCTCGCGGTGCACGCCGGAAGGAGAGATGGAGAAGGCTTGATTGGCGGCGCAGTGGTTTGGAGCGGTGCGAAACCATATGACGAAGAAGTGGGGGCTAGGGTTTACCGTATGCGCGTATTTTATACTGCGGGCTGGGAGAGACGTGGGCGTGACTCCACGTCTTAATGACTCATTAAGTTTTTTCCAACCGACAAAATAAACGCTCTCGGCTCGGCTCATTCCAGCAACCCGCGGCGCGCCGTGACGTGTCGTGTCGTGACGAGGCGATGCGAGGCGAGGAGCGCGCATGTGGCACACCTCTCCTCTTGCCTTGCCAACTCATACATGAGCTAGAATTCCAACACTAGCAATGTGGGACTAAACTAGCAATATAGGACTAAACTTTAGTCCCACCCTCTCCACTTATTATTCATGAATGGGCCATGACAATTTTCAGAATTTATTGGGCTTAGTTGGGTCACATGGTGCAGCCCATATAAATTCCAACACTAGCAACCAAATGTTAACACATAAGATCTATGTGACGGATGATTTCTTCATGTTTGTTCATGACAGACATAAAACCTGAATTTGCTTCTGTCATAAATACAACAAACAAGAACATTCAAGTACTCCCTCTATATTTGAATACAAGGCCATTTTATATTTTTAGGACAAATTTTGACCATAAACTTTACTAATAAAATCTGAGTTATATGCCACAAAAAATATGTCATTGGATGCACATGTGAAGGAACTTCTAGTAATATAAAGCTAGGCTTCGGCCTTCGGGTTAAAGAATCATCTTTAATAGTTGAGGTGCTCCTTTGTGCTGCAATCGATTTCGCTTCAGCTTGCAATTTCATCAAGAGTGCATCCCCGCCATATATCTTGGTATCCATATCGAGTGAAGCAGAAGCTTCTTCAGAGTTTCCACTGGGGATTTTCCCTTCTAATGTGGCAGTAGCAACTTTAGCGGACCAGAAAACATGGAGAATATCGTGCTCCTTGAAATAGTCTGCCCATCTCTTTCTACATTTAGGCCAAATGTACAAGGATGTCATTTCAGACACTATATATACACAATAAATAGATAATAATGGACAAGGTGCAGACCTGATATTTAAAGGTAGCAGATCCGCCTTGTTGACAAGGAGCATTGTTCTCTTATCCTCATCAAGTTCCTTTGCATATGCCTAGTATAGAAGGTCATGTAATCAGATCATGAAACCGCAATAAAAAAACATTAGGTGAACAACTGACTTTTTGGTGTAACACATGAACCTACCATGAGAGCACAACCATCGATTAATTTTCACACAACTCGCATTTGTAGTGCCAAATGTACACAGCAAGTTTATCCTAATGTGTAGAAAAGAAAAGAAAGACCAAGATCATGCTAGGTACCTAATGTTAACACATAAGATCTATAGGAAGCATGCTTTCTGCATGTTTGTTCATGACAGACAGAAAACCTTAACGTGCTTCTGCATAAATACATCAAACAAGAACATTCTAGTGACAAACTTGACAAGTGTACTAGGTACAAACTGCAACCCTCTTATTATGTGTACTAGATATTCCTTAAGTTGAAATAATTACTGAAAAAAGTGATAAGTACCTCAAGATCAGGGGATCGGTAGAATAAGGGATCACGAGCATCAACTGAACTACCATGGCCAGCTTCATGGAAGAAAAAAGAGCAAATAGTCAATACTTTTGCATGCTATTACTTATTTTGAGTTGCTTATCATTTAGAAAAAGGTAAGTAATATAACTGAGCACAATAGATTAGCATATCTATAAGGAAGGATAAATAGTAAGAGTACAAACTATACATAATCTGCGTCATTATGTTGCCCAGCAACAGCAAGTGTCACCTTAAAATGCATGTGGTAATAACTTTGTAGAGTAAGGCAATGAATGGTGAAGCATCAAAACAGTGGGCTAAAAGGCGAGATTTGCAGAGGACTAGTAGGCAAGCAGTCAATCACAAGATCTGTGGGTGACAAGTCTGGCAAAAGGTGGAGCATTACTCAACAAATCACTGCGTTCAGCTACTCTCCAGAGTTGTCTCCAGATGTCAATGTTCTTCTCAAATGGTGTCAGGACAAGTTTGTCATTCTCTTCCAATCTACATAGAAGAAACGCTCCAAGCATTTAATTTCTCAAAAGATGCAACAGGACACATTAGGCATAACAACATTTCAAATCATCACCTGCTACAGCCTACATAGTAGATCATAAGCTATATTGGTATGACTAATTGCCTCCTAGGGGGCATCAGATTGGATTCGTTTGTGGATTCCAACTTCCCCTTTTACTTTTTCTTCCTTCTTTTTTGTTGGTCATTTTCTTTTCTTTATCAAACCAATCAAGGAAATGAACCAGGGGAGGATGGTGCGCCATGTGGAACGCTAGGGCCCACCTAGCAGCCCTCTGAAATCGGGTTCGGTCATGGGGGCAATCCCCCCCGCCCCATCCTTAACTTCCTCCATTCTTGGTTTTTGCCATAAACTCTTCCGGAACCCTTTGAACTATATAGATAAAATCATCGACCTTATCTAATGATGTCAGAAACATATTCCCGACATCCCGAGACATCTCATGTCTCGCGTAATCTCTCTGAATATTAATTCTGTCACACCGGAACCATCCGGATGATACCCGCTCTTTCCTCCGAACCATCCAACATGAACATAGTAGACATGATTGAGAAACCATCAATAATCAACATCGGGACCATGGACGTCCATATTGAATCCTATGAGTTAGATGAAGAAACTCTACTAAACCTGTTGGTTATTGAGTGAGTTCACATGACTTCGCGATACCAATCAATACCTCGAGAAGAGATGAATTATCTGACTGTGATTAAATTCTTTAATCACTCATAGCACATTATTTTCGATATCCGGTATGAATCCTTTTACTCGTTACCTAGTTATAGTATCACAATGACTAGTGTCATGCCTATTATCTGATACATCAAACCGAGTGGATCCTGGATGTATGTGTATATTGTACAGAAGAGTAATTCCCAGTCTTGAACTATCACGATGAAATGCAATCTTGTGAGAATACCAGTAATAGACGTTTTGATCACCCAATTTACGGTGTGATACTTAAACTATACCAAAGTAAACTTTCTCGTGAACATCATCATATATACTCATTGTCAAAGGAGGCAAACAAAATAACCATCTTGTGTTGATACTATTTATAGAAATGTTAAAAAAACTTATGTAGTATCTCAACTACTTGTGTCTACCTAGCAACAATATTGAAACAACAATGGGCTCCTGCTAATATTGGCAAAGCATATGTCCATGACCAGGAAAACGTGGTCATCAAATATAAACAAGTTTGTATATGAGACGTGACAAAGGATGGTAAAGGTGTGTTTATGTTCCTACACATGCGTATCGGTATTCCTCTGAATCTCATATTAAGTGACCATAACAGTTATAGCATAAAAACATAATAGTTTAATCATGAAACATGTGTATATTGCTGTCTCTAGGGCATACACCTGACACTTTGCTCACGAGCTTATTATGTCTAGACATAGGCTTTCTCTGAGAAGATTGAGGCATATAATTGATTGTATGAAGTCTCCAATTGCTGAAAATGAGTGGAAATTTATTTTTTGCATTGTATTTAGGATCCAATCTATATATTTAGGCAACATTTGTTGATCCAATTCTATTTGGGAAACATTCGCTGGATCCAATGCTAATTAGGCGCCATTTGCTGGATGGGGCACGTAATTTGTTGGTGTGGGTCTTGGTTTTGATGTCCCTAATTTTATAATTCTACGTGCAACTCCCATCTCATAGTTAGAATAATAAAGTTGTGCTTGCAAAATGGAATCTAAGTTTGCTCATACATAAGTTCAATAAAAAATTGTGTTTGCAAAATGATCAATCAACCTAATGAAGTGAAAAAATTTACATAAAAATGATGTATCTGCAGAAAGGCTGAGATGGACCTCTCAAAAATTCAATAGGTAAATGGAAACCATATATATGCTTCAAGAAATAGTAAAAATAATACTTATAGAACAGTACTTGTATAATAATAAACCGTTTAAAAGGTATTTATTTCGTGAGTAGGATAAGAAGTGTTTGAGTGTGCACCCACTAATCTTTTGGCCAATAGCTCATGTGTGCCGTTTCTCTCCGGCAATAGCTCTCGTGCGACGGTTTTCCTCACAATAGCTCTCTGCTACATTGTTTCGTGCACAAATTGCCACGGGCCGACCTGGGCGATAAAACGGTTATCTCCGTCTTAAGTGAGCGTGAGGTTCTGTTATGGCCTCCTAGAGAAACAAACCTGCTGGCAGTTATTGTTTCCGACAAGTGGGCCCCTGATGTTGCAAGTGAATCGAGTGAACCGCCTGTCGGACTGTGTCATCAGCCTCTTCTTCTCCGGCAGCGGCGGGGCTACACCTCTCTGTGGCGCTGGATCTGACGTTCTCGACGGCAGAAGAGTTCTTGGTGAGTTCCTTCGCACCCCTAGTCCTGTTCTCATTCCCCTTCGAGTCGATTTAGATCTGAGTATGTCGTCTCTGTTCTCGGCGGCCATAGATTGTGGGGTCACGCGTTGGCAGAGCGATATTGAGCATTTCTATAAATCAATTGGCAATGTGTATCTCTCCAATCTAATTTGAGTTCGATTAGGGCCTCGACCAGTTTCGCTAGCTCACACTGCACGCGGGGTGGTGATACTGGCGCTGCACGGATATTCGAATTCATAGTCAATTTCTTTACATCAACAAGCTAGCTACACTAGTAGAAAATATGCCTTTAGTCCCGGTTCGCAAAGGCCATTAATCCCAGCTGTGCAACCGGGACTAAATATGCGCGACAAAAGGCCCCCCCTTTAGTCGCGCCGCTTACGAACCGCGACTAAAGACCCGTCCACGTGGACGCCAGGAGTCCGTCGGGGCGGAGGACCTTTAGTCCCGGTTCTCGTGGCTAACCGGGACTAAAGGCCTCCTCCGCAGGTTTAGGGTTTTAGCCCCGCTATACCTGGTTTCTTTTTAATTTGTAGTGTTTTATTTCTTTTATATTTTATTTTGTGTTTTATTTTAACTTTGATGAAGTTTCAGTACACATATTCTACGCTACTATATACATGCATATGAAATTTCAAACAAGAAGAATTCAAGAGGAATATATAATATATATTCAATCTCGGGTGACCATATACAACTTCGAACAAGTTTCCATACACAATTACGATGGATGACCATATACAACTTCGAACAAGTTTCAATCTCGGGTGACCATATAATTTTCTTCGTCCTCGGTATAGTGTTCTCCTTTAGGATGGATGACTTCCCTCATGAAAAATCCTGCTAATTCTCTTGAATTGGTCGGAAGCGAGCTTCTGGACTAAGCTTCTTCCGCAAGTTATCCGTCGCCTTCCGTCAGCTATCCGATTTTTTCCGCTCAGAGGTGTGTCTCCGGATGTGCTCACAAACATAGTATCCACATAGATTGGTCCCCGGTGGCTGCTTATCCACATTAACTAACCTTCGAAATTCTAGTTCATGTTTGAATTCACCGACAATTTGTTCTGAGAACCGTCTCCAAACCCTACATGGCAAAGAAAATTAAATGAACAAGGGAGTTATTAGTTACTTGATATTAGGAAATGAACGGAAGAGGCCGATCGATATAGAGCGCAAATGATTGAAAATGATTACTTTTGCAGCATTTTTCTCATGTCGGCCCAAATCTTTGAATCAGAATTCATAGAGTCCATGATTAGAACTCTGGAGGTGTGAAGTTCAATCATTAGCAGAATCCAGTGGAACCTGCGGACACGTTACATGCACAGTCATGCATAACTCATCGATTAGACATACCATGCATGGAGTAAATAAAAGAGAATGGGCACAAGAGAGAAACACTCACCCAAAATGGTAAGGAAATAGAATATGACTTTTGAGTTGATGTTTTCTAAGAAAGTTGTACAAGTCTTTCTCCACGTCTTCGGGGTGATTTTGTAACACATATCCATTAACGATATGTGGGTTAATGAACCCAACATCATGGATGTTTCTTTTTTTGCATTACCAAATCTTCAATCTGCATAATAGCGTATGCAACAATATAGTTAGGACAAATATATATATATATATATATATATATATATATATAGTGCAGGCAATGAAGAACGGGACGAGGTAGAAATAAATCACTTACAGAACGTAGCAACTCAGCATAGATTTGTCGAGCTCGCGCAGATTGAACAGCTGGAACAATTCACTCATATGAACTTCTACAGAGTACCGTTTGGTGTGATGCTCCTCTGTAACATCCGCATAAACATATTCTTTGCCGGCCCATGTTATGAAATCTTTGTACCAACGTAGCAGATTTTGCATTTGTGGTGCTAGACTCTCTTCCCGCGCAGGCTCGACGAGAGGCCCATTCTGCACATATTGTAATGCTATCTCACTTACTGGCACATATCCTCAAGGCCCAACGAGGCACGAAGAGTCAAACCCATCTCGGACGCTTGTTTTATGGCACTCGCTACAGTCAATCCATGTGCTGCCGCAGCTGCTATGATCTCGGGGTCCTCTTCCGGACCGACTTTCACTATGAGCGGGGGGATCGATTGTTTATTCTGCATCCCGAGCTGGTCAACTTGTTTCCCGCTTTTTTTACTTTCTTCTTTCTCGTCCTTCAGTATTTCTGCTTGCCTACGAAGTTCACGTCCATAGTCGTCAGGCATATTCAGCTCGGCTTGGGACGGTGTCGTCAAAAAATCCGTAGCCCACTTCTTTTGCTTCTCAGGCTCTTTTATCGCCTTCATATCCGCCTTCCATTTCTCATAATGAGCAGCCGCGGCCAATTTGGTTTCAGCTTCACTAAGTTCCCAAGGCCTTGGGAGGAGAGGCTTCAGTGATGGCTCTGGTACCGTTGTGGTCTTAGGTACATAAGGGTTCGGGTTAGTAGTCCAGGAGCGGGTTTCCTTGCTGTCCGCCTGCTTCTGCTTCTTCGCCGGAGGTGGATTGGGGGGCGTCGTACCCACCGGAGGAGGATTGGGGGGCGTCGTACCCGCCGGAGGAGAATTGGGGGGCGGCGACTACTTACCCGCCGGAGGTTGTGGATCGGGGGACGGCGTCGAATGGCGTGAAGGAGGTGTAGGTGAACCACCACCACCACCACCACCACCACCACCGCCACCACCACACCACCACCACCATCGGAGGGGGGGGGGGGTGGACTTGTTAGCCTTGGCGCCTCGCCTGGAAACACTATGTACTGCTTTTTCCATAGAATGATCTTGCGCTTGACATCTCCAAGTCTTCTCTCCCCTTCGGGTGTAGCTTTGTAAATCTCCAGGTCCTCAAACTCTTGGACTATGTCTTCCACCGTGACACGAGCATAGCCATATGCAATGGGGTTGTTGTGGTGGAGTGCTCCAGGTGTACATGGCAAAGCACTACCGGTAGCTACCTTCGTGGAACCTGTTCCCCACGGGATAATGCAGATCACATTCTTTCATCTCCTTTACATCATCCACGGGGTAGTGAGGCTCCGGTGCACGAATCTCGATCGTCGGTGCATTAGCACCAGGCGGGGCATCCGTGGAAGCCACGCTGCTTCTCCGCTGCTGGCTTCCGAGATCCGCTTCATGATCTTCATGTGGCCCTGTAGCCGATCTTTCTTTTACTAGTTCATGCACGATCTGCTTCACCTGATGGAGTTCCGATGCAAACTTCGCCAAAAGATCTGCATCCCGGTCCGTCTTTCTCTTACGGCTTCTGTAACAGTACGGATCATTGTCCTGGGAAAACCCTACTTTCCACGGAATTCTGCCTTTGCCTCGTACATGTCCTCCGTGTTCATCATTCCCGAGGGCTGTTGTCAGTGCGTCTTTCTCTCTGTTGAACTTGATCAAGCACTCTTGAGCTTGGGTCATTGCGTCAATAAGGGCTTGGGTGGGAGCAAACTTTTTCTTCCGGTGAACACACACCCCTGTCTCCGGGTCTAGCGATCCCCCATGCCCGTACCGCCAGCTTTTGGCCCTTGGGTCCCATCCCTCTGTACCTAGAGGGATTCCTCGCACCCTCAAGCCCTCCTCCATCTTCTCCCACTTAGGCGCTGAAAGGCGGTATCCTCCTGGCCCCGTAATATGATGATACTGTTTCTTACCCGCATTAACCTTATTTTTTTTCGATATTTCCTTGAAATGCTCCGATTTCTTTTGCCTCACAAATTCTGGCCAATCATCTTTCAGTCTCTCATGTTGTCCATTGAAATCCGGAGTCTTGCCCTTGTTGACATAGTCACGGGTTAAATTTTTCTTGAAGTTCGGAATGCTTCGGCCATCTTCTGAAGAGCGAACTCTTTGACTAGCCTCCTCCTCTCACGTCCACCCGGAACCTCGTTACCAAATTCATCGACTTTGTTGTATTCCGGAGGTACAATGAAATGTTCCATAAGCTTTCTCCAACAATCCTTTTTCGTTCTCTTGTCGACAAAACTGAAACCAAGACGTGCCTTCTTTGGCTCCTTCCATTCCTGGACAGTGATCGCATTGGTTGATAAACTTTGTGGTGTGCTATAGGGGCTTGCCGGTTTCACCGACTAATTCGATGGTATATTTTTCTCCCGATTTCATCGCCTTGGATTTGCGACGCTTTGTCGTACTTGATCCGTCCGAGGATTAATACATATGTATTCACATTTCAGTAAGTTTGTATCACGAGAGACTCAATGTATATATATACCTCGCCGGAGGTGGTTGCTACTTGCAATTCGAGATCGTTGTTTGTCGATGGTTGACCTCCGTCGACAATGTCCGTTCCTTCATCTTCTTGATCATCGATAATGTCTGTTCCACCGTCAAGGTTCAGAAAAGAAGAGACTACATCCTCTTCTTGCTCATCTTCTGAGCCTGGCACATAAGGAATCTCGTTGTTTATGATGCTCATTAAATAACCTTCAGCCTCTGGATCCCTAAGCGGCTCGGCTCTATCGTCCGCCATATGTCACTCATGAAGACATGCATGTAGTAAAAATTAATTAAGTATAAAGGAATTAAAAATAAGATTAAGGGGACATAGAGGAGGAGCAGCGACGGTTGTACGATGTTAGGGAGCCGCTCGGGGTGTTAGGGACCGCACTTTTTTTTGACTTAGGAATATATATTTAGGGTTAGTAGTGCTTCGGATTTTTTTTAGCTTTTTATTTTACTTAGGAATATTTACGGGTTAGTAGACTTAGTAAATATTAGTACAAATATATATTTAGCTTTTTTTTTGACTTAGGAATATTTTACATTTTTTTGACTTAGGAATTTTTTTGACTTAGGAATTTTTTTTGACTTAGGAATATTTAGCGTTAGTAGACTTACCAAATATTAGTAAAAATATATATTTAGCTTCACCGGTGATTTTTTTTACTTTTTTTGACTTAGGAATATTTTACTCTTTTTTGACTTAGGAATTTTTTTGACTTAGGAATTGTTTTGACTTAGAAAGTTTTTTGACTTAGAAAAAAAAGAGTGCAACCAGCCACACGGGCCAGCCACACTCGCACTGCACCCAGCCAGCCACACGGGCCCAGCCACCACTTAACCGCCGCGCGTCCAGGAACCCAGCCCAACTGCCAGCAGCCTGTGCTCAAAAAAAAAAACTGCCAGCAGCCCGAGCCCCTTTCTCTCTGTCAGGTGGAACCCACCGGTGACCCGAGCGTGACGTCACCTTCGTCTTCCTCCCGTGAAGGCAGAGGCGCCGATTTCGTTTTCTCGTCGCGCGCGGATTTCGTTTTCTCTCCCTTCTCTACCGTTTTCGTCACGGCCACTTCTCGTCGCACGCGGATGTCGTCGTTTCCGGTCACCCGGCGAAGAATGGAGCGCGCGGATATCGTCGTTTCCGGTCACGGGCAGGGGCGCGGGAGGACGTGCAGGGGCGCAGGGGCGGCGGGCACCTACCGGAGACGAGGGCGGCGCCTCCTCTAGGTCTCTGCAGGCGGAATCGGCGAGGGCGGCGCGAGGAAGACGAGCAGGGCGGCGTTTGGTCGTCAGGAAGACGAGGGCGGAGAGATGCCCTTTTGCTCCTTAGAAATTTTCGGGGCAGCGCGAATATATAGGGCACCCCCTTTAGTCAAGGTTGGTGTCCCCAACCGGGACTAAATGGGTACCTTTAGTCGCGGTTGGTGTCACGAACCGCGACTAAAGGTTTTTTCGCGACGTTTTCGTTCCCGCGCGGAAAGAGCCTTTAGTCGCGGTTCGTGACACTTTTTCAAATACTTTTCGTTTTAAAATCTCAAAAAATATAAATAATATATCAAAAAATTCAAAAAAAATAAAACTAATTCACTTTAAAATCTTAACAAATAATATATCAAAAAATTCAGAAAAATAAAACTAATTCATTTGAAAATCTTAAAAATACAAATAATATATCAAAAAATTCAGGAAAATAAAACTAATTCATTTGAAAATCTTAAAAATACAAATAATATATCAAAAAATTCAGGAAAATAAAAATAATTCATTTTAAAATCTTAAAAATACAAATAATATATCAAAAAGTTCAGAAAAATAAAACTAATTCATTTTAAAATCTTAAAAATACAAATAATATATCTAAAACTTCAGAAATAGAACTAATCAAGTAATCCATTTTCCCGCCATTTCTTCCCTGTCTTCTCGCCGCCCGCTTCCCGCCTCTTGTCTTCCCGCTCCCATTTTTCCCGCCATTTCTTCCCTGTCTTCCCGCCTCCCGCTTCCCGCCTCTTTCTTCCCGCCTCTTTCTTCCCACCTCATGTCTTCCCGCTCCCATTTTCCCGTCATTTCCCGGGTGCATATATGCATATCAAAAAAACGGTCGGACGTATGATGGTGAATCCGGGTGATTTGTATTCGGTCGATGAACTGAATGATATATCAAACCTTTTGTCAAACGTTCAAGGGGGATGTAGAACAAAACAATCGGTATCGCCATCATACTCCCCGACCGTGGCTATTGAGTGCATATATATATGCATATCAAAAGAACGGTCGGACGAATGATGGCGAATCCGGATGATTTGTATTCGGTCGATGAACTGAATGATGTATCAAATCTTAAAGGGGGGATGTAGAACAAAACAATCGGTATCGCCATCATACAGCCCTACTATGGCTACTGGGTGCATATATGCATACCAAATGCACGGCAGGACATATGATGGCGAATCCGGATGTTTTGTATTTGGTCGATGAACTGACCGGTGTATGAAGGTGGGCTATATATAGGGTCCTCTGGCTCACAAAGTGTTGTGCTAGGATTTTGATCCAACGGTTAAGACACACCCTGATCCAACGGCTCACAACCGCTCGAAAGAAACGCACCGTAGCCCTAATCGAACGCCCCACAACAGCTCGAAAGAAACACACCCTTGATCCAACGACTCACAAGCTCTTGAAAGAAACACACGATCCGTGTGATTCTTTCTGATTGGTCCAAACGAAACCCTAACCATTTCGTCCCGGTTGGTAAAACAGGCCGGGACTAAAGGGACGATCCGTTTCCCAACGAAACCCGAACCATTTCGTCCCGGTTGGTAAAACAGGCCGGGACTAAAGGAATCTGTTTTCTTCTCACTATATATATGTATGCATTGCCACACCATTGGCATAAACACATATAAACTCACCACTCTCTCATGGCTTCTACCGTACCCACTCTAACCTTCATCCAGGCGGAGGAACTTTCCGCCTCGAACTACCCCTGCCAGCCCGGCTACAGCGTTCCTGCCGGTTGGATGGTAAGCGATATCCCCCGTCTGCGCTACCCTCAGTTCGAGCCGCGAGCGCCACCCGACGACAGCAGCGACGACGACGGCGGCAACTTAGAAGGCGACGACTACGAGTACAACGGCGGCGACTATGAAGACTACGAGTATGCATATTATACGCCTAGGCAGGAGTATGACTAAATCACTCCAACATTCCAAAATGTACTCCTAGGCCTATAGGCATGCCCTTCACATCAGTGGTTGTAGTTCAAATTTCATGTATCATCAGTGGTATCTCGAGTGGGTAGCAATATGCAAGTCTTTGCTTGGTTGTGCTAGGGTGGGCCCAAGGAAGCCCCAAAACACACCAGAGATAATATAATTCACGTGATCCATTCAACAAAGTTTGGTACAATAAATTATTACACATCAATTCTTCCCTTGTGTCCCTGATTGCTTACGATTGTGCCATATCCATGGAGCATCCTCATCATTTAACTTAATGATTGGGTCAGTGTTCACTTTGAAGGGCGGAATTTCACCAAACATATTATAATCTTCTGGCATGTCTGTCTTGTCCTCCACTCCCCACGATGTTTCTTTTCCCTGAAAGAACAATGTGGCGCTTTGGATCATCGCATGATGTACTAATCGTTTTCTTATCTTTTCGTTTCCTCGGTTTGCTACTCATGTCCTTCAAATAGAAAACCTGAGCGACATCTTTGGCTAGGACGAATGGTTCGTCAAGGTAACCAAGATTGTTGAAATCCACCATTGTCATTCCGTATTGCTCGTCCACCTTTACCCCACCTGCTGTTAGCTTGAACCATTTTCACCGGAACAAAGGGACCTTAAAGGAGGGTCCATAGTAAAGTTCCCATATCTCCTCTATGTAACCATAATATGTGACCTTTTGCCCATTCTCGGTTGCTGCATCAAAGCAGACACCACTATTTTGGTTGGTGCTCTTTTTATCTTGGGCGATCGTGTAAAATGTATTCCCATTTATCTCGTACCCTTGGAAAGTCGTTATAGTCGAAGATGGTGTCTTGGCCAACATGTACAGCTGATCTCCAACATCATTGTCATTCATTAAATGTTTTCGCAACCAACTGCCGAAAGTCTCCTTGTGGGCCTTTCTAATCCAGGATTCAGGCTTCCCCGGGTTGTCCGAGCGTAAAATATTCTTGTGTTGCTCGAAGTACGGAGCCACCAAGCTGGAATTTTTGCAGAACTGTGTGGTGTGCTTCAGTCATAGAATGACCGTCCATACATATCGTTGATTTCCTTCCGATCGTGCCTTTTCCACTTAGTGTCCCCTCGTGCCGCGATTGAGGAATACCAATCGGCTTAAGGTCAGGAACATAGTCAATACAGAACTCAATTACCTCCTCATTTTCATAGCCCTTGATGATGCTTCCTTCTGGCCTAGCACGGTTACGAACATATTTCTTTAATACTCCCATGAACCTCTCAAAGGGGAACATATTGTGTATAAATACAGGACCGAGAATGTAGATCTCTTCGACTAGGTGGAGTAGGAGGTGCGTCATAATATTGAAGAAGGATGGGGGGGGACACCAACTCGAAACTGACAAGACATTGGACCACATCGTTCTGTAACCGTGGTAGATCTTCTGGATTGATTACCTTCTGAGAGATTGCATTGAGGAATGCACATAGCTTCACAATGGCTACTCGAACATTTTCCGGTAGGAGCCCCCTCAAAGCAATCGGAAGCACTTGCGTCATAATCATGTTGCAGTCGTGAGACTTTAGGTTTTGGAACTTTTCGTCCGCCATGTTTATTATTCCCTTCATATTCGACGAGAAGCCAGACGGGACCTTCATACTGCTCAAGCATTCAAAAAAAATGACCTTCTCTTCTTTGGTAAGAGCGTAGTTGGCACGACCTTGAAACCATTCCGGATGCCGGTCATCTGGGTCTTTCAAAAGTTGTTGGTCCTGCCGTGCTTCCTTTGTATCATTTGTCTTCCCATACACGCCCAAGAAGCTTAGCAGGTTCACGCAAATATTCTTCGTAACATGCATCACGTCGATTGCAGAGCGGACATCTAGGACTTTCCAATATTGTAGCTCCCAAAATATAGATTTCTTCTTCCACATGGGTGCGTGCCCGTCAACTCCCTGCGGAACTGATTGTCCGCCAGGACCCTTTCCAAAGATTACTTTCAAATCCTTGACCATATCAAATATCTCAGCACCAGTACGTTCCGCAGGCTTCAGCCGGTGATCTGCCTTGCCGTTGAAATGCTTGCCTTTCTTTCTTACGTTATGATTTCGGGGAAGAAATCGACGATGACCCAGGTACACGTTCTTCTTACAATTACCCAAATATACACTTTCAGTCTCATGTAAGCAGTGCGTGCATGCTTTGTATCCCTTATTTGTCTGTCCCGAAAGGTTACTAAGAGCAGGCCAATCGTTGATGGTTACAAAAAGCAACGCTCGTAGGTCAAATTCCTCTTCTTTGTGCTCATCCCACACACGTATACCAGGTCTGCCCCACAACCATAAAAGTTCATCAACTAATGGTATTAGGTACACATCGATGTCGTTGCCGGGTTGCTTCGGACCTTGGATGAGCACCGGCATCATAATGAACTTCCGCTTCATGCACAACCAAGGAGGAAGATTGTAGATGCATAGAGTCACGGGCCAGGTGCTATGGCTGGAGCTCTGCTCGTCAAAAGGATTCATGCCATCAGTACTTAGACCAAATCTTATGTTCCTTGCGTCAGCTGCAAAATCTTTGAACTCTCTGTCGATGTTTCTTCATTGCGTTCCAACAGCGGAGTGTCTCAACTCCCTGTCGGACTTACGGTCCTCTTTGTGCCATCGCAACAACTTGTCATGCTCTTTGTTCCTGAACAGACGTTTCAGCCGTGGTATTATAGGAGAATACCACATCACCTTGGCGGGAACCCTATTCCTGGGTTTCTCGCCCTCAACATCGTCACCAGGGTCATCGCCTCTGATCTATAACGCAATGCAGTGCATACAGGGCATTCATTCCAATTCTCGTATTCACCGCGGTAGAGGATGCAGTCGTTAATGCATGCATGTATCTTCAGAACCTCTAAACCTAGAGGGCAGACAACCTTCTTTGCTTCGTACGTACTGGAGGGCAACTCGTTATTCTTCGGAAACATATTCTTCAACATTTTCAGCAAATTTTCAAATGATGAGTCAGCTACATCTTCCCGTGCCTTCCATTTCAGCAAATCCAGTGTGCAGCCCAGCTTTTTCAGACTATTATCGCATCCTGGGTACAACGACTTTTTGTGATCCTCTAACATGCGATCCAAATTCTCCCTCTCCTTGTCAGTTTCGCAGCGTCTCCGTGCATCAGCAATAGTCCGACCAAGATCATCAGCGGGCTCATCATGTGCCTCTTCTTCACCTTCACCTTCCCTTTCCCCACCTTCAGCATCATCCTCCATGAAAGTATCACCGAAATGATCATGATAGTTGTCATCGATATCATCCCCTTCTTCATCTTCTTCCATTCTAACCCCTCTTTCTCCATGCTTGGTCCAACAATTATAGCTTGACATGAAACCGTGCCGAAGCAGGTGCATGTGAACGTCTCTTGAGGAGGAATAACCCTTCTGATTCTTATAGACAACACATGGACAGATAATAAAACCTCGCAGCTTGTTCGCATTTGCCACTACGAGGAAATCTTTCAAACCTGTAGTGAACTCGCCGGGGAGTCGGGTACCATACATCCATTGCCGATTCATCTGCATTATTATTATATAAAGTATATAATTAACCATCATGCATTTGTTAAACTAACTAGCTAGAAACATTACAAATTAAACAATGAACTACACACATGCATATTTTATCAATGACACATGAAAGGTTCAAGTTGCTAACCGCGATCATCGCGGAGGAAAAATAAATGAGAAAGCTCAAGTGTGGCTCGGACACTTCATATCATGTTTGTTTCATGCTCTCGGACATTTCATCGAACACCTTGTGTGCATACGAGGAACCAAAAGCAAACCCACCACCCCCTTGTGAATATTGTGAATAGAAGTGGCACCAAATGTGGCTAAGTGAAGTGAGCTGAGTCCAATATAGGGATGGGCCTTTAGTCGCGGTTGGCCTGTCCAACCGCGACTAAAGGCCTTCGGGCCAGCCTGAGGACCTTTAGTCCCGGTTGGCCTGGCCAACCGGGACTAGAGCCCCTCCCGTCCGCCAGCTGTCGACCGAGCGCGCTGGGCCCAGATAGTTGGTCGCGGGTCTCCTCCCGAACCGCGACTAAAGACCCTTTTGGTCGCGGTTCGATTATTTTGGGGACTAATGGGGGCGTATGGAAGCCTCTTTTTCTACTAGTGCTAGTAGATGGTAGCGTGCTGAAAATTGAGAGAGATACAATTGTGAAATGGGAGCTCAAGCGTGCAGATATTGATCTGCAAGAACTAGTGAAATGCAAGAGGATGCAGTTCGGAGTGGAGAAGATTGGGGAGAGTGTTAGTTGGGGTCCAGAGCAAGAAGTATCAGTGTTGCGGTTTGCTAATTGGAAGGGGTAGTATGTGAGAATCGAGAATGGCCTACAAATGGTTGATGAAATCGATCGGCAAGACGGGTGGGAAAACAAACGAGCTGTATTTTATACTGAGCATGTTGATCTGAATATTGAATCGCAAGGTTGGATACATGACTTCAAAGTTGGCTTCGTAGATGGTAGATGATGATTGGGCTTCAAAGAGGCACCTAATGCCCATAAGTTCTTAAGTGACAGTAATACCTGATCAGTTGGCAGTTGCAGATGAACAAGAGGGTCATGATGTGTTATTTTGTTTATTGGAATTTAGTACAAATAGATGAGCGTACTGATTTGGTCATTACACCAATTGTCGGGGGGTTACCCCCGAGTAGGGTAAAGGCAAGTGGTAAAGGCGGCTTACAGAAGAGAGGTTTGGTCGAGTAGCCGACTACCTGGTACTCGCTACCCGGTCGACTGCTACTCGGTCTCACCTCAAGATGACCAGAAGGAGATATCAATCAAGTTCTATCCTTTCGAGTAGAAGAGTTGGCCCGAGTACAATTGGCGGGAACAATTGGCGGGAACCTACTCGGGCCAGAAAGTCAAAGGAGCCGTTCTGACACAGGATCCCGCGTATCCTGGGTCCGTACTTGGCAGCATTCGAACTACTGTTCATCTGGGACCGGCCTGCCTGACAGTGACAGCATGGAAGCAGGCCGTGGCAGGATAAGGGGGGCCTACTCTGTGCCTAGGTACAGTGATACCGGTCTGTCCCCAAGTTTTGCCCAACGACTTTCCAGATGAAGCCAAGGTTAGGAACCAAAGCTGTCAGCGGGAACCCGGAAGAAGGACGGTGTGCACACTATGTCGACACTTGTCCATGTTTGGACGTATCCGGCTGGGCACCAGGTATATAAGGTGCCCCGCCGCCTCCTGCGTGAGGATCGAACACATGCTCACATTGAACCCTAGAAACCCTAAGTCCTTGACCTAGCTCTACTCGGAGAGAGAAGAGGGGCTACTCGGTAGCGATATCCTTTGTACTGTGGCTACTCGGAGAAACATCAGAATACATACAGAGAGGCAGGAGTAGGGGTTTTACCTCCTCACGAGGGCCCTGAACCTGGGTAGATTGTGTTGTTTGCAGTGTATTGTTCTTACCTCACGCGGCTACTCGTCGCGTGATCCCTCCCCGGACACCTCCAGCGTCCTTCGTCCCCACATCTTTAGCCATCCCATGGCATCTGCCGTGACACCACCACGACAGTTGGCGCCCACCTTGGGGCAACCAGCGGCGCTGGCTGGAGTTTCTGTTCGGACGGGATCTTCTTCAGCGGAGCGCGTAGTTTGTGGCCTTGTCCACAGATTCGGCTCCTTCGACTTCGTCACCGACAACGCCGGCTTTTCGGCGGCATGGCCATGCCGGAGGGCGGCTCGGTGATCTCCTTCGGCTCTCACCTCGTCTACGTCGCCACCGTCGCCAACAGCGCCTACCCCGAGCTGGTGCATGACGCGGAGGATCCTCCTGCGGTGATTGCTGCTCGCGGAAGGCCTGCATGCAGCTCTGCAAGCTGCGCTGAGGTGATGGTGACGGGTTTGGCGGCGAACACTGGCGCAGCTGCTACTGGCGCTGCGGCCGTCGTCGAGGAGGTTGACGAACCGCCTGCTGGTGGCAGGACTCACCGGCCCTACGAGAAGGAGAGCAACTTGCCGCCTTCCACGTCTACGGTCATCCCCGCGTCTGCTGCGCGAGCTGGTATGCCCACTCCCACCGACATCGAGCTCCTAGCCGCGAGGGAGCAGCTCGAGCGGCAACGCCAGGAGCTGCTTGCCGAGCAGGCGGAGTTGGAGAAGATCAGGCTTGAGCTGAGTCTAGACCAGCTCGAGTACAACAAGGCTCACGGCTTCACGCCGGTCGCCAGGAGGCCCAGCAGGGTAGGCGCTACGCGGCGTAACTTGGGTGTCGAGATGGCGACAGTTGCGGAGGTGCCCGCGCAGTCCGCCACCGCGAACACCTTCACAAAGCCAAGGTACAGCACACCCGCCAAGACGCTCAGGGCGGCAGAGGCCGTGGCTGCCGAGTTGCTGCGTCTGGATGGAGAGGCGCGTCTCAGGCAGCAGGAGAGGCTCAACGAGTTGGTGTTGGAAGCCGCTAGGCAGAACGAGGAGTTCCGGAAGGCCAACCCGGGTGCTGGAGCTTCGCAGGTGGTTCACTCGCACGCGGCTAGATCTAACGATCAGGCCTCGTCTCCGCATCCTAGCCGCGAGAAGAGCCGCAGCGGGCGCTCGGGTAGAGACATGCAAATGCAGGTGTATGACCCGGCTGCTGCCGCGAAACAGGTTGCTGTGCCGCAGCAGCCCGGGCGAGAACACAACGCTGCAAGAGCAGGCTCTCAAGCCCATCAAGCTCAAAGCCGTGCCCGAGATGCCGCGCGTCCAGGTTCTTCTCGGCAACCCGCAGCTCAGCCTACTCGGCAGAGGCAGCAGTCGCGCCCAGCGGCACCAGTCGCCAACCCGGTGGAGCAGCCCGCAGCTATGCAGGTGGATAGATATGATGATGGCTACTCGGCTATGGAGATGTCTGGTTATGACATCCATGACCGTGTCGGCGAGCGCGTGTTGGCGCCTGGAAATGCAAGGCACCAGCTGGATCGTATCAGCTTGTCGGCACGGCTTGAGAGCACGGGTCCTCCTGGCCCCGAGTGCTTTGGCCCGCGCATCATGAACGAGCCTTCCGTGAAGGGCTTCCAGCTTGCAAGAGGCACCAAGAGCTACAATGGCAGCACCAAGCCTGAAGATTGGCTCAACGACTATGTCACCGCGGTCCATATCGCGAATGGCAACAGGAGATGGGCGGTGCGCTATGTGCCGCAGATGCTAGAGGGTCCAGCTCGCACTTGGCTCAACAACTTGCCCAAGAACAGCATTAACTGCTGGCTGGACTTCTCGGACGCCTTCATCAGCAACTTCACGAGTACATACAAGAGGCCGAATAGGCCACAGCAGCTGTCAGCTTGCAGGCAGCGAGAAGACGAGACGGACCGCGAGTACCTTACTCGGTGGAGCACCTTGAGGAACACCTGTGAGGGTGTGAATGAAGCACAGGCCATCACTTGGTTTGCGCAGGGTTGCCGACATGGCAGCATGCTTTGGCAGAGATTGCAGAGGGAGATGCCGAACACTCTGGCGGAGACCATCAAGATTGCGGATTAGTACGCACTCGGTGATCCTACTCAGCCACTGATGGACTCCTGTGAGCCGAGAAGAAACTTCAACAGCAGCAAGCGCAACGAGTTCCGCAACAAGCGCCGAGTAGATACTCGGTATGATCCTGAAGAGGTGAATGCAGTGAATGTTGGAGGCGGTGGTGGCCAAAGGCAGAAACCTGCTGGAGCCTACGGGCAGAACCAGAACCAGGGCCAAGGCAACAAGAAGCCATTTCGCGCCTCTCAGTCGGGTAGCGGGAACTCCGAGCAGCCGAAGAAGTTTGTCTTCGATGACATGAAGGATGGCCCATGCAGCTTTCACACTCATCATCCCTCGAGGCCTGCTAACCACACTACTCGGCAATGCGAATGGTGGGATGTGATCAAGAGTGATGGCTTGCCTCCTCCTCCTCCTCTGCCAGCCGCCAATGCTACTGTTCAGCCTACTCGCGCACCCGCAGCTCGGCCGCCAGTGTACCCGAGAAGAGAGAATGTCAACCAGGTGGCTTTAGGAGCCAACCAGAACTTCAACAATGAGAGATACCGCAACAACAACAACAACTACAACCGCAACAACAACAACAGAGGCAACAACAACAACTATCAGGGCAACAACAACAACAATGGCAACAATGGGGGCAATGGCTCCAACCAGTACCAAGAGCACCATGAGAGCTATATGATCTTCACTTCTGAGGCAGTCGACAAGCAGTCACAGCACAGGCGGGCCATGGAGGTCAATGCAGTGATTCCGGCTGTCCCTCACTACATGTATTGGTGTGACCAGGAGATCAGGTGGACCCGAGCAGATCACCCCAAGGTGATGCCCAACCCGGGTACCTATGCCTTGGTGCTGGATCCTACCTTCCTGGGTCCCGAGAAGAATGTGAGGTTCAGCAAGGTGCTAATTGACAACGGCAGCAGCATCAACATTGTGTACAAGGACACACTCGAGAAGCTTGGCCTGGCCGAGAACATGATGCTGCCTAGCAAGACCACCTTCCATGGCATTGTGCCCGGGATCTCGTGCAACCCGATTGGCCGAGTGTGGATTGATGTGCTATTCGGTACTCGGGAGAACTGCCGCACAGAGCGCCTGCAGTTTGAAGTGGTGGATCATCAGAGCCCTTATCATGCTCTACTCGGCAGGCCTGCTCTGAGCAAGTTCATGGCATCTACCCATGTTGCATACTTGAAGATGAAGATCCCTGGTCCCAATGGCATAATCACTATCGCTGGCGACTACAAGAAGTCTATGGAGTGTGCCTCAGCTAGCTCCAAGCTGGCAGAGTCGATGGTGATCGAGGCCGAGAAGAAGAAGATGTACGAGGTGGTGGCCATGGCTCAGTCCGCACAAGCTGGCGCACAAGGTGTGCCGAGTACCCAGCATGGTACTGCTTTCCAAGCTGCCAAGGAGACCAAGACAGTCCAGGTCGACCCCGAGTTCCCCGACCGTGTAGCCATCATTGGTTCCGGATTGGCGGAGAAATAGGAAAGCGCGCTCATCCACTTCCTCCGTGAGAATCGGGATGTGTTCGCCTGGACCAATGAAGATCTACCAGGAGTCCCGAGGGAGTTGGTTGAGCACTCTTTGCATGTGCGTCCTGACGCCAAGCCCGTGAAGCAGGCTATGCGCCGTTTCGGAGATGAGAGAAGGAAGGCCATCGGTGATCAGATCACCAAGCTGCTGATAAGTAACTTCATCATGGAAGTGCTGCATCCGGATTGGTTAGCCAACCCGGTCATGGTCGAGAAGAAAAAGGAAGATCCCAAGGCTGCCACTGCGTGGCGCATGTGCGTCGACTACACCGACTTGAATAAGGCATGCCCCAAGGATCCTTTCCCGCTACCTCGCATCGATCAGGTGATCGATTCCACTGCTGGTTGTGAACTGTTGTCTTTCATAGATGCCTACTCTGGTTTCCACCAGATTGCACTCAACCCTGCTGATCAAATAAAGACTGCTTTCATTACCCCGTACGGGGCTTATTGCTATCGTGTCATGTGTTTTGGCTTGAGGAACGCGGGTGCAACCTATCAGAGATGCATGCAGAAATGCTTGCACGACCAGCTCGGCAAGAATGTGCAGGTGTACGTAGATGACATTGTCATCAAAACGAATAAAACACATACTCTGCTTGCCGACCTGGAGGAAACCTTTGCTAACCTACGCAAGTACAAAATGAAACTGAATCCGAGTAAGTGCACCTTTGGTGTACCGGCTGGAAAGCTACTCGGTTTTCTGGTTTCTAGTCGGGGCATTGAAGCCAATCCTTCTAAGATAAAAGCTATTGAGAGCATGTCTTTACCGAGATCACTGAAAGATGTGTAGAAGTTCACGGGTTGTCTGGCATCTCTGAGCCGTTTTCTGGGCCGAATGGGCGAGAAGGCCTTGCCTCTGTACCAGCTGGTGAAGAAAAGTGATAAGTTTGTCTGGACTCCGCAAGCGGACGTGGCATTCAATGAGCTGAAAGCAATGCTGGCTAGCGCTCCTGTCTTGGCTAGTCCGCTACCCAAGGAGCCTATGCTGCTGTACATTGCTGCGACTAACCGAGTAGTCAGTGTGGTGATAGTGGTGGAGCGAGAAGAAGAAGGCAAGAGTGTGCAGCGCCCAGTCTATTATCTCAGTGAAGTGCTGTCCAGTTCCAAGCAAAACTATCCGCATTATCAGAAGATGACATATGGTGTGTACCTGGGCGCCAGGAAGCTGAAACATTATTTCCAGGAGCATCCCATCACTGTTGTGAGCTCTGCCCCCATCTCGGATATCATGGGCAACAAGGAGGCGAGTGGCAGAGTAGCCAAGTGGGCGATTGAGTTAGCCGCGTACGCTCCTGCGTATGCGAGAAGAGAAGCAATCAAGTCTCAGGTCCTGGCGGAGTTTCTTGTGGACTGGGCCGAGATGCAGTATGAACCTCCTGCTCCAGTTTCCAACTATTGGAGGATGCATTTCGATGGCTCGAAGGTGAAAGAAGGCCTTGGCGCTGGTGTTGTGCTTACGTCACCCAAGCGAGATCAGCTCAAGTATGTGTTGCAGATTCATTTCAAGGCATCCAACAATGTAGCCGAGTACGAGGCAGTGGTGCATGGTTTGCGAGTAGCAAAGGAGGTTGGTGTGCAGCGCATTATATGCTATGGCGATTCAGATCTGGTGGTGCAGCAAGTCTCAGGTACCTGGGATGCTCTAGATGCCAACATGGCATCATATCGCTTCCTGGTGCAGTCTATGACGGGGTTTTTCGAAGGCTGTGAGTTTCAGCACATTCACCGAGCAGAGAACGAAGCAGCAGACGAGCTATCCAAGTTGGGATCTTCTCGGCAGTTCATCCCGGCAGGGATTGCCTTGGAGCATTTGAGGAAGCCATCCATCAAGCCTTCCCCCAACTCGGAATCCATCTTTGTTCCTTCTCTGCCAAGTGAAGAATCTGACCCAATGGAGATTGACTGGGAGAGTGCTGCAGGGAACCCGGGGACTGCCGTCCTCTACTCGGGGACTGCCGTCCTCTACTCGGGGACTGCCACTTCTTACTCGGGGACTGCCACTTCTTACTCGGGGACTGCCACTCCTTACTCGGGGACTGCCACTCCGTACTCGGGGACTGCCGCCCTCAACCCAGAGGCTGTCGCATTCATTGAAGAAGTTCTCGCCAATCGGTCTGGGCTGCAAAGAAGCGCTCCTACTCCTCCTGTGCAACCGCAAGAGCCTGTCCCAATGGAACTGGACGAACCAGTGTTTCCCATACGGGAGACACCGAGTTGGGCTATGCCCATATTATCCTTTCTAAGGGACGGTACTTTACCTGAAGATGAGGTGACTGCAAGGCAGATTCAGAGAAGGTCCAAGGGCTACACTATAGTCCGAGATGTGCTGCACAAAAGAAGTGCCACTGGTGTGCTGCAACGTTGTGTGAGCCCGGAAGAGGGAGAAGAAATCCTGGTGGAGATACATCAAGGGGAATGTGGGCATCACGCCTCATCTCGGGCTTTGGTCAAGAAAGCTTTTCGGCATGGCTTCTACTGGCTCACTGCACTGCAGCAAGCTGAAGATATTGTGAGGAAGTGCAACGGCTGCCAGATGTTCGCAAGTAAGATTCACATGCCTGCTTCCGAGTTGAAGACAATTCCTATCACATGGCCATTTGCTGTCTGGTGCTTGGATATGGTTGGTCCTTTCAAGCCGGCTAAAGGCAATATGACACATATTTTGGTCATGGTGGACAAGTTCACCAAGTGGATTGAGGTGAAACCTATTCGGAAGTGCGATGGGGTCACAGCTGTGAAGTTCGTGAAGGATGTGATCATGAGATATGGCTACCCGCACAGTATCATCACCGACAACGGCACCAACTTTGCAGAGGGGGCAATGGTGCGATTCTGCAGAGATAAGCATATCCGACTAGACGTTGCGTCAGTCGCGCACCCTGCCTCCAATGGGCAAGTTGAGAGAGCAAATGGAATGGTACTGGCAGGCATAAAGCCAAGGCTGATTGAGCCATTGCTGAAAACACAAGGGTGTTGGCTAGAAGAGTTGCCAGCGGTATTGTGGAGTCTAAGGACTACCCCTAACCGGTCAACCGGCTACACGCCATTCTTCTTGGTATACGGGGCTGAGGCCGTGTTGCCAATAGACTTAGAGCATGACTCCCCCCGAGTAGCCCTCTACACTGAGGTGGAGGCGAGAGAAGCTCGAGAAGACGACGTTGACCTGCTTGAAGAAGCAAGAGAGCTGACTCTGTCACGTTCGGCTATCTACCAGCAAAACCTGCGGCGTTATCATAGCCGAAAGGTGAACCCAAGGGTTTTCCGAGAAGGAGACATGGTCCTTAGGCTGGTGCAGCGCACAGCCGGGATGCACAAGTTGTCTCCTCCTTGGGAAGGGCCTTTTATCGTGAGCAAAGCGCTGCACAATGATGCATACTACCTTGTAGATGTGCACCCATCGCAGGCGAACAGGGCAGATAAAGCTGGAGAGGAAACCAAGCGCCCTTGGAATGTAGCTCTACTTCGTCGTTTTCATTCGTAAGCAAAGATGTGTATGTACCCTCTTATCCGAGTTGAAATTCTACTCTGCAATCTGAAATTGTTCTCGGGGACTGCCCTCGTCCAAAATTGCTCTAAGTGTTTTACTCGGGTTGACCCTTTGTCTATTCGGTTGCTCCACTTCAGAACTCATAAGTGCATTGAGTACTGTGTTTAAACCTATATGCCAACTCTTCGACTCTGCTGCTGTCCGAAACCCGGCTTCATGGCAAGCAAGAGAACAAGCAAAAGGTCAATGAGCACACGAAAATCGCTAAGGAAGAAAGAGTGCAGGAACCGAGTAGATTGCTTGTTACTTTTGTTCCCTGTTTTCGTCTTCTCGGCTAAGTGGTGGGCTGCGTTACCATGATTGTTTCTAGCGGCTAAGTATTTGCAGCCCTACTACTTGATTCTTGTGACTCGAATACCAAACAAGCGACAAGTCGCGGGTAGAGCAGAGATGAAAAGATAGGGTGAATAAGAAATGCAACTCGGGGACTCGCATGGAAACGCAACTCGGCATTAAGCCAGCGTCGTTCAAATTGATTAATTTCGAAATAAACAAAGAGGGGATAAAAACTGTGTAGCAAGCGAAACAAAGATAGTCTGTTACATCTGCTCCCGGCATCCCGGGGATCTGATAAGTGTTCAAGTAAAAAAAATATGCAGGTAAAATCAGGTGGAGGTGGCAGTGTTGTCGGTACTGGCATTGGCGGCAGCGTCTTCTGTGGTGGCCCTAGCTGCAGCATCCTCCTCGGCGCTAGCATGGGTGGCATCCGCATCCGACTGGATGGTGGCGGACTCGTTCATCTCGACGTCCTGCTTGGTGGCTGCCGGGTCGGAAGTGGCCGTGGCCACCGAGATGGGCCCTGGAGCTGTAGAGGAACCGGAGGCTAGGCCGGGGGAGGGCATCGTGTCGTCAAGAGCGGCTCCTGAAGAGGTGCCGAAGTCGAGTGGGGCGGTCTCGATGTGCTCGGCCTCCTCATCGCTACTCGAGATGGCCGTGCCTTTCCCTTTCCCGGCACTGCTCCTGGGGGAATCGAAGAGGCCCTCCAAGTCGGACTCCGTGTCCTCATCTTCCTCCTCCTCGTCCTCCTCCACCTCGGTGTCGGGCTCGGGGGGGCCGTCGATGTAGATCTCCGTCTCAGCGCACTCCGCCACTCCATACGCGATCGATTTCCGCGTGGCCACGCAGCCGGAGTCCGTCTCCCACTTGGAGTTGTCGCGCTTCCCGCGGATGCGCTGCATGTCAAGATTCTCATACCAGGAGGCGATGCAAAGAAGCATCAAGTCCGCGCCTGCCCGAGCTCCGGAAGCACGCCACTTCTTCAACTCGGCCTTCACATTCTGCAGCTTGAGTGCGAGGCCCCGAATGGTTGTTGGCTCAGGTTCCTCAGGCCAGAAGAGCTTATGAAGATCAAAGCCCACGCGCACGAGGTCAGAACCAACGGCGGCTAGGCGCTGGAACTGGCTTCGCATCACCAGCATGCTATCTTCAATTTCGGCCCTGGTGTCCTCTGGCTCGCCATTCGCAGCACGTGCTGCTTGGGCCTTGGCCAGAGCGGGCACGCAGGAAGAAATGATGGCAGGAAAGATCTCTGGGGGAACAAGTATGAAATTCAGAATCAGAGGAGAAAAGAACCGGGTAGAGGAAGAACCGAGAAGAAATTTGACCGAGAAGAAAAGGATGCAGAGAAGAGAAAGCTTACTCTTAAGCTCGACGCGCAGCACCTGCAGCTGGGTCTTCCAGGATTCTTCATTGGATATGTGTTTATCCTGAATCTGGCACAGAGAATCCAACTGAGCGAAGTACCCAGCATTGGATGTCTTCAGTGTTTCGCACTCCAGCTCTAGGGCCTTGATCTTGGCTTTGAGGGTTGTCTCCGCTTTGGTCTTCTCGGCAATTACTCTGTCCTTCTCTTCACTAACTGTAACAGCATCCCGGAGTGCTTTCTGCAGCTGGAGTTGCAGCTGCTCCGTTTCCGTAGTGTGGTCCTTCACCAACTCAACAGCCTGGTCGGACAGCTGTTTCTGCACCTCTTCCGGTTTGACGCAGTCCTGGTGTTCCTCAACAAACAGTTTGTGATCTTCTGAAAAGAGCAAGGCACGGTTAGCAGAGAAGCAAAGGAGGTAGGCACAAGAATGATGCCGGGTAGACGGCTACTCACCTTCTAACTTCTTGATGGTGGCCTCGGCGTTCTCCACAAACGCACGGCACTTCTCGTGCTCCTCAGCCAAGTTCTTCAGGTTCTCTGCAGAGTAGGAAAGGTTAGCGCAAAGAAAAGCAGACGCGGGCGTAAACAAGAAACGCAGTAACCGCATGGCTAAAAGCGTACCTTTCAATTCAGCCAGCTGCTGAGTGCTGTCGTTGGCATTCTTGCTCGCAGCCTCCGCAGCTGCCTTTTCCTTCTCCAATGCAGCGATTCGCCTCCTGGCGATAGAGTGATTCCAGAGAAGCACGCGGTATAAGTTGGTCCGCTTCAGGACGCTATCCTGAGAAGCGAGAAGAAAACAAGTTAGGCAGAGCAGAAAAGATTCAACCCGAGTAGGAAGCTACTCGGAGAGTACCCGCCTACTCGGCCAGAATCTCGGGGACTGGGTGATGGTAAAGAAGAATGAAGGCGAATAGAAGAGAAGAAAAATTCAACTCGGGGAAAGGCAAGCTGAGACTTACTGCATAAGCCTGCTCGATGTCCTCGGCGTTCTTGCGGTGCAGGAACATCTTGGCGGCGAGAGTGGCAGTCTCGGTGGAGACGGTCATGGGCTTGTATCCCAGATCCACTTTGTTCCACTCAACGCGCATGTGGTCAATTGTGCCGAGACCAAGACCATGCCAGTTGTCTGTGCCGAGAACCTTGCTGTCCCACTTGGCGTCGATATAGCCAATGGTATCCAGCACCTGCTCTAAGCTCCGGGATTTTATCGTTGGATCTTGAACTCCCCGAGAAGCAATGCTGACGGATTGGTTCTGATTTGGATCTGGGGGAGGGGTGTTCCTGGCTACGGCCTTTCGTCCCCTTAGAAGGGCAAGCTGCTTGTCCTGGGGAGAGAAGCCAATTATGTTTTGCTGGCTAACCTTAACCATGTAATCCGGGAAGCAAGGTTGGCCAGCGGCGATGGCGGCGGCAGCGGTCGCAGTGGCAACCGGGCCGGATTCTCGAATCACCAGTGCTCCACCAGAGGCTGGCGGCGGCATTTGATTCTGATCTTTGGCCCGTTTCTTCGCCTTCTCCTTTTCGGCTCTCTGCCTCTCGGGATCTTCGATTTTCTTCCCCTCAGCTCTCGCCTTCGCCTTCTCGGCGGCTTCCTTCTCGGCTGCCTCTTTCTCGGCCTCGGCCTTCTCGGCGGCTTCCTTCTCGGCTGCCTCTTTTTCAGCCTTGGCCTTCTCGGCAGCTTCCTTCTCGACTGCTCTTCTGTCAACTTCATCCCTCAGGGCATCTAGGGCCTGTTGCCTGGCTGGGTCCCGGTTCTGTGGCACTGAGGAGGAAACTGGCGGTGCGGTGCCTTGAACGATTGGAGGCACCACGGAACCACCACCTTGCGCGGCATCGGGCTGGGCGCTATTCGGTGCGGCGCCTGTGTGCGCGTCGCTCAGTGGATAGGCATCCGCCATGGTGGCATCCGTGGTGGTGGCGTCCTCTACCCGCTGCTCGCCAGCGGGGTTCTCTTGTGCGGCAGCCCCGGTGGTGGGCTGCTCTTGCTCTACGTCAGGATGCTCGTGGGTGGCGGTGTCATGCATCTCCTGGTCCTGATCCTCCTCGGCATTGCTGGCCGGAGGAGAAGGCGCTCTGTCCTGATGAGCAGCAGTGTCCTGTGCTGCTGACGACGCACGGTTCTGCTGTTCTGTTTCTGCTCCTTGGATGTTGGTGGCCTCATCCTCCTCATCGTCGAGATTGATCAGAGGTACTGGTGCTTTGTTGGCTTGGTCGGGCGCGAGAGCGGCATTCGCGTCCATGGCAGGGCTGCCGAGAAAGAAAGTATCAGAAGTTAGAAGGAGATTGGGGAAGACACCACAGCGCGGGAGGAGAGGCGGTCGAGAAGAAAACTTACGCAGTGGTGGAAGGGAGCTTTCGCCTTAATCTCTTCACGACTGTCTTGGTCGGTTTCGGCTTCTCGACTGGCTTCTTCTTCTTGGCTGGAGGTCCTTGGGCGTCACTGCCAGTCCGCTTGCGGGTGTTGGGGGCTGCGATGGACAGAGGTTTGACGACAAGGACCGCATCATCCTTGTCCTCGTCATCGTCCTCGTCCTCGCTCTCGTCAGCAGCTTCATCTACGAGTCCGAGAAAAGAAAAGAAGAAAATTAGGAACAGCAAGCAAGGGATGGACGCTTCTCGCAAGCAAGCAAAGTGAGGGCGTTGTTACCTTCGAAGTCATCTTCAGACCAATCGCGAAGAGACGATTCGGCCTCGCGTTTCTCCGTCGTTGGGGAGCGTGGGAGGTTGATCTGATCCGCGACATCGAAAGAGGGCACATCGTCCTCCTCGCGATCGGCGGAGAAGTTGCCGTCGAAGCGCTCGCAGCTTTCAATTTTCTGGCGAGTAAGGACCTGAAAGACAGAGAAGGGTCACAGATTAGCCGAGTATCGAGAAGGAATTCTACTCGGATAGGCGTGCAAACACAAAGCACACTAAGCCTAGGCAGCTCGCTGATTGTTTCTACCCGGATAGGCGTGCAGATACAAAGCATATGAGGCCTAAGCATGATTGTAGAGTATCCTACACGGAAAGGCGTGCAGGCGCAAAGCACACTAAGCCTAAGAATCGTTCCCGAGTAGGCTACCCGACAAGGCGTGCAAGTACAAAGCACATTAAGCCTAGGAGATTCGGCTAAGTATCCTACTCGGTGCAGAAGGCAATTGCTACTCGCGGCAAGAAGAAAAGTTATCTACTCGGAAAGCATATGCAGAAACAGAGTAAGGAGAACGTACCCGCTCAATCGGCTTCGTGCGGCTGTACGGGACGAACCCGTACTGCCAATGATCGTTGAGGCTTGTCATCAAGATGGCCCTTGCGTGCCCAGGAACATCAATGTTATCGATCTCGATGGTTGTCGTCCTGGTGCAGTCTCGGGGGCCTCCCATGTAGCACATGAGATGGCAGCGCTCCTGCAGAGGCAGCACTCGGCGCTGGATCCAGCAAGCCACCGGATCATCGTTCTTGAGGCCTTGCTCTATCAGCCAGCCAAGCCGGTTCTCTATCTCGATGGCCACTACAAGAAATATGTTGATACGTGACCCTCAATTTTTGTCACTAGAAGGTCACGTAGGTTGATTGATGACCCATTTTTGACCAAAAATGGAAAGTCACATACCGAGCGTCTTATTTGATCGTCAATGACTAATTGAATGAAATTGTCATAGACTCTATGACTCAATCAGAGGGGTCATAACCCTATGACCAACTGATTTGGTCATGTGATATCCTGCCATAGCCATGTCAGATCCTACGTGGCCTATCCTACGTGGCAAAATTATGACCAACTGAGTAGGTCATGGAAGAGATTCAGCCCAGTCCATGATGCTCCTGAATATGGGCCAGCCCAACATTTCGGCCCATTGAAGTTTTCTTTTGCCTGACTAGTTTTTCAGCTACATGGATCAAATCCAATATTTTTGGGCAATTTTTCATGGGCCCTGGCCTTTACACGGTATAATTTTTATTTCATTCTTTTGGGCCATGGCCTAGATTCCAAATTCGAGCGTTTTTTTTTAGCATTTTCCTTGCAGGCTTTTATGGTAAGTTTATTCCAGCCCGAGAGATTTTAGTAGCCCACGTACTGCTGGGGCATAGACATGTACAAGTTGAGTAGAAATTGTTTCTTAACAATAACAAAATATGGACAAAGCACCAGAATAATTTAATTTTACTTCCATTACAGTTAATCACACTTCATCATAAGCAGTAGATGTCACTTCATCATATTACACAACAACAAAACGATAAAACACCAAATTCCGGATTTACACATCCAGCAATGCCCAGATACACACATTCAGTAGGACTGAGTAGGAGTGAATGTTCTGTATCGTAGTTCCAACCTAATAGCAGTGTAGTCTATGATCTATATCTACAGCCTTGATTTACTTGAATAAAGAAAAAGGATCTCAGGGATTGCTTGGGCTTGTGTGGGTCCTTTTCAGCTCTTTTGATTACCTAGAGCCTGCAACACAACAGAAACAATCCACAAATTGAATCAGAACTGACACAGAATCACAGGAACACCAAAACAGAAAAAACAGGAAATTAAAGATGAAGAGGGATGGGTATCAACAAGCAGTAGCTCCGATGATTGCCAGGTGACACAAATTACTGACACAAGACTAACCAATTTTATGAACCTACTATATAACATATAAACAGCAGAGGTATAGCGCAATACATACAAAGCAGAGGTACTATAACCCCATATATACAACAGAAGAAAGTGGCGACTAAAAGAGGGAAGCTTAGACTAAGCTCATGCATATTAGACTATTGATCTGTATATGTCAGCTATACTTGCAATCAAAAAACATGTTGGCAGCACACAAACTTCATAAATGAAACATTGCAGTGCTTTACTTTCTACAGGAGTAGACAATCCCTAAAACACCGTTGTATGCACCATACAGTATGGAGTGGCGAGGAATTAAATAACTCAACTTCATACATGATTCATTTAAAAAGAACTTGAATCTCTCAAACAGTGGCCTCTGTACCTGATAACACCAGCTGGATACTGTTTTGAGGGATATGGTGGAAGTCACAAGATACTCACCATCTTGTTGATCAAGTGGACGCACCTGCCGTGGCCGTCAAACACACGGTCTTCCATGCCTTATACCTGGTGGAGGTGGACAAAAGGGAAAAAAAAGTAGATTAGCTTACCTGGGGATATATTAGCAGCAAACAATGCTAAAAATGTGCTTTAAGATAGTGAACCAGTTGATATCACTTAAGTAGATTATTTTATGCTAAAAATGCGCGAATAGACTGGGTCGAGCTAGCTGCAGCAAAATAGGCATCCACCTTCACATCACATGCACTTTCAAATCCAACTTTACACATAGTACCAGCTTGGTTAATAAAGGACCTTAATTGATCTCACTAGACTTTCTGCATTGGCTAGCCAGCTTTGCTCGAATCCATTTTTTGCCAGATAATTAGATGGGGAATGTTTATTAACTACAGAACATAATCTGAGCGTACGGTACAACTAGCTGGAGAACAATTAGAATAATGTAGTTCTGCAATCCGTTTAAACAATAATTGATTAGATTACTTATTTGAAGTTGTAAATATCATGAGCAGGAAATAATGCATCTTGGATACAGAAGTACATAGCGAATAACTCCATTAGTTCCACTTCTGTTTTTTTGGGCATTTTAACTCGTCACCATACACCATAGGGAACAAACAATTCTTCTGAAAAACTGCACCAGTACATATATGCAGAATTGATTTAGTAGTTATGCTCTAATATACTTCTCCATTGAAACCCATGGATGAGCAAGTTAAGAAAATAGACAAGAGGAAAAATTAATCATTTCAGACGAAGATAGCAAGATCCCAGGCTGCCCAGCAACAAGTGGCCCCTCTTGGAGAGACCAAGTAGGAGTAACCAGCAGGCATACCTGACTGCCTCCTAAGCAGACCATGCAAGTTAGGACCTGCAAATAACAAACAACTCTCATAATCAAACTAGTAAAATGGATAAGAAGATGCACGGGACTAACTGTTTATAAAATGAAAAAAGCTAAGTGTAGTGCTCTACTACTCATGATTGCCTCTATATAGTTCATAGTGATCAAAAAGTGGCAAAGAAAATATCCTACATACAGAGAATAAAACTACAGAAGTGCATGATACGTAGAAAAGTACTGCTTGGGGAAAAATAAACTGGGATCGATGCTCAAATTTTCCAACATAAAATCCTCTCTAATAAAGTAGTAGACAAAACTGCGGATCTCAAAGTCACTTGCTAATCTGGACTTGACTGGATAATGAAAGAGTCTGAGTACTTGCCATTTACTGGAATACTACTAGTATTAAAATTAAGTACTTGTTCGTAGTACAGCTGGTGTGTGCTCTGTGTGATGCACTGAAATCTTGAAAACTAATGACTGAAAGCAACTACTCGGGCCCAGGAATAGTACTGGTACTAACAAGAGTGAACGTGTGAATATCAAAGGTGCATATCAATAAAAGTCCAGAGGAGGTGCGGCGGGGAGGGAGGATGTCGATGGGCGCTGGACGGGAGGGTGGAGAGGGGGAGAGTACCTGCGCTGCAGCCGCCGGAGTGCCTGACGAGACGCCGGAGGTGGATGCCATCTGGTGCCGCGTTGACGATGGCGAGCGCATCTAGCGGATCCTGGGCTCGATGGAGACGTCCCCGAGGATGGCATCGCGGTCCTTCGCGCCGGCTAGAGAGACAAGCGGTCGCAGGAGGCTCGGACCTGACTTCATGTCGATGCGGTCGATCCTGCCGTAGCGGTAGAAGAGGCGGTCGAGCTCCGAGTGACGGGTGTCGTAGTCGAGGTTTCCCACGAACACGGGCCTCATCCTCGCCGAGATCTCCGCGCCGGGGAACCCTAGCGGAAAGGGGAGCGGATCAGAATCGGAACGACGAGGATGGGAGCGGCGCCGGGAAGCTAGCCTGGAGGGAGCCGGAGGGGAGAGGGCAGTACCTTCGTCGTTGATGGAGGGAGGGAGGGCGGGCGGCGACTAGGGCTAGGGTTCTTCTCCGGATTCGACCGAGATGCGGTGGTGCGGCGCGGCTACGCTCTCTTCTGCTTCCGTTCTCTATGGACCTTCTCTTCTTCGACAACGATCGGGGCTGGGGGAGGACGGGCGCAGGAGGCTCGGCAGGAGATTGGATCGGGGGTGGGGGAGGAGGGCGGTGGTGGCGGCGCGATATCTGGGAGGGATAGTCTAGGTTTAGGGAGGGGGACTCGGGTCACTCGGCCGCGGTTTAGGGATAGGTTTCCGAAAAAAATTGTATCGCTGGATGCGAGACGCGCGCGCGAGGGAGGGAAATTTTTCATCTGGCTGGACTTCTTTTCTTACTCACTTTCGACTTTCGCACTTAGTGGCTGTAGGCGGGACCCTAAACTTTCTGACCCCACATCACAGTCTCTAGTCAGGGGGTTTATTAGTATCAATAAAATAGTTTTAGTTTTACTGATAAAACTAGTTCATTTTTTCTATGACAATAGAAAATATTTAAGACCGATCTATAGTTATAGTTTTATTGTAATATATATTTTAATTGACATAGTTTTATTGTAAAATATATTTTTACTTGCCACATGCTTTGTAATACTCTTAATTCAACTTAATACGAGAAAACATGCATTAATGTGTTTAACTTGTAAACAACACAAAATTTCTGCCTATATATACCTACGAGGATGAATTTACAAAATGTAATTCATATGTGGAAATCATTCGCTTCCCGGAGTGTAGAAAATTCCAGAAAATTCAAAAAATCACGAAACGATGCAAGACCTTCGCGTGGTGTTGTTATATATGTCCTAGTATCCACAAAAAATAATAAACTTGGAATACGACAATTTGGTGGAAAATGTGTTCACAGAAATGAGCTATCTCGTACGAAGATTCATGGCTTTCGGTCGAAATGACGGATGTTTTGGCCACATCCATGGCATAGTTTGTTTAAATGTGGCCATATTCCACACAAAGGTGCATATTGGAACAACTAACAATGTTCACGAAGAAAGTTTTATTTTTCGTCGAATAAAAATACCATTTTCCCTTCCCGAAGTGTCAAAACCGGGTTTTTTTGTGAAGCACGTACACAAAATATGTTGCAAAAATGTATAAAACAAAATTCTAAATATATTATGTCATGTTTGATCTACAAATAACAAACTTAATACCTCTCAATAGCTCAAAATACACCTCTTTCGAAAAAGACAAATTTCTGCCGATTCCGCTGAAACCGGGCCAAATTTGAACTACAGGTGCCTCGTAGTTTGCTTGTGATTTTTTGCAAAAATCATTTTTAGGTAGCCAAGTACCTATTTCAACATAGATACACCAATAGTTCATCAATATTCATCACCTAGGTACGAACGGTCATGCACCCCGTTTTGACCGTTTCCCGAAACCGGCTTAGAAAATTCCAGAAAATTCAAAAAATCTCGAAACGATGCAAGACCTTCGCGTGGTGTTGTTATATATGTCCTAGTATCCACAAAAAATAATAAACTTGGAATACGACAATTTGGTGGAAAATGTGTTCACAGAAATGAGCTATCTCGTACGAAGATTCATGGCTTTCGGTCGAAATGACGGATGTTTTGGCCACATCCATGGCATAGTTTGTTTAAATGTGGCCATATTCCACACAAAGGTGCATATTGGAACAACTAACAATGTTCACGAAGAAAGTTTTATTTTTCGTCGAATAAAAATACCATTTTCCCTTCCCGAAGTGTCAAAACCGGGTTTTTTTGTGAAGCACGTACACAAAATATGTTGCAAAAATGTATAAAACAAAATTCTAAATATATTATGTCATGTTTGATCTACAAATAACAAACTTAATACCTCTCAATAGCTCAAAATACACCTCTTTCGAAAAAGACAAATTTCTGCCGATTCCGCTGAAACCGGGCCAAATTTGAACTACAGGTGCCTCGTAGTTTGCTTGTGATTTTTTGCAAAAATCATTTTTAGGTAGCCAAGTACCTATTTCAACATAGATACACCAATAGTTCATCAATATTCATCACCTAGGTACGAACGGTCATGCACCCCGTTTTGACCGTTTCCCGAAACCGGCTTAGAAAATTCCAGAAAATTCAAAAAATCTCGAAACGATGCAAGACCTTCGCGTGGTGTTGTTATATATGTCCTAGTATCCACAAAAAATAATAAACTTGGAATACGACAATTTGGTGGAAAATGTGTTCACAGAAATGAGCTATCTCGTACGAAGATTCATGGCTTTCGGTCGAAATGACGGATGTTTTGGCCACATCCATGGCATAGTTTGTTTAAATATGGCCATATTCCACACAAAGGTGCATATTGGAACAAATAACAATGTTCACGAAGAAAGTTTTATTTTTCGTCGAATAAAAATACCATTTTCCCTTCCCGAAGTGTCAAAACCGGGTTTTTTTGTGAAGCACGTACACAAAATATGTTGCAAAAATGTATAAAACAAAATTCTAAATATATTATGTCATGTTTGATCTACAAATAACAAACTTAATACCTCTCAATAGCTCAAAATACACCTCTTTCGAAAAAGACAAATTTCTGCCGATTCCGTTGAAACCGGGCCAAATTTGAACTACAGGTGCCTCGTAGTTTGCTTGTGATTTTTTGCAAAAATCATTTTTAGGTAGCCAAGTACCTATTTCAACATAGATACACCAATAGTTCATCAATATTCATCACCTAGGTACGAACGGTCATGCACCCCGTTTTGACCGTTTCCCGAAACCGGCTTAGAAAATTCCGGAAAATTCAAAAAATCTCGAAACGATGCAAGACCTTCGCGTGGTGTTGTTATATATGTCCTAGTATCCACAAAAAATAATAAACTTGGAATACGACAATTTGGTGGAAAATGTGTTCACAGAAATGAGCTATCTCGTACGAAGATTCATGGCTTTCGGTCGAAATGACGGATGTTTTGGCCACATCCATGGCATAGTTTGTTTAAATGTGGCCATATTCCACACAAAGGTGCATATTGGAACAACTAACAATGTTCACGAAGAAAGTTTTATTTTTCGTCGAATAAAAATACCATTTTCCCTTCCCGAAGTGTCAAAACCGGGTTTTTTTGTGAAGCACGTACACAAAATATGTTGCAAAAATGTATAAAACAAAATTCTAAATATATTATGTCATGTTTGATCTACAAATAACAAACTTAATACCTCTCAATAGCTCAAAATACACCTCTTTCGAAAAAGACAAATTTCTGCCGATTCCGTTGAAACCGGGCCAAATTTGAACTACAGGTGCCTCGTAGTTTGCTTGTGATTTTTTGCAAAAATCATTTTTAGGTAGCCAAGTACCTATTTCAACATAGATACACCAATAGTTCATCAATATTCATCACCTAGGTACGAACGGTCATGCACCCCGTTTTGACCGTTTCCCGAAACCGGCTTAGAAAATTCCGGAAAATTCAAAAAATCTCGAAACGATGCAAGACCTTCGCGTGGTGTTGTTATATATGTCCTAGTATCCACAAAAAATAATAAACTTGGAATACGACAATTTGGTGGAAAATGTGTTCACAGAAATGAGCTATCTCGTACGAAGATTCATGGCTTTCGGTCGAAATGACGGATGTTTTGGCCACATCCATGGCATAGTTTGTTTAAATGTGGCCATATTCCACACAAAGGTGCATATTGGAACAACTAACAATGTTCACGAAGAAAGTTTTATTTTTCGTCGAATAAAAATACCATTTTCCCTTCCCGAAGTGTCAAAACCGGGTTTTTTTGTGAAGCACGTACACAAAATATGTTGCAAAAATGTATAAAACAAAATTCTAAATATATTATGTCATGTTTGATCTACAAATAACAAACTTAATACCTCTCAATAGCTCAAAATACACCTCTTTCGAAAAAGACAAATTTCTGCCGATTCCGCTGAAACCGGGCCAAATTTGAACTACAGGTGCCTCGTAGTTTGCTTGTGATTTTTTGCAAAAATCATTTTTAGGTAGCCAAGTACCTATTTCAACATAGATACACCAATAGTTCATCAATATTCATCACCTAGGTACGAACGGTCATGCACCCCGTTTTGACCGTTTCCCGAAACCGGCTTAGAAAATTCCAGAAAATTCAAAAAATCTCGAAACGATGCAAGACCTTCGCGTGGTGTTGTTATATATGTCCTAGTATCCACAAAAAATAATAAACTTGGAATACGACAATTTGGTGGAAAATGTGTTCACAGAAATGAGCTATCTCGTACGAAGATTCATGGCTTTCGGTCGAAATGACGGATGTTTTGGCCACATCCATGGCATAGTTTGTTTAAATGTGGCCATGCTCCACACAAAGGTGCATATTGGAACAACTAACAATGTTCACGAAGAAAGTTTTATTTTTCGTCGAATAAAAATACCATTTTCCCTTCCCGAAGTGTCAAAACCGGGTTTTTTTGTGAAGCACGTACACAAAATATGTTGCAAAAATGTATAAAACAAAATTCTAAATATATTATGTCATGTTTGATCTACAAATAACAAACTTAATACCTCTCAATAGCTCAAAATACACCTCTTTCGAAAAAGACAAATTTCTGCCGATTCCGCTGAAACCGGGCCAAATTTGAACTACAGGTGCCTCGTAGTTTGCTTGTGATTTTTTGCAAAAATCATTTTTAGGTAGCCAAGTACCTATTTCAACATAGATACACCAATAGTTCATCAATATTCATCACCTAGGTACGAACGGTCATGCACCCCGTTTTGACCGTTTCCCGAAACCGGCTTAGAAAATTCCAGAAAATTCAAAAAATCTCGAAACGATGCAAGACCTTCGCGTGGTATTGTTATATATGTCCTAGTATCCACCAAAAATAATAAACTTGGAATACGACAATTTGGTGGAAAATGTGTTCACATAAATGAGCTATCTCGTACGAAGATTCATGTCTTTCGGGCGAAATGACGGATGTTTTGGCCACATCCATGGCATAGTTTGTTTAAATGTGGCCATATTCCACACAAAGATGCATATTGGTACAACTAACAATGTTCACTAAGAAAGTTTTATTTTTCGTTGAATAAAAATACCATTTTCCTTTTCCGGAGTGTCAAAACCGGGTTTTTTTGTGAAGCACATACCCAAAATATGACACAAAATTGTACAAAGTAAAATTATGAAGCTATTATACGATATTTTATATACAAATAACCAAATTTCATTATCTAAAAATATTCATATACACCTCTTTTGAAAAAGATAAATTTCAGCCGATTCTGCTGAAACCTGGCTAAATTTGAACTACAGGTGCCTCGTAGTTTTCTCTTTATTTTTTGCAAAAATCATTTTTAGATAACCAAGTACCTATTTCAACATAGATATACCAGTATTTCATCAAGATTCAACCCCTAGCTACCAACGTTCATGCCCCCCGTTTTGACCGTATTTCAAAATCGGCATACAATTTTTTATTTTAAATTATCCAAAACTTTGTATAATGCAATGCAGAAACTTATTGGTAGTTTATATTTTATGTTGACTCCAAAAGCCCCTAATAGAATATAATAATAGGGGAGAAAACTAAAATTTATTTACATAAAATTGGAGTTCAAAATCAAAAATTATAAAAGAAAACAGATAAAGAGAAAAAAATAACAGAACCGGCCCGGACCTAGCCTGTCCTATCCAACCCAGGATGATCGGCCCATTCGTATTGCTGGAAGTGGGCTTTGGCCCAGCAAACTAACCCAGGCCGACCGGCCCCTCCTTTTCCTGGATAAATTGTATTGCGCTCAACATATATCATGTAGCGGGCTTGGCCGTGGTGGTTCGGTGGTGTGTTCTTCTCGTGGGAGACGTGGGTTCGATCCCTGGGGATGGCTCCTCCGCGCGCGATTATTTATTTTGCGGGATTTGAACAGATAAGCAGGCTGCTCCCTGCCAGGATCAGCGGAATGCACGGTCAATTTTCTCAGGTCCACTTGTGGGTCCCATTTCTCAGGTCGTGGGTCCCGCGTGGCAATTTGGCAGGGCCTAGTATAGTGGACGTGACAGGTACAAGGTAGACACGGTTTAAAAAAAATGTTGAAATTGTGAGTGACACATAGTCAAAATTGACACGTGGATATGACACACATAGTCAAAATTGACATGTGAACATGACACATAGGCGAAAATTGACACGTGGACATGACACATAGGCAAAAATTGACACGTGGACATGACACATAGGCAAAAATCATTGCCAACAAATGCATGACCAATTCAATTTGGTCTTAGTTAAGCAAAAAAAAGGGTCATACACCAGGTATCATGTGCTATGACCATCTTGTTAAAGAAAATCATGACTTTTTTGGCAAAAAAGTCATGTGTTTAGTCCCTCCCAAACATGTCATGACCAACAGATTAAACATGGTCATGGATCTATGACAAATTCATCCACGGTCATTAAAAAAGGGTCATGTATCAACATATTTCTTGTAGTGGGCGTTGTCGTCGTTGGCGGGCTTCTCTTTCCAGTTCTTCTGAGTGGGAGCACGGAGGCTCCAGGCGGGAAGGTTGATCCTGTCGTGTACCTGGGCTCCTTCAGCGGCGGGGATGTTCTTGACATAGAAGAACGTCTTCTGCCACAGTCGAACGGAGTCCAGCCCATTGATACGGGGGTGGTTCGTCCCGGTCCGCTGTATCATCATGGCGCAGCCGGTGTCGGTTGCGCGGCCGGCCACGCCCGCGCTGTCCTTCTTCCCGACAGTCTGCTGGCGGAGGTGGAAGTACCTCAGCCAGGTCTCCGACGTCGGGTGGATGCCGAGGAAGGCCTCGCACACCACGGCGTGGTAGGCGAGGAAGACGACGGCGTTCGGCGGCAGATGATGCATCTGGAGGCCAAAGTGGTCGAGAAACTTACGGAGGAACTCGGAGGCCGGCAGTCCGAAGCCGCGCTCGAAGTGCGACATGAAGACGACGCGCTCACCCTCCCGCGGAGTTGGCACGACTTCGTTGTCAGGCGCCCGGCACTCCACGCCGGGAGGAACTCGCCTGGTATTAACGAGCCAGGCGAAATCCTCACTGGTAACGATTGAGCCCGCCCAGCCGGCTTTGGCCATTGTTGCGAGTAGGAGGAGTGGAAGAAATTGGACGGAGTGGTTGGGCGAATTGAGTCCGCGGCGGCGCGAAAGCTTGCGCGGCGGCGGAGAGCTCGGTGGCGGAGGAAAGCAGAGGACGAAAGAGGAATAGTGCAAGGGAAGGGGAAAAGGAAGTTACCGGCGGGGGTATTTATACCCTCTCCGCGATTTTACCGTTACCGTCGGCGTAGTGGGATCAATCGTGGCCATGATTGCTGTGTGGAGGGGCCTGTGGCCGAATAGAAACGCACGGAAGCGCGGGATGCGCGCGTAACGGCCACAGTAGATCCCACGATCAGATCGTGGCCTATTATTACGATTGATGGGACATAACGAGCCGGTGGGCCCGCCCCGTGAAAACTGGGCGCGTGGCACGATGTGTCGTGGGCAGCGAAACGACAGGGTCGTGGATGCTTGACACGCGTCCGGCCGCAGCAAGGACGGCTGGATGGTGTTCTGCGCCGCAACGGCTCCATTCAAGAAAATTCTCTAAGTCTTTTTACTCGGTTACAGAGTAGAAAGCAAGTACTACTCAAGAGACAAGAGACAGAAGATACTTGTCAGAGTGCTACTCGGAGGCCGTTTACTCGGCATCTTGAGGTTCAAGGGCTAAGAGGCAAAAATTGGTTTTAAGCTGGCAGAGCCTAGTGAACGAGTTCGCAAGACTCAACCAGCTTCGGGGACTGCTGTCGAGGGGTTACTCCCGAGTAGGGTAAAGGCAAGTGGTAAAGGCGGCTTACAGAAGAGAGGTTTGGTCGAGTAGCCGACTACCTGGTACTCGCTACCCGGTCGACTGCTACTCGGTCTCACCTCAAGATGACCAGAAGGAGATATCAATCAAGTTCTATCCTTTCGAGTAGAAGAGTTGGCCCGAGTACAATTGGCGGGAACAATTGGCGGGAACCTACTCGGGCCAGAAAGTCAAAGGAGCCGTTCTGACACAGGATCCCGCGTATCCTGGGTCCGTACTTGGCAGCATTCGAACTACTGTTCATCTGGGACCGGCCTGCCTGACAGTGACAGCATGGAAGCAGGCCGTGGCAGGATAAGGGGGGCCTACTCTGTGCCTAGGTACAGTGATACCGGTCTGTCCCCTAGTTTTGCCCAACGACTTTCCAGATGAAGCCAAGGTTAGGAACCAAAGCTGTCAGCGGGAACCCGGAAGAAGGACGGTGTGCACACTATGTCGACACTTGTCCATGTTTGGACGTATCCGGCTGGGCACCAGGTATATAAGGTGCCCCGCCGCCTCCTGCGTGAGGATCGAACACATGCTCACATTGAACCCTAGAAACCCTAAGTCCTTGACCTAGCTCTACTCGGAGAGAGAAGAGGGGCTACTCGGTAGCGATATCCTTTGTACTGTGGCTACTCGGAGAAACATCAGAATACATACAGAGAGGCAGGAGTAGGGGTTTTACCTCCTCACGAGGGCCCTGAACCTGGGTAGATTGTGTTGTTTGCAGTGTATTGTTCTTACCTCACGCGGCTACTCGTCGCGTGATCCCTCCCCGGACACCTCCAGCGTCCTTCGTCCCCACATCTTTAGCCATCCCATGGCATCTGCCGTGACACCACCACGACACCAATGCCTGACAGTGAGATGGTCAAACTATTTGGCATTCCAGTAGATGATAGAGATCAGGAGGAGAGGGGTGAATCTAGTTTACCTGCTGATGGTGTGAGAGATTCGTCTGGTGTGGATGTAGAGTTGATGGAAGATTCTGCAGATGATGTCGATGATGCGCATACTGATGAGCTGATACATATTTGTGACAAAAAATTATGTTATTGAAGTAGGGAACACTAGTAGAAACAAGGGCTTTTGTCAAGGGCATTACTCCCGGTTGCATTACGAACCGGGACTAGTGCTCCGGTTCCATCGCCCTCGATCGGAAGAAAAGGCACGGGCGGGCTAGTCCCGGTCCGAACGGGACCTCTAGTCCCGGGTCGTAACACAACCCAGGACTAGAGGTTTTCGCCTCAGTTCTGACAGCGGTGAGGACTTCTAGTCCCGGTCAGTGTTACGAGTCTGGACTAGAGGATCTCTGTTTTCTACATAACCGGCCATGCCTCTTTAATGTACTCTTTTTTTCCTTTTTTGGGTTGGGTGGTGTGTGCTACTTTCCTTTTCATTTTGTATGCACTAGAGGTGTTCGATGAAATTCCCGAGCTAGCTAGCTTCTTTGATCTCCTCTGTTTTTCACCACTAAGCTCTATTTTATCCCTATTTTCTCCACGATTGATGAAGACTTGGTGTTGCCTCTTCTATTGGATTGTTCCAAGAGGTTGGCACCTAAACCTAAGTACTAATTTTGGCATCATGATTGTGTTTGATATACTTATAGAATAACGCAGATGTCACGGCAATGGATGTACTGTTCTGACCGTCGCTCTAGCGAGTTTGTTAATGGCGTGAATGATTTCCTCCGTGTGGCTGATGAGAACAAGCAGAATGGTTTTGTATTCTGTCCATGTAGTGTCTATAAGAATCAGATTGATTACTCTGACTCAAAGATCCTTCACATCCACCTGTTTAAGTTTGGTTTCATGCCCAGCTATAATTGCTGGATTAAACACGGTGAGAGAGGGGTTATAATGGAAGAGAATGAAGAAGAGGATGATGACAACTACCCTCTGAATACGGTGATACTTTCATGGCGGAAGCTGAAGGGGAAGCTGAAGAAGAGGCACATGATGAGCTCGTTGATGATCTTGGTCGGACCATTGCTGATGCAGAGAGGCTGTGATAGTGAACATGAGAAGGAAAAGTTGGATCAGATGTTAGAGGATCACAAAAAGTTGTTGTACCCAACTAGTGAAAATGGTCTAAAAAAACTGGGTAGCGCACTGGAATTGCTGCAATTTAAGGTAGAGTCTTTATCTAATAAGAGTTTTTAAAAGTTGCTGAAAATTTTAAATAATATGCTTCCCAGGGACAATGAATTGCCCGCCAGTATGTATGAAGCAAAGAAGGTTATCTGTCCTCTAGGTTTAGAGGTTTAGAAGATACACGTATGCCCAAATGACTGCATCCTATACCGCGGTCCAGAGTACGAGAATTTGAATGCATGCCCGGTATGCACTACATTGAGGTACAATATCAAACGAGATGACCCTAGTGATGTTGAGGAAGATCTCCCACGGAAGAGGGTTCCTGCCAAGGTGATGTGGTATGCTCCTATAATACCACTGTTGAAACGTTTGTTTATAAACAAAAAGCATGCCAAGTCGTTGCGATGACACAAAGAGGAATGTAAGTCAGAAGGGATGTTGAGACACCCCGCTGATGGGTCAGAGTGGAGAAATATCGACAGAGAGTTTAAAGATTTTGCAGGTGACGCAAGGAATTTAAGCTTTGGTCTAAGTAGAGATGGCATGAATACTTTTGTGAGCAGAGCTCCGGCCATAGCACCTGGCCCGTGACTCTATGCATCTATAACCTTCCTACTTGGTTGTGCATGAAGCGGAAGTTTATTATGATGCATGTGATCATCCAAGGCCTGAAGCAATCGGGAAATAACATTGATGTGTACCTGAGGTCGTTAGTTGATGAACTTTTACAGTTGTGGGCAAACCTGGTGTACGAGTCTGGGATGAGCACAAACAGGAGCCATCTGACCTACGAGCGTTGTTGTTCGTAACCATCAACGATTGGCCTACTCTTAGTAACCTTACATGACAGTCAAATAAGGGATACAATGCATGCACACACTGTTTAGATGAGACTTAAAGTATATATTTGACCAACAAGAATATGTACATGGGACATCGTAGGTTTCTTCCAAAACAGCATCCCGTAAGAAAGAAAACCAAGCATTTCAACGGTCAGACAGATCGCCGGCCGAAGCCTCCAGAACGTACTGATGCCGATGTATTAGATATGGTTAAGGATTTTAAAGTAATCTTTGGAAAGGAGGCTGGCGGACAATCTGTTCCAAATGACGCCGACGGACACGTACTAGATCCAACTTTGAAATATCTGGCCGAAGAAATCTATATTTTGGGATCTACCCTATTTGAAATATCTAGAGGTCCGCTCCGCAATTGACATGATGCATGTGACGACGAATCTTTGCGTGAACCTGCTAGGCTTCTTGGGCATGTATGTGAAGAAAAAAGATACACCGCAAGCACGGGAGGACCAACAACATATGAAAGACCTAGAAGGATTGCATCCAGAATGGTTTTGGGGTCCTGCCAGCTACGTTCTTACCAAAGAAGAGAAGGAAATCTTTTTTGAATGCTTGAGAAGTATCAAGGTCTTGTCTGGTTTCTCATCGAATATAAAGGGAATAATAAATATGGCAGAAATTTTTTTCCAAAACCTAAAATCTCATGACTGCCACGTGATTATGACGCAGTTGCTTCCGGTTGCATTGAGGGGGCTTCTACCGGATAATGTTCGAGTGCCGATTGTGAAGCTATGTGCATTCCTCAATGCAGTCTCTCAGAAGGTAATCAATCCAAAAGATTTGCCGCGGTTACAGAATGATGTGGTCTAGTGTCTTGTCAGTTTTGAGTTTGTGTTCTCGTCATCGTTCTTCAATATTATGACGCACCTCCTGGTTCACACGGTGGAAGGGATTTTCGTTCTCGTTCCTGTATTTCTATACAATATGTTCCCATTTGAGAGGTTCATGGGAGTCTTAAACAAATACGTTCATAACCATGCTAGGCCAGAAGGAAGCGTCTCTAAGGGCTATGAAACGGAGGAGGTCATTGAATTTTGTGTTGACTTTCTTCCTGACCTTAAGTCGATTGGTCTTCCTCAATCGCGGTACGAGGGTAGGTTTAGTCAAAAAGGCACACTTGGAAAGAAATAAAAAATATGTATGGACGGGCATTCTTTCACTCAAACACACTACACAGTTCTATAAAATTCCATCTTGGTGGCTCCGTATATTGAGGAACACAAGAATATTGTACGATCTCAAAACCCCGGCCAAACTAACGCCTTTGTCTCATGGCTCCACATGGTGACTTTCGGCAATTGGTTCCAATCACATCTAATGAATGAAAAGGATGTTGTAGATGAGTTGTATTCCTTGGCCGGGTCACCATCTTCGACTATAATGACTTTCGAAGAGTATCATATATATTTACTAATTGGAGACTCTCTACGAGCTGTCACGTTAATCTAAAAAACTATTAAAGAAGAACCTTCCGATCTAAATTATGTGGTCAGGATCAAATAACTGACCGGTAGTTTTCCTCTCATTGGACTCTTATGACCGGGTAGAGATGGTACGTGTTCATCTCAAAACAACAACCAAAGGAGTTGTACAGGCTTTGGGCAACGATTAGATGGGCAGTTTTCTTTTTATTGGTCTTAGGACAAATAGGAACACGTACATGTTACATGTCCACGTAATAAAAGGGATCGTACATTTATTTAGGCCAACACGCCTCTCTCTCTCTCTAATGATATTAGAGCAAGTACAATAAGGCCATGTAAGCGAAATTAAATAATATATTTGTGCTTAGTTGGATGAGAGAGAAGAGGAGAGAGAATAGAAGCGGGCTACAAGATAGTAGCCAGCTCTTGCACGTGCTCATAGGCACTTTGTGAGAGTGTAAGGTGGGTCATATGTTGACAAAATAGTGCATGCATATAGTATACTATTGTACATGTTGGCTATAAGCTGGCTATAAGATGACATGGCAATGCCTTATAGCCAGCAGCTGGCTCTATTATTAACCATGCTCTTAAGGAGACAAAACGTACATGTCCATGTAAAATAAAAACCCAAGTATCGTACATGTTTTGGGCCACGATCAATTAGTTGATGATTGGTTTCTTTTCATTGAAATGACCGGTAGGAATATTTGCTTGTTTGCTCACGTAGGAAAAAGGGACTGGACATGTGTTGGGCTAAAACGTCTATAACCATATATTACAGAGACAGAGCGAGAACATATATGGCCGGTGACGGTAGTTATTTCCTATCGATAGATAACTGCGCCGACCGCAGATTCATGTACCAGATTGAACTGCTGTTACGAAAAGTATCAGGTTGATATTGTCCCGGTGTAAGAAGTGTAAAACTGAATATATTAAATATTCCAGATACATGTATATTGTGTTATGTACTAAGAGCATCTCTAACAGAGCCCTCAAAACCCGCGGAACTGTATAATAACCGCCAAAAACGGTTCCGAAACCTTAGAAAAAGAAATAGCAGAAACCGTAAAAGTCCCGTGCCCGTAAAAAATTTTGAGGGCGCCCGGAAAATCTGTCTGCCGAACCGGTAATTCGGAGGTTTCACCTCCGAACCGCCGGGGCGCTGTATATCCCTATAGCGGTTGGCGGGAGGGACATTTCAGATTCGTCCGGACGCGTCTCCTCCCCCCATTCCCCTGCCGCCCTCGCCGTTGCCCCGCCGCTGTAGATCTAGGGCTACTCCGAGCGCGCCTGCAGTGGTCGCGGCGAACAGGCCTCTCTCCTCCCCCGGATCTACCTCTCCCGCCCTTTCGGAGCCACCGCGCCCGTCGAATCGCCGCCGCCGAGGTAAGCCCCCGCCGCCCATGAAATCGCCGCCGCCGGTAAAATTTCTTGCTGATTCGTCGTTCATAGGCCTAACTTGAGGTCATGTACGCGTTTCAGATGTCGTTGACCCCGTGCGAGGAGTTCCTGCTCTCGGATTCTTCCTCCGATGACGACTCAGACAACGAGACCTTGTTCAAGAGTCGCAGGCGGCAGACTGTGGTTGCCGTCCTCGCCGTGAAGGAGTTCGAGGACCGCTTTCGAAGGACGCGCCAGGGGTCGCAAGCTGTGCGACTGTGCATTCCGCGGAACCGCTTCTACGTCAACGAGTTGCTCATGCGGGACTACTTCGCCGAGAACCCGACGTACCCGGCTCACATATTCCAGAGAATGTACCGGATTATGCTTGACTTCACATTTTATTGTAATAATATGGATTATTGCTTGAGCTATTAATTTTTATTGTGATATGGTTGATCTTTGGTGCAATGCTGAAAACTGTATGCAAATTCTGAATATTTTGACATATGTTTTATTAGTTTACGGTTCCGCGCAATAGCAGTACCCGTAAAGCAGAATCTTAAAACATAATATGTGGCTCGTTTTCGCGCAAAAAACGCGCACTTTCCGACCCTTAAAACGAGTATACGGTTCAGCGGTTTGAGGGCTCTGTTAGAGATGCTCTAACTATATTAAATATACCAATAAAAAGAAAACATAAAATGTTGAATGATGTTACCGTAGCAACAGTAATTGAAGTATCTGTCGCACATCAAGTACGAGTTCATCGTGGCGTAATCGTGAATTTAATCAAAGTAAATTGAAATGTAGGACGAAAAATTAAGAGGCGAGGCATATAGGAGTCCGATCATCGTTGTGAGAGAGTCGCGGCCTGCACATCTGAGCTGGTACGGGTGATGTTCCCCATTTCCGTGCTAGACAAACATATTCTGCACCTCGAGCTGCTACTCCATGGCTCACACTCCAACTGCTTCTCGGTCCATCTCCTTGCCGTCTCCTCCTCAAACCATCCATATGTACCAACATTCTCAGTTCTCCAGAAAGGAGAGGAGTCTCGGTGGGGACACAACTAAAAAATATATGTGAAAATAGGATGCCGCTGAAGAAAGTTCTTCACTACAAAAATTAGAAGAGAGAAGCGAGGGTAATAGAAGACCGATAGTGAGATCACTTTGGGAAGAGACAGAGTAGGCTCTCAGGACAAGTGAATGGATAAGATAATTATTAGATATATGAATTCTATAGAAATATATTCATAAAGAAAACACGCCCGGACATTAACTCATTGTTAATTCTATACCGCAGGTGTCCGAAGACGTATCGGTATTGACGAAAATATGTAATTTTATTAAATAACTAAATTTTCTACTCAGAGGTTAATTATTATATTTATAATAGAAATATTATAACAAATAATAATATGACCACTTGGTCATGGAGACTTTTTTAATGAAAATTCAAATGTGTATGTTTCTCGCACAATGTCCTATATACATAATTAATAAAAAATGTTAAAAAAATACCATATTCTTTTCTTTGATTTAATAAGCATTATGTTGTACCGAGGGTTCAAAATTCAAATCTACAAAGAAAATATGCTTTTAAAGAATTAGAAACTAAGATGTTGTTCCTAAATCTAAATTTTTGCTAACTATTAGATCTTAATCGTCACAACTATCATATTAAATTTAGAATCCCACCCTTAAAATACCAATGGTTAAATAAAAAAATAGAATTGATTGTGAGAAACAAAGAAAAAAAAAGCTCTCTAATGTTTGTTAAAGCACATTCTTAAATATATTTAAACTAGCCCGTGCAAGCGCACGGGTTGATGACTAGTGAAATTAATGAGAATACATTTTACACGATAGCCCAAGATAAAAAGAGCACCAACCAAAATAGTGGTGTCCGCTTTGATGCAACAAATAACAATGGGCAAAAGGACACATATTATGGTTACATAGAGGAGATATGAGAACTTGACTATGAATCTTATTTTAAAGTCCCTTTGTTTTGGTGCCAATGGGTCAAACTGACATGCGGGGTAAAGGTAGACAAGTTGTACATGATGACAACAGTGGATCTGAATAATCTTGGGTACGGAGAAGAGCCATTCTTCCTAGCCAAAAACGTTGCTCAGATTTTCTGTGTGAACGACTTGGCTACCATACCGAGAAAAAGAAAATAAAAGAAAACAAATATATCAAGCGAAGAACAAAACGCCACATAGTTCTTTTGTGCAAAAGAAACATCTTAGGGTGGAGGATAAGACAGATATGTCAGAACATTATAATCAGTTTGGTGAAATTCCCCCCTTTAATGTGAAGACTGACCCAAGCATCGTGTTAAATGATGAAGATGCTCCATGGTTACGGCCGAGGTGATCATAAGCGGAAAGAATGTGTAATAATAAATGTATCAAACCTTTTTTCAAACATTTTATGCCGTAGATAGAACAAAACAATCGGTATCGCCAGCATACAACCCGACCGTGGCTCCTGAGTGCATATATGCATATGAAAGGCACCATCAGACATACGCTGGCGAATCCGAATGATTTGTATTTGGTCGATGAACAGAATGATGTATGCAGGGAATCCGAGGCTATATATAGGGTCGTCTAGCTCATAAAGTGGTGTGCTAGTTTCGATCCAACGGCTCAGAAGCGCTCGAAAGAAACACCCCTGATCCAACGGCTCACAAGTGCTCGAAAGAAACACACCGTACCCCTGATCCAACGGCTCACAAGAGTTCGAAAGAAACATACCCCTTATCCAACGACTCACAAGTGTTTGAAAGAAACACACGATCCGTGTGATTCTTCCTGATTGGTCCCGACGAAACTGTAAGCATTTAGTCCCGATTGGTACAACAGGCCGGGACTAAAGGGTCTGTTTCTTCTCACTATACATGTGTATACTTCCCGCCATTGGCATAACACATGTAAACTCATATCTGCAACCTCATCACTCTCTCATGGATTATACCATATCCACTCTAACCTACCCGCAGGCGGAGGCGCTTTCCACCTCGAACTACCCTTGCCCGCCCAGCTACAGCGTCCATGCCGGTTGTAGGCCGAGCGTCGGAGGAGTGCCGGCCTCTCCTGTACCTCAAGGTGTGGCATCTCGGGCGGCCATCACGAATCACTACTACCACGAGCTCACGTTGGAGCAGCGGAGGGCTTGGAATCCCAACTACCGGCCTACTTGGGACCCCTTCTTCATTAATCAGTGTGAGAGGGCGCTTGCCAGGTACGAGGAGAACGACCCTCCTCCTTTGAACTTCAACGAGACCGGTCGTCGGCTGTGGTGGGGCGGACAGAATCTTCAGTGTGTCTTGAACTACATTAGGGCCAGCGATAACCGCGCATGCGCTACCCTCATGCCCAGTCCAAGTGTCCTGATCCTTTGAGGGTCGTTCAATGATAGTAACGACGAGGGCGGCGACTACGACGACTACGAGTCGGAGTACTATAGGCCTAGGCAGGAGTATGACTAGCATATCATATCCAATCTTGCAATTATGTACTTCCTTGTTTATCTAGATGTATCGGCCCCCTCCCTAATGTTAGCTTGATCTATTTCCGATCGTTTAGGTTCAGATCCACTCTTGCCATTATGTATTGTCTTGTTTATCTAGATGTACTGGCCCCCTCCCTAATGTTAGCTCTATATTCAGATTCACACATTTTCCATGTTCAAACTATTTTAAGAATGGAAAGTAACCCTAAACCCACAACGCCAAACCCTAAACAAATTCAAACGTTTAAATTAACAAAACAATTTTCAAAAATGAACTCTATTCCCGGGCCGTAATATGACCCAGGACTAAAGGTCCTGCGCGCGAACCATCGTTCCGCGCCCAAAATTGACCTTTAGTCTCGGGTCGCGGCACCGCCCGGGACTAGAGGGGGGCTTCTAGTCCCGGTCGGTGCCACGACCCGAGACTAAAAACCCTCCAGTCCCGGGCGGTGCCACGGCCCGGTACTAAAGGTCTGGGCTACTTAAACGTCGGGGTCGTAGTCTTCTTCCTAACAACTTCATTCGCGCGACGAGAATACGCAGAAGCGCTGCCCGGATGTCGTCCTGCCGCCAGGCCGCCCCCTGCCGCCGCGCCGATGCCTCCCCGCGCCGCGCCGCCGCGTCCCCGGGCCTCCCTGTCCGCGCCGCCCCATGCGTATCAGGTAATAAGAAGAGACAAAACTCTGTTCTGGCACCCTGCCGTGACGGGGAAGTGCCCTTGGAAGCCATCTCCATCGACTCCACCGACATCTCCATCGCCGTTTCTGTCTCCTATGATGAGGAGGGAGTAGTTCTCCCCCGAGGCTGAGGGCTCTATCGGTAGCTATGTGGCATCTCTCTCTCCCATGGTGTGATCTTTATGTGATCATCAGCTTTGTAATCTAGTTGAATATGTAGATTGATCTTCCTCTGTTATGCTACGCAAGTGGTTTTGTTATCTCCGTAAACACTTTGATCACGGGATAAAGGTGATAGTGTGTGCACCGTATGGTTTAGCACGATATTTATATATTGTGTTGGAAGACGAACCTATGAAATTGTGGTGTTTGCGTGGAACCATCTGGGTCCCATGGTGATAGCATGGGGGTTACTTGGTTGGGAAAGTTCTTGCTGTGAGGAGTGTTGTTAAAGCCCTACGCAATGATTAGTGTTCGTTATTCGACCGGAGAGTGGTTCGGAGTAGCATAGTGAAGAAATGATATTTATGCATTCAATTATGTTTCATTGTTGAGAGTGTCCTCTAGTGAAAGTAGGAGCCCTATGCCTTATTTCCAAGCATTGAAACACCGTTTTCCGCCTGTTCTGCTACATGTTTGCTTGCTAGCATTTTTATTGCAGATTGCTATTATCACTTATTATCATCCATATTACTTGCATTTTACTCTCTCTTCGCCGAGCTAGTGCACCGTACAACTTACAATTGTATTAGGTGTGTCGGGGACACAAGAGACTTCTTGTATCTTGATTGCAGGGTTGCTTGAGAGGGATATCTTTGACCTCTACCAAAATGAGTTCGATAAACCTTGGGTGACCCACTTAAGGGGAACTTGTTGATGTTCAACAAATCTCTGCACTTGGAGGCCCAAGACTGTCTACAAGAATATAAGTGTGCGTAGACATCAAGCTCTTTTCTGGCGCCGTTGCCGGGGAGGTAAGGTAAAAGGTACTCACATCCTCGGGTGTGAGTGCTCAAAGTTATTTCCTTTAGATCCTGCAATTAAATCTTTCTGTTTCTTGTTTTTATTTCACTAGTTAGGCTTAATGGAAAACAACAAAAATCGGAGGGAGCTTTATAATCTTTATCTTGAGTTAGGACATGAAGTGTTTGAAGAGAAAATTTAAAAACCTATGGAACTTTATTTGCATGCTAATAGCAATGTTATTAGTATGAATGCTTTGAACACTATTATTTATAATGCTATGCAAAAGTCTAAGCTTGGGGAAGCTAGTCTTGATGAATATGATATTTTTAGTCCTCCAATCATGGAGGAACAAATTTACTTTGATGATACTTTGCCTTCAATATATGATGATTATAATGATTGCTGTATTCTAGTTCCACCTGTTTACAATGATGAATATGATATTTTCAGTCCACCTACAATAGATGAAAATATTAATTATGATTACAATATGCCTCCTATATTTAATGAAAATGGTGATGAGAATAATAATGATAGCTATTTTTTAAAATTTGCTCCCACTACTATTAATAAGAATGAGTATCCTTATGTGGAGAGTAATAATTCTTTTATGCATGTGCCTCATGATAAGAATGTTTCGTGTGATAGCTATATTGTTAATTTTATTCATGATGCTACTGAAAGTTATTATGAGAGAGGGAAACATGGTTTTATGCATCTCAACAATATTAAGTTTCCTCTCTTTTTGTTTAAAATTTTGAAGTTGCACTTATTTTGCTTTCCTATGCTTGTTGCTTTGTGTTTTCATGACTTGTTTTTCTGCAAGATTACTTTTGATAGGAAGTGGGTTAGAATTAAATGTGTTTTATATTTGCTTTTTGATGCTCTCTTATTATTCTTCAACTCTTATTTTTATGTGAGCATCTTTTAAAAATCATTGTGCCTAGCTGAAAGGCGTTAAAGAAAAGCGCTATCGGGAGACAACCCGTTTTATTTCTCCGTTTTCCTTTGTTTTCTTTGGTGTGATTTGCACGTGGGTGTTGTCTATTTCCTTAGCAACCCCTCTTTATCTTTTATTTTGTGTTTTTGCTGATCCAAGTAAATCCCCTAGTGGAAAGTTGACACTATATTTCGGATTTCTGCGCAGGAAACAGATTTCTGTTGTCCACTGTTAATTACGTATCAAATCACAGAAAATTGAAAACGAACTGAGTTTTTTGTTGCTTAATCCTGGGATATATACACAACTTTTCTTTGTTGACCACTTTTTTATTTGAGTAATAGAAGATTTTCGAAAAAAAATCGATCTCTGCCTGCTGTTCTGTTTTGCCAGATTTCTGCCAATAATTGCATTTTGCATCTTAATCTCTTCCTTTTGGTGTTCTTTTGAGAAAAAGAGTTTTAAAGGAAGTTGTGACAGTAGCTAATGTTTTTATGAGTGTTATTCTTGTGTTGGAACTGAACCATGTGAATTTATTATTTCGATTGCACTAACGTTGCTAATGAAGATTATGAGAAGTTTGGTGTGAAGGAAGTTTTCAAGGGTCAAGAGAAGAGGATGATATGACGTGATCAAGAAGATTAAAGAGCCTAAGCTTGGGGATACCCCGGTGGTACATCCCAGAAAATTTCAAGAAGACTCAAGCGTCTAAGCTTGGGGATGCCCAAGGCATCCCCTTCTTCATCAAGAAATTATCAGGTCACTTCTAGTGAAACTATATTTTTATTCAGTCGCATCTTATGTGCTTTACTTGGAGCGTCTTTTATTTTCGTTTTCAGTTTTTTTGGTTTTCTTTGATGTAATAAATAGTTGGATCATATCATACTTGTGTGGGAGAGAGACACGCTCCTTTTTCATTGCTTAGAACACTCTAGTTTTCATTCTTATTGTTCTCTGAGTGTTCACTTTTTGCTAGTACAGAATTTAGCCCTTCCTTTCATGCATCTCTTATTCAGAGTTGTTAGTTTTAGTAGTGTTATGTGAGTACTCTCATGTTTTCTTTCTGTAGCATGTAGGGAATTTTTATTAAAACATATCTTGTATGGTGCTTGTTGGGAAAAGAAAACTGCTTTTTGAAGTAGAATTTATAACAGTACTAGAAGAAGCTTGTATAGACTGTGGCTAGAACTTTTTCATGCCATGATAAATGTTATTTTAGTTTTAAAGCATTGTGGTTATTGATCTACATGATTATCCTGAATTCTGAGAGTGTTTAATATGTATTGAAAGATTCATGAGTTGTTCTTGTCATAGTAAAGCATCAATATATGGTATTCTCTTTCGAATGTTTTATTTGGTTGACTTGGCGCATGCTCACACCAGGTTTATGACTACAAAGCAGTCACGAATATCCTCCATGACCATTTAGGTTTTGAACTTGTGATACTGCGTATGTTTTAATTAATGATGCTTATGTCGATATGCATGATTATGGCTCTTATGCTCGCTTGATTTGTCGCTCCCAGTCTTTTGCTAGCCTCCACCTGTACTGAGTATGAGGTCTACTCGTGCATCCAAACTCCCTTAAACCAAAGTTTTTTCCATTGTGTCCACCATACCTGCCTACATGTGGTATTTTACTGCCATTCCAAGTAAATTGCTCATGTGTTACCTTTAAAACCTTCAAAATTATTCCTGTTTTGTGTTCTTGTTTTTGCTCATGAGGATGTCAATAGAGAATCTTTATGTCACTTGTTGATTGGATTTCACACCCTGGGCTAGTGGCTTCATCCGCTTATCCAAATGATAGAAGAGCTGGCAGCGGGGTGCCCAGCCCCAAATTAATACAAACAATTTTTCTTCACTATTTTTGCCCTGATCATATCAGTCAAAGCATAATTGTGTCAACAAAAGAGAAACAGGGATGACCTTCTACACCAGTTGCGTCCTTCACCATGGGAGCCGCTCTTGTGAATCCAGTTGGCTTGTGACATATTGTATTGTCTGTTTACCATTCGTTGACACTAGCATACACGCCTCCTAAAATATAGACATTCCTTCACAATGTCAAACTTTTAATACATCTGTTTAATAGAATAAAAAGCTCTAGAACATGAGTGATCCCTGCTTCCCTCTGCAAAGGGCCTTTCTTTTACTTTTATGTTGACTCTCCATATTCTAACTTTATGCACAGTTGAGAGAGCATTTTTTTCCCATTCTGAGTTCTATGTGCATTTCTCTCATAAATATCAATAATTACTTCATGATGTGATATTATTTGTTCTTAAATTATTTGTTCTATTCTTCCTCATGAACTTTGAAAGTGTCCTGCCGTTTATGTTTTGTCCCACTCTTAAGGACTAGCGAAATACAACTTTGTCATGCTTTCTCTATACCTGAAACAATCGTTTATCTTTCTTTGTATTATTATTCATGATCCTTTATTTGAGTTAGTCTTCGTGATGCAAAGTAATTGCTATGCTTTATCATTAAAGTTTTATTTATCATGCATGTGTTTAAAGTTTTATGATCTCATCGTGCATATGCTTCTACATTAGATTGATCAGGTTTATGTTAGTGGCATGTCACCTCAGAAATTATTGTTTTATCGTTTACCTACTCGAGGACGAGTAGGAACTAAGCTTGGTGATGCTTGATACGTCATAAACGTATCCCTAATTTCTGATGCTCCATGATGGTATTATGCCAATTGCTACATGTTTTCTTCCTTCTTTATGTAATTTTTATCGATTTTATGGACTAACCTATTGACAAGATGCCACAGAGCCAGTTCCCTGTTTTCTGCTGTTTTTAGTTTCAGAAAAGTTGTTCTGGAAATATTCTCGGAATTGGAAAGTTCAAAGCCCGGAAGTCCTATTTTCCCCAGAAACATCCAGAAGACCGAAGAGGATACAAAGAGAGGCATCAGGGGGCCCACACCATGGGGTGGCGGCCCCCTCCCCTTGGCCGCGTCAGGGGTGGTGTGGGGCCCCTGGACCTCCACCGCCTTTGCCCTTTTGCCTATTTAATCCCCCCGGATGGAAAACCCTAAAGACATCGACCTTTTTCGCAAAATACATTTGTAGCTCCGCCGCCGCCACCGACAAGTTTCGGGGGATAGATCTGTGCTCTAGAACCCTGCCGGGACGGGGAAGTGCCCCCGGAAGCCATCTCCATCGACTCCATCGCCATCTCCGTCACTGTTGATGTCTCCTTTGACAAGGAGGGAGTAGTTCTCGCCTGAGGCTGCGGGCTCTACCGGCAGCTATGTGGTTCATCTCTCTCTCTCATGGTGTGATCTTTATGTGATCATGAGCTTTGTAATCTAGTTGAATATGTACATTGATCTTCCTCTGTTATGCTACTCAAGTGGTTTTGTTATCTCCGTAAACACTTGATCATGGGGTAAAGGTGATCGTGTGTGCACTGTGTGGTTTAGCATGATATTTATATCTTGTGTTGGAAGATGAACCTATGAAATTGTGGTGTTTGCGTGGAACCATCGTGGTCCCATGGTGATAGCATAAGGGTTACTTGGTTGGGAAAGTTCTTACTCTGAGGAGTGCTGTTAAATCCCTACGCAATGATTAGTGTTCATTATTCGACCGGAGAGTGGTTCGGAGTAGCATAATGAAGAAATGATATTTATGCATTCAATTATGTTTTCATTGTTGAGAGTGTCCTCTGGTGAAAGTAGGAGCCCTAGGCCTTATTTCCTAGCATTGAAACACCATTTTCCGCCTGTTCTCCTACATGTTTGCTTGCTTCCATTTTTATTTCAGATTGCTATTATCACTTATTATCATCCATATTACTTGCATTTTACTCTCTCTTCGCCGAACTAGTGCACCTATACAACTGAAAATTGTATTAGGTGTGTTGGGGACACAAGAGAATTCTTGTATCTTGATTGCAGGGTTGCTTGAGAGGGATATCTTTGACGTCTACCTCCGTGAGTTCGATAAACCTTGGGTGACCCACTTAAGGGAAACTTGTTGCTGTTCTACAAACCTCTGCACTTGGAGGCCCAACACTGTCTAAAAGAATAGAAGCGTGCATAGACATCAGCCACTTGCTGCAATTATTATTACTGCAGTTTCTTTACACGCACTTTATTTATCTGCAATATGAAAAAACCCTACAAATCTATTTTCCAGTATTTACAGTTATTCCTTCATCGAAAGTGCTTGTCAACACCTTCTCCTACTCGTTGGGTTCGACACTCTTATTTATCGAAAGTACTACGATACACCCCCTATACTTGTGGGTCATCAAGACTATTTTCTAGCGCCGTTGTCGGGGAGTGAAGCGCTATTGGGAAGTGTGTGACGCCCCGAGATCGGGCACTATGCAGATTTCAGCATTCCCGCCAAAATCCACATAATAACCGATTCCAGGTTGCCACTTGTGATAACATTACAACAGTTCACAAATATTCCGCAACAACAACAGAAAAGATATATACAGGAAGACTCAAACGAGTCAAGGATACAACTGATACAATACAAAGATCCAAATGACAGCGGAAGAAAACAACATAGTGTCCGACTACGGACAAGATCCAAATTGGACTAAGAGTCCTGAAGATAACCGATGGCGTCCAGTCCCTGCCCAGGCCAAGCCGGAGGGATTCCCAAGCTAACGTCGTCAGACTTCAAACCTGTTGACTGCAATGTGGAATATGCAGCCACGAAAAGGATTCGTGGGTCAGTACGGTTAAGTACTGGCAAGTGGATAAACCATACTCACAAGATACCAGCGTAACCATTCATCACAAGATACCAATACTTTGGGTACAACGGAAAGGAAGTGATTATTGCAAAGGAGCGGCAGCGGGCTGCACTAACTAACTACAAAGACTCGCTACAGCATCCGGCTAAAAGAAAGGGATAAGATAGCGTATCAGAACCAACTACAACTACTCACCAAACAATACCCATCCAATGTTACCCCCTACTAAGGAAGCAACCCAAGGAAACTCACACGGTTGATTAAGGTGACATTCATTTTGATGGTGGAAGTAATCTATATTACCAGTCAACTTATCATCGTTAAGTGTAAGTTGTCTGAGTACTTGTTAGCCAGCACTTTCACCAAGTCATCCATAACCGCGGACAACACGGCTTCTCGAGAAGATTTAACCCTGCAGGGATGCACCAATTTAGCCGTACACGTAAGAATAACCCGCCAGACAGGGGATCAACCCACCAAGCGAGGTACTCAACACAACCCAACTCTTCTTCGCATCAAGCCCAAAGCACCACGTGCTGTGCGTGCGCGGCTAATCGAGCCCCCACGAAGAAAAGGGGGACCCTCATAGCACTCTAAGACCACGCCGCCCTAAATGCCGACTACAAAAGTTCCACCCTGGCCTCGGGTTCGCACCTGCATATGCATGCATCAAATGGAAAGCCCGAACTAAGTGTGGCGATTTGGACGAGATGCGAATCGAATCAGAATTGCGTGGGGCGCCCATACTCGCTTCCCACATGCGGTTAGTGCGCTCATCATGGATCAATGGACAAGACCCTTTTCCTAATTAGGGTCGACACTAGCAGGCCTCAAAACCACGCCGGGCCTCCTGCCGGTGCCTTATCATCAAATTATTATTACCCAAAACATTAACATGTTGTTGATTAAGTTGAAACCCAACTATCAACTAAACAGATGATAAGATAAATGACGACAAGACTCGAGCACAACAACCCTAAGCATGCAACTACGACACGAGGGCCAACGGGGTAAACAAACAACAGTTAATAGGAAGTAGAAGGAAGGCTATATCATGGTTGCAAGGTAAACATATGATAGGATCGAGACACGAGCATCGAATCGAAAGGCTAGAATAAGAACAACGGAAAGAATCGGTAACAAGTGATGAAAGGCAGCCATAGGCAGCAAGTGAGTATACTTGTCTGGAATCCAGCAAGTAGAGGTACATCCGCAGAACTTGTCGTTGCTCACATCATCTCAACGTCCTATCAGCAAAGAAGCAACGAACTAGAATGCAACAATTACTTCTACAGCAAAAGATCCAGCATGATAAAGATATGGATGCATGACAAGTTCAAGGATGCATCAAAGATAAACTAGTTGACATGGTAAACATATTTAAATAGGCCCATATGCAATTTGGATTGCATATGGAAAAGCCCATGAATTTATGTTGAATTAAATGATATACAAATAACCATCATGTGAAAGTTGATTAGAATGATGCATGGATGATGAAAACAATAAGAAAACAACAATAGCTTCAGTTTGATATGTTATTTACCAAGTTTGGAATTTTATTTGTTAAGTTATGAAATTTGGCTTCTTAAGTGAGTTACACAACATTTATTGTTTTCACCCATTTTAATTGTTCAAAATAGATAACCAAATTCATATTTGGAAAGAACACAAAATTTTAGATGGAATACATATTTCATTTGTTGAAAAAGGATTTAAAATGAGCAAGTTATTAATTTGACAATTTTAAATGCATTAATTAAGAAACAGTTGTTTTCAGCAATTTAAATTGTTCAAAACAGAAAACAAAGTTGATATTCAGCAAGGTGGTTTCATTTTGAGTGGAAACATATTTTATTTGTTGAAATTGGAATTTAATTGAGCAAGTTATGAATTTCACCAATTAAATGATTTAATTAAAGCATTAAGTAATTGTATTAATTTTATTTATCCAAAATAGAAAACAAATGTTATATTTGCAAAGTTTAGATAATTTTGATTGGAAAACATGTTTTACTTTTCAAATTTGGAGTTAGAATGAATTAGTTATGATTTATGCAATTAAATCAATTTAAAATTGAGCCGGAAGCCCAACATCTAATTTAGGAGGTTCGAGCTATTTATCTATCCATCAAGATTAAATGTTGTTTAACATGTATAACAAGATATCGATGAGCTACACAAGTTTAAATGGAACCGGGACTAGATATATAACATCCCAACACATCCCATATTTAATTATTAGGTGACATTATTATTACCCGCACCCACAAGATGCAATGCAACACATGAATGATTTAGTATGCACGATATAGATGATATTTAGAAAATAGGCATATAGGTATAGGGTTGGGGTTTGGGTTCGCACGTTGGAAGAGAGGGTCTTCGGATAACGCCAGCGTCGTTGGAGCGTGGAGGAAGTAGACGACGTCGGGGACGTAGGGGAAGTAGTCGTTCTCGTTCCGTAGTCGAGGTAGTCGATCACGTCATCGGTGGTCGTTGTCGATCTTTTCATCGAGGTCCGAAGAGGAAGTAGACGTGGTCGAGGTACTCGTCGCATCCATGTAGGAGAACATGGCGGTTCCCGTCTTCATGGCGCGCACGAAGGCGGCCGTCACACAAAATTTGTAGGGGTTCACGGGCCGAAGATCTTGGCGCGTCGGTAGCCGTCTGTGTCATCGTAGTCGTTCGGGCGCCGTTTCTGTTGGGTCATTGGAGATCTTGTCGATGCGGTACGGTTCGGTGGGCATCTCGGTCACGAGGACACGGGCACGAAGGCCTCAGCCACACCACACAGAGCATGTGCATGAACAAGTGCCTCGTGATGTTGGAGTCGAGGTAGTGGAGATGAGTGTCGACGCCGGGGTTGTAGTCGTGCACTGCCGTCCCGCCCACGTCGACGAAGTTGCAGCAGCGGCACCACCGCAGCGACGTCGGCACAAGGAGCATCTCATCATAGGCGCATCACCTGCGACGAGCCACAACAACGGTACCTGGCCACCGCACCACCACACATCCTCGCCGCACATCTGTAGACCACCACCATCAGAACACCATTTACCACCGCAATTGTCGCATCGCACAACAGCAGCTCGAGGACGCCGGGGCTAGCGACGACACTGACGGGAGGGAACAGGGGCACACCGGCCGGAGATAGAGCAGAGGGGCGCGGGGACGTGCTTGAGTTCATCGAGGACGGCGGTGTCGGTGCCACGTACTGTGGAGACCCGACACACCACTGCATGTGTAGTGCGCAAGTCGGTGACATAATACTCACAGAAGGACTTATCCGTGAATATTAGATCCCTCAGAGTAGTACAACAGAAACAAATCAGGACCAGGCAAGCTATAGGATACAAACATCATTACAAAATCTTGGGAATCTCATTGATGAATCAAGAAGATCTCCTGCAAATAAAACATCAGAAGAAGCAATTCGAAGATCCAAGCTGGAGAAGAACTCTAGCTCAGAACTAACCCACTATGGCTGATGTCAGCCCTAATCCATGGCTTGCAACTGCTAAGTCCAAGAATGGACTCTATCTCCACCTTGATAGATTGACCTCCACCAGTCTTGTTGATGATGATACTTTACCGACTAAGTAGTAGATCACTCCCCGTAGCTCCTTTAGGCAGCAATGGCTTCTCGATGACGACTTCCATAGGGCTTCAACTCTAAGCAGGGGTCAAACGGGATAGAATGAGTAACGAGCGTTACTCAGCAAGTTCATGATATATAGTGGGTAGTTTGATGCACTAACTACAGCTTTAGACTCGAAAGAGTCATAAGCAAATGCAAGGTTTTGTGAAACTTTCTTCGAGAGGTTGCTTTTAATTTCTGAAAGCTATGCCCGCCAGATCTTCACAGGGTTAGAACTTTCATGGAGTTGCCTTTCCTGCGGCGTTCGCAGCTCCTTCCCGGAACAAGGGGTAACATGCCAAATCCTTTTACACTCTGCAGAGGTGCGTTACTTTACCCATGGACGACCAAGACCATGTTGCACAACCAGGCGCGCAATCCTGTCCACTCCCACGTAGGTGTGGGGCCCGGTTGTTGGTCTAAGCCAAACCGTGCTTCTCCGCACAACGCATGCCCACCCATTTCTGCTAGCAGGTTGAACGCCTGATTCCACCCCTCACGATGGATATCTACGCGCCCCTGGCAGACCATCATAGACCCGCAGAGCCCGTGGGAATTAAGGGATCCCACCCATGTGCATGTAGTCCCGCACTACCTACGCGAGAGTACAGCGTACGTCTCTGGCAGCCCGTTGACATGCGAACGAGAAAAGTATCACGGCTGACTTACTCCCCCCATAGAAGATCCATGGTCAACGCGAATTTACGGCGAAAGAATCCTGACGACATTTGTGATTAATTCCTAGGTAATACTTTCCCATGCAGATGGAACCTTCCTTTGACCTATTCATCTTACCATGGTTCCATCCGCCCACCAAACAGAACACTACCACTCGGATAGTCATTCAAGTAGTCATATTATTATAAAAATAGGATCATGCATTCTTTTGAGAGTAGGTGATAATATGATAGGGTTTTTGCAAGTAGTTTGTTATGAGATACTGCAAAGGATATGAACAAGTGATGAACTTGCCTGAGATTGAAATGACCATAATATTCCATGTCTTCGGGGTCAAGGGTCACGTAGAACATCCTAACGTCTGAAAGATAGCAAAGTAGTCCCGGTAAGGACTACAGAAAGACTGGCAACATGATACATGCATAGTAATGAGATGCATCGTGAAATACCCTGGAAAATACCCCAACTTACAAGTGTAGGCTATGTTTGATATGATAACTTAATCTTATGATTTTTAGGTGAATTGTTTCATTACTTGTGGTGATGTGGTTATTTCTTTTAGGCTTAAGTGTGTTTCACTTTTATTGAATAAACACTTGTTATCATGTTTAAGTAGAAGTGTTATAACATGGTTAGGAAACAAGACAATAGCACATGGAAAACAATTATTGAAAAGGTAACAAACATGTTTGATTTTATATTCCAAAAGTGTAGAGCTAATGACAATGAGTTTAATTGAAAATGATGAACTAGTATAGCTAACTCTATCATCACAATACTTGCTAATTACTTGTGATGGTAGGTTTTATAGGTATGAAAATGTGTGGGTTTTACTAATAAGGAAAATAATGATGTGATATCCATCTCTGGTTCTTAATAAACATTTATAGACTTTCAATATACTTATAAAAGCAAGTTTAGAAATTAAGTAAAATGGAATTTCTTGCAGTACCCATTTAAATCACATGCTAGGTTTTAAGTGTAACCAGTGATCATCTTCTATTAAGTAAGAATTGCATTTATGAATTAAACTCTTTTGAAGCTATTAATTGCAATCCTCAAATAATAAAATGAAGTTATATTCATTTCTCTAGATAAGGTTTTAATCATCGAAAAAGTATAATTAAATGATGTGCAATAAGGCACTTTGAATGATTAAGATTTAATCATTAAGTACTAAATTGATTTGAATAATTTTGGATTTAAAGGCTTAAATAATATATTATTTTCCATTCCTATATTAACTTGTTTTATGTTGATTTTCTTATTTTTCTTGAATAATCAGGAAACAGGGAATTAGCAAATTTATAAAAGAATGAGGTATTAAAGTTTTATAAGTTGGTATTTATAACAAAGATTTGAGGATAACATTATTCTTCAATTATTTAGTAGTGTTATTTATTTTATCATAATTTATTTTAAATTTATAAGTTTCAGGTAAAATAGGTATTATATCATTTAATTTAAACTATTAGGGTATTAGAGGATTCATATTGGTGAATCTATTTAAGATTTTGTTTAATTCTCATTTTTCTAGTTTTTTGATGATTTTTTTTTTATTGATATAATTTTATTTCAATTTTTCTTTAAAAAGAATGGTCAAAAGACCAACTAGCCCTTAGGCTGACTGGTGGGCCAACCCACCAGTGGGTTGGGTCAAACCCACTCGGTAACCCGAGCAGGCGGCCACCCCACAAGCCCCACTCCCTCACCTCTGTCTCACCTTTTCCCCTCGCAGGCGACGTGGAGGCGATCTCCTTTGCCCCCCTCCAGCGATTTCTCCGGCCAGCACACTTGGTCTCCGCCGCCGTGACCTAGCGCCACCTCTCCTCCTCTCTGTACGCTACCATGCCCCCCTCCTCGATCTGCTTTTCTCCCCTTGGTGATCCCCGTGGACAACCCCTGCCCTAACCCTAGGGTTCGGGTACCCGGGGTGCTCCTCCACCTCTCCGGTGGCCGTGGCTCCTCGACATGACTTCTGGAGGCTCCTGGAGTTGATGCGCTGCTGCTGCTGCTCTGATGGCTTCGCTACCGGGGACGTCGCCGCCGGGACGGTCTACGGGCAACCGCGGCTCCGCCGCCGTGCTTCACTCTCCATCCGGATGTGGTCACCACGATGGTGAGCACCTGTAAGTTGTTCTCCCCTCTCTCTGCCCTCCAATCTCCCTCTCTCTCACGGATTCCTCCACTCTCCCTTGCTCTGGAGTCTAGCCCTCGAGCTAGCTCGTGCTGTGCCACCCTGTTATGCTTTCTGTGCCCTAGTATTTGATTGGTAGCATTGGGTGGTTTCCAAATGTTTTACTTGATGCGTGATGCATGATCTCCATGCTATAATCTGTAAGGAATGGGAAATTTTATTGTGCCCTCTGTTGCTATGTGCTGTGAGATGGGAATGGTGATGGAGTGATGCTGTTGAGGAAAAATTATCTTGGGATTACTTCCCATGCTGTGCTGGTGTACTGATCCCCTTAGGATTTGCCCTCAGTGATGACTTCCTGTTACTGATTACTGGATAGCAATTCTTATTGCTAAGTACAAAATTTCTAGTGTGATGTGGATGTGCTAGATAATTGAGAGGTGTTACTCTGAATGTCATTCAGAGAATATGCCCTCAACACTGATTCCAACTTAATGTTTTTGTGATGATTCCCTTGGTTCTGGGGTATCCGATCCTTGGATCTGGTGCCCAGCAACCATGTGTGTGTGTGTCACAAACCAGTGCTTCTGGTTATTGCTCAGTCACAAATTCCCTGTGCTATACACCTCCCTATCTTAATTTTTGGTATTAGCTGATAAGTACAGAGCACTATTCATGATATCTTTTCCTTCTTTGGTACTGGTGAATTAAGATCAGATATTTGCACTTGTTTCCTTCTGCCCCAAGCCCATGATGCAATAGTCTGAGGCCCTAGCTTTATTTAAGAACAGATACTGTGCTTGAGCTAAATGCTACTCTGTGCTGTTGGTTAATTATTGGCATCCCTATATGCCTGCTGGTGGGTGCTACTCTGAACCTTAGGGTTCAGAGGATGTGCCACCATGTCCCTGTTATGTTACTAAGAAATATTTGACTTGGTGAGTTGTGTTTGAGGTACCAATCTTGATGGTTCTGGTGCCCAGCAACTATACTATGAATTGTTTGGTTGTTATATTTGATAAGAACAGATTAATACTTGTGGAATTGCCCTTAGGCCCATGATGTTGTTCTGAGGCATTTTTCTTAAGATAAGAACACATATTATACTTGTTTTTTAAACCCCTATGATGTGATTAGCATAGCAACACTATGCTAGACTGAGGGAAGTAAATCCCATCCCACTATCTATGCATAACTTAGCAAGATCCCTTGCTAGGATGTGTGTAGATATCACCTTCTGGTGTTATGGTTGTGGCTGTGATTTCCTGATGAGTCTTGGCTTCTTGATCCTCTTCCACTTGGGCTTCTCCCATGTTCTGCTTGTGCTCCTGTTGTTGTTGTGCTTCAGGTCTGCTCCTCCAGCTCCTTGCTTGGCCTTGTTGTTATCCTACTGGATCTATGGTTTCATAGATTCCTGGGAAATAAATTGATCTGTGATGGGATTGCTTTGTGGAGATGTTCTTGCTATGTGTGTTTGAGGTATGTAATTCAAGCTGTTGGACAAGAGGTGAGATGGACTAGCTCTCCTGCCTGGGTCTATTCCATGTGGAGCTAGACTTCCACAGAAATCTGGTGGTATGGATGGATGAATTTGATGAACAGGGAGTGGTTTGGCTTTGGTGTGCGGTTGTGAGCTGTGGAGCTCGAGTAGATGCTGGTGGTGGTGAAATGGGGCTTTGCTCCTATGCTCTACGCTTGCTTTCCCTTTATCTACCTGATATGACTTTGACAGCACACCAACATGCAGAGATGTGTCACCTGTGTGCCTGTGAGCTGTCCAAGATCTTTTGGACTGGGAGATTGGCTCGGTTGGACTTGGTATTATCCTGGTGTTGCACTTATTCTTGACTGACACTTGTATTTCGAGTGACTAGCCAATGAGATTATACCGAGGCTAATTCGCTGATATGAACAGATATTATCTTGACTAAACCTAAACTCGATGATGCGATTAGCAGTGCATCTCACTGCCTAGCTGAGAGTACTAACCCCCCCACTAATCTTATTGCTTTACTTTTCTTTGTTTTTCTTGTTTATTTTGCAGGATCAAAAGATCAATTGGAGACTGGGGCTTTGCAAGAATTAGACTAGGAATTTCTTTTTGTAATTGTTCAGTTGTAATTTTCATTTGTAATTCTTCTTATCTTTTCTATTTATTGTAATTTGTAACAACTTTGTAGAATTATGTTATTATCAATAAAGCTTATTGTTTTTCTATTGATAACTTCTAATAATGAATTGAAATTGAATTAAGGTTTATTTATTAAATGTTTCAAAATTATTTAATATCAAATTATTCCAATTATCAAATCATTCAATTTGGAACTCAAATTCCAATTACAACCATTCTTTTGTTTCAAGTGTTGAATTGAATCCCTCGGATCCAATAACACCAGAGGTCATGTCAAAATTCCACTTTCTTCTAATCTCGATCTCTCTCTCTTTACTAAAACATCGACGAAACCTCGATCAGATTCATCCTTCAGGTCTGATGAGATCATCCAATTATACATGACTAACTTGCAGAAGTGAGATCATCAATTCTGTGCTTTGGATACTCACCCCTCTTCGAGTTCGAGATACCTAGTTGATTTCTCTCAAATCACTTACAGACTTGAGGTTAGACTTGTTGGGAGTTAGTGTTGGCCACAACCAATTATGGTTTGCGTAACCAGATGATTTGGTTTCTAAATATACTTCTTATAAAGATCACTCCCATTGTACTCTTGACCAGATGATCTAGTCCTATTTCCTCATGTCAAGTGAAACATTGGTCACTTTGGTTTGTTTAAACTTTCGCGCCAAAATTTCCCGTACTTTTAGATGCATGCTTTGCAAATGCACATATTAAATTTAGATCCTTATAACCTCCCAAACACTGGGATGTTACAGTATCTCCCCCTTAACAAGAACTTCGTCCCGAAGTTCAACCTCTCTCACGTAAAGATAGGTAGAGAGAACTTCTGTAGACTGTTGAATCTTCACATCTGTTTCTTGTATTGACCTAGACATGTGTATCCTCTTGTCTTCATTGTTCACCTTCCACTGTCTTGTATGATATTCTAATAGTATGACAGTTGTTAGGACAACTCTGTCTTGTTACTAGACCTTCCTAATGGTCTCACGAAGAACACGTGGTATTTCCACCATATAGTGGATACCAAGTTTCATTCTCCGATGAATGGGTATGGTTTCCTACCTCTCACAACTTTCTGAAGAACATTTGGTGTATCCACCCAATGATGAATAACCAATAAGATTCTTCAGGTACAATGGGTATTGTCTATGTTTAATACTCCACTTGGTTCAATCTAATGGTCTCAAGATGAAGGTTTTTCAAAGAAACTTGTACAAAGTATTATACACTGACTTAGACTCTTCTAATTAGAAAAAATATCTTCGAGTTTCCTCGAGTTTTAACTCTTTCCTAAAGGTGATTATACCCTATTCCACTGGTTACTTCCTATGGTCCTTCTATATCTTTGGGTTTTGACTTCTGTGGGACAATTCTATAAGTTTATTTATCAACTTCTACATGTTTCCTTCTAAGATATAACTACTCATGTTATTTTCTTGGCATCACTTGTGGTAGCTCACCATGTGTTGATGTAGTAGCTCACCAACTCCAGACAGGATGTGGAATGTGGTCCATGCCCATCAGTGTCTTGATGGTCATCTTCCTTCTTGACTTTCTGGTCTTGTAGATCTTTGGTGGTTACTTCAAGCAGATGATATTTCAGACCGCTCTCATACTAATCCTATACCCTCTAGACCAGTAACATCAAGAAAGAACTCAGTGTTGTTGCACATGCATATGCACATCAAGTTCAATCTTCATGTATAGATCTAGTCAATCAAAGATTCAAATAAGATGCAATAAATCCCAAATGCAGTTATCACTCATGCATCAAAAGCCTGTGAAATAAAAGTACTTTTGAGTAAAGTATCCAAGTACCAAGGCTCTTAAATGCTATATACTACAAATAGGTATATAGTACCTTGTTAACCTAGTCTACACAACCACTCTTTGCCCAGGTAATTACTCCAATTGCATGCCTAACTGCAATGGAATAAACCAAGACAAAATAATCCTATGGTAGTTGTTGTCTAACTTGGTTCCATATAGAACTAAGTACTATGTAAGTGAATTGCTTCATCTTGATTATGATACGCTTCTCATGGTATCTGTTGATCCTTCATGTTGTTGATCACATCACAGAAGTAGTAATGTAGCTTCCGTCAATGCTTATGCCTTCTCCTAATTCTATGCTATACTATAATGATTCACCTCTGGACTTGATAACTAAGGATATGGTATATACCCCGTGGTTACCATGGTTTATAATAACTCTTAAGGATTCCCAACATCCATTCTTGAAGACTCCTATACCAACTCAATACCCAGTTCTACTCCATCCTATTTATTCATAGAATGGGGTAATCATGTGTGACTTGATAATCTCTGACTATGTCAGAATTCTTTTTCTTAATGGACCTAGTACTTACTAGACTTCTAACTCTGCATACCTAGGTATTAAGAAAATAGATAAGTATATTTACTCACGTTGAGTAAGAAACTCTATACATGTATGATTATATCATTCTCAAGTGGATGATCATCATAGTTGTAGGAAATGTGGTTTAGATAAGATGGCTTCCTATAGTATTTACCAACCTACAGATCTCCTAAAAGGTTTTAAACCTAAGGTCGCTTCGCTCTGATACCATCTGTGGAGACCCGACACACCACTGCATGTGTAGTGCGCAAGTCGGTGACATAATACTCACAGAAGGACTTATCCGTGAATATTACATCCCTCAGAGTAGTACAACAGAAACAAAGCAGGACCAGGCAAGCTATAGGATACAAACATCATTACAAAATCTTGGGAATCTCATTGATGAATCAAGAAGATCTCCTGCAAATAAAACATCAGAAGAAGCAATTCGAAGATCCAAGCTGGAGAAGAACTCTAGCTCAGAACTAACTCACTACGGCTGATGTCAGCCCTAATCCATGGCTTGCAACTGCTAAGTCCAAGAATGGACTCTATCTCCACCTTGATAGATTGACCTCCACCAGTCTTGTTGATGATGATACTTTACCGACTAAGTAGTAGATCACTCCCCGTAGCTCCTTTAGGCAGCAATGGCTTCTCGATGACGACTTCCATAGGGCTTCAACTCTAAGCAGGGGTCAAACGGGATAGAATGAGTAACGAGCGTTACTCAGCAAGTTCATGATATATAGTGGGTAGTTTGATGCACTAACTACAGCTTTAGACTCGAAAGAGTCATAAGCAAATGCAAGGTTTTGTGAAACTTTCTTCAAGAGGTTGCTTTTAATTTCTGAAAGCTATGCCCGCCAGATCTTCACAGGGTTAGAACTTTCATGGAGTTGCCTTTCCTGCGGCGTTCGCAGCTCCTTCCCGGAACAAGGGGTAACATGCCACATCCTTTTACACTCTGCAGAGGTGCGTTACTTTACCCATGGACGACCAAGACCATGTTGCACAACCAGGCGCGCAATCCTGTCCACTCCCACGTAGGTGTGGGGCCCGGTTGTTGGTCTAAGCCAAACCGTGCTTCTCCGCACAACACATGCCCACCCATTTCTGCCAGCAGGTTGAACGCCTGATTCCACCCCTCACGATGGATATCTACGCGCCCCTGGCAGACCATCATAGACCCGCAGAGCCCGTGGGAATTAAGGGATCCCACCCATGTGCATGTAGTCCCGCACTACCTACGCGAGAGTACAGCGTACGTCTCTGGCAGCCCGTTGACATGCGAACGAGAAAAGTATCACGGCTGACTTACTCCCCCCATAGAAGATCCATGGTCAACGCGAATTTACGGCGCAAGAATCCTGACGGCATTTGTGATTAATTCCTAGGTAATACTTTCCCATGCAGATGGAACCTTCCTTTGACCTATTCATCTTACCATGGTTCCATCCGCCCACCAAACAGAACACTACCACTCGGATAGTCATTCAAGTAGTCATATTATTATAAAAATAGGATCATGCATTCTTTTGAGAGTAGGTGATAATATGATAGGGTTTTTGCAAGTAGTTTGTTATGAGATACTGCAAAGGATATGAACAAGTGATGAACTTGCCTGAGATTGAAATGACCATAATATTCCATGTCTTCGGGGTCAAGGGTCACGTAGAACATCCTAACGTCTGAAAGATAGCAAAGTAGTCCCGGTAAGGACTACAGAAAGACTGGCAACATGATACATGCATAGTAATGAGATGCATCGTGAAATACCCTGGAAAATACCCCAACTTACAAGTGTAGGCTATGTTTGATATGATAACTTAATCTTATGATTTTTAGGTGAATTGTTTCATTACTTGTGGTGATGTGGTTATTTCTTTTGGGCTTAAGTGTGTTTCACTTTTATTGAATAAACACTTGTTATCATGTTTAAGTAGAAGTGTTATAACATGGTTAGGAAACAAGACAATAGCACATGGAAAACAATTATTGAAAAGGTAACAAACATGTTTGATTTTATATTCCAAAAGTGTAGAGCTAATGACAATGAGTTTAATTGAAAATGATGAACTAGTATAGCTAACTCTATCATCACAATACTTGCTAATGACTTGTGATGGTAGGTTTTATAGGTATGAAAATGTGTGGGTTTTACTAATAAGGAAAATAATGATGTGATATCCATCTCTGGTTCTTAATAAACATTTATAGACTTTCAATATACTTATAAAAGCAAGTTTAGAAATTAAGTAAAATGGAATTTCTTGCAGTACCCATTTAAATCACATGCTAGGTTTTAAGTGTAACCAGTGATCATCTTCTATTAAGTAAGAATTGCATTTATGAATTAAACTCTTTTGAAGCTATTAATTGCAATCCTCAAATAATAAAATGAAGTTATATTCATTTCTCTAGATAAGGTTTTAATCATCGAAAAAGTATAATTAAATGATGTGCAATAAGGCACTTTGAATGATTAAGATTTAATCATTAAGTACTAAATTGATTTGAATAATTTTGGATTTAAAGGCTTAAATAATATATTATTTTCCATTCCTATATTAACTTGTTTTATGTTGATTTTCTTATTTTTCTTGAATAATCAGGAAACAGGGAATTAGCAAATTTATAAAAGAATGAGGTATTAAAGTTTTATAAGTTGGTATTTATAACAAAGATTTGAGGATAACATTATTCTTCAATTATTTAGTAGTGTTATTTATTTTATCATAATTTATTTTAAATTTATAAGTTTCAGGTAAAATAGGTATTATATCATTTAATTTAAACTATTAGGGTATTAGAGGATTCATATTGGTGAATCTATTTAAGATTTTGTTTAATTCTCATTTTTCTAGTTTTTTGATGATTTTTTTTTATTGATATAATTTTATTTCAATTTTTCTTTAAAAAGAATGGTCAAAAGACCAACTAGCCCTTAGGCTGACTGGTGGGCCAACCCACCAGTGGGTTGGGTCAAACCCACTCGGTAACCCGAGCAGGCGGCCACCCCACAAGCCCAACTCCCTCACCTCTGTCTCACCTTTTCCCCTCGCATGCGACGTGGAGGCGATCTCCTTTGCCCCCCTCCGGCGATTTCTCCGGCCAGCACACTTGGTCTCCGCCGCCGTGACCTAGCGCCACCTCTCCTCCTCTCTGTCCGCTACCACGCCCCCCTCCTCGATCTGCTTTTCTCCCCTTGGTGATCCCCGTGGACAACCCCTGCCCTAACCCTAGGGTTCGGTACCCGGGGTGCTCCTCCACCTCTTCGGTGGCCGTGGCTCCTCGACATGACTTCTGGAGGCTCCTGGAGTTGATGCGCTGCTGCTGCTGCTCCGATGGCTTCGCTACCGGGGACGTCGCCGCCGGGACGGTCTACGGGCAACCGCGGCTCCGCCGCCGTGCTTCACTCTCCATCCGGATGTGGTCACCACGATGGTGACCACCTGTAAGTTGTTCTCCCCTCTCTCTGCCCTCCAATCTCCCTCTCTCTCACGGATTCCTCCACTCTCCCTTGCTCTGGAGTCTAGCCCTCGAGCTAGCTCGTGCTGTGCCACCCTGTGATGCTTTCTGTGCCCTAGTATTTGATTGGTAGCATTGGGTGGTTTCCAAATGTTTTACTTGATGCGTGATGCATGATCTCCATGCTATAATCTGTAAGGAATGGGAAATTTTATTGTGCCCTCTGTTGCTATGTGCTGTGATATGGGAATGGTGATGGAGTGATGCTGTTGAGGAAAAATTATCTTGGGATTACTTCCCATGCTGTGCTGGTGTACTGATCCCCTTAGGATTTGCCCTCAGTGATGACTTCCTGTTACTGATTACTGGATAGCAATTCTTATTGCTAAGTACAAAATTTCTAGTGTGCTGTGGATGTGCTAGATAATTGAGAGGTGTTACTCTGAATGTCATTCAGAGAATATGCCCTCAACATTGATTCCAACTTAATGTTTTTGTGATGATTCCCTTGGTTCTGGGGTATCAGATCCTTGGATCTGGTGCCCAGCAACAATGTGTGTGTGTGTCACAAACCAGTGCTTCTGGTTATTGCTCAGTCACAAATTCCCTGTGCTATACACCTCCCTATCTTAATTTTTGGTATTAGCTGATAAGTACAGAGCACTATTCATGATATCTTTTCCTTCTTTGGTACTGGTGAATTAAGATCAGATATTTGCACTTGTTTCCTTCTGCCCCAAGCCCATGATGCAATAGTCTGAGGCCCTAGCTTTATTTAAGAACAGATACTGTGCTTGAGCTAAATGCTACTCTGTGCTGTTGGTTAATTATTGGCATCCCTATATGCCTGCTGGTGGGTGCTACTCTGAACCTTAGGGTTCAGAGGATGTGCCACCATGTCCCTGTTATGTTACTAAGGAATATTTGACTTGGTGAGTTGTGTTTGAGGTACCAATCTTGATGGTTCTGGTGCCCAGCAACTATACTATGAATTGTTTGGTTGTTATATTTGATAAGAACAGATTAATACTTGTGGAATTGCCCTTAGGCCCATGATGTTGTTCTGAGGCATTTTTCTTAAGATAAGAACACATATTATACTTTTTTTAAACCCCTATGATGTGATTAGCATAGCAACACTATGCTAGACTGGGGGAAGTAAATCCCAGCCCACTATCTATGCATAACTTAGCAAGATCCCTTGCTAGGATGTGTGTAGATATCACCTTCTGGTGTTATGGTTGTGGCTGTGATTTCCTGATGAGTCTTGGCTTCTTGATCCTCTTCCACTTGGGCTTCTTCCCATGTTTTGCTTGTGCTCCTGTTGTTGTTGTGCTTCAGGTCTGCTCCTCCAGCTCCTTGCTTGGCCTTGTTGTTATCCTACTGGATCTATGGTTTCATAGATTCCTGGGAAATAAATTGATCTGTGATGGGATTGCTTTGTGGAGATGTTCTTGCTATGTGTGTTTGAGGTATGTAATTCAAGCTGTTGGACAAGAGGTGAGATGGACTAGCTCTCCTGCCTGGGTCTATTCCATGTGGAGCTAGATTTCCACAGAAATCTGGTGGTATGGATGGATGAATTTGATGAACAGGGAGTGGTTTGGCTTTGGTGTGCGGTTGTGAGCTGTGGAGCTCAAGTAGATGCTGGTGGTGGTGAAATGGGGCTTTGCTCCTATGCTCTACGCTTGCTTTCCCTTTATCTACCTGATATGACTTTGACAGCACACCAACATGCAGAGATGTGTCACCTGTGTGCCTGTGAGCTGTCCAAGATCTTTTGGACTGGGAGATTGGCTCGGTTGGACTTGGTATTATCCTGGTGTTGCACTTATTCTTGACTGACACTTGTATTTCGAGTGACTAGCCAATGAGATTATACCGAGGCTAATTCGCTGATATGAACAGATATTATCTTGACTAAACCTAAACTCGATGATGCGATTAGCAGTGCATCTCACTGCCTAGCTGAGAGTACTAACCCCTCCCCCCCACTAATCTTATTGCTTTACTTTTCTTTGTTTTTCTTGTTTATTTTTGCAGGATCAAAAGATCAATTGGAGACTGGGGCTTTGCAAGAATTAGACTAGGAATTTCTTTTTGTAATTGTTCAGTTGTAATTTTCATTTGTAATTCTTCTTATCTTTTCTATTTATTGTAATTTGTAACAACTTTGTAGAATTATGTTATTATCAATAAAGCTTATTGTTTTTCTATTGATAACTTCTAATAATGAATTGAAATTGAATTAAGGTTTATTTATTAAATGTTTCAAAATTATTTAATATCAAATTATTCCAATTATCAAATCATTCAATTTGGAACTCAAATTCCAATTACAACCATTCTTTTGTTTCAAGTGTTGAATTGAATCCCTCGGATCCAATAACACCAGAGGTCATGTCGAAATTCCACTTTCTTCTAATCTCGATCTCTCTCTCTTTACTAAAACATCGACGAAACCTCGATCAGATTCATCCTTCAGGTCTGATGAGATCATCCAGTTATACATGACTAACTTGCAGAAGTGAGATCATCAATTCTGTGCTTTGGATACTCACCCCTCTTCGAGTTCGAGATACCTAGTTGATTTCTCTCAAATCACTTACAGACTTGAGGTTAGACTTGTTGGGAGTTAGTGTTGGCCACAACCAATTATGGTTTGCGTAACCAGATGATTTGGTTTCTAAAGATACTTCTTATAAAGATCACTCCCATTGTACTCTTGACCAGATGATCTAGTCCTATTTCCTCATGTCAAGTGAAACATTGGTCACTTTGGTTTGTTTAAACTTTCGCGCCAAAATTTCCCGTACTTTTAGATGCATGCTTTGCAAATGCACATATTAAATTTAGATCCTTATAACCTCCCAAACATTGGGATGTTACACGTACGCCGACGGCGGCGTTGCCCTTGCGGACGGCCTCGAGGGCGTACTCGACCTGGAAGAGGTGGCCGGAGAGGGAGAGCTCGACGTGGCGACGAGGGGCGCTCCTGGCGGTGCTCGTCTAGAAAGGAGGGACAGCGGCACGACCACGGACAGAGGAAGCAGAACACGAGGCCGACCGCGTCCATGGCGCAGCGATTAGAGGACGGCGGCGTTGCCCTTGCGGATGGCCCCGAGCTTGCTCCAATCCCCCGTCTCCGAGGAGAACCGGCGCAGCATGAAGCGCCGCCCTTTGTCGACCTCCGTCAGCTGGGCAGCGGCATACCTCTTGGGCGGGCCGTCGGCGCCATCGGCCTGGTGGGTGAGGAGTCCCATGCCGTCCGTGGAGGTCTTGGCCGAGGACAGCGGGGGGGTGGCGGCGGAGCATGGCCTCCTGCCGGTGGCTAGCGAGGAAGGGAGGCGAGGGGGAGGCAGGCGGTGCGCCGCTGACAGAGAGGGAGGCGCAGGTGTGGGAGGTGGAGGGTGGAGGTGACGGGAGATGGGAGGGAGAGCGAGGAAGAGGGAGGAGGCGGCTCTCGAGCTCCTCCCGAGTGAGGGGAGCGGGCGACGGGAGGCGTGGTCGAGGGGATCAGGGAGAGGAGGCAGGCGTCGCTGCGTGCGGGAGTTGGGTCGATCCCCTCCCGCGCGTGCGGTTCCTGTTGGAGAGGTGGAGGGACCTAGAAGCAAATAGGAGAAACGGCGGGGGGCAAAAATGAGAGGGAGGGAAAGACTTAGGGTTTCAGTTTGGTGGGGGGCTGGCTTGGCCTTGCTGGGCCGAGTTCGGCCTGGCTTGGCTTGGATGGCCCCCAAAACATTTTTTTTTGTTTTATTATTTTCAGGAAGTGCTTTGGTACTATTAAAAATTGATTAAACAATCAAACAAATTTTTAGAAGATAGGAGTTGATGAATTTTAAACAATGTGCAAGTTTTAAATGCAGGATGTTGCATGGTGATGCATGATGTTATGAGATGCACAAAAAGAAAAAACGAAACAACAAATTCTATAGAGGAAAAATCCCTGGGCGTTACAGACGACACCACTAACAAGGGATTGCGCCCTCGCAATCCGCCAACGCCAAGAGAGAGGGAAAAGCCGGACTATCGAGTCTTCGTGCTCCATGTGAATCTTCTCGACACCACTAACAAGAGATTCTTGCTCGGATTGATGACGATGTTCGTCCACCAGGAATCTTCCGATGATCGAACCTATTAGGTTAACGGCATAGAAAACGTCCACCCACGTAGAATATTAGAACTTGAAAGATAGGTATGAGAGTAGACTCCAAAACAAATAAGATGAGAGGAGAAATAGAATAGAGATAAGGAGAAAACAAGAATCCTATTGAGATGTTTTCCAAAATAGTTTAGCAGAAATAGTTTTTGACACTCTAGAAACACGACCGTTAGCGAGGTTATCCTACAGGCTTTGCGGACCCGTTGCTTCGATAACCATTCGTATCGAAACAATATCGGGAATCGGAAACCATGCTCTGATACCATTTGTGACGCTCCGAGATCGGGCACTATGCAGATTTCAGCATTCCCGCCAAAATCCACATAATAACCGATTCCAGGTTGCCACTTGTGATAACATTACAACAGTTCACAAATATTCCGCAACAACAACAGAAAAGATATATACAAGAAGACTCAAACGAGTCAAGGATACAACTGATACAATACAAAGATCCAAATGACAGCGGAAGAAAACAACATAGTGTCCGACTACGGACAAGATCCAAATTGGACTAAGAGTCCTGAAGATAACCGATGGCGTCCAGTCCCTACCCAAGCCAAGCCAGAGGGATTCCCAAGCTAACGTCGTTAGACTTCAAACCTGTTGACTGCAATGTGGAATATGCAGCCACGAAAAGGATTCGTGGGTCAGTACGGTTAAGTACAGGCAAGTGGATAAACCATACTCACAAGATACCAGCGTAACCATTCATCACAAGATACCAATACTTTGGGTACAACGGAAAGGAAGTGATTATTGCAAAGGAGCGGCAGCGGGCTGCACTAACTAACTACAAAGACTCGCTACAGCATCCGGCTAAAAGAAAGGGATAAGATAGCGTATCAGAACCAACTACAACTACTCACCAAACAATACCCATCCAATGTTACCCCCTACTAAGGAAGCAACCCAAGGAAACTCACACGGTTGATTAAGGTGACATTCATTTTGATGGTGGAAGTAATCTATATTACCAGTCAAGTTATCATCGTTAAGTGTAAGTTGTCTGAGTACTTGTTAGCCAGCACTTTCACCAAGTCATCCATAACCGCGGACAACACGGCTTCTCGAGAAGATTTAACCCTGCAGGGATGCACCAATTTAGCCGTACACGTAAGAATAACCCGCCAGACGGGGGATCAACCCACCAAGCGAGGTACTCAACACAACCCAACTCTTCTTCGCATCAAGCCCAAAGCACCACGTGCTGTGCGTGCGTGGCTAATCGAGCCCCCACGAAGAAAAGGGGGACCCTCATAGCACTCTAAGACCACGCCGCCCTAAATGCCGACTACAAAAGTTCCACCCTGGCCTCGGGTTCGCACCTGCATATGCATGCATCAAATGGAAAGCCCGAACTAAGTGTGGCGATTTGGACGAGATGCGAATCGAATCAGAATTGCGGGGGGCGCCCATACTCGCTTCCCACATGCGGTTAGTGCGCTCATCATGGATCAATGGACAAGACCCTTTTCCTAATTAGGGTCGACACTAGCAGGCCTCAAAACCACGCCGGGCCTCCTGCCGGTGCCTTATCATCAAATTATTATCACCCAAAACATTAACATGTTGTAGATTAAGTTAAAACCCAACTATCAACTAAACAGGTGATAAGATAAATGACGACAAGACTCGAGCACAACAACCCTAAGCATGCAACTACGACACGAGGGCCAACGGGGTAAACAAACAACAGTTAATAGGAAGTGGAAGGAAGGCTATATCATGGTTGCAAGGTAAACATATGATAGGATCGAGACACGAGCATCGAATCGAAAGGCTAGAATAAGAACAACGGAAAGAATCGGTAACAAGTGATGAAAGGCAGCCATAGGCAGCAAGTGAGTATACTTGCCTGGAATCCAGCAAGTAGAGGTACATCCGCAGAACTTGTCGTTGCTCACATCATCTCAACGTCCTATCAGCGAAGAAGCAACGAACTAGAACAAACACCGGATGCAACAATTACTTCTACGACAAAAGATCCAGCATGATCAAGATATGGATGCATGGCAAGTTCAAGGATGCATCAAATATAAACTAGTTGACATGGTAAACATATTTAAATGGGCCCATATGCAATTTGGATTGCATATGGAAAAGCCCATGAATTTATGTTGAATTAAATGATATACAAATAACCATCATGTAAAAGTTGATTAGAATGATGCATGGATGATGAAAACAATAAGAAAACAACAATAGCTTCAGTTTGATATGTTGTTTACCAAGTTTGGAATTTTATTTGTTAAGTTATGAAATTTGGCTTCTTAAGTGAGTTACACAACATTTATTGTTTTCACCCATTTTAATTGTTCAAAATAGATAACCAAATTCATATTTGGAAAGAACACAAAATTTTAGATGGAATACATATTTCATTTGTTGAAAAAGGATTTAAAATGAGCAAGTTATTAATTTGACAATTTTAAATGCATTAATTAAGAAACAGTTGTTTTCAGCAATTTAAATTGTTCAAAACAGAAAACAAAGTTGATATTCAGCAAGGTGGTTTCATTTTGAGTGGAAAACATATTTTATTTGTTGAAATTGGAATTTAATTGAGCAAGTTATGAATTTCACCAGTTAAATGATTTAATTAAAGCATTAAGTAATTGTATTAATTTTATTTATCCAAAATAGAAAACAAATGTTATATTTGCAAAGTTTAGATAATTTTGATTGGAAAACATGTTTTACTTTTCAAATTTGGAGTTAGAATGAATTAGTTATGATTTATGCAATTAAATCAATTTAAAATTGAGCCGGAAGCCCAACATCTAATTTAGGAGGTTCGAGTTATTTATCTACCCATCAAGATTAAATGTTGTTTAACATGTATAACAAGATATCGATGAGCTACACAAGTTTAAATGGAACCGGGACTAGATATATAACATCCCAACACATCCCATATTTAATTATTAGGTGACATTATTATTACCCGCACCCACAAGATGCAATGCAACACATGAATGATTTAGTATGCACGATATAGATGATATTTAGAAAATAGGCATATAGGTATAGGGTTGGGGTTTGGGTTCGCACGTTGGAAGAGAGGGTCTTCGGATAACGCCAGCGTCGTTGGAGCGTGGAGGAAGTAGACGACGTCGGGGACGTAGGGGAAGTAGTCGTTCTCGTTCCGTAGTCGAGGTAGTCGTTCACATCATCGGTGGTCGTTGTCGATCTTTTCATCGAGGTCCGAAGAGGAAGTAGACGTGGTCGAGGTAATCATCGCATCCATGTAGGAGAACATGGCGGTTCCCGTCTTCATGGCGCGCACAAAGGCGGCCGTCACACAAAATTTGTAGGGGTTCACGGGCCGAAGATCTTGGCGCGTCGGTAGCCGTCTGTGTCATCGTAGTCGTTCGGGCGCCGTTTCTGTTGGGTCGTTGGAGATCTTGTCGACGCGGTACGGTTCGGTGGGCATCTCGGTCACGAGGACACGGGCACGAAGGCCTCATCCACACCACACAGAGCATGTGCATGAACAAGTGCCTCGTGATGTTGGAGTCGAGGTAGTGGAGATGAGTGTCGACGCTGGGGTTGTAGTCGTGCACTGCCGTCCCGCCCACGTCGACGAAGTTGCAGCAGCGGCACCACCGCAGCGACGTCGGCACAAGGAGCATCTCATCATAGGCGCATCACCTGCGACGAGCCACAACAACGGTACCTGGCCACCGCACCACCACACATCCTCGCCGCACATCTGTAGACCACCACCATCAGAACACCATTTACCACCGCAATTGTCGCATCGCACAACAGCAGCTCGAGGACGCCGGGGCTAGCGACGACACTGACGGGAGGGAACAGGGGCACACCGGCCGGAGATAGAGCGGAGGGGCGCGGGGACGTGCTTGAGTTCGTCGAGGACGGCGGTGTCGGTGCCGCGTACGCCGACGGCGGCGTTGCCCTTGCGGACGGCCTCGAGGGCGTATTCGACCTGGAAGAGGTGGCCGGAGAGGGAGAGCTCGACGTGGCGACGAGGGGCGCTCCTGGCGGTGCTCGTCTAGAAAGGAGGGACAGCGGCACGACCACGGACAGAGGAAGCAGAACACGAGGCCGGCCGCGTCCATGGCGCAGCGAGTAGAGGACGGCGGCGTTTCCCTTGCGGACGGCCTCGAGCTTGCTCCAATCCCCCGTCTCCGAGGAGAACCGGCGCAGCATGAAGCGCCACCCTTTGTCGACCTCCGTCAGCTGGGCAGCGGCATACCTCTTGGGCGGGCCGTCGGCGCCATCGGCCTGGTGGGTGAGGAGTCCCATGCCGTCCGTGGAGGTCTTGGCAGAGGACAGCGGGGGGATGGCGGCGGAGCATGGCCTCCTGCCGGTGGCTAGCGAGGAAGGGAGGCGAGGGGGAGGCAGGCGGTGCGCCGCTGACAGAGAGGGAGGCGCAGGTGTGGGAGGTGGAGGGTGGAGGCGACGGGAGATGGGAGGGAGAGCGAGGAAGAGGGAGGAGGCGGCGCTCGAGCTCCTCCCGAGCGAGGGGAGCGGGCGACGGGAGGCGGGGTCGAGGGGATCGGGGAGAGGAGGCAGGCGTCGCTGCGTGCGGGAGTTGGGTCGATCCCCTCCCGTGCGTGCGGTTCCTGTTGGAGAGGTGGAGGGACCTAGAAGCAAATAGGAGAAACGGCGGGGGGCAAAAATGAGAGGGAGGGAAAGACTTAGGGTTTCGGTTTGGTGGGGGGCTGGCTTGGCCTTGCTGGGCCGAGTTCGGCCTGGCTTGGCTTGGCTGGCCCCCAAAACATTTTTTTTGTTTTATTATTTTCAGGAAGTGCTTTGGTACTATTAAAAATTGATTAAACAATCAAACAAATTTTTAGAAGATAGGAGTTGATGAATTTTAAACAATGTGCAAGTTTTAAATGCAGGATGTTGCATGGTGATGCATGATGTTATGAGATGCACAAAAAGAAAAAACGAAACAACAAATTCTATAGAGGAAAAATCCCCGGGCGTTACAAAGTGGAGTTGATAAAGGAAGCTTCCGCTGTAAGTGATGTTTTTATTATCGTGTACTGCTTTATTACACTATGTTTGGATCTTCTTTTGAGTCCTTATTTGCGGGCACTACTACCACTGCTAGGGTAGTAAGTGACCAACCGCCTGATGATTTGGATCCTTATAAAATACCTATAAAGATTGCTAAATATGCTAGGGATAACTGCTATTCAGGTGATGGAACTGTCCATCCTGGTGATCATTTTCTCTTTTTACATGAATTATGCGATTTGTTTAAGTGTGCAGGTATTATAATGAGCCAAGTGAAGAGGAAATTATTCTCTATATCATTGACAGGCCGAGCCGCTGAATTGTTCAAGATGCTGAAAAATAGCCAGACTATTGAATGGGAGGAAATTACCTCTCTTTTATTCTAAATTATATCCTCCAAGTGAATTCCATAGAGATCGGAATTATATATGCAATTTTTGGCCTCATGAAGGAGAGAGTATTGCCCAAGCATGGGGGATATTGAAGTTACTAATGCTCAAATGCCCCATTCATGAGCTCCCCAGTAATATTGTTATTAATAATTTCTATACAAGGCTTCCTCTTCATGATAAGGATTTATTGGATGCTTCTTGTTCTGGACCATTTACACATATGAAGGATGAAGCTAAATGGGATCTTCTTGACCGTATTCAAGAAAACACTGAAGCATGGGAGAATGACAAAGGTAGAAAGTCAGCTATAAATTATGACTATGAATGCATTAAAACTTTTATGTCATGCGAGGATTTTCATAATGTTAGTGTTGTTTATGGTCTTGATTCTCAAGTTTCTGCAAACTTATATAAGGCTTTTGCTTCTTACATTGATATTATTAAAAGGGAATGGGATAAGTACCATGCACCTTATAAAGATACTATTAATTGTGTTCCTGCTAGAGATATAGACGTTCATACTGTTGATTCTATTGTGCCTGAACCTTGTATTGAGAAAATGCCTTTCCCTTCTAAGGTAAAAGAACATTCTATGTTAGCTAGTGTGGTTAATAAAAGTGCAAATAAAATTGTAGAACCTGAGGAACAAATAACTGTAGAACCTACAGTAGCAATAGGACACATTATATTTTGTGAAGATGCTTCAAAATATTGTCTCTCATCCTAGTAAATCTAGGAAACCTAGTGTTCCTTTGCTATCTGTTAGGATAGGTGATCATTCCTCTTATGGTTTATGTGATATTGGTGCTAGTTCTAGTGCTATTCCTTATAGCGTTATAAAGAAATCATGCATGTAATTGGTTCTTGTGAACTTCAAGACATTGATGTGATTATTCAACTTGCTAATAGGGAAACTATTTCTCCAATTGGTATTGTTAGAGGTGTGGAGGTCTTATGTGGTAAAACAAAATATCCTGCTGATTTTCTAGTACTAGGCACTTCTGCTAGTGATACTTGTCCTATTATATTTGGTAGACCTTTCTTGAACACTTCTGTTGATTTTCATAGGGCGGCGCGCCCCCCGGCCGCGCCAGGGGGTGGTCTGGGCCATCCAGGTGGCCTATGCCATCGCTCTTTCGCCTATATAATCCCCCTGACATATTAACCCTAGAAATATACCACTTTCCTCCGAGAAACACCTGAGGCCGCCATCATCGTCATCCCGAGATCGGGAGGGTTCTGGAGCTCTCCCCGGCACGAAATTCATCACCGGAGGGGTTTACACCACCATGCCCTCCTCTGAAGTGATGCATGAGTAGTTCATCCTTGGACTACGGGTCCATAGAAGTAGCTAGATGGTTGACTCCTTCACTTTATGCCTCATGTTTAGATCTCGTGAGCTGCCTCACATGATCGAGATCATCTTTATGTAATGCTACATGTTATGTTTGCTGGGATCCGTTGAATGTTGAATTCTATGTCTTCTAATTATCAATCTATCATGTTATCTTCATGTATATGTTATTACGATCTTGCATGCTCTCCGTTATTAGTAGATGATCTGGCCAAGTAGATGCTAGTAACTCCAAGAGGGAGTATTTATGCTCGATAGTGGGTTCATGCCTCCTTTGGATCTATGCTCGAGTGACAGAAACGTGACAGATGGAGGATGTGTTGTTGCCATTAGGGAGAAAACAACAATGCTTTGTCTAAGGATGATGTTATTGTTTACACTACGCACTTTTCTTATTGCGATTATCTGTTGCTTGCAACTTAATACCCAAAGTTTGTTCGGACGATATTCGGAGGGTGGATTATTAGCCATAGATGCAGTTTGATGACGGTCTATGTATCTTGTTGTAATGCACGCATGAATCATATAGTAATATTTATGGCTTGCATATGCACTACAGTGTAGCCTTCATTTCTTTCAATTGCCCAGCTGTAATTTGTTCACCACACATGTTATTTATCTTTCACGGACAGACACCACTAGTGTACTGTGGACCCCGGTCCATTTTTCATCATACTAATAATACAATCACTTTTTCCACTTCTTTCATACTGCTTCTACTGTTTTCATATTGTTTTCCACACCAGACGTTTAACCTCTTTGTGTTCAGCAAAACCATTGAGATTGACAACCTCACTGATTCGTTGGGGAAAAGTTATTTGGTTGTGTTGTGTAGGTTCCACGTTGCTGCTGAAGCGGTAGTGGGCCCTGCCATCTCAGCTACATCAACCTTCTATTGGTCGATTCAACCTTGGTTTCTTTATTAGGGAAACTTGCCGATGCACTCTTCATACCTTCCTCTTGGGGTCTCCCAACGAACGTGTGATCACACGCATCAGATGCAAAGCCTAAAAGGTCCCAACAAAAGGCAACCAAAATAGATGCAGATTGTGTGAGGGGCTAAGGCACCGATTTGGATCTGCCAAGCGTCGTTACACTCCTGGAAATCCAAAGTATGTTTTCATATATTTTTTGTTTTTTATGTGGTTGACAGTTTAAGTTACTAACGAAACGATAAGATTTTTTCCCTTTGCTTTTAGAAGGAAGCTTGCGGTACAAAAAAAAACTCGCAACCCCTTAAAGTGGAGGATTGCTAGCCAATGAAAAAGGTAAGACTAAGTGGCAATAGAACAAACAGAAGTGTTTTGATCTCGTTTAGTTGTGAAAATGAGAAACTTTTGGATGTTGTGGTGCAACCTAAACCTATTCCATCTATTTCTGCTGTCGACGTGCAACCTGAACCATTCTAGCTGCTGAAGTGCAAAATTCTGCTATTTCTGTTCTCGAGGTGCAACCTAAACCCACTCCATCTGCTAAAGTGCCAATTGAAGTTATTTCTGCCGCCGAGGTGCAACTTGAACCCATTCCAGCTGTTGAAGTGCCAACTGAAGTTATTTCTGCTCTCGGGATGCAACCTGAACATATTCCAGTTGTTGAGGTGCAAACTGAAGCTCTAGGACGTGCTGTGGAGCGGCCTAGTGATAATGACGTGAAGAAAACCAACAGCATGAATGAAATTTACGGTGTAGATTCTAAAACAAGAAATGGTGGGACGACAAGGAGGAAAGGGAGCGCTAATAAGAAGTACAAAAACTTGTGTGATGTAAATGTTTTTTTTTATTTGAACTGTGAAAACTCGTATTATGTAATGATCTTTACTGTGCTGCGTATTGGTACGCATATCAAATCTTGCTTTAATAATTTAAAGTCAAATTTGATCCAAAATTCAAATTTATACTTGTTCTTTTGGTATCTGGCTTTTATAATAACTTCTGCACGATTTTCCACATTAAGTTATCAATCCGAGCTTTTTCTGCTCTTGAGGTGAAATATGTGGTCTAGAGGAGCTCGAAAGCTAGGGTAAACAACCCATTTCTAAGCAAGTTTGTTTTTCGACCTTGTTTAAATGTGCCTTGAAAAAATCCTTGACATGCGCTCTTCGAATAAAGGGTGCATTCGAAGTATGAGATTTTTTAGAGAAAATATTGTATTCTCATATATTAATTAATTATTAGTTGATAAAAAATAGAATAATGTTGTTAATGCGAAAAAATGTTTGAATTCACATTGTTCATTCCTGGTGGCATAGAATGTATGTTCAAAATATCAGTTGGAAATGACTAATTTTCGTTAAAAGAAACTTGGTTTGGTTTACTCTGGAGTGGATGGTTTCCCTTGTAATCCGGAGGATTCGTGGTACTTAGCGATGTGCAAATTACCTACCATATTTATGTTGTTCCTTGGCTCGTACGACTTAACTTAAGCTTAGGTACACATATTTTGATGCCAAGTCCAGAAATAAAACGATTTTTCTAAGTTTTAGTTTTAAAAAGTATTGTGAAAGTAATTTGATTTCTAGCTGGAGTTCCATATAAAGTTGGACCATTCAGAGAGGCATTGCTTCATTCTGCGACGTTCGATCTTTTGCATACGGTATAGATCGTGGCTTCAAAGACCGATCCGCGTGCTCGATATATCTGTGACATGATTGTCTGGTCACCGATCAACGTGCACAATATCTCTGGGTAAACGGTTTGGATCGTGGCTTCGTATTGGCCTCAAAGGGGGGTCAACGAGCGTGGAATATCGTATGAACAGGGAAAAATAAAACAATGTCGATATATGCGCATTCTCGTGTACCCTAGATGCATTATCATGGCCCCTCGATGCAAATCATGGTCCATTAACTACCATATGCGCACAACGTATATATAAGAGGATCCTCTCCCGTGTACCTCCGCCCATCAAAATCCCCACGGATCGGCAGCCAAAACCAAGAAGACGCGATACAGTTCAATGGAACAGCCTTCCGCCAGCCTCCCACTATATTGGAGTGGCAGTACCCCGCCGGGGTACGTGTTGAGAACCGGCTCCGGGTGTGGGCCTTCTGAATGTGGAGTTCTCCTCGGGACTTGGTGATGTTCTTCCTCGGGGCCGGCTTCGCTCATTTGCCGCACGGCTTGCCGGTCATGTTCCGGATCGAGGAGTTCTACGGCAACAATGCAGGCTTGGTGATTGGCCTTGTTTCCCACTTCACCAACCCCTTCGACACCTTCAACCTCCCCGGTCAAGCGTAGTTCGTCGCATTCACGGGCTTCAACATCTACACCAACTTCGAGTACATCTTACTGATGCATGTAAAATGCATAGATGAATTTTGCATGTTTTCACATGGTTTTCTATTACATATTGCATCATATAAGGGTATAATTCAATGTTTTATAGTATTTTGGGGTTAAATTACAAAGTCCCCCAACTTTTATGGAATTAACCCTGCCTGTCAGAAACCCCGTTTTCTATATTTTTGACGTTTCAGGGGGCAAACTTCCGCGAAATCACCTGAAAATCTGCGGGGGTCATTTTCTTGGAAGGAGAAGACTTGCGGGCGAAGGATCCACGAGAATTGGGCAAGGAGGCCCAAAAGAGGATCCTCCACACGGCCAGATTCCTTGGCCGCGTGAGAGGCCCCCTTTTGGCCCATGTGGCCCCAATTCCTTCCATCTTCGACTTACCGACTCCGTCTTGACCTAAAACCGACTATAAAAAGGGTCCCCCGTACCCTTACGGAGAAGAGCGCCGCCGAAACACCGAAACACTGAAACAGAGACCTGGAGTTCCAGATTGGAGGGGGGAAACTCCGGCGGGGCGCCGCCGGTGTGATCTCCTACCCCTCCAACATCATCTCCATCGACATCTCCATGAAGAGGGAGTAGTCCACCCCAGGGCTATGGGTTTGTGGAAGTAACACTTGTATCTCTCTCTCTCTATGTGCTTCACTAATTAGATCCGTATGAGCTGCCTCTCACATGATTACGGGCACCGTTGTAATTCCTATGTGGTGGATCTTTTCTATGAGTTATTGAATCTGAGATTGCAATAGTTTCTCTTGAGTTATTTGAGTAGATGTATCTTATGTACCCCGTTCTTATTTGCTAGCTTTGATCAATCTAGTTCTTGAGAGCGTGTGTGGGGTGATGGGTGCATTAGTTGGAGTAACGGGGGGTGGCTAGTGCTGTGAAAGTGACAGAAGTTCAGCGATCCACTTAGGTTTTGTTGAACCTTTCTTAGTTACCTTACTAGGGATAAAAAAGAGTACCTTGTTACCGGGGATTTGAAGTGACACTAATCAATCTCCATGACTAGATCTAGCAAGTTCTTACTTCAACTTCATGTCACGTTGCTTAAAGCTATACTCTGGTTTTTCCTTAATTATCGATGTGTTATGATTTATTTCGCATCTTGGTGGAGTATAAGAGGGATCAATATGACCATAGAGATCTCTATGCTAGGACGTGATGCCCATGTGAAAGTACTCAATGTTAAACATGTTATTGTAATCTCACATGTAATTCTTTATGTCCACCGTCTACTACTTTATTTGAGAGAATGCAAATGTGAAACCATGAACCCCGGTCCTATTTTAATTATAAGAAAACACTCTAGTTACTTTGCTGCAATTTACTTTACTTGCACTTTACTTTACTTGCATCTCCAATTCGAATTTACATTATCTCCATCACCACTTGCATCACAAAAATACAAAAACAATCGATTGCATATTTATTTTCTCATTTGCATTTAGTAGTAGATTTAATTATTGCACATTTACTTTCTGTTTTGCATTGCAATTTAGAAGTCTCACACCTTGTGCTTGACAACCACTTGGTGAGGTTGAGGGCACAAAATTCTCTACTTGTTTGCAGGATCCTGGAGGAAGCTTGGAAGACAACTGCTGAAATACTGGCTCCCCAAGAGTTCGATATAAACCCTCGAGTCACCCTCGTGGGGAAGAAGGCTTGCCACTAGCTACACACTCTGCACTTGGAGTCTCAACCTAGCCATCAAGCGTTTTTCTAGCGCCGTTGCCGGGGAGCCATAGGTGAAGGAGTTGTCCAAGGGAGATCACAAGAAGTCTTCATCACCAACAAGGTGTGCAAACACCTAAGCTTGGGGAGGTTGCACCTACGTGAGTACCGTCCTTTCTATCTCCATCTTCTTTCAAGTAGATTGTTTTGTTTCTTGTCTTGTTTTTGTTTTTGTTTTTTTTTTGTTCTTGTTTTTGTTTTGTCTTGCATATTTTATTTTAGTTTGCATTTTAGTTTTGCATTTAGTTATCTAGTTTATTTTAGTATTTCAAATTTGCGTAGTTACTTTACTTTTCAGTTTTGCATAAAAAATTAAAAACTACATAAAAACTGTTAAAATGGGTGATAGAACTAAATTAAGTGACTACACAAATACACCCAATGACCAATTCATTGCTAGGCCAATTACTACACCTGAAATACAAACTGAAAGCTATGAAGTAAGTCCTAGTTTATTGAATTTAATTACTAGAGAGCAATTTGGTGGTAGTGCTATGGAGGATGCCTCTATGCATCTTCATGATTTCATGGAAATATGTGATATGCAAAAATTTAAAAATATGGAAAGTAGTGTTTTAAAACTGAAATTATTTCCTTTTTCACTTAGAGGAAAGGCTAAAGAATGGTTACTTTCACTACCTACAGCTAGTATAAAGTCTTGGGATGATTTAAAAGAAGCTTTCATTAAAAAATATTATCCTCCCGTTAAAATTTTGCAAAATAGGAATAATATTCTCTCATTTAGGCAAAATGATAATGAACATGTAGCCATGGCATGGGATAGAATTAAATTAATGCTTAGAACATGCAAATCACATGGAGTAAATGAATGGACCATACTACACTCTTTTTATAATGGTCTAAACTACATGTCTAGAAATGTACTTGATTCTGCTGCTGGAGGTGCCTTTATGAGTAAAACTGTAGGTGAGGCTAAGAGCATATTAGAAAGCATATTGCAAAATTATAGTCAATGGAATACTGAAAGAGCACCCAATCCCACTAAGAAAATAAACTCAATTGAAGAAACCAATGATTTGTCTTCTAAAATGGACACTATTCTTGCTTTTATTAATAAACAAAATATGGAGAATGTGCCTTTGCAGGAGCTAGTTGGTAGTAATTCTGAAAGTGTGGATGTTAATTTTGTTAGGAATTATGGTATCAATGGTTTTGGTAATGCTTACAATTCATATAGTAAACCTCCTTATGTGCCAAATAAATCTTTTGTTCCATATCCTAATGCTAATGAAAATAAGTGGAAGCCTTCTAGTGAAATTTATGAATCTAATAAATTGCTTATGGAACAAGTTGCTAGTCACAATGCTATGATACATGAGTTAAATAAGTCTATTGCATCCATATTAAAGGATTGCAACTTCAATCTTCGAATTTAGATAAAGCATTGTCAAAATTAGCTGATAATCAAGCAACTCTATTAAGCATGTCAGCAGGAAAGCCACAAGAACAACCTAGTTTAGGAATGAATTCTATTACTATTGCTGCTCCTATTATTGAAAATATTGATCATATTGCTGAGAATACAAGTGAGCATGTACTTACTAGCTTAGAAGAAACTTTGAATGAAATAGTGAAGTACCCTTAATATTTACTTCCATATATGTCTTATCTTGCTAGCAAAGATGAAATTAGTCCTCTTGAATCAAGCATGCTAGCTAAATTAGAGAGTAAAGTAGATAAAATTATGATGCTTACTGAAATTAAGGATCCATTGCTTGATTTAGAAAAAAGTAGCTTGCAAGAACTTATTGCTACTCTACAAAAATTTGCTAGTGATCCCACTATAAATGTTAATCAACCTGGCTTTGGATCTTATATTGCTAATCATGTCTTGATAGAAAAAATTTCTAGGTACAAGAATGAGGCCATGATACCTCCTAAGCTTGGGGATGCATGGATCCCCAAGGTTCTAGTTTCAATTGGAAAATAAATTCACCATGCTATGTTAGATCTAGGTTCTAGTGTATCGGTACTCTCTAAAGAATTATATGAATTGCTAGAACTAGAAAATTTAGAAAAGTGATCAATTGAATTTTTCCTTGCTGATAACTCTACTAAACATGTTGTAGGACAAGTAAAACATGTTATGATTGAATTGCACATGACTTTCGTACCCGTTGATTTCATTATTATGGATATGGGGGATAAATCCCCTAGTCCTATTATTTTGGGTAGACCTTTTCTTCGTACTACAGGTGCAATCATAGACTCCAAGGAATGGAATGTCAAGTTTCAGTTCCCTCACAAGAAAAGCATGTAGCACTTCCCAAGGAAGAGGGGCACGCTGAAGAACAAGCTCCCTCATAAGCTTTATCCTTCTTGATTATCAAGTAAGTAAAGCCTAGCTATATGGCTATAAAGAAAGCGCTTTACGGGAGGCAACCCGGTTGTTTTTGTTTGGATTTTCCTAGTATCCTCTTGCTGTCGCAAGAGATTAGTTTTTTTGTTTTAATTCTGAAGTTTTCAATAAAGAATCAAGTCAAACCCATTTGGACTTATAAGTTGCTATCCTAGTGCATGAAATTTCTGTTTCAGCACGAGTCTTCTCACCGTATGATTTTAAGTTTTTTATTGGTATGTCGGATTGAGCTAATTTTTTAGTATGTTCTGCAACTTTTCCTCCTCTGTAAGCACAAAAATTGGCTTAATTTTTTGATGAGTATAGCTTAGGGAAAAACGTTCGTTTTTCTGCTGCTGCTTTTCTGGACAGATTCTGCCTTCTTTTGTTTTATTCACTCTTTGGGCTTGGGAATCGAATTTCCATGATTCTTTCAAGCAAGAGAGTGAACATAAAACATAATTAACCTTATTGTCTATCTACTGGAGCATTTTATTTGGAATTTTGCACAGCAAGCATGTGATTTGTTTGTCCTTGCTAATCTCACCCCACAGAAAAAGAATGGGAGAAACATGTTTTGTGAAGTTTTTTCACAGGGAATAGAGGAGCTGCGCCTCAAGACATCCAAGAATGGTGAAAGCCATAAGCTTGGGGATGTGATGAACACCCCACTGGAGCTACACTCTTTTGGTTAGCACACGTCTACTTTCTGTTTTTCTAAGCAAAGCATTTATCGTAGAGACTTGAAGCGTCTAGTTTTTATTTTTATTTTTGTTTTGATAAGACCACCACCATCATTTTATATGAGATTGAGCTACTGGAGTTTGGGGTTGGAATGTATTGGATGCTAGTATTATGACTTGGAATAGGGATGCCATGGTTTATTTGAAGGGCTACATATGTTTGCATGATTTATAGGCTTTTTATGTGTAGAAAGTTGCAATAATGTTGTCTTGAGCTATCTCTTATTCATGTCCTTGATGTTAATTGCTGGTTTATTTAGTTTGTCATGAAATGAGTAGTTATATGGACATATGCATGCATAGTAGCTGGTCAACTATCTCCCGCTTGCTATCCCAAAAATTTAAAAATTCCAACAAGTAAAAACTTGTTTCCAACACAACTTAGCCAAGTATTTCAAGTGAGTCCACCATATCTTCCCATTAGCTTCATTGCTATTCCGAGTATGTTCACCATGTTATTGTGTTATTTATGTTCTAAATTAAGATATTCACTTTATTAATTGTCATGGGTTGAACTTGGGATAGGACTCTCATGAACTTTTGAAGGCACACTTTACTTTTTATGACTCTAATAAACATGACCCAATAATGGGAGCCACAAGTTTTGCGTTTGACAAGTGTGTGGTTGGGAGCTAGCTATAAACGTGTATCACCGGAAAGATTTCAACATTGCACAATTTTTTTTTACATTTGGTTGATATCATGTACTTTTGTTTTTGGACTCCTGCCATGCCGAAATGAAATAGAGGAATAGTAAGTTTTGATGAGTAAGTATCTATATGACTAGAGAAACGCATTGGGCCGCTAACCCAAGCCATGCTTTATCATGGTGGAAATTTACTTACAGCTTGAGTGACTCTACAACACATCCTATAATAAAATAAGAAGCTATACATAATAGTGAATGAAAATAAAAAGGATGATGAGTCTGCTCCGTTTGTTCATCTTGTCATTGTAACATGGGCTTGTTTCCATGTCATGGGGCAAGAGGTACCTCTTTGCGGTTCTCTATGATGTCATTAATACTTATTATGATTGTACAAAGCTTATTAGGAATCTTAAGTTGAGTAATCATGGAGTAGGTTTTCACACTCACGGGGCATGAGGCTTTCAACCACCTTGTCATTCTCATTACTTCAATACTCACAATTTTAAGATTCTAGTGATAAAGGGGCAATGAGAGTCCTAGATCAATGGATACCACATTTCAATTAGTAATTTTAGTTGAATAATTTAGAGGCTAAATAAGACTTGATCATGTTTTACCTCTACTCAATTTTCTCCAAAGTGTCCACCATATTTTCTATTCTCCATTATGCTATTCTTTGACCAATATAGGATTTTATTTTTTCCATTTTGTGTATGCATTTGGTCCATAGTGCTTTTATTTCATTATACACTTTGTGAACTTTCATGAAGCATCTTTGCTTGCATATTTGATATTTCTTACAACATGAATTCTATATTGCTATTCATTTCTAGTATTAATCATTTGATTATATGTAGCATGAATAATCCTCCTTGATATCCCATGATTGTTTCAATATGCAAAACCCATCTTAGTTTTATCATCTTCATACTCGAGGACGAGCATGGGTTAAGCTTGGGGATGTTGATGCATGTAAAATGCATAGATGAATTTTGAATATTTTCACATGGTTTTCTATTACATATTGCATCATATAAGGGTATAATTCAATGTTTTATAGTATTTTGGGGTTAACTTACAAAGTCCCCCAACTTTTATGGAATTAACCCTGCCTGTCAGAAACCCCGTTTTCCATATTTTTGACGTTTTAGGGGGCAAACTTCCGCGGAATCACCTGAAAATCTGTGGGGGTCATTTTCTTCGAAGGAGAATACTTGCGGGCGAAGGATCCACGAGAATTGGGCAAGGAGGCCCAAAAGAGGACCCTTCACGCGGCCAGATTCCTTGGCCGCGTGAGAGGCCCCCTTTTGGCCCCTGTGGCCCCAATTCCTTCAATCTTCGACTTACCGACTCCGTCTTGACCTAAAACCGACTATAAAAAGTGTCCCCATACCCTTATGGAGAAGAGCGCCGCCGAAACACCGAAACAGAGACCTGGAGTTCCAGATTGGAGGGGGGAAACTCTGGCGGGGCGCCGCCGGTGTGATCTCCTACCCCTCCAACGTCATCTCCATGGACATCTCCATGAAGAGGTAGTAGTCCACCCCAGGGCTATGGGTTTGTGGAAGTAGCACTTGTATCTCTCTCTCTATGTGCTTCACTAATTAGATCCGTATGAGCTGCCTCACATGATTACGGGCACCGTTGTAATTCCTATGTGGTGGATCTTTTCTATGAGTTATTGAATCTGAGATTGCAATTGTTTCTCTTGAGTTATTTGAGTAGATGTATCTTATGTACCCCGTTCTTATTTGCTAGCTTTGATCAATCTAGTTCTTGAGAGCGTGTGTGGGGTGATGGGTGCATTAATTGGAGTAACGGGGGGTGGCTAGTGCTGTGAAAGTGACAGAAGTTCAGCGATCCACTTAGGTTTTGTTGAACCTTTCTTAGTTACCTCACTAGGGATAAAAAAGAGTACCTTGTTACCGGGGATTTGAAGTGACACTAATCAATCTCCATGACTAGATCTAGCAAGTTCTTACTTCAACTTCATGTCACGTTGCTTAAAGCTATACTCTGGTTTTTCCTTAATTATCGATGTGTTATGATTTATTTCGCATCTTGGTGGAGTATAAGAGGGATCAATATGACCGTAGAGATCTCTATGCTAGGACGTGATGCCCATGTGAAAGTACTCAATGTTAAACATGTTATTGTAATCTCACATGTAATTCTTTATGTCCACCGTCTACTACTTTATTTGAGAGAATGCAAGTGTGAAACCATGAACCCCGGTCCTATTTTAATTATAAGAAAACACTCTAGTTACTTTGCTGCAATTTACTTTACTTGCACTTTACTTTACTTGCATCTCCAATTCGAATTTACATTATCTCCATCACCACTTGCATCACAAAAATACAAAAACAATCCATTGCATATTTATTTTCTCATTTGCATTTAGTAGTAGATTTAATTATTGCACATTTACTTTCAGTTTTGCATTGCAATTTAGAAGTCTCACACCTTGTGGTTGACAACCACCTGGTGAGGTTGAGGGCACAAAATTCTCTACTTGTTTGCAGGATCCTGGAGGAAGCTTGGAAGACAACTGCTGAAATACTGGCTCCCCAAGAGTTCGATATAAACCCTCGAGTCACCCTCGTGGGGAAGAAGGCTTGCCACTAGCTACACCCTCTGCACTTGGAGTCTCAACCTAGCCATCACTTACCCACCCCGGACGCCATGCACTCCCTCCGCGATATCGCGCCACCACCGGAGGAGTAGCGACAGTCTCCGTAGCGCGCTGCCTATAGGGTGACCCTCTCTCTATATGCAATTGATCGTTGCCCATATATGTGTAAAGTAGGGCATCTCTATATATATGTAATCGCCGATGCGGATTTGCTACCCCCGGTGCTAGCTACGCACGCGCTAAGAGCCATCCGATACGGTAGCAAGATTCGCGGTGTCGTTTAATGCGTTCATGGTCGTTACCCAATCCAATTCGTATTAACGAACAACAAAAAAAGAAAAGACAGCCTTCCTTTTTTGACCACCGACAGCATCCTGCGACCGCCCAGCGAAAAGTCAACTTCATGACGATCGCCGGTTACCGCACTCCGCACAACGAGACGCAGCCCCTGATCCTCGACGGCATCGACGAGCCACCGTGCTCTCCAGCGCACTACACAAACCACCTCCCCAGCCGCAAGCCATCTGCATGTCGCACGGGACCGTCGTCTCCAAGATCTGGCCGGCGCCGCGCCGGTGCCACCATGGCCCAAAATCCTAGAACAAAGAGAGGGTCTCACCCACCGCTCGATGTGGAGTGTTGGAGCATGGCGAGACAGCGCATCGGGGGAGCCAGCTCCGGTTCGGGAAGATGGAGGGTAGCAGAAGACCGCCGTTGTCGAATCCTACGGGCACGGATGCCGGAGATCCTGCCGACCCGAGCCTAGGCCTCCATCTTCTTCTCCGGCTGGATGAAGCCGGACTCCACAGACGAATGACCCGCCAAGGCGCCAAGGACACGCGAAGCTCCAGCTGCCACTGACCCAACCTCCGGATGAAGCCGGCTCGGGGATGCAGGCGTTGCCCACTGACCCAACCTCCGACCCGGCGGAGGCTTCACTTTTCCCCAGCTCAACGCGGAAGGGCGGAGGCGGCGCGCTCCGTCAATCCCCGGCGACGAGGGCACCGTGCGGTCCTCAAATCCCTCCCGCGGCGGGGGGACACCGAGTGCCATCTGCCTGTTCTCAGACCTGCGCAGCCATGGACCAACAACCTCCTGGCGCGGGAGAACCAGGAGAAAAACGACACCCATTCCCCCGCGCGGGTCCATGGCCGTGCCCGTTGACTTCACGATGTCGTTGGCGCCTAAGGTGGAGCGGTGCCGCAGGCTGTGGAAGAAGGAGCACGGCGCGGCCAGCTGTGGCTAGCAGGGTGAAGTGCATGGATGTCAGAGAAAGGGGCACATGCCGCGGCCGGCGGTGAGGAAAAGCTGGCGCGGCCGCATGTGGTAGAGCGTCGGGAGGAGCGGCCGCCAGTGGGGTATCGATGAAGGGATGCGCGGAAGTACGGGCACCACCGGCTCCCTGCGTTCCCAATGGCCACCGTCTTCTCCCGGGGTGTGCCAGACGCAAGTCGATGTCGGACGGGGCGCCGCGCCGGAGGTGGGTGAGGGAGGCAGGGGAGCAGGGGATGGAGGGCCGGCTTCGGGGCAGGAGTTGGATGCGGTGCTCCACTGGGAAGGTGGCGGCGCTGGCCGGCGTGCCCCTATCTGATCCGGGAGGCAGGGCCGGGAGCGTGTGGACATGAGGGGATGGGTTGGTTTGGGAGGAGGAGGCGAGGACGAGGTGGATCGTGGTCGCGCGGGTAGCCGGGGACAGTTCGGATCTGGCCATCTAGATTCTTTTTTTCAATTGGGTGGGTAAACGTTGGACGGAACGACGTTAAGTCGATCGGGTGGCTGAAAATACTCTATAGGATGATTCAATGGATGGATTAGGGGTGCGTAGCTAGCACACAGGGTAGCCCACTATTTTATATATATATATATATATATATATATATATATATATATATAGGAAAATGGTTCTGTACACCCAGGCGTACGTACTCCCACATTCAATATACCACATACCACAATCTCCTATACCTATTTATCATTTTTAATATACTTTAATATTAAATACTAGATACCTCAAAATGAAATTTATAAAAAAAAAATTGAATCTACATATTTAATATTATTTACTTATATACTGCTTTTATGTACGTAAAAATGGTATAATGAAAAAACTAAGGAGTTTGGTGATACCTTTCTGATAGTACTTGCATTGAGGTATCTTAGAATAATTAATGAGGTATATGAAAAATAATAACTAGGTATAAAACACATTTATGCGAGGTATATTGCATATGGGAGTACGTACACCCAGGAGTATATAATGGGAGTCATATATATATATATATATATATATTTATATATATATATATATATATATATATATATATATATATATATATATATATATATATATGCCCCTGGATGTAATGAATCTTGCTAGTATATTATTATACATTAAAAATAACAAAATAAACTGGTAATAACGATTTATTCTCCAACGACGACTTTTTTCTAACCTCAGGTCGGTGAAAAAGTTGTCGTTGGTGAAACTATTATTGCTACAAGTTTTTTTTGTTAGTTTCACTCTCGGGTTTATATGTTGGTCGTACCCACTATGAACAATCGATGTCGGACTAAACACATAATTTTTCTATTGATAACCGTCTAAAAAATAAAATAAAGTCACTCAATTTTTTTATTCACAACCATCTAAAAAAAAAGTCTCAGGCTTAGACTCACCTGATGTGGAGTTGAGCCTTGGACATTAATTCTTGCTTCGGACTTATAAGTTGGTCGTACGCACTTCAAACTATCTAGGTGGGACTAAACATCCACCTCGCGCATGACTAATTCCGCAGAGTCAGAAACAACCGTCGGGTCCCACTCGGCCTGTCACGCCACGGTTGATTCTATTTTTAACTGGGTCATTTTCATAAGCGTACGGAAAAAGTCATCGAATTTATAAAAATACAAAAACCTACTCCACGCGTGTAACCACTCGGTTCTCTCTAGCCGAACGGCTTACACGGGGTAGCTGACCGTTACTCCACTTTTCGGTTCATAAGTTGGTCGTACTCACCTCAAACTAGCGATGTGGCACTCAACTTGCCCTCCATCTGGTGTGGCAGAGACGTAGAGAGAAATCAACCCAAGGCCCATTTATCACGCCACTTCTGGGCCCGGCCCGACAAAGAGGGAATCGACATCTCCTCCCTAGTTCCCACTCAATCCCCAACAATATTTCGCCGCTGCGACAAAATCAATGGAGCGCAAGGAGATGCGCTCCAAGAAGTCCAGCAATCACGGTCTTCAGTAGCCCCCGTGACTGGAAGCCGACGTAGAGGCTGGCGGGTCTTGCGGCGCAGTCCGTGCATGGTCGCCACCATTGCTGTCGGATCCAGAGGAGGAAGAAATCGGCAGCCAGTCATCGGACGATGACTTCTCCGGCATTAAGAATCAGGATGATCTTATCACGATAGTAAAAGAAAAGTCCATATGCTTCGAGAAGCATCAGGCGAAGAAGCAGTGCATCAACAGTGCGGCTGTGGAGGCATTCAACGCCGATCAGCTAGAGAGCGGCCTCCGCACGGAGAAGGTGTGGGAGGCCAAGCAGAGGGATTGGAAGCTGGAGGCTTGCCTCATCCGCGAGCTTCACCGTCCAACATGGCCTGAGTGGATCATCCGCAAGGACAAGGAATATTGATCACATCGCCGCCGCCGGCAATGAAGGCCCAGGGGACATGTCTCTAGAGCCCTTTTGCGTAGATCTAGGGTTGGGCTTGTCAGGGTCTGGATGATCAACTCTTTGTATGCTCCATTGATGTATGATCAACTGTCTCAAGAATTATGAAAGAGTTTGCTTCTCTGAACTTTGTCGCCCTCAAACTTTTGGGCGAAGAAAAATTTCAGGTTTCAGAGGCTGATCTGCTTGTGTATCTTCAATCCCCTTCACTTACGCCTTACCAACGTCTGAACGGCTTTATCCCACAACGGAGACAACTCTCGCATGCCGGCGATGCGGAGCTTCGCCGCTAGAACCGAGGAAGAAGAAGACAATGACGGGCACGGACACAGGCTCCATATTTTAATGGAAAACGCTGATCTGGATAAGTTGTGGGCCCTGCACTGCGAGGATAATGTGTGGGTCCTGCGCTGGGGTATGGATGAGTGGTGGGTCCATCACTTGGGTGGACAAGTGGTGGGTCCCTCTTAGATAACGGACGACCTGAACTTACATAATCCAACACTCTAACGACAAGTGTTGACTTGTGTCTTGGGTTTAAGCGCTAAAGAGGGGCAGGTCGTGCCTTAGCTATTTGTGCCGAGAGAAACATCGCATGAGAGCTATCTGGGCCAACTACGTTGCTTTCCTTCCAATTCCCACGAAAGACGTCGCGTAGGAGCTATTGGTCCCTAATATTTAGATTGGCTTCTTACGTGTTATAACTCATACTCACTATGGTACCTTCTAGACGTGATGGATTCGGTGTGTGGTAGAAAATATGTCCCACCGGTGCTTCCTGGAGATGGCATGTGTCATGGCAACACTACTGCAAGCGTTGAGAAGATAGAGCAATGTTAGTGTTGTTCAATGTATCGACGTAACACGTAAGCGGGATGAGTAATGCTGGAGCGGCAACCGGCCATCTAAAACGAGCGGTGGAGAGGAATTTGGCAGATATAAGGAGGTAATAAATGAGTTAGGTGAAGCGTATAATATCAGTTGGCAATGGTGTGGTCCCCGTCTTGATCACTGTTTCAACAACCCACATAACTCACATATCTATAACATTTATTGCTTTCTTCTAATTCTATAAAGCTCGCCGCACCTACACTCCAATCTACCGAGATATTAGATTCTCTATTGTTCCCCTTACCCGATTCTTTCACCGAACTACGCGGAATTTCTCCTTGGAGCACCATATCCTCGCAAAGGTTAGTAATATCAGTTTGTATATACATGTTTATTCTAATTTAATTTAAATTGCTCATCCGAGAAGTTCATTCTTATGACGAATCTATCGCTCAGTCCGTCTAGATCTGATTTTCTTCATTCGCATGAGCACTTGGATTAAATTTGATTTTCCTTTTTAGACACTTGACAAAGAAGCAGCATGCCGGACGGGCGAGGCATGACCATGCTTGAGGACCTACCTGAGGAGATTATCATTGACCAGATACTCATACGATTATCACCTAAGGACATCGGTCGTTGCCGCGTCGTCCGCATGTCGTGGCGCACAGCCACCTCAATTCCCAAGTTCATGATTGATCACCACCGTCGCCAACCTTCACTCCCAATCATTGATGGAGACGGGGATCCCGCCAATGTTGTCATATTTCGTGATGGCCATGCCGGAGTCAAATCATCAAGTGAAGATCTATGGCCCTTCTCCCTCGAACAGATCCATGAATTCCGTTATGATTTTCGCCTGCATGCTAGTTGTGATGGCTTCCTTATAGTTTCCACAGGAGGAGACTTCTACATCTGCAATCCGGTCACTCGCTACCGCACTCTTCTGCCGCAACCTCAATCTGGAAAAAACATCTACAACACCATAACTGGCCTCTACCGTCACCATCCAACCAGAGAATACAGGGTACTTTGGGTCTCAGGGCACTTGTATGAGGACAATTGGTGTAGTAACTTGTCTAAAGTCAAGTCATACATCCTCACAGTGGGATCCAACCAACCAAGGTGCATTACTGTCGAAGAAACAACTATGTCATCTCCTTTAGTGGAACAAACGTTTAAGCTATCTAATAGGATGTACCGTTGCAACCAGAACCCACCAGTGATCCACCGTGCTAACCTACACTGGAGTCATTGTCGTTTCAAAGACCCGGCTCGTTTCAAAGACCTGACCGGCGAAAGTGGAAAAATCGTTGTGTTTGACACAACGAATGAGTCATTCCGGTCGATGAGCGGTCCCCATGAGGGACTTTTTGAGAAATTGTTGGACATGAAGGGGACACTTGGTTTTGCCAGTTGCCGCATTCCTGATTTAACTGTCATTGAAGTTTGGCTAATGGATAACTATGAGTCCGAAATCTGGTCTTTCAAGTATCGGATTGATGTGTCAATGATAGAGGCATCAAGAAAACTTGGTCTTACATCTATGAAAGGTAAAAGGGAAAATAAGCAACTGCACAACACATCAGTGAGATTCTTTGATGACATAACTGTGCTGAATGACAGCGAGCTGCTGATCGGATTTAATAGCAAATATATTTTACATTGTAACATTGAGGGAAAGTTCTTACAAATGGTGAGAATCAATAAGAGAAAATATTGTATGGAGCTAACTAGGCATCACCTTCAGGAGAGCTTATGCCAATACCATCCAGTTTAATGCAAGTACAAAATAAGGAGTCGCAGTTCGCTAGAGATGATGTTTAAAAGGTACATGCGACATGTAATATGTCTATCCTATATGATGCATGCCTCTCTTATATCACCGTGGATGGTCGCAGTAGGGCTTTCACTTTGTATTGATGTTTCTTATTTATTCTTGAACTCCATGTTCATGGTCTAAACAATGGAATATAAATGTCGTGATAGTTTTTCTACCATTCTTTCCATGGTCTAGACTTATTTAGTTTTAAGGGAATAGCGGAAGCTCTTCGTTTGCTTTATAGATTGTGGGAAATAGGTACAATGGCTTGCGCTGGAAATAAAAAAGAAACAAAACAATACGATTAGGCTACAGGATTCTTGGCTGCACAAAGGATGTCAATGGACTACTCATGCACCTTAATAAGGAGGCTCATATCATCTCGAACCATTTTTGACATGGTAGCAGGTTGGATACTCTTGTTTACAAAAATGGACATCCTCTTTGTTTCCATACTAGAAAGATATCCCGCGTGTTGAAACATGCATTTGTGGGGAAAATGTTGTTTATAAGATAAGTTGTCATGTGCACAAAGGAAATATTGACAATTGGTTAAAATAGAATACAAGTTATATATTGATGAGTCCTATCGGTACCCAACTACAGAGAACAAAATCAACTGAAGTAGCAAAAATACCTTCTTCATGTAGGACTAATGTCATAAAAAACATATTTTACGTTGTTTCAGAAGAAAAAAAAATAGTTGTGCTACAACTCCCCCTACTTGTGGAATTGTGGGGAGTCATGAACATATCTAGAGCAAAAAAAAATTGAAGGGGTATCGACCAACCAATACCATACTACATGTGCCTGAAATTAATTACACACTCATTTGACAAAATAAATATTGGATATACATAGTGTGCAAGATATCTTCACATATTTCGCTTCTCGGTGTATGATAATAAATCAACAAATATGTACCGATTTTCCCTTTATCTTGGATCGACCGATAAGTTTCAGATAAGCGATATCACCAATATTGGATATACATCGAATATAGTTGCCCAACATGCTAAGTTATACACAAAACAATTAAGAAAATTGTGCACAATCTGCCACTGCCTGCTAGATGATGTAGAAATAAAACACGTTCTATGTGCCGGTCTATGTACTCCTACTAAGGATGCGCAAATTGCATGAAACATCTATCCGGATTACTGAGCAGTCGATATAGTTGCAGACTGTGCAAACGGGCGATCAGGTACATGACACACAATCGGGATAACCTGTTAGAAAGTGGACCGGTAAAGAAGAGCTGCAAGAATGGGGCCAAAGCAGATTCACGTACATGACAACCAAACCGAGGGAACCGACCCCGCTCGCTCTCCCTATCGTGGGCGAAGGGAGAGCCTTGCTTCCCCTCCGCCTCTGGCCCCCTCCTCCTCCCTCTCTCCTGCCTGCAGCTGCCGGTAGAGGCCACCGGGCCTCTCTCGCATGGGGCTGGCATCGATGAGACGACCTTTCCGCGCTCGCGAGAAGGGGGCGTGACCCCATGACGACGGCGGTGCTTTCTTAGTTGGCGGCGACCTGACTCGGCGGCTTGAGCTCCCGCGACCGCGAGGTCTGTCTTGGCAGCGACGGTGTTGGCCGCCGGGGACCCTTTGGGGCCCATATGGGCCTGGGCGGGCCACGACAGGCGTGGTGGCGTCCCTCTGGTGGGCGACGAGCAGAGGCAGGAGCTTGGGATGCCGACGTCAGCGGCGCCCCTGCTGCAGTACGGCAGCGGACTTCATGGGCTCATTCGGGTTAGTGAGGGTCTGGTTTGTCCGGCTGCTAAATCCAGTACATCGCGATGTGGACCTCGGTGAGATAGTGGTGAGGATTTCAAGACCGTGGTGGCGTGCGCTAGTGGGTGGCAAGATAGATGGAGCGTCTCGGAGTGTCCGAGAGTGTTATTTTTTGGAGGTTGGGAGAACTTCTTGCCGTCTCGGTACCGATGCAGTGATGCTAGCGGGTGTCGCCTTCCTTCCTGAAAGGCATTGGGTGGACATCTTCTCACTCCCTCGCCGTGGACCACAGGAAACCCTAGGAAGGGTCCACGCAGAAGTATCGTCGTCATCGCATCCCCTCTTGAGGTGTTTCTTGGTTCGCGGTGCTCCAGGGTGCTAGGAGCATGGTGGAATTCTTCAGAGGGCGCAACAGTAGAGAGTCGTCTCAGTTTTCGTCGAATCCCTAGTGTCAGCATTGTTTTCTCTTGTTTTCTTCTTTCATTTCTTTTTATTTTGGGCGTGATGTGTGTTGCTTTGCCCTGGCAGGGGCTTCATAGTTGTTTCGGTTGGGTTCCATATTAATATAGCGGGCGAAATCCTGTTTCGAGGAGGATAACAAAACTGAACTATCGGAATAAATGTGCAGATTAAGAGTAAAAACTAGGAGAAATCACATACCACGACTGAACAAAAGCTTTCCCAACTGAACACTAAGAGATAAAAATGAAGGAGCTATAATCCCAGTCAGGGACAACAATAGGGAATCTCACATGACACAATATTCATAGAGGCAATGATATTGCATATAATTAAACCATGTTTTCTTACTGTACGATCAGAGAGCAGAGGTGTTGATGTAGAAGTCGACGCAAAGAGAGAGGCCTCAAGGTAGTGCGGTGAGAGGTAATATATTGTGGGCAACAGATCTTGTTGGTGTAGGAGAATTAAACGGAAAGATTCCCAAAATTTTATTTTGAAAATTGGAATCTCAAAAATATATGCATGTACAACCTCCCTCATCCCACCTTAGATACACCATGTTCTTTCTCAAATTGCCTCTGAATTTATTTTTTAGAAATGTAGGTTTTTACCCCCAGCTCTGCATCAAAATGATACACGCATCCGGATTTTTATTAATATCGAAAGAGAAACCACGAGTCATACAAAGAGATACAAAGATCAACCGAAAGACACATGTCTGACGACAAATTTTTCACACCTACAAACCTACACTTGACGATGGGGTGGTCATTATCAGATCATGTGCCGGTGCCCTGACCAAACTCACCAACGCATAACATCTAATCCGGTTGCCTCCACCAAGCCGCCCGACGGAAAACCGGAAGTGCAAACCAGTCAACAGACCTGCATTATACACTAATGTGCACACTTCTAAGGCGCTGCCGCCTACATCCGTCAAATCATCTTTTGGAGAGATCCTTGCAGAAACCTTGTCGGGCCTACCGCCATGGTGCCAAACAACACCACCTTTCTGCGCGCATCTATCCTTCCGCGTCCATCACCGAGACCCCACGGCGCCATGCCACCAATACTCGCCGTCGTCGATGCAGTAGAAGGAACACTGACCCACCTCCAGACCCCTCCGGCCAGAGCGAACTCTAGAACGATGCCCCAAGAGGCCGAACGACACAGAAAGCGTCATCATCCTCCGATCCGGCAGACCCAGATCTAGGGTTTCCCCCGGAGCACCGAGCCGGGAGGCTAGCAGTCACAGCGACGGAGCTTTCGGGAAGGTAACGACGCCCGCGGGCGCCGTCGTCATCGGCTCCAACTCGGAGCTCGGCTTTCGCTAGCCGACCACCAAACATTTCAAGATCCGTCGTGAAGTGCTTCGGAACAGCCGTAGCCACCCCCATCTGCACCTTGCCTAGATCAAACCCACGCCGCGACACCACCGGGGGTAGCAGCCCAACGGCCTAGACCATAGCCTCAGCTAGCCGATTTGCCCGATAGGAGTCGTCCGAGCCAATCCCACGCCGCTGATCTACTGGAGGAAGCCCAAGCCAACCATATCCAAATCAGATCCGGTACGCACGTTACCGATCATCGCGCCATTGCAGCCCGAACAACCGTCACCGCCAAAGAGCCACACCACGCCCAGGCGGAGGGGCACTGCAACACGCGCTGCCACACCTAAATGCGCAAAGGGAGAGACGCCCCCTCCCCCCGGCCGCGGGCGACGAGCAAGCCTTGCTCGATCGCGCCCATAGCTGCAGCGGGGGAGGTGGGAGAGGAAGGGGGCGAGGGCTTGTTGGGGCGTCGAGGAGAAGGACCTCCCACCACCGCGAGGGGTGGACGCGAGGGTTACGTCCAGGAGCATACGTGATTATAGAACATTGGATGCAATCAGATATAGGGTAACTGAACCCACAAACATGAACAACGGCCGTAAACAAAGGGGAGACTATGACTACGACTATATGCCTCCAAATTCTTGCTGAAGCCACAATGGAACTTGTCTTCGTCGCACCATCGTATCCCACACCAGTAGAAACATCGATAAATCCAACCACTAAAGTACATGCAAAGCTCCGTAGAGGAACAAATTTCGTTGAATCACCTAAATAGTAGACCGCTGCGTTCAATGGAGATTGGCAATAGCGCCAAGCATGTCGGCACCGCGGGGGGGGGGGGGGGGGGGGGGGGGGGGGCGGGGAGAACCCGGATCTAGGAAGGCAGCCACACAAGTATGGCTAGGCCGGTCCAACGATCTTGCTCGCAAAGACTGAAAGGAAGGAGTTGTCGGAGAAAACGACGTTGTAGATGATGATGTAGATGACACCATGCAGACAAACAACACAAATAACCAACCGGTTGTCCATGGTTAACAGAGGGGACAAAAACTCTGGGGCTCCTAAGCAACGTTTACTGAGACAGGCTGTCATCACCGTCTAAGCCTACTAAGAAAAACACGAGAGAACTGGATCCTGTCCTCTCGGCCTTACAGAGCCTGATGGGCGGCCGGAGGCGGAGGGGAGAGTAGATTAATTCTGACAGCTGGGGTTTCTTCACGGGGGCTGGACTGATCAGGGTTTCCTAATCTGAAGATACACCACCTTGAACACGGGCCGGCTCAACTTTCCAACTGGGCCAGAACCACTCTCTGGATAAACCTTTTCGGCGGCCCAAGCAAGGTACAGAGCACATGAAGGCCCATGTAAGGAAAAATAATAATTCAAAATGATCTTAGCATGTGTAGTTATGTCACCTGTCAAATTATTACAGGCAACCACGGCCTATCACAAGTCACCACCCACAGTTTATATGCACAAGGTCAATAAGATTTGAGGCGAAAAACATCACCAACCTCTCCAGATTTCTACATAGCATCATGCGAAAACTCCAGTCCTCTCGTCGCTCATCCACCAGAGCAGATCAAGCAATCGGCGCATAGTGAAAGCAAGCCGTTCCCCAGTAGTTGTATATTTCTTCATTTTGGATTCGAATGCGAATTCCCCAGTAGCAACAGGGAGGACTAAATTCTTAACCGTGTCATATGCACAGTTCTCTGGACAGTAGGATGGATGGTGGGGATGCCGCACTAGATATCCCCACTCACACTGACGGCCCTTACCACCGCCGATCCGTCGCCGCCATCGCTGCCAACCCTCCAGGACCGGTCCTTCTTCCGCTGGGGCTTCCTGTGCTGCTTGTGGGACGCCTCGTGCTGCTTCTTATTCTCAGTGTCTTTGGATCCCTCGGTAGCCAGGTCGAAAGACTCAAGGTCCCTCAACACACGCCTCATGTCTGGACCTGCTGCATCGCCCTGCTCACCAGAGTCATAGCTGCACGGTTCATCAGCTGCTGAGGTAATCGCACCTTCTGCTTCGTGGTCTTTGACACTAGGAGGGAGCTCATAGTGCGGTATTTTACCGTCGATGTAATCCTTCAGTATCTGTCGGGCGGCCCTGGTCTCATTAGGCAGCCCACCATGACTGACATGGCCCCGAGACGAACAGTACGCCCTGCAGCAGCTCAGCCGCAGTCGGTGGCCGAGACTGTGACTCGTATGCTTTTGGCTTGGGCAAGGTGATCTTGTATATCTGTTCCAGGACGTCTCTCGGGACACGGTCCGCCACCACCTGAACGGCCTCCCGGTGCTTTGTCATCCTGTCAATCGGCAAGACACCACATGACACCATCTCGTGCCTTGAGCTTGAGAACGAAGGGAAGACCAGACCAGGACAGTCGCAAAGCATGAGCTCCTCTGAAATGATCAGCGTCTGGAAATGTTTAGTCTTGCCGGGGGTGTGAGTTACACCCGTCTTCTTCTGGCCAACCAAGGCGTTTATCGTGGAACTCTTCCCAACATTCGGATAACCAACAAATCCAACAACCACATGCTTTGCCACTGATGGAACCGAATCGGTACTGGCTTCATGATCCTCTTCCATAGAGGGCTTTAGTAATATAAAGCCAGGCTTCGGCCTTCGGGTTGAATCATCTTTAATAGTTGAGGTCCTCCTTTGTGCTGCGATAGATTTCGCTTCAGCTTGCAGTTTCATCAAGAGTGCATCCCTGCCATATATCTTGGTATCCATATCAAGTGAAGCAGAAGCTTCTTCAGAGTGTCCACTGGGGGTTTTCCCTTCTAATGTGGCAGTAGCAGCTTTAGCGGACCAGAAAACATGGAGAATATCGTGCTCCTTGAAATAGTCTGCCCATCTCTTTCTGCATTTAGGCCAAATGTACAAGGACGTCATTTCAGACTCTATATATACACAATAAATAGATAATAATGGACAAGGTGCAGACCTGATATTTAAAGGTAGCAGATCAGCCTTGTTGACAAGGAGCATTGTTCTCTTATGTTCATCAAGTTCCTTTGCATATGCCTATATGGATGAGGTCATGTCATCAGATCACCAAAAGACCGCAGAACCCACAGTAAAACACAATTAAATGTAACAACTGATTTTGGTGCTAACACATATAGTCAACACATAAACCTATCATGAGAGAACAACCACAGATATAAATTGACACAATTTGCATTTGTAGCATCAAATGAACAGGGCAAGTTTATCCCGATGTGGAGAAAAGAAAAACAAGACCGAGATCATGCTAGCAACGAAATGTTAACACGTAAGATCTATGGGAAGAATGATTTCTGCATGTTTGTTCATGACAGACAGAAAACATGAATTTCTTTCTGTCATAACTACAGCTAATAAGAACATTCTAATATAGAACCTGCAAATACTTGGATCAGAAAAATACTGAACATGCAGCCTCAAAATGAGAATTCATGAAAAGCTCTGCTGGAGTAATTTACTGTCTTCTTTACACAAAGTTTGTCACTGAATAAACGTTAAACCAGGTACATGTTGGAACCCTCTTGTTATGTGTACTAGATATTCCTTAAGTTGTTAAAAAATATTGCAAAAACATGATAAGTACCTCAAGATCAGGGGATCTGTAGAATAAGGGATCACGAGCATCCACTACCATGACCAGCTTCATGGAAGAAAATAAATAAATAGTCAGTACTTTTGCATACTATTATTATTATGAGTCGGTTATCTTTTAGCAAAAGGCAAGTAATATAACTGGGCACAATAGAATTAGCATATCTATAAGAAAGGATATGCAGTAAGAGTACAAACTACAAAATTCAGCGTCATTATGTAGCCCAGAAACTGCAAGTGTCACCTTAAAAATGCATGTGCTACTAACTTTTTAAGAGTAAGGAAATGAATGGTGAAGCATCAAAACAGTGGGTGAACAGGTGAGATTTGCACAAGACTAGTAGGCAAGCGGTCAATCACAAGATGTGTGGGTGACAAGGGCGGCAAAGGTGGAGTGTTACTCACCAAATCACTGCGTTCAACTACTCTCCAGAGTTGTCTCCAGATGTCAATGTTCTTCTCAAATGGTGTCAGGACAAGTTTGTCGTTCTCTTCCAATCTACATAGAAGAAATGCTCCAAGCATTTAATTTCTCAAAAGATGCAACAGTACACATTAAGCACAGCAACATTCAAATTTTCACCTGTTACAGCCTACATAGTAGAACATAAGCTACATTGGTATGCCTAATTGCCTATACTTGCAAGATAGCAGGTTTGGTTCATCAATGAGACAGATCCATAACAGAATACCATTGCCAAATTCATACAGGAACCGATGGTTATAGCTAATGAATTTAGCTGAGACATGAGTTCTCAAACATGTATTCTGCAACTAAATCAGCGTCGAACCAAACAGTTCTGACTCATAAGCAGAGTAAACTCAAACCTCGGCAAGATTCCTCCGCCACACAAGGAACGCCGCCCTCTCGCTAGCGTCGAGCTCCTCCACAGTCATCTGACTATGCCACGGTGGACTGCAAATCACACACCAACACATTCAGTCACACAAACGGAACAACCCCTAAACTCAGAAGCATAGGACAGTTACACCGACGAAGAAACAATGATCAGAAGCACTCACCGCCTGGGGACTCCGAGGCTGTTGGCGTGCAGCGCCTCCTGCTCCTTCCGAAGCCGGCGCCTCTGCTCGTCCGTCTCGTCCGTCGCATCCCTGCAGCGTCCCGAACCAATCCAGCCATTTCAGACCAGAGACCATCGCAACCAGTACAATTCAGAGCGGGGAGAGGGAGGGGCGGCCGCTCACAGGTCGATGACGAGGTCGGGGGAGGAGGCGTTGGCGAGGGCGGAGTGGAGGCGGTCCTCCTCCGCGGCGCGCTGCAGGACGGCGTCGATCTCGCTGACGTCGATGACGGACTCGAGGGGCGGCGCGCGGCGGCGGGAGGAGGTGAGCGCCTCCCCGCGCTCCTTGGCGGCGGCCTGCCTCCCTGTTCTTCTGCCGGATCAGCGCCCGGCCGAGGTCCGCGCCCTTCTTCCCGCGGCCCGCCATCGCCACGAGGTTCGAAGACACCGCCCTGGGATTCGGACGCCGGTTAGCCCTCGGACCGGAAATACTCGGGGAGGTCGGCCGCAGGAGAAGCTTGGAGGCGGAGCGCTGGCTATGGCTAGGGTTTTAGCGACGAGGAGGAGGAGGAAGCGAGCTGGAGGAAGGAAGAAGACGACGCGACACGACGCTGGCCAGGGGGCGTTCCGAGATATTTGAGTTGGTTTTCTCCTGCGCTTGAGCCTCTGGCAGCCGGGACCCACACGGCAGAGGGCGTATGCGCTGACGCGACCAGCCAGCCAGTGTCAATTCCGGGAAACTTCAAAACGAGAAGTACTTTTCAAATTCATTCGAGTCTGCACGAATTCCCGCTGCATATCATTGGAACGAAAACACAATACACGAAATGTAAAACTGAAAGAGCAGAAGATTACAAAACGCGGATAAAAAGCCTTTCCATATGAGACCGAGTAAATTGCAAAAAAACACTTTTCAATATTTTTCCAATAAACCATTAGTTCATCCTAACATTTTTGCGAAAAGCGCTGATTGGTCCATAATCCTAGTTTGACCCAATTCTAATAGGTGGGTACCAATCTAAATGACGACGTGAAATAATATCTATTTAAGTGACGACGTGGCATAAAATCTTCACGCCATTCTGCTAAGGGCGGCGCTAGGCGTAGGTCGCCCTAGCTCTCCACTTTTTAGGTCTCATATACCCACCGTTAGATTGTCATCGAATGCACCCGGGTCAATGTATGTCAGTTTTTCATTTAGTCCTCCGACTTTTTAATAATAGAACCTGCACTCCACATCGGTCCCAATTAAGCGAAAATGTATATTTTATTGCACTCGGTCTTCTTCGTATTTACAATAAAATTGTCACATAACTGATTTTCTCTCGGTATTCCAAAAAATTCATGAGTATTGTAAAAAAAAAAAAAAACTGGTCCCGTGTGTAAAAAAAATAGTATCGCAAGAAATAGTCGCAATTTTTAAAAAAAACTAGTAGTGCTAAAAAAATAGTTAGACAATATTTTTTTCTACGGATAGTTTTGCAACATAAACCGTAACAAAAATCACAAACTATTACAACAAAAAGAATATGTGTTTTGCAATTTAAAAAGTGAGAGGGTTGTCGCTCGAGATTCGTTCGCAACAAAAAAACATCAGTTATTTCAACAAAAATCACAACCTACTACAACAAAAAAAAGTATTTGCGTCAATTAAAAAGTTGGTAAGTAACAAAATGATTTGCCGCTGATTCAGTTGCAATAAAAAATATCACATATTTCAACAAAAAATAAGAAACGGTAGCAACAAAAAAATCATGTGTTTACAACATATGAAGGGGCACATGAAACACATCATTCCAAATTGAATTCTAAAAAAACTCATGCATTTTTAAAAAAATTATCTAGAAAATATTGCAACATCTCGTTTGTGCTTTCTCGATAAAATATGTATACAATTGTTAGACGTATGCAACGTTGATCAAAATAGCAAAAACACTTCACGTACATATGTCTACATGTAATTGTTACTTGGGTTGGTAAAGAAATGTTCTAACAGAAAAACTGGGAAAAAAACAAATTGGTGCTAATTGGGTCTTATACACACAGCCGACCCAAGTTGGTGCGCTCACGCGAGCGACCTACCGTTCGCTCGGCTAGGCCGACTTAGAATAAGCATTTTCCTTCTACTAAGCCAGCGAACCACCGAAGCTTCAAGAAAACAATTGTTCTTCAATTTTTTGCAAAAAAATCACTACTTGAGCCTAACATTTTTGCATAAAGCACTGATTACTTCATAATCCTAGTTTGACCCAATTTCTAACGGGTGGAACCCAATCTAAGCGATGACATGGCAGAAAATCTTCACACCATTCTGCTAAGCCGCTAAAATAGGGTGTAAGGTCCCCTAGAACCACTGTTCAAGGACACCACTACATTCACGATCCCATATCACACTAGTCGTGAACAACATATCAAGTTGGCATTCAGATACAATATCCATTACACGATTACAGAAAGACTTACAAAAGGGACATTGTCACATGACCAAGTCCAACACAGCTGCCACGCAGGGAAAACACACAACACACACAGCGGAAGACAAAACACACACAACATAGTAGATCCCAAGTCACGCCTTAACCTACAGGCTGCTGATCGGGAGACGATCCTAGTTCGCAAAGTCATCAGTGCAGTACTCCTCCTCGTTGACCTCCTCCTGAGGCTCCTTCTCGAAGTGTGGCAAGTAAATACGAGGGACGAAACCAATATGAGTACGTTTTAATTTACTCAGCAAGACACCCATCATGTAGCTTACCATATGAAGTATGCTTATATGGCGGAGTAGGTAGGCTATACATAGGATTCACTATCCATGATATATGAAAGATACATCATAGTTGATTTTGAAAATCTCTGTATCTTTGTTGAAAAAAATACTTCAAAAGAAAACAATATAGTTTTCTTTCTCTTGTAGATATTGCATATCTAAGAGGTTTTATAAAACTTGTTTTATAAAAGAAATGTTTTTCTTTGTAAAACAACTTCCGGCTTTTCTTCAACAGTACCTCACTGGTACAAAGTTCCTTCTTTCATCACTTCTCAAGTTCAACTCCTTTTCTCAAAACTCCTTTTTGAAAACATTGACACAATGCTAGCTACATGGCCATTCAAATATCCATGTCCGAGGACGCGGGTATTCAGAATAGTTTGACTCTGCAGAGGTGTACACATTCCACAAGATCCAGAACAACACCCTGAGCAACCACGGACCGTAACAACAGTATGTAATCATCAGAGAACTGATTCTAACCATCCACTATGTTCAAGCTAGAATATGACTATCTCTTCATTCGAGTTTAATCTCCCCGGCATCAGGTCCCACCTCGCCATGACAGGAGACCTAACTGATGCATCCGGAGGGAAAATTAATCCCACACTTTATATGTCGCACGTTTCATAACTTGACGACATTCGGTTCGAGGGAGTTCGTCCCCTTATAGAAAATTGAGATAGAACACACACTAACAAAAACAAGTTTCAAATTAAGCCCCGTGCCCATGTTGGGGTAGAGTGGCAGTACGATAAAGGTTGTCCGGGGAAGACTAGGTTATGTGTCATTTTTGTAAAACACCTTTTCCCCAAAAATGACCACTTCAACATTTCCTCCGGTGGATAAGGTTTCTCCTTTCCACCGGGTTCTCCATAAAGCCTTTGTTTTGCAAAATTCATAATTTTAGGGTGTCCACTTAGGGACTTACACTTTTGGTGGTAATAAATACCATATGGTGGCTATGGGATTGGTAACACAAAGTATCAACTAATGGCATAGTAATATATATAATATTAATAGTAGTAATAGTCACTCAAAAATAGTTTTTTTATAATCAAAGTTTTGTAAAACTTTTTTGAAGTAAACCATGCATGATAGATAATGATAAGTGTAGTAGCAAGCATCGTATGGCTTGACTTAAAAATCTTTGTGTCCCTAGCCTTGAAGTAGCTTCAACTTGACACACAGCTCTACAACTCCTTCTTCTTCGTTTTCTAACGTCGTAAAAGAATAAAAGATGCACACTCAGAACCAATGAAGGCAATCAATAAAGAAAGGTAACACATACAGCAAGCAAACTTATACTAACGCAATCCCTCAAAAAGTTATCTAGAAAACTTTCTCACAAACACTCAGGGTACAAAGCTATTGTCAGAATTACATATGGTTGGAATAACCATATCCCACATCCTAACTATCATAGGTGGAGTGGGTTTACCACTCTCATACCAAGACATTTAAGAAGCTAAAATTTAGCTTGGGTCACAGAGGTGAGACTACTAAAGTAATAACGCTCAATCAAAGCAATACCCATGGCAGTGGGTATTAACAACAACCCAAGCAATCAGCACTCAATACAGTTTACCACTAACTCAAAGCATAGATAACTAAGTGAGACTAAACACAACCATAACACCGGTACTACTTCATGCTAAAGTAATCACTCAGACAATTCCAATCAACAAAGCAAACCACAGATGAAAGAGGTAGTTACTGACTATGCTTGTGTCTACACCAAGACTAAGGAATCACTCAATTCATAAATATAAATAAACCAACCAGTGGCTCAATCAATGGTAACAAGTCAAAGCACACACTCTAAAACACAATAAACACAAGAGATAATATATCTAGAAAAATAGAAATAATAACATAGTGCACTAACAGCATACTAGTAGGAAAGATTTCTACACAAGCATGCTATAAGAAATAAAGTATTCCACAACCTATATCCACTAGCAACTCAAGAAGTCATGGCATAATAACAGAAGTGAAAACATGCAATACATGCTAGGATAATCATAGTACCATAAAAGAGAAGCAAACAATACTAAGCAATGCATGAATTTAAATACCTACCAATAGCACATACACCTTACAAATGCTAGTAAGCAAATACACCAAAATAAATCTATGAAAACAACTACTTAGCATAAATAAACCAAGCCTAATAAATCATGTTTTTCTAACAACAAGTATCAAAGTGACATGCTATACAACCAGTAGCTATGCACTCAAATACAAGGTCAATCAATTATTTCTAAATTGAAACACTCAAGGAATTCTATCCACACATAATTTACTAACACTAGGAAAATAATTCTATTTGCAAACAATGCTCAATTTAATCAAATCAACAACCAATCATTCCTTAACATGATATTCCCAAGGGAACATCATATCAACAAATGCACCACAACTAAACATACTAGGAGTCAATAATTATTTCTAAACACTTCAATCAACCAAGTGGAGAAAACATCTATTTTCCTTGGTGGAAAGTACTAAACACAAATATAAAACTATATGCTACTAGCAAACAAGTGTATGGTAGGGGATTCTTATCCCTAACCAAAAATGCAATGGGAACGGTGGGTTATGGGCCTACTAATATAACAAGGCATTAAGAGGTCACAATGCCTATGGTCTCACTTGAGAAAATTAATCTATCAAAGCAATCATCACACAACTATCATACTAGTGAAAACAAACAAACAAATGCTACACATGCTTTTCTATATAATAAAGTGTAAGCTAACAGAGATGATAACATCACAATATCAGTACCAAAATAATAATGGAATCAACATAACCACATCAAAAACTTAGGTAAACAAACATACAAAGATTTGCTCACACACTCTATTCAATAAAAATGCTAGAAAACAAATAAAGGCCATTTCTATTTCTATTTGATTTCCAAACATGCACACACTTCCTATCATACTATTATTGCAAGAAAACAACCTAATAACAGATATCAACACATCTACTCATGCTAGGAAACATGATTATATCAACCAAACATTTATTTACAAACAAGCACACAAGATTTAATAAAAACAGAAAATGTGTTGTTTCTAGAAATGCACACCAAAAATAATCTAGAGCTCTATAAAAATAATACAATATAGGATTACATAGATGTAATCATACACAAGCTTATCCAATTGGATTCATATCAAAACTCATTTTAAACTCCCTCCAAAAATCCTAGAAATGCCTACTGGCCTTTTACCAAAATGGATGGAATTTCCAAATGGTAACTCTCCTTGAAGCAAGGTCAAGTCCTATTGATATATCTATTCAAGGGATACTCAAAACAATTTGTTTTGACAAATTTGGATATACACACAAAAAGTTATCCATCAAATGGCCTCACAAGCACTCTGTGGAATTTGAAATCCTATGGTAAAAATAAACATGCAAACATGGATCTACCACTTGAAAGTGGTTAAGAAAAAGATAAAATACCTGCACAAATTTTTGTAGAATTTAATTTGCAATAAAACTATTTTAAACAGAGCCAAAGCAAACAACTAGTTTCTGTCAAAAATTAAAAAGAAAAGAAAACAGAGCAGCACGGGCTAACATCCCTACCGCGCGGCCCAACAAGCACGAAGTAAGGCCCAGAGAATGCGCGCGCGGGGGCAAGGCGCGGTAACTGGGGGATTCAATGTGCACCGTCGATCTCGCGATCGACGGGCCACGGCTATCTTCTACTTCTCCCTCTCTTCTCTCTCTTCCGCGACGACGGGAAAACGGGTGGCTCTCGTAGATCACCGTGGGGGGGGGGGGGGTTTGCGGGGCGGCGGCGCGGGCTGTGGGTGCTGGACGACCCAGGACATTCGAGGGGCGTGGAGCTTGGCGGCGGTGGAGGCTCCAGGCGATGGGGCACGGCAGAGCGCCCGCGGCGGCGAGCTCGACGGCGGCGGCGCCTCTGCAAAAACGCGAACACGGTGAGGGGTCATGGGCGGTCTACGGACTACGGTGGTCTCATCGAGGGCGAAAAGGAGAGGTGGGGTGAGCTGGTTCGAGGTGCACCACCTCGGGTGGCACTGCGGTGACCGGTGGCAAGGTTTCAGCTCAGGCGCGCTCGTGGAGGCTCTCGGGCTCGGTCTGGCTGCTCGAGGCGAGTGTGTGGGTGCGTGGGGAGGCAGTGGCGAGGGTGAGGCTAGTGGTGGCTTGTAGTCGCGGCGTCATGGGCGATGGCATGGGGTCGTGCTCGGGGTGTCGGGTTTTGGCACGGGGACGTGCTCTGGGTCATGTCCAGCGACGTGCATGGGATGGTACCATGTCTGGGGGTCAGGGCTGGTTGGGGCAACCTAGTAGGTAGCGCTTGTGTGCTAGAGAGCGAAGGCATGGCCATAGTGGCCATTGCACCGTGCGCCCATGTCATGCCACTCTCCTCTCTGCCTCCTCTCTTCCCCACATGCTCTCTCTCTCTCCTTAGACCTTCTAGAAACTAACCCAAGGCATCCTAGGTTAGTCCAAACTATGGTCAACACGATTGGCAAAGTGGCATTTCAAAATTTGAACCAAAACCACAAGAAAACATCTGTCAAAGTTTTGCAAAAATAAGGTTTTCAGAAAATTCCGAAATTCAGTTAACACTTAGCAAAATTTTGTAAGTGCTGAAAACAGTTACAATCATCAAAAAGTTCAGCTTGTTTTCAAAGGTCAAATGAAATCCAAAAGTTGTTTTCAAAGTTGTAGATTGTTAAACATGTTTGAAACTTTCAGAAACATCTTTTGAATACAAATTTGGAATAGTGGAAGGTTATGAAAACAAAGTGGAGAAAGGGCTACTTTCTGTTTTTCTCTGTTTTCTAAACATGCATTTTTCTGTCTTATTTTTCTTCCGCAAAAACAACATGCAAAAGATTTTTTTTCTTATTCCAAAATACAAACCAAACTTATGGATTTGTATTCCATATATCAAAGAACAAACAAGAAAACACAAAATGGAATATTATAGCCTATTGAAAACAAGTGTGGAAAACAGGTACTTGGCTATATTTTCAGGGAATAGTTGTAATAGAAAACTTAGAAGAAAACTTCGATAAATCATTTTGTATATTTGTTTTCTTGGATCCAATAATTTCATAAATTTAAATAGAGATGCAAACAAGCATGATCCAAGTCTTGGGATACAAATCACTCAAGTAACATTATGGAAAAGCATGAGGGAAAACAATTAAAAGTGTTTTCAGGAAAGTTTTGTGTTGGTTTTAAAATTAAAAAAAACTTGCATTGCATATATGACTATTGTCCACGTACACATGTTGGTTCAAAAAAACATGTTGTTGTAAAAAAAATTTGTGGGCCCACATTTTGGTCTACTTTAACTACAATACAAGAATCCAAAAACTGGGGTATGACATAGGGGCAATTTGATAATTTCCCCACTTTACTTGGGACCTAACAGATTTGCCATGTATTACTTTGACCCTCCCTTTTTGCCACTCTTTTCTTAGAGGTTTATTATTTTCCCTCCTCACAGAACTGGCCCACAAAAAAATATGAGAATACACAGTTTGCATCGACACAAGGAGCTCTCGTTTTCGTCACTTAAAAAAAGGAGCTCCCGTTCTCATCTGCCCGAGGAGAGCAACCAGGCGACGACGGAACTACCACAGCGTCTGGGATCTCTCGGGACAACTTGAAGTACAACATTGTTCTGGCCGATTGACCATCCAGCCACCGCACGGTGGCGTGCATCTCTGTTTGTGCTGGCGACGTGGGGAGCTCCGTCGAGTGGCAGCGGCAGGAGGCCGAGGGGCATGATCGATTTGCGTTCGAGCGGCGCCACCAGCAGGAACAAAATGCAGCTGTAGATAGTTGTGACTGTAAACCCGTGAGCCCTCGAGACGTTGGGCTGGCGGTTGGACATGTCGTAGAACGCGCCATCGTCGACAAACACTAGCGGCATTGCCCTCCCGCTGGTAACGCGGCACGGCGCGTGCGGCCACTGTCATCCGCTGGTCAAATCAGAGGTTGCACGATTCGGCGGGTGCAACACCGCGGCGACCATGGTGGCAGTCGGGAGGATCATCGCGAGAGAACCTTGTGTTATGCCGCGGCGGTCGTTGCCCGGTGGTAGAAGGAGTCAGATGGGGAATTGACCATGGCCGTCTGGTTTTTGTTCTATGTTGTACCAACGACGCGACGAACAGAGAAGAGCTCAAACTGGATGGGGAATCGTTCGACCAAGGTGAAATATTAACAATGGGTATTTTAGTCATTAATTGCGGGTAGCATATAAGAGGGTAAATTCCAAACTGTCCAAGTGAATGGCATTGGCAATAAAATTTGGGATTTCTCACAAGGCGAGTGCTGAGTGTCCTCCATAGGATCAGAACGGAGAGCGCGACACATGGAGCAACACACACAGACCTTCCAATCGCCGGAGAAGACGTCGCCGCGGAAGACGCCGCCGCAGCTTCGTCGACACCTTCGGTAGCACTGCTGCGCCCCTCAGCAGCATCGTCGCCTACCATCGGTAGCAAAACCAAGCTTTTTTGCCAACACAGGAATAATTGCTACAATAGCAGTACGGATTTGCATAAAAAATGAAGAAATTTTGCTGCAAAACATCCAAATCATTTGCACCAAAAATCAAGAGGGAAAATGTATACCAGAAATTTGCTACAACTCTTTTGATTTGCATTAAAAAGGAAACAAATGTACTACAAAGAATCTAAAAAAATGCTCTCGCATCAACATCTCATATCAAAAAAATAAATAGAGAATTTTTGCTGAATCTGGTGTGTAAAATTGCATCAAAATGGAAACAAAACCGCTAGAAAGATTCAAAAAAATTGCACCATGGGAAGAACAAAAATCATTAAAAAAATTGCTCTTGCATCACACACCGCCGATGTACGGGAGCACCATTGCCCGCCATGGCAGCACCACTGACGGTCGGTGTCACTGCCATCCTCCATGCTAGCGCCGCCCTTGAGCGTAGGCAGCACCATGGAGTGCCACCGGTAGAAATCTGGCCGCCCTTGACGCCATCCACGGGGGAAGCTCCGTCTCGTCGAGCTCGACCTCGCTAGCCTCATGGCGCCGTCGTCGTAGTTTGTGGGGATTCTGGCGGCGTACGTGTGGAGTAGTAGTAGGGTGCCGGTGGTCGTTATCCGGTGGTCTGCGGAGAACGCCATGGCGGATGGATCTCGTCGCGCGACGACCGCGCTAAAGTAGGCTTGACTTTCTCTTTCCATGGCTTCAGATGGGGAAAACACGGGGTATGAAAGAGGAGTGTGCGGTGCGTTGCTCGGGGAGGAAAGGATAAGACGCAATGTGTGGCCTGATGTCTACGCACGCTTCTATTCTTGTAGACAGTGTTGGGCCTCCAAGTGCAGAGGTTTGTAGAACAGCAGCAAGTTTCCCATAAGTGGATTACCCAAGGTTTATCACACTCGAGGAGGAAGAGGTCAAAGATATACATCTCAAGCAACCCTGCAATTACGATACAAAAAGTCTCTTGTGTCCCCAACACACCTAATACAATTGTCAATTGTATAGGTGCACTAGTTCGGCGAAGTGATAGTGAAATACAAGTAGTATGTATGATTATAAGTGATAATAGCAATCTGAAATAAAAATGGCAGCAAGCAAACATGTAGCAGAACTGATTGTAAATAGTGTTTCAATGCTTAGAAATAAGGCCCGGGAATCATACTTTCACTAGTGGACACTCTCAACAATGATAACATAATTGAATGCATAAATATCTCTCTTCACTATGCTACTCCAAAACACTCTTCGGTCGAATAACAAACACCAATTAATTACGTATGGCTGTAACAACACTCCTCAAAGTCACATTCCCATGTCTAGTTAACCCCACGCTGTCACTATGAGCGTCGTAGAAGGTACTAGACAAGCACCCCAATTTTATACGGTCATCCAACACAAGATATAAATAGCATGCTAAACCACACGGTGCACACACTATCATCTTTATACCATGATCAAAGTATCTACGGAGATCTCATAACAAAACCAGTTGAGTATCATAAAAGATGGAGAGTAACATCTAGTTATTCAACTAGATTACAATGCTCATGATCACATAAAAATCATACCATGGGAGAGAGAGATGAAACACATAGCTACCGGTAGAGCCCTCAGCCCCGAGGGAGAACTACTCCCTTCTAATCATAGGAGACAGCAACAGCGATGAAGATGGTGGTAGAGTCGATGGAGATGGTTCCGGGGGCACTTCCCCGTTCCGGCAGGGTGCCGAACAGAGATTTCTATCCCCCGAAACTTGTCGGCGGCGGCGGAGGAGCTACGGATGTTTTTGGTGGAAAAGACCGATTAATTTAGAGTTGATGCATCGGGGGGCATATATAGGCGAAAGGGCGATGGCGATGGGCACCCAGGGGGTCCACACCACCCCTGGGCGCGGCCAGGGGGACTCGCGCCCACCCATGGTGTGGGCACCCCTCTGCCCCTATCGGGGTCTCTTTTGGACTCCGTGGATCCCCCAGAACTTCTAAGACTTCTGGTCTTCGAGTCGTCCAATTCCGAGAATCTGTCTAGAACAAATTTTCTGAAACTAGAAACGGCAGAAAACAGGTAACTGGCTCTGTGTCATCTTGTCAATAGGTTAGTCCCGGAGATCGATTAAAACGACATAAATTGTATAGCAAACATGTTGGAAATAACATGAAAACAACATGGAACATCAGAAATTAAGGATACGTTTATAACGTCTCAACAAGCAAACATGAGAGTACTAATATAACACTACTAAAACTAACAACTCTAAATAAGAGATGCAATGAAAACAAGAGCTAAACAAGAATTTTTGCAGCAGCTAGAAGAAAAACTAAGAATACGAGCATAACGAGTATTCAAACTAAAAAGTGGAGCATGTCTCTCTCCCAAACAAGGATGCTAGGTTCCAATGATGTAATTTCAGCAAGGAAAACAAAAGAAAACAAAATGAAAAATAACATACGCCATAAGTAAATTTCATATGATGTGACCGATGAAAAATATAGTTTCACTTGAAGTGGCCTGATAAATGGTTGATGAAGAAGGGGATGCCTTGGGCATCCCCAAGCTTCGATGCGTGAGTCTTCTTAGAATTTTCTGGGATGAACCACGGGGGCATCCCCAAGCTTTGACCTTGCACTCTTCTTGATCACATATATCATCCTCTTATCTTGACCCTTGAACACTTCCTTCACACCACACTCAAAGAGTAATTCGCATTAGAGATTTAGTGAAACAATCAAAAAATACATGGGTTATGTATGGGCACAAGTGCTATTGATACTTTTAAACATTAGCTACAACCACTGATGTTTCGTGAAGCAAAGAAATCCACTTGACATCAGAACAGAGCAAATGCAAGAAAAATGGCAGAATCCGCCAAAACCAGAACAGTCTGTAAAGACAAAAAAATTGAGGCACTTACACTGCTCAAATAAAAACACTTAAAGAACGAAAAAGTTGCGAAATTATCTTAGGAATAAGCACAAAAAATTCAGCTCATTCCGATCTTTTGGATTTTTCACGATTTTTTACGGTAGACAACATGTTTCCTATGCAGAAATCCAAAAGCAACTCCAACTTTCGTCAGAAACTTTACTTGGCACAACTAAAACATGAAAATAAAGATACAAACAAGTTTCTACAAGAGTATACAACCCCTTGACTCAAAGAAAACAGAGAAAAACAAAGCAAAAAATAAAAAACATGGGTTATCTCACAAGAAGTGCTTTTCGTTAAAGCCTTTTAGCTAAGCATGATAATTTAAGAAGATGCTCACATGAGATATATGAATTGAAGCAAAAGAGAGCATCAAGAAGCAAATGTAAAAAAAAAAATAGTTTAACCCACTTGCTATGAAAAAGGATCTTGTATAAGAACAAGTCAGTAAAGCACAAAGTGGCTAGCATAGGAAGATAAAATAAGTGCAACTTCAAAATTTTAAACATAAAGATAGGAAACTTGATATTGTTGAGGTGCATAAAACTATATTTCCCTCCCATAATAACTTTCATTCGCATCATGAATAAAATTAACAATATAACTATCACATGAAACATTCTTATCATGAGCCACATGCATAAAAAAATTATTACTCTCCACATAAGCATAGTTATTCTCATTAATAATAGTGGGAGCAAATTCAACAAAATAGCTATCATTATTATTCTCATCACCATAATCATCAAATATAGCAGGCATATTATAATCATAATTAACTTTCTCCTCAATAGTAGGTGGACTGAAAATAACATATTCATCATTGTAATCATCATATATTGGAGGGAAAGTATCATCAAACAAAATTTCCACCTCAAAACTTGGGGGACTAAAAATATCATATTCATCAAAACTAGCTTCCCCAAGCTTAGACTTTTCCATAGCATTAGCAATAATGTTGTTCAAAGAATTCTTACTAATAACATTGCTACTAGCATGCAAATAAATTTCCATAGATTTTTTAATTTTCTCTTCAAACACTTCATGTCCTAACTCAAGATAAATATTATAAAATCTCTCATATTTTTGTTGTTTTCCATTAAGCCTGACTAGTGAAAATAAAAACAAGAAACAAAAAGATATAATTGCAGAATCTAAAGGAAATACCTTTGAGCACTCACACCCGAGGATGTGAGTACCTTTTACCTTACCACCCGGCAACGGCGCCAGAAAAGAGCTTGATGTCTACGCACGCTTCTATCCTTGTAGAAAGTGTTGGGCATCCAAGTGCAGAGGTTTGTAGAATAGAGCAAGTTTCTCTTAAGTGGATTACCCAAGGTCTATAGAACTCAGGGAGAAAGAGGTCAAAGACATCCCTCTCAAGCAACTCTGCAATTACGATACAAGAAGTCTCTTGTGTCCCCAACACACCTAATACAATTGTCAGTTGTATAGGTGCATTAGTTCAGCGAAGAGATAGTGAAATACAAGTAGTATGGATGATTATAAGTGATAACAGCAATCTGAAATAAAAATGGCAGCAAGCAAACATGTAGCAGAACTGATTGTAAACGCAAAAACAAGGCCTAGGGATCATACTTTCACTATTGGACACTCTCAATAATGATAACATAATTGAATGCATAAATATCTCTCTTCACCATGCTATTCTGAATCACTCTATGGTCGAATAACAAACACCAATTCATTGCGTAGGGCTGTAACAACACTCCTCAAAGTCGCATTCTCATGTCTAGTTAACCCCACGCTGTCACTATGAGCGCCCTAAAAGGTACTAGACAAACACCACAATTTCATAGGGTCATCCAACACAAGATATAAATATCATTTTAAACCACATAGTGCACACACTGTCACCTTTACACCGTGATAAAAGTGTCTACAGAAATCTCATAACAAAACCACTTGAGTAGCATAACAGATGAAGAGTAACATCTACTTATTCAACTAGATTACAAAGCTCATGATCACATAAAGATCACACCATGGGAGAGAGAGAGATGAAACACATAGCTACCGATAGAGCCCTCGGCCCCGAGGGAGAACTACTCCCTCCTCATCATAGGAGACAACAACAACGATGAAGATGACAGTGGAGTCGATGGAGATGGTTCCGGGGGCACTTCCCCGTCCCTGCAGGGTGCTAGAACAGAGAATTCTGTCCCTCGAAACTTGTCGGCGGCGGCGGTAGAGCTACGGATGTTTTTGGTGGAAAAGACCGATTTATTTAGGGTTGATGCATCGGGGGGCATATATAGGCGAAAGGGCGATGGCGGTGGGCAGCCAGGGGGCCACACCACCCCTGGGCGCGGCCAGGGGGGACCCGCGCCCACCCATGGTGTGAGCACCCCTCTGCCCATCTCCGGGTCTCTTTTTGACTCTGTGGATCCTCCGGGACTTCTAAGACTTATGTGCTTCGAATCGTCCAATTCCGAGAATATTTCCAGAATAACTTTTCTGAAACTAAAAACAACAGAAAACATGGAACTTGCTCTGTGGCATCTTGTCAATAGGTTAGTCCCGGAAATCGATAAAAATGACATAAAGTGTATACAAACATGTAGGAAATAACATGAAAACAACATAGAACATCAGAAATTAAGGATACGTTTATGACGTATCATGGCCCCACGCTGGACGCGTGTCACGCGCGATATCCTCCGGATGAGTAACACCCTTTTCCTTCTCACAACGTAGTAGATGCCTGACGAAGATATGGATCCTGGACCCCGCGAATAAGGACACCCCCTCTCAGGCCCAAGGTTAAAGGCCCAAGAAGAGGAGCCCTTGGAGTACTCCAGAAGGCCCACGTGAAGCCCACCCGCACTAACTTGCGGGTTAAGATAGGAAACATGTAACCGACCTAGTTAGAGTTCGAGTCCTCTCCGGGTAGGATTCGAGACCTCGCCATCTATATAAGGCCAGGAGAGCCCCCCGGGAGAGGGGCAAGTAACACCTCACCATCGAAATCTTGAACTCGAGACCTTACTCTCGATTCGAGCACCACCATTGTAACCGATCTTTCCATCAATATAGATCGACAAGAGGCAGGAGTAAGGGTTTTACCTCTACGAGGGCCCCGAACCTGGGTAAATCTCGCCCCCTGTCTAGCCGACGATTCCACCAGCGCTCATGAATTCTCCTAGTCGAAACCCGATAGGGTCACCTAAGGGATTTGTAGAGTCAGAGATTCGACAATTGGCGCCGACCGTGGGGACGACGGGCGCTGGATCACCGGCATCTTCGGCTTCATCGACAACTCACTCTCGTTGGAAACCATCGACTACGGCTCCGAACAATCCTATACGGATCGGATCTGTCGTAGTCACACCTCACTCGCCGGAATCGCGCCCGGTATTCGAGGATCTGGAGAAAAGCGTCACCTTGACGTTCGGGAGCCTAAAATTCGTGACCAACAGGGACGGAATCCTCCACTTCTCGGATGAATCGGAAACTGAATAGGGAGCTGTCGACTCACGCCGTCATCTAAAGAAAAGCGGCGAGTCCATCCGCTTCAACGCCAACGACTATAATACCCTCTCGACAGAGGAACCATCAAGAATTCAAATAAACTTCCGACCTACGCCTAGGACGCACGAGCCTCGACTGGCTCAAGTCTGCATGGCAGGATCGGAACAAGCCTCGGAAACAGAGCACAGCGCGGCAGAGCGCAACATAATCGGTGTCTCACGGGAATCCTGGAACCGAGCAAAGGAAGCTATGCGAACGAGCAAGCCACCCGCATCCGGGGCCTCACACGAAGACATGGTTGCCTACCACTATCACCTAGTGAGAGCAGCCACGACTATCAAAGACGCTCGGATAGATCTGGCCCGCCGAAGAAGAGCGGCGGACGAGTCGAGCCAAAGGCGAGCCGGGCTGTCCATAACACCCTCGGTTGGAACCCGACCCGCGAGGAAGGGACACGCATCTACATCCAGGAACAATGAGTCCCTAGCCGGAACCAGCAGATCGATCACTCCTTCTCTCATGCGAGTCGATGACGATGGCAATGTCTACCCGCAAACTCCTGCTACCGCGGTTCTAGCCGCAGCAACTTACATGCAGATGAACCAACCGACGGAAAGCGATCCTCGAGCGGAACAGTATAAACAAGTGCGCAAGGGATTAGGGCTGGCGGCCGCAAGGCTCACCGCTTATGATCGAAAGAAGGCCGCAGAGCAGCTGGAGAAGGAACAGGAGAAGGAGAAGGACAAGGATAGGGAAGCATCCCGCAAACGTAGGAGTTCTTCGCCAAGAAGGGACAGGTCACCACGTCGTGGTCGAGGAAAAGAAGCACGGCGCCGTGATGACAGTCGAAGTAGCAGCGAGGGCAGTCCGATAGACAAGAGCTCGCGGCATCATAGCAGCCGCTCGCGAAAGCGAAGCAAGGAGCCAAGGAAGGATACTGACCGCGACCGGCCAGAGTACGACGCGCGATCAGATATCGCTCAAAAAAGGGTGGATAAGGCGAGGGCTTCGCGATATCGCGAGCGCTCTTCGTCTGGCTCCTCGGATGACGAAACCTGCGGCGCTCTCTGCTTTGCCCGCAGTATCCGCGAGGCGCCCCTACCCAAAAGATTCAAGCTTAGCACGGAAGTAACGAAGTACGACGGCTCACTCGAGCCCTCTCAATGGCTAAGCGATTACCTCACGGCAGTAAAATGCCAACGTGGGAATAAAAACACGGCTATGCAATACCTCAATTTTCATCTCACCGGCGCGGCTCACAGTTGGCTGGAGAGACGACCAAAATCCTGCTACGCATCGTGGGATGATTTGCACCGCGGTTTCTGCAAAAATTTCCAGTCGACTTACAAGAGGCCGGCCACCATTGAAGAACTGCGAGCATGCAAGCAGAAAAGTGGCGAATCCACCCGCGAGTACATCCAGCGATGGACTACGCTCAGGAATACCGCAGGAACCATCTCGGAAGAAGTAGCGATTGAAGCCTTCGCAAAGGGAGCCCGAAGAACGACTTTCAGAGAAGAACTGGGCAGAGCCGCACCCAAGACTATTGGGGAGCTGATGAACATAGCCAAAAAATGGGCTAACGAAGAAGATGCGGTGCGCAATGAGAGGGCATCGTCACCTACGCATGATGAAGACCGTCATGGCCGAAGGAAGAGGAGGAAATATTATAATCACGAGGACAAAGAGGAGTTGGTCGCATCGGAATTCACGCGAAGCCGCGACTCCGGTCGCCGTGGGAATCGCGAGTGGAGACCAAAGGCTGAAGAAAAATCACCCGAGGAAGACCTCGATGGATACTGCTCGCTACATGTATTTACAGATAAACGCACGGGCAAAACTAAGGAAACGCACCTCCTTAAGGATTGCCGAAAGCTTATTGATATCTCAGAAGCACTCGCCAGGAAAAGATCTGCAAACACGCAAAATTACCCACCACTTCCAGGAGGAGGTCACCAAGGATTCCAGCCGCCACAACCCCCACCTCCACCAGCAAATCCAAACATGGCATTAGCTGCACTACCTGCACCACCAGCACAAAACTCCGGAGCCAACGCGTACCCGAATCCAGCAGGGCAACTCGCGATGATCCAGAAGGTATGTCCATCCCGCAGAGCTCAAAAGACTAACACACCCGCGAGTACATCCAGCGATGGACTACGCTCAGGAATACCGCAGGAACCATCTCGGAAGAAGTAGCGATTGAAGCCTTCGCAAAGGGAGCCCGAAGAACGACTTTCAGAGAAGAACTGGGCAGAGCCGCACCCAAGACTATTGGGGAGCTGATGAACATAGCCGAAAAATGGGCTAACAGAGAAGATGCGGTGCGCAATGAGAGGGCATCGTCACCTACGCATGATGAAGACCGTCATGGCCGAAGGAAGAGGAGGAAATATTACGATCACGAGGACAGAGAGGAGTTGGTCGCATCGGAATTCACGCGAAGCCGCGACTCCGGTCGCCGTGGGAATCGCGAGTGGAGACCAAAGGCTGAAGAAAAATCACCCGAGGAAGACCTCGATGGATACTGGTCGCTACATGTATTTACAGATAAACGCACGGGCAAAACTAAGGAAACGCACCTCCTTAAGGATTGCCGAAAGCTTATTGATATCTCAGAAGCACTCGCCAGGAAAAGATCTGCAAACACGCAAAATTACCCACCGCTTCCAGGAGGAGGTCACCAAGGATTCCAGCCGCCACAACCCCCACCTCCACCAGCAAATCCAAACATGGCATTAGCTGCACTACCTGCACCACCAGCACAAAACTCCGGAGCCAACGCGTACCCGAATCCAGCAGGGCAACTCGCGATGATCCAGAAGGTATGTCCATCCCGCTGAGCTCAAAAGACTAACACAAGGCAATTGTGCATGGCCATGCAGACACCGCCAACAAAAACAGAATACTTGAAGATGGCGGACCAGCCAATAACATTCTCGATGAAGGACCACCCGCCACGAGTCTATTGACCAGGACACGCCGCCCTCGTCATCCAAGCACAAATTGGCAACTATGACTTGGCCCGCGTATTCATGGATGGTGGCAGTGGCATCAACATTATCTACGCGGATACACTCCGTCGGATGAACAGGAACTTGGACGGCCTCCAAGAATCAGAAACATCCTTCCACGGGATAGTTCCAGGAAAGGAAATCCGTCCACTCGGAACAATGAACCTAGAAGTTGTGCTGGGCACCAAGAGCAACTACAGAAGAGAATTCCTCGACTTCGAAGTTGTCGATTGGCCTTCGCAGTACCACGCCATTCTTGGTCGAACAACATTCGCCAGATTCATGGCAGTACCGCATTACGCCTACCTGAAGCTCAAATTACCTGGAGAACATGGCGTAATCACCATCGACGGAGACTTTCAGAAATCCGACAAATGCGACGTTGAATTCAATGAGATCGCAAAATCTTTCGGGATGCAAGAAGAACTTTAAGAGCTGGCAAAAACCACGGATCACTCCGTGATGCCCCTCACGAAGAAAAACGCGCCTGAACTGGAGATCAACGCTAACAGTGACACTCGAAAGCATCAAGTGCACCCGACAGATTCTGCGAAAACGGCGTTGGTTTCCACCACCCTTCCGCAAGCATAGGAAAGCGCGCTCGTCGAACTCCTCCGTGAGTACTGGGAAATTTTCGCCTGGCAGCCATCAGATATGCCAGGAATACCCAGGGAGTTTGCTGAGCACTCACTCGAAGTCTTTCTAGATGCCAAACCCATCAAACAAACTACTCGAAGATTTTCAGAACCCAAGCAGAAGGCACTTGGAGAAGAAGTAAACAGATTGCTAGCAGCAAAATTCATTAGGGAGATCAAGATATCCACTTGGTTAGCAAACCTGGTGCTGGTCCCCAAAAAGAACACGGACATCCTTCGGGTATGCATCGACTACACGTCGTTAAACAAGCACTGCTCCAAGGACAACTTTCCCCTCCCGTGAATCGACCAGATCGTGGACTCTACGGCAGGCTGCCAACGCCTCTCTTTCCTGGACGCCTATTCGGGATATAATCAGATCCGGATGAAAAGGGAAGACGAAGAAAAGACAGCATTCATCACACCTCACGGTGTCTACTGCTACACGACAATGCCCTTCGGGCTCAAGAACGCAGGCGCAACATACCAGCGCTGCATGCAAAAATGCCTCGCCAAGCTCATTGGCAAGAACGTACAAGTGTACGTTGACGACATAGTCATCAAGACTCGAGTTGAGAGCACACTCCTCGAGGATATTAGAGAAACATTCGATGCCCTCAACGCATACAGGATCAAGCTCAATCTGACAAAATGCGTCTTCGGCGTTCCAGCAGGGAAACTTCTCGGGTACCTGGTATCCGCCAGAGGCATCGAAGCCAACCCAGAGAAAATACAAGCAATCTTGACAATGAAGGAGCCAACTAATCTACGCGGAGTCCAACAGCTTGCAGGGCGACTGGCCGCCCTGAGCAGATTCATCGCACGATTGGGAGAGCAAGCGTTACCCTTCTACAAGCTGCTGAAGAAGACAGACAAATTCGAGTGGACACCAGAAGCTAAGCAAGCATTCGCAGACTTAAAGCGATCGTTGCAAAGTAGGCGAGTTCTTGCAACGCCGCAAGAAAGGGAGCCACTCTACTTGTACCTAGCCGCCACAAACCAGGTCATCAGCACAACAATCGTAGTCGAACGACCTGAGGAGGGCAAAGCGTACGGAGTTCAGCGACCAATCTATTACATTAGCGAAGTACTCTCGCCATGCAAGCAACGATATCCTCATTACCAGAAACTCGCATACGGAGTTGTTCTTACAGCCCGAAAGCTCAAGCACTACTTCCAGGAACACGCCATCACAGTGGTTAATGATGCGTCACTCGGGACAATCATGAACAACCCCATGGCATCCGGAAGAATAGCCAAATGGAGCATCGAGTTGGGCGCCTGGGACATCACTTATGCAGGGCGCAACGCAGTCAAATCTCAGGTACTCGTGGAATTCCTAAGCGAATGGACAGAACTACAAACGCCCGGACCACCTGAGTACACGAGCAATTGGATAATGTACTTTGACGGGTCCAAAAGAAATGAAGGAGTAGGAGCTGGAATTGTCCTCATATCGCCTCAGGGAGACAAGCTGCAATACGTCCTACGATTGGACTTTCCACCAGATGATCCAGCATCGAACAACGACGCAGAATATGAAGCCCTGTTGCATGGGATGAAGATGGCAGTCGCCTGTGGAGCTACTCGATTAATGATTTACGGCGACTCTAATCTCATTGTGCAGCAGACAATGAAAGAATGTGATGCAATTGCTGAAAACATGGTCGCGTATCGCGACATGTACAATCTACTCGAAGGAAGTTTCAAAGGGTGCGAGCTGAACCACATTGCAAGATCAAGCAATGAAAAAGCAGATAGGCTGGCAAACATGGGTTCCACAAATACACCCATACCACCAGGAATATATTTCGAACGGATGATCAAGCGATCGGTCAAAGTCAAGAAAGCTGCAGGAACACCCGCAGCACCAGAAACAGAGGTCAGCCCGCAAGTCGCCATTATCGAGCTTACCCATAATATATCACGACAGGTTTTTCTGGTCGAGCCAGTCTGGACGCAGAAATATCTCGACTACCTGACCAACAGACAGCTCCCGGCCGATCCACGCGAGGCTCGACAAATAATGAGACGCAGCAAATCCTTTCGGGTAGTCAACGGAGAATTATACAAGCAAAGCATCTCGGGTATACTTCAGCGCTGCATCGCACCCGAAGATGGCAAAGAATTACTCCAGGACATCCACCAAGGAGACTGTGGACATCATGCTAGCTAGAAAACAATCATGGGAAAGGCTTTCCGAGCAGGATTCTACTGGCTAACAGCAGCTACCGACGCAAAGGACCTGGTCGAACGATGCGATGCTTGTCAGCGATCCGCACCAAGACCACATGCACCTGCTAAGGAATTGCACATGATACCCATTGCCTGGCCCTTCGCACAATGGGGGCTGGACATGGTTGGACCACTACGCAAGTCCACGCCGGGTGGGTATACACACTTGCTGGTCGCAGTCGACAAGTTCACCAAATGGATCGAGGCCATGCCAGTAACTTCGGCTAGCGCCCAGTGCGCCGTCAAGTTCCTCGACTCCATTGTATGCAGATTTGGTGTGCCACACGACATCATTACAGACAATGGTACAAACTTCACAGCAAAGGAAACGCAACAGTTCTGCGAGGAAAAGGGCATCAACTTCAAGTTTGCTTCAGTTGCCCACCCGCAAACGAACGGTCAAGTCGAAAGATCCAACGGCTTAGTTTCGGCTGGCATCAAGAAACGCCTACTCGATCGTCTACACCCCGCCGCAGGACATTGGGCAGAAGAGCTACCCTCCGTACTATGGAGCCTCCGCACAACTCCAAACCGATCCACAGAATACACACCATTTTTCATGGTATACGGGGCAGAAGCAGTCCTTCCCGAGGATGTTAGATTCAGCGCCCCACGAGTTGTGGCTTACAGCGAAGAAACCTCCAACAAGGCACTCGCGGAAGATATGGATGCACTCGACGAGATGCGTGACATCGCGCTCGCAAGATCCGCAGTATATCAGCAATCACTGCGAAACTATCACAGTCGCCGCATACGCCACAGAGCATTCGCGGTTGGAGATCTAGTGCTGCGGCTCAAGCAGAAGGAAGGACACAAGCTCGAGCCACCCTGGGAAGGACCCTTCATCATACACGAAGTCATCCCAGGCGGAGCCTACAGGCTGAAGAATCCATCGACTGGAGGAATCTATTCCAATCCTTGGAATATCGCACACCTCCGCAAATTTTATCCCTAGGTTTACTTATTATCACAACAAATAAGGCTATACTAGCTACTCTTGTAGCCCGAATACATGACTTCTCAGTCATAGCAATAAAATACATGATTTCTCAACCATATTTACTCGAAGATTATCTCTTCTTACATGCTAAATAGTTACAGGTACACACCCCATAAACACACGGGGGCTAAGCCTACAACTAAGCATCACAAGAAAATTTATACACACAAGGTTACACACCTTATAAACAGTTTTTACAAGCTATACAGCATCACAGAATGTACACATTCAACAATCAATCATGGCGATAAGCATTCTCAGTCGCCAACACTCTATCTACTTCCTCAGAGGTCAGTCGAATGATTTTCTCCGCTGCAGGATGAACAACATCATAATGCGGAGAAATATCATCAATTGGGCCATCTGGGAGCCTAGCTACGGAGTTAAAATTTACTTCAGGATGCCATATTCGGACAAAGGAGAGAGCCACCACCGCGCCGCAAGTCATCTGGTTGCGCACGCACTCGCGAATTTCTCCCTCTTGCCCGAAGAGTCCAAGGAGATACCTCCAATCTTCAGGACCCCTTTCAAGCGGGTAGAATGCAGCGTTTATCGCGATCAAGACCTCGTGAAAAGAACTCACGAGAAATTTTACCTGGGAGACACGAAACTTCAAAGTAGCTAACACAAAACCTCGGCTGCGATCAGACCAAAAATTATTCGCATGAGGCCTTGAGCTGCTAGCTTCTTGAAGAATGTGGTTTTCTACCCACTGTTTTTCCTCCCTATCATCCGGTTTAACAACTGAAGAAAAATATGCGTGATCAGATAAGGAAACAAGACAAAGAAGACCTGGGGGCTGTATTACTTACACAATAGTTCCCTAGCAAGGGAAGCCAGCTCGTCCATCACAAACTGATCGCGTTCAGTCGCCAGTTTTTGCTTGGACTTCGCCACATCGGCTACCCCATGCAACACTTTCAGCTTGCGCTCACCATCGGCTACACGATCACGGAGACCCGCCAAAGTCCCGACAGCGGAATCAGCTCGGGTAGCAAGTCCACCTGAGGGTTCTGCGACAAACCCAGTAGCCTGGAAGAGTACAAGGAAAGAAGTAAGACGCCCTATTCGAAGTATCTCCAGTCGCACATTTGACGAGTGCTCGGGGGCTACTCCCATCGGGAGAGAATACACAAACTACAAGAAGTAATTTCCAGGCAAACATTTCGATTAAAGACAATACGGGAATACATCCCAAGGTTCATTACATTCTAGACGGAAAAGAAATACAAAACTACGAAGCTACAGTGGTGCTCCCGCTAGCGGCAGTCGCCCCTCCTGTGAGTCGAGCAAATAGCTCAGACAGCTTCCGAGCAAGGATGGCGGCTTGCTCGCCAAAACGAGAGAGCCGTACCTTTTTGCCCGTGGAGGGGTCAACTGGAAGAGCCGAGTAGGCTTCCTCCAAACCGGTGACTCCATGCGCCAGCGCGTACTGGATCGCAGTCTTTGCGCCAGACTCCGACTGGGCGACCGCGTAGGCATCCAAGAGACTGCTCTTCGAAAAGATCTTCAGCAAGTCGTCTAGCGCAGATGGAGGTGCAGCGTTGGCGAGGAAGCGACCGTGCAGTTGCGTCAACACGTGAGTGGCATCGCCAATCAAGGAGCAAACTCCTTCGGCGTGCCTCTTGAGTTGAGCAAGAGTGTCGGTTAGCACGTCTACCTGTTGGATCCCAGGGATCTCCAGAGGAACATCCAGAAGACTTGCAAAAGAAAAGAATGTCAAGACTTGGCAAGTTCAGCGGGATAAAAGATGAAATCGCGAGATCTTAAACCACTTACCCGCGAGACGCTCAGCAAGGGGACGGAGGAACGCGACAAGGTCAGCATCGGCCTTATTGCCAGCATCCTCTTGATCCTTTAGAGCTTTCCGCGCATCCGCGAGTTGCCTTTCAAGATCCTCCGATCGCATGCGGGAGGTCTCCAGTTCTTGTCGGATGGCCGCCAGATCAGCCTCCTGAGTGGTTACTCGCTCAGAGAGACTGCCCTTCTCGAACTCCGAAAATTCGAGTCGAGCTGCATAGTGACACTTGTCAGAAATCAAGAATTAAGGAAAGAATAAGAACAAGAAAAGATGATAATACTTACTCTTAAGAAGCTCGTTCTCGGTGCAGAGTCGACTGCGGTCTGATCGAAGCGACTCACATTCCGACTCGGCAAGAACAACTCAGCGGCCAATCGCCGCAAGAGAGTCAACAAGCGACTACAAAAGTACATAGGTAGAAGAATTAGAAGATATAAACTGGAGCCTGTACCCGATTAAATTCAATCGACTACAACCTCGGGGGCTACTCCCATCGGGAGCACTGCCGTGCACCCGATAAAATCAGGAAGAAGAAAAATACAAGACTTTGAGCCTGTAGCCGACCGCACGCGATCGACTACAGCCTCGGGGGCTACTCCCATCGGGAGCACTGTCGTGCACCCGATAAAAATATCATGACAAATGGCAAAGTTTACCTGGCCCGTGGCGCGGGAGAGGGGATCTGCGGAGCTGTCCGTCACCTCTTTCGAAGCTGAAGTCCTGGCGGCAAAACTAGGAGCCTCACGTTCCACAGTCGCCGCATGGGGGGCTGCGCTGGGAGAATTCTGGATGGTGCCAGCAGTGGGAGTATCACCCGCAGCTCCTGCTCTATTCCTCTTTTCGGGAGGAACGGAAGAAGCGTACCTGCGAGGACTGATGGTTTGCAGACTGCAACAAATAAACATCAACATAGGTGCAAAGAAAAAAGTTTGACTAAGAACAAGGAGAAGAACTTACTCATCGTCGTTATCTTCATCCAGCAAATCCGCGTTCCAAGCGGGTGCGATTACTGGGAATGAAGGGGAATGGACGAGTGAGCGAAGTGGAGTCGCGGAGATAGGAGCCTTCCCAGGCGATTCTTCCAAGGAGTTATCCTTGGAAGTAGCCTCGTTATCATCCACCCGACGACGCTTGCGGTGATGGAGGCCGCCATTCGAGCCCTCTGCACCATCCGAAGAATCGTCCTCGGAGCTTGAAGAAGCATCGGCGACACTGGTATCGGCTAAACCATCCAGGTGACTCGCCAATAACTCCGAGGCGTCCTCTCCCGCAACTGGCGGGTAGCAGTTCGCCACTGCTAGACTCTACAAAGAAGGCAGAAGGAGGCAAGAAAAAATTCAATCGACTAAAGCTCAGAACAAGGAAGAAAATAATGGAAGACAAGAAGGGTAAACTAACCGCGGCTGGTGGAGGTTTCGAAGCGTCGAAGGCTTCGACTGTACAGTCGGGGAACTTCTCTCCCACCTTCAAGCTAGTGATAGCCGCGATTTTCTTCTCGAACTCAACGTTCGAAAGCTCCTCGCGGCTCACTCGGCTAGGATCCTCAGAGCCTTGGTATTCCCACATGGTAGAAGGCCTTTGCTGCAGAGGTTGGATCCTGCGCTTCAGAAAAATACTCGCCAGGTGCAGCCCGTTGAGCACAACTCCAGCAGTTTGATCCCGGAGAGCGGACACCCTTGCGAGTAGGGGTGTAACGACCTGAGTTTCTTCGGCTGACAGCTTGTGCGCCCAGGACTTCCGTCTCTTCAAAACAGCGAACGGGTGGAATTCTACGATCCCACCCGAGCTGTTGTCGATGACGTAAAACCATTTTTTCCGCCAGCCTTGGGCGGAGTCGATGAAGTGCATACTAAAGTAGCTGCTCTCCAGTCGCGCTTGGATCCCGAAGCCACCCGTGCGTAGCGGCTCGCCAGGCTCGGAGTCTACCCGCGATTTCTCGCGGAAGATCCGAACTTTGAAGAGGGCCTTCCAGAGCGCCCAATGTGGGCGAATGCCAAGGAAGCATTCGCAGAACACGATGAAGCACGATATGTGCTGCACCGCGTTCGGAGGAAGATCGTGAAGCTGTATGCCATAGACATACAACAACCCGACTAGGAAAGGATGGAGAGGGAAGGAGAGACCCCGAGACACGTGGTCCGCGAAGACCACGCGCTCGTTCGACTGCGGGTTTGGTACCTCTTCTTTCTTCCCGAGGCGCACCCGCTTCTCAGCTTCCGCCGGCAGCAGCCCCTCCCGCTGCATCTCTTTGATGCTCTTCGCGGTAGTGTTGGGCGAACGCCAGTCGCCAGCTCGGGGCGCAGGTTGCGCGGAGACTTCTCCGGATGCGGAAGTGGCAGCGCCACGTCTTTTGCCTCCAGCCATGGTTGACAGCGCGGGCTTGAGCACGAGGAAGAAGATGGGCGCGAGGAAG